>OX388346.1:12470597-13899115 GCA_947579665.1 Sympetrum striolatum
TCTCCTAAGTTTGGTGCTTCCATTAGCTTTTACGCGGTTATTTTCAGCCCCAAGATAGCCATATTCGCTTCACTGAAAGAATTTTTAAGCAAACCATTTTTATTTACACAGTATTCAAAATCGCACGTTTTTCGTTTAACATTGAAATTTTTTATGCGAAATCAATGGATGCAATTCTCAGAAATCGCAATCTTCCATAAGCAAAAACATTATGATATGGTGCACCAATTGTGAGTTGACTTTATTAGTATACACTCAATATGTGAAGGTCTTACCTCGTGAAATAGAAATGTACGAGAAGTACACTTCTATTATGCACTTATTCTATACGATAATGTTTTATTTTCTTGATTTTGTTAATGGAAACATATAGCTGATTCTTTTTTAAATTAGTATTTTCTTGTTTCTAGTTGCTTTCGTGAAATAAAATTACTAATGGTGTGTGATATGTTGGATCATTGCGTACCTGATGCTATTACGATGTTAAAAGTCATCATTTGAGATAGATAACATTTCGACTTATATTGAGCAAAGGTTTTCCAATATAGTCAAAACGAAAAGACTATCGGTTAATAGGTTGAAACACTTTAACATTCTACCATCGAGTTACATCTGAATGAATGCTTAGTTAAGGACGCCAAAAGCTAAATTCAAAGTAAGTTACTTAGAAAGCATTACTGTCCTTGTTTAGATAAACAATTCAATTTCTTTTATTTGATATCAGAGAAAATGGCATCTAATAATGCACCAAAATGAATCAAGATAATATGAAATTTACTTCAGTCGTCGGAAAGTCGTCTTTAACTCATAAACAATTAAAATGATGTAATAATAAAATATGTTGAAATGTGCAAGTAAATATATGCAGATATTTATTTTTAATCTTTATGAATGTCAATAAAAATTGAAGGTATCTCCCAGTTTCGTTTAATTGTTTTCAGATTTGATTTTTCGTTTTCATTAGTTTATCTAGCGTGTTTAATTTAAAACTTCTTATTAGTTTTTGATTAAAGGAGATAATTTCATAGGAAATATTATTATCAATGACTCAGAGGTGACATTTACTTACCATTTTAATTCTTTACATTTTGACTCGATTTTCAAGAATTGCCTTATTGGTTCACGCCACAGTGAAATAAAAATATAAAACTCAAATACAGCAATGATTTCAAGTCAAGTAAATCACCTCATTACCCTTTTGATTGAAGGAAAAATTTTCATTTTTAATATTCAAAGTTTGAGGCATTGCTTTCCTGAATCACTCACATCGATGTCTCCATCTTGAGCTTCATTTTTTCACTGCCATGAAGTTTATAATAAAAGGATAAATTTAAATTAATTTAATTTTTTAATTAAATCCAGAGAGTTTGGATTTTACGGATAAGAATTTTCTTGTGAACGGAAGTACTTTAGTTGGTCTCTCCTAAAAGACATTTTTGTAATATTTATGACCAATCTAACGATGGCTGAACGAGAATCATACTCACCTAGGAACATCAAGTACTCATGTAAATTGATGACTGCTGACATGAATTTAACAACTGATAAGAACTCCACTAGAGTGTTGACATCGGGTGTAGTGTTACATTGGCTGTGATTAATGGCAGCGTAAGCAGATTGGAAGTATTCGAGAAGCGGTGGTGGCGCTCGCAGGGGAATTTAATTGGACCGCGTCGAAACAAATGAGAAGACATAAAACACAGAGGTAGTCGAGAGAGAGGCTTCATTAAAGAAATTAAGGAGAGGGGCACATGAAACGAGGATTTGGGAAAGACTTAAGATAGAAGCACTAAATGAGAGGGTGTTAAAAAAAGGAATTGGGATAATTCGAGGAAAGAGGGCGCTTAAGGGAAAATTGAAGGAAACGCGCTGGAAAAGAGGGAGAAATGATTCGTAAACCATTGGCACGTAAAATAGAGGCCATCTTATTTCGTTGGAGGAAGTTGCGGTTTTAGAGATTTGGGAATGGATTTATATCAAAGAGATATTCATTTGAGGTGATTAGTATAATAGCTACTGCTATTATGATGAGTATTGCAAAATATACGATTAGGATAAGATTGATTGGGGTTAACTCCAACATCTGTAGAATTCTGCATTTCGTAAATAGCGTAGTAAAATTCAGGCAAATCTGTTCGTTATAATGTGGTAATTTAAAGAGACTGCCAGCTGTATTCTCGTTAATCCACTTGGGACGAAGCTGTAAACTTTCAGCGGATTATTTTATATTTCTTTGCAACTAAAAATATAATTAATGGTGGGTTGTCTCCAATTTTTACGGAAAAAGCATTTCTAGGTAAAATTTGTTTCAGACTTTGCTGGAAGTTCAAGAAACCTTGTGAAATACGATTTAGCGCTAATGTAGTTGAAAAGTTAAATTAAATATGCAATAATAATCATTAAGTTCAATCATATTACCACAGTTATATTAGGTTAGGTATATTTATGTGTCAAAATGGATTAAGAGACCGCTACCAATATCAAGAATGATATTTCAAGCAAATGTTTATGGAAAGGGCAGCAAGGTAGGAATTTTCGTTGACCATTTACAACTTTAGAATTTGAATTGAATTAAGTTTTCAGTACCTTTACTTTTTGGTATTTAGGCTTTCCAATTTCATGTAATACATCGTGAATAAATTTTCACTGATCTATAATTTCTAATTTCGCAATCGAAGATAAATAAAATGTACATAACTATGTGCTATCAAGTTTCTATTGACTTTTTTTCTCATATACGACCATAATTCTACTCATTGAGTATTTTAAAAACTTACAGCTCCCTGTATTCCCATTTTGAGCTTAAAAAAAGTGAAATGATATACAGCACGTGTAAAGTGCTAGTATCTGTCGGTACTAGAGTGGTAATTCTAAGTAACATATTTCGTGGGAATTGGAGCATGTTCTGGTGTATAGACTACTCTGTCTGAATCGCCCTGGAAAGGAATCTCGCACTCATGCAAGCCAACTGCACTTGTTTCGTCATAAAGTAGATTTGTTGCAAGAAACGTCTTGAAATGGAATATGAGTCTAATGATACAGTTGGGAACTTCTTAGACTGCTGCGTTATTACGTCATTGACTTTCATTTTTCCGTTTGAGAATTTACTATCAAAGAACAATGCAATGGATTAACCGAATAATTTTTTACAGGGATAATACAATTTGGTAAAAATATTACAAGAGTTTTGTGTTAGCAATGAATGAATTAATATTAATGGCGGAACGAATTCGCTACTATGATCCATCGTTGATTTAGAAAGCTTTCCTACTTTATCCTTCTGTATTAACTTAAATTTCTTCACACTAAAATTTAGTAGCTTCTTAAATGAATTGATTAAGAATATTGACGAAGAAGAAAACGTTATGGCTAGAATGAAAACTGGTTGCATCACAGCGACGAAATCTTATAAAATAAAACGCTAACATGTGAAAAAGAAGAATCATAAAGCACCCTTAAAATGCACGCAGGACTTCAAGAAATACTATTGAAAGATAATTATGCCTTCTTGCAAACTATGGAGCAGGGGATATAATTCAATAATACATTTAACGAATTATCAGATTTTTATATAATGAATACATCTACCCTTCTATCAAAGACCTTTTACAAAAATTAAAATTAGATCTTTTTTAGGGTTGAGACATTAACAATATTATTTATGTTTCCGGCCCGTGCCACCAAATCCTCGAAATTAAAAAAGAAAGATATTCAATCCAATTTTAAAATAATTACATCAAAAAACACTTATTTAATCAGTGGTTTTATTAATTATTCTATAGTAATTTAACGCAATCTCACTGTTTTATAAGTTTCTTAATTTATTCAGTGGATATAACACAGCTTTAAATTCATTGCGAGGTCTCGATTATCTAGAAATATTTTCACTTTAAACGTTGCGAGGATTAAAGTTAGTTCCTTTTGATCTCGCTATCTAAACAACTGCATGAATAACTTTCAAAGCGGCGATCTACTGTTTAAAAACATGCTACCAAAAAGCCCTCTCTAATAGCTTTTATCCTTTAGCGACAGTGAGTAATCGAAACCCTATTTTCTCCTTTTGTGTTGTTAGCTAGCGATGCATTCAGCGTCAAGCAGATGTAGCACACATTCCCGTAGCGAATGTTTCATCGCTAAATTAGAGTAAAGACGATTACACAAAAACAACGCGGGCATAATATAACCTTGTTCATGCATCGTTAATCCGGAAAACAGATATTCCACAAGCGATTAATCGCTGGCTTGCCGTAATACAGGCCCCTCTCTTGTTAATCGCTTAAACTAAAAAGCACTCGTTAATCGAGAGGACTTTATGCGAATAATTAAAACATTTTGGACGGTTTGTGATGACATAACTATTGAGTCTTCTAGGCCTTTTCGTAGAAAAATAATGTTTCTACGTAGAAATTTTTAGGGAGAGTCATTAGGGAGAAGATAATTAAGGGATTTTTATAGCGTCATAGTCTGGAAACTTCGCTTGCTGGAGAATTTTCCACCAGGATGGGCTGTGAAAAAATTAAAGTTTCTCACACATTTAAATAAAACCTATGCAAAACTGGTTCCTGAGACTTGAAGAACTCCCTGCTTCAAGAGCAGTGGTTTGGTAAGGAATTTTCAAGCTCAAATAAGTCGATAATTAAGTATTGACGTATTCAAACATCAGACCTCAGCAGTAGAAGAATGATTCCTTTAACTCGCCAAGCTGAAACCGAAAAGAAATGTGTTTGTAGCTTTGAGAGATACGAAAAATTCTATTAACCGAAGAAGTATTTTGTTTAAAAATTCCTTACAAGGGCTTATCATCTTTATGGAAGGAAATTTCGGAGTGATTTAAAAAAGAGTGCGTACCTATTTGTAGGAAAATATCAACACAGTTCTTGTAACTTTTTAATTTTATTCAAAATTTTACTATTTACTAATACTAATTCACTATCTCAGGCTCCTTTTCGCGCAATCAAACCGAAAATTATTTAGTTAATTATTTATTTATTATTCAATACTACCGTAGTTTATCGCTATGACAGGTGGTGATCTTACGTTACACTACATTGAACAACTATAACAAACATGTTTCAAAGTTCTACTTATTTAACTACAGAACATTATCATTTTAAAACTCCATCCATTAACTAATTAAAAAATTATAAAACACGGTATTTACTATTTAAACAGCTATAATTTACAAAATTGTGTATAAACTACTCAGTGAACTTTTACCATGAAGAACTATAATATTAAGTTTTTAATAATTACTTATATCAATTCTACTATTTAATGTATAAATATTATATTCAATAGTTATTATTATCATTTAAGGTACACAAGAAATAGTGTGGTTTATATTTTCACTTACTAATTATGATAAACTGAAATCATGGCGTTGCTTGATTTCGATCCTTGGTCTTCTAGATATGTCAGTCTAATGTTTTCATTTTAGGGCAGAGAGGACCAATACAAATATATTTGTCAGGGCGATAATGATATTTATGATATGTCGAAATATAAATCAAACGGTTACGGATGGAGTGGAGAACGTATGGAAGGAGAAACGGCTTCCGGAAGTTTGTTCTGCGGTTGAGATGAAAGGGAATCGTCGTATGCATCCGCTTCTTTATTCCAAACCTTTGCTGCGGTTACACGATGGGTACCCAACCAACAGATGAAAACCGGATTATATGAAACGTATGGGACGGCGGGACTTAAATTTCTGAGTTAGATATGTCAAATAAACTTGCAGACTGTCGTTAAGCTAAAATAAATAAAACGTTAAATTTATTCTCGAACTATATTGTTCGTTATAGAGTAATGGAGACTCTCACTCATGAAAAGCAAGCATCAGATATATAAAATATATTACCACAAATGAAAGTAAAATAGATACTAGTAGGTTTTTAGATAAATAGAAATAAATCTAAACTCATCAGCATCAATTACACCGTAGTAGCTTTGTGTCATCACAGCCATGAACAAGACTGTGACTAAAATAAATGAAAGATGCATTTTACTGTATATTGTACCAAAATATAAGATAAATAAATTCCTAACACAAAAGATAAAAAAACCATGTATTTATTCCATTCATTGAGATATGGTGGCAGGTTCAAAATATGGAAATATAAATCTACGTAATTTATTCAAGTCGATATTTCAGTGTTTAATTATCCCTTAACTTGGTATGTATGGTATAATTGGAGATCCATTGTCTAGTATATATCCTGACTTGAAAGTTGAGAGTCTCAATTGATCCCCCGTTCTGACCATGATACCGAAAGTGAAGGTCTGAAAATCGTCTCCAAGAAGTGGACATAATTATATTAACTAAAACATTTTGCTTACTTAAACGTGCCATAAAAATAAATAATCTCGTAAAGTTTTCATGGAAGTTTTTTTTTTAATCCAGAAGAATAAAATGTTTAAGGGTTTCGTCATGAGTCAGCGTTGAAAAATTGTCCTTCTGCAGAGATGGACAACTTCATTCCTTCATCGGCAATCATCGATTTATTTTAAAGACTTCCATGGACCTAAAATCGTCGCTAATTCGGAAAAACTTCGAAATAACCACTGATTCTTCGATGGCTTTCAAATTTTTAGTCAACGATACAGATATAAGTTCAGTTTTAATATATCCTATAAGTAAACCAAACCCCATCATAGAGCATCTCATCGATCCTCCGAAAGGCGACTAATCGAACATCGCTCAGCCGAAATAATCGGAAATGTTTTTCAAAAGGGAACATCTAGACGAAGGAAACTATTTCATACTTCAGCGACTTCTAATTGAAGCAGTCGCCTTCGTTCGGATTCGCAAAAATGTTTAAAGAATGCGTGAAATAGATTGATACTTCGAGTAAAAGAAGCAGGGGGAAGACTTGTCATCGATAAAAATTTGGGATTTGCTTATAGTATGCCCGTTTATAGTATTCCGATGCCATTACTAACGTTGAAATAAATTTATTCTTGATATTTTAAAGCCTTGCAGTTTCCTTAAAGCCGGCAGTCTTTGTAGACGGAGTCGGATTTACGATTAGGCGCACTAGGTACTAGGTTAAGACATAAATGGAGCAGAAAAAAAATACTTTAATTCGGCATATACAAAACTATTTAGATGATTATATTATTTAATATTTTTTGTTCAATGTATATTCATTTAATTATGCTTCTAGCTTAATTGAGTTCTGCGCAGTGAAGGCCATCAATATTGTACTTTAATTCCTTGTGTAATACTGAAGAATTAACTGCTGAGGCATCAAAATGTTCCTTGCGCATAGAGCATCTGACTGGCTTAATTCAATCCTATTGGTAGACTATTGCTGATTTTCTAAAATCGATTTTTGATATTACTTCTTAGTATACTTTACTTTAAATATACTGTGTTCATATATGTGTTTAATATATTTTGGATAATAAAATTTAAATGTTAATTTTAGCTCATTTGAAACTTCCATATGGTATTTCTGGGAGTTATATTTATTTAAATAGTCTTCACGGCTACGATTGTGAAGTTGCTAAGGAAATCGGGTTGATATAAATCTGTAATGAATAATTAGGTAGCAGAAATCTTCATCGAAAAATTGAGACATTTTAGACCCATCTTGAAAATCATTGAAATATTCTAAACGTGCGATGCTGCTATAAAAGGTGTAATGAATCATATTAGTAAGAATCGCCAAGGTATTACACTTCCCACGTATTCACACGTATCGTAGTAAGAATATCGTATTTTAGGACCCTGGCCAATTCACTCCGTGCACCGAGGTTACTTTAAGAAGAGACAGTCTCCTTCCGAAATTAAGACGTCCGACCGTCGCACTCCCCTCACACTTAACGGGGTCCATCCAAAATTTTCGAGCCCGGTTCCATCGGCGTAATGTTCCTCTCAGCACTCATACTTACCACATCCTCTCCTCCGTTTGTTTCCATTCACTGCTCTCCTTCTCGGCTAAACGCTCCGCCGTGAATTAAGGAGAGGGTTTAACGGGAACGGCCACTCCACTTCCGACTGCGACCTTCCGGCTAGTCTAGTAGCCCTCGGAGACAAAAACGTCCGTCGTCGGCGTCGAGGAGGAGCGAGACGATTGTCTACAACATCAAAGGGTGTGCTGATGAAGCAGAGAGCGTTTCCATCGGTTTTTACGATAAGGACGTCTGGTTGTTTCCACGGAGGGTTTTAACAGCATCTCGGCTACCTTGACCGCTGTGTCGTGAGGACGCATAATGAGGCCTCTTCGCCACTTCTCCCCTCACTTTCTAAACTCTCCCACGCCTCCACTTCTTCCTCCTAAGACCTCTCCCAGACGCTTCCTAGTGCCTTCGGCTGCTGATGACTCGATTTCGGGAGATGATAGAACGGAGGCAGAAATTGAGTCTTTAAGCGGGATCATATTGTGGCGATCGGCGAAGATGAGTGTAATCTCCGTGGGTTCTAAACATCGTAGCCTCCATCCTCTCTTATATGTTGTAATTTTCGTCGAATCCATCGCGATAAATATTTATCTCGGAAGGATTTCGACCCCGCCATCTTCTGAGGAGGAATAAGCGGTTCTTACCGTGCGAAATTTTTTTATGCCCTCCCAAAATTGTCTGCGCTTGTGTCTACAGTATAATTTGAGATATAACGATATTTTTAACCTCTACAAATCCGGAAAACAAGCGGAAAATATAATGAATTATCATAAAAATCTTGATAGGTATACAGAGAAGTATATCAAGGTGAATGAATTTGTTTATAAATATAAATAGTTTATAATTATTTCAATAAAATTCGAAATAATGCAACATTAACTTTTTATGAAATCCATGCATACACAGTTATAGTTTAAAATTAACATTTAAAGTAAAAATGATTATTATATTTAAATTGTAATGCATTACTTCCTATATTTATTGCTTAATTCTCTCTGCAGCAGCCAAACATATCATGTTCTCACTGTATCTATTGAATAATGGTGCTTTTATACTAAACCAAGTGCATTAATTAGCTAATAACATTGGCCATTTTAAGAACAAAATATATAAAACGCCCTTAGAAAACACATCATAGGATTTTTCAACTTCTTCAAAGTTTCACTCATAAAGCGTAATGAAAAAACTGAAAGGAAAATAAATCTGATTAATTAATTAGGAAAAAAGTAATTAAATTTGTACATTTTTCATCTCTGAGCATCGTCGCTTTTGCTTTCAGGTTGGTACTTATAATATGAAGCAATATTCCTTTCTTACAAGAAACTTATGCAAAAAACTCGAGGGAATGCAAGTTTTGGCAGTGGTCACTCTATTATTCGATCTGATGATCTCTTTGTTTTTAATGAATTTATTTCATTTTCGACCTTGAGATATATAGCGCAAGCTGGAATCATCACTCAATATTATCAACCAGTGAGGATTATCGAATATGTATGATTAATAATGCAAATCCAAGATTCTCCGCGAGAAGAATTTGATCTAGATAGAAAGTTTCGTTAATGTGTCATCATTATGCTATTAGGTATGGAATTAAGTCTGATGTGGTTTTATATAGTTATGCCTTCTCCTCAAATGAATAAATAGATAATAGACCTCGTTCCTCGTACGAATTTCGTTATTTTATGATTGCAGTATGCATAGAGGCTCGAGGCGAGATGGTATTATGGTAATGTCTAACCTTTGAAATAGTAATCTGTGAAAGCATTAAGAGGGAGAACTAGATTTGGCTGTGCTTATTTTCCCGTTGAATATTTATACACTCATCCATATTTATAGAGAAACCTCCCGGCTCAATGTATGCTGTCGAGAGTGCAAATACTTTTGTTTCAGTAAAACTTATTCGCGGCGAATGCCAAATGCTTAGCTTGCTTCGAGCAAGGCTGTGCATATTGGATTAATTAACAACTACTATGTGCAGACTCATTAAAGTGTTCCAAAAATATTTCATCAACTAGCTCGGTGAAATGGCCAGGAATAGATTAATAATGCCTTCTAAATTTCCGCGTCTAAGATTTTACTTGCTTTATTTACTTATAATATCCATTTCAGTTTGATTCTTTTATGATCCGTTTTCAAAGACTGTTGACCAATATAGATTTCACACCTTTCCATTTGATTTGTTGTTTATCTTTCTCTACTTTAAAGAAACAAAGACAAATCCATATTCAAGTAATCCAATTAGGTACTATTAAAAGCTAAATGGAGATTAAACGATTGTGAATTATGACTGTGTTAGATCCATAGTCAAAAATTATAGTCTACATCCACATATACAAATTTACCCTTCAAGCTGTCTTTTGGTGTGCGGTAGAGGGTGCATGCAACATGACTTTAATTCCCCAATTGATCAATCTCACGTAATGTTCGCAAAAAAATAAAATCCTGAAGCGAATAAATCCAAAGTCTGTTTCCTTGATTCATCTCGCAGTATTAGAACGGTCCATTTAACAAAAATGGAGCATAATGTTGGTGACACCTTCTTAGAAGGTACTTTCTTCGATTATGTTTATTATAGTAAACCTTCGCTTGTATCTTACACCTTTTAAATATTGTTTTAATTCCCACCCTGCATTGTTTAGTATCTGAGTGACTCTCACTGCGAGCCTTTCGTCACTTTAAAGTAATTACATCATATTAGAAGATGTATTTTATTTTGTTATAAATAAGATACTTTTACAATCAAATAAAGCCAATAAATACTTGTAAAATATTCTGTGTGAAATCGAAAAAATGCGACCAGTCTCGGAGTGTAGGGCCACCATCATGCGGCAGATTGTTATTCATAAGCTTTCCGATGAAAGGGTCGTTAACGAATACCATCGCCGATTCCTTCCTCTTGTGTATCCTCCTGCACTCTTCTCCCGTTTTCAAATTTCTCCCTCACCCTCCCACAACTCACTCCCTCAACCCAACCTCCCTCTAGTACACCTATGTAAGACAAATGCTTCCTTTACTTAAAGATGGCCGTGATATATTGCATTTTAATCAAAATTTAGTATACATGTTTTTCATATTTTTATACGTCACCAGATATTTTTATAGATTCACAATAAAAAAGGGAATTACATACAAAAAATAATGAAAACTTCTCCTTAAACAAAAGGTTTGCCTACTTTGAACCGCAATTAATATACGAATACTCCTAAGAAAGGAAATGGCATGCGATACAAATACTAATAAAATAAGTAAGAGAAATATAAAATCGATTGTGGCAGGCTTTACCGTGCGGAAATCCATAACAGAGGATGTTAAGAATAAGGTTTAACAAATACTTTTTTCCACAGATTTATTTGCAAAACGACCGGTTTCGGCACAGATCGGCCTGAAGCCTGACCTGAACCTGAAGATGGCCGATCTGTGCCGAAACCGGTCGTTTTGCAAATAAATCTGTGGAAAAAAGTATTTGTTAAACCTTATTCTTAACATCCTCTAAGTAAGAGAAATTATTACAGAAAATAGTGAAAGCCATATTTTAAAAATCGATATGAGAAAGCGTAATTTTGTGGAAAGCCATTATAATTATATATAAATTATATATATTTATGTACGATACGTGACTATATGGGTATTCTATCATGTACTGTATTATTTTAGTTAATTGACAGATCTCATATATATTTATGTATGATAGTTCTTATTCATGATTTATGATTTTATTTTTTGTACTTAATTACCACGTGGCCTGAAGGCTCACTCGCAACGCGAACTTAAATAAATAAATATAGTATAATAGCTTTTTAATTACACTATTTTTACAATGTAATAATTGTATGTAATACAAAATAGCAATGTCTATTGTAAGTAATTAAGTGATACATATTTATAAGGATAAAGTATACTTCGTGCGATTTCAGGGAAGTGCTAAACCCTGAGTCTTCCCTGTTAAAAAAGCATCGTCGTTTTTAATTCATATATGCATTTATGGTCGTGATATAATTTTTCTTATTTAACACTTTCTTCTTGTCTTTTTTTCATGGATTCCTTTGCCCATTCCTTTTCGGCTGTTTTCCTCTCCCTCAATAATCGGCCACTCTCCGCTCCCTCTTTCGCTCACCCATTTGATTCCTTCCCTGAAACCCTTTTTCTCCTCCCACCCCATGTATCCCGCAAGGCCAGGAGTACAACTTCAACAAGCTAACGGAGGAGGAGGTCAATTCTCTGGGACTTCCTTACGACTACGATTCCATTATGCACTACGCCAAGACCACCTTTTCCAAGGTCAGTATGCCATTAGGCTCATTACGGTATTCGGAAATTTCCTCATCCATTGTGATCCTTTGTTCATGCCAAGTTTGCATGTTCCTTTGAAGATAGGATGACAGGTAAGGGTTGAAAGTAAAATGTTTTTGTTCAATAGCGTTTAGGCATGTGTTAAGATAGCGTTGATATAAAACTGTCCACTTATTCTGCCAGAAAATTGAATACTGCCACGATATATGGAATTTGGTTTAGTTTGAGCATTTTATTGTTATTGGTGAAAGTACCAGCATCAAAAATTTGGATTACATTTAATGATAGCCCGGATTAAATATTTTAGGAGTATTTGCCGTATCTACTTCTTAAAACTTATATCGTTATTAATTTTTGCAACGTAAAGCATCAAGATATGTGGATACATCTCTCCTAAAGTTTTGTTTCTTTTCTCTGTAATTTATCGACTGAGTGGATAGAATGGCTTTAAATTTTCCTTGTTAAAATTTTGTTGAGACACTGCTTGTGTTGGTTGAAGTATTCGATACAAAGATGGAAATTTGCAATAAAAATCTTATTAACATCATAACACTTTTAAGCTGCATAAAGCACATCTTTTATTTAATTTTTCATTGGTTAGTAATGTTGAATGTCTCTGTTTACATCCATTTCTTCCAGAGCACTTACCTGGACACCATATTGCCCATTGAGGACCGTCAGAATCGCAGGAAGATTGAAATCGGGCAAAGAGTCAAGCTGAGTGAAGGAGACATAGCGCAGACGAATCTTCTCTACAAATGCTTCCGTGAGTATCTTTTAGAAGATTAGATCAGATTCATCAAAGTTTCAACATGGCAAATTGCTGGCTAAAATAGTCTCTTCCAAAAAAATTAATTCCAAAATTGTGTACTGTCTCAAATCCCCCTGCCATACGCCTCTGGCGGCTCGCGGGGTATATATCTAAATCTAAAATCCGGTTGAGTAAAATTTGACTTTTTAAGTAATATTGCAATTTTGTGTGACTGATTGGTCGAGTCAAATTTACTTTAAATGGATAAGCATCGTAGAAACTCTGAAGATTGCACCTTGTCGACGTATGTATCTGAAGCTTTTCTACGCAAGTTTTTTATTGATTATTCATATTCTCTCCGATAATTACCTCTCAATTTTTTAGTTACAATAAAGTTGTCATTTATTTCGCAATAAAGTTGGTTTAGTTTGTTAGTTCGCACTCCTTTTCGAGCGAAATTCACGAGTCAATTGTGTGAATTACACTTGGCCTTGAATTTGCTTCGACTTCTAAATGTTTAGTTCAATTTTATTTCCACACTGTTTTCTGATATATACTGGAGAAATTGATGGTAGATTTTGACATTTCGATAGCATTATTTTTATCCCCTTCACTTGAAAATGGCATTTGACCTCCAAAACTTTTATCTCTTCTCTTTAAACCTTTTTCGCCCTTTTTAACAACCCTGTGACTCGACCTCTTTAATCTTTCCACATCAACTCTCATTGCGTCAGAAGGTCTCTGATTTTACTTATTTTTGTCAACGTTCTTGTGCCATACCATCAATTATTTCTATTATATTTAAAAAAATACTTTTTCAATTGCTAAGTATCTATTCTATGTTTAGAAAATCCCCCCATTCTTTTATTGACATTTATCCTCGAACTTAACCATAATGCTCCTTCCATTTCTCATCGGCATAAGATATTCAGAAATGAACTCTAGGTTCGCAAAAGGATAAAGTGATTCCTCTTTCCAGGGTGCGGACGTACCCTTCAAGAGAGTGCTGCCACGTTCTTCTCCCCCCGCTACCCCAACTCGAGTCCCCCCAGCGACGGCGAGAGGTGTGAGTGGCGTATCACGGCCACGCACGGAGAGAGAATAGTGCTCAACATCACGGAACTGGACCTGTTCAAATCGGAAAACTGCCGATCGGATTATCTGGAGATAAGAGACGGCTATTGGCACAAATCGGGTGTCATTGGTAAGCGAGAGGTTGCGATGGGAGTGTTCGGTCGGATTTATAAGGTTCCTCGTTGAATATTATATGAGAGAGAATATGTGCGAGGAACCCGGTTCATCCGATGACTGCCAAAGGTTTTTCAGTTTAAATGATGACTTTCACGCTGGTTCTTTTTCCAGTAAAACTCGTAAAAACTGAATTATTTTTCGCCTTGTCCAATTGAATATCTCATAATTGTTCACCTATATTCTATTTGCTACTTAATACGAATTTTTAATATAATCCAATAGTAATATTTAGGTAATAATTATTAGATGAATGATTACCAATGAATTTATTAATATCTTGAGCAAAATATTCATTATTTCTAATCAGCATATTGGAATGACTTTGCTGTACATGATGCGTATTTCAGCTGAAATATTTCGTAATATGTTTATGCTGATTTTAAGTATATTACTTTCATTTTAATATGACATCGAGATGATATTGTATCAGTAGTAAGCATTGAATCTAAAGTTTAGAATGTGAATAATTTGAGTAAATATTTAATTGCAGAATCGCTCACTTCACCTTTTGTTCGGCAATCCTAAAAATATTTATAGACCATTCATTGCTTTTTTCGTCGATTCAGACTTTTATACCAGTTAGAGTAAGTTATGAATCCAAATTAGAAAAAAGGAAAAATTTCCATCTTTCTCTTTTAAACCGTACTAGCAGATAGTATAATTTGATTTGGAAATATATACTTCAAAATACTTTTAATTGATCTAAAAAGTATCTTTGTATTGCTATAACGTTGTCAACTGGCTATGGCCTTCTAATAATATCATATTACGCTCAGTATTACAAACAGATATTCAAAATATTAGAAAAAGCTAAGCCATAAAAAAATTGAAAATGCAACGATGAAACTACCAAAAAATTCTAGTCTGTGAATTATGCAAATAATCACAGTTCCCAAATTTGTCAAGGACCCACCAAAAATTAATTTTGTATCAGCAACTTCCCAAATTTTTAAGTTATAATTGCATGTCCATTGCATTTAGGAACCTTTGCAAACTAGTGTATTTCGTAGCATTCGCTTACGGCTGGATTTGAGTTCAGCGGTGAATATGAGCTCAGCAGTCCGCAAGTTCGCCTTACGCCTCAAATCCCCGTATCTTCTTGTCACCGCGAACGTAATCACGCAGACTAAACAATGAGATTTGACCGTCTTGGAAGCTGCTGCAATTAACCCCGAAAATTATTCTGCCACTCGTGTTTGCATCGAAATTATGTCTCTACATGGCGCTATCCGTGTCATCCATTTCGTGATGTTAATAAGCACCTTTCGTCACTGTTTCGCAGGGCGATTCTGTGGGAGTGGGCGGATACACGAGCCCATAGTGTCGACCGGGTCGCGGATGCTGGTCACGTACATTACGTCCAACAGGCAGAATGGGCACAGAGGGTTCACAGCCAGCTACGAAGGTGAGTGAAATAAAATCTCCGTTCCTCCGCTCGCTCTGTTTCCTCGAGCATTTTTTCCATCGGTTCGAATGTGACATATGAACGGAAATCCTCCACTTTCAAAGCATATGTCCTGGAAAATGTGCATGAAACACACGGTCTTTTGTTTCCGAAAAAAGTGTGGATGTTTTTAAATTTTGCTCCGGAAGCTTCCACATCTTTACTTTTGCTCTACGATTCGAGTAGTTTGTTGCCACTAAAATTTCGATTCATCCTCAAGTTTTCAAATCGATTTTAGAATAAATTTGAAGTATTTTGAAGATCACTGTACAGAAATTAGTTTTCGGCTGACTTTATAGAGAAATATTTCTACTACTCGAAACTTTAATATCTTATAACTTTTAAATAATTTCAGAATGTATCTGTATGACAGCTGACATTAAATTTCAACTATGGAATTTATTTTCAAACTTTCCGTAAAACCCTGATGACCTTAATCCAACAAGATCAAAACACATTATTATTTTATTGTTTATTCTTAGTCTCCGTGAATAATATTTTCCTAAATCTTTATTATCGTTACTCTAAAACATACAGATATTTCGAATAACCCTTTCAGATTAATTATTTCTTCAATTTTTTTTTTCGGATTTATTCATCAGTTTATAATGACATAATGACAATTTGAACCTTTACGAATGTCGCTATTTCGTATACTTTAATGTCACTATGTCTTAAGGCGATTCATTTTAACAAGACTCCCACAAATTTTGCGGGAGACTTCCAGTGGAATTATTTGTGTCGCATCACGTGATGAAATTCAAAACATCTGCACGTTGTTAGTTCTCCAAATGCAGCAGCGAAATTATTATTTTAGAGCATTGAACAGAATAGATGCTCATGTTGAACATCCCATCATTAAATACAGTCTCTAATTATACAGCAAAGTTTCTCATTTGAGATCTTTTGCGTGTCTATATCGCTAGGTTGTGCTCATTTGCATCTCGGTATTGTACGCTAGAAAGTCTCTCTCGTAAATTCGTTGGATTTTTTCTCTAAATAATATTGAAACAGACGTTTGAAACTCTATGTCAGTTAAAGAGAATAATTTGGTGCAAAATGGAGCAAAGGTGGAAATTTCCGCTAAATGCAAGGTGAAACTTGTAGAAGCTGGAATATCAAGTTACAATTTAAAAAAATGACGAAATTAATTATTTCATTACGGTTATATCCTCTAGATTAATTACCAGAATTACAAATTTGTTATATTAACGCAGATTTGAAAAGCTGTGAAAAATTGAGGTGTTATCTGGCAACAATAAGAATTAGATATGTATCAATCAGAGTCACTTCAGAGTAAAATAATTATCTCCTGGAATAATCAGGTGATAATACGGGATAAGTCGGATGTACTTGTATTAAAATTGATGATTTTATGCTTCAGACATATTTCACTGAAATGATTGATATTCGGAAAAATTATATAAGAGCAAAAATTTATAATAAAATGAATTTCTCGTCACATTATTACGACACTTACGATGCATTTTATTTTAATTATATTACTAGCTTTTTTGAAACAAGTAAAGAAAGAACTTCGGGTTTATTATATCGAGGGAAATATTCATCGTCAATCAGAACTTAGCAAAAACGAGCTCATACAATTATTACCAAACCTTTAACTTTGATTTGAAATTTTGCTATAATTGAAATAAAATTGTCTATGTCTATGCAAGAACACTGCAAGCCGCCTTTCGGCGTGTGGCAGGGGGTGCAAGTACCTTGACTCTATTTTCCTAAACGGTTGCTTTCGCGTATACTTCGCGGAAAGAATGAATTTTTGAAATGATTCCTTCTAGCATCTATTTCCGTAACCTTTCTGGCAGTATCAGATCGGCCCATATAACAGGGGGGTCGCATTATATCTGTTACATCATCTGAGAATGTAATTTATCTGAACTTATTTAATAAATTTATCCTCTAATGATTCCCATCCCTTGTCCTGTAACATCTGAGTGACACTCGCTGTTTTATCGTAACAACTCTTTACAAATCGTATCGCCTTTGTTTAACTGTTTCTAAATCCCGAATATGACATTTCTCGGCGAGGTCCCATACACCACATGCATACTCAAGGTGAGGCCTAACTAACGCTAAGTTAAAAAAAATAAAAGTCTACAAATTTTTCGTGCTTTAATATTTCTGGGATACTTAGAAATAAAACTGTTTTCCTCTCGACATAAACGTGTTTCAATTGATTTCAGCGGTGTGCGGAGGAGAATTGGAAATGGAGAATGGTCACTTGGAATCTCCAAATTATCCAGATGACTATCAGCCAAGTAAGGAATGTGTCTGGAAGATAACAGTGCCCCTCAACTACCAAGTGGCCCTCAAGTTCCAGTCTTTCGAGGTCAGTCCCGAATTTTTGGCGATCTTTTAATGTGTAACTGAGTATTTCAGATAATTTGATACAGCATTTTTATTCGAAATGGAAAAAAATATTCATTTAATTTGAAAACATACAAATTACTTGCATTCACTTCGTATTGATAAAAATCTTATTCAACGTTAATTTTTCCCTTTAAAAATAAAATGTAAGACAAAATACATTTTTCTGCCTTATTTGATTTTAAATTTTAATTATCATTCATTTATGGAATTTTAATATTCATGTATCAAAGAAAGTTTTCCATGAATTTTTGCGGAAACCAATTCTGAGAATATTCAACACCATGATCCCGTTGATTTAAATTCGATTTTTAACATCGTTGGAGCGTATATATTTTTTAACTAATATCATAATACAATTGTAAATTACATCGAATTAAAACTTATCAATGTGATAGTTGTGTAGAAAATGGAGCGTATCTCTGTATGCATTGCGACACTAGTGGTCGTAAAGCGAAATCGTGTGAAAATGATGGTCGCATTGCTTCCAGATCGAGAACCATGACAACTGCGTCTACGACTACCTAGAAGTGAGGGATGGCCACGACTCTAGCAGCCCTCTGATCGGCGTGTTCTGCGGCTACAAAGTTCCACCAGACATTCGATCCACCAGTAACAAGCTCCTCGTCAAGTTCAAATCGGATGGCTCGGTTCAGAAAGCAGGATTCTCGGCCGCCTTCATGAAAGGTTCGTATCTGCACTCGCTCCTTTTCCATGACTATGATGCAATCCATTGCATTTACACATTTCAAGTTTCTCCAAAACTGGAAACTGATTTTTCTAAAATCCTTCCGACTATCATAATTTCTGCGAAATAATATGAAAACTGTATTTTCGAACGAAATGTATTTTTACACTGCGTAATTTCACAATATCGTGAAAATTCAAACTTTAATATATATATAAAATATTTCTCCATTACGAAGTACTTCATTTATCTGTTTTAATAATGAATTTATTTACTAACTTATATATTGTTATAAATTGCATTGCTTTTTCAGTTAACTAACTTTTGAAAAAGAATCTAAACCTAAATAATGTTTTAAACTTGAAAGTGAAATTTTAAATTTACTCTAAAATATAAATTAACCTAAATGTAAGACCTGCGGATACCTGTCGAAACTCGATTTTAAAATTGTCTCTCCTTTGATTAATATCTAAAACTAACAATTTCATACCAAAGGTAATGAAATTATATTCCGTTGTAAATAAAAATTCTTTTAGATTTTATCGAATTCTTCTTCCCGAAATATTTCTTTTTATTCTCATCTCAGTTTTTTACCAATTTCCCTCAACATCGCTTTATTTCAATTATGTCGACTCGCGATTTTTCGATGATGTAAGTCTTCATTTAAATTTAATGGTCGCATCTTGATTAGAGTAAGGACTTCAAAGGTAGTGTTCGAAACTAGCTGTACCGGAATTAGCCAGGGTTACACTTAACGGTGGCTTTGGAGCAACGAAAAATTGAATTTACCCCAACCCACCGCTACTCCCGAAGGCGGACCAGACTGCCGTAATATCGTTTTTATTATTGCCCGGCGCGCGTACAAAGGGAAGCTCGGAAAAAGCGTTGTTTACTCTGCGGAAACCAACCAAAACACAAATGACCCTTTGTCCCTCCGCCAAAGCGGTCATTTTTACGGATCACTCCATTTAAGTCGCCAATCGCAATCCTCTCGCAAGAGAGACGGCGTCTGAGGAGGTCATCGCCACGTGGGGGGGGGAGTGGGTGGTCGGGGGGCGATAGACGGATGCGCTGCCTCGGCGGATCACGTGACGTTGGAGAGCGTGGGGTGCTCTCGTAATAAGGCAAACGCGAGGAATGCGGGAGTCGGCTAAACTAAACGGCGACGGGTTAATAATCTCACGAGGCGAAATCCTCTCGGTAAACTTGGAGGTCCGGAAGTTTTAATGGGAGCCGCCGGTTAATCAAACTGAAGTGGTGAGTAAAACTCGAGTGCTGTACTGGTCAATGGAGGCCCGTTTATCAAAGAAAGGTCCGATCCGATTAAAGATGTTTATGGCGAGAATTGTGGACTGCGAATGGGCCTCCGAAGTTATTTTGGCAGGAAGATTAAAGGATAAAAATCAAATGGAGAGCTGAATTTCATCTCGAACAAATATCAAATAATGGTAGAATGGGCAGCAATCGCCTTCACAACACAGATACGATTGGACTGATACATCCGTGGATGAATTATTTACAAAGATTTCGGCCAGTGATGACCTACATACCGGAAAATAAAATAAGATTGTTCAGTAAAGAGCGTGACTACATATCTGAAACTCTAATAGAGCATATAAAAGGAATGAATACATAGGGATGGTCACAGCTTTGTAGTGAAAATGGGGCTGAATAACTTAGGAGATCAAAGGAGATCTTATTTAAATCAAATTTTGATGATTTGATGATATTTTATGATCCTGTGAGTTTCATCATATATTTCTATAAGATATGGAACAACATAATTCAATGGACCTGATCGAAGAATGCTCATGAAGTGATAAATACTTGCTGCATTAACCTTAAATGTGATAAATATTCTCTAATGCTTTCAGGTTCGTATGTTTTATATACTTAATTGAATTTTTATTCACTTTGAAAACTGAATGAGAACATTCGTTATTAATAATTTTCAACGAATATTTCTTTGTGTATAAAATAGCTTCTCTAATTTATGCACAAAAATGAAAATTTATGGCGACTGCAATTCTATCTTTAACGAAATTTACGTATCTTTGCTCACTTTAAAGTGAAATATGTTGGAGAACCATTTTTGACCGGCAAGGCTTTATAAAACCAGTCTTCCATTATTATGAATATTAATATTATTTGTAAAACTATTTGAAATGCTAATTAAGATGTAATTTCTCTATAATTTCGTTCCACGAGGTTCGGCCTAATACAATAGATTTTACGATTTGTATTATTCGTGAAATTTTAATTATTTATCATGATACTATATTTTTGAACTATTTATAGCAATATTTATATTAAGAACTATACATGTATTAGGAGTGAAATTATTTTGCGATAGTAGACCTGTCCATTGATTCCGAACGGGTAGGAGTGTAGCCGCAGCTTATGAGTCAGTCCTGACAACAGTAGAGCTAATCCTCTCTGGGTTTTTTCCATGTATGGTAAATAAATCAACATTCCGTTTAGTTGTCTTTTAATACATAATATTTTGCTATATCACATATATTTTTAGTTTTTGAAACTGTATGCTTGTCTATAAAACGGGCTTGACAGCTAAACTAAGCTTCAGAGAAACGAGGTCGGTCAGTCGAGGCAGACACGCGTTTTATGAAAAGAGCGCCACCTGAACTAAAACGCGAGAGATCTGTAGCGAACGGCCATAAAATGAGGACATAAAAATGCAATGAGATTGTGTTAGGCAATCGAACGCTGCCTTAACTCTCCACGAAAAGCGGCTTTTGGGTGCACTAATGGAATAGGACGACGCTTTTATTCTCTCACGAATCGAATTAATTCGGCCTTTATTCGCAAACGCGTCAATTCAATTCCAAAACAATCCAAAAATTTATTCTCTCGTCCAGAGTCCGCGCGCTATTTATTTTCCATTTATTATTTATTGCAGCCTACAATACTTTTTCCGAACACGTAATTCTACTACGAAAGTTTCTTTATCGCGTTTCCTAATTTATGCGAAATAGTTGGTTTTTCGAAGCACTTTATTTCATCTCTCACTCTCCGTTCTCTAAAAATTCAACGTGATGACGGCGAATGTAAAATTTTGGGAAAATACTGTTTAGCCATCTTCGCAGAGTATCCCGAACATTTATATTTTAAATCTAAAACACTGCTTTCTAGCAGGGAAAGTTGAGGGTCTGTTACATTTTATCATAGCCAACATTAAAATAACCTGAGTTCTAATTCAGCATGATTTAGGAAATAACTAACTTCTGCATTGAATGACAAATAGAACGCTGAGTTAAATCATACGAATCACACGTCCATTCCTCATCATGTCGATTTCTGAGATGGTATTATTTCTGTTCGAAACATATTCTGTATAATGGTATTACTCTTTCCGTACCAAGTATGAGGATATTATAAATATATCACATCTTTAATCCTTCGGCTACCAAGGTATTTCACCCCTTACTCATCCCAGGAGGGGTAACTGAGTCACCCAAAAATTATTTTGTGTTATGTACGTTTATTTTCATAGTTAAAGTAATAATAATCAATCAATCTTTAAATATAAAGTATAACAGATAGAAAAATGATATTTGCTCTTGAGAAATGTCTTTATTCGCATATATAATTAAATACAGTAAATAGAGATAATAGTTATCCCAAGGAGGATAGATCCTGCGAGGTGCTATACAAATTATTCGAAAAATATGTGATTGATGAAACAATGTGCAAAAAATAAAATTATTAAATCTTATAAAACAAATGTACACAGGGTATATAGTTACGTTTTAAAATAATTCCATGCGTGTATCAATAAACACGCATGAAATTATTTTAAAAGATTGAAACTGAATAACACAGAAAAACTATAGCTGAGGTAGCCAAAGGATTAACTCATTCCAAATGTGTATCGACTTCGTTGTAAATCTGTTCTCCGAAAGTTGAGAATTCAATCTGTCTTTTAGTTCTAAAATAAAATATCGGTGTTAAGAAGCCTAACTTTTTTCTAGCCTTACTCTTGAAAAATGCCTGACAATTCAGCTATCGTACTATCTTGTCTAATGCATTCTCTCTAATCGAAATCTATGTGCAGAGTTCGACGAATGTGCTCTCATAAGCCACGGCTGCCAGCACCACTGCATCAACACTCTCGGAGGATACGAGTGCGCCTGCAAGATAGGCTTCGAGCTACACTCCGATGGGAAGCACTGCGAAGGTAAGGCATATACTCCTGGGGCATTCATTATCAACCCATTGACACACCCAACTCAGATTACAGCATTCCAAACGTGAGCGCATGATTCTGCTTGAAATTCTCATGCTCCTTAGGCACCTTAACGATGAGACACAACAGTGTTATCTTCTGCAAGAATCGAAAAAGGTATTGGAATGAAAAATCAAAATTATGTCCTTTAAACATGAAATTGGAGAAACTCGTACAAACGACTGACCGTGTGGAATTTAACACGTTAAACCTGGAAAACTTCATTTATTTAATTTTTAATTTCAATTTTTAATTGTAATTAAAACTTAAATTCGTGATTTTTGCATTGAAATAATTCTGAAGCGCATTTTCTTAAACATTAATAGAAGCAACGTAAAGGTAGAATTCATCTCAAACAAAGCGAATATTACATCAAATATCCTTCATTTATGTAACCAAACTTTCAAATACGCCTATTGAGAGCTGCATGAAAACTGATTAATATTAATCAATTAATGATTAATATGTTCCGTCCTTAAAAAACAGTCCTGTAAAAACTCATTTAATGTATCATTCAATCTTTCAGAAGTTCTTATAGCTTTATTGTGCTATTTATATTAATTGTTTTGTTTCAACTGAAATTAATCTCTATTACACATCAGTGAAAGATAAAACGATGTCAGTAGGTCTCATTTGCATACCATTTCGTTCCTTAAACAACTTATGTGGAAGACTGATAGGAAATGACTATTTATGTATTGTGCTTTGGTTACAGAGGAAGAAAGATTCAAGCAGATTCAAGGTCTGGAAATATTTTCTTTAAACCAACCGATCCTGCTTCAGCTTAACTTTAAACTGAACGATAAAATTAACCGCAATTTATCTATTTGGTTACTAAAAATTTTTCTTATTTTTACGTTCATAGCATTTGTTGGAATCAATGATATTTATACGGAAGATTACGGCACATTTTTCATCTTATCATAATGCTTTGTCAATTAAAATTTGTATCCTAGATTATTTAGCACATATTTCTTACATATAGTAATTGTGAAATTGTAGTTGGTGGTGTAAATATATTCCGAAGCAAATTTTCAGAAGTGATCAACTGACGAAGGTGTGCTTTAAACGATATTAACCCCAATTTGATGTCGTAATTCTACAGCACGGATTAAGTTTTCCATATCCTTTCTCGATGGCAGGCTATATATTTGTAACCAATCCCTAAATGCAATTCATTGTGAATTATCTAACCCGATTCGACCCTCAAGAAACATTTATCCAACCCGATCCGCAACTTTCCGTGCGGATATAGGCGGGTCGGATAAAATTCGGATTTGCGGATGTGTTTCTCTGTCATAATAGCCGAATTATTCATAGTATTTCCAAATTATTAATTTAAAGTAATAATTTAGCTTCCTGAAAGCAAAACTTCGGTGAATGCTCCAACCTTAATAAATATATCACCAATTATTCTATAGGTAAACTTTGTATTGGTTGAAAATTAATTGCCTTTCCTATTTCACGTAAAAATAAATATCGACAATTCTCCACGATGGCTTAACTTAAGCCATCCTCCTGCCAGAAAATTTTCGCAACAACGATCACAATCCGACGCACGACGGAAATAAATTCAGAATCATTGTAAACTGCCCTTTGGGCTTTGTGCAATTTAATTGGTTCCTAGGTCAGCTTTGGAATGGCACAGAGATAACGAAAGCTGCAGTTTCGTAATCGGCCGCAGTCTGTGCTTGTTCGTCGGGGCACACGTTATAGCATCAAGCTAGCCGATTACTGCACCGTTTGCTTCCCTCAATAATCCTCGCCGGCCAAATATACGACCCATACGTACATAATATGCGGTTCGCTTACTCCCTGCGCCTCTGCTGATTATCTGTTGAATGTCCACAAGATGGCCAATATATGGTTTCCGACTAATTCGTAACACCGCTCCAATATGTGCAATTTATACCGGAACGATATAACGTCCAGTTAGTCTCCGGTTTTCTTTATTCAGAAGCGCAAAGTCGAATTGGAAGCATCTATATATTGTTGTTTTTTATGGCATGCATTTGACCTTTGGCTCTCGTCGTTTTAATTAAAGAGCAGAAGGTAATTGCTCAAAACTGCAATCCCAAAAGTGGATGAGTGGTAAAAATAATGTAATTTCGATCAACGCATTGAATGAATATATGCGATTGAATCCAATGCACAACAGCCAATCACAAATAGCTGTGGCCTAACCCCTTAAAATCATAATAGCGTCGGAAAATTTTTCGATGTTGAATTCTATAACTCCTTGAAATATTTTATGTACGTTTGAAACAGAGCTGTTATTAAGAGCGAATATTGACGTAAATTCGACGAAGGTTTTGCGTAATGATATGATCATTCAAACTTTAAACTTGACGGATATATATCGCAGAAAAATTATACGATGTAAAATTTTATGGATTGCTTTCAAATCACTCCTACATAGTAACTAACATTCCATAAGAAAGAAAATACAACTCCTTACGGTGCCCTTGGTAAAACAATCTTTATATAATTTAAATATTTATAAAAAGTTCTTTATAATGAAATTTTTAAGCAGAATTTTCGCTGAAAAACTAATGCGATCAATAATAAACTTATGGCATTAAAGGGATTACGCTTCAAACGATTTTGATTTTGATTATCTTTTATACGTATTTTACTCATCATCCTAGTCAAACCAGATCTCCATTTTTTTATGTACAGAAATTGTCATGATCATTGCAGCCGAAGTCTTATTTACCATAACGAGTCCCTTGCATCATATATGGGGCTTTCTTTAGTTGTCAGAGCATACTAAAAATTTCTGAGATATTACGTAATACTATCGTTCGGTGAAGTGATAATCTTCAGAAGATTCATTCCTTATTTTCTCTATTTCAGATGCCTGTGGAGGGATTTTCGATGCGTCCAACGGGACAATAACAAGTCCATCTTTCCCAGAAATGTACCCGGGTAACAAGAATTGTATTTGGGAAATAATAGCACCGCCCCAATACAGAATTACCTTGAACTTCACTCATTTCGATCTCGAAGGAAATAACGTGAGTATAAGTATAATTTTTGTTCATCTAAGTGCTATTTTAACATTATAACTAAATTCTACAATAATTTATGCTGTTATGATAAAGATTAGGATTAAAAGTTAATTACTAACGTTTTTATAATTAGATAGTGGATCTTACCAAATTCAATAAGAAATTGAATAAATGATTCCATTAGTCTCATTAGCCTTTAATTTACTTATTCATTGAAAATTTTCTGATGCCAAATTTTGAATTTATAAATGGCAGAAACGTAAAAATGTGTCACGGCTGGGGATCGAGTATATTAAAAAAAACATGCAAACTCTTTTCCCATTAAAAGATATCTTCATCTTGGGCTTAATGATTTTACAATCTGATATATTTTCCGTTTTCCAATGCATATACAGTTCGTGATGTCTTGGCAGCAGGAATGTGAATACGATAGTGTAGAGGTGTCCAGTAGATTAGGAGAGGATACCATGAGGAAACACGGTATCTTCTGTGGCTCTCGTCTTCCACCGCTCATTACTTCCGAAGGGAATGCTCTCAGGCTGACTTTTACCTCTGACAACTCTGTACAAAAGTCTGGATTTGCGGCTGTATTCTTCACAGGTTTGATATTTTCCTTACAAAAGTTCAAGAGCATAATACAAATTTACTGAATTAGAACAAAGTCAAATAAAATGAAATGTCTGAATCGAGTCATTGTATCTTATATTAATGTAGTGTTAACTTAATATCTTTGATGAACTCATAAAGAATGGACTTGATCTTTCCTTTTATTTCTGAATGCAGATATGGATGAATGTGCTATCAACAATGGTGGCTGCCAGCACGAGTGCAGAAACACGATCGGATCTTATGCTTGCTCCTGTCACAATGGGTTTCTTTTGCACGAAAACCGCCACGATTGCAAAGAAGGTGGATGTAAATATGAAGTTTCAGCTCCTCTGGGGACCATCACAAGTCCAAACTATCCAGACTACTATCCAAGTCGGAAAGACTGTGTTTGGCATTTTACTACAACTCCAGGGCATCGCATTAAACTAGTAAGTTTTAGAATATAAATCGATCATGCATATTATCTCAGAAATTTTAGTTTAAAACTTTGCTACATTCACTTTTACAGCAAGCAAGATTTTGTGAGCATTTCCTATTATATTTAGATTTAACATATGGCTGAAACAGACTGATGCCACTGTTATAGAATACATATTTTTTATCTTATGAGGTATTTTGATAAAAAGATACCTAATTTACAGATATATTTTAAAAGATTTATTTCTTACCTGTAAAAGTTTGCCTTTTATCACATTAAATTTATTGGAGATTTGCATAGCCTTTTGCTATCCCTTTCTTAATAATTTTTAATTTTTAATTCCTTAAAATCATTGTGATTCCATTAAGTTTCTATAAATTCTGTCAATTTCTAATTTAAAGTTATATGATAGAAGATAGTTGCAAAATGTTTATGGAAGCAAGTTGGAATTTCATTAAAATTCATTTAGCAATTTGTTTAGTTTTTTAAAGAAAACATTGAAGACAAGTTCACTTTTATTTTCCTGATAACTTCAATAATTTAACAATGTATTTATGCAGGTCTTCCATGAATTTGAGATGGAGCCACACCAGGAATGTGCTTACGACCATGTTGCTCTTTACGATGGAGGAAGTGCTGAAGCTCACACTCTTGGTCGCTTCTGTGGTTCTAAAATCCCTCACCCCATTGTTGCAGCTAGTAACCAAATGTACATGGTTTTCAAATCAGATGCATCTGTGCAAAGGAAAGGATTTTTTGCACGTCACACCACAGGTGAGAATGTCCACATGTAATAAGATTTATTACATATTTTTTGTAGCATTCTAATATGGCTATGCCAAAATCTTATCATGTGTTTCCTTTCTACCATAGTCAGATCCCGCAAACATACTGTTGAATCAGTGAGATAAAAATATAGTATTTAAATACTTACCGCAATAACATTACTTCTTAGCCTCTTTTCTATCTAGAAATCTTTAATATTAAGCAATTTTCCCCAAAAGTAAAATACATTTTTCAGAATCTTTTCAGACTTCAGACAGATTTTTTCACACTATTTCCAGCTTGAGTACTATTAATTAAGAGGGAAAACAAAATGCAACAACATCTCTTCACACCAATATTATGAACCAACAAAAAGTATTGGGAATAGGTAAGAGTGAAGGGGAAGGGATGAAGCAGTTGTTTTCAGCATCTGAAGAGTAATTCACAATTTTCACAGCTAATTTTATATTAAAACATTTTCTGCAGCCAAGGTTATATGAATTTTTGCAGTATTTTACCTTCAGGTGGACAATGCCCAAGCGAATGAAAGCTTCTCACTTCCTCTCCGAGTCTTGAAGCTTTCATACCTATGGATGTTCACTCACTCTAGAGGGATATCCAACTGTGAGCATGTTAACTCGACAACCATTGAATTTTATTCAAATTTATGAGAAAGTAACACAGGAGAAAAAAAATAAAGTTTTTCATTATCATTCCCTAAATTTTGATTATATCTTTTGTTCAAATTATCCTACTACCACCATTAACTACAGTTAACAACATGAATTAATATGCTAACTAGTTTTTGCGTATGTAAGCCTCAGCATAAAAAGTGATGCAACTCAACCAATGCTGTTGATATTACTTTTTTTTAGTCTGTGGAGGCCATCTGCAAGCTACAACGCAAGTGAAACATCTTTACTCGCATTCTCGTTTTGGAGATCATAACTACGAGAACAGAGCAGACTGTGATTGGGTCATAGAAGCTAGTCCAGGTTTTTCTGTGCATCTAACTTTCCTCACATTTGAGGTTGAAGATGAAGGAGATTGTGCTTATGATTATGTGGAAGTTTATTCTGGATTGGACACTAGTGGAGCTTCATATGGCCGGTTCTGTGGAAACTCAGTAAGTATCACCATGTTAATGTTTAAATTTGTCTTTCTCAATGTGTAAATCAATATCCTGAAATATTTATGAAAATTTTAGATGTTATACTACTTTATTACTACTGGCTTTGAGATGAAAAACTAGTTAGCTTTGTCCATTATAAAAATTTATTGTAGTATTACATTATGGGTTAAACATACCTAAATCCCTGAAAGAACATTTCCTTGGAAATCTTCGTAAAGGAAACAATCAGCTAATTGCCCATTCATTTGTGTAAGCAGTAAAACAATCTATCAACAATCAAGTAAATTTTGTTAACATTATCAGTGCAAGAGTTATTAAAAATTTTCAGTATTTTCCATAGAAATCATTCATGTTGTTTTTCAGTAATAGCATTATAGTTTAGCTGGTTTGAATGATTCTCTCATAAGCCAAAGATAATCTTAGTAATATAGATTCAATCTGGACATTTTTGAAGGTGAATTTCACAAGTTAATTGGAGCGAGATATATGTACTGTAATGTTTCACATTGATTTAAAAAATGCTATTCTAACACTTTCTTAATTATCATAAATATGATATTTAAAGAATTTTATAATGAAAAATCGATGTCTATGATTGCATTTATAAATTGCTAAGGCAAACATTATGATTTTTTGTATTTATTTCAGAATCCAACTGATATTGTATCAATGACAGAGGCACTATTGGTAAGATTTCGCTCGGATGATAGCATTGTTAGCAAAGGATTTTCAGCTGCCTATGTGGCCATGGAACCAATAGAAGAGAGTGAGGAACAGCCATCACTATCTCTTTACGATGGAGAGAACTCCTTCTAAACAGCAAATATGCACAATATCTGCAAAACAGCCACCCCCATGGGGTTTGATCATACGTTCTTGTTTCCGTGACTTAACCTGTGAAGTTTATGCAAGAACTCCCTTTTAAAAAGGTCAGAACTCTATTGAAATCCATTAGTGAGATTAATGGATGCAGCCTGAGTTGACCCACTTGTTGAAAACCACAGCTCTCTTTCTGTTCTGATTGGGAATATCTAATTCTCTCATATAATTCAAGTTAAGGTGATTGACAATATTATTTAAGAAGATTTAGGAAGAGGAATGAGTAGGTGTTGAATGTGTCCTACCATAAGTTTTCACTCAGAATGCAAACAAAAAGAAAGAGTTTGGGGTGTTTATGCAAGGGGAGAATAGAAGTGCAGTAAATATTGCTGTTTTATTTACAACATGTCATGAAGTTAATTATAGCTCTAAAATTAAAATACCTTAAAATAATTTTTGTTGCTGCTAAAATTTTAAAAGTACTAAAATATTAATAGTTGAAGCTCTCGGGTATTAGAGAAAAATTTGCACAGAACTGCTTTCCTGTTATGGTTATTTTTCATCAAAAATATTTTCTTAGGATTTCATTTTTAATTACTTAAATGTTTAACTGAATGTTTAAAAAATAATGAAAACAAATCTCTTGATTTATGAAAATTATATATATATTTTAAAACTTTATTTCATAATGTTCTCCATAATAAAGTAAAATTATTTCTGCAGATATTCTCAATCCAAATAAGAACTTTATTGCCTGACTAATAGGACCACTGATAACTTTTTCTCTTGCAATATCCAGAATTAAACTTCTTTCTGTTTAAAAGAAGTATGTATGAAGTACTAGATATATTTCTGTTTATTTTCCATTCTAATGTTTTTGTTATGAGTGACATATCTGTATGTGCCATAACCTTTTGATTTAAATTCTTTTCAACATTTAGAAGTATACCAACATATTTTGGTAGCATTTGTTCTTTTCAATATGCAAAAGAGAAGTATTTTCATAGCCAATGATTGATTGATGCAGAAATATTTATCAAATTGTCTCTGAAATAGAATTAGCCAAGCATGATTTGAATCATCAAGGTTTTCTTCATTTTGAAAAGCATTTTAAATCCTATTCTAAATATCATATTGAATGATGAAATAATTATTAAATAATTGTTATTTTTAGTTTCTTTACACTTGACATGCCAGCTCTTGATTGTAAAAATTGAAGTGCTACTACAAATTTATGTTATCTAAATTTTAATTACTATTTTTTTAATGCCAAGAATTTCTATGTGAATTAACTAAATCTCATTCTGGGCTAAAATGTTCTACTAATCAGAGCTTGATCACCTTATCTAGTTTCAATAAGCATTCATGAAATTTGTAATGGTGAACCACTATGCTCATAACAACTCATATTAGTATGGCCTTTATTGTACTGCAAATATTTTGTCAGTATAAAAACCATGCTTCAACAAATAATTTTCCTTTCTAAGAGAATGACAACAAGTAAATCCATTCTACAGTAAGGATACTTAAGTTAAAACAATTGTGTGTGATATATTTATTAGGGCTATTTTCAATTTATAAATAAACTATCTGCTATTGAAAATTTGTGGGAAAATGTAACAAGAGTAGCAATAGCTCTAATTATACGATTTTAAAATTATGCAGCCAATTAGCAGGATTTCAACTATGTTTTTCCTTTTCATAAATTTGTTTAAGGCATTTATTGAGTTATGTACTTGAACCTAATTGTTCATAAGATTTCTAGATATTAGCAACTATTAGAAGCTAAAATTTGGGCCTATATGATTCAATAATATTTTCATCCTTTGTAGCACTGAAGTTATCAAGAAACCATTTTTGTGGATAATATGTCATAGGTTTCATTTGAAATACTTTAATGCTGTAAATATTAGAACCTAAATTTGTTTCTTTATGTCATGGAATGAATGATAAGAAACTAAAAGTCCCCATATGTAAAATATAAAATCAAGAAAATGTTTTTTACTATTTATCATGTTAATCCTTTTAGGTGTATTTTAATATTTTAGCATTATTTTTCTGCTGAATTAATTAAGTGAGCCTTTCTTCTTCTTGAATCGGGGTAAATAACTTCTATTATAGAATGCTCAAAAATAAACTCTTTTAATTTTAATCATAAATTCATTTGCTCCTGATATATTTGAATGAATACCATCTAATAATTATCTAACATATGTTTATGGATTGGTACAGTTAATTTTATTTGCCATTTCATATCAAATTTTTTACTCTTCTGTTTTAAATAAATAAATGCATTTCTATTATGTCTTGAAACTTATGAAATTTAATTGTACTTGATCACAAATAAGAATAATGAGAAAGAATGTGATAGAAAACAATTTGAGGCAGAAGTGAAAATGCATGAGCATTACTGTTATACAATGTACAAGTGAGTTTCATTCATAATCCATAAAGGTGACATAGTTAATAAAGTCAATATTTGTTCAATGAAATATTTCTGAGCTTATCACAAAAGGTAATGCAAACAGTGTTCAATTTATAATAAGACTATGCAAAAGTGTTAAGTGACTAATGTTTAAGTCACATAAGTGAATGTATATGTTTATAAAATTAAGCTATACTTACTGTCATGTGATAGTGAAAATAGTGCAGCATATGCTGTTTCACCTATATTCTAATATGGAAGAATATCGTCAGAAGCTTCCGTAAAAATAGATTAGCGTTACTGACTTAAGATCATAACCCTTTCCAGTGAAGTGTCATACAAAATCTTAAGATGATACCACAACTGTGATTTATACCAATAAGATGTTAGGATAATTTCCTTTTTGTGCCAAAAATTAACAAAATGCAATGTATTTACATAATAAAGGGAGTCATCTTTAAGTTGCTATCAGTCAGTAAATTGAAAATCTGATATCAACATGTCCAGAGAATGATTTCTAACCTAACCAATTGTGTTCGAAAAATATCATCATAAAAGCAAATCCTAGTAGAAGATAGGATTGATGTTCAGTTTTCTTTGGAATCCTTTTCCTAGTATGCTCATTAGTATGTGTGTGTGGACGCATGTGGATATTTGTGGAAGTCTAACTGAATGTAAATTTCTGTACTTTAAATATAATCAGAAAATAAAAAACATGTTTGGCAAACATTTTTCAATCCCAGATATTTGTGTAATTCATACTATAGTTGTGGGTCTATATTTTACTGAAGCATACACTACTTACACTTTCAAAGCTCATCAGTAAAAAAACTCTTTATGATAGAACTTTGCATACTTAATTTAATATAATCAGCAATAACCTTAAGGGACTGGCTGAAGTTATCCTCAGCAACTTCTTAGATCCTCTAAATTGCAAATCAGCATATATTAAAGCCAAAATTATTTGGGGAAAGGAAGATAGTTTCTTCAGAAACAGTTTTATATTAGATTATGCGATGAAAGTATGTATGTTAATATTTCAGTAAACAATATGTATGTTAATATTTCAGGATTTAATATTGCTAATATAATATATTGCTTATACTGTTTCAGGAGCACATGATCTGGTAAATTGGAAGGTAATATTGATAATTTTTGGAGAGGTAGGGAATCTCAAATAAGTTATAATTTTGTTTTGGTATTCTGGGAATTTTAAATTTTATTAGGGAAAAAATGTCAGTACTGGATACTAAATTATTTAAGATTTTATACATATAAAGTATACCAACATACTCTATGTACTTGAAGGGAAGGCGGGTTAAGTAGATTTAATAAAGTTTCATAGTGGCCCCTTTCTATTTCAATATTAAATTTATATGACATCATTCTAAAGAATTTATATTGTACTCTTTCAAGGGAATGGATATATTTGTTATAGAAAGGGTTCCAGAGATAATCTTCCCTTCAATAATATTTTTCTGAAAAAAGTCCCTTCTTAATATATGCCCAAGCAATGCCTTTTTCCTTTTCGCGATGTTTTTCAGTAAACATCTTTCTTCTCCAATCCTTGTAAACACCTCCTCATTTCTCACTCTGTCACTCCACTTAATTTTGTTCCATTCTTCTCCATAACCATACTTCAAAGCTTTTCAGGTATCTCTCTTCTTTATTTTTTTACTGCCCAAGTCACAGCCCCACATAAAACCACACTCCGTACAAAGCATTTTGCAAATTTTTTCTGTAGTTCTAGCGGTATTTTCCTTGTAGTGAGTAGACCTTTAACCCTTCCGAATGCCGCCTTTCCATTGTAAATCCTGGTTCTTATTTCTTCTGTGTAACTTCCGTTTGAGGTGATTATACTTCCCAAGTACCTAAAGGATATCACTTGTAAAGAAGAATGTAAGTGGAAATCTATCGATATAGGTATATAAAATAGAGTGTGTGTATGTTCGCTAAAAACTCGAGAGCCGAATTACACAGAGCTTTGAAATTTTCTACATTATTAAAAGTCGAGGCCTCGCAGAGTATAGGCTACATTTTATTTACCTAAAGACCACGGTTAGAACCAAGACGGGTCAAAACGTTTTCATAAGAAATACACGTAAAGTTCATTTTTTTCGTTCCAGGGTTCATTTCTTTTTCAAATAAAATTAGAAATAATAGTTCTAGAAAGTCGAATCAAGCGCCAAAAGAAGGGAAATAAAATAAAGATTTTTATTTGGGTCGTGGAATATCGTGTTCGATTCGAAATTGCGAATATTTTGATAAAATACGTGAATATTTTATCAAAATTTTGAGGTTAAAAAACAATCCATTCCCTTGACGATCAAGGTGATTGTTAATTCCGAGCTCACGTATTACATTCGTACGGACACATTGGGAAGATATGCCTACTTCAAAATAATGTTCAGAATACGTGATAGATTATATGAAGAGGGAGAAATTTAAGGGGATATTAGTAACTGCAGCTATGAACGATATACTGTTGAACCAATCTATTTATTCTTCATAAATGGTCAATATAAATTGCATTACCATGAATTTAACTTTCGGAGGGATGTCATGAAATAACGAAAAGTCGCGTTCCTTTCCCAAATTGCCCCCTTTCACTCGATATGACGTAAGACCAAGGGGTCAGCGGGACAAGGGATCGCTTCCAATCTTTTCTATATACCTCTAATTCCTTCATAGCAAAACCATTAATCTTCCTCCAGCTCCAATTTATTTCCTTTCTATGATTAGGCCTCTGAGTACCTTTTGCTATTCTTTCTTCCTTATTTCTTCCGACTCTTCTCCGAACGATAAACAGTGAAAATATCACAGGTAAAAATGGAACGGAAAAAATGTCACACTTTTTGATAGGTAAAAATGCTACTGTAAATATGACATACGCCACATACGAGACAATTTTACCTGGGTTTGAAGGAACTTAAGCATACTTTACTTTGGATGCATAAGAAAACGATCATTGTCCACAATTCTTTGATTAAACGCAACCACTTTATATTTTTCAAAGTACTATAATAATGATAGAAGAAGTTTAATTTTTTCTAATTTTCTTTACTGATATATATTTTTCCTGGTTGGAAAATTTTCCCAGTTGCCACGAGGCTGGTAAAACACAGTGGGTGGTGAGACGAGTTGTAGTACGCGGCAAAAGCGGATCGCACAGCGGTCAGAGCCACCTGTTACACCTGTCTGCAGGTGTTCTCATGCCGGTGTTGAGGACGTTTGTTCTGTTTTATTCTGATGTTTCCTCGTTTGCTCACAATCAGCAATTGCTGCATTTGATCGCGGATCGACCTTAACCCTCCTGTTTGGTGCAAGGCATGGGGAAGAACCCTCGGCGGAAGCGCAGGTCGTGTCATGCTCGGGCTTCGGCTTCGAGACCGGCGCGCAATTTTTGAGCCGAGGAGATATTTTTAGGATAGAGAGGTCACTTAGAAGGTAGAGGTTAAGGTAAATGTATTTCTGTCCTAGCCAATTACAAAAGAACTGAAGAAATATGATTGAACAAGCTTAACTAATGAATTCATACATGCATTTCAACGAACGTGAAATATAGATGTAATTTTCGATAGTAAACATGAGTGTTCTAAAAAACTTATTTCATTAAAATGAATTCTTTCATCCGTGGTCGTAATACGAACATAATCATAGGTAAGGGTAGTTGGCTAAATGGTAGTATAAAAGACAAATAACAGGTAAAGTTTTTATTGCGGTTAGATTTTCTTTCCTTGGTGGCGTACGAATCTGGAGTGTTGGCGACATTGAAGGTGCACTACAAATCAAACTAAAAAGCCATACGTATGCGTTTTATAGACAGTTAAACTGTTATCGACAAGTTTGGCGCAATCGAATGAAACTATAAATGTGCACGGATGTAAGAATAGTCAAACAGTAAGTATGACGAACATACGGATTGATTTTCACGGTCCAGACGACGACTTGAAAAAAATAAATAGGAAAACTCGATCGAATTTTTAATGACACATTTCGGATGACATAGTGTGAAATGATGACTCCTCCCGTATTTGACGATGCACAGTTTAAATTGCAGCTGAAAGAAATTTAAAAATGTCTCCTTAATTTCATTATTCCAAGGCGAGTAAATTTCCACGACCACGCATTTATTATGGAATTGTTTTCAATGTATGAAAATTCTTTCATTGCTAGGAGACGATGATAGTACAATAAAATGCCGATTTCGGGGGAAGAAACGAAAAAGATCAAGCGTCGGTTAAAAATCACGGCGTCAGTTAAGGAAAAAAAATGCTAGCTGATTGTGAAGAGGCCTTCGTTAGTCTCCTGTGCAGAGTCATTCGCTTTCAGAAAGGAAAGAATTCCTGTGGGATGAAAACTAAGCGTCGGTAAAGACGGATTCAGTAAAGTACACCGTCATATTAGAATGTGAGGATTGATATCGGAAGTATTAATCAAGGATAATAACATATAAAATTAGCTCTGGAATCCCTCTGACTCTTATTACTCAGCGATGAAGAAAGCAAGTAGACCATTTAAATGAATCCGCAGTCGCAACACACGCCATGCATTGCCAAACCTTTTAAAATAATTCCCCGATCAGACTTATAGTAGCATTAACATCTTCTCCGAAACTTAAAAAAACGTTGTATTTCACAAATTCGAGAATAATTCGCGACACAATTTCTCCCGAAATGTGACATTAAAAATTCGATTGAGCTTTCCTATTATTTTCAAGTTAAAATTTCCGAATCATCCAATTATTACTCCCTGTGATAAGAACTTGCCAATCTAGTCCTCATAATGCTTCCGGTCTGAGGAATTAATTTTGAATTATAACATTTGACTTCTGGGATGAATGAATGTCCTTGCCACTCATTTAGGAGATGACTGTTCAGAAATGTTAAGAGAAAGTAACATTAGTATAAGGATCATCTTATTAAAGTTGTCTTTAGCAAGAAGGAGACCACGGGGTCAAAAAGAGTACTCATGATAGGTGCCGTGGAGAAGTTGGATATAGCAATGCTTTATTTGCGGTCAATCGCTTGGAGGTGCGTTGAAAATCCAATTAAATCATTACCAAAAGGTGGCGCTAGTGACACAGGGAGAAGGAAAACAATGAAGTGAACCTTTGAAATCTGTTAAAACAAATTCGCAAAGAAGATTTGTTACGCAAAACCTTCAACTATTTCTCCACATCCCCTCCCTCTTTCCCCTCCGTCCCCCAATGGTAGAATATAAGCCGTGAAATTTCTCCGCTCCGGCGAAATTCCTCTTCAGCGTCCGTCACGACAGCATCGACCAAAGAAATATTTTCGACAGTTAAAGTCTTCGACGACCAGTGGCAGTTTCTCAAACTTTCGAAATCATAGACTTCTCCGATCGATACAGCAGTCTTTCTTTGCTAGTAGTCCGTATTACTGCAAAGTTGAGATATCTCTGGGAGACCGATCTCAACCGCCGTCAAATATATCGAACCGAAGGTGAGCTAGGCAGTTGGTCTGGCTGAAGCTAATTGGGCAGCATATCTGGGAACTAGGGCATGTAAAGGGTAGTCTACTGACCCTCCAAGGCTCTAAAAGGCATCTTCCTCAACAACTGAGCGAAGGCACTCCTAGTAACGTTCAATAAGAAAAGAAAATTGCTACCACTGGTGAAATTGCAGAGGAGATTCATTGGCTCGCCGCAGTTCCTCCCCAAAGGACGCCGCGAGTTCCAAGGTCGACGGATCTTCGGCAGTTGAACCATTTTGCTACACTCTCTACAACTGACAGTATTTAGCCTGTAATACCTACAGCGGAGCCGATGAATGCCTTACATCAGTATTGGCCCAGAATTTCGTACCAGCGACGACGACCAGAAGACATCGAGAGAAGCGTTCGAAGAAATGCAGCCTTGGCGGCGTAGTCCGGTGAAGAAGATTGAGAATTTTTGTTGTGTGTGTGTGTGTTCTGTGAAATGGTCAGTCTAGTGAATTAGTGTAAGTGAATGCAAGAGGATGTTCAGTACGCCGATGGAATGCAGAGCTCTACCGCTCTGGACACAAAACGTTTTAAAAGAGGCGTTTTCTCTGCCTAAGAAATTCACCTCAATTCTTAAAACCAATTTCGGATATTAGAACATCTGAGGGTGAATAATATGGTTTACTTTATTTTACAGATACAACTGAACAATTGCATCCCATGATTCCGGGAATACAGGAGCAAGGCAAATCATCTCAGAGAAATAATCCTGCATCGGCGCTGTCCACAACTGTCCAGAGAAACTCAAACACTCCCCAAAGAGCTAGCGTTGGAATTTTGGAGAATTTTAAGAGGTTAAGTTTATAATGTATATACCTATATATGTATATACATACATATATAGGTTTAAAAGTGAGTGATGTATTGAGGCCAAAGAACTCATCCATGGATCATATTATTTCTTTGCGTTTCATTTAATAATGGTAGAGTAGGTCGGGGCAAGAGCACGCACTTAAAGTTTAATCCCCTAACAAATAGGTTAAATGATCTTTTATTGTACCAAAACTGATAGAAAATAATCCTCCGGTAGATAGTAAGAAAATTATGTTTTATTTGCGTTATTATCTTTGGTAGAAAATTTTTGAAAAATTATTTACGAAAAGGTTACATGGGCGAACTTTTGCTCTACCTACAGGGCAAAAGTACGCAGATTATGGGGCAAGAGTTCGCAAATTGTGGGGTAAAACTACAAAATATATACTGAAGAAGATTTTATTGGTATGATTAAATATTGAACTAAATGTTACAAAAAACTTTAATTTAGAATGATCAAAGTTAATATCAGTTGTTTTAACAGTAATCGCATATGAAATTCGCCCCACCCTCATAATTGGAACAAGCTTCATGCCACCATTCTTGGCATTTAATGCATTGAATCCAGTCCTCTTCCTTTGGTTCAGTGATGTTCTCTTCACTCGCTGGACAGATAATTTTATCGCTTGAGGTACTTGGTTGTTGAATTGCCCGCTTGCCTTTGGGTTTTTTCAATGATGTAATAACCAACTTCTTTTTTTTCACTTTCAGCTTTTTTGATCGTTTCTCTTCTGCTTGCCTTTTTTTTCTTTTTGGTAGCAATTAAATGATTCTTAAATGGAGAGCTGGTCAAAATTTCCGACTTTTGTTTACTGTTTTTCCTTTTTGAGCTTCTTGCCGTTTTGACAGAGGTATCACATCAGCAGGCTTGGTCCACTTTTTAACAGCGCGTTTTCTAACCGGAGTCATCACTGCTTCAATAAGCTCTCCTCCATTAGGTCTACTGAAGCTAAATTCTGCTAGGTCGGAGACTTCAGCTACATTCAGTTCTGTTGAAATTTGTTCAGTTAGACCAACAATGTCATATGAAGTTGAAGTGATGATGTTGGTAACAGTTGGAGGGATGTCACACTGAGATGTGCTCTGTGATGTATTATCCACAAGCATTGGTTGGTCTGTTACTGAACTTGGAATAAAATCATCGTCTGAGAAGACATTCCGATTAACAGGGAAATTTCCACAAAGCTCGAAGCCTTTTATTCCCTTTCCCATTGCCGCTTTCCTTTCATATACTTATAACGTTAAGCAGAATTTGCATGTTGGAAAAAATTTACCGCAAACAAGGATAATTCCTTTAACAACTTTTTAATTACTTTTAACAGACTTTTCCTTAGAGTTCCTTCTGAGATTCCCAACTGCTGGGCGGCTTTTCTCTTCGACATCCCAGCGTCCAATAGCTGTTGAGCAGTCTTCAGCATCTCCTCCGTACATATCTTCCGATCAGTCTTCCTTTTATAGGTTCTTATAAAAGAACGTTTAATCAGTAGATACCGTAAGCAAATGAGTACGAATAACATGGTATCATTTAAGGCATATATCACACCTTTTATCCTTATCCAGGTGTAAGAACTATAACTTAAACACCTGTATTCTGAATTGAACCCGTAGTATGAATAATAAATATTAAATAAGCGTGTGAATACTAAAACAAAATGTTTGAGCGTTGCGTGTTCGCAGCATTTGAAATGTTGCGAACTCTTGCCCCACAGGCAGTATTTTTACTTCTAAGGAGCTGCTGCTCTCTGTGAGCATCAATGGAACTAAACGATTCAGTTTTTAAGAAGAACATTGAATGGCCTTTGAAACAATATGGGATAGAAACGGCTGAATCCTTAGTTGGAATAGCTTACACTAATTCCCTGCTGCTTAAATATTACATCAAATTAGCTGAAATAAGCTCTTACCTCATTATGAGTTGAGTAATCACAGCAAAAACACCAAACTACGTAACAATGGCGTGGTCACATCCTTGCACCGGCTGTCACTCGGTAGTATCAACTAGCTCAAGTGTAAAGTAAAATTTCCTGCCCTGCGTACTCTTACCCCATGCGTACTCTTACCCCGACCTACTCTACTTAATGGTATTAATCCGATTTTTACAATGATGCCTAATTTACGAGAAGCTCGGCTTTTATATTTATCGGGAATGAAGATTTTTAAATAATTTAGGGAAATTTTCGAGTAATTTTCGGTTCATCCGACTCGGTGATCGTAAATCGATAAGTTTTCACTATTACACTTTACCTACTCCAGAGAATGCTTGTCAGGCTAACACGAGCAGCCAGCAGATTCAAGTGTAAACAATTTTATGTACTAGTATGCAGTATTTAGTGGATTGAAAAATTTATTTTGAGAGTTGCGTAGAAATTGCACAGCATTAACATACTTTTGCTTTGCTTTAATTTAAATTCTAATATTCATATAATAATTACTTTATCAACCGTAAAGATAATTATGCCATTGTAGTAATGAAATTACGTAGTGGAAATTCAATGGAAGATTTAGTTATTATATATTTTTTGGGCGATATACCCACTAAAATATTTTTTACACTTCCCTCAACGTTCCAATTAAATTAACCTTTATCCCCTCGTCTGTTAATCCTATCATTAGCACGCTTATTGATCTCCTTTATATTACAGCTACCAAAAATTTGTAAAATATAAATCGAAATAAAATCTCAGCATCTGTTAGTATAATTTATGTCGTCATACCATGGAAGAAGGTCCCACTTTTGTCTCCTATGATGAAAAGTTTGTCGCAAGAAGTTTAGATGTTGAAATATTTAAGTTGCTTGGTTTAAGGATGACAACTTGAATTGAACTTTAGTTTTTGCAAATTAAATTTGAGCGTAATTTGTGACTATCAAGCGGCTGCTGCGAATGCGCACTTGTTTTAACTAGGTTGCCAGCTTCTGCTACATAGGAGGTGCTACGAAGTGATCTGTTGGAGCTTTAGGTTTGTTAAGTTAAAGTCGGAATTAAAGTATGACATGCGTTCATTAAAGTTGCGACGAATTGTTGAAAATGTATACTATGATCCGATGTTGATAAGTCGATACTTTTATTTCCTACGAAATGTAGTAGAATCTGTGATTGAACGTCCTTAACGTTTATAAGAGTAGTTATTCAAAGATATATCCTGTATACTTTTTAATACATCTTGAGGTTAACTAACAAATAAAGTAATTCATGTTAATATTATGACTTTAAAAAGAAAATATATAGTTTTAATTCAAAAATTCATCTCCCATTATGTTGTAATGGTTATCACAGTTAATCACTAATTAGTAGTTAGCTGGTTCGATCCCATGGTAATTTAATTTTTTTCGCATCTCTTTTTCGGTCACAAAATTACTGTTTTTAGTAAATAGTTTATCAATTTCAATGCAACAGTCAGGAATCTGCTGGTTTTACTTTTCATTTTATTTTGCTGAATAATACATATAATCTTTCGGGTATAAAAATTATTCGTCGACGGGAATATTTTCAACGCAATCTCACAAATGAACGCTGCTATTTGAAATCACTAAACTACGTTATAACGACCGTAGACGAACATCATGCACAGTGGAAATACAAAATTGGCTGTTTTTCGAGAGGCCTAAGTAAAAAGCTTCATTGCTACTATTGGCTCCAGTGGCGTCCTTCCCTCGGTGCGGGAAAATGCAGCGGAGGACAGAACTATGACAAATGAACGCCTGTCATGGCCCTGGTTGAAACGGTCCAAACATTCGAAGGAATCAAGCGAATTTACATGAAGCGTCTTAATCCTAAATGTGATTTGCAATCGTTAATCGCAAAATAAAATATATTTGCGAAGAATTTGAATTTCAAGGAGATGAAGATTATTCTTCGATGAGCTTGAGATTAAATATTTCTAATTTCCTAGCGGAAAGCAAAAGTAAGGAAATTAATGACGTAACATTGGTAAGTGTATGACCTTTTGCTAACATTGTTCTATCCAGTTGATGAGATAGTGAAATTGTAATAAACTTTGTCATCTTGAAGTTACGCTATTATTGGTAAACGAAAATTGACGTTAAATATGCCATAATAATGATATATGCGCTGTTTTATCGTTATGAATATGTGTGAATGAATACTAGTGAATGAATACAAGTGAAAGAATACTAATGAATGAAATAATGCCGTTAAAGTGAATGGTAAAATTTCACTGAAACATGCTTTCCGGAGGCCATTTCTGTACCTCGGTCACTAAAATCGTTGTTTCTCAGTAACTATATAAGGTTTTTCAACGCTCTAAATTGCATAATAAGCCGCAATATTTCAAGTGTCTTCCCTGAAAATATCATCGAAAACGGGCTATTTTTAGTAAGAAAAAAAAAATAAAACCCAAACAGCACGAAAGTGAAATTTTACCAAGTGAATTTTGAATAACCTATCTGAAGTTAGATTCCTGCTAGATTTATTTATTTATTAAAATGTTATCTTACAGGCACTCAGTATCGAAGCAGAAGATAAAGATGTAGGCTTCTTGTGTTATAAATGCAGAGGAGCTCTAAACTTCCGGAATTGTATAGAATATTTCCCTTAAAAAAGGTAAAAATGCATATTTTTGACGTTAAGTTTGTCTTTACGTAGTGTTAATCTCAAAGATAATGATGATATATCGATCCCAGCTGTCATATTAAAGGACTAAAACATAAGATTAGTTATTAATATGTTAAAATGTTATCTTACAGGCACTCAATATCATAGCAGAAGATAAAGATGTAGGATTCTTGTTTTAGGAATGCAGAGGAGTTCTAGGTTGCAAACTTCGGGAATTGTGTAGGATATTTCTTTTAAAAAGGTAAAAATTCATATTTATGATGTTAAGTTTGTCTTTATAAATTTACACTACGTATACGTAGTGTAAATCTCAAATATAATGATGATTTATCGATCCCAGCTATTACATTAAAGGACTAAAACATAAGATTAGTGAAACAATAAAGTGTAATAGCATCCTAAGAGGCAGGTTATCCAAACTCAACAGCAGACTTTTTTAATGTCCAAGGGAGGCAGTAAAGCATTCTTTAGTGATTCAAAACAGAATAATTAGGATTTTTAGTTACACTTAGAGCTTGTGTTTACTGGTTTTATGTGTAGTTCTACCACATTTTGCTGCTTACTTGGTGTTATGATACCTGTTGTTGTTTGTTACCTCTCTGTGTGATTTCACCTTTCATGGTGTGGTGGATTTAGTGGTCCAGTGAAGATATTTGTGGTGCCAGAATGTCTGTAGGAAGTTTATTTCCAAGTAACCAAGTTCTGCACTAATTAAAAGAATAAAACAGAGTAATTGAAATAACTCAGTATACCAAGAACATTTGTTTATAGATTTTTTGTTTATCTCTGGCACATCATGCTTCATAGTCTAGGACATGTGGTTACTTCCAGATATGTAATAGCTATCGTGATTTGTAACCTCTGTTGAAATTCACCTTTCGGTTGAGTGGATTGTGTGCTTCAATGAAGCCATTTGTGACTATAGCTATAATTTACTTAATCTATTTCCAAGTAACTGGATTCAAATTGTCCCCTGTAGTAGTGAATATCAAAATTTGTAAATGAGTGTGTATAGTAAAAATAGAAATAGTGTAGAATTAGTAAAAATATAATTCTTATATTATTTACTAATTCCTCATTTACTTTGTGGTACCTAGCTATATACTACATCATGAAAGGAGTTATAAAGAGTAATTTATTCCACTAAAAATTTTTATGAACAGATAGATTGCTTTATTCAACAAACAAGCTTTTTTATGGCAACAACTTAATTATTATTAACCCTTGAAGTGAGGTCGTTGACCTCATTTCAAAGTCTGTTGTTATAGTCCACAGCCTAAAAAAACATTTGTATAAATGAAATGAAAGTATATCTTGCTGATATACTTTCATTGCTTTAGGACAAACTTTTCTTTTAATTTTTAATATATTTTGTTCAAACATTTTGCCTAGCAACAGTTTTAGGGGGGAAATGCAATAGTCTTATTATGGTGATATAAGTAAAATGAAGGTCCAATTAAGATATATATTTTCATAAGAATTGAGATGTTATCACAATTTGACCCAAATAACAGAATTTAGAAAAATAAAATGGTATTTCAATTGCAGTTTTCTTACAGTCCTCAAAGGGTTACGGGGCCATAGTAAATGATAAGTAATGTTAATGTCTTGCCAGTGAATAAGAGGAAGTTGAACTTTTTCTCTTAGAACAGGTTTCATTCCTTGTTATAAGGATACTTTCCTTGCAAAAAGCTATTTTATGATACAAATTATATACCGTATAGAATTTCAGGAAATTCCTTGGAACTCGTGATGCATCATAAATACCTAGGAATTACAATCAGTAGTACTTTTTCCTTCAAAGAGCATATTCTAAGTGTAATTGGAAAGGCGAATGGGATGCAAAGGTTAGCCAGTAGAATTCTGAGGGTATATTCATCTTAAGTAAAAGAAATTGCATATCTTTCCTTTATTTGACCTCTACTTTAGTATTGCTGTGCGATTTGGGATCCTCACGAAGTAGGATTAATTTCCAATCTTGATAGTTAGTTATTAACATTTAATTATTTTAGTAAAATTCCTCTCAACCAACCCTTCACTAAAATCACAGAAATATCTTCCCCTTCCCTACACCAAAATTTCAAGAATGCAAATGTCTGGTTTTTGGTTTGCTTTAACTAACTAGATGATGATGATGATCAATGCCTCTTTCTTTGAAACAGGTTATTTGTTTATAAAAATTAGGATAATGTGGACACTTATAAGAAACTACTCTATATAACTCCTCTCTCATTAAATGTTTTAATTTTCTGTTAGTTGCATTTTTATGTGAGATCTAGTAGATCAATGAGTGTGCTTTCCATTAAATGTGCCATCGTTTTCTTACTTATGAAATATACTTTCATATATTTAAGTGCTTTTTGTAGTGCAATGCATCTTGTATTGAAAAAGACTTGTGATGGATTTTCATTTTAATTATTCATTGTAAGAAAAACTAGTGCTTGCTGACTGTGATTTTTAATATAATTAACAGTGGTGAGCTTAGGATTGTTTCGGTTTTTAAAAGAATTTACTTGTTTGTACCTATTCCATCAAATATCAATTCAAAAATAGGTTTCTTTACCCTATGAATGCTTTTTAACCACATTTGTAGTAAAGCTGGTATCTAAAGGGAGGAACTATCTGTATTTATGTTCACCAAAGTGAATTCTAAGATACCCATGCTTTTTTAAGTCTTCTAGTTTTGTACTTGTATAATTGTGAAAATGATACTCGAATTTCATCACGATATGCATTTTCTCTTTTAAATTTATTGTACAACATTTATGTTGAAACGCGTGAATGTTTATAAATTGTATGTTCGATAATTATAGGCAGAGTACAGTTAGATAAATGTTTACGGCCATCACAATATTTCCTGTGATTACTGATTATCTAGCAAAATTCATTATGTTGAAAAATGTATTTCTTCTTGTATAATGAAATGTTTTAATAAATTTTCCTATAAGAACATATTTTACTTGTAATTATTCATGTTCTCTACAGCGGAATATACCTCTGCAAACCTAAAATAAATATAAAAATTTCGAAAGTACGGGATATTTACAAAAGCGTAGCAGCCGTATTGCTAGCAGACGACTAACAGCGCCACTGGCGGTAGTCTCCGAAGAAGTGCCTTACCTCCCCTTCTTATGGAGAGTCGCCCCCCTGTCCTCCTCAGGCTTTCTCCGACATTATGTAGTGGGGACGGTTCGATCGGTTTTAATGAATAAATAAGGAAGAAGTGGTTCAGCATCTAGAAAAACGAGAAAAACAGCCATATTTGAATCCACTGTGAACGTAAATCGACTTGCGTGGTCTGGTGGTATTCTATCTTTCTCTGCGTTGTATAACTTGAAGATGAAGCTTCGTTGTGTTTTAGCGGGGTTTACATCTTCGAGTGAGCAACCAGAAATAAGATTTTTCTGTTTTCCCAGTCCGAAGCAAATGTAAGTAAATTAAAATGTGGGTTTTGCCTACGGCAAACGTTGCATAGGGCTGGAAAACTTGGGTAAGAATATATGATTAAGGAATTGAATTCTGAATACACTTGGCTGTATTTAATTTTGCTGGTTGAATATTGAACTAGTATTTGTATAATTTCATTAACTGTCAGTGATATATATTAAGTAAACCAGTGTATCGTGATATCGGAGTCACCATCACCACCGGAGTGATATCGTTTACAGCATGCAGAGTAATTTGAAAGGAAGGAGTGTTCGTCGATATGTTTTTAAAGGGCATACATTAGTATGAAATATTTGGGAAATATTGTGATAAACAATTTTGGTTCAATGTAACTTGAATTTTATGAACTGTTAAGAAGTTCCATAGAACTGACATGTTGATTGTCAACATGAAATAGTGAAATTTCGATGTGTACCATTTTGGGGAACAAGAAAGTTAAATATAGAAGGGTTTCCAGTTTCAATTATTTCTCCGTACATATGGTCAACAAAATGAAAATAATTTGGAGTAATTGTAGAATTTATAATTTTTCGGAATAGTTTTGAATCAATCCACATATCATAACATCTCTCAGAGACATTCATGGCGGAAAACCAGTAATACCTCTCAAAGGCTTCTCCTAGCTGTTTTTATGAGACTTTTCAAGATCATTTTTTCATGCGGCCGCAAACAAGCGTAATAGTTAATAATTGGTATTACCTTTACTGCCGTATAAATTAAGTAATTTGAGCATTTCGAAAATTATGTATATATCACGATTCGAAAGTTATAATAATTTGTAAAGGTGTAGGTATTAATATATGTTACTGCTCTAGAATTCCAAACAATTTTGACTAACTTAATATTCATTGGCATTAGTAGTCCATACCCTTATTTTCCTTAGTGAAATGTGAGACTTTTCAAATCAACGTCAATGTTTATAATCGAATTGGTGTATATATCGTTTAATTTGACAGTTTTAGTGTTAGTTGGCAGTTTGTGTGAATATATTGGGCGATTCCATTCGTATATTACGTTGTACTATTTTACAATTTTCTGAATTTAGCCGTTTTCGTGAAACGACTGCTGGTGTGATTAGTGACAATTTTTGTTAATATAGTGTTTGTGTTAATAAACAATAAAATAGCATGACCTATTTTCCTGTTTTTACTTTGTTTTCCTGCTGAAGAGGGAAATGGGATGTGATGTGTGTGAAATGTGTTAACAAGTATTATTGATTATATAGTCATCCAGCTGATAAGACACTTAGAATGTTTCCTTGTATTAATTTTTATCGAGGCTTCAAATACCTTGGAGATGTCACCAAAGGTCACTGAAACATCTCCAAGATATCCTAAGAGACGTATCTGAAGAGGACATAGAGACAGATCTTCGTGATGTGAATGAGAACTTTTCGAAACATCTTGTTAGACATTTGAGATATATCTGAGATGTGTTTCTGCTATGTGGGAATCTAATGTTAAAATTTACAATTTTCTTTACTGTTTGAAGTTGTGAAAAGAGATAGAGTTAAGTATATCTGTAATCATTTAGTGGCTGAGAAGAGGTAAGAGCAAGGTTTCTTACCTTATGAGTCATCTTTAATTTTCTTAAGACTATAGGTAACTGCTTTTAGTAAATTATCATGTGTATGAACATTGGAATGTATTTATATGGACGTTTTCTTGATCTTCTTGAAAGTGATACAAACTGAATAATCAGTTGTGCCTAATGTGCTTGTTAATTCTTTCTCACTTCTAAAGCTTACGGATGGTAATATGCATGCTTTCAAGTCAGGCCATTCTCTAGATTTATATTATGTCTTTGATCAATCAGGGGCTAAGCAAATTGAATGTCAGCTAAGAGCATGGTTTCGTAACTTATGGGTTATCTTTCATTTTCTCATGAGTTTATTTGAGTGTTTTAAGTAAATTACCATATCTATGAACATAGAAATGTATTTCAGCAAAGTCTAGTCTTTATTTGTGTTTATATGGACTATTTCTTGATCGTGGTGGAGGGGATTAAACGCTTCCGTGAAGCTATGGGCTATGCTGGTGGTTGTAAGAGTTACAGTTGCTTGGGTCTCTCATACCAGAAAGGTCATTGCCGAGGAGCCGGACTAAGAGTGTTCCTTATATTAAGGTATTCAAATTGTGGATATAACTTTTCATGTGGACGAATAAGTGACTTAATCAGAGAAGTGCTGTTTAGAAAAAAAGGTAAGTGATCTATCTTGAATTATGTATTTTGATACTCTTAATTATCTGTAAAGTGTTATATCATGGTTTGTAGATAGATGTTTGCATTAAGTTTTTATTTAATTTCATCTACTTCCAATGTCACTGAATTTTGAATAGTTTTGATGCATATTTCATGTTTTGTGAATTAAAAAATAAATAAATGCTCACCCTTCTTCTGCTTGCAAAGTTGAAAAAATTGTGTATTTTTATGTCTTGAACAATGTATTACTGTGTATTTTTACACTCAGTGGATTTTAAAAAATAAATGCTCATCTTATTTTTACCTTCGAAATTATCGATATTTTCATTACCAACCGTATGTTCCTGTATAATAATAATAAGTAATTATTCTCTTGATATAATTTCGTCGGTGTATGAAAGCCCTAGTTGATTCTTATAAGACCCGTGTGATCCGTAATAGAAAGCTACAAGACGCTACGCTACGATGTAGACGAGCTACCGCGTAGCTGACGTTAGGATGCTAATACAACGCCATCTGTGAAACTTAAACAAAAAGAATCCGTCCCACCACCACCTTATGGAGAGTCGCCCGGCTGGTGGGAGCCAATTACACGCTTTCAAGCAATGTTACCAATCTAATTTTTAAAATGTTGCTCATAAACTCTTTTAGTGACTAATTACTTGCTTAATAGTATAAATTGAATACTAAAGCTTAAACTTGTATCTAATATATTAGAAATGTTATAAGATAAAAGTTCATAAACAAGAAAATTTTAATATTTAAGAGAAATATATTTTTTTTTAATCTGAATAATGGTGATATATTATGAAGAAGTAGATGAAATGTTTTATGTCATGAGTATCAAGAAGAAGGTCAAATCAATAGAAAAAATTGATACAGTGCAAAATATATTAAAACCAAAATAATTATACTTGGAAAACTGGTATTGGTTGGTGTACTGAAATAATTTCAAAGACAAGTTCAAGATATAAAATGTTTAATAGATTTCCAATCTCAACAGATTTAAATCTTCTTCTCAATCTCTTGAATTACTTCATTGCTTACTCTGTAATTGCCTTCATTAATCCTTTTAGGTCTTCCTCTATGAATTCCTTGTCGTCAGATTCAGAATCTTCTATATGCGACTCCTCCAAATGGTTACATCCTATTTGATGTTATTCAGGCTATGTTTCCTTTTTAATTTTTCAAACCACCCACTACCGGCACAAAACTCAAAACATGATATTTTTAAATGCTCATACGACAAAATGCTTTATTATTGTCATCATTATATAGTGCCAGTCGATTTATTTGTCTATTTTTCATCATAATCAGTGAAAATCTTTTACATCACAGTAGGTAATTTAAATAATCAATGCAGTTGTTTAGAAAAGCATATTTTACACAATACATATTGAAAAGATATTTTTCTAAAATTTTCATTCTTCAAAGTGTATAAAAGTCAACAAAAAATACATTGAAAATGTATTTTTAATTTTAATTTTGCCGCTGAGCAAGTTGGTTCTCATTCTCTCATTGTTGAAAACAGAGAATTAGTATTTAAATATAAGAGAAATGATTAACCTATGAAACTAAACAAATATTAATATGTAGTCTTCTTATGCTCTGAACGAGAGCGATGATGTTACGAAACATATAACCATGATATAACCTAGTCAACGCAAGTTTTACTTGCGGATGTTAATGCCGCTATAAATCGTCGTGTTGGTACCTCTTGAAAGTATACGTGTTATTTCCAGGGTTTCCAGACTTGAATGAACCAAATGAATACATAAATTCGTAGGTGAAGGAATTATGGAAGGCTGCATTGGTTGCATTTGTGCAACATGAGTTAATAAGTGTTCAAAGTGATAAATTAACCTATTTTATAATCATGATTACAGGAGAATGATAGCATTTTAAAAGCAAGAAAAGGACTTACTAACCCATTTATTTTAACATCGAATGATAATTACAGAAAATAATGCTTTTTGCCTGATACATATTTACTGCTGAAATATGTTGAGGTAAGCCCTAGTTCTTTGTATTCAGTTTTTATCTTCTGTAGTTATTTATTCTTTTCGTTTAATTCCCTCGCTTTTGAACCTTTACTTTACAGTCGACACCTCTCTTTAAGGAAAACGTGCCTTTTGAGTCATAGTTACCCATTAGCTCCCAAGATAACCACTCGTGAATTCACGAAATCCAGCTCTAGGTTATTGAAAAGGCAGGTAAAATTTCACTTTCGGACTGTTTGGGTTTTATTTTACCAAAAGGCAAAACTCCAGAGGAAACAGCAATGCATTACATCCTTTTGAAAGTAAAGGAGAGTATGTTCCTTTCTCATCTGGGTCTCTCTGGAAACCTTTAGGATTTACTGTTGCTGTAAGTATTACGCTGTATTTGTAAGTTGAGAGACATTCTTCATCTAAGAGTTTTTCTTTAGTTTAGTGCTGCTAGCTTTGCTGGTGCTGCAGTGTGGCAATACGAAAACATGCGAAGCAAAGCCCTCAGAATGGCGAAAAGACCATTTGGATGGATAGAAGAAAGGATATATGGCTCAATAAAGCAGGTAGCTTTTAAGAAGAGCAAACTAAGAATGGAAATTTAAAAAAAAATTCTTACTTTCTCATGCAATCATAAACATTCTTTTCAATATCTGCTTGAAAAATAATTTTATACTTTGTTATTTGATGTATATTAGAAATTCAACCTATCTTAATACCGTGTTGTTACATATAATAATTTTTTAATTATTATTTAGGGATCTTGGCGACGAGAAGTCAACGCATGGTGGAATAATTTGACCGAAGGACAGAGATTGTTTTACCCTATTTGTTTTGCAAACTGTCTCGTTTTTCTTGCTTGGAGAGTGCCTCGATTCCAAGCTTCTATGGTTAAGTACTTCTGCTCCTCTCCATATAGCAGTGAGTAATGATGTCAAAACTTTGTTAATTTTAAAAATGATGCAACATCTTGGCATGGAGTTATTTGAGACTAAAATTTTTGTAATTCAAAGTAAAATGTATGATTTCATACTATCAATTGATAAAAGATTTTTTCAGTCGATAATGTTGTTTCTTTTTGAGATAGTTTCCCTCATTCTGCTATCTTTATTTTACTCTTTTTGATAATGTTTAAAACTATTGAAAGCATAAATTGAACTTCTAAACCCATTTAAATTCCAAGATTAGTTTAATATCTCATTTGTCTCTTTGGTATTGTCTATTGACATCGATAAATTGTGTTTTCAGGAGCCATTTGTTGGCCTATGTTCCTGTCAACTTTCAGCCATTACTCAGCTTTGCATTTGGCTGCTAACATGTTTGTTCTTCACAGCTTTTCATCAGGTATGTTGAAAAGGTTTTTAGTATGATTTTGGATTGAAATTTTGCACAGGGTTTTCTCCAATCAGTATTTCTCTTGATATTTTTTATATAAATGGGCATATTTAAATCACTTTAAATACTTTCAATGTATACATGTGCCCATTTGGGAAAATGCAGTATATATTTTTTTTGTTTTAGGAAGTTCGACATAAAGTCATTTAAATCTTGCCTTCCTGACATTTACTACATATGCATTTAAATAAGCAACCTCTCTGTACTGTAGTTATAATGCAGACAAACTGATTGGCCAATTGTGCCTTCTAGTTTTGTTAGCTAAGTCAGATTTTCTCTTTTAGTCACATAGTTTACAATTTTTCTACTTACTCTTTAAATTCTTCTTTAGGAGCGGTTGGAACACTTGGGAAAGAGCAATTTTTAGGTCTCTATTTGAGTGCTGGTGTCATATCTTCATTTGCAAGTTATTTGCATAAGGTGACACTCGTTGGTGGAAGTGGGATATCCCTTGGAGCAGTAAGTTGATGTCGTTCTTTATATTTGACTAATGTAACCTAACTAATTGATTTGGCAGTTAAATGTAATTTAAATTACTATCCCATTAAGTTGATCTTAAGTCCTCAGGTATTGTCTACTGTTTGATGCAACAGGTGATTCTATGTATGAAAATAACATTTATGTTTCCAAAATGCTAAACAAACAAATGAAAATCCTTATTCAAAGGTGTGACTTTGCGGAAAGATATTAATAATATAATAGACTTGATTATTCTCTGCAGAATGCTTAACCCAATCATTGCTGACTGCAAGTTTGGCAACAGTCATAAAACCTGTATTAGTTCAGGATTATATCAAGGTTGTCTTTGGTGGCGGGATCCATCCATCTAGGATACATCATTTACTGACTTGGGCCAGCTCTTTCTTACTTTATTGTTACATTGTTGTGAAACACTCTGTGACCCATTATTTATGAAGTTGTTTGGTAATTTTGATCATTGCAATTTATTTGCAAAATTCGATTGCAATGAAAGGGTTAAGATATGTTTGGCCAATGTACAACTTTTGCCATTCTATAAAAACTCGGTGGAAGATTGCTAAGATTGCAGTGACCATACATAATGTAGCATTACTTCTTGCTTATCATTGTAAATAAAATGTTCAATTGTGTATTTAGTAGGCTTTGAAGTTTATATTTCATGATGGACATAAACGTTTGTGATATTGTTTGCTTAAGCATTAATTCTTCATGCTTAAATTCATTACTTCTGCTCTACTGATGTGTTTTAAATTATGTTTAAAAACAAGCAGATTATTGACATCACCTAACAATGACAATTATTCATTGAAAAAAGTCGTGTGCAAATAAAACTTTGGTATAAGTCTGTCTATCTGTCTTCCTTTCATTTTAAAGTAGATTATAATTAACAAAAGATTATGTTTCTATTTCAGTCTGGAGCTATTATGGCAATTCTTGGTTATGTTTGTACCCAATATCCTGACACAAAACTGGCTATAATATTTTTGCCAATGCTGACATTTTCAGCTGGTAGCGTAAGTATCAGAAGTATTGATAAAAAAATTGTTTCTGACTTCTTATAGTATAAGATTATAGTTTAAAATCAACAAGTTAACTGTTAGTAAATATAATAATAAGTGTTGAGAAATGTAATTTTTCCTTTCCTATGGAAGAATTTTGATTTTCTACTATTGATCACCTGATTATAAATTAAAATTTAACTGATTGTTAACCTGATTTAAAAAAAAGTCCCTTGTATTATAAATTGTGCTTTGCTAACTCATTGTATTTGATTTTAGGCCATCAAAGTGATACTTGCTATGGATGCCATTGGAGTTGTGATGGGATGGAGGTTTTTTGACCATGCTGCCCATTTAGGGGGAGCTCTGTTTGGCATGTAAGTATAAATTTCAGCCATCCCTATTTAATGTAGGAAATGGGAAAGGTCTTGTATTCATTCATCTTAAATATTATGAATTTCAAAATATATAATTCACACTTAATTTCTACGGTGCTTGGAATTTTTTAGTATTGTAAAGAAATTACTGCAATATTTAGTAAGATGATAAAGTTTTGGTTGGTAGGGTTAATTAAGTACATGTGAAAACTTAAAAATTATTAAATTGCTGTTGGTTGATTTGCATCTGGTAAAATACTCTTTTATATTTTGTAATTCCATTATAATTATACTTAAAATATTCTTCATGTTAAATAAAACAACAACAGCAGTGATGAAAATGTTCTTTTTAAAAAGATTAAAATTTACCCCTACAACACACATTTGGATATACATATGTATTTGTGATGTATTTTAACTGGATGCATACATATGTATTTAAGAATTGTATTACATTTGCAATACATTTGTATTTATTGAGCATTTATACATATGTATCCATATATGAAAAATACATTATGTATTTTTCATGCATGGATACATTTGTAAAAATGATTCAGAAATACACAAAAAATACATATACGTATATTTCTTGTATTTTCGCATTAAGAAATGTTTGTTTAAGTTTTACCGGAAATTATTACCTAGAACAAATTTGCAAGTTTTCCTAATTTAAATGATCTCTTCACCATGTATTATATATTCTCGGAAGTGGCACACAAATTTAATTTTAAGTGGAAGTGAGCGTACGGAGCGCACGTATTGTAACGCGGTAACGCTATCTGTCGGCACAATCTCGGAACTCATGAATTTTGAATTCATCAAGATCAACGAATTTCGTTGACTTCGTCGTCAGCCTCATGCAATCTGGAGTTTGGCTTCCCTTCTCCTGTGTTCGGGCGTTTTCATAAATCGTGATCCAGTGGTTTCCTGTTCCTGATTTATCAAGGTAATGTGTGATTTCTTTTATTCAATGTGATATGAGATGATTTTCTCAGATATGATCGATCACCTGTTGATCGTTTTCATAAGTTTCCTTTAATGTTTTAACGGCTAAATAAAATGTGACTATAGTTAGTTAGACTATATATAAAATCATTGATGTATCATATATATATTGATATTGTTTTTTAAATTTCTTTGCAATTTGCACTTTAGTGTGAACTTTATTGACCATTGCATATGCTCGCTTTGCATCATCGCGATCATACGTCCTTACTATTATTGCTTTTGTGCTTTCCTTCAAACGATATTTCCGTTCATTTTATTATATTTGATTTTACTAGATGAACCGGTGAACTTCGTACCACCTAAAATTAAAACAATCGCCTTCGTTGTCAAGGGGGATATGGGTTGTTTACAACTTCGAAATTTTGATAAAATATTCACGCATTTTATCAAAATTCTCGAAATTTCGATTCGTAAACGATATTTCACGACCAAAATTAGAATATTTATTCTATTCCCATTCTTTTGGTGCTTGATTTGACTTTGTGCAATTATTATTTCTAATTTTAATTTTAAAACGAAATAAAGCCTGCTGCGACGAAAATGAACTGTACGTGCATCCAGAGTTTATCTATCGCCATTTGTTGAGTTGACTGTAATCAAATCGGAGTAGCCTTGTTATTAAAACCTTAATTATCAAGCCTTGCTAGTTACCTTCAAAATTTAATTATTTTATTCTCAACAATCTTACATAAATGTTTGTTTTTCTACTAGCTAAATGACCAATGTATTTGTTCTAATTACCTCTGTTCTCAGAAAAATGTACCTTTTATAAGTATCTTAAACCTTAGTTCAATTAAGTCTTTACGTACTTATTGAAGTAGTGCATTTTATGGACGATAACGTGTGTACATCGAAGTCATTAATGATGATTTATTTTTTTCATGCTCCTTCTGCTTTCTCGAATCTTCAGCTGGTCCCAATGTAAGTACCTAATTTAAACATTTGTGTAGTTATAATCATGGTGGATTGCCAGGTTGCATAGCAGCTCTGCTTCTAATAGTTAAAGTTATGTGTCTGTACGCTCTGCATATAGAGATTTACGACTAAATATCACTATTTTTATAGATAGCTTTGATCAGTAATGAGCTCCCAAAAGTGAAAAATTATTTTATTACCTTAAGGCTCATTATAGGCCTGACTCATTTGGAGAAGTTTCCATTATATACCTTTAAGTTCATTAGAGGCATTACATTAATTCAAATTGTCATATTGACTATGTGAAGACTTCATCATAGTTCACATGACCTTACTGCTTTGAATACATTTCCATATACTCAATATAAGCATTTAATTCACTTAGTGATATATTGATCACAAACTTATATCTCATTAAGAGAGCAAATCTTAAAAAGGGCCTAATATTTTTGTGTAGATGTTTTTTTAACTTGTCCTTCTCCTTTTCAAGGATATTTTGGATGATGCTCTTGATCTGTTTCCTGGATTGAAGTGTGACTTATTTCCAATGCTGGATATTAGCCAGCAGCTGTGTCGGGATAGTGCAGCCATTGTTCTATGAGAGATTTGTCCTGTAATCTGGCCCTGGGATGTCTACCTACAATGCACAGTTGTAGTTTGTTTGTATTATATTTTTTTATTATCTTTGTTTGAATCTTGATCTTGTGGCTTAAACTGAGTGTAACTGGCCCTGGGATGCCTACCTACAATGTACAGTTGTATTTTGTTTGTATTTAATTTTTTATTATCTTGGTATGAATAAATTTTATGTTATCCAAATGTGCTGGTTTCAATTTCTTACATACCCCATGACCCTCATTTTTTCATATTGACTGGTTTTTCATGTATTAATTTTAATATTTTAATATTAATGTTGACTATGGGAAAATAATAAAATTGTTAATATGCCTATTTTAGTAGTGTATGAAAATGGAAAATTTAATTTAATTATGCAACAATTTCCCAGTTAACTGGGAAATTGTTGCACAAATATATTGTCATTTAAAGTTTGTGTATGTAGGCCTGAATATCAATTTGTAAATTTGACGTATACATACAAATGTATTATTCGCGTAAGGCTACTCAATTTTACAATTCGTAATACGCACGTATACATACATCTGATGGAACTTTTGAGCCACTTTTCCGTCAAATATACGTACGAATTACGCGCGTATTCCAACTTATACATATGTATCTCGTGACGTATTTCCTGCGTATTCTTTATTTAATACAGATGTATTACATATCCTGTGTTGTCTGGGTAGACTCCAATAGTTGGTAATTAATGTCCTCCATAATATTAGATTATCCTATGTCTTATGTCGACTATATCATGATTTGATATTCACAAATATCATGAAATATTACTTTACCTTGAATCAAATTTTTTTGGGAACATATCTTTGTATTTTATGTAATTTCAAATCTTAGTTTGCTATATTTCAATGTGTGCATAATTTTTACAGAACCTTACAAATTGAGGTTTATAGTTTCAATGAATTACTAAATATGCTGTTTCCTTGAATTAGTAAATGCAAAAGGTATAAATGGTTATTACAAGCATGTCACTTACCTGAAATTTAAATGAAAATAAATATCCAGATTTTGAATGTAGATTTTTATATTAATTACTTGACTAGCAGTTGCCTACTGCCTGCTCCGCAGGCAGGTTAGTTCCCTTACGTTTGATGGGGCAGCATCGAAAGGTATTCGAGGCCTATGTCAAAGATTCTGAAAAAGTACATAATGTCAGAGACCGCAAAGTCGGGACCTCACCCTCAGCAGTGAGATCAACTGATAAAGACTTAACTATGTTAAATGACGTGCAAGCGATAGGTTAGCGGCGTTCGTCATCCCAAAAGAAAACGTCTCCCACTGCCCTCATTTCCCGATTTTTTTCAGTTTTTTGCCCATTTTGCACCTCTAAACTCAACCAAAAAATGTAAATTTGTGCAGGCCGTCCGCCTCCAGCGCATTAAAAATCGTTGCGGGAGATTGAATTTAGACTCAGATTTTGCTAAAAGTGTTACATCCCTTTTTTGAGGACAGACGGACGGACATTATTCTGTCTTAATATATATAGGACAATTAGGAAAGAGATTGTTGTTTTGTGTTGAATGTTTTAAACATCTTGTTGCATGTTTTCTTATCAAATCATTTCAAGAAAGGTTTATTCCAGTCTGTTATACAACTGATGCACTTTATTATAGCTCCTCAATTTGTGCTAACTATTCTATATACTATCCTAAAGATATTTACATAAACAAAATAGTATAGTGTCTCGCTTTTTTTCCTGGAAAAGAATAAGAACAGAGCCATATGGAAATAATAGAATATTGTGGAACTAAGAATTACCTTTATTTTTCTTTCATAAAATGCAGTTACATTTATCCTCCAGTGGTTGCACAAATTTTTGCTAATGCCAGTGGTTGTAAACAGTAAATTTCTAACACACATGTTATACAATAACAATAATTGTTAAACATTTTTGGTTACTAATAAAAATAGTAGATAGATATTCTGTATGGGAAGGAACTACCGTATATGCCGAAGTATAAGTCTATCCGTCATATATTTCACCCCTAAAATTTTGAGGCAAATTTCAGGTTTTAGCCTACGTTCAGCATATAAGTTGACCCAAAAAATAAGGCAATCACTTCCCCAGCTCTATTTTATGGCAAGAAAAACTACGGTATCCATAAATGTACAATAGCTTAGCTTAATATTTACCGCATAAGATTAAGACATTAGAACTGTTTCTTTCAGCTGTCATGTCTACTTCTCGCCTCTGCTTAATTATTACTTATGTTTCTTTCATTGCTATTACTCAGGCTGCACAAATAAAAGTGCATTATGAAACAAACACAATGGTATTAAAAATTTATTATAGAAATAATGGAAATATAGCATGGTAATATCAAATCACATCATTGCTAAAACACTTCCATTAAATCCGAACACCAAATCAAATCATAAATATTATATAAACAAAAACAAACCATGATGTGCTTATTGATCTTCATTTGTAAAAAGAAAACATCGAAATATATATTAAATTTTTGTAAACTAAAAATAAATGTGAAGAAATTAATACAATTTGCAAAGAATAAATATGCATCAAATTTATTTTCTACATTTATTTGACTCACTGATAATTAGTTTGCAGGGCTTTAGATTTTTACTTTCGGCCACAATTGTATTTTGTGATAAAATTTGTTTTACATGATATATGCGTTAAGTAGATAAAATTAGTTTCAGTTAGAAATAATTCTGGTGAGTTGCAAGAGTTTGAATACAACAAGTGTTAAGCAGACAGTTTCACTTATTTACCACTCGGTGGTAAAGGGTTAAATTTTATGTTCGGCGTATAAGTCGATCCCTGGTTTTTGAGAGAGTTCTGATACAATAAAGTCTTAAATAATGGATATGTTTATCTCTTTAATAGATATACCATTTATGGAAGCAGTGTTCATTGATTATTTCATACCATTTTCATACACACCCCTCGAATTTCCAAAATATTTGACATTTTTACATCATTATTGCTGAAGGATTTCAAAACATCATCTGAACTTTCTCTCCTAGAATTTTGCTTATTTCCTATGGATATCAGCGGTTCCCCAATTGCTTGAGGAAATTCTTTCAGAATTATTTTCATCCCTTAACTTTTAGCCATAAATTTTCTTTTTGACTTACAAGAAAATTTTTAATAAATGACTTGCCATATAATTTTATTAATTTATTTTGTTGGTCATCATTACTGAATTTATGCTATAATAGGCACACATTTTGTCAATTTTTTTATACTCTTATTTATTTATTGCTCCTTTGCCACAATATGACTGACATCTACTTCAACAAACAACCAATAATGCTTGTAATACAACCACATTCTATTTTCCTTAGACTTGATAAGTCGTAGATATATGTACATTTTAGCATAACATATATTTATGAACATAACTTATGTAGGTAATGCATGCTCATATTCAAATCCTGCTCACTATAAAGTGACCATAAAAATAATTCCATCATAAGTTTCTTTGTTTTTAGAATTCAGATTTCTTGGTCACTGGGTGATCAATGGTTTGAATAATTCATTACATTAGCTGATCATTCAGAGTTATTATTAAAAATGATTTTTATATTTCAGTGGTTGGGCAACTTGGGGAGAACGACATCTTTATCTTTGGCCAAAAAGAGAGCCATTGGTAAGGTGGTGGCATGAAAAGAGGGGCTCTCCTAAAGACTGAGTTTTGTAAACTCAAACGACTTTTAAAAAAAGGTTCTCAAAATAAATACTGTTAATTACTGAAAAGAAACAGTATTCCTATTGGGTCATTCCATGCCAAGTGGTCTGATTTCAGAGAAGTGCCCCGCTCGACCATCATGGATTTCGATGAAATTTTGTATGGACATTTACACATATCTCTTATGAACATTTGTAAGGTTTTACTTTCGCCGATGGTATACTTGCTGAGATATAGAAGATTGTTTTACCCCGTGTCGCTGCCTTCTTCAACATGACTATGAGTTTTCAGTAACTTTGAGGCATCGTATCTCAGAAAATTGTTTTACGAAGTAAACACACTTTGGCTATCTTAAACAACTTTTTACGCTCTATTAAACAAATTAATAAAATTATCTGTAAAAGCGACCTACTTGCAGAAATTTCTGTGCAAAACTGGCCCAAAAAATTGCGGATCGAAAAAAAATTAAAATTTTGGCTTTTTATATTTCAAGAAGAAATGATATAATCAATGTGGAACTTATCACGTGATTACATATCAGTACATAGCTTATAAATATAAAATTTCATATTCCTAGTACTTTCCATTATTTTAAAAATTGAGTCAACATTTGACAATTTTTGTAAAAAAGCCAAAAATAGGCTATTTTTACCCCGCTTTTACAAAAAAAGACCCTCTGGAATTTCTTTTAAAAAATTTTTATCAAATAGAGAATGATTTCAACCCCCTAAAAAAGTATATCTAGTTTTTCATCTCGAGCATATAAGGCCCTAGAAATAGGGACAACCATGAGGATGACATTTGTAAAAACGACAAAAATAGGTTATTTTCTGCCTGCTCTAAGAAAAGAAAGACCTTTTCGATACTCTCGTAAATTATTTTCATTTGAAAGAGTATGTTTCAAACCTCTTAAAAAAGTACACTTGGTTTTTCATCGCGAGCACGTACAGCCCTAAAAAAATTAACAAAGTTGCTATGGTGGCGCCACATGTCTTCTGTTGTTTATCGTCCTGGTTATTTTATGTAGACATTTTTAATATATTGCGTTGGTACATGACTGGTACTGGTAGTGACATCGTCACTACCAGTTCAGACATTTGAACCAGTAACCCCATCGCCGTAGGGGTCACGCCTGATAGCCATGCAAAACCAGCCGTGCTGCTTTCACCGTACGTTCTGATACCCCAAATGTTTTCGCTGTAAGTGCTATCGACCAACTCTTTTGGGTCAATGTCAATAGTTGAACTTTCATCGATCTATCGGATATTTTAATTTTTGTTTGAATTTCTTTTATTAGATCAGTATGATGAGCATTCCTCAACATCACACTGACTAGTCTGTCCTATATCTTCAGCTGGTATTCTAGCGGCTAACGTTATTTTATCTGCTACTACTTTCTGCATGTGTTAAATTTTTCGTTACACGTAGGTTCATTTTATCCCTACTACTCACTCTCCGAATTCTTAACGGAGTAGATCCCAAATCAGTAAAACTTTGATTTACCGTGTCCGAAATATACATATTGCAATTTTCCGAAGACGAGAGTCAGTAGTGTTTTGGACCATAAAACATATTTGGCTGTATATCTTGGAACAAATTTTTTGACCAGGCTTCACATTTGCTTTTGCCCATTTTTGCAAATCATTATACAAGGCTAGATTGACTTTCAGCAGCCCATGTTTAGCTGTATGTTTGTTTTGTTAAATGGGTTGCAGCATGACTTTTGTTTAATTTAATACTTTTCCAATTACATTGCTTTGTGATAGAAACAGATTTGATCGTACTCTGTGATCTCAACCTCTGATTGCAGAGAAATGAGCACTTTTTCGTGCAACGATAAATTGTGCACATATTGCAGCCCAATTTTATTGGAATAAAATGAACCATGATGGCAAATGGACGAAAGTTTTTCCCCAACAACACAGAAGGGCAAGGTGGGATTTTCATCTGACTCTTCGACATCCATTAAGAATTAGTGAAATCGCAATATTTAGTGCAATAACGCAAATTCTGGAAAAAGAAGTTATAAAAATATGATGGAATACGACAAATACAGCAGCTCAGTTCAAAACGTGGCCATGCGAGAGTGCTATGTCAATAAAATACTTACAGAATACTAAGCAGCTGTCAATTTTCTAGAGGAACCTCAAGTGGAGTATGGATGAAATTTGAAGGATCCAAGAAATGAAAATATGGCAAAACTCACAATTAAAAAAAAACTCGAAGTAACACACAACAGAATGGCCACATAGCCACGACTTAACCGAAGTTTCTACTAAAGATTCTTTACCCATGTTTCAACAGAAACTTTGTTATAATTTGTTACTTTGTTATAATTTTTTATTTAGTAAATTAACTTTGAAGTAAATTAACTTTACTAATTATTCTCCCATTATGTCCATTGTTAACCCCCTTCCTCCTCCCCCTAACACCTCTCCCACTATCAACAGTAGCTAATCTGATTGGTGCCTTGGTTTTTTATTCTTTGTATATATATATATTCACTTGTGCTTCATAATGGACTAAAGTCTGAAACCGGTCGCAGATATTAAAAACTTTAAAAGTGGAATTTTGTTAAGTTATTCCCACCCATTTACTACGATGGAGTTCCACTAAGTTAAAGCATACCAGATTGATTTAATTTGTTACTTTGTTGTCCATGATGTCTCGCCGGCACAATATTTTGTCTTAATACAACCAGATAAATAAGCACACAAGGATTTACAACCTCATCGAAGAAAGCAAATTGCAGGATTGGGATCCCCAACCAAGAAACCCACCGGTGGCAGGTATTGCATGGCTATCGGACGTGACCCCTACGGCGATGGGGTTACTGGTTCAAATGTCTGAACTGGTAGTGACGATGTCACTACCAGTACCAGTCATGGACCAGCGCAATATATTAAAAATGTCTATATAAAATAACCAGGACGATAAACAACAGAAGACATGTGGCGCCACCATAGCAACTTTGTTAATTTTTTTAGGGCTGTACGTGCTCGCGATGAAAAACCAAGTGTACTTTTTTAAGAGGTTTGAAACATGCTCTTTCAAATGAAAATAATTAACAAGAGTATCGAAAAGGTCTTTCTTTTCTTAGAGCGGGCAGAAAATAACCTATTTTTGTCGTTTTTACAAATGTCATCCTCATGGTTGTCCCTATTTCTAGGGCCTTATATGCTCGAGATGAAAAACTAGATATACTTTTTTAGAGGGTTGAAATCATTCTCTATTTAATAAAAATTTTTTAAAAGAAATTCCAGAGGGTCTTTTTTTGTAAAAGCGGGGTAAAAATAGCCTATTTTTGGCTTTTTTACAAAAATTGTCAAATGTTGACTCAATTTTTAAAATAATGGAAAGTACTAGGAATATGAAATTTTATATTTATAAACTATGTATTGATATGTAATCATGTGATAAGTTCCACGTTGATTATATAATTTCTTCTTGAAATATAAAAAGCCAAAATTTTAATTTTTTTTCGATCCGCAATATTTTGGGCCAGTTTTGCACAGAAATTTCTGCAAGGAGGTCGCTTTTACAGTTATTTTTATTACTTTGTTTAATAGAGCGTAAAAGGTTGTTTAAGATAGCCAAAGTATGTTTACTTCGTAAAACAATTTTCTGAGATACGACGCCTCAAAGTTACTGAAAACTCATAGTCATGTTGAAGAAGGCAGCGACACGGGGTCAAACAATCTTCTATATCTCAGCAAGTATACCATCGGCGAAAGTAAAACCTTACAAATGTTCATAAGAGATATGTCTAAATGTTCATACTAAATTTCATCGAAATCCGTGATGGTCGAGCGGGGAACACTAGACCACTTGGCATGGAATGGCCCTATTGTAAACTACCTGTATAGTGATTATGAGAGTTTTTACTGTTGTTACCAATCAAAATAAATCATCTATCTTGCAAATTATTATTTTTTACCCTAGGAATTGGATAAATTAGTTAATTGATTATTATTAATTTAGTTAGTTTTATGTTTTTCGTCTTAGAGTGATAGGTTTTTATAAGTATTGAACCAAAAACAACATACTGATAATGATAAAAGGCTTTATTTTTCTGGAAAAATAACTTAATATTTCCTAAATATCCTTACCATCAAAATAGTACACACAATCAAATCAATATTTTAATACAAGAATTGTTCCACTTTTACTTTTATAATTAGTATCTTAGTTTTTTTAGGAAACATTCAGTAACAAAATATTATGTCCAGTAACAGAATCAAAATGGTATGGTGTTTAATCAATTGACTTTCTGAATTGATATTATTTCAGCCTTGCTCATTTGGAAAGGGTCTTTAAGGATATTATTGCATAATGTAAAAATAACTTCAAATGTGTTAGAAATATTGATATGCTTCCTGAAATATTTTATTAGTTAAAAGGTGCTATCCTATACGCAAAACCCATCATCCACATAGCAGCACCAGAATAAGCAGTGGTTTTCAGAGGAAAATAAGCCATTCTCAAAAGAATTCAAAAGAAATGCTTGGACAATGGAGAACATTTAACTAAGGATCCAGTTGCCAGTAGTGTTAAATAGGAAGTAATTTTGGAAGATACACTCTGAAACTAGATTAATTTCTAACTAAAGCAATAATAACCTTTAATAAAGGTTAAAAAATAGCTATCAACTAACTGCAACTATCATTAAATTGATTAAATCCAATCAAATTTACCTGAAGATGTCTGCTAGTTGATTAAACTAATTGCAATGAAAATCTATTGTAGAAATTGCTCTGTGATTTCTTAAGATGTATACTCTATGAATTAATGCTTGAGCATTCATATTTTATTTCAAATGAATCATTAATTTGAAAATCACGCTGTATAAGAATATATTTGGCGGAATCCTACAAAACAACAAGAAGTCTCTATTTCTATGTACTTCACTATCTTTTGAAAATCATGATAACAGATTTAAAAGGGCATAATTTTCATGTCTTATTTCCTGTTTTATATTTGTTCCATTTATCAGAAGTTAAGAAAAAATCTTTGTGTGTGACCTCTGGCGATAGAACTGCACATTCCAGGCATCATGGAGGAGAAGATTTTGTTATTAGTATATACATATTATTTGCTTCTTCAGCCATCCCTCTGCTCAAGTCCTCTCCTTTGTTAAGATACTTAGTGACAACAAGATTTGAAAGATAATTCTAATTGCTAATTCTTGTTGCATTTTCTTAATTAAAACCCAAGTTGTTGGGTATTTCATCCTCACCAGATAGCTGAATCTGTTATTCCGACCTGAAACAAAATCATTTATTATTTTATTTATTAAGGCATAAATATAAATACATATTTACAAGTCTAAACACAAATAACGATACATTTTAAATGCATTTAAAACTAACCTACAGTGCTGTTGCTGGTTTTATCTTCCCCTGCAATAACAGCCTCGTAGACGCTCCATGTCTCTGGTGGAAAGGGTTGGGTTGGGGTTGGGTTGGGATGGGTTGGGGTTGGGTTGGATTGGATTATATTGGGTTTGGGTTGGGTTGGGTTGGGTTGGGGTTGGGTTGGATTGGATTGGGTTTGGTTGGATTGGGTTGGGTTGGGGTTGGGTTGGGTTGGGGTTGGGTTGGGTTGGGTAAGGTTGGGTTGGGCTGGGTTGGGTTGGGGTTGGGTTGGATTGGGTTGGGGTTGGGTTGCGTTGCGTTGGATTGGGTTGGGGTTGGGTTGGGTTGGGTTGGGTTGGGTTGGGTTGGGATTGGGTTGGGTTGGGTTGGGTTGGGGTTGGGTTGGGGTTGGGTTGGGTTGGGGTTGGGTTGGGGTTGGGTTGGGTTGGGTAAGGTTGGGTTGGGTTGGATTGGGTTGGGGTTGGGTTGGATTGGGTTGGGGTTGGGTTGCGTTGCATTGGATTGGGTTGGGGTTGGGTTCGGTTGGGTTTGGGTTGGGTTGGGTTGGGTTGGGATTGGGTTGGGTTGGGTTGGGTTGGGGTTGGGTTGGGGTTGGGTTGGGTTGGGGTTGGGTTGGGGTTGGGTTGGGTTGGGGTTGGGTTGGGGTTGGGTTGGGTTGGGTAAGGTTGGGTTGGGCTGGGTTGGGTTGGGGTTGGGTTGGGTTGAAGTTGGGTTGGGGTTGGGTTGGGTTGGGTAAGGTTGGGTTGGGCTGGGTTGGGTTGGGGTTGGGTTGGATTGGGTTGGGGTTGGGTTGCGTTGCATTGGATTGGGTTGGGGTTGGGTTCGGTTGGGTTCGGTTGGGTTTGGGTTGGGTTGGGTTGGGTTGGGATTGGGTTGGGTTGGGTTGGGTTGGGGTTGGGTTGGGGTTGGGTTGGGGTTGGGTTGGGTTGGGGTTGGGTTGGGTTGGGTAAGGTTGGGTTGGGCTGGGTTGGGTTGGGGTTGGGTTGGATTGGGTTGGGGTTGGGTTGCGTTGCATTGGATTGGGTTGGGGTTGGGTTCGGTTGGGTTTGGGTTGGGTTGGGTTGGGTTGGGATTGGGTTGGGTTGGGTTGGGTTGGGGTTGGGTTGGGATTGGGTTGGGTTGGGGTTGGGTTGGGGTTGGGTTGGGTTGGGGTTGGGTTGGGGTTGGGTTGGGTTGGGTAAGGTTGGGTTGGGCTGGGTTGGGTTGGGGTTGGGTTGGGTTGGGGTTGGGTTGGGTTGGGTAAGGTTGGGTTGGGCTGGGTTGGGTTGGGGTTGGGTTGGATTGGGTTGGGGTTGGGTTGCGTTGCATTGGATTGGGTTGGGGTTGGGTTCGGTTGGGTTCGGTTGGGTTTGGGTTGGGTTGGGTTGGGTTGGGATTGGGTTGGGTTGGGTTGGGTTGGGGTTGGGTTGGGGTTGGGTTTGGGTTGGGTTGGGTTGGGGTTGGGTTGGGTTGGGTAAGGTTGGGTTGGGCTGGGTTGGGTTGGGGTTGGGTTGGATTGGGTTGGGGTTGGGTTGCGTTGCATTGGATTGGGTTGGGGTTGGGTTCGGTTGGGTTCGGTTGGGTTTGGGTTGGGTTGGGTTGGGTTGGGATTGGGTTGGGGTTGGGTTGGGTTGGGGTTGGGTTGGGGTTGGGTTGGGTTGGGGTTGGGTTGGGGTTGGGTTGGGTTGGGTAAGGTTGGGTTGGGCTGGGTTGGGTTGGGGTTGGGTTGGATTGGGTTGGGGTTGGGTTGCGTTGCGTTGGATTGGGTTGGGGTTGGGTTGGGTTGGGTTGGGTTGGGTTGGGATTGGGTTGGGTTGGGTTGGGGTTGGGTTGGGGTTGGGTTGGGTTGGGGTTGGGTTGGGTTGGGTTGGGGTTGGGTTGGGGTTGGGTTGGGGTTGGGTTGGGTTGGGTTGGGTTGGGGTTGGGTTGGGTTGGGTTGGGTTGGGTAAGGTTGGGTTGGGCTGGGTTTGGTTGGGGTTGGGTTGGATTGGGTTGGGGTTGGGTTGCGTTGCATTGGATTGGGTTGGGGTTGGGTTCGGTTGGGTTTGGGTTGGGTTGGGTTGGGATTGGGTTGGGTTGGGTTGGGGTTGGGTTGGGGTTGGGTTGGGGTTGGGTTGGGGTTGGGTTGGGTTGGGTTGGGGTTGGGTTGGGGTTGGGTTGGGGTTGGGTTGGGGTTGGGTTGGGGTTGGGTTGGGTTGGGTTGGGTTGGGTTGGGGTTGGGTTGGGGTTGGGTTGGGGTTGGGTTGGGGTTGGGTTGGGGTTGGGTTGGGGTTGGGTTGGGTTGGGTTGGGTTCGGTTGGGTTGGGTTGGATTGGGTTGGGTTGGGTTGGGTTGGGGTTGGGTTGGGGTTGGGTTGGGGTTGGGTTGGGGTTGGGTTGGGTTGGGTTGGGGTTGGGTTGGGGTTGGGTTGGGGTTGGGGTTGGGGTTGGGTTGGGGTTGGGTTGGGGTTGGGTTGGGTTGGGGTTGGGTTGGGGTTGGGTTCGGTTGGGTTTGGGTTGGGTTGGGTTGGGTTGGATTGGGTTGGGGTTGGGTTGGATTGGGTTGGGGTTGGGTTGCGTTGCATTGGATTGGGTTGGGGTTGGGTTCGGTTGGGTTTGGGTTGGGTTGGGTTGGGATTGGGTTGGGTTGGGTTGGGTTGGGGTTGGGTTGGGGTTGGGTTGGGTTGGGGTTGGGTTGGGGTTGGGTTGGGTTGGGTAAGGTTGGGTTGGGCTGGGTTGGGTTGGGGTTGGGTTGGGTTGGGGTTGGGTTGGGGTTGGGTTGGGTTGGGTAAGGTTGGGTTGGGCTGGGTTGGGTTGGGGTTGGGTTGGATTGGGTTGGGGTTGGGTTGCGTTGCATTGGATTGGGTTGGGGTTGGGTTCGGTTGGGTTTGGGTTGGGTTGGGTTGGGTTGGGATTGGGTTGGGTTGGGTTGGGTTGGGGTTGGGTTGGGGTTGGGTTGGGTTGGGGTTGGGTTGGGGTTGGGTTGGGTTGGGTAAGGTTGGGTTGGGCTGGGTTGGGTTGGGGTTGGGTTGGGTTGGGGTTGGGTTGGGGTTGGGTTGGGTTGGGTAAGGTTGGGTTGGGCTGGGTTGGGTTGGGGTTGGGTTGGATTGGGTTGGGGTTGGGTTGCGTTGCATTGGATTGGGTTGGGGTTGGGTTCGGTTGGGTTCGGTTGGGTTTGGGTTGGGTTGGGTTGGGTTGGGATTGGGTTGGGTTGGGTTGGGTTGGGGTTGGGTTGGGGTTGGGTTGGGTTTGGGTTGGGTTGGGGTTGGGTTGGGTTGGGTAAGGTTGGGTTGGGCTGGGTTGGGTTGGGGTTGGGTTGGATTGGGTTGGGGTTGGGTTGCGTTGCATTGGATTGGGTTGGGGTTGGGTTCGGTTGGGTTCGGTTGGGTTTGGGTTGGGTTGGGTTGGGTTGGGATTGGGTTGGGGTTGGGTTGGGTTGGGGTTGGGTTGGGGTTGGGTTGGGTTGGGGTTGGGTTGGGGTTGGGTTGGGTTGGGTAAGGTTGGGTTGGGCTGGGTTGGGTTGGGGTTGGGTTGGATTGGGTTGGGGTTGGGTTGCGTTGCGTTGGATTGGGTTGGGGTTGGGTTGGGTTGGGTTTGGGTTGGGTTGGGTTGGGTTGGGATTGGGTTGGGATTGGTTTGGGTTGGGTTGGGTTGGGGTTGGGTTGGGGTTGGGTTGGGTTGGGGTTGGGTTGGGGTTGGGTTGGGTTGGGTAAGGTTGGGTTGGGCTGGGTTGGGTTGGGTTGGGTTGGGATTGGTTTGGGTTGGGTTGGGTTGGGTTGGGTTGGGATTGGTTTGGGTTGGGTTGGGTTGGGGTTGGGTTGGGGTTGGGTTGGGTTGGGGTTGGGTTGGGGTTGGGTTGGGTTGGGTAAGGTTGGGTTGGGCTGGGTTGGGTTGGGGTTGGGTTGGATTGGGTTGGGGTTGGGTTGCGTTGCATTGGATTGGGATGGGGTTGGGTTCGGTTGGGTTTGGGTTGGGTTGGGTTGGGTTGGGATTGGGTTGGGTTGGGTTGGGGTTGGGTTGGGGTTGGGTTGGGGTTGGGTTGGGGTTGGGTTGGGTTGGGTTGGGGTTGGGTTGGGGTTGGGTTGGGGTTGGGTTGGGGTTGGGTTGGGGTTGGGTTGGGTTGGGTTGGGTTGGGTTGGGGTTGGGTTGGGGTTGGGTTGGGGTTGGGTTGGGGTTGGGTTGGGGTTGGGTTGGGGTTGGGTTGGGGTTGGGTTGGGTTGGGTTGGGTTCGGTTGGGTTGGGTTGGATTGGGTTGGGTTGGGTTGGGTTGGGGTTGGGTTGGGGTTGGGTTGGGGTTGGGTTGGGGTTGGGTTGGGTTGGGTTGGGGTTGGGTTGGGGTTGGGTTGGGGTTGGGGTTGGGGTTGGGTTGGGGTTGGGTTGGGGTTGGGTTGGGTTGGGTTGGGGTTGGGTTGGGGTTGGGTTGGGGTTGGGTTGGGGTTGGGTTGGGGTTGGGTTGGGGTTGGGTTGGGGTTGGGTTGGGTTTGGTTGGGTTCGGTTGGGTTGGGTTGGATTGGGTTGGGTTGGGTTAAAATGTTGCTCATAAAGTCTTTTAGTGACTAATTACTTGCTTAATAGTATAAATTGAATACTAAAGCTTAAATTTGTATCTAATATGTTAGAAATGTTATAAGATAAAAGGTCATAAACAAGAAAATTTTAATATTTAAGAGAAATATATTTTTTTTATCTGAATAATGGTGATATATTATGAAGAAGTAGATGAAATGTTTTATGTCAAGAGTATCAAGAAGAAGGTCAAATCAATAAAAAAAAATCGATGCAGTGCAAAATATAATAAGAAAAGTAATTATATCTAATAGCAATAAAAGTGCGGAAGATTTAGATTTAATAACATTCGGTTGGCCACCATGTCGTAAATGGCGTTTTGAGAATAGGCTTCGCATCATGGTTGCCAATGTTACGATGTTACCTCTAAATCTAGAAGAAGTCTACTCCTTTTAGAGATCATTTCTTTGTTATATGACATCTGGCTCTGTATAGATAATTTCTATTGATTAGACTCCCTCTAGAGACTCTAGACATAACATATTTAATTATTTCACTATAAAATAGCAGAAGTATCCAGTTAAAAAATAAATTATATTTATTTAATATATTTAATTTTTCTTATTAATGACCTAGTATTCTTATAATATCTTTTTATTATAGAAAATTGTAAGCTTAAGTATTCCATTTCTTAATTTTAACAAGTTATAAGTCACTCTATCAGTTTATGAGCAACATTTTCAAAATTGGATATGTATTACTAGGTGCTGTACATTCATATGTATCTGTCAACACATGTCAACGTACTTCGCTTTTGGTGATTTCCTTTCACCCTTTGTTGACGCTCGTCACGGACACAAGTTGACAGAAACTAACTCCAAGCAGTTGAAGAGTTTACTGGAGTGAAAGCAAGAAGTGAGATTGCTGACTGTGGGAATGATATTCTGAGTGAAAAAACCCCTGAGTTTCCTAATAGTTTGTGAAACAAATTGATGAAAAGTCAATTCGATCCAATGAATTATTCAAAACAATAATAATATGAATTCCTTCAAGTAATGTCATTGTTACAGACAGAACATACAGCTACCACCGGATAAAAACCTGCAGCTATTAAACAAACAAAATACTTTTTATCTATACTATAAAACAGAGTGTGGGTGTGTGTGTATGTATGTATGTTCGCTAAAAACTCGAGAACCGAGAGTCGCAAAACTTTGAAATTTTGTATATTATTAAAAGTCAACCCCTCGCAGAGTATAGGTTACTTTTTATTTCCCTAAGGTCCACGGTTCGAACCCAGAAGATTCAAAACGTTTCCATAAGAAATACACATAAAGTTAATTTTTTCGTCGTGAGATTTATTTCTTTTGCAAAACTAAATTAGAAAAAACAGTTGCAGGAAGTCGGAACTAGCATCAAAAGAAGGAAAATAGAATAAAGATTCTTATTCTGGTCGAGAAATATCATTTGCGATTCGAAATTGCGAGAATATTGATAAAATATACAAAACTTTTAGGTAGATTTCCATGTAGTAAAGAACTAAGGTCATATATATAGATTTAAAATTTTCTCACAATAAGGTGCCCATTGTATGATGCGGTAGCATCACGGATTCTCAATCAGAAGTTTGCCAGTACGAATCCTTGGTACACCTAAATTTTTTTCCTTTTTATTTTCACAAATTTTGTTTTATATTCTTTTTATTTTGTAATTAATTTAATATTATACTGATGATCGTGCAAATATCATCATACATCGTAAGAATGTGCATGATCGGAAATATTGTGTATGGGAGAATAATGAAGTCACGAAGATTAGGAATTATATTTGTGCTTATATTTATTCATAATCCGACTTTTTAATCATTCGCAAGCACCCAAATGATAATTATCATAAAAGCATTCGAAGCAAAATATATTTCGGTAATTTGAGCAACAAATAAATGATGGCTGCTGACATATACACTTGTCATAATATAAAATTTATCTCTCTCTATTTCGAGTGCTATATATTTTATTTCTGCAATGTATGTTGAATGTTTGATTCAGTTATCCTCTTGTACCTGTATGAAAACGTTACATTAAACGTGGTACTGCTTATCCTAATGTGATCTTAGAGTATACTTATATGTTCTCAGTTGAAGAAATTTTTCATTCAAAGTATATGAGATTGAATATTGAGTTGGAGCGGCTTTGTAGACTTAATTATAACTTACATTTCTTGATATATTGGTTTGGAAAGTCTGATATTCGCTATTTACCAACAGTTATGAAGCATTTGTTAAGATCAAGGTTATTACACTGGTATTTTTGAAATTAAATATCCCCATTGAGAATCAACGGGTACTTCTGCTAGTACTAAATAAACAATATTCATTAATGCTACATTTTTAAAACTGCATAACGAAAGTAATTGATTTTTATGATTGAAAGACATCGATTGATGTCAAAGAAGTTTTCGTTTTCATTCTTTTGTGGTTTATGGTATTTTCTTTTGATTATTAGTTTTATCTGAAGATAATAACTCTGCTTTCTATCATCAATGCCAGAATATAGTCATAGCAAATGACTTGGTAATCAAAATCAATTTAGTGTAGCCGACGCCTCATAACTTCCTCGCTATTTCTAATATATTTGGATAGATCTTGTCCAAAACTTTGAAATAACTCAAACCTTGAGTAGTTATGCTCAAATTTTAGCAACATATGGCCAAAAACATGAACTTTCACAGATATTTTCAAGTTTTCGATGTTTTTTGGGTTAACCGCTATGAAAAATTCAAAAATTTCTTCTAAATTTGAATAGATCTCTTCAAAAAAATTAATGAGTCCAAACATGACTACTTTTACTCAGTTTATAGCAAAATATGGCCACAAACCTAAAGTTTCACCAATTTTTTTCGAGTTTTCGAAGTTTTTTGGGTTAACTGCTGAGAATAATGAAATATTTGTGATGATTTTGGTCTGATCTATTCAGAAACTTTATATGAGGGAAATATTTACTAGTTTTGCTAAATTTTAAGCATAATATGGCAAAAGAACCTGAAATTTCACCAATTTCTTTTTGTTTTTGACCTTTTTTGAGTTAACTGTTTCGAAAAATGAAATATTTCTAATGAATTTGGACATATCTCGTCGAATATTTTAAGGAAAATTCCAAAATAGACTAGTTTTGCTCAATTGTTAGCAAAATATGGCCAAAAACCTGAAATTTCACCGATTCTTTTTAGTTTTTTGCATTTTTTGGGTTAACTACTACGAAAAAATTTAATTTCGCTACAATTATGCGTTTTAGTTTCTCTTTTAGATAATATTAAGAAAGAAATGTCAAAAATGGAGGCAAAATAGAGGAAAAAATTTGTAATTACTCTTAAATTATCCGTTTTCGTTACCTTTTCAAACATATCTCAATAATATGACGAAAATAAAGAAAAAATAGCTGAAAAAAATTCAAATTTCGCAAAAATTATCCGTGTTCGTTGCTTTTATGATCATATCTCGTAAAATTATGAAAAATAAAGACAAAATAGAGGAAAAAAAATCGAAATTTCACAAAAAGTATCCATTTTCGGTTTTATTTTTGACCATTTCACGATAAAATGACGAAAAATAAGTACAAAATAGAGGAAAAAAATTGAAATTTCGCTAAATTTATACGTTTTGGTTTCTTTTTTAGATAATACCTTGATAATATGACAAAAATTAAGGCAAAATAGAGGAAAAATTCGTAATTTCGCTACAATTATGCATTTTAGCTTCTTTTTTAGATAATATTAAGAAAGAAATGTTGAAAATGGAGGCAAAAAAGAGGAGAAAATTTGTAATTACTCTTAAATTAAAATTTCGCTAAAATTATCCGTTTTCGATTCTTTTTAAGATAATATATTGATAAAATGAAGAAAATTAAGGCGATATAGAGAATAAAAACTGTATTTTCGCTAAAATTATCCGTTTTCGTTGCTATTTTCGATCATATCTTGATAAAATAACGAAAAATAAAGACAAAATAGCGGAAAAATAGACATTTTGCTTAAATTATCCGTTTTTGTTTTTTTTGATTATATCTCGTAAAATTAAAAAAATTAAGACAAAATAGAGGAAAAAAGTTGAAATTTCTCTAAAAATATCTGTTTTCATTTCTTTTTTAGATAACATCTTGATAAAATGACGAAAATTAAGAGAAAATAGAGGAAAAAATTTGAAATTTTGCTAAAATTATCCGTTTTCGTTGCTTTTTTCGATCATATCTCAATTAAAATGCGAAAATTAATGCAAAAAAAGAGGAAAAAATTCGAAATTTCAAAACAATTATCCGTTTAAGTTTCTTTTTTAGATAACATCTTGATAAAATGACAAAATTAAGGCAAAATGGAGAAGAAAATTTGTATAACCCAAAAGTTATTAGTTTTCTTTACTTTTTTAGATAATATCTCGATAAAATAAAGAGAAATAAAGACAAAATAGGAGAAAAATAGAATTTTCGCTAAAATTATCCGTTTTCGTTTTTTTTAAAATAATATCTTGATAAAATGACGAAACTATAGGCAAATTAGAGGAAAATATTCAAATTTCTCTGAAATTATCCGTTTTCGTTGCTTTTTTCGATCTAATCTCGATAAATCAGCAAAAATAAAGAAAAAAAAGAGGTAAAAAATTGAAATTTCTCTAAAATTATCCGTTTTTGTTGCTTTTTTGATCATATATCGTACAATTATGAAAAATAAAGAAAAAATTGACGAAAATAATAGAAATTTCACTAAAATTCTCCGTTTTCGTTGCTATTTTCGTTCATATCTCGATAAAACGTCATGAATAAAAACAAATAGAGGAAAAAAATTAAAATTTCACTAAAATTATCCGTTTTCGATACTATTTTAGATAATATCTTGATAAAATGTCGAAAATTGAGAAAAAATTGAGGAGAAAATTTGTAATTACTCTAAAATTATACGTTTTCGATACTTTTTAGGTAATATCTTGATAAAATGAAAGAAAATTGATTGGAATATTGAAAAATAAAGAAAAAATAGACGAAATAAATAGAAATTTCTCTATAAATATCCGTTTTATTTGCATTTTTTGATCATATCTCGTAAAATTAAGAAAAATAAAGACAAAATAGAGGAAAAAATCTAAATTTTGCTAAAATTATCCGTTTTCGGTTCTATTTTCGATCATATCACGATAAAATGACATATAAGGTCAAAATAGAGGAAAAAAATCGAAATTTTGCTAAAATTATCTATTTTCGGTTCTTTTTTAGAACATATCACCATTAAATGACTAAAAATAAACACCAAAAAGGGGAAAAAAATTGAGAAAACGCGAAAAATTATCCTTTTTCGTTACTTTTTTCGATATTATCTCGATAAAATTACGAAAATTAAGGCAAAATAGAGGAGAAAAATTAAAATTTCGCTATAATTATCCGTTTTTAATTCTTTTTAAGATAATATATTGATAAAATGAAGAAAATTAAGGCGATATAGAGAAGAAAAACTGTATTTTGCTAAAATTATCCGTTTTCGCTGATTTTTTCGATCATATCTTGATAAAACGACGAAAAATAGACATTTCGCTTAAATTATCCGTTTCTGATTCTTTTTCTGATTATATCTCGTAAAATTAAAAAAATTAAGACAAAATAGAGTAAAAAAATTGAAATTTCTCTAAAAATATGTGTTTTCATTTCTTTTTTAGATAACATCTTGATAAAATGACGAAAATTAAGAGAAAATAGAGGAAAAAATTCGAAATTTTGCTAAAATTATCCGTTTTCGTTGCTTTTTTCGATCATATCTCAATTAAAATGCGAAAATTAATGCAAAAAAGAGGAAAAAATTCGAAATTTCATAACAATTATCCGTTTTAGTTTCTTTTTTAGATAACATCTTGATAAAATGACGAAATTAAGGCAAAATGGAGAAGAAAATTTGTATAACCCAAAAGTTATTAGTTTTCTTTACTTTTTTAGATAATATCTCGATAAAATGAAGAGAAATAAAGACAAAATAGGAGAAAAATAGAATTTTCGCTAAAATTATCCGTTTTCGTTTTTTTAAAATAATATCTTGATAAAATGACGAAACTATAGGCAAATTAGAGGAAAATATTCAAATTTCTCTAAAATTATCCGTTTTTGTTGCTTTTTTGATCATATCTCGTAAAATTATGAAAAATAAAGAAAAAATTGACGAAAATAATAGAAATAAAATTACTAAAACTAAAATTAAACTAAAATTCTCCGTTTTCGTTGCTATTTTCGTTCATATCTCGATAAAACGTCATAAATAAAAACAAATAGAGGAAAAAAATTAAAATTTCACTAAAATTATCCGTTTTCGATACTATTTTAGATAATATCTTGATTAAATGTCGAAAATTGAGAAAAAATTGAGGAGAAAATTTGTAATTACTCTGAAATTATACGTTTTCGATACTTTTTTTAGGTAATATCTTGATAAAATGAAAGAAAATTGAAATGAATATTGAAAAATAGAGAAAAAATAGACGAAATAAATAGAAATTTCTCTATAAATATCCGTTTTATTTGCATTTTTTGATCATATCTCGTAAAATTAAGAAAAATAAAGACAAAATAGAGGAAAAAATCGAAATTTTGCTAAAATGATCTATTTTCGGTTCTTTTTTCGAACATATGACCATTAAATGACGAAGAATAAACACAAAAAAGAGGAAAAAAATTGAGAAATCGCGAAAAATTATCCTTTTTCGTTACTTTTTTCGATATTATCTCGATATAATTACGAAAATTAAGGCAAAATAGAGGAGAAAAATTAAAATTTCGCTATAATTATCCGTTTTTAATTCTTTTTAAGATAATATATTGATAAAATGAAGAAAATTAAGGCGATTTAGAGAAGAAAAACTGTATTTTCGCTAAAATTATCCGTTTTCGTTGATTTTTTCGATCATATCTTGATAAAATGACGAAAAATAAAGACAAAATAGCGGAAAAATAGACATTTCGCTTAAATTATCCGTTTTTGTTTCTTTTTCTGATTATATCTCGTAAAATTAAATAAATAAAGACAAAATAGAGGATAACATTCGAAATTTTGCTAAAATTATCCGTTTTCGATGCTTTTTTCGATCAAATCTCAATTAAATGGCGAAAATTAATGCAAAAAGAGGAAAAAATTCGAAATTTCGCTACAATTATGCGTTTTAGTTTCTTTTTTAGATAATATTAAGAAAGAAATGTCAAAAATGGACGCAAAATAGAGGAAAAAATTTTTAATTACTCTTAAATTCTCCGTTCTCGTTACTTTTTTCAAACATATCTCAATAATATGACGAAAATAAAGAAAAACTAGATGTAAAAAATTGAAATTTCGCAAAAATTAATCGCTTTCGTTGCTTTTTTTGAACATATCTCATAAAATTATGAAAAATAAAAACAAAATAGAGCAAAAAATCGAATTTTTACTAAAATTATCCATTTTCGGTTCTATTTTCGATCATATCACGATAAAATGACGAAAAAAGGACAAAATAGAGGAAAATAATTAAAAATCATGGGAATTTAGGCGTTTTCTTTGTTTTTTCGATATTATCTCGATAAAATAACGACAAATTAAGGCAAAATAGAGGGGAAAAATAATAATTATCCGTTTTCAGTTCTTTTTTTAAAATTATATTGATAAAATGAAAGAATTAAGGAATTATAGAGGAAAAAATTTGTAATTTCCGTGAAATTATCCGTTTTCGTTGTTGTTTTCGATTCATTCGATCCATTTTCAGTTCCATTTTCGATAAAATGTCGAAAAATAAAGACAAAATTGAGGATAAAAACTGACATTTCGCAAGAAATATCCGATTTCGTTGCTTCTTTCAATCATATCTCGATAAAATGACGAAAAATAAAGACGAAATGGGGGAAAAATAGAAACTTCGCTTAAATTAACCGTTTTCGTTGCTATTTTCGTTCATATCTCGATAAAACGTCCGAAAATAAAAACGAAATAGAGGAAAAAAATCAAAAGTTCGCTAAAATTATACATTTTAGTTGCTTTTTTCGATCATATCTCGATAAAATGACGGAAAACAAAGACAAAATAGGGAAAAAAATAGACATTTCGCTTAAATTTTACTTTTTCGTTTGTTTTTTCAATAATATCTTGATAAAATGAAGAAAATTAAGGCAAAATATAGGAGAAAGTTTGTAATTTCGGAAACATTATCCGTTTTCGTTCCTTTTTTCGATCATATCTTAATAAAATGAAGAAAATTAAGGCAAAATAGAGGCGAAAAATTAAAATTTCGCTAATATTAACCGTTTTCGTTGCTTTTTAGATAATATCTTGATAAAATGATGAAAATTAAGGCAAAATAGAGAAGAAAAACTGAATTTTCGCTAAATTATCCGTTTTTGTTGCTTTTATCGATCACATATTGATAAAATGACGAAAAAAGGACAAAATAGAGGAAAAAATAGACATTTCGCTTAAATTATCGGTTTTCGTTTATTATTTAAATATTATCCCGATAAAATGAAAAAATTAAGGAAACATTGAGGAGAAAAGTTTTAATTTCCGTGAAATTAACCGCTTTCCTTGCTTTTTTTGATCATATCTCGATAAATGATCAAGAAATAAATAAAAAAAGAGGAAAATTGAGGCAAAATATGGGAGAAAATTTGTAATTACTCTGAAATTATCAATTTTCGTTACTTTTTTTAAAACATATCTCAATAATATGACGAAAAAAAAAAAAATAAATGTAAAAAATTGAAATTTTGCAAAAATTATCCGTTTTCGTTGCTTTTTTTGATCATATCTCGTAAAATTAAGAAAAATAAAGACAAAATAGGGGGGAACAATCAAAATTTCACTAAAATTATCCTTTTTCGGTTCTATTTTCGATCAAATCATGATAAAATGACGAAAAATAAGGAAACAATAGAGGGAAAAATGGAAATTTCGCCAAAATTATCCGTTTTCGGTTCTTTATTCGATATTATCTCAATAAAATAACGAAAATTAAGGCAAATAGAGGAGAAAAATAAAACTTTCATTAAAATTATCCGTTTTCGTTTCTTTTTTTAAAATTATCTTGATAAAATGACGATAATTAAGACAAAATAGAGGAGAAAATTTGTAATTTCCGTGAAATTATCCGTTTTCATTGCTTTTTTCGATCATATCTATATAAAATTACGAAAAGTAAGACAATCTACAGGAAAAAAATTGAAATTTCTCCAAAAGTATCTGTGTTCGTTTCTTTTTTAGATAACATCTTGATAAAATGACGAAAATTAAGGCGAAATGGAAAAGAAAATTTGTATTACCCAAAAATTATTCGTTTTCTTTACGTTTTTAGATAATATCTCGATAATATGACGAAAAATAAAGACAAAATAGGGGAAAAATAGAATTTTCGCTAAAATTATCCGTTTTCGTATTTTTTAAAATAATATCTTGATAAAATGACGAAACTATAGGCAAATTAGAGGAGAAAATTTTTAATTTTCTTAAAACTGTCCGTTTTCGTTGTTTTTTCCGATCATTTCTTGATAAATCAGCAAAAATATAGGCAAAGTAGAGGAAAAAAATCGAAATTTCACTAAAATTATCCGTATTCGTTTCTTTTTTAGATAATATCTCAATAAAATGACTGAATGAACATATCACCATTAAATGACGAAAAATTAACACAAAAGAGATAAAAAAATTAAATATCGCGAGAAATAATCTATTTTCGTTGCTTTTTTCGATATTATCTCGATAAAATTACGAAAATTAAGGCAAAATAGAGGAGAAAAATTAAAATTTCGCTAAAATTATCCGTTTTTAATTCTTTTTAAGATAATATATTGATAAAATGAAGAAATTTAAGGCGATATAGAGAAGAAAAACTGTATTTTCGCTAAAATTATCTGTTTTCGTTGCTTTTTTCGATCATATCTTGATAAAATGACAAAAAATAAAGACAAAATAGCGGAAAAATAGACATTTCGCTAACATTATCCGTTTTTGTTTCTTTTTTTGATTATATCTCGTAAAATTAAAAAAATAAAGACAAAATAGAGGAAACAAATTGAAATTTCTCTAAAAATATCTGTTTTCGTTTCTTTTTTAGATAACATCTTGATAAAATGACGAAAAGAGGCAAAATTGAGGCAAAATGTGGGAGAAAATTTGTAATAACTCTGAAATTATCAATTTTCGTTAATTTTTTCAAACATATCTCAATAATATGACGAAAAAAAAGAAACAAATAGATGTAAAAAATTAATTTTCGCAAAAATTATCCATGTTCGTTAGTTTTATGATCTTATCTCGTAAAATTTTGAAAAATAAAGACAAAATAGTGGAAAAAAATCGAAATTTCACAAATAGTATCCATTTTCGGTTTCCAAGAGAAAATTTGTAATTTCAGTGAAATTATCCGTTTTCGTTGCTTTTTCCGATCATATCTTGATGAATCAGAAAATAAAAGCAAAGTAGAGGAAAAAAAATCGAAATTTCACTAAAATTATCCGTTTTCGTTTCTTTTTTAGATAATATCTTGATAAAATAACAAAAATTAAGGCAAAATAGAGGAAAAATTCTTAATTTCGCTACAATTATGCGTTTTAGTTTCTTTTTTAGATAATATTAAGAAAGAAATGTCAAAAATGGACGCAAAATAGAGGAAAAAATTTGTAATTACTCTTAAATTATCCGTTTTCATTACTTTTTCAAACATATCTCGATAATATGACGAAAATAAAAAAAAAGCTGAAAAAAATTAAAATTTCGCATAAATTATCCGTGTTCGTTGGTTTTATGATCTTATCTCGTAAAATTTTGAAAAATAAAGACAAAATAGTGGTTCTTTTTCGAACATACCACCATTAAATGACAAAAAATAAACACAAAAAAGGAAAAAAATTGAGAAACCGCGAAAAATTATCCTTTTTCGTTGCTTTTTTCGATATTATCTCGATTAAATGACGAAAATTAAGGCAAAATAGAGGAGAAAAATAAAATTTCACTAAAATTATCCATTTTCGTTTCTTTTTTAGTTAATATCTTGATAAAATGATGATAATCAGGGAAGAATAGAGGTAAAAAATTGAATTTCGCTAAAATGATCAGTTTTCGTTGCTTTTTTAGATCATATCTCAATTAAATGACGCTAATTAATGCAAAATAGAGGAGAAAAACTCAAATTTCGCTAAAATTATCCGTTTTGGTTGCTATTTTCGATTATATCTCATTAAATTGACGAATATTAAGGCAAAATAGGCGAGAAAAATTGAAATTTCTCTATAATTATCCGTTTTCGTTGCTTTTTTCGATCATATCTCGATAAATGAGAAAAATAAAGACAAAAAAGAGGAAACAAATCTAAATTTCACTAAAATTATCCGTTTTCGATACTATTTTAGATAATGTCTTGATAAAATGTCGAAAATTGAGGCAAAATTGAGGAGAAAATTTGTAATTACTCTTAAATTATACGTTTTCGATACTTTTTTAGGTAACTTCCTGATAAAATGAAAGAAAATTGAATCGAATATTGAAAAATAAAGAAAAAATAGACAGAAATAAATAGAAATTTCTCTATAAATATCCGTTTTAATTGCATTTTTTGATCATATCTCGTAAAATTATGAAAAATAAAGACAAAATAGAGGAAGGATATCGAAATTTTGCTAAAATTATCCGTTTTCGGTTCTATTTTCGATCATATCACGATCAAATGACGAAAAATAAGGACAAAATAGAGGAAAAAAATCGAAATTTTGCTAAAATTATCTATTTTTGGTTCTTTTTTCTAACATATCACCATTAAATGACGAAAAATAAACACAAAAAAGAGGAATAAAATTGAGAAATCGCGAAAAATGATCCTTTATCGTTGCTTTTTTCGATATTATCTCGATAAAATTACGAAAATTAAGGCAAAATAGAGGAGAAAAATTAAAATTTCTTTAAAATTATCCGTTTTCGATTCCTTTTAAGATAATATATTGATAAAATGAAGAAATTTAAGGCGATATAGAGAAGAAAAACTGTATTTTCGCTAAAATTATCTGTTTTCGTTGCTTTTTTCGATCATATCTTGATAAAATGACGAAAAATAAAGACAAAATAGTGGAAAAATAGACATTTCACTTAAAGTATCCGTTTTTGTTTCTTTTTTTGATTATATCTCGTAAAATTAAAAATATAAAGACAAAATAGAGGAAACAAATTGAAATTTCTCTAAAAATATCTGTTTTCGTTTCTTTTTTAGATAACATCTTGATAAAATGACGAAAAGAGGCAAAATTGAGATAAAATATGGAAGAAAATTTGTGATTACTCTGAAATTATCAATTTTCGTATATGACGAAAAAAAAGAAAAAAATAGATGTAAAAAATTGAAATTTTAAAAAATTATCCGTTTTCGTTGCTTTTTTTGATCATATCTCGTAAAATTATGAAAAATAAATACAAAATAGGTGCAAACAATCAAAATTTCACTAAAATTATCCATTTTCGGTTCTATTTTCGATCAAATCATGATAAAATGACGAAAAATAAGGAAACAATAGAGGGAAAAAATCGAAATTTCGCCAAAATTATCCGTTTCCGGTTCGTTATTCGATCATATCACCATTAAATGACGGAAAAAACACAAAAAAGATAAAAAAAATATCAATCGAGAAACATTATCCATTTCCGTTGCTTTTTTTGATATTTACTCAATAAAATAAAGAAAATTAATGCAAATAGAGGAGAAAAATAAAAATTTCATTAAAATTAGCCGTTTTCTTTCTTTTTTAAAAATTATCTTGATAAAATGACGATAATTAAGACAAAATAGAGGAGAAAATTTGTAATTTACGTGAAATTATCCGTTTTCATTTCCTTTTTCGATCATATCTCAATAAAATTTCGAAAAGTAAGACAATCTAGAGGAAAAAAATTGAAATTTCTCTAAAAGTATCCATTTTCAGTTTTATTTTCGACCATTTCACGATAAAATGACGAAAAATAAGTACAAAATAGTGAAAAAAATTAATATTTCGCAAAAATTATCCGTTTTCGTTGCTTTTTTCGATATTATCTCGTTAAAATAACGAAAATTATGGCAAAATAGAGGGGAAAAATATAAATTTCCCTAATATTATCCGTTTTCGGTTCTTTTTTACTTTCTCCATATACGAAGTATAGAGAAAGTATTGTTTTCATGAAAAAAATCGACTTCGAGATTTCAACGGAAATACATGTTTTGGGGTCCCTAGAACACGTTTTGACCATTTTCGGAATGATGTCTGTGTGTATGTGTGTGTGTGTGTGTGTGTGTGTGTGTGTGTGTGTGTGTGTGTGACAGTGGGCGCTCTAACGTGAAAACTATTGGTCGTATCAATACCAAAATTCATATATAGTACTGTGGTGTGTGCTGTCAGAGTTGATTAGTTTTTCAAGTAAATCGGTAAACCGGAAGTCGAGCTTCATTCATCAAAACTCATTTCCGATTTTCAAAATATCTCCATAAATATGATATATAGGTATGTTGTATACCTTATAAAAATTTTAGATAATGTGTTTTACTATAACTTTTGTATTTAACATATTTTTGTATCACCGGTTGATTAGGAGTTATTCGTGAAATACTGATCAACCGGAAGTAGCTGATTATATACATTGTGGGCGCTCTAACATAAAAAGTATTTGTCGGATCAACACCAAATTTCATATATAATATTTTGGTTTGTGTTGTTAGAGTTGATTAGATTTTGAAGAAAATCGGTTAACCGGAAGTCGAGCTTCATTCTTCAAAGCTCATTTCCGGTTTTCAAAATATCTCCATAATTATGATATTTAGGTATATACTATTAATTATAAAAGTTTTAGAAAATGTTATTTACTATGACTTTTGTATAAAACATACTTTGTATCACTGATTGTGTAGGAGTTATTTGTGAAATGCTGATAAACCGGAAGTTGCTGATTATGTACGTTGTGGGCGCTCTGGGCGCTGGGGCGAAAGGCCATTTCATCGTTTTTCATCGAACATGTCCTGAAAAACATTATTTATAATGTTTGGGACGTAAAAGATAATAATATATAAATTAATCACTCATATTCAAAGTTTAGATGGAATATAGAGTTCGAAATTACTGTCGTAGATAAATATTTACATCTCATGTATGGAGAAAGTCATGTGCTGGCCACATCAGATTTTTAAAAATTATCTTGATAAAATAAAAAATTAAGGCAAAATAGACGAGTAAATTTGTAATTTCCGTGAAATTATCCGTTATCGTTGCATTTTTCGATTATATCGAAAAAAATTACTAAAAGTAAGACAGTCTAGAGGAAAAACATTGAAATTTAACTGAAATTATCCGTATTCAGCTCTATTTTCGATCATTTCTCGATAAAATGTCGAAAAATAAAGACAAAATTGAGGATAAAAATTGACACTTCGAAGGAAATATCCGGTTTCGTTGCTTCTTTCGATCATATCTTGATAAAATGACGAAAAATAAAGACCAAATGGGGGAAAAATAGAAATTTCGCTTAAATTAACGGTTTTCGTTACTTTTTTAATTAATATCTTGATAAAATGAAGATAATTAAGGAAGAAAAGAGGAAAAAAATTGAAATTCGCTGAAATGATTAGTTTTCGTTGCTTTTTTAGATCATATCTCAATTAAATGGCGCAAATTAATGCAAAATAGACGAGAAAAATTCAAATTCTGCAAAAATTATCCGTTTTCGTTGCTTTTTTCGATCATATCTCAATAAATGAGAAAAAATTAAGATAAAAAAGAGGAAACAAATTTAAATTTCACTACAATTATCCGTTTTCGTTGCTCTCTTCAAACATATCTAAAAAAAATGACGAAAATAAAGTAAAAATAGAGGAAAAAAATTGAAATTTGACGTTATTTATCCGTTTTCGGTTCCATTTTCGATCATATCACGATAAAATGACGAAAAATAAGGACAAAATAGAGGAAAAAAATCGAAATTTTGCTTAAATTTTCTATTTTCGCTTCTTTTTTAGAAAACATCGTGATAAAATGACGAAAATTAACGCAAAATAGAGGAAAAAAATCGAAATTTTGCTAAAATTATCTATTTTCGGTTCTTTTTTCGAACATATCACCATTAAATGACGAAAAATAAACACAAAAAAAGGAAAAACATTGAGAAACCGCGAAAAATTATCCTTTTTCGCTGCTTTTTTCGATATTATCTCGATAAAATGACGAAAATTAAGGCAAAATAGAGGAAAAAGATAAAATTTCACTAAAATTATCCGTTTTCGTTGCTTTTTTCGATCATTTCTCAATACAATGATGAAAAATAAAGAGAAAATTAAGGATAAAAATTGATATTTCGCAGGAATTATCATGTTTCGTTGCTTTTTTCCATCATATCTCGATTAAATGACAAAAAATAAAGACAAAATAGGAGAAAAAATAGACATTTCGCCTAAATTATCCGTTTTCGTTTCTTTTTTAATTAATATCTTGATAAAATGAAGATAATTAAGGAAGAATAGAGGAAAAAAATAGAATTTCGCTAAAATTATTAGTTTTCGTTGCTTTTTTAGATCATATCTCAATTAAATGACGCAAATTAATGCAAAATAGACGAGAAAAATTCAAATTTTGCAAAAATTATCCGTTTTGGTTGCTATTTTCGATTATATCTCTTTAAATTGACGAACATTAAGGCAACAAGGAGGAGAAAAATTTAAATTTCTCTATAATTATCCGTTTTCGTTGCTTTTTTCGCTCATATCTCAATAAATGAGAAAAAATTAAGACAAAAAAGAGGAAACAAATTTAAATTTCACTACAGTTATCCGTTTTTGTTGCTTTCTTCAAACATATCTCAAAAAAATGACGAAAATAAAATAAAAATAGAGGAAAAAAATTGAAATTTGACTTAATTTATCCGTTTTCGGTTCCATTTTCGATGATATCACGATAAAATGACGAAAAATAAGGACAAAATAGAGAAAAAAAATCGAAATTTTGCTAAAATTATCTATTTTCGCTTCTTTTTTAGATAACAACGTGATAAAATGACGAAAATTAAGGCAAAATAGAGGAAAAATTCGTAATTTCGCTACAAATGCGTTTTAGTTTCTTTTTTAGATAATATTAAGAAAAAAATGTCGAAAATGGAGGCAAAATAGAGGAAAAAATTTGTAATTACTCTTAAATTATCCGTTTTCGTTACTTTTTCAAACATATCTCAATAATATGACGAAAATAAAGAAAAAATAGCAGAAAAAAATTAAAATTTCGCAAAAATTATACGTGATCGTTGGTTTTATGATCTTATCTCGTAAAATTTTGAAAAATAAAGACAAAATAGTGGAAAAAAATCGAAATTTCACAAAAAGTATCCATTTTCGGTTTTATTTTCGACCATTTCACGATAAAATGACAAAAAATAAGTACAAAATAGAGGAAAAAAATTGAGATTTCGCTAAAATTATCCGATTTCGTTGCTTTTTTCGAAATTATCCCGTTAAAATAACGAAAATTATGGCAAAATCGAGGGGAAAAATAAAATTTTCCCTAAAATCATCCGTTTTCGGTTCTTTTTTTAAAATTATTTTGATAAAATGAATAAATTAGGGCAAAATAGATGAGAAAATTTGTAATTTCCGTGAAATTATCCGTTATGGGTGCATTTTTCGTTTATATCTCAAAAAAATTACTAAAAGTAAGACTATCTAGAGGAAAAACATTGAAATTTAACTGAAATTATCCGTTTTCAGTTCTATTTTCGATCATTTCTCGATAAAATGTCGAAAAATAAAGACAAAATTGAGGATAAAAATTGACACTTCGCAAGAAATATCCGATTTCGTTGCTTCTTTCGATCATATCTTGATAAAATGACGAAAAATAAAGACCAAATGGGGGAAAAATAGAAATTTCGCTTAAATTAACCGTTTTCGTTACTTTTTTTAAATTAATATCTTGATAAAATGAAGATAATTAAGGAAGAATGGAGGAAAAAAATTGAATTTCGCTAAAATGATCAGTTTTCGTTGCTTTTTTAGATCATATCTCAATTAAATGACGCAAATTAATGCAAGATAGACGAGAAAAATTCAAATTTTGCAAAAATTATCCGTTTTTGTTTCTTTTTAAAAAATTATCTTGATAAAATGACGATAATTAAGACAAAATAGAGGAGAAAAATTTAAATTTCTCTATAATTATCCCTTGCTTTTTTCGATCATATCTCAATAAATGAGAAAAAATTAAGACAAAAAAGAGGAAACAAATTTAAATTTCACTACAATTATCCGTTTTCGTTGCTTTCTTCAAACATATCTAAAAAAAATGACGAAAATAAAGTAAAAATAGAGGAAAAAAATTGAAATTTGACTTAATTTATCCGTTTTCGGTTCCATTTTCGATCATATAAGATAAAAGGTCATAAACAAGAAAATTTTAATATTTAAGAGAAATATATTTTTTTTATCTGAATAATGGTGATATATTATGAAGAAGTAGATGAAATGTTTTATGTCAAGAGTATCAAGAAGAAGGTCAAATCAATAAAAAAAAATCGATGCAGTGCAAAATATAATAAGAAAAGTAATTATATCTAATAGCAATAAAAGTGCGGAAGATTTAGATTTAATAACATTCGGTTGGCCACCATGTCGTAAATGGCGTTTTGAGAATAGGCTTCGCATCATGGTTGCCAATGTTACGATGTTACCTCTAAATCTAGAAGAAGTCTACTCCTTTTAGAGATCATTTCTTTGTTATATGACATCTGGCTCTGTATAGATAATTTCTATTGATTAGACTCCCTCTAGAGACTCTAGACATAACATATTTAATTATTTCACTATAAAATAGCAGAAGGATCCAGTTAAAAAATAAATTATATTTATTTAATATATTTAATTTTTCTTATTAATGACCTAGTATTCTTATAATATCTTTTTATTATAGAAAATTGTAAGCTTAAGTATTCCATTTCTTAATTTTAACAAGTTATAAGTCACTCTATCAGTTTATGAGCAACATTTTCAAAATTGGATATGTATTACTAGGTGCTGTACATTCATATGTATCTGTCAACACATGTCAACGTACTTCGCTTTTGGTGATTTCCTTTCACCCTTTGTTGACGCTCGTCACGGACACAAGTTGACAGAAACTAACTCCAAGCAGTTGAAGAGTTTACTGGAGTGAAAGCAAGAAGTGAGATTGCTGACTGTGGGAATGATATTCTGAGTGAAAAAACCCCTGAGTTTCCTAATAGTTTGTGAAACAAATTGATGAAAAGTCAATTCGATCCAATGAATTATTCAAAACAATAATAATATGAATTCCTTCAAGTAATGTCATTGTTACAGACAGAACATACAGCTACCACCGGATAAAAACCTGCAGCTATTAAACAAACAAAATACTTTTTATCTATACTATAAAACAGAGTGTGGGTGTGTGTGTATGTATGTATGTTCGCTAAAAACTCGAGAACCGAGAGTCGCAAAACTTTGAAATTTTGTATATTATTAAAAGTCAACCCCTCGCAGAGTATAGGTTACTTTTTATTTCCCTAAGGTCCACGGTTCGAACCCAGAAGATTCAAAACGTTTCCATAAGAAATACACATAAAGTTAATTTTTTCGTCGTGAGATTTATTTCTTTTGCAAAACTAAATTAGAAAAAACAGTTGCAGGAAGTCGGAACTAGCATCAAAAGAAGGAAAATAGAATAAAGATTCTTATTCTGGTCGAGAAATATCATTTGCGATTCGAAATTGCGAGAATATTGATAAAATATACAAAACTTTTAGGTAGATTTCCATGTAGTAAAGAACTAAGGTCATATATATAGATTTAAAATTTTCTCACAATAAGGTGCCCATTGTATGATGCGGTAGCATCACGGATTCTCAATCAGAAGTTTGCCAGTACGAATCCTTGGTACACCTAAATTTTTTTCCTTTTTATTTTCACAAATTTTGTTTTATATTCTTTTTATTTTGTAATTAATTTAATATTATACTGATGATCGTGCAAATATCATCATACATCGTAAGAATGTGCATGATCGGAAATATTGTGTATGGGAGAATAATGAAGTCACGAAGATTAGGAATTATATTTGTGCTTATATTTATTCATAATCCGACTTTTTAATCATTCGCAAGCACCCAAATGATAATTATCATAAAAGCATTCGAAGCAAAATATATTTCGGTAATTTGAGCAACAAATAAATGATGGCTGCTGACATATACACTTGTCATAATATAAAATTTATCTCTCTCTATTTCGAGTGCTATATATTTTATTTCTGCAATGTATGTTGAATGTTTGATTCAGTTATCCTCTTGTACCTGTATGAAAACGTTACATTAAACGTGGTACTGCTTATCCTAATGTGATCTTAGAGTATACTTATATGTTCTCAGTTGAAGAAATTTTTCATTCAAAGTATATGAGATTGAATATTGAGTTGGAGCGGCTTTGTAGACTTAATTATAACTTACATTTCTTGATATATTGGTTTGGAAAGTCTGATATTCGCTATTTACCAACAGTTATGAAGCATTTGTTAAGATCAAGGTTATTACACTGGTATTTTTGAAATTAAATATCCCCATTGAGAATCAACGGGTACTTCTGCTAGTACTAAATAAACAATATTCATTAATGCTACATTTTTAAAACTGCATAACGAAAGTAATTGATTTTTATGATTGAAAGACATCGATTGATGTCAAAGAAGTTTTCGTTTTCATTCTTTTGTGGTTTATGGTATTTTCTTTTGATTATTAGTTTTATCTGAAGATAATAACTCTGCTTTCTATCATCAATGCCAGAATATAGTCATAGCAAATGACTTGGTAATCAAAATCAATTTAGTGTAGCCGACGCCTCATAACTTCCTCGCTATTTCTAATATATTTGGATAGATCTTGTCCAAAACTTTGAAATAACTCAAACCTTGAGTAGTTATGCTCAAATTTTAGCAACATATGGCCAAAAACATGAACTTTCACAGATATTTTCAAGTTTTCGATGTTTTTTGGGTTAACCGCTATGAAAAATTCAAAAATTTCTTCTAAATTTGAATAGATCTCTTCAAAAAAATTAATGAGTCCAAACATGACTACTTTTACTCAGTTTATAGCAAAATATGGCCACAAACCTAAAGTTTCACCAATTTTTTTCGAGTTTTCGAAGTTTTTTGGGTTAACTGCTGAGAATAATGAAATATTTGTGATGATTTTGGTCTGATCTATTCAGAAACTTTATATGAGGGAAATATTTACTAGTTTTGCTAAATTTTAAGCATAATATGGCAAAAGAACCTGAAATTTCACCAATTTCTTTTTGTTTTTGACCTTTTTTGAGTTAACTGTTTCGAAAAATGAAATATTTCTAATGAATTTGGACATATCTCGTCGAATATTTTAAGGAAAATTCCAAAATAGACTAGTTTTGCTCAATTGTTAGCAAAATATGGCCAAAAACCTGAAATTTCACCGATTCTTTTTAGTTTTTTGCATTTTTTGGGTTAACTACTACGAAAAAATTTAATTTCGCTACAATTATGCGTTTTAGTTTCTCTTTTAGATAATATTAAGAAAGAAATGTCAAAAATGGAGGCAAAATAGAGGAAAAAATTTGTAATTACTCTTAAATTATCCGTTTTCGTTACCTTTTCAAACATATCTCAATAATATGACGAAAATAAAGAAAAAATAGCTGAAAAAAATTCAAATTTCGCAAAAATTATCCGTGTTCGTTGCTTTTATGATCATATCTCGTAAAATTATGAAAAATAAAGACAAAATAGAGGAAAAAAAATCGAAATTTCACAAAAAGTATCCATTTTCGGTTTTATTTTTGACCATTTCACGATAAAATGACGAAAAATAAGTACAAAATAGAGGAAAAAAATTGAAATTTCGCTAAATTTATACGTTTTGGTTTCTTTTTTAGATAATACCTTGATAATATGACAAAAATTAAGGCAAAATAGAGGAAAAATTCGTAATTTCGCTACAATTATGCATTTTAGCTTCTTTTTTAGATAATATTAAGAAAGAAATGTTGAAAATGGAGGCAAAAAAGAGGAGAAAATTTGTAATTACTCTTAAATTAAAATTTCGCTAAAATTATCCGTTTTCGATTCTTTTTAAGATAATATATTGATAAAATGAAGAAAATTAAGGCGATATAGAGAATAAAAACTGTATTTTCGCTAAAATTATCCGTTTTCGTTGCTATTTTCGATCATATCTTGATAAAATAACGAAAAATAAAGACAAAATAGCGGAAAAATAGACATTTTGCTTAAATTATCCGTTTTTGTTTTTTTTGATTATATCTCGTAAAATTAAAAAAATTAAGACAAAATAGAGGAAAAAAGTTGAAATTTCTCTAAAAATATCTGTTTTCATTTCTTTTTTAGATAACATCTTGATAAAATGACGAAAATTAAGAGAAAATAGAGGAAAAAATTCGAAATTTTGCTAAAATTATCCGTTTTCGTTGCTTTTTTCGATCATATCTCAATTAAAATGCGAAAATTAATGCAAAAAAAGAGGAAAAAATTCGAAATTTCAAAACAATTATCCGTTTAAGTTTCTTTTTTAGATAACATCTTGATAAAATGACAAAATTAAGGCAAAATGGAGAAGAAAATTTGTATAACCCAAAAGTTATTAGTTTTCTTTACTTTTTTAGATAATATCTCGATAAAATAAAGAGAAATAAAGACAAAATAGGAGAAAAATAGAATTTTCGCTAAAATTATCCGTTTTCGTTTTTTTTAAAATAATATCTTGATAAAATGACGAAACTATAGGCAAATTAGAGGAAAATATTCAAATTTCTCTGAAATTATCCGTTTTCGTTGCTTTTTTCGATCTAATCTCGATAAATCAGCAAAAATAAAGAAAAAAAAGAGGTAAAAAATTGAAATTTCTCTAAAATTATCCGTTTTTGTTGCTTTTTTGATCATATATCGTACAATTATGAAAAATAAAGAAAAAATTGACGAAAATAATAGAAATTTCACTAAAATTCTCCGTTTTCGTTGCTATTTTCGTTCATATCTCGATAAAACGTCATGAATAAAAACAAATAGAGGAAAAAAATTAAAATTTCACTAAAATTATCCGTTTTCGATACTATTTTAGATAATATCTTGATAAAATGTCGAAAATTGAGAAAAAATTGAGGAGAAAATTTGTAATTACTCTAAAATTATACGTTTTCGATACTTTTTAGGTAATATCTTGATAAAATGAAAGAAAATTGATTGGAATATTGAAAAATAAAGAAAAAATAGACGAAATAAATAGAAATTTCTCTATAAATATCCGTTTTATTTGCATTTTTTGATCATATCTCGTAAAATTAAGAAAAATAAAGACAAAATAGAGGAAAAAATCTAAATTTTGCTAAAATTATCCGTTTTCGGTTCTATTTTCGATCATATCACGATAAAATGACATATAAGGTCAAAATAGAGGAAAAAAATCGAAATTTTGCTAAAATTATCTATTTTCGGTTCTTTTTTAGAACATATCACCATTAAATGACTAAAAATAAACACCAAAAAGGGGAAAAAAATTGAGAAAACGCGAAAAATTATCCTTTTTCGTTACTTTTTTCGATATTATCTCGATAAAATTACGAAAATTAAGGCAAAATAGAGGAGAAAAATTAAAATTTCACTATAATTATCCGTTTTTAATTCTTTTTAAGATAATATATTGATAAAATGAAGAAAATTAAGGCGATATAGAGAAGAAAAACTGTATTTTGCTAAAATTATCCGTTTTCGCTGATTTTTTCGATCATATCTTGATAAAACGACGAAAAATAGACATTTCGCTTAAATTATCCGTTTCTGATTCTTTTTCTGATTATATCTCGTAAAATTAAAAAAATTAAGACAAAATAGAGTAAAAAAATTGAAATTTCTCTAAAAATATGTGTTTTCATTTCTTTTTTAGATAACATCTTGATAAAATGACGAAAATTAAGAGAAAATAGAGGAAAAAATTCGAAATTTTGCTAAAATTATCCGTTTTCGTTGCTTTTTTCGATCATATCTCAATTAAAATGCGAAAATTAATGCAAAAAAGAGGAAAAAATTCGAAATTTCATAACAATTATCCGTTTTAGTTTCTTTTTTAGATAACATCTTGATAAAATGACGAAATTAAGGCAAAATGGAGAAGAAAATTTGTATAACCCAAAAGTTATTAGTTTTCTTTACTTTTTTAGATAATATCTCGATAAAATGAAGAGAAATAAAGACAAAATAGGAGAAAAATAGAATTTTCGCTAAAATTATCCGTTTTCGTTTTTTTAAAATAATATCTTGATAAAATGACGAAACTATAGGCAAATTAGAGGAAAATATTCAAATTTCTCTAAAATTATCCGTTTTTGTTGCTTTTTTGATCATATCTCGTAAAATTATGAAAAATAAAGAAAAAATTGACGAAAATAATAGAAATAAAATTACTAAAACTAAAATTAAACTAAAATTCTCCGTTTTCGTTGCTATTTTCGTTCATATCTCGATAAAACGTCATAAATAAAAACAAATAGAGGAAAAAAATTAAAATTTCACTAAAATTATCCGTTTTCGATACTATTTTAGATAATATCTTGATTAAATGTCGAAAATTGAGAAAAAATTGAGGAGAAAATTTGTAATTACTCTGAAATTATACGTTTTCGATACTTTTTTTAGGTAATATCTTGATAAAATGAAAGAAAATTGAAATGAATATTGAAAAATAGAGAAAAAATAGACGAAATAAATAGAAATTTCTCTATAAATATCCGTTTTATTTGCATTTTTTGATCATATCTCGTAAAATTAAGAAAAATAAAGACAAAATAGAGGAAAAAATCGAAATTTTGCTAAAATGATCTATTTTCGGTTCTTTTTTCGAACATATGACCATTAAATGACGAAGAATAAACACAAAAAAGAGGAAAAAAATTGAGAAATCGCGAAAAATTATCCTTTTTCGTTACTTTTTTCGATATTATCTCGATATAATTACGAAAATTAAGGCAAAATAGAGGAGAAAAATTAAAATTTCGCTATAATTATCCGTTTTTAATTCTTTTTAAGATAATATATTGATAAAATGAAGAAAATTAAGGCGATTTAGAGAAGAAAAACTGTATTTTCGCTAAAATTATCCGTTTTCGTTGATTTTTTCGATCATATCTTGATAAAATGACGAAAAATAAAGACAAAATAGCGGAAAAATAGACATTTCGCTTAAATTATCCGTTTTTGTTTCTTTTTCTGATTATATCTCGTAAAATTAAATAAATAAAGACAAAATAGAGGATAACATTCGAAATTTTGCTAAAATTATCCGTTTTCGATGCTTTTTTCGATCAAATCTCAATTAAATGGCGAAAATTAATGCAAAAAGAGGAAAAAATTCGAAATTTCGCTACAATTATGCGTTTTAGTTTCTTTTTTAGATAATATTAAGAAAGAAATGTCAAAAATGGACGCAAAATAGAGGAAAAAATTTTTAATTACTCTTAAATTCTCCGTTCTCGTTACTTTTTTCAAACATATCTCAATAATATGACGAAAATAAAGAAAAACTAGATGTAAAAAATTGAAATTTCGCAAAAATTAATCGCTTTCGTTGCTTTTTTTGAACATATCTCATAAAATTATGAAAAATAAAAACAAAATAGAGCAAAAAATCGAATTTTTACTAAAATTATCCATTTTCGGTTCTATTTTCGATCATATCACGATAAAATGACGAAAAAAGGACAAAATAGAGGAAAATAATTAAAAATCATGGGAATTTAGGCGTTTTCTTTGTTTTTTCGATATTATCTCGATAAAATAACGACAAATTAAGGCAAAATAGAGGGGAAAAATAATAATTATCCGTTTTCAGTTCTTTTTTTAAAATTATATTGATAAAATGAAAGAATTAAGGAATTATAGAGGAAAAAATTTGTAATTTCCGTGAAATTATCCGTTTTCGTTGTTGTTTTCGATTCATTCGATCCATTTTCAGTTCCATTTTCGATAAAATGTCGAAAAATAAAGACAAAATTGAGGATAAAAACTGACATTTCGCAAGAAATATCCGATTTCGTTGCTTCTTTCAATCATATCTCGATAAAATGACGAAAAATAAAGACGAAATGGGGGAAAAATAGAAACTTCGCTTAAATTAACCGTTTTCGTTGCTATTTTCGTTCATATCTCGATAAAACGTCCGAAAATAAAAACGAAATAGAGGAAAAAAATCAAAAGTTCGCTAAAATTATACATTTTAGTTGCTTTTTTCGATCATATCTCGATAAAATGACGGAAAACAAAGACAAAATAGGGAAAAAAATAGACATTTCGCTTAAATTTTACTTTTTCGTTTGTTTTTTCAATAATATCTTGATAAAATGAAGAAAATTAAGGCAAAATATAGGAGAAAGTTTGTAATTTCGGAAACATTATCCGTTTTCGTTCCTTTTTTCGATCATATCTTAATAAAATGAAGAAAATTAAGGCAAAATAGAGGCGAAAAATTAAAATTTCGCTAATATTAACCGTTTTCGTTGCTTTTTAGATAATATCTTGATAAAATGATGAAAATTAAGGCAAAATAGAGAAGAAAAACTGAATTTTCGCTAAATTATCCGTTTTTGTTGCTTTTATCGATCACATATTGATAAAATGACGAAAAAAGGACAAAATAGAGGAAAAAATAGACATTTCGCTTAAATTATCGGTTTTCGTTTATTATTTAAATATTATCCCGATAAAATGAAAAAATTAAGGAAACATTGAGGAGAAAAGTTTTAATTTCCGTGAAATTAACCGCTTTCCTTGCTTTTTTTGATCATATCTCGATAAATGATCAAGAAATAAATAAAAAAAGAGGAAAATTGAGGCAAAATATGGGAGAAAATTTGTAATTACTCTGAAATTATCAATTTTCGTTACTTTTTTTAAAACATATCTCAATAATATGACGAAAAAAAAAAAAATAAATGTAAAAAATTGAAATTTTGCAAAAATTATCCGTTTTCGTTGCTTTTTTTGATCATATCTCGTAAAATTAAGAAAAATAAAGACAAAATAGGGGGGAACAATCAAAATTTCACTAAAATTATCCTTTTTCGGTTCTATTTTCGATCAAATCATGATAAAATGACGAAAAATAAGGAAACAATAGAGGGAAAAATGGAAATTTCGCCAAAATTATCCGTTTTCGGTTCTTTATTCGATATTATCTCAATAAAATAACGAAAATTAAGGCAAATAGAGGAGAAAAATAAAACTTTCATTAAAATTATCCGTTTTCGTTTCTTTTTTTAAAATTATCTTGATAAAATGACGATAATTAAGACAAAATAGAGGAGAAAATTTGTAATTTCCGTGAAATTATCCGTTTTCATTGCTTTTTTCGATCATATCTATATAAAATTACGAAAAGTAAGACAATCTACAGGAAAAAAATTGAAATTTCTCCAAAAGTATCTGTGTTCGTTTCTTTTTTAGATAACATCTTGATAAAATGACGAAAATTAAGGCGAAATGGAAAAGAAAATTTGTATTACCCAAAAATTATTCGTTTTCTTTACGTTTTTAGATAATATCTCGATAATATGACGAAAAATAAAGACAAAATAGGGGAAAAATAGAATTTTCGCTAAAATTATCCGTTTTCGTATTTTTTAAAATAATATCTTGATAAAATGACGAAACTATAGGCAAATTAGAGGAGAAAATTTTTAATTTTCTTAAAACTGTCCGTTTTCGTTGTTTTTTCCGATCATTTCTTGATAAATCAGCAAAAATATAGGCAAAGTAGAGGAAAAAAATCGAAATTTCACTAAAATTATCCGTATTCGTTTCTTTTTTAGATAATATCTCAATAAAATGACTGAATGAACATATCACCATTAAATGACGAAAAATTAACACAAAAGAGATAAAAAAATTAAATATCGCGAGAAATAATCTATTTTCGTTGCTTTTTTCGATATTATCTCGATAAAATTACGAAAATTAAGGCAAAATAGAGGAGAAAAATTAAAATTTCGCTAAAATTATCCGTTTTTAATTCTTTTTAAGATAATATATTGATAAAATGAAGAAATTTAAGGCGATATAGAGAAGAAAAACTGTATTTTCGCTAAAATTATCTGTTTTCGTTGCTTTTTTCGATCATATCTTGATAAAATGACAAAAAATAAAGACAAAATAGCGGAAAAATAGACATTTCGCTAACATTATCCGTTTTTGTTTCTTTTTTTGATTATATCTCGTAAAATTAAAAAAATAAAGACAAAATAGAGGAAACAAATTGAAATTTCTCTAAAAATATCTGTTTTCGTTTCTTTTTTAGATAACATCTTGATAAAATGACGAAAAGAGGCAAAATTGAGGCAAAATGTGGGAGAAAATTTGTAATAACTCTGAAATTATCAATTTTCGTTAATTTTTTCAAACATATCTCAATAATATGACGAAAAAAAAGAAACAAATAGATGTAAAAAATTAATTTTCGCAAAAATTATCCATGTTCGTTAGTTTTATGATCTTATCTCGTAAAATTTTGAAAAATAAAGACAAAATAGTGGAAAAAAATCGAAATTTCACAAAAAGTATCCATTTTCGGTTTCCAAGAGAAAATTTGTAATTTCAGTGAAATTATCCGTTTTCGTTGCTTTTTCCGATCATATCTTGATGAATCAGAAAATAAAAGCAAAGTAGAGGAAAAAAAATCGAAATTTCACTAAAATTATCCGTTTTCGTTTCTTTTTTAGATAATATCTTGATAAAATAACAAAAATTAAGGCAAAATAGAGGAAAAATTCTTAATTTCGCTACAATTATGCGTTTTAGTTTCTTTTTTAGATAATATTAAGAAAGAAATGTCAAAAATGGACGCAAAATAGAGGAAAAAATTTGTAATTACTCTTAAATTATCCGTTTTCATTACTTTTTCAAACATATCTCGATAATATGACGAAAATAAAAAAAAAGCTGAAAAAAATTAAAATTTCGCATAAATTATCCGTGTTCGTTGGTTTTATGATCTTATCTCGTAAAATTTTGAAAAATAAAGACAAAATAGTGGTTCTTTTTCGAACATACCACCATTAAATGACAAAAAATAAACACAAAAAAGGAAAAAAATTGAGAAACCGCGAAAAATTATCCTTTTTCGTTGCTTTTTTCGATATTATCTCGATTAAATGACGAAAATTAAGGCAAAATAGAGGAGAAAAATAAAATTTCACTAAAATTATCCATTTTCGTTTCTTTTTTAGTTAATATCTTGATAAAATGATGATAATCAGGGAAGAATAGAGGTAAAAAATTGAATTTCGCTAAAATGATCAGTTTTCGTTGCTTTTTTAGATCATATCTCAATTAAATGACGCTAATTAATGCAAAATAGAGGAGAAAAACTCAAATTTCGCTAAAATTATCCGTTTTGGTTGCTATTTTCGATTATATCTCATTAAATTGACGAATATTAAGGCAAAATAGGCGAGAAAAATTGAAATTTCTCTATAATTATCCGTTTTCGTTGCTTTTTTCGATCATATCTCGATAAATGAGAAAAATAAAGACAAAAAAGAGGAAACAAATCTAAATTTCACTAAAATTATCCGTTTTCGATACTATTTTAGATAATGTCTTGATAAAATGTCGAAAATTGAGGCAAAATTGAGGAGAAAATTTGTAATTACTCTTAAATTATACGTTTTCGATACTTTTTTAGGTAACTTCCTGATAAAATGAAAGAAAATTGAATCGAATATTGAAAAATAAAGAAAAAATAGACAGAAATAAATAGAAATTTCTCTATAAATATCCGTTTTAATTGCATTTTTTGATCATATCTCGTAAAATTATGAAAAATAAAGACAAAATAGAGGAAGGATATCGAAATTTTGCTAAAATTATCCGTTTTCGGTTCTATTTTCGATCATATCACGATCAAATGACGAAAAATAAGGACAAAATAGAGGAAAAAAATCGAAATTTTGCTAAAATTATCTATTTTTGGTTCTTTTTTCTAACATATCACCATTAAATGACGAAAAATAAACACAAAAAAGAGGAATAAAATTGAGAAATCGCGAAAAATGATCCTTTATCGTTGCTTTTTTCGATATTATCTCGATAAAATTACGAAAATTAAGGCAAAATAGAGGAGAAAAATTAAAATTTCTTTAAAATTATCCGTTTTCGATTCCTTTTAAGATAATATATTGATAAAATGAAGAAATTTAAGGCGATATAGAGAAGAAAAACTGTATTTTCGCTAAAATTATCTGTTTTCGTTGCTTTTTTCGATCATATCTTGATAAAATGACGAAAAATAAAGACAAAATAGTGGAAAAATAGACATTTCACTTAAAGTATCCGTTTTTGTTTCTTTTTTTGATTATATCTCGTAAAATTAAAAATATAAAGACAAAATAGAGGAAACAAATTGAAATTTCTCTAAAAATATCTGTTTTCGTTTCTTTTTTAGATAACATCTTGATAAAATGACGAAAAGAGGCAAAATTGAGATAAAATATGGAAGAAAATTTGTGATTACTCTGAAATTATCAATTTTCGTATATGACGAAAAAAAAGAAAAAAATAGATGTAAAAAATTGAAATTTTAAAAAATTATCCGTTTTCGTTGCTTTTTTTGATCATATCTCGTAAAATTATGAAAAATAAATACAAAATAGGTGCAAACAATCAAAATTTCACTAAAATTATCCATTTTCGGTTCTATTTTCGATCAAATCATGATAAAATGACGAAAAATAAGGAAACAATAGAGGGAAAAAATCGAAATTTCGCCAAAATTATCCGTTTCCGGTTCGTTATTCGATCATATCACCATTAAATGACGGAAAAAACACAAAAAAGATAAAAAAAATATCAATCGAGAAACATTATCCATTTCCGTTGCTTTTTTTGATATTTACTCAATAAAATAAAGAAAATTAATGCAAATAGAGGAGAAAAATAAAAATTTCATTAAAATTAGCCGTTTTCTTTCTTTTTTAAAAATTATCTTGATAAAATGACGATAATTAAGACAAAATAGAGGAGAAAATTTGTAATTTACGTGAAATTATCCGTTTTCATTTCCTTTTTCGATCATATCTCAATAAAATTTCGAAAAGTAAGACAATCTAGAGGAAAAAAATTGAAATTTCTCTAAAAGTATCCATTTTCAGTTTTATTTTCGACCATTTCACGATAAAATGACGAAAAATAAGTACAAAATAGTGAAAAAAATTAATATTTCGCAAAAATTATCCGTTTTCGTTGCTTTTTTCGATATTATCTCGTTAAAATAACGAAAATTATGGCAAAATAGAGGGGAAAAATATAAATTTCCCTAATATTATCCGTTTTCGGTTCTTTTTTACTTTCTCCATATACGAAGTATAGAGAAAGTATTGTTTTCATGAAAAAAATCGACTTCGAGATTTCAACGGAAATACATGTTTTGGGGTCCCTAGAACACGTTTTGACCATTTTCGGAATGATGTCTGTGTGTATGTGTGTGTGTGTGTGTGTGTGTGTGTGTGTGTGTGTGTGTGTGTGACAGTGGGCGCTCTAACGTGAAAACTATTGGTCGTATCAATACCAAAATTCATATATAGTACTGTGGTGTGTGCTGTCAGAGTTGATTAGTTTTTCAAGTAAATCGGTAAACCGGAAGTCGAGCTTCATTCATCAAAACTCATTTCCGATTTTCAAAATATCTCCATAAATATGATATATAGGTATGTTGTATACCTTATAAAAATTTTAGATAATGTGTTTTACTATAACTTTTGTATTTAACATATTTTTGTATCACCGGTTGATTAGGAGTTATTCGTGAAATACTGATCAACCGGAAGTAGCTGATTATATACATTGTGGGCGCTCTAACATAAAAAGTATTTGTCGGATCAACACCAAATTTCATATATAATATTTTGGTTTGTGTTGTTAGAGTTGATTAGATTTTGAAGAAAATCGGTTAACCGGAAGTCGAGCTTCATTCTTCAAAGCTCATTTCCGGTTTTCAAAATATCTCCATAATTATGATATTTAGGTATATACTATTAATTATAAAAGTTTTAGAAAATGTTATTTACTATGACTTTTGTATAAAACATACTTTGTATCACTGATTGTGTAGGAGTTATTTGTGAAATGCTGATAAACCGGAAGTTGCTGATTATGTACGTTGTGGGCGCTCTGGGCGCTGGGGCGAAAGGCCATTTCATCGTTTTTCATCGAACATGTCCTGAAAAACATTATTTATAATGTTTGGGACGTAAAAGATAATAATATATAAATTAATCACTCATATTCAAAGTTTAGATGGAATATAGAGTTCGAAATTACTGTCGTAGATAAATATTTACATCTCATGTATGGAGAAAGTCATGTGCTGGCCACATCAGATTTTTAAAAATTATCTTGATAAAATAAAAAATTAAGGCAAAATAGACGAGTAAATTTGTAATTTCCGTGAAATTATCCGTTATCGTTGCATTTTTCGATTATATCGAAAAAAATTACTAAAAGTAAGACAGTCTAGAGGAAAAACATTGAAATTTAACTGAAATTATCCGTATTCAGCTCTATTTTCGATCATTTCTCGATAAAATGTCGAAAAATAAAGACAAAATTGAGGATAAAAATTGACACTTCGAAGGAAATATCCGGTTTCGTTGCTTCTTTCGATCATATCTTGATAAAATGACGAAAAATAAAGACCAAATGGGGGAAAAATAGAAATTTCGCTTAAATTAACGGTTTTCGTTACTTTTTTAATTAATATCTTGATAAAATGAAGATAATTAAGGAAGAAAAGAGGAAAAAAATTGAAATTCGCTGAAATGATTAGTTTTCGTTGCTTTTTTAGATCATATCTCAATTAAATGGCGCAAATTAATGCAAAATAGACGAGAAAAATTCAAATTCTGCAAAAATTATCCGTTTTCGTTGCTTTTTTCGATCATATCTCAATAAATGAGAAAAAATTAAGATAAAAAAGAGGAAACAAATTTAAATTTCACTACAATTATCCGTTTTCGTTGCTCTCTTCAAACATATCTAAAAAAAATGACGAAAATAAAGTAAAAATAGAGGAAAAAAATTGAAATTTGACGTTATTTATCCGTTTTCGGTTCCATTTTCGATCATATCACGATAAAATGACGAAAAATAAGGACAAAATAGAGGAAAAAAATCGAAATTTTGCTTAAATTTTCTATTTTCGCTTCTTTTTTAGAAAACATCGTGATAAAATGACGAAAATTAACGCAAAATAGAGGAAAAAAATCGAAATTTTGCTAAAATTATCTATTTTCGGTTCTTTTTTCGAACATATCACCATTAAATGACGAAAAATAAACACAAAAAAAGGAAAAACATTGAGAAACCGCGAAAAATTATCCTTTTTCGCTGCTTTTTTCGATATTATCTCGATAAAATGACGAAAATTAAGGCAAAATAGAGGAAAAAGATAAAATTTCACTAAAATTATCCGTTTTCGTTGCTTTTTTCGATCATTTCTCAATACAATGATGAAAAATAAAGAGAAAATTAAGGATAAAAATTGATATTTCGCAGGAATTATCATGTTTCGTTGCTTTTTTCCATCATATCTCGATTAAATGACAAAAAATAAAGACAAAATAGGAGAAAAAATAGACATTTCGCCTAAATTATCCGTTTTCGTTTCTTTTTTAATTAATATCTTGATAAAATGAAGATAATTAAGGAAGAATAGAGGAAAAAAATAGAATTTCGCTAAAATTATTAGTTTTCGTTGCTTTTTTAGATCATATCTCAATTAAATGACGCAAATTAATGCAAAATAGACGAGAAAAATTCAAATTTTGCAAAAATTATCCGTTTTGGTTGCTATTTTCGATTATATCTCTTTAAATTGACGAACATTAAGGCAACAAGGAGGAGAAAAATTTAAATTTCTCTATAATTATCCGTTTTCGTTGCTTTTTTCGCTCATATCTCAATAAATGAGAAAAAATTAAGACAAAAAAGAGGAAACAAATTTAAATTTCACTACAGTTATCCGTTTTTGTTGCTTTCTTCAAACATATCTCAAAAAAATGACGAAAATAAAATAAAAATAGAGGAAAAAAATTGAAATTTGACTTAATTTATCCGTTTTCGGTTCCATTTTCGATGATATCACGATAAAATGACGAAAAATAAGGACAAAATAGAGAAAAAAAATCGAAATTTTGCTAAAATTATCTATTTTCGCTTCTTTTTTAGATAACAACGTGATAAAATGACGAAAATTAAGGCAAAATAGAGGAAAAATTCGTAATTTCGCTACAAATGCGTTTTAGTTTCTTTTTTAGATAATATTAAGAAAAAAATGTCGAAAATGGAGGCAAAATAGAGGAAAAAATTTGTAATTACTCTTAAATTATCCGTTTTCGTTACTTTTTCAAACATATCTCAATAATATGACGAAAATAAAGAAAAAATAGCAGAAAAAAATTAAAATTTCGCAAAAATTATACGTGATCGTTGGTTTTATGATCTTATCTCGTAAAATTTTGAAAAATAAAGACAAAATAGTGGAAAAAAATCGAAATTTCACAAAAAGTATCCATTTTCGGTTTTATTTTCGACCATTTCACGATAAAATGACAAAAAATAAGTACAAAATAGAGGAAAAAAATTGAGATTTCGCTAAAATTATCCGATTTCGTTGCTTTTTTCGAAATTATCCCGTTAAAATAACGAAAATTATGGCAAAATCGAGGGGAAAAATAAAATTTTCCCTAAAATCATCCGTTTTCGGTTCTTTTTTTAAAATTATTTTGATAAAATGAATAAATTAGGGCAAAATAGATGAGAAAATTTGTAATTTCCGTGAAATTATCCGTTATGGGTGCATTTTTCGTTTATATCTCAAAAAAATTACTAAAAGTAAGACTATCTAGAGGAAAAACATTGAAATTTAACTGAAATTATCCGTTTTCAGTTCTATTTTCGATCATTTCTCGATAAAATGTCGAAAAATAAAGACAAAATTGAGGATAAAAATTGACACTTCGCAAGAAATATCCGATTTCGTTGCTTCTTTCGATCATATCTTGATAAAATGACGAAAAATAAAGACCAAATGGGGGAAAAATAGAAATTTCGCTTAAATTAACCGTTTTCGTTACTTTTTTTAAATTAATATCTTGATAAAATGAAGATAATTAAGGAAGAATGGAGGAAAAAAATTGAATTTCGCTAAAATGATCAGTTTTCGTTGCTTTTTTAGATCATATCTCAATTAAATGACGCAAATTAATGCAAGATAGACGAGAAAAATTCAAATTTTGCAAAAATTATCCGTTTTTGTTTCTTTTTAAAAAATTATCTTGATAAAATGACGATAATTAAGACAAAATAGAGGAGAAAAATTTAAATTTCTCTATAATTATCCCTTGCTTTTTTCGATCATATCTCAATAAATGAGAAAAAATTAAGACAAAAAAGAGGAAACAAATTTAAATTTCACTACAATTATCCGTTTTCGTTGCTTTCTTCAAACATATCTAAAAAAAATGACGAAAATAAAGTAAAAATAGAGGAAAAAAATTGAAATTTGACTTAATTTATCCGTTTTCGGTTCCATTTTCGATCATATCACGATAAAATGACGAAAAATAAGGACAAAATAGAGGAAAAAAATCGAAATTTTGCTAAAATTATCTATTTTCGCTTCTTTTTTAGATAACACCGTGATAAAATGACGAAAATTAAGGCAAAATAGAGGAAAAAAATCGAAATTTTGCTAAAATTATCTATTTTCGGTTCTTTTTTCGAACATATCACCATTAAATGACGAAAAATAAACACAAAAAGAGGAATAAAATTGAGAAATCGCGAAAAATGATCCCTTATCGTTGCTTTTTTCGATATTATCTCGATAAAATTACGAAAATTAAGGCAAAATAGAGGAGAAAAATTAAAATTTCTTTTAAATTATCCGTTTTCGATTCCTTTTAAGTGTGTGTGTGTGTGTGTGTGTGTGTGTGTGTGTGTGTGTGTGTGTGACAGTGGGCGCTCTAACGTGAAAACTATTGGTCGTATCAATACCAAAATTCATATATAGTACTGTGGTGTGTGCTGTCAGAGTTGATTAGTTTTTCAAGTAAATCGGTAAACCGGAAGTCGAGCTTCATTCATCAAAACTCATTTCCGATTTTCAAAATATCTCCATAAATATGATATATAGGTATGTTGTATACCTTATAAAAATTTTAGATAATGTGTTTTACTATAACTTTTGTATTTAACATATTTTTGTATCACCGGTTGATTAGGAGTTATTCGTGAAATACTGATCAACCGGAAGTAGCTGATTATATACATTGTGGGCGCTCTAACATAAAAAGTATTTGTCGGATCAACACCAAATTTCATATATAATATTTTGGTTTGTGTTGTTAGAGTTGATTAGATTTTGAAGAAAATCGGTTAACCGGAAGTCGAGCTTCATTCTTCAAAGCTCATTTCCGGTTTTCAAAATATCTCCATAATTATGATATTTAGGTATATACTATTAATTATAAAAGTTTTAGAAAATGTTATTTACTATGACTTTTGTATAAAACATACTTTGTATCACTGATTGTGTAGGAGTTATTTGTGAAATGCTGATAAACCAGAAGTTGCTGATTATGTACGTTGTGGGCGCTCTGGGCGCTGGGGCGAAAGGCCATTTCATCGTTTTTCATCGAACATGTCCTGAAAAACATTATTTATAATGTTTGGGACGTAAAAGATAATAATATATAAATTAATCACTCATATTCAAAGTTTAGATGGAATATAGAGTTCGAAATTACTGTCGTAGATAAATATTTACATCTCATGTATGGAGAAAGTCATGTGCTGGCCACATCAGATTTTTAAAAATTATCTTGATAAAATAAAAAATTAAGGCAAAATAGACGAGTAAATTTGTAATTTCCGTGAAATTATCCGTTATCGTTGCATTTTTCGATTATATCGAAAAAAATTACTAAAAGTAAGACAGTCTAGAGGAAAAACATTGAAATTTAACTGAAATTATCCGTATTCAGCTCTATTTTCGATCATTTCTCGATAAAATGTCGAAAAATAAAGACAAAATTGAGGATAAAAATTGACACTTCGAAGGAAATATCCGGTTTCGTTGCTTCTTTCGATCATATCTTGATAAAATGACGAAAAATAAAGACCAAATGGGGGAAAAATAGAAATTTCGCTTAAATTAACGGTTTTCGTTACTTTTTTAATTAATATCTTGATAAAATGAAGATAATTAAGGAAGAAAAGAGGAAAAAAATTGAAATTCGCTGAAATGATCAGTTTTCGTTGCTTTTTTAGATCATATCTCAATTAAATGGCGCAAATTAATGCAAAATAGACGAGAAAAATTCAAATTCTGCAAAAATTATCCGTTTTCGTTGCTTTTTTCGATCATATCTCAATAAATGAGAAAAAATTAAGATAAAAAAGAGGAAACAAATTTAAATTTCACTACAATTATCCGTTTTCGTTGCTCTCTTCAAATATATCTCAAAAAAATGACGAAAATAAAGTAAAAATAGAGGAAAAAAATTGAAATTTGACGTTATTTATCCGTTTTCGGTTCCATTTTCGATCATATCACGATAAAATGACGAAAAATAAGGACAAAATAGAGGAAAAAAATCGAAATTTTGCTTAAATTTTCTATTTTCGCTTCTTTTTTAGAAAACATCGTGATAAAATGACGAAAATTAACGCAAAATAGAGGAAAAAAATCGAAATTTTGCTAAAATTATCTATTTTCGGTTCTTTTTTCGAACATATCACCATTAAATGACGAAAAATAAACACAAAAAAAGGAAAAACATTGAGAAACCGCGAAAAATTATCCTTTTTCGCTGCTTTTTTCGATATTATCTCGATAAAATGACGAAAATTAAGGCAAAATAGAGGAAAAAGATAAAATTTCACTAAAATTATCCGTTTTCGTTGCTTTTTTCGATCATTTCTCAATACAATGATGAAAAATAAAGAGAAAATTAAGGATAAAAATTGATATTTCGCAGGAATTATCATGTTTCGTTGCTTTTTTCCATCATATCTCGATTAAATGACAAAAAATAAAGACAAAATAGGAGAAAAAATAGACATTTCGCCTAAATTATCCGTTTTCGTTTCTTTTTTAATTAATATATTGATAAAATGAAGATAATTAAGGAAGAATAGAGGAAAAAAATAGAATTTCGCTAAAATTATTAGTTTTCGTTGCTTTTTTAGATCATATCTCAATTAAATGACGCAAATTAATGCAAAATAGACGAGAAAAATTCAAATTTTGCAAAAATTATCCGTTTTGGTTGCTATTTTCGATTATATCTCTTTAAATTGACGAACATTAAGGCAACAAGGAGGAGAAAAATTTAAATTTCTCTATAATTATCCGTTTTCGTTGCTTTTTTCGCTCATATCTCAATAAATGAGAAAAAATTAAGACAAAAAAGAGGAAACAAATTTAAATTTCACTACAGTTATCCGTTTTTGTTGCTTTCTTCAAACATATCTCAAAAAAATGACGAAAATAAAATAAAAATAGAGGAAAAAAATTGAAATTTGACTTAATTTATCCGTTTTCGGTTCCATTTTCGATGATATCACGATAAAATGACGAAAAATAAGGACAAAATAGAGAAAAAAAATCGAAATTTTGCTAAAATTATCTATTTTCGCTTCTTTTTTAGATAACAACGTGATAAAATGACGAAAATTAAGGCAAAATAGAGGAAAAATTCGTAATTTCGCTACAAATGCGTTTTAGTTTCTTTTTTAGATAATATTAAGAAAAAAATGTCGAAAATGGAGGCAAAATAGAGGAAAAAATTTGTAATTACTCTTAAATTATCCGTTTTCGTTACTTTTTCAAACATATCTCAATAATATGACGAAAATAAAGAAAAAATAGCAGAAAAAAATTAAAATTTCGCAAAAATTATACGTGATCGTTGGTTTTATGATCTTATCTCGTAAAATTTTGAAAAATAAAGACAAAATAGTGGAAAAAAATCGAAATTTCACAAAAAGTATCCATTTTCGGTTTTATTTTCGACCATTTCACGATAAAATGACAAAAAATAAGTACAAAATAGAGGAAAAAAATTGAGATTTCGCTAAAATTATCCGATTTCGTTGCTTTTTTCGAAATTATCCCGTTAAAATAACGAAAATTATGGCAAAATCGAGGGGAAAAATAAAATTTTCCCTAAAATCATCCGTTTTCGGTTCTTTTTTTAAAATTATTTTGATAAAATGAATAAATTAGGGCAAAATAGATGAGAAAATTTGTAATTTCCGTGAAATTATCCGTTATGGGTGCATTTTTCGTTTATATCTCAAAAAAATTACTAAAAGTAAGACTATCTAGAGGAAAAACATTGAAATTTAACTGAAATTATCCGTTTTCAGTTCTATTTTCGATCATTTCTCGATAAAATGTCGAAAAATAAAGACAAAATTGAGGATAAAAATTGACACTTCGCAAGAAATATCCGATTTCGTTGCTTCTTTCGATCATATCTTGATAAAATGACGAAAAATAAAGACCAAATGGGGGAAAAATAGAAATTTCGCTTAAATTAACCGTTTTCGTTACTTTTTTTAAATTAATATCTTGATAAAATGAAGATAATTAAGGAAGAATGGAGGAAAAAAATTGAATTTCGCTAAAATGATCAGTTTTCGTTGCTTTTTTAGATCATATCTCAATTAAATGACGCAAATTAATGCAAGATAGACGAGAAAAATTCAAATTTTGCAAAAATTATCCGTTTTTGTTTCTTTTTAAAAAATTATCTTGATAAAATGACGATAATTAAGACAAAATAGAGGAGAAAAATTTAAATTTCTCTATAATTATCCCTTGCTTTTTTCGATCATATCTCAATAAATGAGAAAAAATTAAGACAAAAAAGAGGAAACAAATTTAAATTTCACTACAATTATCCGTTTTCGTTGCTTTCTTCAAACATATCTAAAAAAAATGACGAAAATAAAGTAAAAATAGAGGAAAAAAATTGAAATTTGACTTAATTTATCCGTTTTCGGTTCCATTTTCGATCATATCACGATAAAATGACGAAAAATAAGGACAAAATAGAGGAAAAAAATCGAAATTTTGCTAAAATTATCTATTTTCGCTTCTTTTTTAGATAACACCGTGATAAAATGACGAAAATTAAGGCAAAATAGAGGAAAAAAATCGAAATTTTGCTAAAATTATCTATTTTCGGTTCTTTTTTCGAACATATCACCATTAAATGACGAAAAATAAACACAAAAAGAGGAATAAAATTGAGAAATCGCGAAAAATGATCCCTTATCGTTGCTTTTTTCGATATTATCTCGATAAAATTACGAAAATTAAGGCAAAATAGAGGAGAAAAATTAAAATTTCTTTAAAATTATCCGTTTTCGATTCCTTTTAAGTGTGTGTGTGTGTGTGTGTGTGTGTGTGTGTGTGTGTGTGTGTGTGTGTGTGACAGTGGGCGCTCTAACGTGAAAACTATTGGTCGTATCAATACCAAAATTCATATATAGTACTGTGGTGTGTGCTGTCAGAGTTGATTAGTTTTTCAAGTAAATCGGTAAACCGGAAGTCGAGCTTCATTCATCAAAACTCATTTCCGATTTTCAAAATATCTCCATAAATATGATATATAGGTATGTTGTATACCTTATAAAAATTTTAGATAATGTGTTTTACTATAACTTTTGTATTTAACATATTTTTGTATCACCGGTTGATTAGGAGTTATTCGTGAAATACTGATCAACCGGAAGTAGCTGATTATATACATTGTGGGCGCTCTAACATAAAAAGTATTTGTCGGATCAACACCAAATTTCATATATAATATTTTGGTTTGTGTTGTTAGAGTTGATTAGATTTTGAAGAAAATCGGTTAACCGGAAGTCGAGCTTCATTCTTCAAAGCTCATTTCCGGTTTTCAAAATATCTCCATAATTATGATATTTAGGTATATACTATTAATTATAAAAGTTTTAGAAAATGTTATTTACTATGACTTTTGTATAAAACATACTTTGTATCACTGATTGTGTAGGAGTTATTTGTGAAATGCTGATAAACCAGAAGTTGCTGATTATGTACGTTGTGGGCGCTCTGGGCGCTGGGGCGAAAGGCCATTTCATCGTTTTTCATCGAACATGTCCTGAAAAACATTATTTATAATGTTTGGGACGTAAAAGATAATAATATATAAATTAATCACTCATATTCAAAGTTTAGATGGAATATAGAGTTCGAAATTACTGTCGTAGATAAATATTTACATCTCATGTATGGAGAAAGTCATGTGCTGGCCACATCAGATTTTTAAAAATTATCTTGATAAAATAAAAAATTAAGGCAAAATAGACGAGTAAATTTGTAATTTCCGTGAAATTATCCGTTATCGTTGCATTTTTCGATTATATCGAAAAAAATTACTAAAAGTAAGACAGTCTAGAGGAAAAACATTGAAATTTAACTGAAATTATCCGTATTCAGCTCTATTTTCGATCATTTCTCGATAAAATGTCGAAAAATAAAGACAAAATTGAGGATAAAAATTGACACTTCGAAGGAAATATCCGGTTTCGTTGCTTCTTTCGATCATATCTTGATAAAATGACGAAAAATAAAGACCAAATGGGGGAAAAATAGAAATTTCGCTTAAATTAACGGTTTTCGTTACTTTTTTAATTAATATCTTGATAAAATGAAGATAATTAAGGAAGAAAAGAGGAAAAAAATTGAAATTCGCTGAAATGATCAGTTTTCGTTGCTTTTTTAGATCATATCTCAATTAAATGGCGCAAATTAATGCAAAATAGACGAGAAAAATTCAAATTCTGCAAAAATTATCCGTTTTCGTTGCTTTTTTCGATCATATCTCAATAAATGAGAAAAAATTAAGATAAAAAAGAGGAAACAAATTTAAATTTCACTACAATTATCCGTTTTCGTTGCTCTCTTCAAATATATCTCAAAAAAATGACGAAAATAAAGTAAAAATAGAGGAAAAAAATTGAAATTTGACGTTATTTATCCGTTTTCGGTTCCATTTTCGATCATATCACGATAAAATGACGAAAAATAAGGACAAAATAGAGGAAAAAAATCGAAATTTTGCTTAAATTTTCTATTTTCGCTTCTTTTTTAGAAAACATCGTGATAAAATGACGAAAATTAACGCAAAATAGAGGAGAAAAATTTAAATTTCTCTATAATTATCCCTTGCTTTTTTCGATCATATCTCAATAAATGAGAAAAAATTAAGACAAAAAAGAGGAAACAAATTTAAATTTCACTACAATTATCCGTTTTCGTTGCTTTCTTCAAACATATCTAAAAAAAATGACGAAAATAAAGTAAAAATAGAGGAAAAAAATTGAAATTTGACTTAATTTATCCGTTTTCGGTTCCATTTTCGATCATATCACGATAAAATGACGAAAAATAAGGACAAAATAGAGGAAAAAAATCGAAATTTTGCTAAAATTATCTATTTTCGCTTCTTTTTTAGATAACACCGTGATAAAATGACGAAAATTAAGGCAAAATAGAGGAAAAAAATCGAAATTTTGCTAAAATTATCTATTTTCGGTTCTTTTTTCGAACATATCACCATTAAATGACGAAAAATAAACACAAAAAGAGGAATAAAATTGAGAAATCGCGAAAAATGATCCCTTATCGTTGCTTTTTTCGATATTATCTCGATAAAATTACGAAAATTAAGGCAAAATAGAGGAGAAAAATTAAAATTTCTTTAAAATTATCCGTTTTCGATTCCTTTTAAGTGTGTGTGTGTGTGTGTGTGTGTGTGTGTGTGTGTGTGTGTGTGTGTGTGTGTGTGTGTGTGTGTGACAGTGGGCGCTCTAACGTGAAAACTATTGGTCGTATCAATACCAAAATTCATATATAGTACTGTGGTGTGTGCTGTCAGAGTTGATTAGTTTTTCAAGTAAATCGGTAAACCGGAAGTCGAGCTTCATTCATCAAAACTCATTTCCGATTTTCAAAATATCTCCATAAATATGATATATAGGTATGTTGTATACCTTATAAAAATTTTAGATAATGTGTTTTACTATAACTTTTGTATTTAACATATTTTTGTATCACCGGTTGATTAGGAGTTATTCGTGAAATACTGATCAACCGGAAGTAGCTGATTATATACATTGTGGGCGCTCTAACATAAAAAGTATTTGTCGGATCAACACCAAATTTCATATATAATATTTTGGTTTGTGTTGTTAGAGTTGATTAGATTTTGAAGAAAATCGGTTAACCGGAAGTCGAGCTTCATTCTTCAAAGCTCATTTCCGGTTTTCAAAATATCTCCATAATTATGATATTTAGGTATATACTATTAATTATAAAAGTTTTAGAAAATGTTATTTACTATGACTTTTGTATAAAACATACTTTGTATCACTGATTGTGTAGGAGTTATTTGTGAAATGCTGATAAACCAGAAGTTGCTGATTATGTACGTTGTGGGCGCTCTGGGCGCTGGGGCGAAAGGCCATTTCATCGTTTTTCATCGAACATGTCCTGAAAAACATTATTTATAATGTTTGGGACGTAAAAGATAATAATATATAAATTAATCACTCATATTCAAAGTTTAGATGGAATATAGAGTTCGAAATTACTGTCGTAGATAAATATTTACATCTCATGTATGGAGAAAGTCATGTGCTGGCCACATCAGATTTTTAAAAATTATCTTGATAAAATAAAAAATTAAGGCAAAATAGACGAGTAAATTTGTAATTTCCGTGAAATTATCCGTTATCGTTGCATTTTTCGATTATATCGAAAAAAATTACTAAAAGTAAGACAGTCTAGAGGAAAAACATTGAAATTTAACTGAAATTATCCGTATTCAGCTCTATTTTCGATCATTTCTCGATAAAATGTCGAAAAATAAAGACAAAATTGAGGATAAAAATTGACACTTCGAAGGAAATATCCGGTTTCGTTGCTTCTTTCGATCATATCTTGATAAAATGACGAAAAATAAAGACCAAATGGGGGAAAAATAGAAATTTCGCTTAAATTAACGGTTTTCGTTACTTTTTTAATTAATATCTTGATAAAATGAAGATAATTAAGGAAGAAAAGAGGAAAAAAATTGAAATTCGCTGAAATGATCAGTTTTCGTTGCTTTTTTAGATCATATCTCAATTAAATGGCGCAAATTAATGCAAAATAGACGAGAAAAATTCAAATTCTGCAAAAATTATCCGTTTTCGTTGCTTTTTTCGATCATATCTCAATAAATGAGAAAAAATTAAGATAAAAAAGAGGAAACAAATTTAAATTTCACTACAATTATCCGTTTTCGTTGCTCTCTTCAAATATATCTCAAAAAAATGACGAAAATAAAGTAAAAATAGAGGAAAAAAATTGAAATTTGACGTTATTTATCCGTTTTCGGTTCCATTTTCGATCATATCACGATAAAATGACGAAAAATAAGGACAAAATAGAGGAAAAAAATCGAAATTTTGCTTAAATTTTCTATTTTCGCTTCTTTTTTAGAAAACATCGTGATAAAATGACGAAAATTAACGCAAAATAGAGGAAAAAAATCGAAATTTTGCTAAAATTATCTATTTTCGGTTCTTTTTTCGAACATATCACCATTAAATGACGAAAAATAAACACAAAAAAAGGAAAAACATTGAGAAACCGCGAAAAATTATCCTTTTTCGCTGCTTTTTTCGATATTATCTCGATAAAATGACGAAAATTAAGGCAAAATAGAGGAAAAAGATAAAATTTCACTAAAATTATCCGTTTTCGTTGCTTTTTTCGATCATTTCTCAATACAATGATGAAAAATAAAGAGAAAATTAAGGATAAAAATTGATATTTCGCAGGAATTATCATGTTTCGTTGCTTTTTTCCATCATATCTCGATTAAATGACAAAAAATAAAGACAAAATAGGAGAAAAAATAGACATTTCGCCTAAATTATCCGTTTTCGTTTCTTTTTTAATTAATATCTTGATAAAATGAAGATAATTAAGGAAGAATAGAGGAAAAAAATAGAATTTCGCTAAAATTATTAGTTTTCGTTGCTTTTTTAGATCATATCTCAATTAAATGACGCAAATTAATGCAAAATAGACGAGAAAAATTCAAATTTTGCAAAAATTATCCGTTTTGGTTGCTATTTTCGATTATATCTCTTTAAATTGACGAACATTAAGGCAACAAGGAGGAGAAAAATTTAAATTTCTCTATAATTATCCGTTTTCGTTGCTTTTTTCGCTCATATCTCAATAAATGAGAAAAAATTAAGACAAAAAAGAGGAAACAAATTTAAATTTCACTACAGTTATCCGTTTTTGTTGCTTTCTTCAAACATATCTCAAAAAAATGACGAAAATAAAATAAAAATAGAGGAAAAAAATTGAAATTTGACTTAATTTATCCGTTTTCGGTTCCATTTTCGATGATATCACGATAAAATGACGAAAAATAAGGACAAAATAGAGAAAAAAAATCGAAATTTTGCTAAAATTATCTATTTTCGCTTCTTTTTTAGATAACAACGTGATAAAATGACGAAAATTAAGGCAAAATAGAGGAAAAATTCGTAATTTCGCTACAAATGCGTTTTAGTTTCTTTTTTAGATAATATTAAGAAAAAAATGTCGAAAATGGAGGCAAAATAGAGGAAAAAATTTGTAATTACTCTTAAATTATCCGTTTTCGTTACTTTTTCAAACATATCTCAATAATATGACGAAAATAAAGAAAAAATAGCAGAAAAAAATTAAAATTTCGCAAAAATTATACGTGATCGTTGGTTTTATGATCTTATCTCGTAAAATTTTGAAAAATAAAGACAAAATAGTGGAAAAAAATCGAAATTTCACAAAAAGTATCCATTTTCGGTTTTATTTTCGACCATTTCACGATAAAATGACAAAAAATAAGTACAAAATAGAGGAAAAAAATTGAGATTTCGCTAAAATTATCCGATTTCGTTGCTTTTTTCGAAATTATCCCGTTAAAATAACGAAAATTATGGCAAAATCGAGGGGAAAAATAAAATTTTCCCTAAAATCATCCGTTTTCGGTTCTTTTTTTAAAATTATTTTGATAAAATGAATAAATTAGGGCAAAATAGATGAGAAAATTTGTAATTTCCGTGAAATTATCCGTTATGGGTGCATTTTTCGTTTATATCTCAAAAAAATTACTAAAAGTAAGACTATCTAGAGGAAAAACATTGAAATTTAACTGAAATTATCCGTTTTCAGTTCTATTTTCGATCATTTCTCGATAAAATGTCGAAAAATAAAGACAAAATTGAGGATAAAAATTGACACTTCGCAAGAAATATCCGATTTCGTTGCTTCTTTCGATCATATCTTGATAAAATGACGAAAAATAAAGACCAAATGGGGGAAAAATAGAAATTTCGCTTAAATTAACCGTTTTCGTTACTTTTTTTAAATTAATATCTTGATAAAATGAAGATAATTAAGGAAGAATGGAGGAAAAAAATTGAATTTCGCTAAAATGATCAGTTTTCGTTGCTTTTTTAGATCATATCTCAATTAAATGACGCAAATTAATGCAAGATAGACGAGAAAAATTCAAATTTTGCAAAAATTATCCGTTTTTGTTTCTTTTTAAAAAATTATCTTGATAAAATGACGATAATTAAGACAAAATAGAGGAGAAAAATTTAAATTTCTCTATAATTATCCCTTGCTTTTTTCGATCATATCTCAATAAATGAGAAAAAATTAAGACAAAAAAGAGGAAACAAATTTAAATTTCACTACAATTATCCGTTTTCGTTGCTTTCTTCAAACATATCTAAAAAAAATGACGAAAATAAAGTAAAAATAGAGGAAAAAAATTGAAATTTGACTTAATTTATCCGTTTTCGGTTCCATTTTCGATCATATCACGATAAAATTACGAAAAATAAGGACAAAATAGAGGAAAAAAATCGAAATTTTGCTAAAATTATCTATTTTCGCTTCTTTTTTAGATAACACCGTGATAAAATGACGAAAATTAAGGCAAAATAGAGGAAAAAAATCGAAATTTTGCTAAAATTATCTATTTTCGGTTCTTTTTTCGAACATATCACCATTAAATGACGAAAAATAAACACAAAAAGAGGAATAAAATTGAGAAATCGCGAAAAATGATCCCTTATCGTTGCTTTTTTCGATATTATCTCGATAAAATTACGAAAATTAAGGCAAAATAGAGGAGAAAAATTAAAATTTATTTAAAATTATCCGTTTTCGATTCCTTTTAAGATAATATATTGATAAAATGAAGAAATTTAAGGCGATATAGAGAAGAAAAACTGTATTTTCGCTAAAATTATCCGTTTACGTTGCTTTTTTCGATCATATCTTGATAAAATGACGAAAAATAAAGACAAAAAAGCGGAAAAATAGAAATTTCACTTAAATTATCCGTTTTTGTTTCTTTTTTTGATTATATCTCGTAAAATTAAAAAAATAAAGACAAAATAGATGAAACAAATTGTAATTTCTCTAAAAATATCGGTTTTCGTTTCTCTTTTAGATAACATCTTGATAAAATGACGGAAAGAGGCAAAATTGAAGCAAAATATGGGAGAAAATTTGTAATTACTCTGAAATTATCAAATTTCGTTAATTTTTTCAAACATATCTCAATAATATGACGAAAAAAAAGAAAAAAATAGATGTAAAAAATTGAAATTTTGCAAAAATTATCCGTTTTCGTTGCTTTTTTTGATCATATCTCGTAAAATTATGAAAAATAAAGACTAAATAGACAAAAAGAGGAAACAAATCTAAATTTCACTAAAATTATCCTTTTTCGGTTCTATTTTCGATCAAATCATGATCAAATGACGAAAAATAAGGAAACAATAGAGGGAAAAAATGGAAATTTCGCGAAAATTATCCGTTTTCGGTTCTTTAATCGATCATATCACCATTAAATGACGAAACAAAAACACAAAAAAGATTTAAAAAATTATAAATCGCGAAACATTATCCATTATCCATTTCCGTTCCATTGCATTTTTTGATCATATCTCGTAAAATTATGAAAAATAAAGACAAAATAGATGAAGAAAATCGAAATTTTGCTAAAATTATGAGTTTTCGGTTCTATTTTCGATCATATCACGATTAAATGACGAAAAATAAGAACAAAATTGAGGAAAAAATTGAGAAATCGCGAAAAATGATCCTTTTTCATTGCTTTTTCCGATATTATCTCAATAAAATAACGAAAATTAAGGCAAATAGAGGAGAAAAATAAAAATTTCATTAAAATTATCCGTTTTTGTTTCTTTTTAAAAAATTATCTTGATAAAATGACGATAATTAAGACAAAATAGAGGAGAAAATTTGTAATTTCCGTGAAATTTTCCGTTTTCATTGCTTTTTTCGATCATATCTCAGTAAAATTACGAAAAGTAAGGCAATCTAGAGGGAAAAAAATTGACATTTCACTTAAATTATCCGTTTTCGTTTCTTTTTTAGATAATATCTTGATAAAATGACTGAATGAACATATCACCATTAAATGACGAAAAAGAAACACAAAAAAGATTAAAAAATTAAATATCGCGAGAAATCATCCGTTTTCGTTGCTTTTTTCGATATTATCTCGATAAAATAACGAAAATTAAGGCAAAATAGAGGAGAAAAATAAAAATTTCGCTAAAATTATCCGTTTTCGTTTCTTTAATAAAAATTATGTTGATAAAATTAAAAAATTAAGGAAAAATAGAAAAATTATCCGTTTTGGTTGCTATTTTCGATTATATCTCTTTAAATATACGAATATTAAGGCAAAATAGAGGAGAAAAATTGAAATTTCTCTATAATTATCCGTTTTCGTTGCTTTTTTCGATCATATCTCGATAAATGAGCATAAATAAAGACAAAAAAGAGGAAACAAATCTAAATTTCACTAAAATTATCCGTTTTCGATACTATTTTAGATAATATCTTTATAAAATGAAAGAAAATTGAATCGAGTATTGAAAAATTAAGAAAAAATTGACAGAAATAAATAGAAATTTCTCTATAAATATCCGTTTTAATTGCATTTTTTGATCATATCTCGTAAAATTATGAAAAATAAAGACAAAATAGATGAAGAAAATCGAAATTTTGCTAAAATTATGAGTTTTCGGTTCTATTTTCGATCATATCACGATTAAATGACGAAAAATAAGGACAAAATTGAGGAAAAAATTGAGAAATCGCGAAACATTATCCATTTCCGTTGCTTTTTTCGATATTATCTCAATAAAATAACGAAAATTAAGGCAAATAGAGGAGAAAAATAAAAATTTCATTAAAATTATCCGTTTTTGTTTCTTTTTTTAAAATTATCTTGATAAAATGACGATAATTAAGACAAAATAGAGGAGAAAATTTGTAATTTCCGTGAAATTATCTGTTTTCGTTGCTTTTTCCGATCATATCTTGATGAATCAGAAAATAAAAGCAAAGTAGAGGAAAAAAAATCGAAATTTCACTAAAATTATCCGTTTTCGTTTCTTTTTTAGATAATAATAAGAAAGAAATGTCAAAAATGGAGGCAAAATAGAGGAAAAAATTTGTAATTACTCTTAAATTATTCGTTTTCGTTACTTTTTCAAACAAATCTCAATAATCTGACGAAAATAAAGAAAAAATAGCTGAAAAAATTAAAACTTCGCAACAATTATCCGTGTTCGTTGCTTTTATGATCATATCTCGTAAAATTATGAAAAATAAAGACAAAATAGAGGAAAAAAATCGAACTTTCACAATAAGTATCCATTTTCGGTTTTATTTTCGACCATTTCACGATAAAATGACGAAAAATAAGTACAAAATAGAGGAAAAATATTGAGATTTCGCTAAAATTATCCGATTTCGTTGCTTTTTTCGAAATTATCCCGTTAAAATAACGAAAATTATGGCAAAATCGAGGGGAAAAATAAAATTTTCCCTAAAATCATCCGTTTTCGGTTCTTTTTTTAAAATTATTTTGATAAAATGAATAAATTAGGGGAAAATAGATGAGAAAATTTGTAATTTCCGTGAAATTATCCGTTATGGTTGCATTTTTCGTTTATATCTCAAAAAAATTACTAAAAGTAAGACAATATAGAGGAAAAACATTGAAATTTAACTGAAATTATCCGTTTATAGTTCTATTTTCGATCATTTCTCGATGAATTTTCGAAAAATAAAGACAAAATTGTGGATAAAAATTGACACTTCGCAAGAAATATCCGGTTTCGTTGCTTCTTTCGATCATATCTTGATAAAATGACGAAAAATAAAAGCCAAATGGTGGAAAAATAGAAATTTCGCTTAAATTAACCGTTTTCGTTACTTTTTTAATTAATATCTTGATAAAATGAAGATAATTAAGGAAGAATAGAGGAAAAAAATTGAATTTCGCTAAAATGATCAGTTTTCTTTCCTTTTTAGATCCTATCTCAATTAAATGACGCAAATTAATGCAAAATTTAGGAGAAAAACTCAAATTTTGCAAAAATTATCCGTTTTGGTTGCTATTTTCGATTATATCTCTTTAAATTGAAGAATATTAAGGCAAAATAGAGGAGAAAAATTGAAATTTCTCTATAATTATCCGTTTTCGTTGCTTTTTTCGATCATATCTCGATAAATGAGCATAAATAAAGACAAAAAAGAGGAAACAAATCTAAATTTCACTAAAATTATCCGTTTTCGATACTATTTTAGATAATATCTTTATAAAATGAAAGAAAATTGAATCGAGTATTGAAAAATTAAGAAAAAATTGACAGAAATAAATAGAAATTTCTCTATAAATATCCGTTTTAATTGCATTTTTTGATCATATCTCGTAAAATTATGAAAAATAAAGACAAAATAGATGAAGAAAATCGAAATTTTGCTAAAATTATGAGTTTTCGGTTCTATTTTCGATCATATCACGATTAAATGACGAAAAATAAGGACAAAATTGAGGAAAAAATTGAGAAATCGCGAAACATTATCCATTTCCGTTGCTTTTTTCGATATTATCTCAATAAAATAACGAAAATTAAGGCAAATAGAGGAGAAAAATAAAAATTTCATTAAAATTATCCGTTTTTGTTTCTTTTTTTAAAATTATCTTGATAAAATGACGATAATTAAGACAAAATAGAGGAGAAAATTTGTAATTTCCGTGAAATTATCTGTTTTCGTTGCTTTTTCCGATCATATCTTGATGAATCAGAAAATAAAAGCAAAGTAGAGGAAAAAAAATCGAAATTTCACTAAAATTATCCGTTTTCGTTTCTTTTTTAGATAATAATAAGAAAGAAATGTCAAAAATGGAGGCAAAATAGAGGAAAAAATTTGTAATTACTAATAAATGGTTAAAAGATTCACTTTTACAATTTCCACCGTTAAACGGTGGAAATTGTAAAAGTGAATCTTTTAACCATTTATTTGTTATGGATTTCCACAAAGTGAAGCCTTCAACCATAGATTTTATTTGTAATTACTCTTAAATTATTCGTTTTCGTTACTTTTTCAAACAAATCTCAATAATCTGACGAAAATAAAGAAAAAATAGCTGAAAAAATTAAAACTTCGCAACAATTATCCGTGTTCGTTGCTTTTATGATCATATCTCGTAAAATTATGAAAAATAAAGACAAAATAGAGGAAAAAAATCGAACTTTCACAATAAGTATCCATTTTCGGTTTTATTTTCGACCATTTCACGATAAAATGACGAAAAATAAGTACAAAATAGAGGAAAAATATTGAGATTTCGCTAAAATTATCCGATTTCGTTGCTTTTTTCGAAATTATCCCGTTAAAATAACGAAAATTATGGCAAAATCGAGGGGAAAAATAAAATTTTCCCTAAAATCATCCGTTTTCGGTTCTTTTTTTAAAATTATTTTGATAAAATGAATAAATTAGGGGAAAATAGATGAGAAAATTTGTAATTTCCGTGAAATTATCCGTTATGGTTGCATTTTTCGTTTATATCTCAAAAAAATTACTAAAAGTAAGACAATATAGAGGAAAAACATTGAAATTTAACTGAAATTATCCGTTTATAGTTCTATTTTCGATCATTTCTCGATGAATTTTCGAAAAATAAAGACAAAATTGTGGATAAAAATTGACACTTCGCAAGAAATATCCGGTTTCGTTGCTTCTTTCGATCATATCTTGATAAAATGACGAAAAATAAAAGCCAAATGGTGGAAAAATAGAAATTTCGCTTAAATTAACCGTTTTCGTTACTTTTTTAATTAATATCTTGATAAAATGAAGATAATTAAGGAAGAATAGAGGAAAAAAATTGAATTTCGCTAAAATGATCAGTTTTCTTTCCTTTTTAGATCCTATCTCAATTAAATGACGCAAATTAATGCAAAATTTAGGAGAAAAACTCAAATTTTGCAAAAATTATCCGTTTTGGTTGCTATTTTCGATTATATCTCTTTAAATTGAAGAATATTAAGGCAAAATAGAGGAGAAAAATTGAAATTTCTCTATAATTATCCGTTTTCGTTGCTTTTTTCGATCATATCTCGATAAATGAGCATAAATAAAGACAAAAAAGAGGAAACAAATCTAAATTTCACTAAAATTATCCGTTTTCGATACTATTTTAGATAATATCTTTATAAAATGAAAGAAAATTGAATCGAATATTGAAAAATTAAGAAAAAATTGACAGAAATAAATAGAAATTTCTCTATAAATATCCGTTTTAATTGCATTTTTTGATCATATCTCGTAAAATTATGAAAAATAAAGACAAAATAGATGAAGAAAATCGAAATTTTGCTAAAATTATGAGTTTTCGGTTCTATTTTCGATCATATCACGATTAAATGACGAAAAATAAGGACAAAATTGAGGAAAAAATTGAGAAATCGCGAAAAATGATCCTTTTTCATTGCTTTTTCGATATTATCTCGATAAAATTACGAAAATTAAGGCAAAATAGAGGAGAAAAAATAAAATTTCTTTAAAATTATCCGTTTTCGTTTCTTTAATAAAAATTATGTTGATAAGATGAAAAAATTAAGGAAAAATAGAAGAGGAAATTTGTAATTTCCGTGAAATTATCCGTTTTCGTTGCTTTTTCCGATCATATCTTGATAAATCAGAAAATAAAAGCAAAGTAGAGGAAAAAAAATCGAAATTTCACTAAAATTATCCGTTTTCGTTTCTTTTTTAGATAATAATAAGAAAGAAATGTCAAAAATGGAGGCAAAATAGAGGAAAAAATTTGTAATTACTCTTAAATTATTCGTTTTCGTTACTTTTTAAAACAAATCTCAATAATCTGACGAAAATAAAGAAAAAATAGCTGAAAAAATTAAAACTTCGCAACAATTATCCGTGTTCGTTGCTTTTATGATCATATCTCGTAAAATTATGAAAAATAAAGACAAAATAGAGGAAAAAAATCGAACTTTCACAATAAGTATCCATTTTCGGTTTTATTTTCGACCATTTCACGATAAAATGACGAAAAATAAGTACAAAATAGAGGAAAAAAATTGAGATTTCGCTAAAATTATCCGATTTCGTTGCTTTTTTCGAAATTATCCCGTTAAAATAACGAAATTATGGCAAAATCGAGGGGAAAAATAAAAATTTCCCTAAAATCATCCGTTTTCGGTTCCCTTTTTAAAATTATTTTGAGAAAATGAATAAATTAGGGCAAAATAGATGAGAAAATTTGTAATTTCCGTGAAATTATCCGTTATGGTTGCATTTTTCGTTTATATCTCAAAAAAATTACTAAAAGTAAGACAATATAGAGGAAAAACATTGAAATTTAACTGAAATTATCCGTTTATAGTTCTATTTTCGATCATTTCTCGATGAATTTTCGAAAAATAAAGACAAAATTGTGGATAAAAATTGACACTTCGCAAGAAATATCCGGTTTCGTTGCTTCTTTCGATCATATCTTGATAAAATGACGAAAAATAAAAGCCAAATGGGGGAAAAATAGAAATTTCGCTTAAATTAACCGTTTTCGTTACTTTTTTAATTAATATCTTGATAAAATGAAGATAATTAAGGAAGAATAGAGGAAAAAAATTGAATTTCGCTAAAATGATCAGTTTTCGTTGCTTTTTTAGATCATATCTCAATTAAATGACGCAAATTAATGCAAAATAGAGGAGAAAAATTCAAATTTTGCAAAAATTATCCGTTTTGGTTGCTATTTTCGATTATATCTCTTTAAATTGACGAACATTACGGCAAAATAGAGGAGAAAAATTTAAATTTCTCTATAATTATCCGTTTTCGTTGCTTTTTTCGATCATATCTCAATAAATGAGAAAAAATTAAGACAAAAAAGAGGAAACATATTTAAATTTCACTACAATTATCCTTTTTTGTTGCTTTCTTCAAACATATCTCAATAAAATGACGAAAATAAAGAAAAAATAGAGGAAAAAAATTGAAATTTGACTAAATTTATCAGTTTTCGGTTATATTTTCGATCATATCACGATAAAATGACGAAAAATAAGGACGAAATAGAGGAAAAAAATCTAAATTTTGCTAAAATTATCGATTTTTGCTTCTTTTTTAGATAACATCTTGATAAAATGACGATAATTAAGGCAAAATAGAGGTGAAAAATTAAAATTTCGCTAAAATTATCCTTTTTCGATTCTTTTTAATATAATATATTGATAAAACGAAGAAAAATTAGGCGATATAGAGAAGAAAAACAGTATTTCTGCTAAAATTATCCGTTTTCGTTGATTTTTTCGATCATATCTTGATAAAATGATGATAATCAAGGAAGAAAAGAGGAAAAAAATTGAATTTCGCTAAAATGATCAGTTTTCTTTCCTTTTTAGATCCTTTCTCAATTAAATGACGCAAATTAATGCAAAATTGAGGAGAAAAACTCAAATTTTGCTAAAATTATCCGCTTTGGTTGCTATTTTCGATTAAATCTCTTTAAATTGACGAATATTAAGGCAAAATAGAGGAGAAAAATTGAAATTTCTCTATAATTATCCGTTTTCGTTGCTTTTTTCGATCATATCTCGATAAATGAGCATAAATAAAGACAAAAAAGAGGAAACAAATCTAAATTTCACTAAAATTATCCGTTTTCGATACTATTTTAGATAATATCTTGATAAAATGTCGAAAATTGAGAAAAAATTGAGGAGAAAATTTGTAATTACTCTGAAATTATAAGTTTTCGATACTTTTTTTACATAATATCTTTATAAAATGAAAGAAAATTGAATCAAATATTGAAAAATTAAGAAAAAATAGACAGAAATAAATAGAAATTTCTCTATAAATATCCGTTTTAATTGCATTTTTGATCATATTTCGTAAAATTATGAAAAATAAAGACAAAATAGATGAAGAAAATCGAAATTTTGCTAAAATTTTGAGTTTTCGGTTCTATTTTCGATCATATCACGATTAAATGACGAAAAATAAGGACAAAATAGAGGAAAAAATTGAGAAATTGCGAGAAATGATCCTTTTTCATTGCTTTTTCGATATTATCTCGATAAAATTACGAAAATTAAGGCAAAATAGAGCGGAAAAAATAAAATTTCTTTAAAATTATCAGATTTCGATTCTTTTTAAGATAATATATTGATAAAATGAAGAAATTTAAGGCGATATAGAGAAGAAAAACTGTATTTTCGCTAAAATTATCCGTTTTCGTTGCTTTTTTCGATCATATCTTGATAAAATGACAAAAAATAAAGACAAAATAGCGGAAAAATAGACATTTCGCTAACATTATCCGTTTTTGTTTCTTTTTTTGATTATATCTCGTAAAATTAAAAAAATAAAGACAAAATAGAGGAAAAAAATTGAAATTTCTCTAAAAATATCTGTTTTCGTTTCTTTTTTAGATAATATCTTGATAAAATGACGAAAATTAAGAGAAAATAGAGGAAAAAATTCGAAACTTTGCTAAAATTATCCGTTTTCGTTGCTTTTTTCGATCATTTCTCAATAAAATGATGAAAAATAAAGAGAAAATTAAGGATATAAATTGATATTTCGCAAGAATTATCATGTTTCGTTGCTTTTTTCCATCATATCTCGATAAAATGACGAAAAATAAAGACAAAATAGGAGAAAAAATAGACAATTTGCCTAAATTATCCGTTTTCGTTTCTTTTTTAATTAATATCTTGATAAAATGAAGATAATTAAGGAAGATTAGAGGAAAAAAATTGAATTTCGCTAAAATGATCAGTTTTCGTTGCATTTTCAGATCATATCTCAATTAAATGACGCATATTAATGCAAATTAGAGGAGAAAAATTCAAATTTTGCAAAAATTATCCGTTTTGGTTGCTATTTTCGATTATATCTCTTTAAATTGACGAACATTAGGGCAAAATAGAGGAGAAAAATTTAAATTTCTCTATAATTATCCGTTTTCGTTGCTTTTTTCGATCATATCTCGATAAATGAGCAAAAATAAAGACAAGAAAGAGGAAACAAATCTAAATTTCGCTACAATTCTCCGTTTTTGTAGCTTATTTCAAACATATGTTAATAAAATGACGAAAAAAAAAGAAAAGAGGTAAAAAATTGAAATTTCTCTAAAATTATCCGTGTTTGTTGTTTTTTCATCATATCTCGTAAAATTATGAAAAATAAAGAAAAAATTGAGGAAAATAATATAAATTTCGCTAAACTTAACCGAAGGGCTCCCGGATAGTCATGTGGACAGCGCGTTTGCCTTTGCTGAAAGTGATCCCGGGTTCGAATCCCGCTGGGAGCCAATGTGCGAAATGACCTAAGCTATCGAAGCACTTTTAACAATACTAATACTACTAAATTATCCGTTTTCGCTGCTATTTTCGTTCATATCTCGATAAAACGTCATAAATAAAAACAAATAGAGGAAAAAAATTAAAATTTCACTAAAATTATCCGTTTTCGATACTATTTTAGATAATATCTTGATAAAATGTCGAAAATTGAGGCAAATTTGAGGTGAAAATTTGTAATTACTCTGAAATTATACGTTTTTGATACATTTTTAGATAATATCTTGATAAAATGAACGAAAATTGAATCGAATATTGAAAAATAAAGAAAAAATAGACAGAAATAAATATAAATTTCTGTATAAATATCCGTTTTAATTGCATTTTTTTAATCATATCTCGTCAAATTATGAAAAATAAAGATAAAATAGAGGAAAAAAATCGAAATTTTGCTAAAATTATCAGTTTTTGGTTCTATTTTCGATCATATTACGATTAAATGACGAATAATAAAGACCAATTAGAGGAAAAAAACTGCAATTTCGCTAAAATTATCCGTTTTCGTTGCTTTTTTCGATAATTTCTCAATAAAATGACGAAAAATAAAGAGAAAATTAAGGATAAAAATTGATATTTCGCAAGAATTATCAGGTTTCGTTGCTTTTTTCGATCATATCTCGATAAAATGACGAAAAATAGAGACAAAATAGAGGAAAATAATCGAAATTTCGCTAATATTATCCGTTTTCGTTTCCTTTTTAAATATTATCTTGATAAAATGAAAAAAGTAAGGAAGAATAGATTAGAAAATTTGTTATTTAGGTGAAATTATCCCTTTCCGTTGCTTTTTTCGATCATATCTTGATAAATGAGCAAAAATTCAATTCAATTTTTCTCCTCTATTTTGCCTTAATATTCGTAAACGTAAATGGATAGAATCGATAATAGCAACGAAAACGGATAATTTTAGCAAAATTTGAATTTTTCACCTTTATTTCTTTCTTTTTTGTCGTTTTATCGAGATGTGATCGAAAAAAGCAAGGAAAACGGATCATTTCAGCGAAGTTAAAATTTTCATCTCTATTTACTAGTAAGTGCATCCATACAGAATTTTAAATTTTCAATTCGAGCAATAATAAAGATTTTAATTTTTGAAATTACAAAACCTCCATATCTCCGTTATTTACAATGATAGAGCAAAACCCTTGTTACTGGGAGATGACCATTACTCAGCGCATCCATATCAAATTCTCAATTCGAGCGATATTGAAAATTTGAATTTTTGAAATTTTCAAACCCCAATATCTCCGTTATTTTCAATGATATTGGGATAAACTTAATACATGGAGATGATTAGGGATTGCAATACCGGTATACCGGGGTACCGAATACCGGTATTTGAGTCATTTGTACAATTTTGTAATTTCGGTATTCACAGGTTTAAATTCCGTTTTTTCGGTATTTAATAGAAATTTTTCAAATTGTCTCCACTATAAGTTCAGGTGTAGCCCACATAGCAATATAGAATACGTTTTCATTTTTATGTCTCCCTATAGGGCGAAATTAATTGCACTGTGAATACAAAGTTCCATCATACAGTCTAGAGAAGTAATACAATATTTGAATCGTCCAAGAAGGCATATGGAAACATAGAATATCGCTGAAAGAAAATATTGTATCCATAACCGACGGATTGAGGATGGTTATGATAAAAGTTGGAAAGTTGACTGGTGCATTTGGGAGCTTTCGACCGCTCGTAATTTTTGCAAAACGAAGGAGATATTTGGTACTTTTTCCAGAAATATCATTTTTTTTAATAAAGGCCATCGTCTAAACTTCTTGGAACAATTAGAATTCTATCCCATACAATTTCCCCTGGTTTTTCCGTGCTAAATAAGTTTCTTTACCCTTTCCATTCACCGTCCCATCCCACCCTCTCCCGTCCAACCTTTCCCGTCCCATCCCCTACCCCACCCTCACCCGTCCCACCCTCTACCACACCGTCACCCTTTTGACCCTCTCTTGTCCAACCCTCACCATTCCCACCCTCTCCTGTCCCGCCCCCTACCGAACCCACTACCGCCCATCCCCCTAACCCACCCTCACCCGTCCCACCCTAACCCATCCCACCCTCTCCCATACAGCCCCCTAACGAACCCACTACCACCCATCCCCCTAACCCACCCTCACCCGTCCCACCCTCTACCGTCCCGTCCCCTACCCCACCCTCAACCATCCCACCCTCTCCCGCCCAACCCTTTACCACACCGTCACCCGTGCCATCCTCTACCGTCCCACCCCCTACCCCAGCCTTTCCCGTCCTACCCCCTACCGAGCCCACAACGACCCATCCCCCTAACCCACCCTCACCCGTCCCACCCTCAACCATCCCACATTCTCTCGTCCCGCTCCCTACCAGACCGTCACCGTCCCACCCTCCAGTCCCAACCCCTACCCCAACCTCAACCGTCCCACCCTCTACCATCCCGCCCCCTTACCCACCCTCACCCGTCACACCCTCTCCCGTCCAGTGCCATGCCAAACCCACTACCACCCATCCCCCTAACCCACCCTCACCCGTCCCACTCTCTACCGTCACTCCCCCTGCCCCACCCTCAACCGTCCCACCCCCTACCCCAACCTCAACCGTCCCACCCTCTACAATCCCGCCCCTTGACCCACCCTCTACCGTCCTGCCCTCTGACCCTCCCTCACCCGTCCAACCCTCTCTCTTTCCACCCTTTCCCGTCCCACCCTGTACCGAACCCACTACCGCCCATCCCCTTAACCCACCTTCACCCATCCCACCCCCTCCCATCCCACCCCCTAACCCACCCTCAGCCATCCCACCCTCTACCTTATCCTCTCCCATCCTGCATCCTACCCACCCATCTACCGTCCCACCCTCTACCCCAACCTCACCTGTCCCAATAACTACCCTGTCGCCCACCAAATCCGTACCCTATGATATACCCTATACATTTCCTTCCTCTATTACGCCCAACACTGACTCAATTCCGCCCCTCTCCCAATCATCGCTTCCTCCTCGTATTTTCCCATAACCATCTCCCTTCTCCTTCCTTCACTCTTTATTTCTAATTAGACAATAGCAAAAATACGGGAAAAATTGAAAGAAAAGGTACAGAATATATAAATTATATATAGCCTCGCCTTACACATCATAGTAAACTTATACATTCTGCAATAGTTCGTTTGGCTAAGGGTGCAAAATATATCCATACTATGTTCATTTCAAATTATGGTACAGTATACAAGTTTCAGCCTTGCAAAGGTTTATACTATACATAATAGAAATTATATTAAATGAATCGCTTCCTTCTCTTCCTCTCCCATAACAATAGCATAACATAAAAAGGTAAGGAATATATAAATTATACATAGCAATGCCTTACATATCATAGTAAAAGTATACATTCTGCAATAGTTATTTTGGCTAAGGGCACATTTTATATCCATATTATACACATTTCAAGTCATGGTACGCTATACATTTTCCGGCCTTACAAATTTTATACTATACATAATTGAAAATGTAATTTGGCACGGAAGCATTGTAAATTAATGCTTTTCACTTCTAATTCATCTTCCGGTGTAGGGTGATGCTTTAGGGGTAAGCACTTGGGTAATAAGCCCACTTTGCAACCTGGGTCGTTGTCTGGTACTTCAGTACCATGGTGATGTTCTCAATATAAGTCCAGAATCATTTCACTTTCGAGCGCCCGGATTTTTTGGGCAGGATTGTGGAACCGCTAGAGTTGGAGGGCTCTGAAGACCGTGTCGCTGATGCCAAACGCAAGGACCTCTGATCCTTCCCACACCCAGAGGAATCTGTATAAATTATTCCCCAATCTTCGCTTGGCCATCAAAGGCGTTCTCCTGGTTTATGATGGGCATCATATAGTCCTAGAAATGGAAGGAAATTTGATGAAATGAATTTTAAAATCTTAGATCCTATCTAATTATTATGTATGAGCAAGAATGTAAATATAAACATATATCGGAGGAAAGCAATATTCTTAATTTCTAGACTGTATCATAATACAAACCGAAGAAGATTGCAAGAACTATGTAACTTTCTTTTAAACTAACATTTCATGTGGAATATCCAATTTCATCTGTATTCCATGAGTTAAGAAAGTACAACTTACAAACTGAAATATGTAGGAATCACAGGAAATTATACTTATGCCAGAAATGGTATTCTTCCTTGCAACATCGAAAATATTACCAGTTTTGACAAATGATTGTCGTCACCTGAGTTTGCATTGGTTACTAGTAGACAAACGATTGATTTGTGGGGAAAATATATTTTTAACAGAATTAATCCACATTACCTTGCCTGTTTCGGTATGGTATATTAAGAATATACTTGCCAATGAAATTAATTTAAATATATAACGAATCATAGCATTATTTTCTTATTATACTTATTCTATTCCTAATTCCATCAATTGGGAAACTGTCAACCTGGCAATCTTTTCGGCCGTCAGATCACAGCTCAATGAAGCATAATGAGCAGGTCTAGCATCTGAAGGATGATAATAAAAACAAACTAAAATGGGAAAAAACTAATAGACAAACAAAATATTCAAAAATTACTTCCTATCTAAACTAATTAAAATATATCGAAGAATCGCATTACACTCTTGTCATCCTTATTCACTTCCGAGATCCAACAATGGGTAATCCCTCTCCTACCTACTCTTCTTGTCTCTCAGCTCACATCCTAACGAAGTATAACAAAAAGGTCAAGCATCTGAAAAATTATAATAAAACAAAATGAAATTGGAAAAAATAAATAAACAACAAAATATTCAAAAGAAACTGCAATCTAACCTTATTAAAATTTATCGAATAATAGCATAGTATTAACACTATACTTATTCGAAGCCAAGTAACAGCAGTTGGGAATCTCTCTCTAAGTCAATCTCATGGAACATAAGAAAATTCCTAAGGACGCAATGTAAAAACAAAGAGCGACTGAAAAACGATAATAAAGCAAGACAAATTGGAATAAACAAATAGGGGTCAAATTAATCAAGAAATTGTAATCTAACCTAATTAAAATAAATCAAATAATATCATTGTATTCACAATATATTTATTCAAAGCCAAGCAACAGCAATTGGGCATCCCTCTATACCTCACTCTCTTGCAACCTCAGCACAATTCCTAAAGAACGCATTGTTGAAACAACCAGGGTCTGATAAAAACGATAATAATTACAAATTAAATTAGAAAAAACAAAAAAATAGCAAAATATTCAAGAATTTGTAATCTAAACTAATTAAAATCTACCGAGTAACGGCATTGTATTCACAATATACTTATTCTAAGCCTAGCAACAGCAATGGGGCATCCAACTCTAAGTCACTCTCTTGGATCCTCAGCAGAATTCCTAAGGAACGCATTGTTGAAATACCAGGGTCTGAAAACGATAATAAAGCAAAATTATATTAGAAAAAAGACAAAAATAGCAAAACAATCAAGAATTCGTTATATGAACTAGTTAAAATCTATCGAGTAACGGCATTGTATTCACAATATACTTATTCTAAGCCTAGCAACAGCAATGGGGCATCCATCTCTAAGTCACTCTCTTGGATCCTCAGCAGAATTCCTAAGGAACGCATTGTTGAAATACCAGGGTCTGAAAACGATAATAAACACAAATTATATTAGAAAAAAGACAAAAATAGCAAAACAATCAAGAATTCGTTATATGAACTAGTTAAAATCTATCGAGTAACGGCATTGTATTCACAATATACTTATTCTAAGCCTAGCAACAGCAATGGGGCATCCCTCTCTAAGTCACTCTCTTGGATCCTCAGCACAATTGGTAAAGATTGCATTGTTGAAACAACCAGGGTCTGAAAACGATAATAAACAAAAATTATATTAGAAAAAAACAAAAAAATAGCAAAATATTAAAGAATTCGTTATCAGAACTAATTAAATTTATCGAGTAACGGCATTGTATTCACAATATACTTTTTCTAAGCCCAGCAACTGCAATGGGGCATCCCTCTCCAAGTCACTCTCTTGGATCCTAGGCACAATTCCTAAAGAACGCATTGTTGAAACAACCAGTGTCTGAAAGAGGATAATAAACAGAAATTAAATTGGAAAAAAAATAGCAAAATATTCAAGAATTCGTTATCTGAACTAATTAAAATCTAACGAGTAACGGCATTGTATTCACAATATACTTATTCTTAGCCTAGCAACAGCAATGGGGCATCCCCAACTAAATCACACTCTTGGATCCTCAGCACAATTACTATAGAAGGCATTACTGAAACAACCAGGGTCTGAAAAACGATAGTAATTACAAATTAAATTGGAGAAAACCAAAAAATTGCAAAATATTCAAGAATTCGTTATCTGAACTAATTAAAATCTATCGAGTAACGGCATTGTATTCACAATATACTTATTCTAAGCCAAGAAACAGCAATGGGGCATACCTCTCTAGGTCACTCTCTTGTATGCTCAGCACAATTGGAAAAGAACGCATTGTTGAAACAACCAGGGTCTGAAAAACGATAATAAACACAAATTTAATTGGAAAAAACAAAAAAATAGCAAAATATTCAAGAATTCGTTATCTGAACTAATTAAAATCTATTGAGTAACGGCATTGTATTCACAAAATATTATTCTAAGCCTAGCAACAGCAATGGGGCATCCCTCACCAAGTCACTGTCTTGAATCCTAGGCACAATTCCTAAAGAACGCATTGTTGAAACAACCAGGGTCTGAAAAACGAAAATAAACACAAATGTAATTGGAAAAAACAAAAAAATAGCAAAATATTAAAGAATTCGTTATCAGAACTAATTAAAATCTATCGAGTAACGGCATTGTATTCACAATATACTTTTTCTAAGCCTAGCAACAGCAATTGGGCATCCGTCTCCAAGTCACTGTCTTGAATCCTTGGCACAATTTCTAAAGAACGCAATGTTGAAACAACCAGGGTCTGAAAACGATAATAAACAAAAATTATATTAGAAAAAAAAATATCAAAATATTCAAGAATTCATAATCTAAACTAATTAAAATCTTTCGAGTAACGGCAATGTATTCACAATTTACTTATTCTAAGCCCAGCAACTGCAATGGGGTATCCCTCTCCAAGTCACTCTCTTGGATCCTAGGCACAATTCCTAAAGAACGCATTGTTGAAACAACCAGGGTCTGAAAGAGGATAATAAACACAAATTAAATTGGAAAAAAAATAGCAAAATATTCAAGAATTCGTTATCTGAACTAATTAAAATCTAACGAGTAACGGCATTGTATTCACAATATACTTATTCTTAGCCTAGCAACAGCAATGGGGCATCCCTAACTAAATCACACTCTTGGATCCTCAGCACAATGACTATAGAAGGCATTACAGAAACAACCAGGGTCTGAAAAACGATAGTAATTACAAATTAAATTGGAGAAAACCAAAAAATTGCAAAATATTCAAGAATTCGTTATATGAACTAATTAAAATCTATCTAGTAATGGCATTGTATTCACAATATACTTATTCTAAGCCTTGAAACAGCAATGGGGCATAACCTCTCTAGGTCACTTCTTGTATGCTTAGCACAATTGGAAAAGAACGCATTGTTGAAACAACCAGGGTCTGAAAAACGATAATAAACACCAATTAAATAGGAAAAAACAAAATAATAGCGAAATATTCAAGAATTCGTTATCTAAACTAATTAAAATCTAACGAGTACGGCAATGTATTCACAATATACTTATTCTTAGCCTAGCAACAGCAATGGGGCATCCCTCAATAAATCACACTCATGGATCCTCAGCACAATTCCTATAGAAGGCATTATTGAAACGAACAGGGTCTGAAAAACGATAATAAACACAAATTAAATTTGATAAAACATAAAAATAGCAAAATATTCAAGAATTCGTTATCTGAACTAATTAAAATCTATCGAGTAACGGCATTGTATTCATAATATACATAATCTAAGCCTAGCAACAGCAATTGGCCATCCCTCTCGAAGTCACTGTCTTGAATCCTAGGCACAATTCCTAAAGAACGCATTGTTGAAACAACCAGGGTCCGAAAAACGATAATAAACACAAATTAAATTAGATAAAACATAAAAATAGCAAAATATTCAAGAATTCGTTATCTAAACTAATTAAAATTTATCGAGTAACGGCATTGTACTCTTAATATACTTATTCTTAGCCTAGCAACAGCAATGGGGCATCCGTCTCCAAGTCTCTGTCTTGAATCCTAGGCACAATTCCTAGGGAACGCATTGTTGAAACAACCAGGGTCTGAAAAAAGATAATAAACACAAATTTAATTGTAAAAAAAAATAGCAAAATATTCAAGAATTCGTTATCTGAACTTATTAAAATCTATCGTGTAACGGCATTGAATTCACAATATACATATTCTAAGCCTAGCAACAGCAATGGGGCATCCCTCTCCAAGTCACTCTCTTGAATCCTAGGCACAATTCCTAAAGAACGCATTGTTGAAACAACCAGGGTTTGAAAGAGGATAATAAACAGAAATTATATTAGAAAAAAAAAATAGCAAAATATTCAAGAATTAAAAATCTAAACTAATTAAAATCTATCGAGTAACGGCAATGTATTCACAATTTACTTATTCTAAGCCCAGCAACTGCAATGGGGCATCCCTCTCCAAGTCACTCTCTTGGATCCTAGGCACAATTCCTGAAGAACGCAGTGTTGAAACAACCAGGGTTTGAAAGAGGATAATAAACAGAAATTAAATTGGAAAAAAAATAGCAAAATAATCAAGAATTCGTTATCTGAACTAATTAAAATCTAACGAGTAATGGCATTGTATTCACAATATACTTATTCTTAGTCTAGCAACAGCAATGGGGCATCCCCAACTAAATCACACTCTTGGATCCTCAGCACAATTACTATAGAAGGCATTACAGAAACAACCAGGGTCTGAAAAACGATAGTAATTACAAATTAAATTGGAGAAAACCAAAAAATTGCAAAATATTCAAGAATTCGTTATATGAACTAATTAAAATCTATCTAGTAATGGCATTGTATTCACAATATACTTATTCTAAGCCTTGAAACAGCAATGGGGCATAACCTCTCTAGGTCACTTCTTGTATGCTTAGCACAATTGGAAAAGAACGCATTGTTGAAACAACCAGGGTCTGAAAAACGATAATAAACACCAATTAAATAGGAAAAAACAAAATAATAGCGAAATATTCAAGAATTCGTTATCTAAACTAATTAAAATCTAACGAGTACGGCAATGTATTCACAATATACTTATTCTTAGCCTAGCAACAGCAATGGGGCATCCCTCAATAAATCACACTCATGGATCCTCAGCACAATTCCTATAGAAGGCATTATTGAAACGAACAGGGTCTGAAAAACGATAATAAACACAAATTAAATTTGATAAAACATAAAAATAGCAAAATATTCAAGAATTCGTTATCTGAACTAATTAAAATCTATCGAGTAACGGCATTGTATTCATAATATACATAATCTAAGCCTAGCAACAGCAATTGGCCATCCCTCTCGAAGTCACTGTCTTGAATCCTAGGCACAATTCCTAAAGAACGCATTGTTGAAACAACCAGGGTCCGAAAAACGATAATAAACACAAATTAAATTAGATAAAACATAAAAATAGCAAAATATTCAAGAATTCGTTATCTAAACTAATTAAAATTTATCGAGTAACGGCATTGTACTCTTAATATACTTATTCTTAGCCTAGCAACAGCAATGGGGCATCCGTCTCCAAGTCTCTGTCTTGAATCCTAGGCACAATTCCTAGGGAACGCATTGTTGAAACAACCAGGGTCTGAAAAAAGATAATAAACACAAATTTAATTGTAAAAAAAAATAGCAAAATATTCAAGAATTCGTTATCTGAACTTATTAAAATCTATCGTGTAACGGCATTGAATTCACAATATACATATTCTAAGCCTAGCAACAGCAATGGGGCATCCCTCTCCAAGTCACTCTCTTGAATCCTAGGCACAATTCCTAAAGAACGCATTGTTGAAACAACCAGGGTTTGAAAGAGGATAATAAACAGAAATTATATTAGAAAAAAAAAATAGCAAAATATTCAAGAATTAAAAATCTAAACTAATTAAAATCTATCGAGTAACGGCAATGTATTCACAATTTACTTATTCTAAGCCCAGCAACTGCAATGGGGCATCCCTCTCCAAGTCACTCTCTTGGATCCTAGGCACAATTCCTGAAGAACGCAGTGTTGAAACAACCAGGGTTTGAAAGAGGATAATAAACAGAAATTAAATTGGAAAAAAAATAGCAAAATAATCAAGAATTCGTTATCTGAACTAATTAAAATCTAACGAGTAATGGCATTGTATTCACAATATACTTATTCTTAGTCTAGCAACAGCAATGGGGCATCCCCAACTAAATCACACTCTTGGATCCTCAGCACAATTACTATAGAAGGCATTACTGAAACAACCAGGGTCTGAAAAACGATAGTAATTACAAATTATATTGGAGAAAACCAAAAAATTGCAAAATATTCAAGAATTCGTTATCTGAACTAATTAAAATCTATCGAGTAACGGCATTGTATTCACAATATACTTATTCTAAGCCAAGAAACAGCAATGGGGCATACCTCTCTAGGTCACTCTCTTGTATGCTCAGCACAATTGGAAAAGAACGCATTGTTGAAACAACCAGGGTCTGAAAAACGATAATAAACACTAATTAAATTGTAAAAAACAAAAAATAGCAAAATATTCTAGAATTTGTTATCTGAACTAATTAAAATCTATCGAGTAACGGCATTGAATTCACAATATACTTATTGTAAGCCTAGCAACAGCAATGGGTTATCCCTCTACAAGTCACTCTCTTGGATCCTAGGCACAATTCCTAAAGAACGCATTGTTGAAATAACCAGGATTGAAAAACGATAATAAACACTAATTTAATTGGAAAAAACAAAAAAATACCAAAATATTCAAGAATTTGTTATCTGAACTAAGTAAAATCTATCGAGTAACGGCATTGAATTCACAATATACTTATTCTAAGCCTAGCAACAGCAATGGGGCATCCCTCTCCAAGTCACTCTCTTGGATCCTCAGCACAATGACTATAGAAGGCATTACTGAAACAACCAGGGTCTGAAAAACGATAGTAATTACAAATTAAATTGGAGAAAACCAAAAAATTGCAAAATATTCAAGAATTCGTTATATGAACTAATTAAAATCTATCTAGTAATGGCATTGTATTCACAATATACTTATTCTAAGCCTTGAAACAGCAATGGGGCATAACCTCTCTAGGTCACTTCTTGTATGCTTAGCACAATTGGAAAAGAACGCATTGTTGAAACAACCAGGGTCTGAAAAACGATAATAAACACCAATTAAATAGGAAAAAACAAAATAATAGCGAAATATTCAAGAATTCGTTATCTAAACTAATTAAAATCTAACGAGTACGGCAATGTATTCACAATATACTTATTCTTAGCCTAGCAACAGCAATGGGGCATCCCTCAATAAATCACACTCATGGATCCTCAGCACAATTCCTATAGAAGGCATTATTGAAACGAACAGGGTCTGAAAAACAATAATAAACACAAATTAAATTTGATAAAACATAAAAATAGCAAAATATTCAAGAATTCGTTATCTGAACTAATTAAAATCTATCGAGTAACGGCATTGTATTCATAATATACATAATCTAAGCCTAGCAACAGCAATTGGCCATCCCTCTCGAAGTCACTGTCTTGAATCCTAGGCACAATTCCTAAAGAACGCATTGTTGAAACAACCAGGGTCCGAAAAACGATAATAAACACAAATTAAATTAGATAAAACATAAAAATAGCAAAATATTCAAGAATTCGTTATCTAAACTAATTAAAATTTATCGAGTAACGGCATTGTACTCTTAATATACTTATTCTTAGCCTAGCAACAGCAATGGGGCATCCGTCTCCAAGTCTCTGTCTTGAATCCTAGGCACAATTCCTAGGGAACGCATTGTTGAAACAACCAGGGTCTGAAAAAAGATAATAAACACAAACTTAATTGTAAAAAAAAAATAGCAAAATATTCAAGAATTCGTTATCTGAACTAATTAAAATCTATCGTGTAACGGCATTGAATTCACAATATACATATTCTAAGCCTAGCAACAGCAATGGGGCATCCCTCTCCAAGTCACTCTCTTGAATCCTAGGCACAATTCCTAAAGAACGCATTGTTGAAACAACCAGGGTTTGAAAGAGGATAATAAACAGAAATTATATTAGAAAAAAAAAATAGCAAAATATTCAAGAATTAAAAATCTAAACTAATTAAAATCTATCGAGTAACGGCAATGTATTCACAATTTACTTATTCTAAGCCCAGCAACTGCAATGGGGCATCCCTCTCCAAGTCACTCTCTTGGATCCTAGGCACAATTCCTGAAGAACGCAGTGTTGAAACAACCAGGGTTTGAAAGAGGATAATAAACAGAAATTAAATTGGAAAAAAAATAGCAAAATAATCAAGAATTCGTTATCTGAACTAATTAAAATCTAACGAGTAATGGCATTGTATTCACAATATACTTATTCTTAGTCTAGCAACAGCAATGGGGCATCCCCAACTAAATCACACTCTTGGATCCTCAGCACAATTACTATAGAAGGCATTACTGAAACAACCAGGGTCTGAAAAACGATAGTAATTACAAATTATATTGGAGAAAACCAAAAAATTGCAAAATATTCAAGAATTCGTTATCTGAACTAATTAAAATCTATCGAGTAACGGCATTGTATTCACAATATACTTATTCTAAGCCAAGAAACAGCAATGGGGCATACCTCTCTAGGTCACTCTCTTGTATGCTCAGCACAATTGGAAAAGAACGCATTGTTGAAACAACCAGGGTCTGAAAAACGATAATAAACACTAATTAAATTGTAAAAAACAAAAAATAGCAAAATATTCTAGAATTTGTTATCTGAACTAATTAAAATCTATCGAGTAACGGCATTGAATTCACAATATACTTATTGTAAGCCTAGCAACAGCAATGGGTTATCCCTCTACAAGTCACTCTCTTGGATCCTAGGCACAATTCCTAAAGAACGCATTGTTGAAATAACCAGGATTGAAAAACGATAATAAACACTAATTTAATTGGAAAAAACAAAAAAATACCAAAATATTCAAGAATTTGTTATCTGAACTAATTAAAATCTATCGAGTAACGGCATTGAATTCACAATATACTTATTCTAAGCCTAGCAACAGCAATGGGGCATCCCTCTCCAAGTCACTCTCTTGGATCCTCAGCACAATTCCTATAGAAGGCATTATTGAACCAATCAGGGTCTGAAAAACGATAATAAACACAAATTAAATTAGATAAAACAAAAAATATAGCAAAATATTCAAGAATTCGTTATCTGAACTAATTGAAATCTATGGAGTAACGGCAATGTATTCACAATATATATATTCTAAGCCTAGCAAAAGCAATTGGGCATCCCTCTCAAAGTCACTGTCTTGAATCCTAGGCACAATTCCTAAAGAACGCATTGTTGAATCAACCAGTTTCTGAAAAACGATAATAAACACAAATTAAATTAGAAAAAAAAACTAGCAAAATATTCAAGAATTCGTAATCCAAACTAATTAAAATCTTTTGAGTAATGGCATTTTATTCACAATATAGTTAATTTAAGCCTAGCAACAGCAATGGGGCATCCCACTCTAAGTCACTCTCTTGGATCCTCAGCACAATTTGTAAAGAACGCATTGTTGAAAAGCCAAGGGTCTGAAAACGATAATAAACAAAAATTATATGAGAAAAAAAATTAGCAAAATATTCAAGAATTCATAATCTAAACTAATTAAAATCTATCGAGTACCGGCATTGAATTCACAATATACTTATTCTAAGTCTAGCAATAGCAATGGGGCATCCCTCTCCAAGTCACTGTCTTGAGTCCTAGGCAAATTCCTAAAGAACGCATTGTTGAAACAACCAGGGTCTGAAAACGATAATAAAAACAAATTTAATTGTAAAATACAAAAAATAGCAAAATATTCAAAAATTCATTATCTGAACTAATTAAAATCTATCGAGTAACGGCATTGATTTCACAATATACTTATTCTTAGCCTAGCAACAGCAATGGGGCATCCCTCTCCTTGACACTCTCTTGGATCCTAGGCACAATTCCTAAAGAACGTATTGTTGAAACAAGCAGGGTCTGAAAAACGATAATAAACACAAATTTAATTGGATAAAACAAAAAAATAGCAAAATATTCAAGAATTCGTTATCTAAACTAATGAAAATCTATCGAGTAACGGCATTGTATTCACAATATACTTATTCTAAGCCTAGCATCAGCAATGGGGCATCCCTCTCCAAGTCACTGTCTTGAATCCAAGTCACAATTCCTAAAGAACGCATTGTTGAAACATCCAGGGTCTGAAAAACGATAATAAACACAAATTAAATTAGATAAAACAAAAAATATAGCAAAATATTCAAGAATTCGTTATCTGAACTAATTAAATACTATCTAGTAACGGCAATGTATTCACAATATATATATTCTAAGCCTAGCAACAGCAACTGGGCATCCCTCACAAAGTCACTGTCTTGAATCCTAGGCACAATTCCTAAAGAACGCATTGTTGAATCAACCAGTTTCTGAAAAACGATAATAAACACAAATTAAATTAGAAAAAAAAACTAGCAAAATATTCAAGAATTCGTAATCCAAACTAATTAAAATCTTTTGAGTAACGGCATTTTATTCACAATATAGTTAATTTAAGCCTAGCAACAGCAATGGGGCATCCCACTATAAGTCACTCTCTTGGATCCTCAGCACAATTTGTAAAGAACGCATTGTTGAAAAGCCAAGGGTCTGAAAACGATAATAAACAAAAATTATATGAGGAAAAAAACTAGCAAAATATTCAAGAATTCATAATCTAAACTAATTAAAATCTATCGAGTACCGGCATTGTATTCACAATATACTTATTCTTAGCCTAGCAACAGCAATAGGGCATCCCTCTCCAAGTCACTGTCTTGAATCCTAGGCACAATTCCTAAAGAACGCATTGTTGAAACAACCAGGGTCTGAAAAACGATAATAAACTCAAATTTATTTTTAAAAAACAAATAAATAGCAAAATATAAAGAATTTTTTATATAAACTATTTAAAATCTATCGAGTAACGGCATTATATTCTCAATATACTTATTCTAAGCCTTGCAACAGCAATGGGGCATCCCTCTCCAAGTCACTGTCTTGAATCCTAGGCAAATTCCTAAAGAACGCATTGTTGAAACAACCAGGGTCTGAAAAACGATAATAAACACAAATTTAATTGTAAAATACAAAAAAATAGCAAAATATTCAAAATTCGTTATCTGAACTAATTAAAATCTATCGAGTAACGGCATCGAATTCACAATATACTTATTCTTAACCTAGCAACAGCAATGAGGCATCCCTCTCCAAGACACTCTCTTGGATCCTAGGCACAATTCCTAAAGAACACATTGTTGAAACAACCAGGGTCTGAAAAACGATAAAAAACACATTTTTAATTGGAATAAACAAATAAATAGCAAAATATTCAAGAATTCGTTATCTGAACTAATTAAAATCTATCGAGTAACGGCATTGAATTCACAATATACTTATTCTAAGCCTAGGAACAGCAATGGGGCATCCCTCTCCAAGTCACTTTCTTGAATCCTAGGAAAATTCCTAAAGAACGCATTCTTGAAACAACCAGGGTCTGAAAAAAGATAATAAACACAAATTTAAATGTAAAAAACAAAAAAATAGCAAAATATTCAAGAATTCGTTATCTGAACTAATTAAAATCCATTGAGTAACGGCAATGTATTAACAATATACTTATTCTATTCCTAGCAACAGCAATTGGGCATCCCTTTCCAAGTCACTCTCGGGAATCCTAGGCACAATTCCTAAAGAACGCATTCTTGAAACAACCAGGGTCTGAAAAAAGATAATAAACACAAATTTAAATGTAAAAAACAAAAAAATAGCAAAATATTCAAGAATTCGTTTTCTAAGCTAACTAAAATCTAACGAGTCAAGGCATTGTATTCACAAAAAAATTATTCAAAGCCTAGCAACAGCAATTGGGCATCCCTCTCAAAGTCACTCTCTAGGATCCTAGGCACAATTCCAAAAGAACGCATTGTTGAAACAACAATGGACTGAATACGATAATAAACAAAAATTATATTAGAAAAAACAAGAAAATAACAAAAAATTCAAGAATTCATTATATAAACTAATTAAAATCTATCGATTAACGGCATTGTATTCACAATATACTTATTCTAAGCCTAGCAACAGCAATGGGGCCTCCCTGTCTAAGTGACTCTCTTGTATGCTCAGTACAATTGGAAAAGAACGCATTGTTGAAACAACCAGGGTCTGAAAAACGATAATAATCACGAATTAAATCGGAAAAAACAAAATAATAGCGAAATATTCAAGAATTCGTTATCTAAACTAATTAAAATCTAACGAGTACGGCAATGTATTCACAATATACTTATTCTTAGCCTAGCAACAGCAATGGGGCATCCATCAATAAATCACACTCATGGATCCTCAGCAAAATTCCTATAGAAGGCATTATTGAAACAACCAGGGCCTGAAAAACGATAATAAACACAAATTAAATTAGATAAAACATAAAAGTAGCAAAATATTCAAGAATTCTTTATCTGAACTAATTAAAATCTATCGATAAACGGCATTGTATTCACAATATACATAATCTAAGCCTAGCAAAAGCAATTGGGCATCCCTCTCGAAGTCACTGTCTTGAATCCTAGGCACAATTCCTATTGAACGCATTTTTGAAACAACCAGGGTCTGAAAAACGATAATAAACAAAAATTAAATTGGAAAAAACCAAAAAAAAGCAAAATATTCAAGAATTCGTTACCTGAACTAATTAAAATCTATCGAGTAACGGCAATGTATTCACAATATACTTATTCTAAGCCAAGCAATAGCAATGGGGCAACCCTCTCCAAGTCACTGTCTTGAATCCTAGGCAAATTCCTAAAGAACGCATTGTTGAAACAACCAGGGTCTGAAAAACGATAATAAAAACAAATTTAATTGGAAAAAACAAAAAAATAGCAAAATATTCAAGAATTCGTTATCTAAACTAATTAAAATCTATTGAGTAACGGCAATGTATTCACAATATACTTATTCTATTCCTAGCAACAGCAATGGGGCATCCCTCTCAAAGTCACTCTCTAGGATCCTAGTCACAATTCCTATAGAACGCATTGTTGAAACAACAATGGTCTGAATACGATAATAAACAAAAATTATATTAGAAAAAACAAAAAAATATCAAAAAATTCAAGAATTCATTATATAAACTAATTAAAATCTATCGATTAACGGCATTGTATTCACAATATACTTATTCTAAGCCTAGCAACAGCAATTGGGCATCCCTGTCTAAGTGACTCTCTTGTATGCTCAGCACAATTGGAAAAGAACGCATTGTTGAAACAACCAGGGTCTGAAAAACGATAATAAACACGAATTAAATAGGAAAAAATAAAATAATAGCGAAATATTCAAGAATTCGTTATCTAAACTAATTAAAATCTAACGAGTACGGCAATGTATTCACAATATACTTATTCTTAGCCTAGCAACAGCAATGGGGCATCCATCAATAAATCACACTCATGGATCCTCAGCACAATTCCTAAAGAAGGCATTATTGAAACAACCAGGGTCTGAGAAACGATAATAAACACAAATTAAATTAGATAAAACATAAAAGTAGCAAAATATTCAAGAATTCGTTATCTGAACTAATTAAAATCTATCGAGTAACGGCAATGTATTCACAATATACTTATTCTAAGCCTAGCAACAGCAATTGGGCATCCCTCTCCAAGTCACTTTCTTGAATCCTAGGCGCAATTCCTATTGAACATATTTTTGAAACAACCAGGGTCTGAAAAACGATAATAAACACAAATTAAATTGGAAAAAAATAAAAAATAGCAAAATATTCGAGAATTCGTTACCTGAACTAATTAAAATCTATCGAGTAACGGCAATGTATTCACAATATACTTATTCTAAGCCTAGCAACAGCAATTGGGCATCCCTCTCCAAGTCACTTTCTTGAATCCTAGGCACAATTCCTAAAGAACGCATTGTTGAAACAACCAGGGTCTGAAAAACGATAATAGACACAAATTAAATTAGAAAAAAAACTAGCAAAATATTCAAGAATTCGTTATCTAAACTAATTAAAATCTATCGAGTAACGGCATTGTATGCACAATATACTTATTCTTAGCCTTGCAACAACAATGTGGTATCCCTCTCCAAGTCACTCTCTTGAATCCTAGGCACAATTCCTAAAGAACGCATTGTTGAAACAACCAGGGTCTGAAAAACGATAATAAACATAAATTAAATTAGAAAAAAAACTAGCAATATACTCAAGAATTCGTTATGTAATCTAATTAAAATCTTTTGAGTAACGGCATTGTATTCACAATATACTTTTTTTAAGCCTAGCAACAGCAATGGGGCATTCCTCTCTAGGTCACTCTCTTTGATCCTAGGCACAATTCCTAAGGAACGCATTGTTGAAACAAACAGGGTCTGAAAAACAATAATAAAAACAAATTTAATTGGAAAAAACAAAAAAATATCAAAATATTCAAGAATTCGTTATCTAAACTAATTAAAATCTATTGAGTTACGGCATTGAATTCACAATATACTTATTCTAAGCCTATTCTATTCCTAGCAACAGCAATTGGGCATACCTCTCTAGGTCACTCTCTTGGATCCTCAGCACAATTGGAAAAGAACGCATTGTTGAAACAACCAGGGTCAGAAAAACGATAATAAACACGAATTAAATAGGAAAAACAAAATAATAGCGAAATATTCAAGAATTCGTTATCTAAACCAATTTCAAATCTAACGAGTACGGCAATGTATTCACAATATACTTATTCTTAGCCTAGCAACAGCAATGAGGCATCCCTCAATAAATCACACTCATGGATCCTCAGCACAATTCCTATAGAAGGCATTATTGAAACAACCAGGGTCTGAAAAACGATAATAAACACAAATTAAATTAGATAAAACATAAAAATAGCAAAATATTCAAGAATTCGTTATCAGAACTAATTAAAATCTATCGAGTAACGGCATTGTATTCACAATATACATAATCTAAGCCTAGCAACAGCAATGGGGCATCCCTCTCCAAGTCACTGTCTTGAATCCTAGACAAAATTCCTAAAGAACACATTGTTGGAACAACCAGGGTCTAAAAAAAGATAAAAAAACACAAATTTAATTGGAAAAATAAAAAAAATAGCAATATATTCAAGAATTCGTGATCTGAACTAATTAAAATCTATTGAGTAACGGCATTGTATGCACAATATACTTATTCTAAGCCTAGCAACAGCAATGGGTCATCCCTCTCGAAGTCACTGTCTTGAATCCTAGGCACAAATCCTATAGAACGCATTGTAGAAACATCCAGGGTCTGAAAAACGATAATAAACACAAATTAAATTAGATAACACATAAAAATAGCAAAATATTCAAGAATTCGTTATCTAAACTAATTAAAATTTATCGAGTAACGGCATTGTACTCTTATTATACTTATTCTGAGCCTAGCAACAGCAATGGGGCATCCTTCTCCAAGTCACTGTCTTGAATCGTAGGCAAAATTCCTAAAGAACACATTGTTGGAACAACCAGGGTCTAAAAAAAGATAAAAAACACAAATTTAATTGGAAAAATAAAAAAAATAGCAATATATTCAAGAATTCGTGATCTGAACTAATTAAAATCTAACGAGTACGGCAATGTATTCACAATATACTTATTCTTAGCCTAGCAACAGCAATGGGGCATCCATCAATAAATCACACTCATGGATCCTCAGCAAAATTCCTATAGAAGGCATTATTGAAACAACCAGGGCCTGAAAAACGATAATAAACACAAATTAAATTAGATAAAACATAAAAGTAGCAAAATATTCAAGAATTCTTTATCTGAACTAATTAAAATCTATCGATAAACGGCATTGTATTCACAATATACATAATCTAAGCCTAGCAAAAGCAATTGGGCATCCCTCTCGAAGTCACTGTCTTGAATCCTAGGCACAATTCCTATTGAACGCATTTTTGAAACAACCAGGGTCTGAAAAACGATAATAAACAAAAATTAAATTGGAAAAAACCAAAAAAAAGCAAAATATTCAAGAATTCGTTACCTGAACTAATTAAAATCTATCGAGTAACGGCAATGTATTCACAATATACTTATTCTAAGCCAAGCAATAGCAATGGGGCAACCCTCTCCAAGTCACTGTCTTGAATCCTAGGCAAATTCCTAAAGAACGCATTGTTGAAACAACCAGGGTCTGAAAAACGATAATAAAAACAAATTTAATTGGAAAAAACAAAAAAATAGCAAAATATTCAAGAATTCGTTATCTAAACTAATTAAAATCTAACGAGTAATGGCATTGTACTCACAATATACTTATTCTTAGCCTAGCAACAGCAATGGAGCATCCCTCTCAAAGTCACTCTCTTGGATCCTAGGCACAATTCCTAAAGAACACATTGTTGAAACAACCAGGGTCTGAAAAACGATAAAAAACACAAATTTAATTGGAATTAACAAAAAATAGCAAAATATTCAAGAATTTGTTATCTGAACTAATTAAAATCTATTGAGTAACGGCAATGTATTCACAATATACTTATTCTATTCCTAGCAACAGCAATGGGGCATCCCTCTCAAAGTCACTCTCTAGGATCCTAGTCACAATTCCTATAGAACGCATTGTTGAAACAACAATGGTCTGAATACGATAATAAACAAAAATTATATTAGAAAAAACAAAAAAATATCAAAAAATTCAAGAATTCATTATATAAACTAATTAAAATCTATCGATTAACGGCATTGTATTCACAATATACTTATTCTAAGCCTAGCAACAGCAATTGGGCATCCCTGTCTAAGTGACTCTCTTGTATGCTCAGCACAATTGGAAAAGAACGCATTGTTGAAACAACCAGGGTCTGAAAAACGATAATAAACACGAATTAAATAGGAAAAAATAAAATAATAGCGAAATATTCAAGAATTCGTTATCTAAACTAATTAAAATCTAACGAGTACGGCAATGTATTCACAATATACTTATTCTTAGCCTAGCAACAGCAATGGGGCATCCATCAATAAATCACACTCATGGATCCTCAGCACAATTCCTAAAGAAGGCATTATTGAAACAACCAGGGTCTGAGAAACGATAATAAACACAAATTAAATTAGATAAAACATAAAAGTAGCAAAATATTCAAGAATTCGTTATCTGAACTAATTAAAATCTATCGAGTAACGGCAATGTATTCACAATATACTTATTCTAAGCCTAGCAACAGCAATTGGGCATCCCTCTCCAAGTCACTTTCTTGAATCCTAGGCGCAATTCCTATTGAACATATTTTTGAAACAACCAGGGTCTGAAAAACGATAATAAACACAAATTAAATTGGAAAAAAATAAAAAATAGCAAAATATTCAAGAATTCGTTACCTGAACTAATTAAAATCTATCGAGTAACGGCAATGTATTCACAATATACTTATTCTAAGCCTAGCAACAGCAATTGGGCATCCCTCTCCAAGTCACTTTCTTGAATCCTAGGCACAATTCCTAAAGAACGCATTGTTGAAACAACCAGGGTCTGAAAAACGATAATAGACACAAATTAAATTAGAAAAAAAACTAGCAAAATATTCAAGAATTCGTTATCTAAACTAATTAAAATCTATCGAGTAACGGCATTGTATGCACAATATACTTATTCTTAGCCTTGCAACAACAATGTGGTATCCCTCTCCAAGTCACTCTCTTGAATCCTAGGCACAATTCCTAAAGAACGCATTGTTGAAACAACCAGGGTCTGAAAAACGATAATAAACATAAATTAAATTAGAAAAAAAACTAGCAATATACTCAAGAATTCGTTATGTAATCTAATTAAAATCTTTTGAGTAACGGCATTGTATTCACAATATACTTTTTTTAAGCCTAGCAACAGCAATGGGGCATTCCTCTCTAGGTCACTCTCTTTGATCCTAGGCACAATTCCTAAGGAACGCATTGTTGAAACAAACAGGGTCTGAAAAACAATAATAAAAACAAATTTAATTGGAAAAAACAAAAAAATATCAAAATATTCAAGAATTCGTTATCTAAACTAATTAAAATCTATTGAGTTACGGCATTGAATTCACAATATACTTATTCTAAGCCTATTCTATTCCTAGCAACAGCAATTGGGCATACCTCTCTAGGTCACTCTCTTGGATCCTCAGCACAATTGGAAAAGAACGCATTGTTGAAACAACCAGGGTCAGAAAAACGATAATAAACACGAATTAAATAGGAAAAACAAAATAATAGCGAAATATTCAAGAATTCGTTATCTAAACCAATTTCAAATCTAACGAGTACGGCAATGTATTCACAATATACTTATTCTTAGCCTAGCAACAGCAATGAGGCATCCCTCAATAAATCACACTCATGGATCCTCAGCACAATTCCTATAGAAGGCATTATTGAAACAACCAGGGTCTGAAAAACGATAATAAACACAAATTAAATTAGATAAAACATAAAAATAGCAAAATATTCAAGAATTCGTTATCAGAACTAATTAAAATCTATCGAGTAACGGCATTGTATTCACAATATACATAATCTAAGCCTAGCAACAGCAATGGGGCATCCCTCTCCAAGTCACTGTCTTGAATCCTAGACAAAATTCCTAAAGAACACATTGTTGGAACAACCAGGGTCTAAAAAAAGATAAAAAAACACAAATTTAATTGGAAAAATAAAAAAAATAGCAATATATTCAAGAATTCGTGATCTGAACTAATTAAAATCTATTGAGTAACGGCATTGTATGCACAATATACTTATTCTAAGCCTAGCAACAGCAATGGGTCATCCCTCTCGAAGTCACTGTCTTGAATCCTAGGCACAAATCCTATAGAACGCATTGTAGAAACATCCAGGGTCTGAAAAACGATAATAAACACAAATTAAATTAGATAACACATAAAAATAGCAAAATATTCAAGAATTCGTTATCTAAACTAATTAAAATTTATCGAGTAACGGCATTGTACTCTTATTATACTTATTCTGAGCCTAGCAACAGCAATGGGGCATCCTTCTCCAAGTCACTGTCTTGAATCGTAGGCAAAATTCCTAAAGAACACATTGTTGGAACAACCAGGGTCTAAAAAAAGATAAAAAACACAAATTTAATTGGAAAAATAAAAAAAATAGCAATATATTCAAGAATTCGTGATCTGAACTAATTAAAATCTATTGAGTAACGGCATTGTATGCACAATATACTTATTCTAAGCCTAGCAACAGCAATGGGGCATCCGTCTCCAAGTCTCTGTCTTGAATCCTATGCACAATTCCTAAAGAACGCATTGTTGAAACAAACCAGGGTCTGAAAAAAGATAATAAACACAAATTTAATTGTAAAAAAACAAAAAAATAGCAAAATATTCAAGAATTCGTGATCTGAACTAATTAAAATCTATCGTGTAACGGCATTGAAATCACAATATACATATTCTAAGCCTAGCAACAGCAATGGGGCATCCCTCTCCAAGTCACTCTCTTGAATCCTTTGCACAATTTCTAAAGAACGCATTGTTGAAACAACCAGGGTCTGAAAGAGGATAATAAACTAAATTAAATTTGAAAAAAAATAGCAAAATATTCAAGAATTCGTTATCTGAACTAATTAAAATCTAACGAGTAACGGCATTGTATTCACAATATACTTATTCTTAGCCTAGCAACAGCAATGGGGCATCCCTCAATAAATCACACTCATGGATCCTCAGCACAATTCCTATAGAAGGCATTATTGAAACAACCAGGGTCTGAAAAACGATAATAAACACATATTAAATTAGATATCACATAAAAATAGCAAAATATTCAAGAATTCTTTATCTGAACTAATTAAAATCTATCGAGTAACGGCATTGTATTCACAATATACATAATCTAAGCCTAGCAACAGCAATGGTGCATCCCTCTCCAAATCACTGTCTTGAATCCTAGGCAAAATTCCAAAAGAACACATTGTTGAAACAACCAGGGTCTAAAAAAAGATAAAAAACAAAAATTTAATTGGAAAAATCAAAAAAATAGCAAAATATTCTACAATTCGTTATCTGAACAAATTAAAATCTATTGAGTAACGGCATTGTATGCACAATATACTTATTCTAAGCCTAGCAACAGCAATGGGGCATCCGTCTCCAAGTCTCTGTCTTGAATCCTAGGCACAATTCCTAAAGAACGCATTGCTGAAACAACCAGGGTCTGAAAATAGATAATAAACACAAATTTAATTGTAAAAAACAAAAAAATAGCAAAATATTCAAGAATTCGTTATCTGAACTAATTAAAATCTATCGAGTAACGGCATTGTATTCACAATATACTTATTCTAAGCCTAGCAACAGCAATTGGGCATCCCTCTCCAAGTCACTCTCTTGGATCCTCAGCACAATTCCTATAGAAGGCATTGTTGAAACAACCAGGGTCTTAAAAACGATAATAAACACAAATTAAATTGGAAAAAACAAAAAATTGCAAAATATTCAAGAATTCGTTATCTGAACTAATTAAAAACTATCTAGTAACAGCAATGTATTCACAATATATATATTCTAAGCCTAGCAAAAGCAATTCGGCATCCCTCTCAAAGTCACTGTCTTGAATCCAAGGCACAATTCCTAAAGGACGCATTGTTGAAACAACCAGGGTCTGAAAAACGATAATAAACACAAATTAAATTAGAAAAAAAAACTAGCAAAATATTCAAGAATTCGTAATCCAAACTAATTAAAATCTTTTGAGTAACGGCATTTTATTCACAATATAGTTATTTTAAGCCTAGCAACAGCAATGGGGCATCCCACTCTAAGTCACTTTCTTGGATCCTCAGCACAATTATTAAAGAACGCATTGTTGAAACAACCAGGGTCTGAAAACGATAATATACAAAAATTATATAAGAAAAAAAAATAGCAAAATATTCAAGAATTCATAATCTAAACTAATTAAAATCTATCGAGTACCGGCATTGTATTCACAATATACTTATTCTAAGCCTAGCAATAGCAATGGGGCATCCCTCTCCAAGTCACTGTCTTGAATCCTAGGCAAAATTCCTAAAGAACACATTGTTGAAACAACCAGGGTCTAAAAAAAGATAAAAAACACAAATTTAATTGGAAAAATCAAAAAAATAGCAAAATATTCAAGAATTCGTTATCTGAACAAATTAAAATCTATTGAGTAACGGCATTGTATGCACAATATACTTATTCTAAGCCTAGCAACAGCAATAGGGCATCCGTCTCCAAGTCTCTGTCTTGAATCCTAGGCACAATTCCTAAAGAACGCATTGTTGAAACAACCAGGGTCTGAAATTAGATAATAAACACAAATTTAAATGTAAAAAACAAAAAAATAGCAAAATATTCAAGAATTCGTTTTCTGAACGAATTAAAATCTATCGAGTAACGGCATTGAATTTACAATATACTTATTCTAAGCCTAGCAACAGCAATGGGGCATCCCTCTCCAAGTCACTCTCTTGGATCCTAGGCACAATTCCTAAAGAACGCATTGTTGAAACAACCAAGGTCTGAAAAAAGATAGTAAACACAAATTAAATTGGAAAAAACATAAAAATAGCAAAATATTCAAGAATTCGTTTTCTAAGCTAACTAAAATCTAACGAGTCAAGGCATTGTATTCACAAAAAAATTATTCAAAGCCTAGCAACAGCAATGGGGCATCCCTCTCAAAATCACTCTCTAGGAACCTAGGCACAATTCCTAAAGAACTCATTTTTGAAACAACAATGGTCTGAATACGATAATAAACAAAAATTATATTAGAAAAAACAAAAAAATAACAAAAAATTCAAGAATTCATTATATAAACTAATTAAAATCTATCGATTAACGGCATTGTATTCACAATATACTTATTCTAAGCCTAGCAACAGCAATGGGGCCTCCCTGTCTAAGTGACTCTCTTGTATGCTCAGCACAATTGGAAAAGAATGCATTGTTGAAACAACCAGGGTCTGAAAAACGATAATAAACACGAATTTAATAGGAAAAAACAAAATAATAGCGAAATATTCAAGAATTCGTTATCTAAACTAATTAAAATCTAACGAGTACGGCAATGTATTCACAATATACTTATTCTTAGCCTAGCAACAGCAATGGGGCATCCATTAATAAATCACACTCATGGATCCTCAGCACAATTCCTATAGAAGGCATTATTGAAACAACCAGGGTCTGAAAAACGATAATAAACACAAATTAAATTAGATAAAACATAAAAGTAGCAAAATATTCAAGAATTCTTTATCTGAACTAATTAAAATCTATCGATAAACGGCATTGTATTCACAATATACATAATCTAAGCCTAGCAAAAGCAATTGGGCATCCCTCTCGAAGTTACTGTCTTGAATCCTAGGCACAATTCCTATTGAACGCATTTTTGAAAAAACCAGGGTCTGAAAAACGATAATAAACACAAATTAAATTGGAAAAAACCAAAAAAAAGCAAAATAATCAAGAATTCGTTACCTGAACTAATTAAAATCTATAGAGTAACGGCAATGTATTCACAATATACTTATTCTAAGCCTAGCAACAGCAATTGGGCATCCCTCTCCAAGTCACTGTCTTGAATCCTAGGCACAATTCCTAAAGAACGCATTGTTGAAACAACCAGGGTCTGAAAAACGATAATAGACACAAATTAAATTAGAAAAAAAAACTAGCAAAATATTCAAGAATTCGTTATCTAAACTACTTAAAATCTAACGAGTACGGCAATGTATTCACAATATATGTATTCTAAGCCTAGCAACAGCAATTGGGCATCCCTCTCCAAGTCACTTTCTTGAATCCTTGGCAGAATTCCTAAGGAACGCATTGTTGAATCAATCAGGGTCTGAAAAACGATAATAAACACAAATAAAATTAGAAAAAATAAAAAATAGCAAAATATTCAAGAATTCGTAATCCAAACTAATTAAAATCTTTTGAGTAACTGTATTGTATTCACAATATAATTATTTTAAGCTTAGCAACAGCAATGGGGCATCCCTCTCTAAGTCACTCTCTTGGATCCTCAGCACAATTTGTAAAGAACGCATTGTTGAAACAACCAGGGTCTGAAAACGATAATAAACAAAAATTATATTAGAAAAAAATAGTAAAATATTCAAGAATTCATAATCTAAACTAATTAAAACCTATCGAGTAACGGCATTGTATTTACAATATACTTATTCTAAGCCCAGCAACTGCAATGGGGCATCCCTCTCCAAGTCACTCTCTTGGATCCTAGGCACAATTGCTAAGGAACACATTGTTGAAACAACCAGGGTCTGAAAGAGGATAATAAACACAAACTAAATTGGAAAAAAAATAGCAAAACATTCAAGAATTCGTTATCTAAACTAATTAAAATCTATCGAGTAACGGCATTGTATTTACAATATACTTATTCTAAGCCTAGCAACAGCAATGGGGCATCCCTCTCAAAGTCAATCTCTTGGATCCTAGGCACAATTGCTAAGAAACACATTGTTGAAACAACCAGGGTCTTAAAAACGATAAAAAACACAAATTTAATTGGAAAAAACAAAAAAATAGCAAAATATTCAAGAATTCGTTATCTGACCTAATTAAAATCTATTGAGTAACGGCATTGTATGCACAATATACTTATTCTAAGCCTAGCAACAGCAATGGGGCATCCCTCTCCAAGTCACTGTCTGGAATCCTAGGCACAATATCCTAAAGAACACTATGTTGAAACAACCAGGTTCTGAAAAACGATAATAAACACAAATTAAATTAGATATAACAAAAAAATAGCCAAATATTCAAAAATTCGTTATCTGAACTAATTGAAATCTATTGAGTACCGGCATTGTATTCACAATATACTTATTCTTAGCCTAGCAACAGCAATGGGGCATCCCTCTCAAGGTCACTGTCTTGAATCCTAGGCACAATTCCTAAAGAACGCATTGTTGAAACAACCAGGGTCTGAAAAACGATAATAAACTCAAATTTAATTGTAAAAAACAAATAAATAGCAAAATATAAAGAATTCGTTATCTGAACTAATTAAAATCTATCGAGTAACGGCATTGAATTCACAATATACTTATTCTAGGCTTAGCAGCAGCAATGGGGCATTCCCCTTCTAGTCACTCTCTTGGATCCTAGGCACAAATCCTAAAGAACACATTGTTTAAACAACCAGGGTCTGAAAAACGATAAAAAACACAAATTATATTACAAAAAAACAAGAAAATAACAAAACATTCAAGAATTTGTTATATAAACTATTTAAAATCTATCGAGTAACGGCATTGTATTCTCAATATACGTATTCTAAGCCTTGCAACAGCAATGGGGCATCCCTGACTAAGTCACTCTCTTGGATGCTAAGCACCATTAGAATAGAACGCATTGTTGAAACAACCAGGATCTGAAAAAACATTATCAAATCAAATTAAATTAGAAAAAACAGAAAATAGCAAAATATACAAGAATTCGTTATCTGAAGTAAATAAAATCTATCGAGTAACGGCATTGTATTCACAATATACTTATTCTAAGCCTAGCAACAGCAATGGGGCATCCCTCTCAAAGTCACTCTCTTGGATCCTCAGCACAATTGGAAAAGAACGCATTGTTGAAACAACCAGGGTCTGAAAAACGATAATAAACACGAATTTAATAGGAAAAAACAAAATAATAGCTATATATTCAAGAATTCGTTACATGAACTAATTAAAATCTAACGAGTACGGTAATGTATTCACAATATACTTATTCTTAGCCTAGCAACAGCAATGGGGCATCACTCAATATATCACTGTCTTGAATCCTAGGCACAATTCCTAAAGAACGCATTGTTGAAACAACCAGGGTCTGAAAAACGATAATAGACACAAATTAAATTAGAAAAAAAACTAGCAAAATATTCAAGAATTCGTTATCTAAACTAATAAAAATCTATCGAGTAACGGCAATATATTGACAATATACTTATTCTAAGCCTTGCAACAACAATGTGGCATCCCTCTCCAAGTCACTCTCTTGGATCCTCAGCACAATTTGTAAAGAACGCATTGTTGAAACAACCAGGGTCTGAAAACGATAATAAACAAAAATTATATTAGAATAAAAATAGCAAAATATTCAAGAATTCATAATCTAAACTAATTAAAATCTATCGAGAAACGGCATTGTATTCACAATATAATATTTCTAAGCCCAGCAACTGCAATGGGGCATCCCTCTCCAAGTCACTCTCTTGGATCCTAGGCACAATTCCTAAAGAACGCATTGTTGAAACAACCAGGGTCTGAAAGAGGATAATAAACACAAATTAAATTGGAAAAAAAATAGCAAAACATTCAAGAATTCGTTATCTGAATTAATTAAAATCTATCGAGTAACGGCATTGTATTCACAATATACTTATTCTAAGCCTAGCAACAGCAATGGGGCATCACTCAATAAATCACTGTCTTGGATCCTAGGCACAATTCCTAAAGAACGCATTGTTGAAACAACCAGGGTCTGAAAAACGATAAAAAACACAAATTTAATTGGAAAAAACAAAAAAATAGCAAAATATTCAAGAATTCGTTATCTGAACTAATTAAAATCTATTGAGTAACGGCATTGTATGCACAATATACTTATTCTAAGCCTAGCAACAGCAATGGGGCATCCCTCTCCAAGTCACTGTCTGGAATCCTCGGCATAATATCCTAAAGAACACTATGTTGAAACAACCAGGCTCTGAAAAACGATAATAAACACAAATTAAATTAGATATAACAAAAAAATAGCCAAATATTCAAAGAATTCGTTATCTGAACTAATTGTAATCTATTGAGTAACGGCATTGTATTCACAATATACTTATTCTAAGCCTAGCAACAGCAATGGGGCATCCCTCTCCAAGTCACTGTCTTGAATCCTAGGCACAATTCCTAAAGAACGCATTGTTGAAACAACCAGGGTCTGAAAAACGATAATAAACTCAAATTTATTTTTAAAAAACAAATAAATAGCAAAATATAAAGAATTTTTTATATAAACTATTTAAAATCTATCGAGTAACGGCATTATATTCTCAATATACTTATTCTAAGCCTTGCAACAGCAATGGGGCATCCCTCACTAAGACACTCTCTTGGATGCTCAGCACAATTGGAAAAGAACGCATTGTTGAAACAACCAGGATCTGAAAAACCATTATCAAATCAAATTAAATTAGAAAAAACAGAAAATAGCAAAATATACAAGAATTCGTTATCTGAACTAAATAAAATCTATCGAGTAACGGCATTTTATTCACAATATACTTATTTTAAGCCTAGCAACAGCAATGGGCATCCCTCTCAAAGTCACTCTCTTGGATCCTCAGCACAATTGGAAAAGAACGAATTGTTGAAACAACCAGGGTCTGAAAAACGATAATAAACACGAAGTAAATAGAAAAAAACAAAATAATAGCTAAATATTCAAGAATTCCTTATCTAAACTAATAAAAACCTATTCAGTAACGTTATTGTATTCACAATATACTTATTCTAAGCCTTGCAACAGCAATGGGGCATCCCTCTCCAAGTCACTCTCTTGGATCCTCAGCACAATTTGTAAAGAACGCATTGTTGAAACAACCAGGGTCTGAAAACGATAATAAACAAAAATTATATTAGAATAAAAATAGCAAAATATTCAAGAATTCATAATCTAAACTAATTAAAATCTATCGAGTAACGGCATTGTATTCACAATATAATATTTCTAAGCCCAGCAACTGCAATGGGGCATCCCTCTCCAAGTCACTCTCTTGGATCCTAGGCACAATTCCTAAAGAACGCATTGTTGAAACAACCAGGGTCTGAAAGAGGATAATAAACACAAATTAAATTGGAAAAAAAATAGCAAAACATTCAAGAATTCGTTATCTGAATTAATTAAAATCTATCGAGTAACGGCATTGTATTCACAATATACCTATTCTAAGCCTAGCAACAGCAATGGGGCATCACTCAATAAATCACTGTCTTGGATCCTAGGCACAATTCCTAAAGAACGCATTTTTGAAACAACCAGGGTCTGAAAAACGATAAAAAACACAAATTTAATTGGAAAAAACAAAAAAATAGCAAAATATTCAAGAATTCGTTATCTGAACTAATTAAAATCTATTGAGTAACGGCATTGTATGCACAATATACTTATTCTAAGCCTAGCAACAGCAATGGGGCATCCCTCTCCAAGTCACTGTCTGGAATCCTCGGCATAATATCCTAAAGAACACTATGTTGAAACAACCAGGTTCTGAAAAACGATAATAAACACAAATTAAATTAGATATAACAAAAAAATAGCCAAATATTCAAAGAATTCGTTATCTGAACTAATTGTTATCTATTGAGTAACGGCATTGTATTCACAATATACTTATTCTAAGCCTAGCAACAGCAATGGGGCATCCCTCTCCAAGTCACTGTCTTGAATCCTAGGCACAATTCCTAAAGAACGCATTGTTGAAACAACCAGGGTCTGAAAAACGATAATAAACTCAAATTTATTTTTAAAAAACAAATATATAGCAAAATATAAAGAATTTTTTATATAAACTATTTAAAATCTATCGAGTAACGGCATTATATTCTCAATATACTTATTCTAAGCCTTGCAACAGCAATGGGGCATCCCTCACTAAGACACTCTCTTGGATGCTCAGCACATTTGGAAAAGAACGCATTGTTGAAACAACCAGGGTCTGAAAAACCATTATCAAATCAAATTAAATTAGAAAAAACAGAAAATAGCAAAATATACAAGAATTCGTTATCTGAACTAAATAAAATCTATCGAGTAACGGCATTGTATTCACAATATACTTATTTTAAGCCTAGCAACAGCAATGGGGCATCCCTCTCAAAGTCACTCTCTTGTATGCTCAGCACAATTCCTTAAGAACGCATTGTTGAAACAACCAGGGTCTGAAAACGATAATAAACAAAAATTATTTTAGAAAAAAAATAGCAATATATACAAGAATTCATAATCTAAACTAATTAAAATCTATCGAGTAACGGCATTTTATCACAATATAATTATTCTAAGCCCAGCAACTGCAATGGGGCATCCCTCTCCAAGTCACTCTCTTGGATCCTAGGCACAATTCCTAAAGAACGCATTGTTGAAATAACCAGGGTCTGAAAAACGATAATAAACACAAATTAAATTAGAGAAAACAAAAAAATAGCCAAATATTCAAGAATTCGTTATCTAAACTAATTAAAATCTAACGAGTAACGGAATTGTACTCACAATATACTTATTCATAGCCTAGCAACAGCAATGGGGCATCCTTCTCAAGGTCACTGTCTTGAATCCTAGGCACAATTCCTAAAGAACGCATTGTAGAAACAACCAGGGTCTGAAAAACGATAATAAACACGAATTAAATAGGAAAAAACAAAAAAATAGCAAAATATTCAAGAATTCGTTATCTGAACTAATTAAAATCTATTGAGTAACGGCATTGTATGCACAATATACTTATTCTAAGCCTAGCAACAGCAATGGGGCATCCGTCTCCAAGTCTCTGTCTTGAATCCTAGGAAAATTCTTAAAGAACGCATTGTTGAAACAACCAAGGTCTGAAAAAAGATAGTAAACACAAATTAAATTGGAAAAAACATAAAAATAGCAAAATATTCAAGAATTCGTTTTCTAAGCTAACTAAAATCTAACGAGTCAAGGCATTGTATTCACAAAAAAATTATTCAAAGCCTATCGAGTAACGGCATTGAATTCACAATATACTTATTCTAAGCCTAGCAACAGTAATGGGGCATCCCTCTACAAGTCACTCTCTTGGATCCTAGGCACAATTCCTAAAGAACGCATTGTTGAAATAACCAGGATTGAAAAACGATAAAAAACACAAATTTAATTGGAATAAACAAAAAAATAGCAAAATATTCAAGAATTCGTTATCTGAACTAATTAAAATCTATCGAGTAACGGCATTGTATTCACAATATACTTATTCTAAGCCTAGCAACAGCAATGGGGCATCCCTCTCCAAGTCACTCTCTTGGATCCTCAGCACAATTCCTATAGAAGGCATTGTTGAAACAACCAGGGTCTTAAAAACGATAATAAACACAAATTAAATTGGAAAAAACAAAAAATAGCAAAATATTCAAGAATTCGTTATCTGAACTAATTAAAAACTATCTAGTAACAGCAATGTATTCACAATATATATATTCTAAGCCTATTAAAAGCAATTCGGCATCCCTCTCAAAGTCACTGTCTTGAATCCAAGGCACAATTCCTAAAGGACGCATTGTTGAAACAACCAGGGTCTGAAAAACGATAATAAACACAAATTAAATTAGAAAAAATAAACTAGCAAAATATTCAAGAATTCGTAATCCAAACTAATTAAAATCTTTTGAGTTACGGCATTTTATTCACAATATAGTTATTTTAAGCCTAGCAACAGCAATGTGGCATCCCACTCTAAGTCACTTTGTTGGATCCTCAGCACAATTATTAAAGAACGCATTGTTGAAACAACCAGGGTCTGAAAACGATAATATACAAAAATTATATAAGAAAAAAAAATAGCAAAATATTCAAGAATTCATAATCTAAACTAATTAAAATCTATCGAGTACCGGCATTGTATTCACAATATAATATTTCTAAGCCCAGCAACTGCAATGGGGCATCCCTCTCCAAGTCACTCTCTTGGATCCTAGGCACAATTCCTAAAGAACGCATTGTTGAAACAACCAGGGTCTGAAAGAGGATAATAAACACAAATTAAATTGAAAAAAAAATAGCAAAACATTCAAGAATTCGTTATCTGAATTAATTAAAATCTATCGAGTAACGGCATTGTATTCACAATATACTTATTCTAAGCCTAGGAACAGCAATGGGGCATCCCTCTCAAAGTCACTCTCTTGGATCCTAGGCACAATTCCTAAAGAACGCATTGTTGAAACAACCAGGGTCTAAAAAACGATAATAAACACAAATTAAATTAGAGAATACAAAAAAATAGCCAAATATTCAAGAATTCGTTATCTAAACTAATTAAAATCTATTGAGTAACGGCATTGTATGCACAATATACTTATTCTAAGCCTAGCAACAGCAATGGGGCATCCGTCTCCAAGTCTCTGTCTTGAATCCTAGGAAAATTCTTAAAGAACGCATTGTTGAAACAACCCGGGTCTGAAAACGATAATAAACAAAAATTATATTAGAAAAAAAAATTGCAAAATATTCAAGAATTCATAATCTAAACTAATTAAAATCTATTGAGTACCGGCATTGTATTCACAATATACTTATTCTAAGCCTTGCAACAGCAATGGGGCATCCCTCTCAAGGTCACTGTCTTGAATCCTAGGTACAATTCCTAAAGAACGCATTGTAGAAACAACCAGGGTCTGAAAAACGATAATAAAAACGAATTAAATAGGAAAAAACAAAAAAATAGCAAAATATTCAAGAATTCGTTATCTGAACTAATTAAAATCTATTGAGTAACGGCATTGTATGCACAATATACTTATTCTAAGCCTAGCAACAGCAATGGGGCATCCGTCTCCAAGTCTCTGTCTTGAATCCTAGGAAAATTCTTAAAGAACGCATTGTTGAAACAACCCGGGTCTGAAAACGATAATAAACAAAAATTATATTAGAAAAAAAAATTGCAAAATATTCAAGAATTCATAATCTAAACTAATTAAAATCTTTCGAGTACCGGCATTGTATTCACAATATACTTATTCTAAGCCTTGCAACAGCAATGGGGCATCACTCAATAAATCGCTGTCTTGAATCCTAGGCACAATTCCTAAAGAACGCATTGTTGAAACAACCAGGGTCTGAAAAACGATAATAGACACAAATTAAATTAGATAAAAAAACTAGCAAAATATTCAAGAATTCGTTATCTAAACTAATAAAAATCAATCGAGTAACGGCAATGTATTGACAATATACTTATTCTAAGCCTTGCAACAACAATGTGGCATCCCTCTCCAAGTCACTCTCTTGAATCCTAGGCACAATTCCTAAAGAACGCATTGTTGAAACAACCAGGGTCTGAAAAACGATAATAGACACAAATTAAATTAGAAAAAAAACTAGCAAAATATTCAAGAAATGTTATCTAAACTAATAAAAATCTATCGAGTAACGGCAATGTATTGACAATATACTTATTCTAAGCCTTGCAACAACAATGTGGCATCCCTCTCCAAGTCACTCTCTTGAATCCTAGGCACAATTCCTAAAGAACGCATTTTTGAAACAACCAGGGTCTGAAAAACGATAATAAACATAAATTAAATTAGAAAAAAAAACTAGCAATATATTCAAGAATTCGTTATGTAAACTAATTAAAATATTTCGAGTAACGGCATTATATTCACAATATACGTATTTTAAGCCTAGATACAGCAATTGGGCATCCCTCTCCAAGTCACTCTCCTGGATCCTCAGCACAACTGGTAAAGAACGCATTGTTGAAACAACCAGGATCTGAAAAACGATAATAAACGCAAATTATATAAGAAAAAACAAAAAATAGCAAAACATTCAAGAATTCGTTATCTAAACTAATTAAAATCTATCGAGTAACGGCATTGTATTCACAATATACTTTTTTCAAGCCTAGCAACAGCAATTGGGCATCCCTCTCCAAGTCACTGTCTTGAATCCTAGGCACAATTCCTAAAGAACTCATTGTTGAAAAAACCAGGGTCTGAAAAACGATAATAAACACAAATTTAATTGTAAAAAACAAATAAATAGCAAAATATTCAAGAATTCGTTATCTGAACTAATTAAAATCTATCGAGTAACGGCATTGAATTCCCAATATACTTATTCTAGGCCTAGAAACAGCAATGGGGCATCCCTCTCTAGGTCACTCTCTTTGATCCTAGGCACAATTCCTAAGGAACGCATTGTTGAAATAACCAGGGTCTGAAAAACGATAATAAACACGAATTAAATTGGAAAAAACAAAATAATAGCGAAATATTCGAGAATTCATTATCTAAACTAATTAAAAATCTAACGAGTACGGCAATGTCTTCACAATATACTTATTTTAAGCCTAGCAACAGCAATGGGGCATCCCTCTCAAAGTCACTCTCTAGGATCCTAGGCACAATACCTAAAGAACGCATTGTTGAAACAACAATGGTCTGAATACGATAATAAACAAAAATTATATTAGAAAAAACAAAAAAATAACAAAAAATTCAAGAATTCATTATATAAACTAATTAAAATCTATCGATTAACGGCATTGTATTCACAATATACTTATTCTAAGCCTAGCAACAGCAATGGGGCCTCCCTGTCTAAGTGACTCTCTTGTATGCTCAGCACAATTGGAAAAGAACGCATTGTTGAAACAACCAGGGTCTGAAAAACGATAATAAACACGAATTAAATAGGAAAAAACAAAACAATAGCGAAATATTCAAGAATTCGTTATCTAAACTAATTAAAATCTAACGAGTACGGCAATGTATTCACAATATACTTATTCTTAGCCTAGCAACAGCAATGGGGCATCCCTCTCCAAGTCACTCTCTTGGATCCTAGGCACAATTCCTAAAGAACGCATTGTTGAAACAACCAGGGTCTGAAAAACGATGATAAACACAAATTTAATTCTAAAAAAGAAAAAAATAGCAAAATATTCAAGAATTCGTTATCTGAACTAATTAAAATCTATCGAGTAACGGCATTGAATTCACAATATACTTATTCTAAGCCTAGCAACAGCAATGGGGCATCCCTCTACAAGTCACTGTCTTGAATCCTAGGCACAATTCCTAAAGAACGCATTGTTGAAACAACCAGGGTCTGAAAAACGATAATAAACACGAATTAAAGTGGAAAAAACAAAATAATAGCGAAATATTCGAGAATTCGTTATCTAAACTAATTAAAAATCTAACGAGTACGGCAATGTCTTCACAATATACTTATTCAAAGCCTAGAACAGCAATGGGGCATCCCTCACTAAATAACACTCATGGATCCTCAGCACAATTCCTATAGAAGGCATTATTGAAACAACCAGGGACTGAAAAACGATAATAAACAAAAATTAAATTATATAAAACAAAAAAATAAATAATATTCAAGAATTCGTTATCTGAACTAATTAAAATCTATTGAGTAACGGGATTGTATTCACTATATACTTATTTTCAGCCTAGCAACAGCAATGGGGCATCCCTCTCCAAGTCACTGTCTTGAATCCTAGGCACAATTCCTAAAGAACGCATTGTTGAAATAACAAGAGTTTGAAAAACGATCATCAACACAAATTAAATTGGAAAAAAACAAAAAATAGCAAAATATTCAAGAATTCGTTATCTGAACTAATTAAAATCTATCCAGTAACAGCAATGTATTCACAATATATTTATTCTAAGCCTAGCAACAGCAATTGGGCATCCCTCTCCAAGTCACTGTCTTGAATCCTTGGCACAATTCCTAAAGAACGCATTGTTGAAACAACCAGGGTCTGAAAAACGATAATAAACTCAAATTTAATTGTAAAAAACAAATAAATAGCAAAATATAAAGAATTCGTTATCTGAACTAATTAAAATCTATCGAGTAACGGCATTGAATTCACAATATACTTATTCTAGGCTTAGCTGCAGCAATGGGGCATCCCTCTTCAAGTCACTCTCTTGGATCCTAGGCACAAATCCTAAAGAACACATTGTTTAAACAACTAGGGTCTGAAAACGATAATAAACACGAATTAAATAGAAAAAAACAAAATAATAGCTAAATATTCAAGAATTCGTTATCTAAACTAATCAAAATCTATTCAGTAACGTTATTGTATTCACAATATACTTATTCTTAGCCTAGCAACAGCAATGGGGCATCCCTCTCTAAGTCACTCTCTTGTATGCTCAGCACAATTCCTTAAGAACGCATTGTTGAAACAACCAGGGTCTGAAAACGATAATAAACAAAAATTATTTTAGAAAAAAAATAGCAATATATTCAAGAATTCATAATCTTAACTAATTAAAATCTATCGAGTAACGGCATTTTATCACAATATAATTATTCTAAGCCCAGCAACTGCAATGGGGCATACCTCTCCAAGTCACTCTCTTGAATCCTAGGCACAATTCCTAAAGAACGCATTGTTGAAACAACCAGGGTCTGAAAAACGATAATAAACACAAATTAAATTAGAGAAAACAAAAAAATAGCCAAATATTCAAGAATTCGATATCTAAACTAATTAAAATCTAACGAGTAACGGCATTGTACTCACAATATACTTATTCTTAGCCTAGCAACAACAATGGGGCATCCCTCTCAAAGTCACTCTCTTGGATCCTAGGCACGATTCCTAAAGAACACATTGTTGAAACAACCAGGGTCTGAAAAACGATAAAAAACACAAATTTAATGGGAAAAAACAAAAAAATAGCAAAATATTCAAGAATTCGTTATCTAAACTAATTAAAATCTATTGAGTAACTTCATTGTATGCACAATATACTTATTCTAAGCCTAGCAAATACAATGGTGCATCCCTCTCCAAGTCACTGTCTTGAATCCTATGAAAAGTCCTAAAGAACGCATTGTTGAAACAACCAGGGTCTGAAAACGATAATAAACAAAAATTATATAAGAAAAAAAATAGCAAAATATTCAAGTATTCATAATCTAAACTAATTAAAATCTATCGAGTACCGGCGTTGTATTCACAATATACTTATTCTAAGCCTTGCAACAGCAATGGGGCATCCCTCACTAAGACACTCTCTTGGATGCTCAGCACAATTTGAAAAGAACGCATTGTTGAAACAACCAGGATCTGAAAAACCATAATCAAATCAAATTAAATTAGAAAAAACAGAAAATAGCAATATATACAAGAATTCGTTATATGAACTAAATAAAATCTATCGAGTAACGGCATTGTATTCACAATATACTTATTTTAAGCCTAGCAACAGCAATGGGGCATCCCTCTCAAAGTCACTCTCTTTGATCCTCAGCACAATTGGAAAAGAACGCATTGTTGAAACAACCAGGGTCTGAAAAACGATAATAAACACGAATTAAATAGGAAAAAACAAAATAATAGCTAAATATTCAAGAATTCGTTATCTAAACTAATCAAAATCTATCGAGTAACGTTTTTGTCATAATATACTTATTCTAACCCTAGCAACAGCAATGGGGCATCCCTCTCTAAGTCATTCTCTTGTATGCTCAGCACAATTGGAAAAGAACGCATTGTTGAAACAACCAGGGTCTGAAAAACGATAATAAACACGAATTAAATAGGAAAAAACAAAATAATAGCAAAATATTCAAGAATTCGTTACCTGAACTAATTAAAATCTAACAAGTACGGCAATGTATTCACAATATACTTATTCCTAGCCTAGCAACAGCAATGGGGCATCACTCAATAAATCACTGTCTTGAATCCTAGGCACAATTCGTAAAGAACGCATTATTGAAACAACCAGGGTCTGAAAAACGATAATAGACACAAATTAAATTAGAAAAAAAACTAGCAAAATATTCAAGAATTCGTTATCTAAACTAATAAAAATCTATCGAGTAACGGCAATGTATTGACAATATACTTATTCTTAGCCTTGCAACAACAATTTGGCATCCCTCTCCAAGTCACTCTCTTGAATCCTAGGCACAATTCCTAAAGAACGCATTTTTGAAACAACCAGGGTCTGAAAAACGATAATAAACGCAAATTATATAAGAAAAAAAAAATAGAAAAACATTCAAGAATTCGTTATCTAAACTAATTAAAATCTATCGAGTAACGGCATTGTATTCACAATATACTTATTTTAAGCCTAGCAACAGCAATGGGGCATCCCTCTCATAGTCACTCTCTTGGATCCTCAGCACAATTGGAAAAGAACGCATTGTTGAAACAACCAGGGTCTGAAAAACGATAATAAACAGGAAATTAATAGGAAAAAACAAAATAATAGCTATATATTCAAGAATTCGTTACCTGAACTAATTAAAATCTAACGAGTACGGCAATGTATTCACAATATACTTATTCTTAGCCTAACAACAGCAATGGGGCATCACTCAATAAATCACTGTCTTGAATCCTAGGCACAATTCCTAAAGAACGCATTGTTGAAACAACCAGGGTCTGAAAAACGATAATAAACACGAATTAAATAGGAAAAAACAAAATAATAGCAAAATATTCAAGAATTCGTTACCTGAACTAATTAAAATCTAACGAGTACGGCAATGTATTCACAATATACTTATTCTTAGCCTAACAACAGCAATGGGGCATCACTCAATAAATCACTGTCTTGAATCCTAGGCACAATTCCTAAAGAACGCATTGTTGAAACAACCAGGGTCTGAAAAACGATAATAAATGCAAATAATATAAGAAAAAACAAAAAATAGAAAAACATTCAAGAATTCGTTATCTAAACTAATTAAAATCTATCGAGTAACGGCATTGTATTCACAATATATTTTTTTTAAGCCTAGCAACAGCAATGGGGCATTCCTCTCTAGGTCACTCTCTTTGATCCTAGGCACAATTCTCAAGGAACGCATTGTTGAAATAACCAGGGTCTGAAAAACGATAATAAACACGAATTAAATTGGAAAAAAACAAAATAATAGCGAAATATTCGAGAATTCGTTATCTAAACTAATTAAAAATCTAACGAGTACGGCAATTTCTTCACAATGTACTTATTTTAAGCCTAGCAACAGCAATGGGGCATCCCTCTCAAAGTCACTCTCTTGGATCCTCAGCACAATTGGAAAAGAACGCATTGAGGAAACAACCAGGGTCTGAAAAACGATAATAAACACGAATTAAATAGAAAAAAACAAAATAATAGCTAAATATTCAAGAATTCGTTATCTAAACTAATCAAAATATATTCAGTAACGTTATTGTATTCACAATATACTTATTCTAAGCCTAGCAACAGCAATGGGGCATCCCTCTCTAAATCACTCTCTTGTATGCTAAGCACAATTCCTTTAGAACGCATTGTTTAAACAACCAGGGTCTGAAAACGATAATAAACAAAAATTATTTTAGAAAAAAAATAGCAATATATTCAAGAATTCATAATCTAAACTAATTAAAATCTATCGAGTAACGGCATTTTATCACAATATAATTATTCTAAGCCCAGCAACTGCAATGGGGCATCCCTCTCCAAGTCACTCTCTTGGATCCTAGGCACAATTCCTAAAGAACACATTGTTGAAACAACCAGGGTCAGAAAAACGATAATAAACACAAATTAAATTAGAGAAAACAAAAAAATAGCCAAATATTCAAGAATTCGTTATCTAAACTAATTAAAATCTAACGAGTAACGGCATTGTACTCATCATATACATATTCTTAGCTTCGCAAAAGCAATGGGGCATCCCTCTCAAAGTCACTCTCTTGGATCCTAGGCACGATTCCTAAAGAACACATTGTTGAAACAACCAGGGTCTGAAAAACGATAAAAAACACAAATTTAATGGGAAAAAAAAAATAGCAAAATATTCAAGAATTCGTTATCTGAACTAATTAAAATCTATTGAGTAACGGCATTGTATGCACAATATACTTATTCTAAGCCTAGCAACAGCAATGGTGCATCCCTCTCCAAGTCACTGTCTTGAATCCTAGGAAAATTCCTAAAGAACGCATTGTTGAAACAACCAGGGTCTGAAAACGATAATAAACAAAAATTATATAAGAAAAAAAAATAGCAAAATATTCAAGAATTCATAATCTAAACTAATTAAAATCTATCGAGTACCGGCATTGTATTCACAATATACTTATTTTAAGCCTAGCAACAGGAATGGGGCATCCCTCTCAAAGTCACTCTCTTTGATCCTCAGCACAATTGGAAAAGAACGCATTGTTGAAACAACCAGGGTCTGAAAAACGATAATAAACACAAATTAAATTGGAAAAAAATAGCAAAACATTCAAGAATTCGTTATCTGAATTAATTAAAATCTTTCGAGTAACGGCATTGTATTCACAATATACTTATTCTAAGCCTAGCAACAGCAATGGGCCATCCCTCTCAAAGTCACTCTCTTGGATCCTAGGCACAATTCCTAAAGAACACATTGTTGAAACAACCAGGTTCTGAAAAACGATAATAAACACAAATTAAATTAGATATAACAAAAAAATAGCCAAATATTCAAGAATTCGTTATCTGAACTAATTGAAATCTATTGAGTAACGGCATTGTATTCACAATATACTTATTCTAAGCCTAGAAACAGCAATGGGGCATCCCTCTCCAAGTCACTGTCTTGAATCCTAGGCAAAATTCCTAAAGAACGCATTGTTGAAAAAACCAGGGTCTGAAAAACGATAATAAACACAAATTTAGTTTTAAAAAACAAATAAATAGCAAAATATTCAAGAATTCGTTATCTGAACTAATTAAAATCTATCGAGTAACGGCATTGAATTCCCAATATACTTATTCTAGGCCTAGAAACAGCAATGGGGCATCCCTCTCTAGGTCACTCTCTTTGATCCTAGGCACAATTCCTAAGGAACGCATTGTTGAAATAACCAGGGTCTGAAAAACGATAATAAACACGAATTAAATTGGAAAAAACAAAATAATAGCGAAATATTCAAGAATTCATAATCTAAACTAATTAAAATCTATCGAGTACCGGCATTGTATTCACAATATACTTATTTTAAGCCTAGCAACAGGAATGGGGCATCCCTCTCAAAGTCACTCTCTTTGATCCTCAGCACAATTGGAAAAGAACGCATTCCTGAAACAACCAGGGTCTGAAAAACGATAATAAACACGAATTAAATAGGAAAAAACAAAATAATAGCAAAATATTCAAGAATTCGTTATCTGAAATAATTAAAATCTATTGAGTAACGGCATTGTATGCACAATATACTTATTCTAAGCCTAGCAACAGCAATTGGGCATCCCTCTCCAAGTCACTCTCTTGGATCCTAGGCACAATTCCTAAAGAACGCATTGTTGAAACAACCAGGGTCTGAAAGAGGATAATAAAAACAAATTAAATTGGAAAAAAAATAGCAAAACATTCAAGAATTCGTTATCTGAATTAATTAAAATCTTTCGAGTAACGGCATTGTATTCACAATATACTTATTCTAAGCCTAGCAACAGCAATGGGGCATCCCTCTCAAAGTCACTCTCTTGGATCCTCAGCACAATTTGTAAAGAACGCATTGTTGAAACAACCAGGTTCTGAAAAACGATAATAAACACAAATTAGATTAGATATAACAAAAAAATAGCCAAATATTCAAAAATTCGTTATCTGAACTTATTGAAATCTATTGAGTAACGGCATTGTATTCACAATATACTTATTCTAAGCCTAGAAACAGCAATGGGGCATCCCTCTCAAAGTCACTCTCTTGGATCCTAGGCACAATTCCTAAAGAACACATTGTTGAAACTACCAGGTTCTGAAAAACGATAATAAACACAAATTAAATTAGATATAACAAAATAATAGCTAAATATTCAAGAATTCATTATCTAAACTAATCAAAATCTATCGAGTAACGTTTTTGTCATAATATACTTATTCTAACCCTAGCAACAGCAATGGGGCATCCCTCTCTAAGTCATTCTCTTGTATGCACAGCACAATTGGAAAAGAACGCATTGTTGAAACAACCAGGGTCTGAAAAACGATAATAAACACGAATTAAATAGGAAAAAACAAAATAATAGCAAAATATTCAAGAATTCGTTACCTGAACTAATTAAAATCTAACAAGTACGGCAATGTATTCACAATATACTTATTCTTAGCCTAGCAACAGCAATGGGGCATCACTCAATAAATCACTGTCTTGAATCCTAGGCACAATTCCTAAAGAACGCATTATTGAAACAACCAGGGTCTGAAAAACGACGATAAACACAAATTTAATTCTAAAAAAGAAAAAAATAGCAAAATATTCAAGAATTCGTTATCTGAACTAATTAAAATCTATCGAGTAACGGCATTGAATTCACAATATACCTATTCTAAGCCTAGCAACAGCAATGGGGCATCCCTCTACAAGTCACTGTCTTGAATCCTAGGCACAATTCCTAAAGAACGCATTGTTGAAACAACCAGGGTCTGAAAAACGATAATAGACACAAATTAAATTAGAAAAAAAAACTAGCAAAATATTCAAGAATTTGTTATCTAAACTAATTAAAATCTAACGAGTACGGCAATGTATTCACAATATACTTATTCTTTGCCTAGCAACAGCAATGGGGCATCACTCAATAAATTACTGTCTTGAATCCTAGGCACAATTCCTAAAGAACGCATTTTTGAAACAACCAGGGTCTGAAAAACAATAATAAACATAAATTAAATTAGAAAAAAAAACAAGCAATATATTCAAGAATTCGTTATGTAAACTAATTAAATCTTTCGAGTAACAGCATTATATTCACAATATACGTATTTTAAGCCTAGAAACAGCAATTGGGCATCCCTCACAGTGTCACTCTCCTGGATCCTCAGCACAACTGGTAAAGAACGCATTGTTGAAACAACCAGGATCTGAAAAATGATAATAAACGCAAATTATATAAGAAAAAACAAAAAATAGCAAAACATTCAAGAATTCGTTATCTAAACTAATTAAAATCTATCGAGTAACGGCATTGTATTCACAATATACTTTTTTTAAGCCTAGCAACAGCAATGGGGCATTCCTCTCTAGATCACTCTCTTAAATCCTATGCACAATACCTAAGGAATGCATTGTTGAAATAACCAGGGTCTGAAAAACGATAATAAACACGAATTAAATTGGAAAAAACAAAATAATAGCGAAATATTCGAGAATTCGTTATCTAAACTAATTAAAAATCTAACGAGTACGGCAATGTCTTCACAATATACTTATTCAAAGCCTAGAACAGCAATGGGGCATCCCTCACTAAATAACACTCATGGATCCTCAGCACAATTCCTATAGAAGGCATTATTGAAACAACCAGGGACTGAAAAACGATAATAAACAAAAATTAAATTAAATAAAACAAAATAATAAATAATATTCAAGAATTCGTTATCTGAACTAATTAAAATCTATTGAGTAACGGCATTGTATTCACTATATACTTATTTTCAGCCTAGCAACAGCAATGGGGCATCCCTCTCCAAGTCACTGTCTTGAATCCTAGGCACAATTCCTAAAGAACGCATTGTTGAAATAACAAGAGTTTGAAAAACGATCATCAACACAAATTAAATTGGAAAAAAACAAAAAATAGCAAAATATTCAAGAATTCGTTATCTGAACTAATTAAAATCTATCCAGTAACAGCAATGTATTCACAATATATTTATTCTAAGCCTAGCAACAGCAATTGGGCATCCCTCTCCAAGTCACTGTCTTGAATCCTTGGCACAATTCCTAAAGAACGCATTGTTGAAACAACCAGGGTCTGAAAAACGATAATAATCTCAAATTTAATTGTAAAAAACAAATAAATAGCAAAATATAAAGAATTCGTTATCTGAACTAATTAAAATCTATCGAGTAACGGCATTGAATTCACAATATACTTATTCTAGGCTTAGCTGCAGCAATGGGGCATCCCTCTTCAAGTCACTCTCTTGGATCCTAGGCACAAATCCTAAAGAACACATTGTTTAAACAACTAGGGTCTGAAAACGATAATAAACACGAATTAAATAGAAAAAAACAAAATAATAGCTAAATATTCAAGAATTCGTTATCTAAACTAATCAAAATCTATTCAGTAACGTTATTGTATTCACAATATACTTATTCTAAGCCTAGCAACAGCAATGGGGTATCCCTCTCTAAGTCACTCTCTTGTATGCTCAGCACAATTCCTTAAGATCGCATTGTTGAAACAACCAGGGTCTGAAAACGATAATAAACAAAAATTATTATAGAAAAAAAATAGCAATATATTCAAGAATTCATAATCTAAACTAATTAAAATCTATCGAGTAACGGCATTTTATCACAATATAATTATTCTAAGCCCAGCAACTGCAATGGGGCATACCTCTCCAAGTCACTCTCTTGGATCCTAGGCACAATTCCTAAAGAACGCATTGTTGAAACAACCAGGGTCTCAAAAACGATAATAAACACAAATTAAATTAGAGAAAACAAAAAAATAGCCAAATATTCAAGAATTCGTTATCTAAACTAATTAAAATCTAACGAGTAACGGCATTGTACTCACAATATACTTATTCCTAGCCTAGCAACAGCAATGGGGCATCCCTCTCAAAGTCACTCTCTTGGATCCTAGGCACGATTCCTAAAGAACACATTGTTGAAACAACCAGGGTCTGAAAAACGATAAAAAACACAAATTTAATGGGAAAAAACAAAAAAATAGCAAAATATTCAAGAATTCGTTATCTGAACTAATTAAAATCTATTGAGTAACTTCATTGTATGCACAATATACTTATTCTAAGCCTAGCAACAGCAATGGTGCATCCCTCTCCAAGTCACTGTCTTGAATCCTAGGAAAATTCCTAAAGAACGCATTGTTGAAACAACCAGGGTCTGAAAACGATAATAAACAAAAATTATATAAGAAAAAAAAATAGCAAAATATTCATGTATTCATAATCTAAACTAATTAAAATCTATCGAGTACCGGCGTTGTATTCACAATATACTTATTCTAAGCCTTGCAACAGCAATGGGGCATCCCTCACTAAGACACTCTCTTGGATGCTCAGCACAATTGGAAAAGAACGCATTGTTGAAACAACCAGGATCTGAAAAACCATAATCAAATCAAATTAAATTAGAAAAAACAGAAAATAGCAATATATACAAGAATTCGTTATATGAACTAAATAAAATCTATCGAGTAACGGCATTGTATTCACAATATACTTATTTTAAGCCTAGCAACAGCAATGGGGCATCCCTCTCTAAGTCATTCTCTTTGATCCTCAGCACAATTGGAAAAGAACGCATTGTTGGAACAACCAGGGTATGAAAAACGATAATAAACACGAATTAAATAGGAAAAAACAAAATAATAGCAAAATATTCAAGAATTCGTTACCTGAACTAATTAAAATCTAAAAAGTACGGCAATGTATTCACAATATACTTATTCTTAGCCTAGCAACAGCAATGGGGCATCACTCAATAAATCACTGTCTTGAATCCTAGGCACAATTCCTAAAGAACGCATTATTGAAACAACCAGGGTCTGAAAAACGATAATAGACACAAATTAAATTAGAAAAAAAACTAGCAAAATATTCAAGAATTCGTTATCTAAACTAATAAAAATCTATCGAGTAACGGCAATGTATTGACAATATACTTATTCTAAGCCTTGCAACAACAATGTGGCATCCCTCTCCAAGTCACTCTCTTGAATCCTAGGCACAATTCCTAAAGAACACATTTTTGAAACAACCAGGGTCTGAAAAACGATAATAAACGCAAATTATATAAGAAAAAACAAAACATAGAAAAACATTAAAGAATTTGTTATCTAAACTAATTAAAATCTATCGAGTGACGGCATTGTATTCACAATATACTTATTTTAAGCCTAGCAACAGCAATGGGGCATCCCTCTCATAGTCACTCTCTTGGATCCTCAGCACAACTGGTTAATAACGGATTGTTGGAACAACCAGAATCTGAAAAACGATAATAAACGCAAATTATATAAGAAAAAACAAAAAATAGAAAAACATTCAAGAATTCGTTATCTAAACTAATTAAAATCTATCGAGTAACGGCATTGTATGCACAATATACTTATTCTAAGCCTAGCAACAGCAATTGGGCATCCCTCTCCAAGTCACTCTCTTGGATCCTAGGCACAATTCCAAAAGAACCCATTGTTGAAACAACCAGGGTCTGAAAGAGGATAATAAACACGAATTAAATAGGAAAAAACAAAATAATAGCAAAATATTCAAGAATTCGTTATCTGAACTAATTAAAATCTATTGAGTAACGGCATTGTATGCACAATATACTTATTCTAAGCCTAGCAACAGCAATTGGGCATCCCTCTCCAAGTCACTCTCTTGGATCCTAGGCACAATTCCAAAAGAACGCATTGTTGAAACAACCAGGGTCTGAAAGAGGATAATAAAAACAAATTAAATTGGAAAAAAATAGCAAAACATTCAAGAATTCGTTATCTGAATTAATTAAAATCTTTCGAGTAACGGCATTGTATTCACAATATACTTATTCTAAGCCTAGCAACAGCAATGGGGCATCCCTCTCAAAGTCACTCTCTTGGATCCTAGGCACAATTCCTAAAGAACACATTGTTGAAACAACCAGGTTCTGAAAAACGATAATAAACACAAATAAAATTAGATATAACAAAAAAAAAGCCAAATATTCAAGAATTCGTTATCTGAACCAATTAAAATCTATCAAGTAACGGCATTGAATTCCCAATATACTTATTCTAGGCCTAGAAACAGCAATGGGGCATCCCTCTCTAGGTCACTCTCTTTGATCCTAGGCACAATTCCTAAGGAACGCATTGTTGAAATAACCAGGGTCTGAAAAACGATAATAAACACGAATTAAATTGGAAAAAACAAAGTAATAGCGAAATATTCAAGAATTCATAATCTAAACTAATTAAAATCTATCGAGTACCGGCATTGTATTCACAATATACTTATTTTAAGCCTAGCAACAGGAATGGGGCATCCCTCTCAAAGTCACTCTCTTTGATCCTCAGCACAATTGGAAAAGAACGCATTCCTGAAACAACCAGGGTCTGAAAAACGATAATAAACACGAATTAAATAGGAAAAAACAAAATAATAGCAAAATATTCAAGAATTCGTTATCTGAAATAATTAAAATCTTTCGAGTAACGGCATTGTATTCACAATATACTTATTCTTAGCCTAGCAACAGCAATGGGGCATCCCTCTCAAAGTCACTCTCTTGGATCCTAGGAACAATTCCTAAAGAACACATTGTTGAAACAACCAGGTTCTGAAAAACGATAATAAACACAAATTAAATTAGATATAACAAAGAAATAGCCAAATATTCAAGAATTCGTTATCTGAACTAATAGAAATCTATTGAGTAACGGCATTGTATTCACAATATACTTATTCTAAGCCTAGAAACAGCAATGGGGCATCCCTCTCAAAGTCACTCTCTTGGATCCTAGGCACAATTCCTAAAGAACACATTGTTGTAACAACCAGGTTCTGAAAAACGATAATAAACACAAATTAAATTAGATATAACAAAATAATAGCTAAATATTCAAGAATTCGTTACCTGAACTAATTAAAATCTAACAAGTACGGCAATGTATTCACAATATACTTATTCTTAGCCTAGCAACAGCAATGGGGCATCACTCAATAAATCACTGTCTTGAATCCTAGGCACAATTCCTAAAGAACGCATTATTGAAACAACCAGGGTCTGAAAAACGATAATAGACACAAATTAAATTAGAAAAAAAACTAGCAAAATATTCAAGAATTCGTTATCTAAACTAATAAAAATCTATCGAGTAACGGCAATGTATTGACAATATACTAATTCTAAGCCTTGCAACAACAATGTGGCATCCCTCTCCAAGTCACTCTCTTGAATCCTAGGCACAATTCCTAAAGAACGCATTTTTGAAACAACCAGGGTCTGAAAAACGATAATAAACATAAATTAAATTAGAAAAAAAAACTAGAAATATATTCAAGAATTCGTTATGTAAACTAATTAAAATCTATCGAGTAACGGCATTATATTCACAACATACGTATTTTAAGCCTAGAAACAGCAATTGGGCATCCCTCTCCAAGTCACTCTCTTGGATCCTCAGCACAACTGGTTAATAACGGATTGTTGAAACAACCAGGATCTGAAAAACGATAATAAACGCAAATTATATAAGAAAAAACAAAAAATAGAAAAACAATCAAGAATTCGTTATCTAAACTAATTAAAATCTATCGAGTAACGGCATTGTATTCACAATATACTTATTTTAAGCCTAGCAACAGCAATGGGGCATCCCTCTCATAGTCACTCTCTTGGATCCTCAGCACAATTGGAAAGGAACGCATTGTTGAAACAACCAGGGTCTGAAAAACGATAATAAACAGGAAATTAATAGGAAAAAACAAAATAATAGCTATATATTCAAGAATTCGTTATTTAAACTAATCAAAATCTATCGAGTAACGTTATTGTATTCACAATATACTTATTCTAAGCCTAGAAACAGCAATGGGGCATCCCTCAATAAATCACACTCATGGATCCTAAGCACAATTCCTATAGAAGGCATTGTTGAAACAACCAGGGTCTGAAAAACGATAATAAACACGAATTAAATAGGAAAAAACAAAATAATAGCAAAATATTCAAGAATTCGTTACCTGAACTAATTAAAATCTAACGAGTACGGCAATGTATTCACAATATACTTATTCTTAGCCTAACAACAGCAATGGGGCATCACTCAATAAATCACTGTCCTAAATCCTAGGCACAATTCCTAAAGAACGCATTGTTGAAACAACCAGGGTCTGAAAAACGATAATAGACACAAATTAAATTAGAAAAAAAAACTAGAAATATATTCAAGAATTCGTTATGTAAACTAATTAAAATCTTTCGAGTAATGGCATTATATTCACAACATACGTATTTTAAGCCTAGAAACAGCAATTTGGCATCCCTCTCCAAGTCACTCTCTTGGATCCTCAGCACAACTGGTTAATAACGGATTGTTGGAACAACCAGAATCTGAAAAACGATAATAAACGCAAATAATATAAGAAAAAACAAAAAATAGAAAAACATTCAAGAATTCGTTATCTAAACTAATTAAAATCTATCGAGTAACGGCATTGTATTCACAATATACTTATTCTAAGCCTAGCAACAGCAATGGGGCATCCCTCTCTAAATCACTCTCTTGTATGCTCAGCACAATTCCTTTAGAACGCATTGTTTAAACAATCAGGGTCTGAAAACGATAATAAACAAAAATTATTTTAGAAAAAAAATAGCAATATATTCAAGAATTCATAATCTAAACTAATTAAAATCTATCGAGTAACGGCATTTTATCACAATATAATTATTCTAAGCCCAGCAACTGCAATGGGGCATCCCTCTCCAAGTTACTCTCTTGGATCCTAGGCACAATTCCTAAAGAACGCATTGATGAAACAACCAGGGTCTGAAAAACGATAATAAACACAAATTAAATTAGAGAAAACAAAAAAATAGCCAAATATTCAAGAATTCGTTATCTAAACTAATTAAAATCTAACGAGTAACGGCATTGTACTCATCATATACATATTCTTAGCCTAGCAACAGCAATGGGGCATCCCTCTCAAAGTCACTCTCTTGGATCCTAGGCACGATTCCTAAAGAACACATTGTTGAAACAACCAGGGTCTGAAAAACGATAAAAAACACAAATTTAACGGGAAAAAAAAAATAGCAAAATATTCAAGAATTCGTTATCTGAACTAATTAAAATCTATTGAGTAACGGCATTGTATGCACAATATACTTATTCTAAGCCTAGCAACAGCAATGGTGCATCCCTCTCCAAGTCACTGTCTTGAATCCTAGGAAAATTCCTAAAGAACGCATTGTTGAAACAACCAGGGTCTGAAAACGATAATAAACAAAAATTATATAAGAAAAAAAATAGCAAAATATTCAAGTATTCATAATCTAAACTAATTAATATCTATCGAGTACCGGTATTGTATTCACAATATACTTATTTTAAGCCTAGCAACAGGAATGGGGCATCCCTCTCAAAGTCACTCTCTTTGATCCTCAGCACAATTGGAAAAGAACGCATTGTTGAAACAACCAGGGTCTGAAAAACGATAATAAACACGAATTAAATAGGAAAAAACAAAATAATAGCAAAATATTCAAGAATTCGTTATCTGAACTAATTAAAATCTATTGAGTAACGGCATTGTATGCACAATATATTTATTCTAAGCCTAGCAACAGCAATTGGGCATCCCTCTCCAAGTCACTCTCTTGGATCCTAGGCACAATTCCTAAAGAACGCATTGTTGAAACAACCAGGTTCTGAAAAACGATAATAAACACAAATTAAATTAGATATAACAAAAAAATAGCCAAATATTCAAGAATTCGTTATCTGAACTAATTGAAATCTATTGAGTAACGGCAATGTATTCACAATATACTTATTCTAAGCCTAGAAACAGCAATGGGGCATCCCTCTCCAAGTCACTGTCTTGAATCCTAGGCACAATTCCTAAAGAACGCATTGTTGAAAAAACCAGGGTCTGAAAAACGATAATAAACACAAATTAAATTAGATATAACAAAAAAATAGCCAAATATTCAAGAATTCGTTATCTGAACTAATTGAAATCTATTGAGTAACGGCAATGTATTCACAATATACTTATTCTAAGCCTAGAAACAGCAATGGGGCATCCCTCTCCAAGTCACTGTCTTGAATCCTAGGAAAATTCCTAAAGAACGCATTGTTGAAACAACCAGGGACTGAAAAACGATAATAAACAAAAATTATATTAGAAAAAAAAATAGCAAAATATTCAAGAATTCGTTATCTGAATTAATTAAAATCTTTCGAGTAACGGCATTGTATTCACAATATACTTATTCTAAGCCTAGCAACAGCAATGGGGCATCCCTCTCAAAGTCACTCTCTTGGATCCTAGGCACAATTCCTAAAGAACACATTGTTGAAACAACCAGGTTCTGAAAAACGATAATAAACACAAATTAAATTAGATATAACAAAAAAATAGCCAAATATTCAAGAATTCGTTATCTGAACTAATTGAAATCTATTGAGTAACGGCAATGTATTCACAATATACTTATTCTAAGCCTAGAAACAGCAATGGGGCATCCCTCTCCAAGTCACTGTCTTGAATCCTAGGCACAATTCCTAAAGAACGCATTGTTGAAAAAACCAGGGTCTGAAAAACGATAATAAACACAAATTTAATTTTAAAAAACAAATAAATAGCAAAATATTCAAGAATTCGTTATCTGAACTAATTAAAATCTATCCAGTAACAGCAATGTATTCACAATATATTTATTCTAAGCCTAGCAACAGCAATTGGGCATCCCTCTCCAAGTCACTGTCTTGAATCGTTGGCACAATTCCTAAGGAACGCATTGTTGAATCAATCAGGGTCTGAAAAACGATAATAAACACAAATAAAATTAGAAAAAATAAAAAATAGCAAAATATTCAAGAATTAGTAATCCAAACTAATAAAAATCTTCTGAGTAACTGCATTGTATTCACAATATAATTATTTTAAGCTTAGCAACAGCAATGGGGCATCCCTCTCTAAGTCACTCTCTTGGATCCTCAGCACAATTTGTAAAGAACGCATTGTTGAAACGACCAGGGTCTGAAAACGATAATAAACAAAAATTATATTAGAAAAAAAAATAGCAAAATATTCAAGAATTCGTTATCTGACTTAATTAAAATCTATTGAGTAACGGCATTGTATGCAAAATATACTTATTCTAAGCCTAGCAACAGCAATGGGGCATCCCTCTCCAAGTCACTGTCTTGAATCCTAGGCATAATATCCTAAAGAACGCATTGTTGAAACAACCAGGGTCTGAAAAACGATAATAAACTCAAATTTAATTGTAAAAAACAAATAAATAGCAAAATATAAAGAATTCGTTATCTGAACTAATTAAAATCTATCGAGTAACGTTATTGTATTCACAATATACTTATTCTAGGCTTAGCAGCAGCAATGGGGCATCCCTCTTCAAGTCACTCTCTTGGATCCTAGGCACAAATCCTAAAGAACACATTGTTTAAACAACTAGGGTCTGAAATCGATAATAAACACGAATTAAATAGAAAAAAACAAAATAATAGCTAAATATTCAAGAATTCGTTATCTAAACTAATCAAAATCTATTCAGTAACGTTATTGTATTCCCAATATACTTATTCTAAGCCTAGCAACAGCAATGGGGCATCCCTCTCTAAGTCACTCTCTTGTATGCTCAGCACAATTCCTTAAGAACGCATTGTTGAAACAACCAGGGTCTGAAAACGATAATAAACAAAAATTATTTTAGAAAAAAAATAGCAATATATTCAAGAATTCATAATCTAAACTAATCAAAATCTATCGAGTAACGGCATTTTATCACAATATAATTATTCTAAGCCCAGCAACTGCAATGGGGCATACCTCTTCAAGTCACTCTCTTGGATCCTAGGCACAATTCCTAAAGAACGCATTGTTGAAACAACCAGGGTCTGAAAAACGATAATAAACACAAATTAAATTAGAGAAAACAAAAAAATAGCCAAATATTCAAGAATTCGTTATCTAAACTAATTAAAATCTAACGAGTAACGGCATTGTACTCACAATATACTTATTCTTAGCCTAGCAACAGCAATGGGGCATCCCTCTCAAAGTCACTCTCTTGGATCCTAGGCACGATTCCTAAAGAACACATTGTTGAAACAACCAGGGACTGAAAAACGATAAAAAACACAAATTTAATGGGAAAAAACAAAAAAATAGCAAATATTCAAGAATTCGTTATCTGAACTAATTAAAATCTATTGAGTAACTTCATTGTATGCACAATATACTTATTCTAAGCCTAGCAACAGCAATGGTGCATCCCTCTCCAAGTCACTGTCTTGAATCCTAGGAAAATTCCTAAAGAACGCATTGTTGAAACAACCAGGGTCTGAAAACGATAATAAACAAAAATTATATAAGAAAAAAAAAATAGCAAAATATTCAAGTATTCATAATCTAAACTAATTAAAATCTATCGAGTACCGGCATTGTATTCACAATATACTTATTCTAAGCCTTGCAACAGCAATGGGGCATCCCTCACTAAGACACTCTCTTGGATGCTCAGCACAATTGGAAAAGAACGCATTGTTGAAACAACCAGGATCTGAAAAACCATAATCAAATCAAATTAAATTAGAAAAAACAGAAAATAGCAATATATACAAGAATTCGTTATATGAACTAAATAAAATCTATCGAGTAACGGCATTGTATTCACAATATACTTATTCTAAGCCTAGCAACAGTAATGGGGCATCCCTCTCAAAGTCACTCTCTTTGATCCTCAGCACAATTGGAAAAGAACGCATTGTTGAAACAACCAGGGTCTGAAAAACGATAATAAACACGAATTAAATAGGAAAAAACAAAATAATAGCTAAATATTCAAGAATTCGTTATCTAAACTAATCAAAATCTATCGAGTAACGTTTTTGTCATAATATACTTATTCTAACCCTAGCAACAGCAATGGGGCATCCCTCTCTAAGTCATTCTCTTGTATGCTCAGCACAATTGGAAAAGAACGCATTGTTGAAACAACCAGGGTCTGAAAAACGATAATAAACACGAATTAAATAGGAAAAAACAAAATAATAGCAAAATATTCAAGAATTCGTTACCTGAACTAATTAAAATCTAACAAGTACGGCAATGTATTCACAATATACTTATTCTTAGCCTAGCAACAGCAATGGGGCATCACTCAATAAATCACTGTCTTGAATCCTAGGCACAATTCCTAAAGAACGCATTATTGAAACAACCAGGGTCTGGAAAACGATAATAGACACAAATTAAATTAGAAAAAAAACTAGCAAAATATTCAAGAATTCGTTATCTAAACTAATAAAAATCTATCGAGTAACGGCAATGTATTGACAATATACTTATTCTAAGCCTTGCAACAACAATGTGGCATCCCTCTCCAAGTCACTCTCTTGAATCCTAGGCACAATTCCTAAAGAACGCATTTTTGAAACAACCAGGGTCTGAAAAACGATAATAAACGCAAATTATATAAGAAAAAACAAAAAATAGAAAAACATTCAAGAATTCGTTATCTAAACTAATTAAAATCTATCGAGTAACGGCATTGTATTCACAATATACTTATTTTAAGCCTAGCAACAGCAATGGGGCATCCCTCTCATAGTCACTCTCTTGGATCCTCAGCACAATTGGAAAAGAACGCATTGTTGAAACAACCAGGGTCTGAAAAACGATAATAAACAGGAAATTAATAGGAAAAAACAAATTAATAGCTATATATTCAAGAATTCGTTATTTAAACTAATCAAAATCAATCGAGTAACGTTATTGTATTCACAATATACTTATTCTAAGCCTAGCAACAGCAATGGGGCATCCCTCAATAAATCACACTCATGGATCCTAAGCACAATTCCTATAGAAGGCATTGTTGAAACAACCAGGGTCTGAAAAACGATAATAAACACGAATTAAATAGGAAAAAACAAAATAATAGCAAAATATTCAAGAATTCGTTACCTGAACTAATTTAAATCTAACGAGTACGGCAATGTATTCACAATAAACTTATTCTTAGCCTAACAACAGCAATGGGGCATCACTCAATAAATCACTGTCTTGAATCCTAGGCACAATTCCTAAAGAACGCATTGTTGAAACAACCAGGGTCTGAAAAACGATAATAGACACAAATTAAATTAGAAAAAAAAACTAGAAATATATTCAAGAATTCGTTATGTAAACTAATTAAAATCTTTCGAGTAATGGCATTATATTCACAACATACGTATTTTAAGCCAAAACAGCAATTTGGCATCCCTCTCCAAGTCACTCTCTTGGATCCTCAGCACAACTGGTTAATAACGGATTGTTGGAACAACCAGAATCTGAAAAACGATAATAAACGCAAATTATATAAGAAAAAACAAAAAATAGAAAAACATTCAAGAATTCGTTATCTAAACTAATTAAAATCTATCGAGTAACGGCATTGTATTCACAATATACTTTTTTTAAGCCTAGCAACAGCAATGGGGCATTCCTCTCTAGGTCACTCTCTTTGATCCTAGGCACAATTCTCAAGGAACGCATTGTTGAAATAACCAGGGTCTGAAAAACGATAATAAACACGAATTAAATTGGAAAAATACAAAATAATAGCGAAATAATCGAGAATTCGTTATCTAAACTAATTAAAAATCTAACGAGTGAGCAATTTCTTCACAATGTACTTATTTTAAGCCTAGCAACAGCAATGGGGCATCCCTCTCAAAGTCACTCTCTTTGATCCTCAGCACAATTGGAAAAGAACGCATTGTTGAAACAACCAGGGTCTGAAAAACGATAATAAACACGAATTAAATAGGAAAAAACAAAATAATAGCTAAATATTCAAGAATTCGTTATCTAAACTAATCAAAATCTATCGAGTAACGTTTTTGTCATAATATACTTATTCTAACCCTAGCAACAGCAATGGGGCATCCCTCTCTAAGTCATTCTCTTGTATGCTCAGCACAATTGGAAAAGAACGCATTGTTGAAACAACCAGGGTCTGAAAAACGATAATAAACACGAATTAAATAGGAAAAAACAAAATAATAGCAAAATATTCAAGAATTCGTTACCTGAACTAATTAAAATCTAACAAGTACGGCAATGTATTCACAATATACTTATTCTTAGCCTAGCAACAGCAATGGGGCATCACTCAATAAATCACTGTCTTGAATCCTAGGCACAATTCCTAAAGAACGCATTATTGAAACAACCAGGGTCTGGAAAACGATAATAGACACAAATTAAATTAGAAAAAAAACTAGCAAAATATTCAAGAATTCGTTATCTAAACTAATAAAAATCTATCGAGTAACGGCAATGTATTGACAATATACTTATTCTAAGCCTTGCAACAACAATGTGGCATCCCTCTCCAAGTCACTCTCTTGAATCCTAGGCACAATTCCTAAAGAACGCATTTTTGAAACAACCAGGGTCTAAAAAACGATAATAAACGCAAATTATATAAGAAAAAACAAAAAATAGAAAAACATTCAAGAATTCGTTATCTAAACTAATTAAAATCTATCGAGTAACGGCATTGTATTCACAATATACTTATTTTAAACCTAGCAACAGCAATGGGGCATCCCTCTCATAGTCACTCTCTTGGATCCTCAGCACAATTGGAAAAGAACGCATTGTTGAAACAACCAGGGTCTGAAAAACGATAATAAACTGGAAATTAATAGGAAAAAACAAAATAATAGCTATATATTCAAGAATTCGTTATTTAAACTAATCAAAATCTATCGAGTAACGTTATTGTATTCACAATATACTTATTCTATGCCTAGCAACAGCAATGGGGCATCCCTCAATAAATCACACTCATGGATCCTAAGCACAATTCCTATAGAAGGCATTGTTGAAACAACCAGGGTCTGAAAAACGATAATAAACACGAATTAAATAGGAAAAAACAAAATAATAGCAAAATATTCAAGAATTCGTTACCTGAACTAATTAAAATCTAACGAGTACGGCAATGTATTCACAATATACTTATTCTTAGCCTAACAACAGCAATGGGGCATCACTCAATAAATCACTGTCTTGAATCCTAGGCACAATTCCTAAAGAACGCATTGTTGAAACAACCAGGGTCTGAAAAACGATAATAAATGCAAATAATATAAGAAAAAACAAAAAATAGAAAAACATTCAAGAATTCGTTATCTAAACTAATTAAAATCTATCGAGTAACGGCATTGTATTCACAATATACTTTTTTTAAGCCTAGCAACAGCAATGGGGCATTCCTCTCTAGGTCACTCTCTTTGATCCTAGGCACAATTCTCAAGGAACGCATTGTTGAAATAACCAGGGTCTGAAAAACGATAATTAACACGAATTAAATTGGAAAAAAACAAAATAATAGCGAAATATTCGAGAATTCGTTATCTAAACTAATTAAAAATCTAACGAGTACGGAAATTTCTTCACAATGTACTTATTTTAAGCCTAGCAACAGCAATGGGGCATCCCTCTCAAGGTCACTCTCTTGGATCCTCAGCACAATTGGAAAAGAACGCATTGATGAAACAACCAGGGTCTGAAAAACGATAATAAACACGAATTAAATAGAAAAAAAAAAAATAATAGCTAAATATTCAAGAATTCGTTATCTAAACTAATCAAAATCTATTCAGTAATGTTATTGTATTCACAATATACTTATTCTAAGCCTAGCAACAGCAATGGGGCATGCCTCTCTAAATCACTCTCTTGTATGCTCAGCACAATTCCTTTAGAACGCATTGTTTAAACAATCAGGGTCTGAAAACGATAATAAACAAAAATTATTTTAGAAAAAAAATAGCAATATATTCAAGAATTCATAATCTAAACTAATTAAAATCTATCGAGTAACGGCATTTTATCACAATATAATTATTCTAAGCCCAGCAACTGCAATGGGGCATCCCTCTCCAAGTCACTCTCTTGGATCCTAGGCACAATTCCTAAAGAACGCATTGATGAAACAACCAGGGTCTGAAAAACGATAATAAACACAAATTAAATTAGAGAAAACAAAAAAATAGCCAAATATTCAAGAATTCGTTATCTAAACTAATTAAAATCTAACGAGTAACGACATTGTACTCATCATATACATATTCTTAGCCTAGCAACAGCAATGGGGCATCCCTCACAAAGTCACTCTCTTGGATCCTAGGCACGATTCCTAAAGAACACATTGTTGAAACAACCAGGGTCTGAAAAACGATAAAAAACACAAATTTAATGGGAAAAAAAAATAGCAAAATATTCAAGAATTCGTTATCTGAACTAATTAAAATCTATTGAGTAACGGCATTGTATGCACAATATACTTATTCTAAGCCTAGCAACAGCAATGGTGCATCCCTCTCCAAGTCACTGTCTTGAATCCTAGGAAAATTCCTAAAGAACGCATTGTTGAAACAACCAGGGTCTGAAAACGATAATAAACAAAAATTATATAAGAAAAAAAAATAGCAAAATATTCAAGAATTCATAATCTAAACTAATTAAAATCTATCGAGTACCGGCATTGTATTCACAATATACTTATTTTAAGCCTAGCAACAGGAATGGGGCATCCCTCTCAAAGTCACTCTCTTTGATCCTCAGCACAATTGGAAAAGAACGCATTCCTGAAACAACCAGGGTCTGAAAAACGATAATAAACACGAATTAAATAGGAAAAAACAAAATAATAGCAAAATATTCAAGAATTCGTTATCTGAAATAATTAAAATCTATTGAGTAACGGCATTGTATGCACAATATACTTATTCTAAGCCTAGCAACAGCAATTGGGCATCCCTCTCCAAGTCACTCTCTTGGATCCTAGGCACAATTCCTAAAGAACGCATTGTTGAAACAACCAGGGTCTGAAAGAGGATAATAAAAACAAATTAAATTGGAAAAAAATAGCAAAACATTCAAGAATTCGTTATCTGAATTAATTAAAATCTTTCGAGTAACGGCATTGTATTCACAATATACTTATTCTAAGCCTAGCAACAGCAATGGGGCATCCCTCTCAAAGTCACTCTCTTGGATCCTAGGCACAATTCCTAAAGAACACATTGTTGAAACAACCAGGTTCTGAAAAACGATAATAAACACAAATTAAATTAGATATAACAAAAAAATAGCCAAATATTCAAGAATTCGTTATCTGAACTAATTGAAATCTATTGAGTAACGGCATTGTATTCACAATATACTTATTCTAAGCCTAGAAACAGCAATGGGGCATCCCTCTCCAAGTCACTGTCTTGAATCCTAGGCACAATTCCTAAAGAACGCATTGTTGAAAAAACCAGGGTCTGAAAAACGATAATAAACACAAATTTAATTGTAAAAAACAAATAAATAGCAAAATATTCAAGAATTCGTTATCTGAACTAATTAAAATCTATCCAGTAACAGCAATGTATTCACAATATATTTATTCTAAGCCTAGCAACAGCAATTGGGCATCCCTCTCCAAGTCACTGTCTTGAATCCTTGGCACAATTCCTAAGGAACGCATTATTGAAACAACCAGGGTCTGAAAAACGATAATAGACACAAATTAAATTAGAAAAAAAACTAGCAAAATATTCAAGAATTCGTTATCTAAACTAATAAAAATCTATCGAGTAACGGCAATGTATTGACAATATACTTATTCTAAGCCTTGCAACAACAATGTGGCATCCCTCTCCAAGTCACTCTCTTGAATCCTAGGCACAATTCCTAAAGAACGCATTTTTGAAACAACCAGGGCCTGAAAAACGATAATAAACATAAATTAAATTAGAAAAAAAAACTAGAAATATATTCAAGAATTCGTTATGTAAACTAATTAAAATCTATCGAGTAACGGCATTGTATTCACAATATACTTATTTTAAGCCTAGCAACAGCAATGGGGCATCCCTCTCATAGTCACTCTCTTGGATCCTCAGCACAATTGGAAAAGAACGCATTGTTGAAACAACCAGGGTCTGAAAAACGATAATAAACAGGAAATTAATAGGAAAAAACAAAATAATAGCTATATATTCAAGAATTCGTTATTTAAACTAATCAAAATCTATCGAGTAACATTATTGTATTCACAATATACTTATTCTAAGCCTAGCAACAGCAATTGGGCATCCCTCAATAAATCACACTCATGGATCCTAAGCACAATTCCTATAGAAGGCATTGTTGAAACAACCAGGGTCTGAAAAACGATAATAAACACGAATTAAATAGGAAAAAACAAAATAATAGCAAAATATTCAAGAATTCGTTACCTGAACTAATTAAAATCTAACGAGTACGGCAATGTATTCACAATATACTTATTCTTAGCCTAACAACAGCAATGGGGCATCACTCAATAAATCACTGTCTTGAATCCTAGGCACAATTCCTAAAGAACGCATTGTTGAAACAACCAGGGTCTGAAAAACGATAATAGACACAAATTAAATTAGAAAAAAAAACTAGAAATATATTCAAGAATTCGTTATGTAAACTAATTAAAATCTTTCGAGTAATGGCATTATATTCACAACATACGTATTTTAAGCCTAGAAACAGCAATTTGGCATCCCTCTCCAAGTCACTCTCTTGGATCCTCAGCACAACTGGTTAATAACGGATTGTTGGAACAACCAGAATCTGAAAAACGATAATAAACGCAAATTATATAAGAAAAAACAAAAAATAGAAAAACATTCAAGAATTCGTTATCTAAACTAATTAAATTCTATCGAGTAACGGCATTGTATTCACAATATACTTATTTTAAGCCTAGCAACAGCAATGGGGCATCCCTCTCATAGTCACTCTCTTGGATCCTCAGCACAATTGGAAAAGAACGCATTGTTGAAACAACCAGGGTCTGAAAAACGATAATAAACACGAATTAAATAGAAAAAAACAAAATAATAGCTAAATATTCAAGAATTCGTTATCTAAACTAATCAAAATCTATTCAGTAACGTTATTGTATTCACAATATACTTATTCTAAGCCTAGCAACAGCAATGGGGCATCCCTCTCTAAATCACTCTCTTGTATGCTCAGCACAATTCCTTTAGAACGCATTGTTGAAAGAACCACGGTCTGAAAAACGATAATAAACAGGAAATTAATAGGAAAAAACAAAATAATAGCTATATATTCAAGAATTCGTTATTTAAACTAATCAAAATCTATCGAGTAACGTTATTGTGTTCACAATATACTTATTCTAAGCCTAGCAACAGCAATGGGGCATCCCTCAATAAATCACACTCATGGATCCTAAGCACAATTCCTATAGAAGGCATTGTTGAAACAACCAGGGTCTGAAAAACGATAATAAACACGAATTAAATAGGAAAATACAAAATAATAGCAAAATATTCAAGAATTCGTTACCTGAACTAATTAAAATCTAACGAGTACGGCAATGTATTCACAATAAACTTATTCTTAGCCTAACAACAGCAATGGGGCATCACTCAATAAATCACACTCATGGATCCTAAGCACAATTCCTATAGAAGGCATTGTTGAAACAACCAGGGTCTGAAAAACGATAATAAACACGAATTAAATAGGAAAAAACAAAATAATAGCAAAATATTCAAGAATTCGTTATCTAAACTAATTAAAAATCTAACGAGTACGGCAATTTCTTCACAATGTACTTATTTTAAGCCTAGCAACAGGAATGGGGCATCCCTCTCAAAGTCACTCTCTTTGATCCTCAGCACAATTGGAAAAGAACGCATTCCTGAAACAACCAGGGTCTGAAAAACGATAATAAACACGAATTAAATTGGAAAAAAAATAGCAAAACATTCAAGAATTCGTTATCTGAATTAATTAAAATCTTTCGAGTAACGGCATTGTATTCACAATATACTTATTCTAAGCCTAGCAACAGCAATGGGGCATCCCTCTCAAAGTCACTCTCTTGGATCCTAGGAACAATTCCTAAAGAACACATTGTTGAAACAACCAGGTTCTGAAAAACGATAATAAACACAAATTAAATTAGATATAACAAAAAAATAGCCAAATACTCAAGAATTCGTTATCTGAACTAATTGAAATCTATTGAGTAACGGCATTGTATTCACAATATACTTATTCTAAGCCTAGAAACAGCAATGGGGCATCCCTCTCAAAGTCACTCTCTTGGATCCTAGGCACAATTCCTAAAGAACACATTGTTGAAACAACCAGGTTCTGAAAAACGATAATAAACACAAATTAAATTAGATATAACAAAATAATAGCTAAATATTCAAGAATTCGTTAACTAAACTAATCAAAATCTATCGAGTAACGTTTTTGTCATAATATACTTATTCTAACCCTAGCAACAGCAATGGGGCATCCCTCTCTAAGTCATTCTCTTGTATGCTCAGCACAATTGGAAAAGAAGGCATTGTTGAAACAACCAGGGTCTGAAAAACGATAATAAACACGAATTAAATAGGAAAAAACAAAATAATAGCAACATATTCAAGAATTCGTTACCTGAACTAATTAAAATCTAACAAGTACGGCAATGTATTCACAATATACTTATTCTAAGCCTTGCAACAACAATGTGGCATCCCTCTCCAAGTCACTCTCTTGAATCCTAGGCAATATTCCTAAAGAACGCATTTTTGAAACAACCAGGGTCTGAAAAACGATAATAAACGCAAATTTTATAAGAAAAAACAAAAAATAGAAAAACATTCAAGAATTTGTTATCTAAACTAATTAAAATCTATCGAGTAACGGCATTGTATTCACAATATACTTATTTTAAGCCTAGCAACAGCAATGGGGCATCCCTCTCATAGTCACTCTCTTGGATCCTCAGCACAATTGGAAAAGAACGCATTGTTGAAACAACCAGGGTCTGAAAAACGATAATAAACAGGAAATTAATAGGAAAAAACAAAATAATAGCTATATATTCAAGAATTCGTTATTTAAACTAATGAAAATCTATCGAGTAACGTTATTGTATTTACAATATACTTATTCTAAGCCTAGCAACAAAAATGGGGCATCCCTAAATAAACCACACTCATGGATCCTAAGCACAATTCCTATAGAAGGCATTGTTGAAACAACCAGGGTCTGAAAAACGATAATAAACACGAATTAAATAGGAAAAAACAAAATAATAGCAAAATATTCAAGAATTCGTTACCTGAACTAATTAAAATCAAACGAGTACGGCAATGTATTCACAATATACTTATTCTTAGCCTAACAACAGCAATGGGGCATCACTCAATAAATCACTGTCTTGAATCCTAGGCACAATTCCTAAAGAACGCATTGTTGAAACAACCAGGGTCTGAAAAACGATAATAGACACAAATTAAATTAGAAAAAAAAACTAGAAATATATTCAAGAATTCGTTATGTAAACTAATTAAAATCTTTCGAGTAATGGCATTATATTCACAACATAAGTATTTTAAGCCTAGAAACAGCAATTTGGCATCCCTCTCCAAGTCACTCTCTTGGATCCTCAGCACAACTGGTTAATAACGGATTGTTGGAACAACCAGAATCTGAAAACGATAATAAACGCAAATTATATAAGAAAAAACAAAAAATAGAAAAACATTCAAGAATTCGTTATCTAAACTAATTAAAATCTATCGAGTAACGGCCTTGTATTCACAATATACTTTTTTTAAGCCTAGCAACAGCAATGGGGCATTCCTCTCTAGGTCACTCTCTTTGATCCTAGGCACAATTCTCAAGGAACGCATTTTTGAAATAACCAGGGTCTGAAAAACGATAATAAACACGAATTAAATTGGAAAAAAACAAAATAATAGCGAAATATTCGAGAATTCGTTATCTAAACTAATTAAAAATCTAACGAGTACGGCAATTTCTTCACAATGTACTTATTTTAAGCCTAGCAACAGCAATGGGGCATCCCTCTCAAAGTCACTCTCTTGGATCCTCAGCACAATTGGAAAAGAACGCATTGATGAAACAACCAGGGTCTGAAAAATGATAATAAACACGAATTAAATAGAAAAAAACAAAATAATAGCTAAATATTCAAGAATTCGTTATCTAAACTAATCAAAATCTATTCAGTAACGTTATTGTATTCACAATATACTTATTCTAAGCCTAGCAACAGCAATGGGGCATCCCTCTCTAAATCACTCTCTTGTATGCTCAGCACAATTCCTTTAGAACGCATTGTTTAAACAACCAGGGTCTGAAAACGATAATAAACAAAAATTATTTTAGAAAAAAAATAGCAATATATTCAAGAATTCATAATCTAAACTAATTAAAATCTATCGAGTAACGGCATTTTATCACAATATAATTATTCTAAGCCCAGCAACTGCAATGGGGCATCCCTCTCCAAGTCACTCTAATGGATCCTAGGCACAATTCCTAAAGAACGAGTTGATGAAACAACCAGGGTCTGAAAAACGATAATAAACACAAATTAAATTAGAGAAAACAAAAAAATAGCAAAATATTCAAGAATTCGTTATCTGAACTAATTAAAATCTATTGAGTAACGGCATTGTATGCACAATATACTTATTCTAAGCCTAGCAACAGCAATGGTGCATCTCTCTCCAAGTCACTGTCTTGAATCCTAGGAAAATTCCTAAAGAACGCGTTGTTGAAACAACCAGGGTCTGAAAACGATAATAAACAAAAATTATCTAAGAAAAAAAAATAGCAAAATATTCAAGAATTCATAATCTAAACTAATTAAAATCTATCGAGTACCGGCATTGTATTCACAATATACTTATTTTAAGCCTAGCAACAGGAATGGGGCATCCCTCTCAAAGTCACTCTCTTTGATCCTCAGCACAATTGGAAAAGAACGCATTGTTGAAACAACCAGGGTCTGAAAAACGATAATAAACACGAATTAAATAGGAAAAAAATAAAATAATAGCAAAATATTCAAGAATTCGTTATCTGAACTAATTAAAATCTATTGAGTAACGGCATTGAATGCACAATATACTTATTCTAAGCCTAGCAACAGCAATTGGGCATCCCTCTCCAAGTCACTCTCTTGGATCCTAGGCACAATTCCTAAAGAACGCATTGTTGAAACAACCAGGGTCTGAAAGAGGATAATAAAAACAAATTAAATTGGAAAAAAATAGCAAAATATTCAAGAATTCGTTATCTGAATTAACTAAAATCTTTCGAGTAACGGCATTGTATTCACAATATACTTATTCTAAGCCTAGCAACAGCAATGGGGCATCCCTCTCCAAGTCACTGTCTTGAATCCTAGGCACAATTCCTAAAGAACGCATTGTTGAAAAAACCAGGGTCTGAAAAACGATAATAAACACAAATTTAATTGTAAAAAACAAATAAATAGCAAAATATTCAAGAATTCGTTATCTGAACTAATTAAAATCTATCCAGTAACAGCAATGTATTCACAATATATTTATTCTAAGCCTAGCAACAGCAATTGGGCATCCCTCTCAAAGTCACTCTCTTGGATCCTAGGAACAATTCCTTAAGAATGCATTGTTGAAATAACCAGGGTCTGAAAAACGATAATAAACACGAATTAAATTGGAAAAAACAAAATAATAGCGAAAGTTTCGAGAATTCGTTATCTAAACTTATTAAAAATCTAACGAGTACGGCAATGTCTTCACAATATACTTATTCAAAGCCTAGAACAGCAATGGGGCATCCCTCACTAAATAACACTCATGGATCCTCAGCACAATTCCTATAGAAGGCATTATTGAAACAACCAGGGACTGAAAAACGATAATAAACAAAAATTAAATTAAATAAAACAAAAAAATAAATAATATTCAAGAATTCGTTATCTGAACTAATTAAAATCTATTGAGTAACGGCATTGTATTCACTATATACTTATTTTCAGCCTAGCAACAGCAATGGGGCATCCCTCTCCAAGTCACTGTCTTGAATCCTAGGCACAATTCCTAAAGAACGCATTGTTGAATCAATCAGGGTCTGAAAAACGATAATGAACACAAATAAAATTAGAAAAAATAAAAAATAGCAAAATATTCAAGAATTAGTAATCCAAACTAATAAAAATCTTTTGAGTAACTGCATTATATTCACAATATAATTATTTTAAGCTTAGCAACAGCAATGGGGCATCCCTCTCAAGGTCACTGTCTTGAATCCTAGGCACAATTCCTAAAGAACGCATTGTTGAAACAACCAGGGTCTGAAAAACGATAATAAACTCAAATTTAATTGTAAAAAACAAATAAATAGCAAAATATAAAGAATTCTTTATCTGAACTAATTAAAATCTATCGAGTAACGGCATTGAATTCACAATATATTTATTCTAGGCCCAGCAACTGCAATGGGGCATACCTCTCCAAGTCACTCTCTTGGATCCTAGGCACAATTCCTAAAGATCGCATTGTTGAAACAACCAGGGTCTGAAAAACGATAATAAACACAAATTAAATTAGAGAAAACAAAAAAATAGCCAAAATTATCAAGAATTCGTTATCTAAACTAATTAAAATCTAACGAGTAACGGCATTGTACTCACAATATACTTATTCTTAGCCTAGCAACAGCAATGGGGCATCCCTCTCAAAGTCACTCTCTTGGATCCTAGGCACGATTCCTAAAGAACACATTGTTTAAACAACCAGGGTCTGAAAAACGATAAAAAACACAAATTTAATGGGAAAAAACAAAAAAATAGCAAATATTCAAGAATTCGTTATCTGAACTAATTATAATCTATTGAGTAACTTCATTGTATGCACAATATACTTATTCTAAGCCTAGCAACAGCAATGGTGCATCCCTCTCCTAGTCACTGTCTTGAATCCTAGGAAAATTCCTAAAGAACGCATTGTTGAAACAACCAGGGTCTGAAAACGATAATAAACAAAAATTATAGAAGAAAAAAAAATAGCAAAATATTCAAGTATTCATAATCTAAACTAATTAAAATCTATCGAGTACCGGCATTGTATTCACAATATACTTATTCTAAGCCTTGCAACAGCAATGGGGCATCCCTCACTAAGTCATTCTCTTGTATGCTCAGCACAATTGGAAAAGAACGCATTGTTGAAACAACCAGGGTCTGAAAAACGATACTAAACACGAATTAAATAGGAAAAAACAAAATAATAGCAAAATATTCAAGAATTCGTTACCTGAACTAATTAAAATCTAACAAGTACGGCAATGTATTCACAATATACTTATTCTTAGCCTAGCAACAGCAATGGGGCATCACTCAATAAATCACTGTCTTGAATCCTAGGCACAATTCCTAAAGAACGCATTATTGAAACAACCAGGGTCTGAAAAACGATAATAGACACAAATTAAATTAGAAAAAAACTAGCAAAATATTCAAGAATTCGTTATCTAAACTAATAAAAATCTATCGAGTAACGGCAATGTATTGACAATATACTTATTCTAAGCCTTGCAACAACAATGTGGCATCCCTCTCCAAGTCACTCTTTTGAATCCTAGGCACAATTCCTAAAGAACGCATTTTTGAAACAACCAGGGTCTGAAAAACGATAATAAACGCAAATTATATAAGAAAAAAAATCTAGCAATATATTCAAGAATTCGTTATGTAAACTAATTAAAATCTTTCGAGTAACAGCATTATATTCACAATATACGTATTTTAAGCCTAGAAACAGCAATTGGGCATCCCTCACAGTGTCACTCTCCTGGATCCTCAGCACAACTTGTAAAGAACGCATTGTTGAAACAACCAGGATCTGAAAAATGATAATAAACGCAAATTATATAAGAAAAAACAAAAAATAGCAAAACATTCAAGAATTCGTTATCTAAACTAATTAAAATCTATCGAGTAACGGCATTGTATTCACAATATACTTTTTTTAAGCCTAGCAACAGCAATGGGGCATTCCTCTCTAGATCACTCTCTTTAATCCTAGGCACAATTCCTAAGGAATGCATTGTTGAAATAACCAGGGTCTGAAAAACGATAATAAACACGAATTAAATTAGAAAAAACAAAATAATAGCGAAATATTCGAGAATTCGTTATCTAAACTAATTAAAAATCTAACGAGTACGGCAATGTCTTCACAATATACTTATTCAAAGCCTAGAACAGCAATGGGGCATCCCTCACTAAATAACACTCATGGATCCTCAGCACAATTCCTATAGAAGGCATTATTGAAACAACCAGGGACTGAAAAACGATAATAAACAAAAAATTAAATTAAATAAAACAAAAAAATAAATAATATTCAAGAATTCGTTATCTGAACTAATTAAAATCTATTGAGTAACGGCATTGTATTCACTATATACTTATTTTCAGCCTAGCAACAGCAATGGGGCATCCCTCTCCAAGACACTGTCTTGAATCCTAGGCACAATTCCTAAAGAACGCATTGTTGAAATAACAAGAGTTTGAAAAACGATCATCAACACAAATTAAATTGGAAAAAAACAAAAAATAGCAAAATATTCAAGAATTCGTTATCTGAACTAATTAAACTCTATCCAGTAACAGCAATGTATTCACAATATATTCATTCTAAGCCTAGCAACAGCAATTGGGCATCCGTCTCCAAGTCACTGTCTTGAATCCTTGGCACAATTCCTAAGGAACGCATTGTTGAATCAATCAGGGTCTGAAAAACGATAATGAACACAAATAAAATTAGAAAAAATAAAAAATAGCAAAATATTCAAGAATTAGTAATCCAAACTAATAAAAATCTTCTGAGTAACTGCATTGTATTCACAATATAATTATTTTAAGCTTAGCAACAGCAATGGGGCATCCCTCTCTAAGTCACTCTCTTGGATCCTCAGCACAATTTGTAAAGAACGCATTGTTGAAACGACCAGGGTCTGAAAACGATAATAAACAAAAATTATATTAGAAAAAAAAATAGCAAAATATTCAAGAATTCGTTATCTGACTTAATTAAAATCTATTGAGTAACGGCATTGTATGCAAAATATACTTATTCTAAGCCTAGCAACAGCAATGGGGCATCCCTCTCCAAGTCACTGTCTTGAATCCTAGGCATAATATCCTAAAGAACACTATGTTGAAACAACCAGGTTCTGAAAAACGATAATAAACACAAATTAAATTAGATATAACAAAAAAATAGCCAAATATTCAAGAATTTGTTATCTGAACTAATTGAAATCTATTGAGTAACGGCATTGTATTCACAATATACTTATTCTTAGCCTAGCAACAGCAATGGGGCATCCCTCTCAAGGTCACTGTCTTGAATCCTAGGCACAATTCCTAAAGAACGCATTGTTGAAACAACCAGGGTCTGAAAAACGATAATAAACTCAAATTTAATTGTAAAAAACAAATAAATAGCAAAATATAAAGAATTCGTTATCTGAACTAATTAAAATCTATCGAGTAACGGCATTGAATTCACAATATACTTATTCTAGGCTTAGCAGCAGCAATGGGGCATCCCTCTTCAAGTCACTCTCTTGGATCCTAGGCACAAATCCTAAAGAACACATTGTTTAAACTACTAGGGTCTGAAAACGATAATAAACACGAATTAAATAGAAAAAAAAACAAAATAATAGCTAAATATTCAAGAATTCGTTATCTAAACTAATCAAAATCTATTCAGTAACGTTATTGTATTCACAATATACTTATTCTTAGCCTAGCAACAGCAATGGGGCATCCCTCTCTAAGTCACTCTCTTGTATGCTCAGCACAATTCCTTAAGAACGCATTGTTGAAACAACCAGGGTCTGAAAACGATAATAAACAAAAATTATATAAGAAAAAAAATAGCAAAATATTCAAGTATTCATAATCTAAACTAATTAAAATCTATCGAGTACCGGCATTGTATTCACAATATACTTATTCTAAGCCTTGCAACAGCAATGGGGCATCCCTTACTAAGACACTCTCTTGGATGCTCAGCACAATTGGAAAAGAACGCATTGTTGAAACAACCAGGATCTGAAAAACCATAATCAAATAAAATTAAATTAGAAAAAACAGAAAATAGCAATATATACAAGAATTCGTTATATGAACTAAATAAAATCTATCGAGTAACGGCATTGTATTCACAATATACTTATTTTAAGCCTAGCAACAGCAATGGGGCATCCCTCTCAAGGTCACTGTCTTTGATCCTCAGCACAATTGGAAAAGAACGCATTGTTGAAACAACCAGGGTCTGAGAAACGATAATAAACACGAATTAAATAGGAAAAAACAAAATAATAGCTAAATATTCAAGAATTCGTTATCTAAACTAATCAAAATCTATCGAGTAACGTTTTTGTCATAATATACTTATTCTAACCCTAGCAACAGCAATGGGGCATCCCTCTCTAAGTCATTCTCTTGTATGCTCAGCACAATTGGAAAAGAACGCATTGTTGAAACAACCAGGGTCTGAAAAACGATAATAAACACGAATTAAATAGGAAAAAGTAAAATAATAGCAAAATATTCAAGAATTCGTTACCTGAACTAATTAAAATCTAACAAGTACGGCAATGTATTCACAATATACTTATTCTTAGCCTAGCAACAGCAATGGGGCATCACTCAATAAATCACTGTCTTGAATCCTAGGCACAATTCCTAAAGAACGCATTATTGAAACAACCAGGGTCTGAAAAACGATAATAGACACAAATTAAATTAGAAAAAAAACTAGCAAAATATTCAAGAATTCGTTATCTAAACTAATAAAAATCTATCGAGTAACGGCAATGTATTGACAATATACTTATTCTAAGCCTTGCAACAACAATGTGGCATCCCTCTCCAAGTCACTCTCTTGAATCCTAGGCACAATTCCTAAAGAACGCAATTTTGAAACAACCAGGGTCTGAAAAACGATAATAAACGCAAATTATATAAGAAAAAACAAAAAATAGAAAAACATTCAAGAATTCGTTATCTAAACTAATTAAAATCTATCGAGTAACGGCATTGTATTCACAATATACTTATTTTAAGCCTAGCAACAGCAATGGGGCATCCCTCTCATAGTCACTCTCTTGGATCCTCAGCACAATTGGAAAAGAACGCATTGTTGAAACAACCAGGGTCTGAAAAGCGATAATAAACACGAATTAAATAGAAAAAAACAAAATAATAGCTAAATATTCAAGAATTCGTTATCTAAACTAATCAAAATCTATTCAGTAACGTTATTGTATTCACAATATACTTATTCTAAGCCTAGCAACAGCAATGGGGCATCCCTCTCTAAATCACTCTCTTGTATGCTCAGCACAATTCCTTAAGAACGCATTGTTGAAACAACCAGGGTCTGAAAACGATAATAAACAAAAATTATATAAGAAAAAAAATAGCAAAATATTCAAGTATTCATAATCTAAACTAATTAAAATCTATCGAGTACCGTCATTGTATTCACAATATACTTATTCTAAGCCTTGCAACAGCAATGGGGCATCCCTTACTAAGACACTCTCTTGGATGCTCAGCACAATTGGAAAAGAACGCATTGTTGAAACAAACAGGTTCTGAAAAACCATAATCAAATCAAATTAAATTAGAAAAAACAGAAAATAGCAATATATACAAGAATTCGTTATATGAACTAAATAAAATCTATCGAGTAACGGCATTGTATTCACAATATACTTATTTTAAGCCTAGCAACAGCATTGGGGCATCCCTCTCAAGGTCACTGTCTTTGATCCTCAGCACAATTTGAAAAGAACGCATTGTTGAAACAACCAGGGTCTGAAAAACGATAATAAACACGAATTAAATAGGAAAAAACAAAATAATAGCTAAATATTCAAGAATTCGTTATCTAAACTAATTAAAATCTATCGAGTAACGGCATTGTATTCACAATATACTTATTCTTAGCCTAGCAACAGCAATGGGGCATCACTCAATAAATCACTGTCTTGAATCGTAGGCACAATTCCTAAAGAACGCATTGTTGAAACAACCAGGGTCTGAAAAACGATAATAGACACAAATTAAATTAGAAAAAAAAACTAGAAATATATTCAAGAATTCGTTATGTAAACTAATTAAAATCTTTCGAGTAATGGCATTATATTCACAACATACGTATTTTAAGCCTAGAAACAGCAATTTGGCATCCCTCTCCAAGTCACTCTCTTGGATCCTCAGCACAACTGGTTAATAACGGATTGTTGGAACAACCAGAATCTGAAAAACGATAATAAACGCAAATTATATAAGAAAAAACAGAAAATAGAAAAACATTCAAGAATTCGTTATCTAAACTAATTAAAATCTATCGAGTAACGGCATTGTATTCACAATATACTTTTTTTAAGCCTAGCAACAGCAATGGGGCATTCCTCTCTAGGTCACTCTCTTTGATCCTAGGCACAATTCTCAAGGAACGCATTGTTGAAATAACCAGGGTCTGAAAAACGATAATAAACACGAATTAAATTGGAAAAAAAACAAAATAATAGCGAAATATTCGAGAATTCGTTATCTAAACTAATTAAAAATCTAACGAGTACGGCAATTTCTTCACAATGTACTTATTTTAAGCCTAGCAACAGCAATGGGGCATCCCTCTCAAAGTCACTCTCTTGGATCCTCAGCACAATTGGAAAAGAACGCATTGATGAAACAACCAGGGTCTGAAAAACGATAATAAACACGAATTAAATAGAAAAAAACAAAATAATAGCTAAATATTCAAGAATTCGTTATCTAAACTAATCAAAATCTATTCAGTAACGTTATTGTATTCACAATATACTTATTCTAAGCCTAGCAACAGCAATGGGGCATCCCTCTCTAAATCCCTCTCTTGTATGCTCAGCACAATTCCTTTAGAACGCATTGTTTAAACAACCAGGGTCTGTAAACGATAATAAACAAAAATTATTTTAGAAAAAAAATAGCAATATATTCAAGAATTCATAATCTAAACTAATTAAAATCTATCGAGTAACGGCATTTTATCACAATATAATTATTCTAAGCCCAGCAACTGCAATGGGGCATCCCTCTCCAAGTTACTCTCTTGGATCCTAGGCACAATTCCTAAAGAACGCATTGATGAAACAACCAGGGTCTGAAAAACGATAATAAACACAAATTAAATTAGAGAAAACAAAAAAATAGCCAAATATTCAAGAATTCGTTATCTAAACTAATTAAAATCTAACGAGTAACGGCATTGTACTCATCATATACATATTCTTAGCATAGCAACAGCAATGGGGCATCCCTCTCAAAGTCACTCTCTTGGATCCTAGGCACGATTCCTAAAGAACACATTGTTGAAACAACCAGGGTCTGAAAAACGATAAAAAACACAAATTTAATGGGAAAAAAAAATAGCAAAATATTCAAGAATTCGTTATCTGAACTAATTAAAATCTATTGAGTAATGGCATTGTATGCACAATATACTTATTCTAAGCCTAGCAACAGCAATGGTGCATCCCTCTCCAAGTCACTGTCTTGAATCCTAGGAAAAATCCTAAAGAACGCATTGTTGAAACAACCAGGGTCTGAAAACGATAATAAACAAAAATTATATACGAAAAAAAAATAGCAAAATATTCAAGAATTCATAATCTAAACTAATTAAAATCTATCGAGTACCGGCATTGTATTCACAATATACTTATTTTAAGCCTAGCAACAGGAATGGGGCATCCCTCTCAAAGTCACTCTCTTTGATCCTCAGCACAATTGGAAAAGAACGCATTGTTGAAACAACCAGGGTCTGAAAAACGATAAAAATCACGAATTAAAAAGGAAAAAACAAAATAATAGCAAAATATTCAAGAATTCGTTATCTGAACTAATTAAAATCTATTGAGTAACGGCATTGTATGCACAATATACTTATTCTAAGCCTAGCAACAGCAATTGGGCATCCCTCTCCAAGTCACTCTCTTGGATTCTAGGCACAATTCCTAAAGAACGCATTGTTGAAACAACCAGGGTCTGAAAGAGGATAATATAAACAAATTAATTTGGAAAAAAATAGCAAAACATTCAAGAATTCGTTATCTGAATTAATTAAAATCTTTCGAGTAACGGCATTGTATTCACAATATACTTATTCTAAGCCTAGCAACAGCAATGGGGCATCCCTCTCAAAGTCACTCTCTTGGATCCTAGGCACAATTCCTAAAGAACACATTGTTGAAACAACCAGGTTCTGAAAAACGATAATTAACACAAATTAAATTAGATATAACAAAAAAATAGCCAAATATTCAAGAATTCGTTATCTGAACTAATTGAAATCTATTGAGTAACGGCATTGTATTCACAATATACTTATTCTAAGCCTAGAAACAGCAATGGGGCATCCCTCTCCAAGTCACTGTCTTGAATCCTAGGCACAATTCCTAAAGAACGCATTGTTGAAAAAACCAGGGTCTGAAAAACGATAATAAACACAAATTTAATTGTAAAAAACAAATAAATAGCAAAATATTCAAGAATTCGTTATCTGAACTAATTAAAATCTATCGAGTAACGGCATTGAATTCCCAATATACTTATTCTAGGCCTAGAAACAGCAATGGGGCATCCCTCTCTAGGTCACTCTCTTTGATCCTAGGCACAATTCCTAAGGAACGCATTGTTGAAATAACCAGGGTCTGAAAAACGATAATAAACACGAATTAAATTGGAAAAAACAAAATAATAGCGAAATATTCAAGAATTCATAATCTAAACTAATTAAAATCTATCGAGTACCGGCATTGTATTCACAATATACTTATTTTAAGCCTAGCAACAGGAATGGGGCATCCCTCTCAAAGTCACTCTCTTTGATCCTCAGCACAATTGGAAAAGAACGCATTCATGAAACAACCAGGGTCTGAAAAACGATAATAAACACGAATTAAATAGGAAAAAACAAAATAATAGCAAAATATTCAAGAATTTGTTATCTGAAATAATTAATATCTATTGAGTAACGGCATTGTATGCACAATATACTTATTCTAAGCCTAGCAACAGCAATTGGGCATCCCTCTCCAAGTCACTCTCTTGGATCCTAGGCACAATTCCTAAAGAACGCATTGTTGAAACAACCAGGGTCTGAAAGAGGATAATATAAACAAATTAAATTGGAAAAAAATAGCAAAACATTCAAGAATTCGTTATCTGAATTAATTAAAATCTTTCGAGTAACGGCATTGTATTCACAATATACTTATTCTAAGCCTAGCAACAGCAATGGGGCATCCCTCTCAAAGTCACTCTCTTGGATCCTAGGCACAATTCCTAAAGAACACATTGTTGAAACAACCAGGTTCTGAAAAACGATAATAAACACAAATTAAATTAGATATAACAAAAAAATAGCCAAATATTCAAGAATTCGTTATCTGAACTAATTGAAATCTATTGAGTAACGGCATTGTATTCACAATATACTTATTCTAAGCCTAGAAACATCAATGGGGCATCCCTCTCCAAGTCACTGTCTTGAATCCTAGGCACAATTCCTAAAGAACGCATTGTTGAAAAAACCAGGGTCTGAAAAACGATAATAAACACAAATTTAATTGTAAAAAACAAATAAATAGCAAAATATTCAAGAATTCGTTATCTGAACTAATTAAAATCTATCGAGTAACGGCATTGAATTCCCAATATACTTATTCTAGGCCTAGAAACAGCAATGGGGCATCCCTCTCTAGGTCACTCTCTTTGATCCTAGGCACAATTCCTAAGGAACGCATTGTTGAAATAACCAGGGTCTGAAAAACGATAATAAACACGAATTAAATTGGAAAAAACAAAATAATAGCGAAATATTCAAGAATTCATAATCTAAACTAATTAAAATCTATCGAGTACCGGCATTGTATTCACAATATACTTATTTTAAGCCTAGCAACAGGAATGGGGCATCCCTCTCAAAGTCACTCTCTTTGATCCTCAGCACAATTGGAAAAGAACGCATTCATGAAACAACCAGGGTCTGAAAAACGATAATAAACACGAATTAAATAGAAAAAAAAAATAATAGCAAAATATTCAAGAATTCGTTATCTGAAATAATTAAAATCTATTGAGTAACGGCATTGTATGCACAATATACTTATTCTAAGCCTAGCACCAGCAATGGGGCATCACTCAATAAATCACTTTCTTGAATCCTAGGCACAATTCCTAAAGAACGCATTATTGAAACAACCAGGGTCTGAAAAACGATAATAGACACAAATTAAATTAGAAAAAAAACTAGCAAAATATTCAAGAATTCGTTATCTAAACTAATAAAAATCTATCGAGTAACGGCAATGTATTGACAATATACTTATTCTAAGCCTTGCAACAACAATGTGGCATCCCTCTCCAAGTCACTCTCTTGAATCCTAGGCACAATTCCTAAAGAACGCATTTTTGAAACAACCAGGGTCTGAAAAACGATAATAAACATAAATTAAATTAGAAAAAAAAACTAGAAATATATTCAAGAATTCGTTATGTAAACTAATTAAAATCTTTCGAGTAACGGCATTATATTCACAACATACGTATTTTAAGCCTAGAAACAGCAATTGGGCATCCCTCTCCAAGTCACTCTCTTGGATCCTCAGCACAACTGGTTAATAACGGATTGTTGAAACAACCAGGATCTGAAAAACGATAATAAACGCAAATTATATAAGAAAAAACAAAAAATAGAAAAACATTCAAGAATTCGTTATCCAAACTAATTAAAATCTATCGAGTAACGGCATTGTATTCACAATATACTTATTTTAAGCCTAGCAACAGCAATGGGGCATCCCTCTCTAAGTCACTCTCTTGGATCCTCAGCACAATTCCTAAAGAACGCATTGTTGAAACAACCAGGGTCTGAAAAACGATAATAAACAGGAAATTAATAGGAAAAAACAAAATAATAGCTATATATTCAAGAATTCGTTATTTAAACTAATCAAAATCTATCGAGTAACGTTATTGTATTCACAATATACTTATTCTAAGCCTAGCAACAGCAATGGGGCATCCCTCAATAAATTACACTCATGGATCCTAAGCACAATTCCTATAGAAGGCATTGTTGAAACAACCAGGGTCTGAAAAACGATAATAAACACGAATTAAATAGGAAAAAACAAAATAATAGCAAAATATTCAAGAATTCGTTACCTGAACTAATTAAAATCTAACGAGTACGGCAATGTATTCACAATATACTTATTCTTAGCCTAACAACAGCAATGGGGCATCACTCAATAAATCACTGTCTTGAATCCTAGGCACAATTCCTAAAGAACGCATTGTTGAAACAACCAGGGTCTGAAAAACGATAATAGACACAAATTAAATTAGAAAAAAAAACTAGAAATATATTCAAGTATTCGTTATGTAAACTAATTAAAATCTTTCGAGTAATGGCATTATATTCACAACATACGTATTTTAAGCCTAGAAACAGCAATTTGGCATCCCTCTCCAAGTCACTCTCTTGGATCCTCAGCACAACTGGTTTATAACGGATTGTTGGAACAACAAGAATCTGAAAAACGATAATAAACGCAAATTATATAAGAAAAAACAAAAAATAGAAAAACATTCAAGAATTCGTTATCTAAACTAATTAAAATCTATCGAGTAACGGCATTGTATTCACAATATACTTATTCTAACCCTAGCAACAGCAATGGGACATCCCTCTCCAAGTCACTCTCTTGGATCCTCAGCAAAATTCCTATAGAAGGCATTGTTGAAACAACCAGGGTCTGAAAAACGATAATAAACACAAATTAAATTGGAAAAAACAAAAAAAAGCAAAATATTCAAGAATTCGTTATCTGAACTAATTAAAAACTATCTAGTAACGGCATTTTATTCACAATATAGTTATTTTAAGCCTAGCAACAGCAATGGGGCATCCCACTCTAAGTCACTCTCTTGGATCCTTAGCACCATTATTAAAGAACGCATTGTTGAAACAACCAGGGTCTGAAAACGATAATAAACAAAAATTATATAAGAAAAAAAAATAGCAAAATATTCAAAAATTCATAATCTAAACTAATTAAAATCTATCGAGTACCGGCATTGTATTCACAATATACTTATTCTAAGCCTAGCAATAGCAATGGGGCATCCCTCTCCAAGTCACTTTCTTGAATCCTAGGCGAATTCAATAAAGAACGCATTGCTGAAACAACCAGGGTCTGAAAAACGATAATAAAAACAAATTTAATTGTAAAAAACAAAAAAATAGCAAAATATTCAAAAATTCGTTATCTGAACTAATTAAAATCTATTGAGTAACGGCAATGTATTCACAATATACTTATTCTAAGCCTAGCAACAGCAATGGGGCATCCCTCTCAAAGTCACTCTCTTGGATCCTAGGCAAATTCAATTAAGAACACATTGCTGAAACAACCAGGGTCTGAAAAACGATAAAAAACAAAAATTATATTAGAAAAAACAAAAAAATAACAAAAAATTCAAGAATTCATTATATAAACTAATTAAAATCTATCGATTAACGGAATTGTATTCACAATATACTTATTCTAAGCCTAGCAACAGCAATGGGGCCTCCCTATCTAAGTGACTCTCTTGTATGCTCAGCACAATTGGAAAAGAACGCATTGTTGAAACAACCAGGATCTGAAAAACGATAATAAACACGAATTAAATAGGAAAAAACAAAACAATAGCGAAATATTCAAGAATTCGTTATCTAAACTAATTAAAATCTAACGAGTACGGCAATGTATTCACAATATACTTATTCTTAGCCTAGCAACAGCAATGGGGCATCCATCAATAAATCACACTCATGGATCCTCAGCACAATTCCTATAGAAGGCATTATTGAAACAACCAGGGTCTGAAAAACGATAATAAACACAAATTAAATTAGATAAAACATAAAAGTAGCAAAATATTCAAGAATTCTTTATCTGAAATAATTGAAATCTATCGATAAACGGCATTGTATTCACAATATACATAATCTAAGCCTAGCAACAGCAATTTGGCATCCCTCTCGAAGTCACTGTCTTGAATCCTAGGCACAATTCCTATTGAACGCATTTTTGAAACAACCAGGGTCTGAAAAACGATAATAAACACAAATTAAATTAGAGAAAACAAAAAAATAGCCAAATATTCAAGAATTCGTTACCTGAACTAATTAAAATCTATCGAGTAACGGCATTGTATTCACAATAAACTTTTTTTAAGCCTAGCAACAGCAATGGGGCATTCCTCTCTAGATCACTCTCTTTAATCCTAGGCACAATTCCTAAGGAATGCATTGTTGAAATAACCAGGGTCTGAAAAACGATAATAAACACGAATTAAATTGGAAAAAACAAAATAATAGCGAAATATTCGAGAATTCGTTATCTAAACTAAATAAAAATCTAACGAGTACGGCAATGTCTTCACAATATACTTATTCAAAGCCTAGAACAGCAATGGGACATCCCTCACTGAATAACACTCATGGATCCTCAGCACAATTCCTATAGAAGGCATTATTGAAACAACCAGGGACTGAAAAACGATAATAAACAAAAATTAAATTAAATAAAACAAAAAAATAAATAATATTCAAGAATTCGTTATCTGAACTAATTAAAATCTATTGAGTAAAGGCATTGTATTCACTATATACTTATTTTCAGCCTAGCAACAGCAATGGGGCATCCCTCTCCAAGTCACTGTCTTGAATCCTAGGCACAATTCCTAAGGAACGCATTGTTGAATCAATCAGGGTCTGAAAAACGATAATATACACAAATAAAATTAGAAAAAATAAAAAATAGCAAAATATTCAAGAATTAGTAATCCAAACTAATAAAAATCTTCTTAGTAACTGCATTGTATTCACAATATAATTATTTTAAGCTTAGCAACAGCAATGGGGCATCCCTCTCTAAGTCACTCTCTTGGATCCTCAGCACAATTTGTAAAGAACGCATTGTTGAAACGACCAGGGTCTGAAAACGATAATAAACAAAAATTATATTAGAAAAAAAAATAGCAAAATAATCAAGAATTCGTTATCTGACTTAATTAAAATCTATTGAGTAACGGCATTGTATGCACAATATACTTATTCTAAGCCTAGCAACAGCAATGGGGCATCCCTCTCCAAGTCACTGTCTGGAATCCTAGGCATAATATCCTAAAGAACACTATGTTGAAACAACCAGGTTCTGAAAAACGATAATAAACACAAATTAAATTAGATATAACAAAAAAATAGCCAAATATTCAAAAATTCGTTATCTGAACTAATTGAAATCTATTGAGTAACGGCATTGTATTCACAATATACTTATTCTTAGCCTAGCAACAGCAATGGGACATCCCTCTCAAAGTCACTCTCTTGGATCCTAGGCACGATTCCTAAAGAACACATTGTTGAAACAACCAGGGTCTGAAAAACGATACAAAACACAAATTTAATGGGAAAAAACAAAAAAATAGCAAAATATTCAAGAATTTGTTATCTGAACTAATTAAAATCTATTTAGTAACGGCATTGTATGCACAATATACTTATTCTAAGCCTAGCAACAGCAATGGTGCATCCCTCTCCAAGTCACTGTCTTGAATAATAGGAAAATTCCTAAAGAACGCATTGTTGAAACAACCAGGGTGTGAAAACGATAATAAACAAAAATTATATAAGAAAAAAAAATAGCAAAATATTCAAGAATTCATAATCTAAACTAATTAAAATCTATCGAGTACCGGCATTGTATTCACAATATACTTATTCTAAGCCTTGCAACAGCAATGGGGCATCCCTCACTAAGACACTCTCTTGGATGCTCAGCACAATTGGAAAAGAACGCATTGTTGAAACAACCAGGATCTGAAAAACCATAATCAAATCAAATTAAATTAGAAAAAACAGAAAATAGCAAAATATACAAGAATTCGTTATCTGAACTAAATAAAATCTATCGAGTAACGGCATTGTATTCACAATATACTTATTTTAAGCCTAGCAACAGCAATGGGGCATCCCTCTCAAAGTCACTCTCTTTGATCCTCAGCACAATTGGAAAAGAACGCATTGATGAAACAACCAGGGTCTGAAAAACGATAATAAACACGAATTAAATAGAAAAAAACAAAATAATAGCTAAATATTCAAGAATTCGTTATCTAAACTAATCAAAATCTATTCAGTAACGTTATTGTATTCACAATATACTTATTCTAAGCCTAGCAACAGCAATGGGGCATCCCTCTCCAAGTCACTGTCTTGAATCCTAGGCACAATTCCTAAAGAACGCATTGTTGAAAAAACCAGGGTCTGAAAAACGATAATAAACAGAAATTTAATTGTAAAAAACAAATAAATAGCAAAATATTCAAGAATTCGTTATCTGAACTAATTAAAATCTAACGAGTACGGCAATTTCTTCACAATGTACTTATTTTAAGCCTAGCAACAGCAATGGGGCATCCCTCTCAAAGTCACTCTCTTGGATCCTCAGACCAATTGGAAAAGAACGCATTGATGAAACAACCAGGGTCTGAAAAACGATAATAAACACGAATTAAATAGAAAAAAACAAAATAATAGCAAAATATTCAAGAATTCGTTATCTGAACTAATTAAAATCTATCGAGTAACGGCATTGTATTCACAATATACTTATTCTAACCCTAGCAACAGCAATGGGACATCCCTCTCCAAGTCACTCTCTTGGATCCTCAGCAAAATTCCTATAGAAGGCATTGTTGAAACAACCAGGGTCTGAAAAACGATAATAAACACAAATTAAATTGGAAAAAACAAAAAATAGCAAAATATTCAAGAATTCGTTATCTGAACTAATTAAAAACTATCTAGTAACGGCATTTTATTCACAATATAGTTATTTTAAGCCTAGCAACAGCAATGGGGCATCCCACTCTAAGTCACTCTCTTGGATCCTTAGCACCATTATTAAAGAACGCATTGTTGAAACAACCAGGGTCTGAAAACGATAATAAACAAAAATTATATAAGAAAAAAAAATAGCAAAATATTCAAGAATTCATAATCTAAACTAATTAAAATCTATCGAGTACCGGCATTGTATTCACAATATACTTATTCTAAGCCTAGCAATAGCAATGGGGCATCCCTCTCCAAGTCACTTTCTTGAATCCTAGGCAAATTCAATAAAGAACGCATTGCTGAAACAACCAGGGTCTGAAAAACGATAATAAAAACAAATTTAATTGTAAAAAACAAAAAAATAGCAAAATATTCAAAAATTCGTTATCTGAACTAATTAAAATCTATTGAGTAACGGCAATGTATTCACAATATACTTATTCTAAGCCTAGCAACAGCAATGGGGCATCCCTCTCAAAATAACTCTCTTGGATCCTAGGCAAATTCAATTAAGAACGCATTGCTGAAACAACCAGGGTCTGAAAAACGATAAAAAACAAAAATTATATTAGAAAAAACAAAAAAATAACAAAAAATTCAAGAATTCATTAAATAAACTAATTAAAATCTATCGATTAACGGCATTGTATTCACAATATACTTATTCTAAGCCTAGCAACAGCAATGGGGCCTCCCTATCTAAGTGACTCTCTTGTATGCTCAGCACAATTGGAAAAGAACGCATTGTTGAAACAACCAGGGTCTGAAAAACGATAATAAACACGAATTAAATAGGAAAAAACAAAACAATAGCGAAATATTCAAGAATTCGTTATCTAAACTAATTAAAATCTAACGAGTACGGCAATGTATTCACAATATACTTATTCTTAGCCTAGCAACAGCAATGGGGCATCCATCAATAAATCACACTCATGGATCCTCAGCACAATTCCTATAGAAGGCATTATTGAAACAACCAGGGTCTGAAAAACGATAATAAACACAAATTAAATTAGATAAAACATAAAAGTAGCAAAATATTCAAGAATTCTTTATCTGAACTAATTGAAATCTATCGATAAACGGCATTGTATTCACAATATACATAATCTAAGCCTAGCAACAGCAATTGGGCATCCCTCTCGAAGTCACTGTCTTGAATCCTAGGCACAATTCCTATTGAACGCATTTTTGAAACAACCAGGGTCTGAAAAACGATAATAAACACAAATTAAATTAGAGAAAACAAAAAAATAGCCAAATATTCAAGAATTCGTTACCTGAACTAATTAAAATCTATCGAGTAACGGCATTGTATTCACAATATACTTTTTTTAAGCCTAGCAACAGCAATGGGGCATTCCTCTCTAGATCACTCTCTTAAATCCTAGGCACAATTCCTAAGGAATGCATTGTTGAAATAACCAGGGTCTGAAAAACGATAATAAACACGAATTAAATTGGAAAAAACAAAATAATAGCGAAATATTCGAGAATTCGTTATCTAAACTAAATAAAAATCTAACGAGTACGGCAATGTCTTCACAATATACTTATTCAAAGCCTAGAACAGCAATGGGACATCCCTCACTAAATAACACTCATGGATCCTCAGCACAATTCCTATAGAAGGCATTATTGAAACAACCAGGGACTGAAAAACGATAATAAACAAAAATTAAATAAAATAAAACAAAAAAATAAATAATATTCAAGAATTCGTTATCTGAACTAATTAAAATCTATTGAGTAACGGCATTGTATTCACTATATACTTATTTTCAGCCTAGCAACAGCAATGGGGCATCCCTCTCCAAGTCACTGTCTTGAATCCTAGGCACAATTCCTAAAGAACGCATTGTTGAAATAACAAGGGTTTGAAAAACGATCATCAACACAAATTAAATTGGAAAAAAACAAAAAATAGCAAAATATTCAAGAATTCGTTATCTGAACTAATTAAAATCTATCCAGTAACAGCAATGTATTCACAATATATTTATTCTAAGCCTAGCAACAGCAATTGGGCATCCCTCTCCAAGTCACTGTCTTGAATCCTTGGCACAATTCCTAAGGAACGCATTGTTGAATCAATCAGGGTCTGAAAAACGATAATAAACACAAATAAAATTAGAAAAAATAAAAAATAGCAAAATATTCAAGAATTAGTAATCCAAACTAATAAAAATCTTCTGAGTAACTGCATTGTATTCACAATATAATTATTTTAAGCTTAGCAATAGCAATGGGGCATCCCTCTCTAAGTCACTATCTTGGATCCTAGGCACAATTCCTAAAGAACGCATTGTTGAAACAACCAGGGTCTGAAAACGATAATAAACAAAAATTATATTAGAAAAAAAAATAGCAAAATAATCAAGAATTCGTTATCTGACTTAATTAAAATCTATTGAGTAACGGCATTGTATGCACAATATACTTATTCTAAGCCTAGCAACAGCAATGGGGCATCCCTCTCCAAGTCACTGTCTGGAATCCTAGGCATAATATCCTAAAGAACACTATGTTGAAACAACCAGGTTCTGAAAAACGATAATAAACACAAATTAAATTAGATATAACAAAAAAATAGCCAAATATTCAAAAATTCGTTATCTGAACTAATTGAAATCTATTGAGTAACGGCATTGTATTCACAATATACTTATTCTTAGCCTAGCAACAGCAATGGGGCATCCCTCTCAAGGTCACTGTCTTGAATCCTAGGCACAATTCCTAAAGAACTCATTGATGAAACAACCAGGTTCTGAAAAACGATAATAAACTCAAATTTAATTGTAAAAAACAAATAAATAGCAAAATATAAAGAATTCGTTATCTGAACTAATTAAAATCTATCGAGTAACGGCATTGAATTCACAATATACTTATTCTAGGCTTAGCAGCAGCAATGGGGCATCCCTCTTCAAGTCACTCTCTTGGATCCTAGGCACAAATCCTAAAGAACACATTGTTTAAACAACCAGGGTCTGAAAACGATAATAAACACGAATTAAATAGAAAAAAACAAAATAATAGCTAAATATTCAAGAATTCGTTATCTAAACTAATCTAAATCTATCCAGTAACGTTATTGTATTCACAATATACTTATTCTAAGCCTAGCAACAGCAATGGGGCATCCCTCTCTAAGTCACTCTCTTGTATGCTCAGCACAATTCCTTAAGAACGCATTGTTGAAACAACCAGGGTCTGAAAACGATAATAAACAAAAATTATTTTAGAAAAAAAATAGCAATATATTCAAGAATTCATAATCTAAACTAATTAAAATCTATCGAGTAACGGCATTTTATCACAATATAATTATTCTAAGCCCAGCAACTGCAATGGGGCATACCTCTCCAAGTCACTCTCTTGGATCCTAGGCACAATTCCTACAGAACGCATTGTTGAAACAACCAGGGTTTGAAAAACGATAATAAACACAAATAAAATTAGAGAAAACAAAAAAATAGCCAAATATTCAAGAATTCGTTATCTAAACTAATTAAAATCTAACGAGTAACGGCATTGTACTCACAATATACTTATTCTTAGCCTAGCAACAGCAATGGGGCATCCCTCTCAAAGTCACTCTCTTGGATCCTAGGCACGATTCCTAAAGAACACATTGTTGAAACAACCAGGGTCTGAAAAACGATAAAAAACACAAATTTAGTGGGAAAAAACAAAAAAATAGCAAAATATTCAAGAATTCGTTATCTGAACTAATTAAAATCTATTGAGTAACGGCATTGTATGCACAATATACTTATTCTAAGCCTAGCAACAGCAATGGTGCATCCCTCTCCAAGTCACTGTCTTGAATCCTAGGAAAATTCCTAAAGAAAGCATTGTTGAAACAACGAGGGTGTGAAAACGATAATAAACAAAAATTATATAAGAAAAAAAAATAGCAAAATATTCAAGAATTCATAATCTAAACTAATTAAAATCTATCGAGTACCGGTATTGTATTCACAATATACTTATTCTAAGCCTTGCAACAGCAATGGGGCATCCCTCACTAAGACACTCTCTTGGATGCTCAGCACAATTGGAAAAGAACGCATTGTTGAAACAACCAGGATCTGAAAAACCATAATCAAATCAAATTAAATTAGAAAAAACAGAAAATAGCAAAATATACAAGAATTCGTTATCTGAACTAAATAAAATCTATCGAGTAACGGCATTGTATTCACAATATACTTATTTTAAGCCTAGCAACAGCAATGGGGCATCCCTCTCAAAGTCACTCTCTTTGATCCTCAGCACATTTGGAAAAGAACGCATTGTTGAAACAACCAGGGTCTGAAAAACGATAATAAACACGAATTAAATAGGAAAAAACAAAATAAAAGCTAAATATTCAAGAATTCGTTATCTAAACTAATCAAAATCTATCGAGTAACGTTTTTGTCATAATATACTTATTCTAACCCTAGCAACAGCAATGGGGCATCCCTCTCTAAGTCATTCTCTTGTATGCTCAGCACAATTAGAAAAGAACGCATTGTTGAAACAACCAGGGTCTGAAAAACGATAATAGACACAAATTAAATTAGAAAAAAAACTAGCAAAATATTCAAGAATTCGTTATCTAAACTAATAAAAATCTATCGAGTAACGGGAATGTATTGACAATATACTTATTCTAAGCCTTGCAACAGCAATGGGGCATCCCTCTCAAATTCACTCTCTTGGATCCTAGGCACGATTCCTAATGAACACATTGTTGAAACAACCAGGGTCTGAAAAACGATAAAAAACACAAATTTAATGGGAAAAAACAAAAAAATAGCAAAATATTCAAGAATTCGTTATCTGAACTAATTAAATCTATTGAGTAACGGCATTGTATGCACAATATACTTATTCTAAGCCTAGCAACAGCAATGGTGCATCCCTCTCCAAGTCACTGTCTTGAATCCTAGGAAAATTCCTAAAGAACGCATTGTTGAAACAACCAGGGTCTGAAAACGATAATAAACAAAAATTATATAAGAAAAAAAAATAGCAAAATATTCAAGAATTCGTTATCTGAACTAAATAAAATCTATCGTGTAACGGCATTGTATTCACAATATACTTATTGTAAGCCTAGCAACAGCAATGGGGCATCCCTCTCAATGTCACTCTCTTTGATCCTCAGCACAATTGGAAAAGAACGCATTGTTGAAACAACCAGGGTCTGAAAAACGATAATAAACACGAATTAAATAGATAAAAACAAAATAATAGCTAAATATTCATGAATTCGTTATCTAAACTAATCAAAATCTATCGAGTAACGTTATTGTATTCACAATATACTTATTCTAAGCCTAGCAACAGCAATGGGGCATCCCTCTCTAAGTCATTCTCTTGTATGCTCAGCACAATTGGAAAAGAACGCATTGTTGAAACAACCAGGGTCTGAAAAACGATAATAAACACGAATTAAATAGGAAAAAACAAAATAATAGCATAATATTCAAGAATTCGTTACCTGAACTAATTAAAATCTAACAAGTATGGCAATATATTCACAATATACTTATTCTTAGCCTAGCAACAGCAATGGAGCATCACTCAATAAATCACTGTCTTGAATCCTAGGCACAATTCCTAAAGAACGCATTGTTGAAACAACCAGGGTCTGAAAAACGATAATAGACACAAATTAAATTAGAAAAAAAACTAGCAAAATATTCAAGAATTCGTTATCTAATTAAAAAATCTATCGAGTAACGGCAATGTATTGACAATATACTTATTCTAAGCTTTGCAACAACAATGTGGCATCCCTCTCCAAGTCACTCTCTTGAATCCTAGGCACAATTCCTAAAGAACGCATTTTTGAAACAACCAGGGTCTGAAAAACGATAATAAACATAAATTAAATTAGAAAAAAAAACTAGCAATATATTCAGGAATTCGTTATGTAAACTAATTAAAATATATCGAGTAACGGCATTATATTCACAATATACGTATTTTAAGCCTAGAAACAGCAATTGGGCATCCCTCTCCAAGTCACTCTCCTGGATCCTCAGCACAACTGGTAAAGAACGCATTGTTGAAACAACCAGGATCTGAAAAACGATAATAAACGCAAATTATATAAGAAAAAACAAAAAATAGCAAAACATTCAAGAATTCGTTATCTAAACTAATTAAAATCTATCGAGTAACGGCATTGTATTCACAATATACTTTTTTTAAGCCTAGCAACAGCAATGGGGCATTCCTCTCTAGGTCAGTCTCTTTGATCCTAGGCACAATTCCTAAGGAACGCATTGTTGAAACAACCAGGGTCTGAAAAACGATAATAAACACGAATTTAATAGGAAAAAACAAAATAATAGCTATATATTCATAAAAAATTCGTTATTTAAACTAATCAAAATCTATCGAGTAACGTTATTGTATTCACAATATACTTATTCTAAGCCTAGCAACAGCAATGGGGCATCCCTCAATAAATCACACTCATGGATCCTAAACACAATTCCTATAGAAGGCATTGTTGAAACAACCAGGGTCTGAAAAACGATAATAAACACGAATTAAATAGGAAAAAACCAAATAATAGCAAAATATTCAAGAATTCTTTACCTGAACTAATTAAAATCTAACGAGTACGGCAATGTATTCACAATATACTTATTCTTAGCCTAGCAACAGCAATGGGGCATCACTCAATAAATCACTGTCTTGAATCCTAGGCACAATTCCTAAAGAACGCATTGTTGAAACAACCAGGGTCTGAAAAACGATAATAAACACGAATTAAATAGAAAAAAACAAAATAATAGCTAAATATTCAAGAATTCGTTATCTATACTAATCAAAATCTATTCAGTAACGTTATTGTATTCACAATATACTTATTCTAAGCCTAGCAACAGGAATGGGGCATCCCTCTCTAAGTCACTCTCTTGTATGCTCAGCACAATTCCTTAAGAACGCATTGTTGAAACAACCAGGGTCTGAAAACGATAATAAACAAAAATTATTTTAGAAAAAAATAGCAATATATTCAAGAATTCATAATCTAAACTAATTAAAATCTATCGAGTAACGGCATTTTATCACAATATAAATATTCTAAGCCCAGCAACTGCAATGGGGCATACCTCTCCAAGTCACTATCTTGGATCCTAGGCACAATTCCTAAAGAACGCATTGTTGAAACAACCAGGGTCTGAAAAACGATAATAAACACAAATTAAATTAGAGAAAACAAAAAAATAGCGAAATATTCAAGAATTCGTTATCTAAACTAATTAAAATCTAACGAGTAACGGCATTGTACTCACAATATACTTATTCTTAGCCTAGCAACAGCAATGGGGCATCCCTCTCAAAGTCACTCTCTTGGATCCTAGGCACGATTCCTAAAGAACACATTGTTGAAACAACCAGGGTCTGAAAAACGATAAAAAACACAAATTTAATGGGAAAAAACAAAAAAATAGCAAAATATTCAAGAATTCGTTATCTGAACTAATTAAAATCTATTGAGTAACGGCATTGTATGCACATTATACTTACTCTAAGCTTAGCAACAGCAATGGTGCATCCCTCTCCAAGTCACTGTCTTGAATCCTAGGAAAATTCCTAAAGAACGCATTGTCGAAACAACCAGGGTCTGAAAACGATAATAAACAAAAATTATATAAGAAAAAAAAATAGCAAAATATTCAAGAATTCATAACCTAAACTAATTAAAATCTATTGAGTAACGTCATTGTATTCACAATATACTTATTTTAAGCCTAGCAACAGCAATGGGGCATCCCTCTCAAAGTCACTCTCTTTGATCCTCAGCACAATTGGAAAAGAACGCATTGTTGAAACAACCAGGGTCTGAAAAACGATAATAAACACGAATTAAATAGGAAAAAACAAAATAATAGCTAAATATTCAAGAATTCGTTATCTAAACTAATCAAAATCTATCGAGTAACGTTATTGTATTCACAATATACTTATTCTAAGCCTAGCAAAAGCAATGGGGCATCCCTCTCTAAGTCATTCTCTTGTATGCTCAGCACAATTGGAAAAGAACGCATTGTTGAAACAACCAGGGTCTGAAAAACGATAATAAACACGAATTAAATAGGAAAAAACAAAATAATAGCAAAATATTCAAGAATTCGTTACCTGAACTAATTAAAATCTAACAAGTACGGCAATGTATTCACAATATACTTATTCTTAGCCTAGCAACAGCAATGGGGCATCACTCAATAAATCACTGCCTTGAATCCTAGGCACAATTCCTAAAGAACGCATTGTTGAAACAACCAGGGTCTGAAAAACGATAATAGACACAAATTAAATTAGAAAAAAAACTAGCAAAATATTCAAGAATTCCTTATCTAAATTAATAAAAATCTATCGAGTAACGGCAATGTATTGACAATATACTTATTCTAAGCCTTGCAACAACAATGTGGCATCCCTCTCCAAGTCACTCTCTTGAATCCTAGGCACAATTCCTAAAGAACGCATTTTTGAAACAACCAGGGTCTGAAAAACGATAATAAACATATATTAAATTAGAAAAAAAAACTAGCAATATATTCAAGAATTCGTTATGTAAACTAATTAAAATATATCGAGTAACGGCATTGTATTCACAATATACGTATTTTAAGCCTAGAAACAGCAATTGGGCATCCCTCTCCAAGTCACTCTCCTGGATCCTCAGCACAACTGGTAAAGAACGCATTGTTGAAACAACCAGGATCTGAAAAACGATAATAAACGCAAATTATATAAGAAAAAACAAAAAATAGCAAAACATTCAAGAATTCGTTATCTTAACTAATTAAAATCTATCGAGTAACGGCATTGTATTCACAATATACTTTTTTTAAGCCTAGCAACAGCAATGGGGCATTCCTCTCTAGGTCACTCTCTTTGATCCTAGGCACAATTCCTAAGGAACGCATTGTTGAAATAACCAGGGTCTGAAAAACGATAATAAACACGAATTAAATTGGAAAAAAACAAAATAATAGCGAAATATTCGAGAATTCGTTATCTAAACTAATTAAAAATCTAACGAGTACGGCAATGTCTTCACAATATACTTATTCAAAGCCTAGAACAGCAATGGGGCATCCCTCACTAAATCACACTCATGGATCCTCAGCACAATTCCTATAGAAGGCATTATTGAAACAACCAGGGACTGAAAAACGATAATAAACACAAATTATATTAAATAAAACAAAAAAATAGCAAAATATTCAAGAATTCGTTATCTGAACTAATTAAAATCTATTGAGTAACGTCATTGTATTCACTATATACTTATTTTAAGCTTAGCAACAGCAATGGGGCATCCCTCTCCAAGTCACTGTCTTGAATCCTAGGCACAATTCCTAAAGAACGCATTGTTGAAATAACCAGGGTCTGAAAAACGATAATCAACACAAATTAAATTGGAAAAAAACAAAAAATAGCAAAATATTCAAGAATTCGTTATCTGAACTGATTAAAATCTATTGAGTAACGGCATTGTATGCACATTATACTTACTCTAAGCTTAGCAACAGCAATGGTGCATCCCTCTCCAAGTCACTGTCTTGAATCCTAGGAAAATTCCTAAAGAACGCATTGTTGAAACAACCAGGGTCTGAAAACTATAATAAACAAAAATTATATAAGAAAAAAAAATAGCAAAATATTCAAGTATTCATAATCTAAACTAATTAAAATCTATCGAGTACCGGCATTGTATTCACAATATACTTATTCTAAGCCTTGCAACAGCAATGGGGCATCCCTCACTAAGACACTCTCTTGGATGCTCAGCACAATTGGAAAAGAACGCATTGTTGAAACAACCAGGATCTGAAAAACCATAATCAAATCAAATTAAATTAGAAAAAACAGAAAATAGCAAAATATACAAGAATTCGTTATATGAACTAAATAAAATCTATCGAGTAACGGCATTGTATTCACAATATACTTATTTTAAGCCTAGCAACAGCAATGGGGCATCCCTCTCAAAGTCACTCTCTTTGATCCTCAGCACAATTGGAAAAGAACGCATTGTTGAAACAACCAGGGTCTGAAAAACGATAATAAACGCAAATTAAATAGGAAAAAACAAAATAATAGCTAAATATTCAAGAATTCGTTATCTAAACTAATCAAATTCTATCGAGTAACGTTTTTGTCATAATATACTTATTCTAACCCTAGCAACAGCAATGGGGCATCCCTCTCTAAGTCATTCTCTTGTATGCTCAGCACAATTGGAAAAGAACGCATTGTTGGAACAACCAGGGTCTGAAAAACGATAATAAACACGAATTAAATAGGAAAAAACAAAATAATAACAAAATATTCAAGAATTCGTTACCTGAACTAATTAAAATCTAACAAGTACGGCAATGTATTCACAATATACTTATTCTTAGCCTAGCAACAGCAATGGGGCATCACTCAATAAATCACTTTCTTGAATCCTAGGCACAATTCCTAAAGAACGCATTATTGAAACAACCAGGGTCTGAAAAACGATAATAGACACAAATTAAATTAGAAAAAAAACTAGCAAAATATTCAAGAATTCGTTATGTAAACTAATTAAAATCTTTCGAGTAACGGCATTATATTCACAACATACGTATTTTAAGCCTAGAAACAGCAATTGCGCATCCCTCTCCAAGTCACTCTCTTGGATCCTCAGCACAACTGGTTAATAACGGATTGTTGAAACAACCAGGATCTGAAAAACGATAATAAACTCAAATTATATAAGAAAAAACAAAAAATAGAAAAACATTCAAGAATTCGTTATCTAAACTAATTAAAATCTATCGAGTAACGGCATTGTATTCACAATATACTTATTTTAAGCCTAGCAACAGCAATGGGGCATCCCTCTCATAGTCACTCTCTTGGATCCTCAGCACAATTGGAAAAGAACGCATTGTTGAAACAACCAGGGTCTGAAAAACGATAATAAACAGGAAATTAATAGGTAAAAACAAAATAATAGCTATATATTCAAGAATTCGTTATTTAAACTAATCAAAATCTATCGAGTAACGTTATTGTATTCACAATATACTTATTCTAAGCCTAGCAACAGCAATGGGGCATCCCTCAATAAATCACACTCATGGATCCTAAGCACAATTCCTATAGAAGGCATTGTTGAAACAACCAGGATCTGAAAAACGATAATAAACGCAAATTATATAAGAAAAAACAAAAAATAGCAAAACATTCAAGAATTCGTTATCTTAACTAATTAAAATCTATCGAGTAACGGCATTGTATTCACAATATACTTTTTTTAAGCCTAGCAACAGCAATGGGGCATTCCTCTCTAGGTCACTCTCTTTGATCCTAGGCACAATTCCTAAGGAACGCATTGTTGAAATAACCAGGGTCTGAAAAACGATAATAAACACGAATTAAATTGGAAAAAAACAAAATAATAGCGAAATATTCGAGAATTCGTTATCTAAACTAATTAAAAATCTAACGAGTACGGCAATGTCTTCACAATATACTTATTCAAAGCCTAGAACAGCAATGGGGCATCCCTCACTAAATCACACTCATGGATCCTCAGCACAATTCCTATAGAAGGCATTATTGAAACAACCAGGGACTGAAAAACGATAATAAACACAAATTATATTAAATAAAACAAAAAAATAGCAAAATATTCAAGAATTCGTTATCTGAACTAATTAAAATCTATTGAGTAACGTCATTGTATTCACTATATACTTATTTTAAGCTTAGCAACAGCAATGGGGCATCCCTCTCCAAGTCACTGTCTTGAATCCTAGGCACAATTCCTAAAGAACGCATTGTTGAAATAACCAGGGTCTGAAAAACGATAATCAACACAAATTAAATTGGAAAAAAAACAAAAAATAGCAAAATATTCAAGAATTCGTTATCTGAACTAATTAAAATCTATTGAGTAACTTCATTGTATGCACAATATACTTATTCTAAGCCTAGCAACAGCAATGGTGCATCCCTCTCCAAGTCACTGTCTTGAATCCTAGGAAAATTACTAAAGAACGCATTGTTGAAACAACCAGGGTCTGAAAACGATAATAAACAAAAATTATATAAGAAAAAAAAATAGCAAAATATTCAAGTATTCATAATCTAAACTAATTAAAATCTATCGAGTACCGGCATTGTATTCACAATATACTTATTCTAAGCCTTGCAACAGCAATGGGGCATCCCTCACTAAGACACTCTCTTGGATGCTCAGCACAATTGGAAAAGAACGCATTGTTGAAACAACCAGGATCTGAAAAACCATAATCAAATCAAATTAAATTAGAAAAAACAGAAAATAGCAAAATATACAAGAATTCGTTATATGAACTAAATAAAATCTATCGAGTAACGGCATTGTATTCACAATATACTTATTTTAAGCCTAGCAACAGCAATGGGGCATCCCTCTCAAAGTCACTCTCTTTGATCCTCAGCACAATTGGAAAAGAACGCATTGTTGAAACAACCAGGGTCTGAAAAACGATAATAAACGCAAATTAAATAGGAAAAAACAAAATAATAGCTAAATATTCAAGAATTCGTTATCTAAACTAATCAAATTCTATCGAGTAACGTTTTTGTCATAATATACTTATTCTAACCCTAGCAACAGCAATGGGGCATCCCTCTCTAAGTCATTCTCTTGTATGCTCAGCACAATTGGAAAAGAACGCATTGTTGGAACAACCAGGGTCTGAAAAACGATAATAAACACGAATTAAATAGGAAAAAACAAAATAATAACAAAATATTCAAGAATTCGTTACCTGAACTAATTAAAATCTAACAAGTACGGCAATGTATTCACAATATACTTATTCTTAGCCTAGCAACAGCAATGGGGCATCACTCAATAAATCACTTTCTTGAATCCTAGGCACAATTCCTAAAGAACGCATTATTGAAACAACCAGGGTCTGAAAAACGATAATAGACACAAATTAAATTAGAAAAAAAACTAGCAAAATATTCAAGAATTCGTTATGTAAACTAATTAAAATCTTTCGAGTAACGGCATTATATTCACAACATACGTATTTTAAGCCTAGAAACAGCAATTGCGCATCCCTCTCCAAGTCACTCTCTTGGATCCTCAGCACAACTGGTTAATAACGGATTGTTGAAACAACCAGGATCTGAAAAACGATAATAAACTCAAATTATATAAGAAAAAACAAAAAATAGAAAAACATTCAAGAATTCGTTATCTAAACTAATTAAAATCTATCGAGTAACGGCATTGTATTCACAATATACTTATTTTAAGCCTAGCAACAGCAATGGGGCATCCCTCTCATAGTCACTCTCTTGGATCCTCAGCACAATTGGAAAAGAACGCATTGTTGAAACAACCAGGGTCTGAAAAACGATAATAAACAGGAAATTAATAGGTAAAAACAAAATAATAGCTATATATTCAAGAATTCGTTATTTAAACTAATCAAAATCTATCGAGTAACGTTATTGTATTCACAATATACTTATTCTAAGCCTAGCAACAGCAATGGGGCATCCCTCAATAAATCACACTCATGGATCCTAAGCACAATTCCTATAGAAGGCATTGTTGAAACAACCAGGGTCTGAAAAACGATAATAAACACGAATTAAATAGGAAAAAACAAAATAATAGCAAAATATTCAAGAATTCGTTACCTGAACTAATTAAAATCTAACGAGTACGGCAATGTATTCACAATATACTTATTCTTAGCCTAACAACAGCAATGGGGCATCACTCAATAAATCACTGTCTTGAATCCTAGGCACAATTCCTAAAGAACGCATTGTTGAAACAACCAGGGTCTGAAAAACGATAATAGACACAAATTAAATTAGAAAAAAAAACTAGAAATATATTCAAGAATTCGTTATGTAAACTAATTAAAATCTTTCGAGTAATGGCATTATATTCACAACATACGTATTTTAAGCCTAGAAACAGCAATTTGGCATCCCTCTCCAAGTCACTCTCTTGGATCCTCAGCAAAACTGGTTAATAACGGATTGTTGGAACAACCAGAATCTGAAAAACAATAATAAACGCAAATTATATAAGAAAAAACAAAAAATAGAAAAACATTCAAGAATTCGTTATCTAAACTAATCAAAATCTATTCAGTAACATTATTGTATTCACAATATACTTATTCTAAGCCTAGCAACAGCAATGGGGCATCCCTCTCTAAATCACTCTCTTGTATGCTCAGCACAATTCCTTTAGAACGCATTGTTTAAACAACCAGGGTCTGAAAACGATAATAAACAAAAATTATTTTTGAAAAAAAATAGCAATATATTCAAGAATTCATAATCTAAACTAATTAAAATCTATCGAGTAACGGCATTTTATCACAATATAATTATTCTAAGCCCAGCAACTGCAATGGGGCATCCCTCTCCAAGTCACTCTCTTGGATCCTAGGCACGATTCCTAAAGAACACATTGTTGAAACAACCAGGGTCTGAAAAACGATAAAAAACACAAATTTAATGGGAAAAAAAAAATAGCAAAATATTCAAGAATTCGTTATCTGAACTAATTAAAATCTATTGAGTAACGGCATTCTATGCACAATATACTTATTCTAAGCCTAGCAACAGTAATGGTGCATCCCTCTCCAAGTCACTGTCTTGAATCCTAGGAAAATTCCTAAAGAACGTATTGTTGAAACAACCAGGGTCTGTAAACGATAATAAACAAAAATTATATAAGAAAAAAAAATAGCAAAATATTCAAGAATTCATAATCTAAACTAATTAAAATCTATCGAGTACCGGCATTGTATTCACAATATACTTATTTTAAGCCTAGCAACAGGAATGGGGCATCCCTCTCAAAGTCACTCTCTTTGATCCTCAGCACAATTGGAAAAGAACGCATTGTTGAAACAACCAGGGTCTGAAAAACGATAATAAGCACGAATTAAATAGGAAAAAACAAAATAATAGCAAAATATTCAAGAATTCGTTATCTGAACTAATTAAAATCTATTGAGTAACGGCATTGTATGCACAATATACTTATTCTAAGCCTAGCAACAGCAATTGGGCATCCCTCTCCAAGTCACTCTCTTGGATCCTAGGCACAATTCCTAAAGACGCATTGTTCAAACAACCAGGGTCTGAAAGAGGATAATAAAAACAAATTAAATTGGAAAAAAAATAGCAAAACATTCAAGAATTCGTTATCTGAATTAATTAAAATCTTTCGAGTAACGGCATTGTATGCACAATATACTTATTCTAAGCCTAGCAACAGCAATTGGGCATCCCTCTCCAAGTCACTGTCTTGAATCCTAGGCGCAATTCCTAAAGAACGCATTGTTGAAAAAACCAGGGTCTGAAAAACGATAATAAACACAAATTTAATTGTAAAAAACAAATAAATAGCAAAATATTCAAGAATTCGTTATCTGAACTAATTAAAATCTATCGAGTAACGGCATTGAATTCCCAATATACTTATTCTAGGCCTAGAAACCGCAATGGGGCATCCCTCTCTAGGTCACTCTCTTTGATCCTAGGCACAATTCCTAAGGAACGCATTGTTGAAATAACCAGGGTCTGAAAAACGATAATAAACACGAATTAAATTGGAAAAAACAAAATAATAGCGAAATATTCAAGAATTCATAATCTAAACTAATTAAAATCTATCGAGTACCGGCATTGTATTCACAATATACTTATTTTAAGCCTAGCAAAAGGAATGGGGCATCCCTCTCAAAGTCACTCTCTTTGATCCTCAGCACAATTGGAAAAGAACGCATTCCTGAAACAACCAGGGTCTGAAAAACGATAGTAAACACGAATTAAATAGGAAAAAACAAAATAATAGCAAAATATTCAAGAATCCGTTATCTGAAATAATTAAAATCTATTGAGTAACGGCATTGTATGCACAATATACTTATTCTAAGCCTAGCAACAGCAATTGGGCATCCCTCTCCAAGTCACTCTCTTGGATCCTAGGCACAATTCCTAAAGAACGCATTGTTGAAACAACCAGGGTCTGAAAGAGGATAATAAAAACAAATTAAATTGGAAAAAAAATAGCAAAACATTCAAGAATTCGTTATCTGAATTAATTAAAATCTTTCGAGTAACGGCATTGTATTCACAATATACTTATTCTAAGCCTAGCAACAGCAATGGGGCATCCCTCTCAAAGTCACTCTCTTGGATCCTAGGCACAATTCCTAAAGAACACATTGTTGAAACAACCAGGTTCTGAAAAACGATAACAAACACAAATTAAATTAGATATAACAAAAAAATAGCCAAATATTCAAGAAATCGTTATCTGAACTAATTGAAATCTATTGAGTAACGGCATTGTATTCACAATATACTTATTCTAAGCCTAGAAACAGCAATGGGGCATCCCTCTCCAAGTCACTGTCTTGAATCCTAGGCACAATTCCTAAAGAACGCATTGTTGAAAAAACCAGGGTCTGAAAAACAATAATAAACACAAATTTAATTGTAAAAAACAAATAAATAGCAAAATATTCAAGAATTCGTTATCTGAACTAATTAAAATCTATCGAGTAACGGCATTGAATTCCCAATATACTTATTCTAGGCCTAGAAACAGCAATGGGGCATCCCTCTCTAGGTCACTCTCTTTGATTCTAGGCACAATTCCTAAGGAACGCATTGTTGAAATAACCAGGGTCTGAAAAACGATAATAAACACGAATTAAATTGGAAAAAACAAAATAAAAGCGAAATATTCGAGAATTCATTATCTAAACTAATTAAAAATCTAACGAGTATGGCAATGTCTTCACAATATACTTATTTTAAGCCTAGCAACAGCAATGGGGCATCCCTCTCAAAGTCACTCTCTTTGATCCTCAGCACAATTGGAAAAGAACGCATTCCTGAAACAACCAGGGTCTGAAAAACGATAATAAACACGAATTAAATAGGAAAAAACAAAATAATAGCAAAATATTCAAGAATTCGTTATCTGAAATAATTAAAATCTATCGAGTAACGGCATTGTATTCACAATATACTTATTCTAACCCTAGCAACAGCAATGGGGCATCCCTCTCCAAGTCACTCTCTTGGATCCTCAGCAAAATTCCTATAGAAGGCATTGTTGAAACAACCAGGGTCTGAAAAACGATAATAAACACAAATTAAGTTGGAAAAAACAAAAAATAGCAAAATATTCAAGAATTCGTTATCTGAACTAATTAAAAACTATCTAGTAACGGCATTTTATTCACAATAGAGTTATTTTAAGCCTAGCAACAGCAATGGGGCATCCCACTCTAAGTCACTCTCTTGGATCCTTAGCACCATTATTAAAGAACGCATTGTTGAAACAACCAGGGTCTGAAAACGATAATAAACAAAAATTATATAAGAAAAAAAAATAGCAAAATATTCAAGAATTCATAATCTAAACTAATTAAAATCTATCGAGTACCGGCATTGTATTCACAATATACTTATTCTAAGCCTAGCAACAGCAATGGGGCATCCATCAATAAATCACACTCATGGATCCTCAGCACAATTCCTATAGAAGGCATTATTGAAACAACCAGGGTCTGAAAAACGATAATAAACACAAATTAAATTAGATAAAACATAAAAGTAGCAAAATATTCAAGAATTCTTTATCTGAACTAATTGAAATCTATCGATAAACGGCATTGTATTCACAATATACATAATCTAAGCCTGGCAACAGCAATTGGGCATCCCTCTCGAAGTCACTGTCTTGAATCCTAGGCACAATTCCTATTGAACGCATTTTTGAAACAACCAGGGTCTGAAAAACGATAATAAACACAAATTAAATTAGAGAAAACAAAAAAAAAGCCAAATATTCAAGAATTCCTTACCTGAACTAATTAAAATCAATCGAGTAACGGCATTGTATTAACAATATACTTTTTTTAAGCCTAGCAACAGCAATGGGGCATTCCTCTCTAGATCACTCTCTTTAATCCTAGGCACAATTCCTAAGGAATGCATTGTTGAAATAACCAGGGTCTGAAAAACGATAATAAACACGAATTAAATTGGAAAAAACAAAATAATAGCGAAATATTCGAGAATTCGTTATCTAAACTAAATAAAAATCTAACGAGTACGGCAATGTCTTCACAATATACTTATTCAAAGCCTAGAACAGCAATGGGGCATCCCTCACTAAATAACACTCATGGATCCTCAGCACAATTCCTATAGAAGGCATTATTGAAACAACCAGGGACTGAAAAACGATAATAAACAAAAATTAAATTAAATAAAACAAAAAAATAAATAATATTCAAGAATTCGTTATCTGAACTAATTAAAATCTATTGAGTAACGGCATTGTATTCACTATATACTTATTTTCAGCCTAGCAACAGCAATGGGGCATCCCTCTCCAAGTCACTGTCTTGATTCCTTGGCACAATTCCTAAGGAACGCATTGTTGAATCAATCAGGGTCTGAAAAACGATAATAAACACAAATAAAATTAGAAAAAATAAAAAATAGCAAAATATTCAAGAATTAGTAATCCAAACTAATAAAAATCTTCTGAGTAACTGCATTGTATTCACAATATAATTATTTTAAGCTTAGCAACAGCAATGGGGCATCCCTCTCTAAGTCACTCTCTTGGATCCTCAGCACAATTTGTAAAGAACGCATTGTTGAATGACCAGGGTCTGAAAACGATAATAAACAAAAATTATATTAGAAAAAAAAATAGCAAAATAATCAAGAATTCGTTATCTGACTTAATTAAAATCTATTGAGTAACGGCATTGTATGCACAATATACTTATTCTAAGCCTAGCAACAGCAATGGGGCATCCCTCTCCAAGTCACTGTCTGGAATCCTAGGCATAATATCCTAAAGAACACTATGTTGAAACAACCAGGTTCTGAAAAACGATAATAAACACAAATTAAATTAGATATAACAAAAAAATAGCCAAATATTCAAAAATTCGTTATCTGAACTAATTGAAATCTATTGAGTAACGGCATTGTATTCACAATATACTTATTCTTAGCCTAGCAACAGCAATGGGGCATCCCTCTCCAAGTCACTCTCTTGGATCCTAGGCACAATTCCTAAAGAACGCATTGTTGAAACAACCAGGGTCTGAAAGAGGATAATAAAAACAAATTAAATTGGAAAAAAAATAGCAAAACATTCAAGAATTCGTTATCTGAATTAATTAAAATCTTTCGAGTAACGGCATTGTATGCACAATATACTTATTCTAAGCCTAGCAACAGGAATTGGGCATCCCTCTCGAAGTCACTGTCTTGAATCCTAGGCACAATTCCTAAAGAACGCATTGTTGAAAAAACCAGGGTCTGAAAAACGATAATAAACACAAATTTAATTGTAAAAAACAAATAAATAGCAAAATATTCAAGAATTCGTTATCTGAACTAATTAAAATCTATCGAGTAACGGCATTGAATTCCCAATATACTTATTCTAGGCCTAGAAACAGCAATGGGGCATCCCTCTCTAGGTCACTCTCTTTGATCCTAGGCACAATTCCTAAGGAACGCATTGTTGAAATAACCAGGGTCTGAAAAACGATAATAAACACGAATTAAATTGGAAAAAAACAAAATAATAGCGAAATATTCAAGAATTCATAATCTAAACTAATTAAAATCTATCGAGTACCGGCATTGTATTCACAATATACTTATTTTAAGCCTAGCAACAGGAATGGGGCATCCCTCTCAAAGTCACTCTCTTTGATCCTTTGCACAATTGGAAAAGAACGCATTCCTGAAACAACCAGGGTCTGAAAAACGATAATAAACACGAATTAAATAGGAAAAAACAAAATAATAGCAAAATATTCAAGAATTCGTTATCTGAAATAATTAAAATCTATTGAGTAACGGCATTGTATGCACAATATACTTATTCTAAGCCTAGCAACAGCAATTGGGCATCCCTCTCCAAGTCACTCTCTTGGATCCTAGGCACAATTCCTAAAGAACGCATTGTTGAAACAACCAGGGTCTGAAAGAGGATAATAAAAACAAATTAAATTGGAAAAAAAATAGCAAAACATTCAAGAATTCGTTATCTGAATTAATTAAAATCTTTCGAGTAACGGAATTGTATTCACAATATACTTATTCTAAGCCTAGCAACAGCAATGGGGCATCCCTCTCAAAGTCACTCTCTTGGATCCTAGGCACAATTCCTAAAGAACACATTGTTGAAACAACCAGTTTCTGAAAAACGATAATAAACACAAATTAAATTAGATATAACAAAAAAATAGCCAAATATTCAAGAATTCGTTATCTGAACTAATTGAAATCTATTGAGTAACGGCATTGTATTCACAATATACTTATTCTAAGCCTAGAAACAGCAATGGGGCATCCCTCTCCAAGTCACTGTCTTGAATCCTAGGCACCATTCCTAAAGAACGCATTGTTGAAAAAACCAGGGTCTGAAAAACGATAATAAACACAAATTTAATTGTAAAAAACAAATAAATAGCAAAATATTCAAGAATTCGTTATCTGAACTAATTAAAATCTATCGAGTAACGGCATTGAATTCCCAATATACTTATTCTAGGCCTAGAAACAGCAATAGGGCATCCCTCTCTAGGTCACTCTCTTTGATCCTAGGCACAATTCCTAAGGAACGCATTGTTGAAATAACCAGGGTCTGAAAAACGATAATAAACACGAATTAAATTGGAAAAAACAAAATAATAGCGAAATATTCGAGAATTCATTATCTAAACTAATTAAAAATCTAACGAGTATGGCAATGTCTTCACAATATACTTATTTTAAGCCTAGCAACAGCAATGGGGCATCCCTCTCAAAGTCACTCTCTTTGATCCTCAGCACAATTGGAAAAGAACGCATTCCTGAAACAACCAGGGTCTGAAAAACGATAATAAACACGAATTAAATAGGAAAAAACAAAATAATAGCAAAATATTCAAGAATTCGTTATCTGAAATAATTAAAATCTATCGAGTAACGGCATTGTATTCACAATATACTTATTCTAACCCTAGCAACAGCAATGGGGCATCCCTCTCCAAGTCACTCTCTTGGATCCTCAGCAAAATTCCTATAGAAGGCATTGTTGAAACAACCAGGGTCTGAAAAACGATAATAAACACAAATTAAATTGGAAAAAACAAAAAATAGTAAAATATTCAAGAATTCGTTATCTGAACTAATTAAAAACTATCTAGTAACGGCATTTTATTCACAATATAGTTATTTTAAGCCTAGCAACAGCAATGGGGCATCCCACTCTAAGTCACTCTCTTGGATCCTTAGCACCATTATTAAAGAACGCATTGTTGAAACAACCAGGGTCTGAAAAACGATAATAAAAACAAATTTAATTGTAAAAAACAAAAAAATAGCAAAATATTCAAAAATTCGTTATCTGAACTAATTAAAATCTATTGAGTAACGGCAATGTATTCACAATATACTTATTCTATTCCTAGCAACAGCAATTGGGCATCCCTTTCCAAGTCACTCTCGGGAATCCTAGGCACAATTCCTAAAGAACGCATTGTTGAAACAACAATGGTCGGAAAAACGATAATTAACACAAATTTAATTGGAATAAACAAAAAAATAGCAAAATATTCAAGAATTCGTTATCTGAACTAATTAAAATCTATTGAGTAACGGCAATGTATTCACAATATACTTATTCTATTCCTAGCAACAGCAATTGGGCATCCCTTTCCAAGTCACTCTCGGGAATCCTAGGCAAAATTCAATAAAGAACGCATTGTTGAAACAACAATGGTCTGAATACGATAATAAACAAAAATTATATTAGAAAAAACAAAAAAATAGCGAAATATTCAAGAATTCGTTATCTAAACTAATTAAAATCTAACGAGTACGGCAATGTATTCACAATATACTTATTCTTAGCCTAGCAACAGCAATGGGGCATCCATCAATAAATCAAACTCATGGATCCTCAGCACAATTCCTATAGAAGGCATTATTGAAACAACCAGGGTCTGAAAAACGATAATAAACACAAATTAAATTAGATAAAACATAAAAGTAGCAAAATATTCAAGAATTCTTTATCTGAACTAATTGAAATCTATCGATAAACGGCATTGTATTCACAATATACATAATCTAAGCCTGGCAACAGCAATTGGGCATCCCTCTCGAAGTCACTGTCTTGAATCCTAGGCACAATTCCTATTGAACGCATTTTTGAAACAACCAGGGTCTGAAAAACGATAATAAACACAAATTAAATTAGAGAAAACAAAAAAATAGCCAAATATTCAAGAATTCGTTACCTGAACTAATTAAAATCTATCGAGTAACGGCATTGTATTCACAATATACTTTTTTTAAGCCTAGCAACAGCAATGGGGCATTCCTCTCTAGATCACTCTCTTTAATCCTAGGCACAATTCCTAAGGAATGCATTGTTGAAATAACCAGGGTCTGAAAAACGATAATAAAGACGAATTAAATCGGAAAAAACAAAATAATAGCGAAATATTCGAGAATTCGTTATCTAAACTAAATAAAAATCTAACGAGTACGGCAATGTCTTCACAATATACTTATTCAAAGCCTAGAACAGCAATGGGGCATCCCTCACTAAATAACACTCATGGATCCTCAGCACAATTCCTATAGAAGGCATTATTGAAACAACCAGGGACTGAAAAACGATAATAAACAAAAATTAAATTAAATAAAACAAAAAAATAAATAATATTCAAGAATTCGTTATCTGAACTAATTAAAATCTATTGAGTAACGGCATTGTATTCACTATATACTTATTTTCAGCCTAGCAACAGCAATGGGGCATCCCTCTCCAAGTCACTGTCTTGAATCATAGGCACAATTCCGAAAGAACGCATTGTTGAAATAACAAGGGTCTGAAAAACGATAATAAACACAAATTAAATTGGAAAAAAACAAAAAATAGCAAAATATTCAAGAATTCGTTATCTGAACTAATTAAAATCTATCCAGTAACAGCAATGTATTCACAATATATTTATTCTAAGCCTAGCAACAGCAATTGGGCATCCCTCTCCAAGTCACTGTCTTGAATCCTTGGCACAATTCCTAAGGAACGCATTGTTGAATCAATCAGGGTCTGAAAAACGATAATAAACACAAATAAAATTAGAAAAAATAAAAAATAGCAAAATATTCAAGAATTAGTAATCCAAACTAATAAAAATCTTCTGAGTAACTACATTGTATTCACAATATAATTATTTTAAGCTTAGCAACAGCAATGGGGCATCCCTCTCTAAGTCACTCTCTTGGATCCTCAGCACAATTTGTAAAGAACGCATTGTTGAAACGACCAGGGTCTGAAAACGATAATAAACAAAAATTATATTAGAAAAAAAATAGCAAAATAATCAAGAATTCGTTATCTGACTTAATTAAAATCTATTGAGTAACGGCATTGTATGCACAATATACTTATTCTAAGCCTAGCAACAGCAATGGGGCATCCCTCTCCAAGTCACTGTCTGGAATCCTAGGCATAATATCCTAAAGAACACTATGTTGAAACAACCAGGTTCTGAAAAACGATAATAAACACAAATTAAATTAGATATAACAAAAAAATAGCCGAATATTCAAAAATTCGTTATCTGAACTAATTGAAATCTATTGAGTAACGGCATTGTATTCACAATATACTTATTCTTAGCCTAGCAACAACAATGGGGCATCCCTCTCAAGGTCACTGTCTTGAATCCTAGGCACAATTCCTAAAGAACTCATTGATGAAACAACCAGGGTCTGAAAAACGATAATAAACTCAAATTTAATTGTAAAAAACAAATAAATAGCAAAATATAAAGAATTCGTTATCTGAACTAATTAAAATCTATCGAGTAACGGCATTGAATTCACAATATACTTATTCTAGGCTTAGCAGCAGCAATGGGGCATCCCTCTTCAAGTCACTCTCTTGGATCCTAGGCACAAATCCTAAAGAACACATTGTTTAAACAACCAGGGTCTGAAAACGATAATAAACACGAATTAAATAGAAAAAAACAAAATAATAGCTAAATATTCAAGAATTCGTTATCTAAACTAATCAAAATCTATTCAGTAACGTTATTGTATTCACAATATACTTATTCTAAGCCTAGCAACAGCAATGGGGCATCCCTCTCTAAGTCACTCTCTTGTATGCTCAGCACAATTCCTTAAGAACGCATTGTTGAAACAACCAGGGTCTGAAAACGATAATAAACAAAAATTATTTTAGAAAAAAAATAGCAATATATTCAAGAATTCATAATCTAAACTAATTAAAATCTATCGAGTAACGGCATTTTATCACAATATAATTATTCTAAGCCCAGCAACTGCAATGGGGCATACCTCTCCAAGTCACTCTCTTGGATCCTAGGCACAATTCCTACAGAACGCATTGTTGAAACAACCAGGGTTTGAAAAACGATAATAAACACAAATTAAATTAGAGAAAACAAAAAAATAGCCAAATATTCAAGAATTTGTTATCTAAACTAATTAAAATCTAACGAGTAACGGCATTGTACTCACAATATACTTATTCTTAGCCTAGCAACAGCAATGGGGCATCCCTCTCAAAGTCACTCTCTTGGATCCTAGGCACGATTCCTAAAGAACACATTGTTGAAACAACCAGGGTCTGAAAAACGATAAAAAACTCAAATTTAATGGGAAAAAACAAAAAAATAGCAAAATATTCAAGAATTCGTTATCTGAACTAATTAAAATCTATTGAGTAACGGCATTGTATGCACAATATACTTATTCTAAGCCTAGCAACAGCAATGGTGCATCCCTCTCCAAGTCACTGTCTTGAATCCTAGGAAAATTCCTAAAGAACGCATTGTTGAAACAACCAGGGTGTGAAAACGATAATAAACAAAAATTATATAAGAAAAAAAAATAGCAAAATATTCAAGAATTCATAATCTAAACTAATTAAAATCTATCGAGTACCGGCATTGTATTCACAATATACTTATTCTAAGCCTTGCAACAGCAATGGGGCATCCCTCACTAAGACACTCTCTTGGATGCTCAGCACAATTGGAAAAGAACGCATTGTTGAAACAACCAGGATCTGAAAAACCATAATCAAATCAAATTAAATTAGAAAAAACAGAAAATAGCAAAATATACAAGAATTCGTTATCTGAACTAAATAAAATCTATCGAGTAACGGCATTGTATTCACAATATACTTATTTTAAGCCTAGCAACAGCAATGGGGCATCCCTCTCAAAGTCACTCTCTTTGATCCTCAGCACAATTGGAAAAGAACGCATTGTTGAAACAACCAGGGTCTGAAAAACGATAATAAACACGAATTAAATAGGAAAAAACAAAATAATAGCTAAATATTCAAGAATTCGTTATCTAAACTAATCAAAATCTATCGAGTAACGTTATTGTATTCACAATATACTTATTCTAAGCCTAGCAAAAGCAATGGGGCATCCCTCTCTAAGTCATTCTCTTGTATGCTCAGAACAATTGGAAAAGAACGCATTGTTGAAACAACCAGGGTCTGAAAAACGATAATAAACACGAATTAAATAGAAAAAAACAAAATAATAGCAAAATATTCAAGAATTCGTTACCTGAACTAATTAAAATCTAACAAGTACGGAAATGTATTCACAATATACTTATTCTTAGCCTAGCAACAGCAATGGGGCATCACTCAATAAATCACTGTCTTGAATCCTAGGCACAATTCCTAAAGAACGCATTGTTGAAACAACCAGGGTCTGAAAAACGATAATAGACCCAAATTAAATTAGAAAAAAAACTAGCAAAATATTCAAGAATTCCTTATCTAAATTAATAAAATTCTATCGAGTAACGGCAATGTATTGACAATATACTTATTCTAAGCCTTGCAACAACAATGTGGCATCCCTCTCCAAGTCACTCTCTTGAATCCTAGGCACAATTCCTAAAGAACGCATTTTTGAAACAACCAGGGTCTGAAAAACGATAATAAACATAAATTAAATTAGAAAAAAAAACTAGCAATATATTCAAGAATTCGTTATGTAAACTAATTAAAATATAACGAGTAACGGCATTATATTCACAATATACGTATTTTAAGCCTAGAAACAGCAATTGGGCATCCCTCTCCAAGTCACTCTCCTGGATCCTCAGCACAACTGGTAAAGAACGCATTGTTGAAACAACCAGGATCTGAAAAACGATAATAAACGCAAATTATATAAGAAAAAACAAAAAATAGCAAAACATTCAAGAATTCGTTATCTTAACTAATTAAAATCTATCGAGTAACGGCATTGTATTCACAATATACTTTTTTTAAGCCTAGCAACAGCAATGGGGCATTCCTCTCTAGGTCACTCTCTTTGATCCTAGGCACAATTCCTAAGGAACGCATTGTTGAAATAACCAGGGTCTGAAAAACGATAATAAACACGAATTAAATTGGAAAAAAACAAAATAATAGCGAAATATTCGAGAATTCGTTATCTAAACTAATTAAAAATCTAGCGAGTACGGCAATGTCTTCACAATATACTTATTCAAAGCCAAGAACAGCAATGGGGCATCCCTCACTAAATCACACTCATGGATCCTCAGCACAATTCCTATAGAAGGCATTTTTGAAACAACCAGGGATTGAAAAACGATAATAAACACAAATTATATTAAATAAAACAAAAAAATAGCAAAATATTCAAGAATTCGTTATCTGAACTAATTAAAATCTATCCAGTAACAACAATGAATTCACAATATATTTATTCTAAGCCTAGCAACAGCAATTGGGCATCCCTCTCCAAGTCACTGTCTTGAATCCTAGGCAAAATTCCTAAAGAACACATTGTTGAAACAACCAGGGTCTAAAAAAAGATAAAAAACACAAATTTAATTGGAAAAATCAAAAAAATAGCAAAATATTCAAGAATTCGTTCTCTGAACTAATTAAAATCTATTGAGTAACGGCATTGTATGCACAATATACTTATTCTAAGCCTAGCATCAGCAATGGGGCATCCCTCTTCAAGTAACTGTTTGGAATCCTAGGCATAATTCCTAAAGAAAACTAGGTTGAAACAACCAGGTTCTGAAAAACGATAATAAACACAAATTAAATTGTAAAAAACAAATAAATAGCAAAATATTCAAGAATTCGTTATCTGAACTAATTGAAATCTATTGAGTAACAGCATTGTATTCACAATATACTTATTCTAAGCCTAGAAACAGCAATGGGGCATCCCTCTCCAAGTCACTGTCTTGAATCCTAGGCACAATTCCTAAAGAACGCATTGTTGAAACAACCAGGGTCTGAAATACGATAATAAACACAAATTTAATTGTAAAAAACAAATAAATAGCAAAATATTCAAGAATTCGTTATCTGAACTAATAAAAATCTATTGAGTAACGGCATTGAATTCACAATATACTTATTCTAGGCCTAGCAGCAGCAATGGGGCATCCCTCTCCAAGTCACTCTATGGATCCTAGGAAAATTCCTAAAGAACGCATTGTTGAAACAACCAGGGTCTGAAAACGATAATAAACACAAATTATATTACAAAAAAACAAAAAAATAACAAAACATTCAAGAATTTGTAATATGAACTATTTAAAATCTATCGAGCAACGGCATTGTATTCTCAATATACTTATTCTAAGCCTTGCAACAGCAATGGGGCATCCCTCACTAAGACACTCTCTTGGATGCTCAGCACAATTGGAAAAGAACGCATTGTTGAAACAACCAGGATCTGAAAAACCATAATCAAATCAAATTAAATTAGAAAAAACAGAAAATAGCAAAATATACAAGAATTCGTTATCTGAACTAAATAAAATCCATCGAGTAATGGCATTGTATTCACAATATACTTATTTTAAGCCTAGCAACAGCAATGGGGCATCCCTCTCAAAGTCACTCTCTTTGATCCTCAGCACAATTGGAAAAGAACGCATTGTTGAAACAACCAGGGTCTAAAAAACGATAATAAACACGAATTAAATAGGAAAAAACAAAATAATAGCTAAATATTCAAGAATTCGTTATCTAAACTAATCAAAATCTATCGAGTAACGTTATTGTATTCACAATATACTTATTCTAAGCCTAGCAACAGCAATGGGGCATCCCTCTCTAAGTCATTCTCTGGTATGCTCAGCACAATTGGAAAAGAACGCATTGTTGAAACAACCAGGGTCTGAAAAACGATAATAAACACGAATTAAATAGGAAAAAACAAAATAATAGCAAAATATTCAAGAATTCGTTACCTGAACTAATTAAAATCTAACGAGTACGGCAATGTATTCACAATATACTTATTCTTAGCCTAGCAACAGCAATGGGGCATCACTCAATAAATCACTGTCATGAATCCTAGGCACAATTCCTAAAGAACGCATTGTTGAAACAACCAGGGTCTGAAAAACGATAATAGACACAAATTAAATTAGAAAAAAAAACTAGCAACATATTCAAGAATTCGTTATCTAAACTAATAAAATCCTATCGAGTAACGGCAATGTATTGACAATATACTTATTCTAAGCCTTGCAACAACAATGTGGCATCCCTCTCCAAGTCACTCTCTTGAATCCTAGGCACAATTCCTAAGGAACGCATTGTTGAATCAATCAGGGTCTGAAAAACTATAATAAACACAAATAAAATTAGAAAAAAAATAGCAAAATATTCAAGAATTCATAATCCAAATTAACTAAAATCTTTTGAGTAACTGCATTGTATTCACAATATAATTATTTTAAGCCTAGCAACAGCAATGAGGCATCCCTCTGTATGTCACTCTCTTGGATCCTCAGCACAATTTGTAAAGAACGCATTGTTGAAACAAACAGGGTCTGAAAGAGGATAATAAACACAAAATAAATTAGAAAAAAAAAAGCAAAATATTCAAGAATTCGTTATCTGAACTAATTAAAATCTAACGAGTAACGGCATTGTATTCACAATATACTTATTCGAAGCCTAGAACAGCAATGGGGCATCCCTCACTAAATCACACTCATGGATCCTCAGCACAATTCCTATAGAGGGCATTATTGAAACAACCAGGGACTGAAAAACGATAATAAACACAAATTAAATTAAATAAAACAAAAAAATAGCAAAATATTCAAGAATTCGTTATCTGAACTAATTAAAATCTATCCAGTAACACCAATGTATTCACAATATATTTATTCTAAGCCTAGCAACAGCAATTGGGCATCCCTCTCCAAGTCACTGTCTTGAATCCTTGGCACAATTCTTAAGGAACGCATTGTTGAATCAATCAGGGTCTGAAAAACTATAATAAACACAAATAAAATAAGAAAAAAAAAAAAATAGCAAAATATTCAAGAATTCGTAATCCAAATTAATTAAAATCTTTTGAGTAACTGCATTGTATTCGCAATATAATTATTTTAAGCCTAGCAACAGCAATGGGGCATCCCTCTGTAAGTCACTCTCTTGGATCCTCAGCACAATTTGTAAAGAACGCATTGTTGAAACAACCAGGGTCTAAAAAAAGATAAAAAACACAAATTTAATTGGAAAAATCAAAAAAATAGCAAAATATTCAAGAATTTGTTATCTGAACTAATTAAAATCTATTGAGTAACGGCATTGTATGCACAATATACTTATTCTAAGCCTAGCATCAGCAATGGGGCATCCCTCTTCAAGTAACTGTCTGGAATCCTAGGCATAATTCCTAAAGAACACTATGTTGAAACAACCAGGTTCTGAAAAACGATAATAAACACAAATTAAATTGTAAAAAACAAATAAATAGCAAAGTATTCAAGAATTCGTTATCTGAACTAATTGAAATCTATTGAGTAACGGCATTGTATTCACCATATACTTATACTAAGCCTAGCAACAGCAATGGGGCATCCCTCTCCAAGTCACTGTCTTGGATCCTAGGAACAATTCCTAAAGAACGCATTGTTGAAACAACCAGGGTCTGAAAAACGATAATAAACACAAATTTAATTGTAAAAAACAAATAAATAGCAAAATATTCAAGAATTCGTTATCTGAACTAATTAAAATCTATTGAGTAACGGCATTGAATTCACAATATACTTATTCTAGGCCTAGCAGCAGCAATGGGGCATCCCTCTCCAAGTCACTCTCTTGGATCCTAGGAAAATTCCTAAAGAACGCATTGTTGAAACAACCAGGGTCTGAAAACGATAATAAACACAAATTATATTACAAAAAAACAAAAAAATTACAAAACATTCAAGAATTTGTAATATGAACTATTTAAAATCTATCGAGCAACGGCATTGTATTCTCAATATACTTATTTTAAGCCTAGCAACAGCAATGGGGCATCCCTCTCAAAGTCACTCTCTTTGATCCTCAGCACAATTGGAAAAGAACGCATTGTTGAAAAAACCAGGGTCTGAAAAACGATAATAAACACGAATTAAATAGGAAAAAACAAAATAATAGCTAAATATTCAAGAATTCCTTATCTAAACTAATCAAAATCTATCGAGTAACGTTATTGTATTCACAATATACTTATTCTAAGCCTAGCAACAGCAATGGGGCATCCCTCTCTAAGTCATTCTCTGGTTTGCTCAGCACAATTGGAAAAGAACGCATTGTTGAAACAACCAGGGTCTGAAAAACGATACTAAACACGAATTAAATAGGAAAAAACAAAATAATAGCTAAATATTCAAGAATTCGTTATCTAAACTAATCAAAATCTATCGAGTAACGTTATTGTATTCACAATATACTTATTCTAAGCCTAGCAACACAAATGGGGCATCCCTCTCTAAGTCATTCTCTGGTATGCTCAGCACAATTGGAAAAGAACGCATTGTTGAAACAACCAGGGTCTGAAAAACGATAATAAACACGAATTAAATAGGAAAAAACAAAATAATAGCAAAATATTCAAGAATTCGTTACCTGAACTAATTAAAATCTAACGAGTACGGCAATGTATTCACAATATACTTATTCTTAGCCTAGCAACAGCAATGGGGCATCACTCAATAAATCACAATCTTGAATCCTAGGCACAATTCCTAAAGAACGCATTGTTGAAACAACCAGGGTCTGAAAAACGATAATAGACACAAATTAAATTAGAAAAAAAAACTAGCAAAATATTCAAGAATTTGTTATCTAAACTAATAAAAATCTATCGAGTAACGGCAATGTTTTGACAATATACTTATTCTAAGCCTTGCAACAACAATGTGGCATCCCTCTCCAAGTCACTCTCTTGAATCCTAGGCACAATTCCTAAGGAACGCATTGTTGAATCAATCAGGGTCTGAAAAACTATAATAAACACAAATAAAATTAGAAAAAAAAAATAGCAAAATATTCAAGAATTCATAATCCAAATTAATTAAAATCTTTTGAGTAACTGCATTGTATTCACAATATAATTATTTTAAGCCTAGCAACAGCAATGGGGCATCCCTCTGTAAGTCACTCTCTTGGATCCTCAGCACAATTTGTAAAGAACGCATTGTTGAAACAACCAGGGTCTGAAAGAGGATAATAAACACAAATTAAATTAGAAAAAAAATAGCAAAATATTCAAGAATTCGTTATCTGAACTAATTAAAATCTAACGAGTAACGGCATTGTATTCACAATATACTTATTCTTAGCCTAGCAACAGCAATGGGGCATCCCTCTCCAAGACACTCTCGTGGATCCTAGGCACAATTCCTAAAGAACGCATTGTTGAAACAAGCAGGGTCTGAAAAACGATAATAAACACAAATTTAATTGGAAAAAACAAAAAAATAGCAAAATATTCAAGAATTCGTTATCTGAACTAATTGAAATCTATCCAGTAACACCAATGTATTCACAATATATTTATTCTAAGCCTAGCAACAGCAATTGGGCATCCCTCTCCAAGTCACTATCTTGAATCCTTGGCACAATTCCTAAGGAACGCATTGTTGAATCAATCAGGGTCTGAAAAACTATAATAAACACAAATAAAATTAGAAAAAAAAAATAGCAAAATATTCAAGAATTCGTAATCAAAATTAATTAAAATCTTTTGAGTAACTGCATTGTATTCACAATATAATTATTTTAAGCCTAGCAACAGCAATGGGGCATCCCTCTGTAAGTCACTCTCTTGGATCCTCAGCACAATTTGTAAAGAACACATTGTTGAAACAACCAGGGTCTGAAAAACGATAATAAAAACAAATTTAATTGTAAAAAACAAAAAAATAGCGAAATATTCAAGAACTCGTTATCTGAACTAATTAAAATCTATCGAGTAACGGCATTGAATTCACAATATACTTATTCTTAGCCTAGCAACAGCAATGGGGCATCCCTCTCCAAGACACTCTCGTGGATCCTAGGCACAATTCCTAAAGAACGCATTGTTGAAACAAGCAGGGTCTGAAAAACGATAATAAACACAAATTTAATTGGAAAAATCAAAAAAATAGCAAAATATTCAAGAATTCGTTATCTGAACTAATTAAAATCTATTGAGTAACGGCATTGTATGCACAATATACTTATTCTAAGCCTAGCATCAGCAATGGGGCATCCCTCTTCAAGTAACTGTTTGGAATCCTAGGCATAATTCCTAAAGAAAACTAGGTTGAAACAACCAGGTTCTGAAAAACGATAATAAACACAAATTAAATTGTAAAAAACAAATAAATAGCAAAATATTCAAGAATTCGTTATCTGAACTAATTGAAATCTATTGAGTAACAGCATTGTATTCACAATATACTTATTCTAAGCCTAGAAACAGCAATGGGGCATCCCTCTCCAAGTCACTGTCTTGAATCCTAGGCACAATTCCTAAAGAACGCATTGTTGAAACAACCAGGGTCTGAAAAACGATAATAAACACAAATTTAATTGTAAAAAACAAATAAATAGCAAAATATTCAAGAATTCGTTATCTGAACTAATAAAAATCTATTGAGTAACGGCATTGAATTCACAATATACTTATTCTAGGCCTAGCAGCAGCAATGGGGCATCCCTCTCCAAGTCACTCTATGGATCCTAGGAAAATTCCTAAAGAACGCATTGTTGAAACAACCAGGGTCTGAAAACGATAATAAACACAAATTATATTACAAAAAAACAAAAAAATAACAAAACATTCAAGAATTTGTAATATGAACTATTTAAAATCTATCGAGCAACGGCATTGTATTCTCAATATACTTATTCTAACCCTTGCAACAGCAATGGGGCATCCCTCACTAAGACACTCTCTTGGATGCTCAGCACAATTGGAAACGAACGCATTGTTGAAACAACCAGGATCTGAAAAACCATAATCAAATCAAATTAAATTACAAAAAACAGAAAATAGCAAAATATACAAGAATTCGTTATCTGAACTAAATAAAATCCATCGAGTAATGGCATTGTATTCACAATATACTTATTTTAAGCCTAGCAACAGCAATGGGGCATCCCTCTCAAAGTCACTCTCTTTGATCCTCAGCACAATTGGAAAAGAACGCATTGTTGAAACAACCAGGGTCTGAAAAACGATAATAAACACGAATTAAATAGGAAAAAACAAAATAATAGCTAAATATTCAAGAATTCGTTATCTAAACTAATCAAAATCTATCGAGTAACGTTATTGTATTCACAATATACTTATTCTAAGCCTAGCAACAGCAATGGGGCATCCCTCTCTAAGTCATTCTCTGGTATGCTCAGCACAATTGGAAAAGAACGCATTGTTGAAACAACCAGGGTCTGAAAAACGATAATAAACACGAATTAAATAGGAAAAAACAAAATAATAGCAAAATATTCAAGAATTCGTTACCTGAACTAATTAAAATCTAACGAGTACGGCAATGTATTCACAATATACTTATACTTAGCCTAGCAACAGCAATGGGGCATCACTCAATAAATCACTGTCTTGAATCCTAGGCACAATTCCTAAAGAACGCATTGTTGAAACAACCAGGGTCTGAAAAACGATAATAGACACAAATTAAATTAGAAAAAAAAACTAGCAACATATTCAAGAATTCGTTATCTATACTAATAAAAATCTATCGAGTAACAGCAATGTATTGACAATATACTTATTCTAAGCCTTGCAACAACAATGTGGCATCCCTCTCCAAGTCACTCTCTTGAATCCTAGGCACAATTCCTAAGGAACGCATTGTTGAATCAATCAGGGTCTGAAAAACTATAATAAACACAAATAAAATTAGAAAAAAAATAGCAAAATATTCAAGAATTCATAATCCAAATTAACTAAAATCTTTTGAGTAACTGCATTGTATTCACAATATAATTATTTTAAGCCTAGCAACAGCAATGAGGCATCCCTCTGTATGTCACTCTCTTGGATCCTCAGCACAATTTGTAAAGAACGCATTGTTGAAACAACCAGGGTCTGAAAGAGGATAATAAACACAAATTAAATTAGAAAAAAAATAGCAAAATATTCAAGAATTCGTTATCTGAATTAATTAAAATCTAACGAGTAACGGCATTGTATTCACAATATACTTATTCGAAGCCTAGAACAGCAATGGGGCATCCCTCACTAAATCACACTCATGGATCCTCAGCACAATTCCTATAGAGGGCATAATTGAATCAATCAGGGTCTGAAAAACTATAATAAACACAAATAAAATTAGAAAAAAAAAAAATAGCAAAATATTCAAGAATTCGTAATCCAAATTAATTAAAATCTTTTGAGTAACTGCATTGTATTCACAATATAATTATTTTAAGCCTAGCAACAGCAATGGGGCATCCCTCTCCGAGTCACTGTCTTGAATCCTAGGCAAATTTCCTAAAGAACACATTGTTGAAACAACCAGGGTCTAAAAAAAAGATAAAAAACACAAATTTAATTGGAAAAATCAAAAAAATAGCAAAATATTCAAGAATTTGTTATCTGAACTAATTAAAATCTATTGAGTAACGGCATTGTATGCACAATATACTTATTCTAAGCCTAGCATCAGCAATGGGGCATCCCTCTTCAAGTAACTGTCTGGAATCCTAGGCATAATTCCTAAAGAACACTATGTTGAAACAAGCAGGTTCTGAAAAACGATAATAAACACAAATTAAATTGTAAAAAACAAATAAATAGCAAAGTATTCAAGAATTCGTTATCTGAACTAATTGAAATCTATTGAGTAACGGCATTGTATTCACCATATACTTATTCTAAGCCTAGCAACAGCAATGGGGCATCCCTCTCCAAGTCACTGTCTTGGATCCTAGGAACAATTCCTAAAGAACGCATTGTTGAAACAACCAGGGTCTGAAAACGATAATAAACACAAATTATATTACAAAAAAACAAAAAAATAACAAAACATTCAAGAATTTGTAATATGAACTATTTAAAATCTATCGAGCAACGGCATTGTATTCTCAATATACTTATTTTAAGCCTAGCAACAGCAATGGGGCATCCCTCTCAAAGTCACTCTCTTTGATCCTCAGCACAATTGGAAAAGAACGCATTGTTGAAACAACCAGGGTCTGAAAAACGATACTTAACACGAATTAAATAGGAAAAAACAAAATAATAGCTAAATATTCAAGAATTCCTTATCTAAACTAATCAAAATCTATCGAGTAACGTTATTGTATTCACAATATACTTATTCTAAGCCTAGCAACAGCAATGGGGCATCCCTCCTTAAGTCATTCTCTGGTTTGCTCAGCACAATTGGAAAAGAACGCATTGTTGAAACAACCAGGGTCTGAAAAACGATACTAAACACGAATTAAATAGGAAAAAACAAAATAATAGCTAAATATTCAAGAATTCGTTATCTAAACTAATCAAAATCAATCGAGTAACGTTATTGTATTCACAATATACTTATTCTAAGCCTAGCAACAGCAATGGGGCATCACTCAATAAATCACAATCTTGAATCCTAGGCACAATTCCTAAAGAACGCATTGTTGAAACAACCAGGGTCTGAAAAACGATAATAGACACAAATTAAATTAGAAAAAAGAACTAGCAAAATATTCAAGAATTTGTTATCTAAACTAATAAAAATCTATCGAGTAACGGCAATGTATTGACAATATACTTATTCTTAGCCTAGCAACAGCAATGGGGCATCACTCAATAAATCACAATCTTGAATCCGAGGCACAATTCCTAAAGAACGCATTGTTGAAACAACCAGGGTCTGAAAAACGATAATAGACACAAATTAAATTAGAAAAAAAAACTAGCAAAATATTCAAGAATTTGTTATCTAAACTAATAAAAATCTATCGAGTAACGGCAATGTATTGACAATATACTTATTCTAAGCCTTGCAACAACAATGTGGCATCCCTCTCCAAGTCACTCTCTTGAATCCTAGGCACAATTCCTAAGGAACGCATTGTTGAATCAATCAGGGTCTGAAAAACTATAATAAACACAAATAAAATTAGAAAAAAAATAGCTAAATATTCAAGAATTTGTTATCTAAACTAATAAAAATCTATCGAGTAACGTTATATTATTCACAATATAATTATTTTAAGCCTAGCAACAGCAATGGGGCATCCCTCTGTAAGTCACTCTCTTGGATCCTCAGCACAATTTGTAAAGAACGCATTGTTGAAACAACCAGGGTCTGAAAGAGGATAATAAACACAAATTAAATTAGAAAAAAAATAGCAAAATAATCAAGAATTCGTTATCTGAACTAATTAAAATCTAACGAGTAACGGCATTGTATTCACAATATACTTATTCAAAGCCTAGAACAGCAATGGGGCATCCCTCACTAAATCACACTCATGGATCCTCAGCACAATTCCTATAGAGGGCATTATTGAAACAACCAGGGACTGAAAAACGATAATAAACACAAATTAAATTAAATAAAACAAAAAAATAGCAAAATATTCAAGAATTCTTTATCTGAACTAATTAAAATCTATCCAGTAACACCAATGTATTCACAATATATTTATTCTAAGCCTAGCAACAGCAATTGGGCATCCCTCTCCAAGTCACTGTCTTGAATCCTAGGCACAATTCCTAAAGAACGCATTGTTGAATCAACCAGTTTCTGAAAAACGATAATAAACACAAATAAAATTAGAAAAAAAAAAATAGCAAAATATTCAAGAATTCGTAATCAAAATTAATTAAAATCTTTTGAGTAACTGCATTGTATTCACAATATAATTATTTTAAGCCTAGCAACAGCAATGGGGCATCCCTCTGTAAGTCACTCTCTTGGATCCTCAGCACAATTTGTAAAGAACGCATTGTTGAAACAACCAGGGTCTGAAAAACGATAATAAAAACAAATTTAATTGTAAAAAACAAAAAAATAGCAAAATGTGCAAGAACTCGTTATCTGAACTAATTAAAATCTATCGAGTAACGGCATTGAATTCACAATATACTTATTCTTAGCCTAGCAACAGCAATGGGGCATCCCTCTCCAAGTCACTGTCTTGAATCCTAGGCAAAATTCCTAAAGAACACATTGTTGAAACAACCAGGGTCTAAAAAAAGATAAAAAACACAAACTTAATTGAAAAAAACAAAAAAATAGCCAAATATTCAAGAATTCGTTATCTGAACTAATTGAAATCTATTGAGTAACAGCATTGTATTCACAATATACTTATTCTAAGCCTAGAAACAGCAATGGGGCATCCCTCTCCAAGTCACTGTCCTGAATCCTAGGCACAATTCCTAAAGAACGCATTGTTGAAACAACCAGGGTCTGAAAAACGATAATAAACACAAATTTAATTGTAAAAACAAATAAATAGCAAAATATTCAAGAATTCGTTATCTGAACTAATTAAAATCTATTGAGTAACGGTATTGAATTCACAATATACTTATTCTAGGCCTAGCAGCAGCAATGGGGCATCCCTCTCCAAGTCACTCTCTTGGATCCTAGGAAAATTCCTAAAGAACGCATTGTTGAAACAACCAGGGTCTGAAAACGATAATAAACACAAATTATATTACAAAAAAAAACAAAAAAATAACAAAACATTCAAGAATTTGTAATATGAACTAAATAAAATCCATCGGGTAACGGCATTGTATTCACAATATACTTATTTTAAGCCTAGCAACAGCAATGGGGCATCCCTCTCAAAGTCACTCTCTTTGATCCTCAGCACAATTGGAAAAGAACGCATTGTTGAAACAACCGGGGTCTGAAAAACGATACTAAACACGAATTAAATAGGAAAAAACAAAATAATAGCTAAATATTCAAGAATTCCTTATCTAAACTAATCAAAATCTATCGAGTAACGTTATTGTATTCACAATATACTTATTCTAAGCCTAGCAACAGCAATGGGGCATCCCTCTCTAAGTCATTCTCTGGTTTGCTCAGCACAATTGGAAAAGAACGCATTGTTGAAACAACCAGGGACTGAAAAACGATAATAAACACGAATTAAATAGGAAAAAACAAAATAATAGCAAAATATTCAAGAATTCGTTACCTGAACTAATTAAAATCTAACGAGTACGGCAATGTATTCACAATATACTTATTCTTAGCCTAGCAACAGCAATGGGGCATCACTCAATAAATCACTGTCTTGAATCCTAGGCACAATTCCTAAAGAACGCATTGTTGAAACAACCAGGGTCTGAAAAACGATAATAGACACAAATTAAATTAGAAAAAAAAAACGGGCAAAATATTCAAGAATTTGTTATCTAAACTAATAAAAATCTATCGAGTAACGGCAATGTTTTGACAATATACTTATTCTAAGCCTTGCAACAACAATGTGGCATCCCTCTCCAAGTCACTCTCTTGAATCCTAGGCACAATTCCTAAGGAACGCATTGTTGAATCAATCAGGGTCTGAAAAACTATAATAAACACAAATAAAATTAGAAAAAAAAAAATAGCAAAATATTCAAGAATTCATAATCCAAATTAATTAAAATCTTTTGAGTAACTGCATTGTATTCACAATATAATTATTTTAAGCCTAGCAACAGCAATGGGGCATCCCTCTGTAAGTCACTCTCTTGGATCCTCAGCACAATTTGTAAAGAACGCATTGTTGAAACAACCAGGGTCTGAAAGAGGATAATAAACACAAATTAAATTAGAAAAAAAATAGCAAAATATTCAAGAATTCGTTATCTGAACTAATTAAAATCTAACGAGTAACGGCATTGTATTCACAATATACTTATTCTTAGCCTAGCAACAGCAATGGGGCATCCCTCTCCAAGACACTCTCGTGAATCCTAGGCACAATTCCTAAAGAACGCATTCTTGAAACAAGCAGGGTCTGAAAAACGATAATAAACACAAATTTAATTGGAAAAAACAAAAAAATAGCAAAATATTCAAGAATTCGTTATCTGAACTAATTGAAATCTATCCAGTAACACCAATGTATTCACAATATACTTATTCTTAGCCTAGCAACAGCAATGGGGCATCCCTCTCCAAGTCACTCTCTTGGATCCTAGGAAAATTCCTAAAGAACGCATTGTTGAAACAACCAGGGTCTGAAAATGATAATAAACACAAATTATATTACAAAAAAACAAAAAAATAACAAAACATTCAAGAATTTGTAATATGAACTATTTAAAATCTATCGAGCAACGGCATTGTATTCTCAATATACTTATTCTAAGCCTTGCAACAGCAATGGGGCATCCCTCACTAAGACACTCTCTTGGATGCTCAGCACAATTGGAAAAGAACGCATTGTTGAAACAACCAGGATCTGAAAAACCATAATCAAATCAAATTAAATTAGAAAAAACAGAAAATAGCAAAATATACAAGAATTCGTTATCTGTACTAAATAAAATCCATCGAGTAACGGCATTGTATTCACAATATACTTATTTTAAGCCTAGCAACAGCAATGGGGCATCCCTCTCAAAGTAACTCTCTTTGATCCTCAGCACAATTGGAAAAGAACGCATTGTTGAAACAACCAGGGTCTGAAAAACGATACTAAACACGAATTAAATAGGAAAAAACAAAATAATAGCTAAATATTCAAGAATTCGTTATCTAAACTAATCAAAATCTATCGAGTAACGTTATTGTATTCACAATATACTTATTCTAAGCCTAGCAACAGCAATGGGGCATCCCTCTGTAAGTCACTCTCTTGGATCCTCAGCACAATTTGTAAAGAACGCATTGTTGAAACAACCAGGGTCTGAAAAACGATAATAAAAACAAATTTAATTGTGAAAAACAAAAAAATAGCAAAATGTTCAAGAACTCGTTATCTGAACTAATTAAAATCTATCGAGTAACGGCATTGAATTCACAATATACTTATTCGTAGCCTAGCAACAGCAATGGGGCATCCCTCTCCAAGTCACTGTCTTGAATCCTAGGCAAAATTCCTAAAGAACACATTGTTGAAACAACCAGGGTCTAAAAAAAGATAAAAAACACAAATTTAATTGGAAAAATCAAAAAAATAGCAAAATATTCAAGAATTCGTTATCTGAACTAATTAAAATCTATTGAGTAACGGCATTGTATGCACAATATACTTATTCTAAGCCTAGAAACAGCAATGGGGCATCCCTCTTCAAGTAACTGTCTGGAATCCTAGGCATAATTCCTAAAGAACACTATTTTGAAACAACCAGGTTCTGAAAAACGATAATAAACACAAATTTAATTGGAAAAAACAAAAAAATAGCAAAATATTCAAGAATTCGTTATCTAAACTAATTAAAATCTAACGAGTAATGGCATTGTACTCACAATATACTTATTCTTAGCCTAGCATCAGCAATGGAGCATCCCTCTCAAAGTCACTCTCTTGGATCCTAGGCACAATTCCTATAGAACACATTGTTGAAACAACCAGGGTCTGAAAAACGATAAAAAACACAATTTTAATTGGAAAAAACAAAAAATAGCAAAATATTCAAGAATTCGTTATCTGAACTAATTAAAATCTATTGAGTAACGGCATTGTATGCACAATATACTTATTCTAAGCCTAGCATCAGCAATGGGGCATCCCTCTTCAAGTAACTGTCTGGAATCCTAGGCATAATTCCTAAAGAAAACTAGGTTGAAACAACCAGGTTCTGAAAAACGATAATAAACACAAATTAAATTGTAAAAAACAAATAAATAGCAAAATATTCAAGAATTCGTTATCTGAACTAATTGAAATCTATTGAGTAACAGCATTGTATTCACAATATACTTATTCTAAGCCTAGAAACAGCAATGGGGCATCCCTCTCCAAGTCACTGTCTTGAATCCTAGGCACAATTCCTAAAGAACGCATTGTTGAAACAACCAGGGTCTGAAAAACGATAATAAACACAAATTTAATTGTAAAAAACAAATAAATAGCAAAATATTCAAGAATTCGTTATCTGAACTAATAAAAATCTATTGAGTAACGGCATTGAATTCACAATATACTTATTCTAGGCTTAGCAGCAGCAATGGGGCATCCCTCTCCAAGTCACTCTATGGATCCTAGGAAAATTCCTAAAGAACGCATTGTTGAAACAACCAGGGTCTGAAAACGATAATAAACACAAATTATATTACAAAAAAACAAAAAAATAACAAAACATTCAAGAATTTGTAATATGAACTATTTAAAATCTATCGAGCAACGGCATTGTATTCTCAATATACTTATTCTAAGCCTTGCAACAGCAATGGGGCATCCCTCACTAAGACACTCTCTTGGATGCTCAGCACAATTGGAAAAGAACGCATTGTTGAAACAACCAGGATCTGAAAAACCATAATCAAATCAAATTAAATTAGAAAAAACAGAAAATAGCAAAATATACAAGAATTCGTTATCTGAACTAAATAAAATCCATCGAGTAATGGCATTGTATTCACAATATACTTATTTTAAGCCTAGCAACAGCAATGGGGCATCCCTCTCAAAGTCACTCTCTTTGATCCTCAGCACAATTGGAAAAGAACGCATTGTTGAAACAACCAGGGTCTGAAAAACGATAATAAACACGAATTAAATAGGAAAAAACAAAATAATAGCTAAATATTCAAGAATTCGTTATCTAAACTAATCAAAATCTATCGAGTAACGTTATTGTATTCACAATATACTTATTCTAAGCCTAGCAACAGCAATGGGGCATCCCTCTCTAAGTCATTCTCTGGTATGCTCAGCACAATTGGAAAAGAACGCATTCCTGAAACAACCAGGGTCTGAAAAACGATAATAAACACGAATTAAATAGGAAAAAACAAAATAATAGCAAAATATTCAAGAATTCGTTACCTGAACTAATTAAAATCTAACGAGTACGGCAATGTATTCACAATATACTTATTCTTAGCCTAGCAACAGCAATGGGGCATCACTCAATAAATCACTGTCTTGAATCCTAGGCACAATTCCTAAAGAAAGCATTGTTGAAACAACCAGGGTCTGAAAAACGATAATAGACACAAATTAAATTAGAAAAAAAAATTAGCAACATATTCAAGAATTCGTTATCTAAACTAATAAAAATCTATCGAGTAACGGCAATGTATTGACAATATACTTATTCTAAGCCTTGCAACAACAATGTGGCATCCCTCTCCAAGTCACTCTCTTGAATCCTAGGCACAATTCCTAAGGAACGCATTGTTGAATCAATCAGGGTCTGAAAAACTATAATAAACACAAATAAAATTAGAAAAAAAAATAGCAAAATATTCAAGAATTCATAATCCAAATTAACTAAAATCTTTTGAGTAACTGCATTGTATTCACAATATAATTATTTTAAGCCTAGCAACAGCAATGGGGCATCCCTCTGTAAGTCACTCTCTTGGATCCTCAGCACAATTTGTAAAGAACGCATTGTTGAAACAACCAGGGTCTGAAAAACGATAATAAAAACAAATTTAATTGTAAAAAACAAAAAAATAGCAAAATATTCAAGAACTCGTTATCTGAACTAATTAAAATCTATCGAGTAACGGCATTGAAATCAAAATATACTTATTCTTAGCCTAGCAACAGCAATGGGGCATCCCTCTCCGAGTCACTGTCTTGAATCCTAGGCAAATTTCCTAAAGAACACATTGTTGAAACAACCAGGGTCTAAAAAAAGATAAAAAACACAAATTTAATTGGAAAAATCAAAAAAATAGCAAAATATTCAAGAATTTGTTATCTGAACTAATTAAAATCTATTGAGTAACGGCATTGTATGCACAATATACTTATTCTAAGCCTAGCATCAGCAATGGGGCATCCCTCTTCAAGTAACTGTCTGGAATCCTAGGCATAATTCCTAAAGAACACTATGTTGAAACAACCACGTTCTGAAAAACGATAATAAACACAAATTAAATTGTAAAAAACAAATAAATAGCAAAGTATTCAAGAATTCGTTATCTGAACTAATTGAAATCTATTGAGTAACGGCATTGTATTCACCATATACTTATTCTAAGCCTAGCAACAGCAATGGGGCATCCCTCTCCAAGTCACTGTCTTGGATCCTAGGAACAATTCCTAAAGAACACATTGTTGAAACAACCAGAGTCTGAAAAACGATAAAAAACACAAATTTAATTGAAAAAAACAAAAAAATAGCCAAATATTCAAGAATTCGTTATCTGAACTAATTGAAATCTATTGAGTAACAGCATTGTATTCACAATATACTTATTCTAAGCCTAGAAACAGCAATGGGGCATCCCTCTCCAAGTCACTGTCTTGAATCCTAGGCACAATTCCTAAAGAACGCATTGTTGAAACAACCAGGGTCTGAAAAACGATAATAAACACAAATTTAATTGTAAAAACCAAATAAATAGCAAAATATTCAAGAATTCGTTATCTGAACTAATTAAAATCTATTGAGTAACGGCATTGAATTCACAATATACTTATTCTAGGCCTAGCAGCAGCAATGGGGCATCCCTCTCCAAGTCACTCTCTTGGATCCTAGGAAAATTCCTAAAGAACGCATTGTTGAAACAACCAGGGTCTGAAAACGATAATAAACACAAATTATATTACAAAAAAACAAAAAAATAACAAAACATTCAAGAATTTGTAATATGAACTATTTAAAATCTATCGAGCAACGGCATTGTATTCTCAATATACTTATTTTAAGCCTAGCAACAGCAATGGGGCATCCCTCTCAAAGTCACTCTCTTTGATCCTCAGCACAATTGGAAAAGAACGCATTGTTGAAACAACCAGGGTCTGAAAAACGATACTAAACACGAATTAAATAGGAAAAAACAAAATAATAGCTAAATATTCAAGAATTCCTTATCTAAACTAATCAAAATCTATCGAGTAACGTTATTGTATTCACAATATACTTATTCTAAGCATAGCAACAGCAATGGGGCATCCCTCTCTAAGTCATTCTCTGGTTTGCTCAGCACAATTGGAAAAGAACGCATTGTTGGAACAACCAGGGTCTGAAAAACGATACTAAACACGAATTAAATAGGAAAAAACAAAATAATAGCTAAATATTCAAGAATTCGTTATCTAAACTAATCAAAATCTATCGAGTAACGTTATTGTATTCACAATATACTTATTCTAAGCCTAGCAACAGCAATGGGGCATCCCTCTCTAAGTCATTCTCTGGTATGCTCAGCACAATTGGAAAAGAACGCATTGTTGAAACAACCAGGGTCTGAAAAACAATAATAAACACGAATTAAATAGGAAAAAACAAAATAATAGCAAAATATTCAAGAATTCGTTACCTGAACTAAATAAAATCTAACGAGTACGGCAATGTATTCACAATATACTTATTCGTAGCCTAGCAACAGCAATGTGGCATCCCTCTCCAAGTCACTCTCTTGAATCCTAGGCACAATTCCTAAGGAACGCATTGTTGAATCAATCAGGGTCTGAAAAACTATAATAAACACAAATAAAATTAGAAAAAAAAAATAGCTAAATATTCAAGAATTTGTTATCTAAACTAATAAAAATCTATCGAGTAACGTTATTGTATTCACAATATAATTATTTTAAGCCTAGCAACAGCAATGGGGCATCCCTCTGTAAGTCACTCTCTTGGATCCTCAGCACAATTTGTAAAGAACGCATTGTTGAAACAACCAGGGTCTGAAAGAGGATAATAAACACAAATTAAATTAGAAAAAAAATAGCAAAATAATCAAGAATTCGTTATCTGAACTAATTAAAATCAAACGAGTAACGGCATTGTATTCACAATATACTTATTCAAAGCCTAGAACAGCAATGGGGCATCCCTCACTAAATCACACTCATGGATCCTCAGCACAATTCCTATAGAGGGCATTATTGAAACAACCAGGGACTGAAAAACGATAATAAACACAAATTAAATTAAATAAAACAAAAAAATAGCAAAATATTCAAGAATTCGTTATCTGAACTAATTAAAATCTATCCAGTAACACCAATGTATTCACAATATATTTATTCTAAGCCTAGCAACAGCAATTGGGCATCCCTCTCCAAGTCACTGTCTTGAATCCTTGGCACAATTCTTAAGGAACGCATTGTTGAATCAATCAGGGTCTGAAAAACTATAATAAACACAAATAAAATAAGAAAAAAAAAAAATAGCAAAATATTCAAGAATTCGTAATCAAAATTAATTAAAATCTTTTGAGTAACTGCATTGTATTCACAATATAATTATTTTAAGCCTAGCAACAGCAATGGGGCATCCCTCTGTAAGTCACTCTCTTGGATCCTCAGCACAATTTGTAAAGAACGCATTGTTGAAACAACCAGGGTCTGAAAAACGATAATAAAAACAAATTTAATTGTAAAAAACAAAAAAATAGCAAAATGTTCAAGAACTCGTTATCTGAACTAATTAAAATCTATCGAGTAACGGCATTGAATTCACAATATACTTATTCTTAGCCTAGCAACAGCAATGGGGCATCCCTCTCCAAGTCACTGTCTTGAATCCTAGGCAAAATTCCTAAAGAACACATTGTTGAAACAACCAGGGTCTAAAAAAAGATAAAAAACACAAACTTAATTGAAAAAAACAAAAAAATAGCCAAATATTCAAGAATTCGTTATCTGAACTAATTGAAATCTATTGAGTAACAGCATTGTATTCACAATATACTTATTCTAAGCCTAGAAACAGCAATGGGGCATCCCTCTCCAAGTCACTGTCTTGGATCCTAGGCACAATTCCTAAAGAACGCATTGTTGAAACAACCAGGGTCTGAAAAACGATAATAAACACAAATTTAATTGTAAAAACAAATAAATAGCAAAATATTCAAGAATTCGTTATCTGAACTAATTAAAATCTATTGAGTAACGGTATTGAATTCACAATATACTTATTCTAGGCCTAGCAGCAGCAATGGGGCATCCCTCTCCAAGTCACTCTCTTGGATCCTAGGAAAATTCCTAAAGAACGCATTGTTGAAACAACCAGGGTCTGAAAACGATAATAAACACAAATTATATTACAAAAAAAAACAAAAAAATAACAAAACATTCAAGAATTTGTAATATGAACTAAATAAAATCCATCGGGTAACGGCATTGTATTCACAATATACTTATTTTAAGCCTAGCAACAGCAATGGGGCATCCCTCTCAAAGTCACTCTCTTTGATCCTCAGCACAATTGGAAAAGAACGCATTGTTGAAACAACCAGGGTCTGAAAAACGATACTAAACACGAATTAAATAGGAAAAAACAAAATAATAGCTAAATATTCAAGAATTCGTTACCTGAACTAATTAAAATCTAACGAGTACGGCAATGTATTCAGAATATACTTATTCTTAGCCTAGCAACAGCAATGGGGCATCACTCAATAAATCACTGTCTTGAATCCTAGGCACAATTCCTAAAGAACGCATTGTTGAAACAACCAGGGTCTGAAAAACGATAATAGACACAAATTAAATTAGAAAAAAAAACGGGCAAAATATTCAAGAATTTGTTATCTAAACTAATAAAAATCTATCGAGTAACGGCAATGTTTTGACAATATACTTATTCTAAGCCTTGCAACAACAATGTGGCATCCCTCTCCAAGTCACTCTCTTGAATCCTAGGCACAATTCCTATGGAACGCATTGTTGAATCAATCAGGGTCTGAAAAACTATAATAAACACAAATAAAATTAGAAAAAAAAAATAGCAAAATATTCAAGAATTCATAATCCAAATTAATTAAAATCTTTTGAGTAACTGCATTGTATTCACAATATAATTATTTTAAGCCTAGCAACAGCAATGGGGCATCCCTCTGTAAGTCACTCTCTTGGATCCTCAGCACAATTTGTAAAGAACGCATTGTTGAAACAACCAGGGTCTGAAAGAGGATAATAAACACAAATTAAATTAGAAAAAAAATAGCAAAATATTCAAGAATTCGTTATCTGAACTAATTAAATTCTAACGAGTAACGGCATTGTATTCACAATATACTTATTCTTAGCCTAGCAACAGCAATGGGGCATCCCTCTCCAAGACACTCTCTTGGATCCTCTGCACAATTGGTAAAGAACGCATTGTTGAAACAACCAGGATCTGAAAAACGATAATAAGCGCAAAATTATGTTCGAAAAAAAAATAGCAAAATATACAAGAATTCGTTATTTGAACTAATTAAAATCTATCGAGTAACGTCATTGTATTCACAATATACTTATTCTAAGCCTAGCAACAGCAATGGGGCATCCCTCTCAAAGTCACTCTCTTGGACCCTCAGCCCAATTGGTAGAGAATGCATTGTTGAAACAACCAGGATCTGTAAAACCATAATAAATGCAAATTATATTAGAAAAAGCAAAAAATAGCAAAATATTCATAAATTCGTTATCTGAACTAATTAAAATCTAACGAGTAACGGCATTGTATTAACAATATACTTATTCTTAGCCTTAGAACAGCAATCGGGCATCCTTCACTTAATCACACTCTTGGATCCTCAGCACAATTCCTATAAAAGGCATTAATGAAACAACCAGGGCCTTCAAAACGATAATTAACACAAAAAATATTAGATAGAACCAAAAAATAGCAAAATATCCAAGAATTTGTTATCTAAACTAATTAAAATCTAACGAGTAACGGAATTTTATTCAAAATATACTTATTATACGCCTAGCAACAGCAATGGGGCATCCCTCTCTAAGTCACTCTCTTGGATCCTCTGCACAATTGGTAAAGAACGCATTGTTGAAACAACCAGGATCTGAAAAACGATAATAAGCGCAAAATTATGTTCGAAAAAAAAATAGCAAAATATACAAGAATTCGTTATTTGAACTAATTAAAATCTATCGAGTAACGTCATTGTATTCACAATATACTTATTCTAAGCCTAGCAACAGCAATGGGGCATCCCTCTCAAAGTCACTCTCTTGGATCCTAGACAAAATTCCTAAAGAACGCATTGCTGAAACAACCAGGGTCTGAAAAACGATAATAAACACAAATTAAATTGGAAAAAAACAAAAAATAGCAAGATATTAAAGATTTTTTTTCTAAACTAATTATAATCTAACGAGTATCGGCAATGTATTCACAATATACTTATTCTAAGCCTAGCAACAGCAATTGGGCATCCCTCTCCAAGTCACTCTTGAATCCTAGTCACAATTCCTAAAGAACCCATTGTTGTAACAAACAGGGTTTGAAAAACGATAATAAAAACAAATTAAAATAGAAAAAACAAAAAAATTGCAAAATATTCAACGATTCGTTATCTAAACTAATTAGAGTCTATCGAGTAACGGCATTGTATTCACAATATACTAATTTTAAGCCTAGCAACAGCAATTGGGCAATCCTCTCTAAGTCACTCTCTTGGATCCTCAGCACAATTCCTAAAGAATGCATTGTTGAAACAACCAGGGTCTGATAAACAATAATCAAATAAAATTAAATTAGAAAAAACAGAAAATAGCAAAATATTATAGAATTCGTTATCTAATGTAATTAAAATCTATTGAGTAAAGGCATTGTATTCACAATATACTCATTCTAAGCCTAGCAACAGCAATTGGGCAATCCTCTCTAAGTCACTCTCTTGGATCCTCAGCACAATTCCTAAAGAATGCATTGTTGAAAGAACCAGGGTCTGAAAAAACGATAATAAACACAAATTAAATTAGAAAAAAAAAACAAAAAAATAGCAAAATATTCAAGTATTCGTTATGTGAACTAATTAAAATCTATCGAGTAACGGCAATGTATTCAATATATACTTATTCTTAGCCTAGCAACAGCAATGGGGCATCCCTCACTAAATCACACTCTTGTATGCTCAGCACAATTGGAAACGAACGCATTGTTGAAACAACCAGGGTCAGAAAGCGATAATAAACACAAATTAAATTGGAAAAAAAACCAAAAAATAGCAAAATATTGAAGAATTCGTTATCTGAACTTATTAAAATCTACCGAGTTACGGTAATGTATTCAATATATATACTTATTCTTAGCCTAGTTACAGCAATGGGGCATCCCTCACTAAATCACACTCTTGTATCCTCGGCACAATTCCTATAGAAGGCATTGTTGAAACAACCAGGGTGTGAAGAACTATAATAAACATATATTAAATTAAAAAACAAAAACTAGCAAAATATTCAAGAATTTGTTATCTAAACTAATTAAAATATATCGAGTAACGGCATTGTATTCACAATATACTTATTCTAAGCCTAACAACAGCAATGGGGCATACCTCTCTAGGTCACTCTCTTGGATCCTCAGCACAATTCCTAAAGAACGCATTGTTGAAACAACCAGGGTCTGAAAAACGATAATCAAATAAAATTAAATTAGAAAAAACAGAAAATAGCAAAATATTATAGAATTCGTTATCTAATGTAATTAAAATCTATTGAGTAACGGCATTGTATTCACAATATACTCATTCTAAGCCTAGCAACAGCAATTGGGCAATCCTCTCTAAGTCACTCTCTTGGATCCTCAGCACAATTCCTAAAGAATGCATTATTGAAAGAACCAGGGTCTGAAAAAACGATAATAAACAAAAATTAAATTAGAAAAAAAAAACAAAAAAATAGCAAAATATTCAATTATTCGTTATGTGAACTAATTAAAATCTATCGAGTAACGGCAATGAATTCACAATATACTTATTCTAAGCCTAGCAACAGCATTGGGGCATCCCTCTCAAAGTCCCTCTCTTAGATCCTAGGCACAATTCCTAAGGAACACACTGTTGAAACAACCAAGGTCTGGAAAACGATAATAAACACAAATTAAATTGGAAAAAACAAAAAAAAAAGCAAAATATTCAAGAATTAATTATCATAACTAATTAAAATCTATCGAGTAACGTCATTGTATTCACAATAAATTAATCTACGCCTAGCAACAGCAATGGGGCACCCCTCTCCAAGTCACTCTCTTGGATCCTAGGCACAATTCCTAAAGAACGCATTGTTGAAACAACCAGGGTCTGAAAAACGATAATAAACACAAATTAAATTGGAAAAAACAAAAAAATAGTATAATGTTTAAGAATTTGTTACCTGAACTAATGAAAATCTTTCGACTAACGGCATTGTATTCACAATATTATTATTCTAAGCCTAGCAACAGCATTGGGGCATCCCTCTCAAAGTCCCTCTCTTAGATCCTAGGCACAATTCCTAAGGAACACACTGTTGAAACAACCAGTGTCTGTAAAACGATAATAAACACAAATTTAATTGGAAAAAACAAAAAATAGCAAGATATTCAAGAATTTGTTATCTAAACTAATTATAATCTAACGAGTATCGGCAATGTATTCACAATATACTTATTCTAAGCCTAGCAACAGCAATTGGGCATCCCTCTCCAAGTAACTCTTGAATCCTATTCACAATTCCTAAAGAACCCATTGTTGAAACAAACAGGGTTTGAAAAACAATAATAAAAACAAATTAAATTGGAAAAAACAAAAAAATTGCAAAATATACAAGAATTCGTTATCTGAACTAAATAAAATCTATCGAGTAACGGCATTGTATTCACAATATACTTATTCTATGCCTAGCAACAGCAATGTGGTATCCCTATCCAAGTCACTCTCTTGGATCCTAGGCACAATTCCTAAAGAACGCATTGTTAAAAACAACCAGGGTCTGAAAAACGATAATAAACACAAATTAAATTAGAAAAAAAACTAGCAAAATATTCAAGAATTTGTTATCTAAACTAATAAAAACTTTTCGAGTAACCGCATCGTATTCACAATATACTTTTTTTAAGCCTACCAAAAGCAATGGGGCATCCCTCTCCAAGTCACACTCTTGGATCCTAGGCACAATTCCTAAAGAACGCATTGTTGAAACAACCAGGATCTGAAAAACGATAAAAAACACAAATTAAAATAGAAAAAACAAAAAAATTGCAAAATATTCAACGATTCGTTATCTAAACTAATTAGAATCTATCGAGTAACGGCATTGTATTCACAATATACTAATTCTAAGCCTAGGAACAGCAATGGGGCATACCTCTCTAGGTCACTATCTTGGATCCTCAGCACAATTCCTAAAGAACGCATTGTTGAAACAACCAGGGTCTGAAAAACAATAATCAAATAAAATTAAATTATAAAAAACAGAAAATAGCAAAATATTATAGAATTCGTTATCTAATGTAATTAAAATCTATTGAGTAACGGCATTGTATTCACAATATACTCATTCTAAGCCTAGCAACAGCAATTGGGCAATCCTCTCTAAGTCACTCTCTTGGATCCTCAGCACAATTCCTAAAGAATGCATTGTTGAAAGAACCAGGGTCTGAAAAAACGATAATAAACAAAAATTAAATTAGAAAAAAAAACAAAAAAATAGCAAAATATTCAATTATTCGTTATGTGAACTAATTAAAATCTATCGAGTAACGGCAATGTATTCAATATATACTTATTCTTAGCCTAGCAACAGCAATGGGGCATCCCTCACTAAATCACACTCTTGTATGCTCAGCACAATTGGAAACGAACGCATTGTTGAAACAACCAGGGTCAGAAAACGATAATAAACACAAATTAAATTGGAAAAAAAACCAAAAAATAGCAAAATATTGAAGAATTCGTTATCTGAACTTATTAAAATCTACCGAGTAACGGTAATGTATTCAATATATATACTTATTCTTAGCCTAGTTACAGCAATAGGGCATCCCTCACTAAATCACACTCTTGTATCCTCGGCACAATTCCTATAGAAGGCATTATTAAACAACCAGGATCTGAAAAACGATAGTAAACACAAATTGAATTAGATAAAAAAATAGCAAAATATTCAAGAATTCGTTATCTAAACTAATTTAAATCTAACGAGTATCGGCAATGTATTCTAAATATATTTATTTTAAGCCAAGCAACAGCAATAAGGCATCTCTCTCTAGGTCACTCTCTTGGATCCTCAGCCCAATTGGTAGAGAATGCATTGTTGAAACAACCAGGATCTGAAAAACGATAATAAACAAAACTTTTATTAGAAAAAGCGAAAAAATAGCAAAACATTCAAGAAATCGTTATTTAAACTAATTGAAATCTATCGAGTAACGGCATTGTATTCACAATATACTTATTCTAAGCCTAGTAACAGCAATTGGGCATCCCTTTCTTAGTAACTCTCTTGGATCCTCAGCACAATTGGTAAAGAACGCATTGTTGAAACAACCAGGATCTGTAAAACGATAATAAATGCAAATTATATTAGAAAAAGCAAAAAATAGCAAAATATTCAAGAATTCGTTATCTAAACTAATTAAAATATATCGAGTAACGTTATTGTATTCACAATATACTTATTCTGAGCCTAACAACAGCAATGGGGCATACCTCTCTAGGTCACTCTCTTGGATCCTCAGCACAATTCCTAAAGAACGCATTGTTGAAACAACCAGGGTCTGAAAACAATAATCCAATATAATTAAATTAGAAAAAAACAAAAAATAGCAAAATATTATAGAATTCGTTATCTAATCTAATTAAAATCTATCGAGTAACGGCATTGTATTCACAATATACCTATTCTTAGCCAAGCAACAGCAATGGGGCATCCCTCTCTAAGTCACTCTCTTGGATCCTCAGCACAATTCCTAAAGAACGCATTGTTGAAAGAACCAGGGTCTGAAAAAACGATAATAAACACAAATTAATTTAGAAAAAAACAAAAAAAAGCAAAATATTCAAGAATTCGTCATCTAAACTAATTTAAATCTATCGAGTATTGGCATTGTATTCACAATATACTTATTCTAAGCCTAGCAACAGCAATGGGGCATCCCTCTCTAAGTCACTCTGTTGGATCCTCAGCACAAATTGTAAAGAACGCATTGTTGAAACAACCAGGGTCTGAAAACGATAATAAACACAAATTATATTATAAAAAGCAAAAAATAGCAAAATATTCAAGAATTCGTTATCTAAACTAATTAAAATATATCGAGTAACGGCATTGTATTCACAATATACTTATTCTAAGCCTAACAACAGCAATGGGGCATACCTCTCTAGGTCACTCTCTTGGATCCTCAGCACAATTCCTAAAGAACGCATTGTTGAAACAACCAGGGTCTGAAAACAATAATCCAATATAATTAAATTAGAAAAAAACAAAAAATAGCAAAATATTATAGAATTCGTTATCTAATCTAATTAAAATCTATCGAATAACGGCATTGTATTCACAATATACCTATTCTTAGCCAAGCAACAGCAATGGGGCATCCCTCTCTAAGTCACTGTCTTGAATCCTAGGCACAATTCCTAAAGAACGCATTGTTGAAACAACCAGGGTCTGAAAAAACGATAATTAACACAAATTATATTAGAAAAAACAAAAAAATAGCAAAATATTCAAGAATTCGTTATCTAAACTAATTAAAATCTATCGAGTAACGACATTGTATTCACAATATACTTATTCTAATCCAAGCAACAGCAATGGGGCATCCCTCTCTAAGTCACTCTCTTCATCCTCAGCACAATTCGTAAAGAAGGCATTTTTGAAACATCCAGCAGCCGAAAAACGATAATAAATTGAAATTAAATTGGAAAAAACAAAAAAGTAGCAAAATATTCATGAATTCATCATCTAATCTAATTAAAATCTATCTAGAAACAGCATTGTATTCACGATATGCTTATTCGAAGCCTAGCAACAGCAAAGGGGCTTCCTTCTCTACGTCACTCTCTGGATCCTCAGCACAATTCCTAAAGAGCGCACTGTTGATACAACCAGGGTCTGAAACACGATTATAAAAGCAAATTAAATTGAAAAAAACAATGGACAGCAAAATACTCAAGAAATTGCTATTGAACCTTATTAAAATATATCGAAAAGTAGCTTTATTCACAATATACTCCTACAAAGCCAGGCTACAGCAATTGGGCATCCCTCTCTAATGTACTCTCTTGGAACCTCAGATAATTCTTAAGGACGCATTTTTGAAACAACTAGCGTCTGAAAAACGATAATGAAAGTGTATTGAATTTGAAAAAACCAATAGACTGCAAAATATTCAAGCAAATTCTATCTTACCTAATTGAAATATATCGAATAATAGCATTGTATTCACAATATACTTATTCTAAGCCTAGCTACAGCAATGGGGCATCCCTCTCTTTCTCACTCTTTTGGAACCTCAGCTCAATTCGTATTGACGCATATAGGCAATGTCTATTGTCTAAAATATTGTGTACATGCAGTTAAATTTTATAGGCAGTATTTAATAAACTTCAGAAGTACCGCCAATGTTTTTTTATGTACAAGGATTATAATCACTTTCATTCTAATTGGTCAAATAACGATTATAAAACTTTCGGATTAAAAATTTTTGTATAGGAAAATGGATAACAAACGTTAGAAATTTCGTAACTTGCGATTCTTGTATATCACCCTCCTTGCCAAGGTATCGGATGCCAGTTATCGTGAACCTATGCCATATACCGAAAGAAGTGTCACATGGTACGCATATAAAGGTTTACATTTACTCAACAGGAAGCGAATCAAGTATCTAAATGTATTCCGAAATGCTGAATGAAAATGTGGAATTGATTGTAATACTCTTTGAAACGCTTGCATTAATCACAAACTTTCACCGAAGAAGCTTAAATAAAACTAATCCACGATTCGAGTGGGCACTTTTTTAGATTCATCGATGGATCCATCAAACCGTTCATTTTATTCATCAATGGATTTACGATGCTTTCCACCGATGTCCATCGCTTCCATCCAGATTAATTCCTGGTGAAGAGCAGATGGTTTTGATTATAGTAACGGGTCATTCAAATATTAATAGCCTCATAAAAAAGCAAGTAATTGGAAACTTACAAATAAAACGTATTTATAAAGCAAAAAAACGATGCGATGAATTACGTTCCACCAGAGTTTAAGATATTATGGAGATGGAACAAATTGCAAATGCAACAGAAGTAATCTAGTAAAACAGCAGAAAAACCTACGGAATGTTCTTAAATAAATCAATAATTGATAATCTATCAACGTAATCAGACAAACATCGATGTAATTCAGTCAGATTGATGAATTTAAAACGTGACAAGTACTGGAATTTTTTCGAACATGAAATTCCTAGTTTCTTATTGCTTTAAATATTAATAGATTAAAAGTGATGTAATTTTGTATATAAATTATCGGAAATTTTCTTCCAAATTCTTGCCAAAGTGAATATGAAACGATACAATTTTGAAGAATTTTGTATTCTATGTGATTTGGATTCAAAATTTGCTAAAAGAAAAAATCCTTCAGACATGGACGTTTTCTTTGGTAAGCTTTTGGTTCTGAAAGCGAACATACAATATAAAAATGCCGCTCCTTGCGCACAAAGTCCCCAGAACGGCTTGTTGAAATGTTCTGGTCGGGTAGCCTAGATGGTTAAGACAGCCTCCCGATTAGACGAAGATCCCGGGTTCGATTCCCGGCCCTATCAGACTTTTTTCAAGTCCGTTTTTCCTTAAGACTTATGAAACAATATATATATAAATACAATTAATGTTTTCAATCAGTACAGTATTGCGAGATTGGAATGAAAAGCAAATATTAACAAATCGGTAGCTGAGTCCCTAATCACTAGCTTTGATAAAACAATGTTAAAAATGTCCTTAAATAAATAGGTTCGGCTGGTTATATGATGTCATAATTTATAGCTCTGGTCTGTGGATCAGTTTCGATTCAAAGACAGGAAAGCGCAATTTCTATTGGGAAAATATATAGTGAGATATATTAATTGAAAGTGTTATGTTTACTGACTATCTGTGGTACGTCAACGCGGAAAGGTTGCGTTTGCTATTATAAATATTCACAATTAAGTTGTAACAATGTAGGATCAATAAGTAGGTAAACTGTAATAAATTATTGGTTAAAGATTTAGCAAAACTTTAGTAAACTTATGAGTTACAAAGAAGAATGAACTACTGAGGAACGGCATTATCTTTAAGTTTGTCTAGGAAATTAAAAGTTCTATCGTTCTTGAGTTTGCTAAAATATCTTTAAATCGGGTTCTAATTTGCTGAATCGAACATTCAATTTAGAAACCGTAACTCCTAAATAAGTTACAGCGCCTAATAACAAGACTGACCACCTTAGACAAACGTTTGCTTTAAAACGATGATATAGAAAGAAATGAAGTATTCTTAGATTAGTTGGAAATGATGGAAGAAGTAATGAAATTCTCTTTGCCATAGTGTTAATTATGGATAATTAATGCAGTATTATCTTTAAATTAGAGTGGAAATATTCAGTTAAGAATCCAAAAATTTAAGAGGAGAATAGTTTTTCAGTTCTACTTGATTTGAGTTTGATAACTCCCTGAAAATCATCTAAATGATTCTATTTTAATTCAAATTCAGTTAGTCAATCCATGAGAATACCCATTGAATTACAAATAGAAAATTGTGTAACAAATATCGTTTCAAGGACAAAAAACGGTGAAGATATTAATGAAGGAAGTAATTGCTGGATTTTATCAAATGTCTTATCGTGAAGATTACGCCTTTCTTCATTGCAGCATAAAAATACGAGATTTTATATCACTCGATGCATATTTTATTGAATTTGATATAATTCAAGTGTCAGGAATATGCAAAAATTATTATATCATTTGAAACGAGTGGTAATCTTAAAAATATATTCAATTTTACTATCCATTGCATTCTTTGATTGTATCTTTTTCCCAGACAAGGCGGTAAATGCACGAAAGAAAACAAACACATAGTTCTCACAGAAGCAAACGATGAGTTCGCCTCGAACTTGAAGGAAAGAAAGGCAAAGAATTGAAGGCCATTGCGAAGTCATTACTCGTCTTTTGGCATTGTTAGCATGAGCCTACTTCTTTTACTGATACCTCGAAAATGAAAGCAACGAAAATGAAATGAAAACGATGCTTGGAAAATTCGAAATGAGTTGAAGGACGTTGGAAACCCATTACTGGTCTAAGAATGACTGTTTACGTAATCATAGCTTCTTTTTACAGTGCTTTGAAAGTGAAAGCAACGGCGAAGGGAACCAAAATATCAATAGGTGTTGGAAAGAGCTCATCGAAGAAAGCGAAACTGCATTTCTGCGCCTATTCACAGAAAATTACAGAAAAAGGAAATGGCATGTATGACCATTGCATTGCTGTACTGTACTATTTATTCTCTATGAAATTACACCATATGAGAATAATAAAAGGTAGCAACTTACTACATGATCCTTCAGATTATGTTGCTCAAAGTTCTTATTAAAAACCTTTTATTCACCCCCAAAACTATTCATCAATAAATCACTTAATTGATAGTCCGTTCCACAGGTTTTTATTATATATTACACAGTGTGAAAAATAAAAGATCACAGTCCATAACGGGAGGACGTTTTCAAAATACGTTATATTAGAGATAGATATAAAAATTTATAAATTGTGCTTACCTAAGCCGAAGCTCCAATCCACTGACTTGTACCATCGAAGGATCTCCTGTACAACGTTCACTTCCAAAAGACGCTAATGAGCATAACGCAAAGACAATATCGGTGTTGCCTCCCAAACAATTAAAAAAGAGAAATTCCAAATTAATAAAATAAATACATGGATTAAAATTGGAATTATAATCTAAAGACATGCAAAAGTAAAGCGAAGTAAGTAATTTTGAAACTTATTCCTGTTCATTTGTAACCGTTGACCAAACAGTTTGAAATATCCTGTTAAATCATCGCACAATAATAAGAAGATATTAACTAATTATAATAATTTTAAAGAAGCCTTAATAAAACTCTTAGAAATTGACTAAAGATATTGAATTCATGACACGAAACAAAAACATTAATATCAGTGCTAATTCTTACCAAATCGATCAATATTCTTAAGTGATAAAACTAAATTTTAAATGCAATTAAATAGTAAGAAATAAAAATGATTCGGATTATAAAATACTGCCGATTAAATTTAGAATTGCGTCGTTAAAGATAATAAGGAACTAGAGAACTATAGCAGTTAAAATTTCTGAAAAATCTTCTAAATTGATAAAAATCAGAAGAGTATTCTAGACCCATGAAAATTTGAAGTAAAACAAGCAATTTTAATATAAAGAATTAATTAATATGGCTACTTCAATAAACAGTATTTAGAATAAGTTTAAAAAATAACGACCGCTGAAGGGAATTAATATTACAAATTTGTACAAAATTGAATAGAATTCCTGAAATGATAAGTAAATTTAAATCTAAATTACAATTTCTGAAAATAAGATTTCTTGGAAAGTTGAAATCTCATACATTAAAACTGCAGTGAAGTAGAGTCATGGCTCACTCGGAATTTTTTCTCACGTTTCTTAATTTCAATTTCAAGGTTTTACCCGCAATGAAAAGGCAGTTGAAATTTGCAAGTTTTTTAGCTTTCAAAACAAATCTTCGATGACGACTTTAAATAACTAGTTGTATACGTACGAAATATCCACTACAGAAACAATTCAGAAGTTTAATTCCGATTGCGAGAATAAATGTTTAACGTAACAAGGATCCAACTTCCAAATAAATAAAAATTCCTAAAAAAATGCATCACTCAATATTGAATCCGAAACTAATTAGGTGTAAAAAAATTATTATTTGCATTAGAGGGATGTTGCAACTTAATATCATTATAACATTATAATAGACGCGAGAAGACCGGTATTGCTTCTGCAAATTTAATAGAAATACTAACAGGATTACGTAGATATAAAGACGATATAGATCTATTACCTTATTTTACTCTTCCACTATATTAAGGTAATACAATCCATAAATAAATTAAAAATGAACAGCTACGATGCGTCCACAATTTCCGTTAAAATTCAAATCCGATCTTCCCTTGTTTATGTGATTACGTCATGCACTTACCGAATATATTCAGATAAAACAAGTCACTAGGCATATACTGAGGAAAACAGGACCTCAGATTCTTGGTAAAAAGAAAAAAACATGTGGCAAAGCCGAGGCTTTACCGGAATTTTTCTCTCGTTTTTTATATGCAAATTCAGAGTTTAACTCGTACGGTTTCGGACGCTAATGAAAAGGCAGTTTAATTTTCACAAACGCCTAAGACGAGGACATACAATCTTGAAACGAAAATAAACTTATTCTAGTAATCATAGAAGCAAGACCATTCCCACATGATGACATATTTGCACTTACCGAAGCGTAAAAATCAAAATAAAAGGCTTTTACATTCGGGAATTGAGTCGACGTAGGCAAATTTAAGGAAACGATTTCTCGAGAAGAATAGGCCAGAACCGGTTTCTCATTCCGGCGACATTCTTTTCTTACTCTCAAACTGTCATAAAATGTCTTAGACTCCTATTTTCAAGCAAACATGTTTAATTAATTCGCTAATGACCATGATTTACGAGCTTTCAAACCCGAGAACGTACTTACGAAATCGTATTAAACAGTTCCGATTCTAAATAATAATATTAATGTTATCTCGTTAATTCACCATAAATTAAAATCAATCACAAAATTATTCAAATGATGCGTCGTACACTGATATTACAAAAGGAATTAACTTAAATTATTTAATTTACTAACAGTTTTTTGCAATATTTTCTCAGACATTACCTAATAAAGTATTTAATGAGACTTACCATTAACGGGAAATCCTGGGAGACAAAGATGGACGTTGAGCTTGACAAAAAAATTCAAATTCAACTGTTTCTCAAACACAGGTTTGTCCGCACGTCCTCGCTCGCAGAAGTTCAGGCAGCAACTGATGAAAAAACCGTATGCGCAATGGATGAACAATACTGCTGTCACCTGATTGGTCCAAATTTAACTGTCTTTCAACTTGGCCCCGCCCACCAACCGTCATGAAAATTTTCCACTGTTAACGATAGCAATTATAATTCAACGAATTTATTAAAATTATCATTTTATATATTTGATTTATATTTTTTGTATATTTTAATTATTTTGTTTAAATTTCGCGATATCGTCGAAGTGCTGGATCGACAAATATCAAAGTTTCCTTGATCTAAATATTATAGGTTCTTAAAAAACATCTATATTTGGGTCCGGATATTTAAGACTTTTAGGTTTTTTTTATTTTCGAAAATGTAATAACGATTCACAAATTAATTTAATAACCATTCATCCCAAAAGAGAAAAATGTTGCAACCATATCGATGTAATTACTACTATCAAGAACTCATTGCAAGGATACGTTTTGATCAAAAGAAGTGCAGGATTTCAAGAAATGACGTACATATTTACGAATAAAGCGAGAACATCTTATATTTTACTCTTAGAAATTCCTCTCTAAGATACCATTTCTCTCGCTAATCAAACACGTTATCTACGATGTCAACCAAAGATACTTTTTATGAAGCAGAATTATTAAAACGACACATAAAAGTTGATTTAATGATACATTAAACGTTCATGTTAACGAATTGTAATATAATATAACAGTTTACGAACCAGGAATGCACTACAGACCATTCAATGCAGCACGAAATATTCTAGAATAGGAAGAAATTTGCTCTATGAGAGGTAAATCGGCCTGTATGAATATCTCATTGTTAATCTATGAAGTTAATTCACAGCCATTCAAAGGAATGCAAACACCACTCTCATCGTACTTACATGACCTCCATCTTGCGTCGATGGTAAATGTAGTTTGATGGAAGGATTCCGAGCTCTTAGAACTGCGTGATAAGAAATCCCTTCACCATGAGTGCTCGTCTCGTTGATGGTTGTTTCATCGCCGATTTAAAATAGTACACTTGTCCACTATTATTCAAGGAAGTCACTGATCGACAGTTAGATCGTCATTATTTGACTGGTCTTCGTTAATTGTTAACAATACTAGATAAACCAGCCAGGAAGCTGTCCTATTATGCAACTTTCTAACCACGAGTTAAATAAGGTAATCAGTTAATGATAAGAAATGGCTAAGTTAACATGAAACATTTGGGAATCGACAACTTCACGTCTTTAAACACTACGATCGAAATTCAAAGCAAAATGTGGAATAATAAGATAAAATATAACAAGAAGTTTATCGGAGCACTGGTTTCACGTGATTTCACAGTACTTTCGTAGTGTTTTCGTATCGACAAAAATGGCGGGTTTTCCACAAAGTGTCTGCTACAACTTCATTAATCCACAGATACGTTTTTACGTAGCACTCAGTTATTCACAGTGAATAAATTCAGAAAGTACATTATCTGAAGCATTGTCATCAAACTTATTCCACGAATATGAACACTTACAAGCACTTTAAATGGTATTCCAACTCTAGAACGCCATTTCAGCGTTTCTGCTCTTCATCACGAGGTGATTACGCACCACACCTCAAGAGAATTCCGATCGTCTTCGAAAAAATGAAGTACGCAAGTCGCGTTTGTAAGGCAGTGAATAATGGAGGGAAAACGTTTTGTTTCCTGTTATCAGATTGCTTACTGCTGAAGTTTAAGGGCTGCGTATTAACCTCCCGGTTTAAGCGAGGACCTGTGTGAAATCTAAAGTCAAAAATATTTTTAAGAGGTTATAAATGTTCATCTGTGCACAGTTCCTTTGTTGAATGTTGACAATGTTGCTTTTACTTCTGTATTTCTTGATTGTGAGTGTGCCACAGAAGAGAAAGAGTGTGGAAAACGAAAATAAAGAGTCTAAGCTCTCGACCTGATTTACAGTGTTATCCAAAAGTAAGTGTTGAAAAGTTCGTTATTCAAAATCTGCGATAGAAGAATAGTCAAGATAGAAAACCTCATGGTTGATTGATTTCACGCTGGAGCTGTACGAATAGGGCATCTTTCAATCACCTTACGATCACAAATTGCAAGATTTGAAAGTAAGTACGATGATGATGATATATGCTTTGAATTTTATCTAAATCTACATGTATGTGACACTTATGAATCCACTTCGAGGGTTAGCATGGACTCAATCACCTAGGCAACTACAATGATATTGAATTCTCAATGCAAATTAATTCGTGTTCGCGATTATGTAGTAATGTTACCATGACGCGATTGACAGTACTTTCAAGGAAGGATATTTCATTGGATAAATAATCTAAAGATATTTATTGACTCTTGATTGAAGCGGTCAAGTATAAAGATGTTTATCGGTAGTGAAATATGAATGCCAAAGAAGAATTCTATCAAAAGCACTTCTTCGTTGTCACTTGATTCATCTTGATACTTTAGTGAATTTGTGAACCATTAATACTGCGAGCGAAGATACCAGATATTGTCGAAGGTTCCTTGACCACTACATAACTAAGTAATGTATCATTCAAACAACTCATACATCTCGTTTTAATGATTCTGCTTCATAAAAAAATATATTTGGAAGTCATCATTGCCTGTTTGATCAGCGAGAGAATTGGTATCTTAAAGTGAAATTTCTAAGAGTAAAATATAAGATATTCTCGCTTTATTGTTAAATATGTACGTCATTTCTTGAAATACTGCACTTCTTTTGATCAAAACGTATCCTTGCAATGAGATCTTGTTAGTAGTTGTGCGTATATTAATTACATCGATATGATTGCTAAATGTTTCTCTTTCGGGATGAATGGTTATTACATTAATATGTAAATCCTTATTTCATTTTCGAAAATAAAGAACCTAAAAATGTTAAACATCCGGACCCAAATATAGATGTTATTTAAGAACCTGCAATATTTAGATTATGCAAACTTTGATATTTTTCGATTCAGCAAAGCGACGTGTTTGCAAATTATAAAAAATATTTAATATCTACGAAAAAATTAATTATAAATTTAAAATGATACTTTAATAAATTCGTTGAAATACAATTGCTATGGTTAGAAGTGGAAAATTTTCATGACGGTTGGTGGGCGGGGCCAAGTTGAAAGAAGTTTAAATTTGGACCAATCAGGTGACAGCAGTATTGTTCATCGGTTGCGCAGACGGTTTTTTCGTCATTTGCTGCCTGAATTTCTGCGAAAGAGGTCGTGCTGACAACCTGTGTTTGAGAAACAGTTGAATTTGAATTTGTTGTCGAGCTCAACGTCCATCTTTGTCTCCCAGGATTTTCACTTAATGGTAAGTCTCATTAAATACTTTATTAGGTAATGTCTGAGAAAATATTACTTAAGTCTGTTAGTAAATTAAATAATTTAAGTATATTCCTTTTGTAATATCAGTGTACGACGCATCATTTGAATAATTTTGTGATTGATTTTAATTTAGGGTGAATTAACGAAATGACACTAATATTATTATTTAGAATCGAAACTGTTTAATACGATTTCGTTAGTACGTTCTCCGGTTTAAAAGCTCGTTAAGCATGGTCATTAGCGAATTAAGTAAATATGTTTGCTTGTAGACAGGCTTATAAACGAGAGAACATTTCCGATAAAGCCTCGGCTTTGCCGCATGTATTTCAAATCTGCCTAGAATACCGATCTGTAGTTTACATGACATTTTTTATCTGTATATATATTTAAATTGGTTCTGTCGTCATTTTTAATGCTTTGGTAAGTGCATGACGTCATCACATAAAGAAGGGAAGATCGTATTTGAATTTTAACGGAAATTGTGGACACATCGTAGTTGTTAATTTTTCACTTATTTATAGAATGTATTACCTTAATATAGTGGGAAATTAATAGAGTAGAATAGATTTGTATCGACTTTATATCTACGTAATCCTGTTTGTATTTCTATTTCATTCGCAGTAGCAATACCGGTTTTCTCGCGTCTATTATAATATTATAATGACATTAAGCTGCATTATCCCTCTAATGAGAATAATAATTTTTTCACACCAAATTAGTTTCCGATTCAATATTGTGATCCTTTTTTGGAATTTTGATTAATTTGGAAGTTGGATCCTTGCTTCGTTATAAATTTAAACTTGTAATCGGAATTAAACTTCTGAATTGATTCTCTAGTGGATATTTTGTAAGTATGCAACTAGCTGTTTCAAGTCGTCATCGGAAATTTGTTTTGAAAGCTAAAAGTCTTGCAAATTTCAATTGCCTTTTCATTACGAGTAACAAGTTGAAATTGAAATTAAGAAGCGAGAGAAAAAAATCCGAGTGAAACTGGACTCAATTATAATTATAAAATAAGGAATTAATATTTGGAGATTCCAATGTTTTGGAGAAAAACATAGTTTTTCCAGAATTCTTTCGGCATATTAGCGCATTTACCAAGGCCATTCATTCCACTTTTTTAGAAATGCCGCTTCCTTTAATTAAAATGTCATCTTATAAATTATGTTCTTTCTTTCAAATGCTAATAAATCTAAGGAAAATATATTTTTTCCACAAATGAAATTTTTGCCTACTAGTAAAAAAAGCACGATCAGGTGACGACGATCATTCTTCGAAACCGGTCGTGTTTTTGATGTTGCTAGGCTGAAATACAACTTGTGGAATAAGTACAATTTGTTTTACATACAGATTCACAAATCTCAAGGAAAATACTAAATTATTTTTCAACATGCAATGTAAATTAAATTTTACTTAGCAGAGGAAATCCTATGACTTAAGCAGTGTAGTACAAGAAGTAAAAAATAGTGACTTTGCTGGGACTCTAAGCCAAGCACACCACTCAAAAGGATGTAGCTTTGTAGATTACTAGATAAGATACTAGTATTTTAGTTGTTAGAATGACGGTAATTTTGAGCGATTGGATTACCCGTCCGGAATGTGAGAGACCCGGGTTCGTGTCCCAGTAAGTCACTATTTTTCACTTCTCGTAAACACCTTTTTTGTTATTCGATGCATTATTAATTTGGATTTCTTTGTCTTTAAGGATCAATGGAGATCTGCAATCGATTCACATATCGATACTGCCCAGGTATGATGTGACTACGCAGAGAAAAACGTCACCGGAGATCCACATGGAGACGTTGGAGTTCAAAATTAAGGTAATGAGAATTTTTAATTACTCCGAATCGCTGTATTTCACCATCTAGCCTTTTTAAACATAGAAAAACAGAATTACGTCTATTCTGCGATCTCAATCTTAAAAATTTATTTGGTTCATATTAGTATAACGTCATCGTCGTCATCAATATCGCTCCCCCAAAGGGATACTACGTTATTGGTGCCTTCCTTAGCCTTCCTTAAATAAAAATTTATCCACATGTATAACTCGAATAATTAAATAATATATGACTTTCCTACTATTAAAATATTCTGGTTCAAATAGATAAATTATGGTTCAAGAAGGGTTTCAACCGGCTCCCGATTAGAGACACGTCAAAAAAACAGCACACTGTGTGCCCTCTTAATTTATGGGCGTTATTGAATTTCCAGCCCCTTAATCTTTCTTAATGAAAAGTGCTTTTGCATATTGGCTCCCACCGGGAATTGAACCCGGGACCGCTTTCACCAAACGCGCTGTCCACATGACTATCCGGTAGCCTTGACACGTTGATATTTTTTAAACATAGAAATAAAGAAGTACGTCTATTCTACGATCTCAATCTTAAAAATTTATTTGGGTTCATATTAGTATAACTTCGTCGTCGTCATCAATATCGCTCCCTCCAAGGGATACTATGTCGGTGGTGCCTGGTTCATATAAAAATTTATCCACATATATGGCTCCAATAATTAAAAAATAAATGACTTTCATACTTTAAAATGTTTTGGTTCAAATAGATAAATTATGGTTCAAGAAGGGTTTGAACCGGCTACCGATTAGGTACAAGTAAAAAAAAAAAACAGCAGACTATATGCCGTCTTAATTTTTGGGCGTTATTGAATTTCCAGCCCCTAGGCTTCGAATTCAACTGTTCAATTTCTGCATCTTTCTTAATAAAAAAGTGCTTTTGCATATTGGCTCCCACCGGGAATTGAACCCGGGACCGCTTTCACCAAACGCGCTGTCCACATAACTATCCGGGAGCCTTGACACGTTGATATTTTTCCTGAAGCGGTAATTCAATTTTGGTGAAAAATAAAAGGCGCAAATTAAAATTAATTACGGTCAGACTATTAAAAATATATACTTAACGTACTTTGGAATTAAAAGAGATCGTTTGACATTATTCGATCGGTCATACCCTAAAATAATTTAACCCATTTTAAAATGAAAACAATAAAGAGTCATAGACGCGGCGCCTCGCGGATCATTTGAATTTAAAAATTACGATAATAATTGATTTAAATCAGAGGATAGAAATTGTAAAACGTGTGAAAATGAATAAATAAACAAATAAATAATAACAAATAAGTAAAAAATGAGATATACGCGTAGTTGCTTAGTCCTGGGTTAAAATAAGAGTGCAAGCTTAGAGCCATACTTAAGCTTTTATATTTAGGGTAGCAATCCACTGGTGAGTCCCACATATTTCGGAAGGTCCTTGAGGAAGACTATCATTAAAATTTCCAACAGCTTCTTTTAACACTGTTTCAATTGGCTAAACTTTGTGTCCCTAATAAATGTCCTTCATATAGGTTATTTTCGGAACATCTTAAGATGTTTTTGATAGTCCTTCACTCGAACGCAATTACTTTATTTTCTATAGTGGGAAAACAGTATTGTCAAGCTGGGCTCGCATACGTCAGTATTGATCTGATCATCCTATTGAGTAATAGAATTTTACGCTATCAAATTTATATTTATTTACCGAAAATTTTAATAATCCAGATAATATATTGGACTTTTTTAACAAATGTTTATGGAATTATGACTCAGCTGATTTATGGTCCCAATTCAGAAAGTGAGTCAAAAACCATTGAGAACTTTGAATCTTTATCATTTCGCAGTAGTTTTCTGTTCTTCTCAAGTCTACGGAATGAATGTTAAGTTCAGTATCTCTCTCACCAGAATAACATTTATTTCTTAAGGAATTAATTTACAATTTTAATACTGAAAGATTCTATTTTCAGGAATCTTATTCAACTTAGAAGAATCGGAATTGAGAGCAACATTTATTCAATCATTCGTTACCTTTCGTCACAAACGAATCTCTGAGAATCGGATTAAATTTTAGTGAAACATGTATTCTAATCGTAAGGATTAAGTTTCTGAATTGATTCTCCGATTGATACTTCTTATATTAGTAACCAGATTTTCAAAATTAACGGAAATGTGTTTTCAAAACAATACATTTCTCATTTGGAAAATTATTAGTTTTGTTATTCACACAGATTCACAATTCTTAAGGAAAATACTTACATATTTCTCAACATACGATGGTAATGAAGTTTTACTTAGCAGAGGAAAGCGTGTGACTTAAAAAATGTTGTGCGAGAAAGAAAAAAAGTGACTTGGCTGGGACTCGAACCTAGGTTTCCTTCCCAGTTTAGGCTCGGAAGTTTAGTGGTCAGAATACCCGTCCGGAAAGTGAGAGACCAGGGTTCGATTACGAGTAAAGTCACTATTTTGCAGTTCTCGTAAACACCTTTATAGATATCCGATGCATTATTAATTTGAAGTTTTTTGTCTTTAAGGATTAATGGAGAGCTGCAATCGATTCACATATCGATACTGCCCAGGTGTGATGTGACTGCGCAGAGAGGAAGCAGCACCGGAGACGTCGCGACAGAGTTCAAATTTAGGGTATTGATATCTTTTAATTACCCCGAATTACTCTTAATTACTCCTGTACTTCATCTTTCAGACTTTTGAAACACAGAAACATTAAAGTACGTCTATTCAACGATCTCAATCTTAAAAATGTACTTGGTTCTAGTTAATATAATGTTCCACTCGTACGTAATTGTGGTAATTATCAACCACCTGTTCGGAGTGTAATTTAAATACACCAGTGAATTACAACTTCAAATACGACGGAATAAACTTAAGTTACAAGAAATGCAATATTAAATTTATTAGCCAAAAATATAATTAATCCAGACAATTTATTGGTTCTTTCAATAGAAATTTTCATTTTAAATCTTAAAACTCAGACAATAAACGAATGAGAGTTGAGTTCAACAATAGCTTTTGTCGTTTAGGCCCACGAAATTATACAAACGTTCCTTCATTTTTGTCTGAATTCTAGCCTTTTCGGTCTGAAAACGATACTCTACGACCGATATAAGAATTTATGTTCAATTTCATTTCTTTTCGTGTTCATCTCGACTTCGTACGACCATTATTTCTGATTTAATTTAGCAAAAGAAAAAAATATCTGCAATCGATCAAAGCAAACTCTACGTGCACTTCTTGTTTGCACAAACCTTTATGGTTTGGCCGGTCCTTATATTAAGTTTCTCACAAACAATTTTTGTAATGCATCATATTTAGCTCATATCTAAACCAAATGTGCAACGTAACTTGTCACAATAATTGTGAACTTTTACATTCTGTTTACGATCTTCTCTTTCGTATTCAATCCATAATATTTAATAATTTTTCAATAGTATCCTTTGTCTTTTTAAGCGATAAAATCAGAGGAATAATTTGTAGCAAAATAAGAATACGACGTTAAAAAATTCCATTTAATCATTTGTTATTATCACGTAAGCCGATTTCATGTAATGATATTAATACTTTATACAACACCTAATTCATTATATTTAACTATATGCTTTTTTCTTTCAAAGGAGTCCAAATTTGAGTGGGTTACCCTGAATTTTCAGAATTTTAAAGCGGAATGATTTAAATTTTTGACATACATTTCTAATTTTGGCTCTATTTTTTGTAAGCGTTTTGAAAACTTGGAAAATGTTAACACATTTGGTGAAATATCGTTGCGATCTTTAAAACAAGTTAAAATTTGACTAGGTTTTCCCGAGTTTTGAGTATTTTTAGTCGAAAAACATTTAAATGTTCGACAGAAATTTCGCGTTTTTGCTCTTTTTCGTATATTTCATGACGAATTGGATAGTTTTTATGACATTTGGTTTCATCTCGTCGACACTATAATACGAGAACAACTTTGATTAGGCTATTCGAACTGAAATATTGCATGTTTCACTCCTTTTTTTCGTAAACATTTTGATAAAGTAGATAAATCATGTATTATCTCGATGGATCTTTTCAATAGTTTTACACCCGGATTCACCCAAGTTTTGCCGATATAATGATATTTATACTGTATCTGTAGTTGAATTTATAATTACGCGATGACTTACAATTTATAATAAAATAATGAGTACTCTTAAAGACTATACCTAATAAGACTGCATCTCTTTATTTTCAGGTATCCGATATTTGGAATGATCCTGATCTGATTAATTCTCCGCTGGTTTTTCTCACCGCTTGGGAAAGTGAATCTTCAAGGCAAGTGAATTTCACGACCAAGGTCACGAGACAGCTGATTATCTAAAAGTTGGTAATCAAGGATAAGGCGTTAGTTGATTTTTATATTGATGTTTTTGAAAATTCGAATGGAAAACTTTTATTGATAATCTCCCATTCCAATTCTTAACCCTGAATTAGTCCCGTAAAAAATACGTAATTTGTCTTTTGGGAAAAAAATGACCACATAAATCTCTGAATTTTTAAGACCTCTTTCAATGGTAAATCATTGGATTAAATTTATCGTAGTTAATGAATGGTTATTTAAAAAAATAAATGTATCGATATGTTTCCTATTAAGAATTGAACTGAAGAACTGGAATTCGGTGAAACTGAAGGTCACGCGACAGCTGTTTGTTTTGAGATTACTAGGCACTTTCATTTTCCCCATGCTAGAAAGCTTTTTGCCCTCACCTTGACCTTCTTTATCAGAACTACTCTTGTTTTCAAAACATCTCTATTTCAATACATTTATATTTATTGAATCACCAACTCAAATTTCTAACTTTCATTTGCAGACTTTTAGAATAAATATTCGAATTAATTCAGTCGTTGATCATGTTTGAACGGATGATAAGGAAATAAGAATGAGTAATTTTAAAAATGAGTCACCTTTCGCTTTGAATTACCACTTAAGCTTCAGCTTTACTTTCCCTACCTTTTTAAAACTCATTAACACTTACGAGATATCACTATTGGTTATCCTAACCTATTTTGTGATTCAAATTCATTGGCGAGTCTAGTGTTACATACGAATACTTTACTATTAATGTACAGGAAATAGGTAACTGGAGTTTTTATCGTCATTTTTACTACGCTGACTTTCAGTGAAAATTGAAACACCGCTCGTGTGACAAGATCCAGGAGCTTGAATTTTTATCTTTTCTCAAAGGGTTTTCAGGTCTCCTCAAGTGTATGAAATAAGACCTTAAGTTCAATGTCTCTCTCCTCAGAATTGTGTGTATTTCTTACCAAATAACTTTATAATTCAATAATGAGATGTGCTAATTGAGGAATTTTAATTCAATTTGGAAGAAAACATTATTAAGAAAGAAATCAAATAATGGTGATCTTCTTTCGTAAATGATTGTCTTTTCATCAGATTTGAATTGTGTCAATTATGAATTCTCATTTAAAAGAATGAATTTCTGAATTTATTCTCTCTGATTGATATTTTGGGTAAAGTTTACCAGATTTAAAAAATAATAATAAAGGAGATATGTTTCCAAAGTAACGTTTTTCCTCATTCACCAAATTAATAATTTTATCGCGTATATGCTCCTGGCTGTGAAATAATTTACTCAATTCTTATTAATAAACGAAGTTTGACTTAGTAAAGGAAAGCGTGCGACTTAACCAAAGAGTTGTAGAGTAAGTAAACGAAGTGACTTGTTCAGGATTCGAACCAAGGTTTTCCATTTTCGTGGTCGTGGCTCGAAGGTATATTGGATAGAATTCTAGTAGTTAGAATACCACTATTTAGTTAAACATAGTTTAATGATTATTTTCTTTCGATTCATTATCAATTTTCATTTTCAATTTTTTTCTTAATGTTTGAGGAGAGCTCTATTCATATTGCTATTGCCCAGGAGGACAACTCAATCAAAAGCTACTGGCGCAGAGAAAACCCATCACTGAAGATGCTCATGGAGACGCCGGAATTCCAACTTACTGAGAATAGAATGAGAATTAATGAGAGAGAATTGAGGTAATGAAAATTTTTAATTACTCTGAAACACAGTATTATCTTATGGATTTGAAAAATGATTCGTGTTTCTTTCATCGAATCCTGTTACATTATTTAAACATTAGTAAATTACGTCCGTGCTATTGAATTATAATAGAAATGATTTACCCTAACTTTGTGGTACGCCATTGAAAAGAAATAAAATAATTACACTCTTTGCACTACTTTCTATTAAAAAATTACCATCTGATGGTCGATTTATGTGCTCTGATATTAACCCTTAATTATTTGCGTGTGGTCAATATAAAGTGTATTTCCTTCGGTAACGTAGAAATCAAAGAAGGTACTTCAACCAAATTTTCGTTATGTAAAGATATTTACTATTGTATAATCTGCAAATTTAGTTAAATTCAAGAAATAAAAGTAAAAGTAAGCAATTTTATCAGTGTTACCAATTTTACGAAAATAATTTTAAATAATAATCTAAACCAAATTTCAATAATTTATAAGTGCCTTTACAAAAACTAATTAATTGCTAAGAATCAAAACAATACTGATCGCATCGCCAACTGAAAAACAATTCCAAAACGTAAGTTTTCGTTGACATTTTAAAGATTTTACCAAACATTTTTTGAATGCAACTGAAATGATTAAAATGCTCTTAGGGTTAAAAAGCTTTATTAAAGCTCACTGAGTAAGTTTATATTAATGTAATTCTATTATAGTAACAAAGAATTACGCAAAAATCGTTTGAATAATTACTTTTCAAAAGTTGGTACTCCAGTTTTGTGCAGTTTATAGGCTGGATAAAGGTTAGGAAATGTTAATTAATAACAGCTTAGTTAAAATAATATTAATACGCCAAAAATTTAGCATCATAAAAAATAATTTCATTAAATAAACCTAATATAGGTAACACTAATAAGGATAAAAGTCCCAATTTTAAATATAACTTATCGTTTTTTCATAGTTTGGAAACCACTTAACTGAAAGTTTCAAAAAAAGTCGGAAGTTTATTTTCGTGCAATATTTTAACTAAATTAACGAACTATTAACTAAATGAATCCTCTGCTACATATTTCATTAGTTTTTTAACTCCTTCGTTAATTCTTAATAATAAAAATTATAAATTTTAAAGTTACTGCAATTTTGATACGTGCTTAAACATTTTATTAAATGTATATTTGATACTAGAATATATTACTTAAAAATATTTGAATTATTTTTTTAAAGAGTCATTTATGCACAATAATAAATTGAATCGATTGATTACTATGAAAGAGGTCTTGAAAATTCAAAGAATGTTTGGGTCATTTTTACTCCACGCGAATAATTACTTAATGTTTTTGTCACTACTAACTAAGGGTCAACTCTTGGCTATCTACTTAACCTGTTGTAACGATATTTTCCCTTTAATGAAAAGACGACGCAAGTATATAAAAAATCGCGATGTTACAGCCGTAAATTTAAGTATTTCGGCTACTAAAAGATTCAAAATAGAGGTAACCAATTACAATGTTGACTCATAAGCTGTGGGAAGGATTCGTCCTACAAAAATATTGTTTTAAATAGCAAGTTCCACCGTTAGGAGTGACGGAGATAAAATTAAATCTATTTACCAAAAACATAAATGATCCCGATATGTTAAAATATGTTTTCCACGGAATTAAAAGATACTTCTTAGCTGTTATACTAGAATATTTCTTTATTTGATTGCTAGAACAATATTTCTGTGCATCGTTAAGCCAAATTAAAACATTAATTATAGAAGATGGAAATGAATAGCTGAATTTTCAATCTACTTCTGAGTACATAATGATACAGTCTAGGTATTAATATTATTGTTTTCCATGGAACTATGCTAATATTTACTTTTCTATTCATTCAAAATAATTCGATAGGAAATTAAAGATTCATTTCCATAATTTTCCTTCCCTAGGACTTCTTGGTGCCCTTCAAAAAGGAAGAATAAGACTTCACTGCTCAAGCGAAAGAAGAGGGAAGAAAGAAGAAGTTTTTTCCCGGTGAATATGATGAAGAAAGTTCTCTCGGGTTTCCAGCCGGGTTGCCTCCTGCCATAGGATCGACGTTTCGGGTACGTACTCTGCACCCATCTTCAGGAACTGACAGTTCCTGAAGATGGGTGCAGAGTACGTACCCGAAACGTCGATCCTATGGCAGGAGGCAACCCGGCTGGAAACCCGAGAGAACTTTCTTCAAGAGGGAAGAAGTTGCACAGGGCATCCAGGGGCGAGAAGGAGTTGAGGTCCTTCCCAAAACCTCTAAAGCATCGCTCTACCCCGGAAGACGAATCAGAAGTGAAATACGTTTTTTTTCTTCCGCGCCAAAATATATTTTTAATTATGAATATTAAAATATTTTTAAGGACTGAATTTGTATAGTGTTCTATGACCAGATTTGTGTATAATATGGATTTTAAAAACTTTGCGCCCTTAGCCAAACTATTGCAGAATGTATTGTATGTTACGATGTGTCAGGTGGGGATATGAATAATTTATAGATTCTGTAACCTTACGTTGAATTACCCATATTTGTCCTGATGTCTGATTTGGAAGATAAAAAGGAAGTGAAAACAATATTTTTCTCCCTAGCCAAACTATATTTTCAATTATGTATAGTACACAAGTTTGTAATTTGTATAGTGTTCCATGACTTTAAATGTATATAATACATAAATAATTGCGCCCTTACCAAATCAACTATTGCTGAATGTATAGATATGTTACGATGTGTGAGGTGAGGATATGTATAATTTATGAACTTTGTACCTTTACATTCAATTACCCCTATTTTACCTATTGTCTAATTCAGAAGAAAGAATAAAGAATGAATGATGGGAGATGGTTATGGTAGAGGAAGGGAAGGAAGCAATTGATTTGGAGAGGGGCGGAATTGATTGCGTAGTGGGCGTTATAGAGAAATGGATTTTATTGGGAAGGGCAGAGGATTCGAAGTCGATGGTCCATAAATTTGGGAGTGGGAGTAAGGGTCTAGGTGAAGCAGTGGCAAGGAAATATGGGAATGATCGCGATAGCGAGAGGGATAGGGTGGTTGGCTTTCAAGGGTGGATAAGGTAGAGGGTTGGAGGGACGCGGGTGGGATAGGGGGTGGGATAGAGGGTGGGGTTTTGGGTGGGGTAGAGGGTGGGTTGGAGGGTGGGTTAGAGGGTGGGGTAAGAGGATGGGTTCGAGGGTGGGGTAAGAGGGTGGGGTAAGAGGGTGGGGTAGAGGGTGGGGTAGAGGGTGGGTTAGAGGGTGGGTTAAAGGGTGGGGTAGAGGGTGGGTTAGAGGGTGGATTAGAGGGTGGGTTAGAGGGTGGGGTAGAGGGTGGGGTAGAGGGTGGGTTAGAGGGTGGGGTAGAGGGCGGGTTAGAGGGTGGGTTAGAGGGTGGGTTAGAGGGTGGGTTAGAGGGTAAGGTAGAGGGTGCGTTAGAGGGTGGGGTAGTAGGTGGGGTAGTGGGTGGGGTAGTGGGTGGGGTACAGGGTGGGGTAGAGGGTTGGGTAGAGGGTGGGTTAGATGGTGGGTTAGATGAATATAGGACTTGATGAAGGTCTGACACGGCCGGGAATTGAATCCAGGATCTTCCTCTATCAGGCAAATTTAAATTTAATGTAGCCATCAGGAATAGTGTAGTAGATAAAAAATTCTTATTTGTGAAGAAAGTCATGTGCTGGCTACATTAGATTGTTACTTCCTTCATATACGAAGTATAGAAAAAGTATTGTTTCATGAAAAAATTCTACTTCGAGATTTCAACGGAAATACATGTTTTGGGGTCCTTAGAGCAAGTTTTAACCATTTTCGGAATGTTGTCTGTCTGTGTGTGTGTGTGTATGTGAGTGTGTGTTATTATTATTATTATTATTATTATTTTATGCCAGGTAGGGAGTGTACACAATGCTCCAAAACGGCCGTCTGGCGTGAATGGGGCGGTGCGGGCCCCTTGCCCACACCCCCTTCCAGTGCGGCCGTCCTACCTTCCTAAATGATCCCGAGAACCCCCCTCGCCGAGTTCGCCAGGGCTCAGCCTGGTTTCCCACAACCCTAACAAATTCCCAACCCCCCAACCCTCACCCACCCTCCGCCCTAACCCACCCAACCCTGTTCCCCCGCGACCCTCCCACTACCTCGGCCCCTCTGCCCCAGCCCCACTGCCCCAGCCCCCCACCCCTGCCCAACTGCCCCAGTCCCCGTTCCCCTCACCTTATTCCAGAATCTGGAACTTAACCTTGTGCTGTTGTGGTTGGTGTCCGTGAGTGTCGTGCGCATGTGCGTGAGACGCCGACGATGAGGATGATGATGTTGATGGCGATGACGGTGCCAGCAGCTTCCACGACTCTTTTAAACTGCCTAATTCGGGATCGAGTAGGTAACCCCCCTGCGCCCAGAACCGGATGTCGGCCGCTTTCGTTCCGTTCAGATTCGCTCTTCCACCTTCCAACACCAGTCGGCCCCTGAGGGCGTTGCTGAAGGCGACGAGATAGTCGACGTGCGCCCTCTTGCCTCGCATGTACAACGTCAACTCGTTATACAGGACGCCTTTCGTGAGGTTGATGAGGAAGTTCGAGAGGGCGCAACGTCGCTTGTCTGCGGTACCTGCGGGTTTGAGGCCGGCGAAAAGATCTCTGACGAGGATCACCGCTCTCTCGGTGATCCGCTTGATCGCACCGGTCGCGGCTCCCCAGACGGGCTTGGACTTTCGGCAGCCGAATAGCAGGTGCCGTTCGTCCCCGACCTCGTCTCGGCACCACGGGCAGAGCCCGTCCGGCCTGATTCAGGCCCGGTGGAGGAAAACGGCGTCCGCCCAGGCACCGTGGGCGAAACGCCAGGCCACGTCGGCGTGGTGTCCGAGCGTCGGCCAAGCCCTCATTTCCCGCTAGATGATCGGCTCTTCGTCTCGCTTTCCTCTGAACGGCCAGACGTCCCTGTTTCGGAGGTTCAAGAACTCTCTATACGCCTCTCTCTTCGACAGGGGCATTCTTCGCTCCGTTTTCGAAAGGGCGCTGTCGAACAGGAATTCGAGCGGCCCGTCGGTTTGTTCCTGGCTACTAGGTGACCAAGGTCGCCTCGGCCGAAGGAGCCTCCAGGCTCGTGCCATGGACTGGTGGTTACCATCCGAGTGCGCCACTTCCCGGAACGGTCTACTGTTCGACAGTTAGCTGATGATGTCCGGACCGGCCAACACGTCGCTCAGGAGCGCGGATGACACGCGTTGCCACGTTGACGTGCCCTCGTGGAGGAGCATCCTCTGCGCCGTGATGAAGCGGAGCTCCAGTAACTTGGTCTCCACGTCGACCAGTCCCAGCCCCCCCTGGTCGACTGGCACCGTGTGTGTTTCGACGGAGACCCAGTGCCTCCACCCGTTCCAGACGAAACAGAGAAGTCTATGCTGGATCTCCTCGACGGTGGTGGGGGACGGCGTGAACGTCTGGACCAGGTGCCAGATCCTGGGGTGACGAATTGGTTGATAGCGAGGACCCTGCCACGGGGGGACATGGAGGCGATCCTAGGTTTCCACCGGGTGGTAGCGGTGTTTATCTTCGCGTATATTTCCTCCTCCACGGCCGTTCTCTCGGTCCTTGTACAGTTGTCCACGTAGCGTCCCAGGAACTTGGCGCCGTCGCGACGCCACTCGAATCCAAGTGGTCGATCACCTCGGGTGGTCCAAGTTCCGACCCACAGCCCCCGGCACTTCTCTTTGTTGAGGTGGGCTCCGCTCCTTCTTCAGTATTCTTCGAAGGCCGGCAAGATCTTCTGGAAATCCTCCTCGCGGTCGATGAAGACGTTAATTTCGTCGGCATACGCGCACACGGCCAGGCGCGTGTCCTGCGGTAGTGCCGCTCCCGCGAGGGTAGACTTGAGTTTCCTCACCTGGGGCTCGATCGCAAGGGAGAACAGCTGTCCCGACATTGGGCATCCCTGCCTGATTCCACTGGTGACGGATACGGGTGAGGTGGGTCCGCCAGCCAGTCTCACCATGCACGTCGCGTCGGCGTATATGGTGCGGATCAGACGCAGGAAATTGTCCCCCAGTCCCATCGCCACCAGAACCGCGAAGATGTAGCGATGCCTCACCCTGTCGAACGCCTTGGACTGGTCCAAGGACAGTATCGCCAGGGGTTGGCGCCTCCGGTTCTTCAGGCGGACAACGTCGCGGATCGTGGCGATCAGATCGAAAATGGTGCGACCCGGGACGCAGTAACTCTGCTCGCCCGACGTGGGAGCGGGCATGACCGTCCTGATCCTGTTGGCGATCGCCTTGGCGACGACTTTGTAGTCGGCCGCCATGATGGAGATCGGCCGCCATCCTCCGACGTCCAGGGCGTCGCCAACTTAGGGCAGGAGCCCTAAGTGTTATCACATTGACAGTTTACAATAAAAACATCTACAGTATTATAAAATACTATTGCAATAAGAAATATAGCCAGGAAAAATAAATATAATCAATAAAACACTATCTAGAAAATAAAATCAATAAAATAGTGTTAACTTAATATCTAAATTTATATTTTTAAAACGAATGTTGTCTTAGGTGAAGGAATTATTCATTCAAAATATTTGAGATAAAATATTGAGTAGATTGTAGATATTATTAAAACATTTTTTTTGTTTATTGCTTTCAAAATTATCTTAGCCTGGCATTGGCAATCATCCTACAATTATGAAGTCTGTGTTACAATAAGAATTCAGTCGGTTACACTGGTAATTATAATTGTTTACTTTTCCGTTAAAGATCAACGGGCATTTCAGCTAGCTATTATATATAATTATTCACTTTGAGGAAAAAACAAGCTGCAATAATTTGGACACTGACATATAGCAGAAATGCATTTTACCTCCTCATTTACCACTGAATAAACGCTGAAACGCTGAAACGTTTTAAACAAATAAACAAAAACTCAACTTTTGTGTGTAATTGTATATACCTACATTGCATTGTGACAGAGAGATGTATGAAAAACTTCCATTTCTGGATAAACAACAACTTCCGGTTAACCATTATTCAAGAATAACACCTAAACCATCAGTGTTGGGAAAAAATGATTCAAACAAAAGTTGTAGTAAAGTGCATTATCTATAACATTTGTGCATAATTGTATATACCTACATTGCATTTTGACAGAGATATTGATGAAACAAAATTTTGTTCCAGCCAAACCACAACTTCCCATTAAGCGATATTCATCAAAAACTAATAAACTATTGGCAATGTTAGGAAAATACTAAATATGAATATTGGAAATTATCGGATAATTACCTTTTAAGATAGACCGCCCACAATTATTTTACCTCAGACAGACACACAGACGGACATGTTCGGGAAAATAGCAAAAACAAACTATATGGGCCACAAAACATCTATTTTGGTTGAAATCTGGAGGTCCAATTTTTAGCAAATACAATACTTTCTCTATACTACGTGTAGGAAGATAGTAAAAATACTGTGAATTACTTTTTTTGCATTCTGCATATAACAAAACATAAAGTTGCTCTACCTCTCCAATCAAGGAATATGGTGTTGGATATTTGCTACAGCATGACAACTTGCCATTTAACAGCATATCGTTCATAGCTGCAGCTACTAACATCTAATTAAATTTCTCCCTCTTCCCATAATCTATCAATTATTGCTGACATTAATTTGAAGTACTCATATCTTCTCAATGTGTTCTTACCAATAAATACATTAGCTAGAAAAAAAACAAATACCTTGATCGTCAGGGGATGGGTTGTTTACGAACTAAAAATATCGATAAAATATTCACATATTTTATCAAAATATTCGCAATTTCTAATCAAGCAAGATTTTCAATGACCAATATAAGATTCTTTATTCTATTTTCCTTCTTTCGGTGCTTAAATTGACTTTTGAAGACTGTTATTTCTAATTTAATTTTGAAAAAGGAATGAACCATGCAACAAAAGGAATGAATTTTACCTCTATATCATATGAAAATGTTTTGACCTGTCTGGGTTTGAACCGTGGACTTAACTTAAGTAAATAAAAAGGTTTGCAACTTACAAGTTTTTAGAGAACATATACAGAAACACACCCACTGTCTATTTTATGTAAATATATGGATGTATATTTATTTATAATCTATAAAATAACTATCCAGAATATATTTAAATTTTAATAATTGAGAATAAAATTGCTTGGTTAATAAAATGTCAATGATAATCGGTTCACTGTTACTGTTGTCCGTTAATATATCTGCCTTCCGATGATGAGAATACAATTCACAGCACTTTAAAAAAATATATAAGATGACAAAACTCAAGATTGTATGAAATTTTCTGGTCAATTATAATATGAGAATGGTAAAGTTATATAATATATCACTAAAATCACAAAGATTCCTAACAAACACAGTGTCATAGAGTCAGAGTTTTTCCGAGACAATCCAAAGGTACTGTTTTGCTTTGAGGAAAACAACTCAGTCACCTCTAAAAGTCCACTCATCTACAATGTCGCGATTTTTCCTAAAATGTACGATTAAAAAGTAGAAACAAGCATTGATGGCTTCTTGCTATAATCATGTTGTTAGGATATAAATATTAAGTCATAATTTTACTGCTCAAAACGCAAGAACACCAACAAATACAGATGTGATGTAAGTAGTAAAGAATTGTTGAAAAATGATCAGTAAAAATTCAAAGTGGCCTAATCATGACATCTGTAGCATGTTTATGTAGCATCAATTGTAAGATAGATACATTATTTTACAAGAGAAGGACTCAAAAAGTCACCATAACCAACACCATCAAAAAGAGGAATAAATAAGCTTTTAGGTATATTTCGTTGATTTTAAACATATTCAGGAATACTAATGTAAACATAAATGCTACAACTGTTAATATATATTCTTGTGATGCATTTGGACTTGAGTTTATTTACTCATGAATTAAGGTGATTCAGCTAAATGTCAATATATTTATCTCGACAGATAGTTTAAAAGCTCAAGTCTACATCCCATACCATATACGCTCCCTGCTCTTCAGCAAAGGTTTTTGCATGATTTTGTAAGCCTAAAAAATGCTAAAATTATCTTCAATAGCAAATTATCAACAAAAATTTCTCATTTTGAAGACTCTGGTTATTTGTTTATGAAATTAATACCTGACTGTGATGAAAATTAAAAATATTTAACCAATTTATTGCAAGTCTATTGCGTTAAATTAATGATGGAATATTTTTACCAATCAAAGAGGTAAAGAAGGACTTAATAGAAAATATTGTGATTGTTACTTATAAATAAACAACATAATAGACATCAGTATATCATTAAGTATATTTGAACAATTTTACTGAACTATGGTTATTACAAATGTTTCTTAACGCAAACCCTTTGCCCGGTCCCTTGAGATTCATGTTAGTGAGGTTTTGCTGTATTCTAGAATAATAATAACTAATAATAATTAAAATTCTATTAACAATATAATCATAGTAAATATGAGCAAAAGTTATATAAAAGCATATTGATAATGCAAATGAAAAGCCGGTATCAAATCAAGTACACCCTCAAACCTTATTTTTTATTCCCTCTTACAAATATATGGTTGAATACAAATGGTGCCCCAGCTAGAACACAATTTTCATAAGGTGATAAACTATTTTTAAGAAATATTTATTACATCACCTCACATTCCTGGTCAGAGAATTTTCAACTTTTGTTTAACGAATACAAAAATTGAAATTCCCCACAAAACATTTCAAATGGTAGAGCTTCCTGGTCTTGAACCCCGGGCTTTTCCAATAAAGTGAAAACATAGAACAACCATGTAGAAATAAAACTAATTTCATACAATGTTTTAAGAGGATATCATAACTGGGTTATCGTTAAAGAAGAATCTTTTATCCACATTTTCAAAACAGAGAAATGTTAATGGCGCTCTGTCTTTGAACCAAGGATCATGAGAGAAACCGTTAAATTCTTACATGAAATGTATTTATGATCTCTATTTACATGCAGTATTTTACGTTTGCATGTAATCCGAAAAGAGATTGAAAAAATTATTGAAAATTGCGGCAATTTTTCTTAAATGGGAGAAATTTTCACCAAGCCAGGCATAGGCACCTAAATTATTCCATATATAATTCGATTCTGTATTCAGCAGACCTGGTGTCAAACCAAGGCATTTTATGACAAAATGACATGGAAAAATTTGCTTTGGGATAATCTGCCAATTTCTAAAATCCCATTTCAATTATTGCGAATCTCTTAAAATGGAACTCTATATTTGCATTTCACTGAATGATGCATTCCAAAACGTGCATCAAACCAATGATCATAAGGAAAATGATAAGCTGCGTTCATGAAAGATTCATTACTTCTGATCATACGCATGGTCAAAATTTGAACCTTAAATCAATCATCAAAAATTTGAAAATCTCGATATGCATACTTTTAAAAAAGGAGAGAAGCCTAGTGTCAAATGCGAAAACATTTTGAGGTTTTGAATAAATAGAATGACCTCAAAAGAATGGAAGCACTTAAAAAAATTTATATTGCAATATTATAACTAAATATATATTATAACTCAAATAAGCCAGGCTCCCAGATAGTCATGTGGACAGCGCGTTTGCCTTTGGTAAAAGCGGTCCCGGGTTCGATTCCCGGTGGGAGCCAATGTGCGAGATGACCAAAGCTGTCGAAGCACTTTTAACAATACTACTACTACTCAAATAAGCCATGAAATATATATAAAAAATTCCCAGATAAATTCCTAAATAAACTCCCCAGAATATTATGATCATGTATCCCCAAATCTAGCTTAGAGCAATGTGAAAGGAAAAGCCGGAGCAAAGAGATTTTGAAAGGAGAGGATTTAACAGTACTTCAACAGAACTAACGGAAAACCACAACAATTCAACAAAGGCAAACTGGAGCAAGAGCAAATGAAAAAAATGCCTAGTATTCCCCATCACACATCCAAAGACCACTGTATCATACTCGAAACCCAATTAACTTATCATTACTGATTAAGATCATAAATTGATAGGATATAACACCATTGAAGCTTAATTAATAAAGAAATAAGTAGGACTTACATTGTATTGGAAAACTAAGAGACGCATTAAAAAACAAAGAATTGAAAACAATATATGTAATAATATCTTACTCTGCAGCTACCCTTAAAGAGCTCAAGGCTGTCGTTATACTTCCCTCGCCCTCCACAGGAGCTGTCAAGAGACCTCGTACATTCTTTGAACCAATACCTCCACAACTTGGTGTCTCTCTTAAGCAACTATCCCATATTGAAGACAATAGTGGTCCATTTTGACAACTCTCCACTTTACTCGAAAGCAGCAGCACTCTGGAGCTTCTCATATTATTCGAAGAACATTTAGTGCATATTCTCTACATAAATATTAAGACAAAAATGTAATACATTAAATATTATTATAAATGCCAATTGATGTTCCTGTAATAATAGCAGATCCTGTTAAATATTTACCTGGACACTAAACAAGGCAATTACTAATATTGATGAAATATGGCTACAAATTAATCACCTATGAATGAATGAGTCAGTGAATGTATAATTAGGTATGATATTAGAAACATCTAAATGTAATAGATAGGAGATGGATTAACATATATAACTTTCATTTAAATCATCATAAAGTCATTTTTGATACACCACTTTGTGCTACCAGTGCCTCAATGAGGCCATGGCAGTGGACAATGATGCTCAGTTGGACGAGACCACACTTGCCCTTGCACACAAAGATCCCAAAATGGCCTGTGGAAAAACTACTACTAAACCGTCGACCCATAACCTTGTGCCCAAAGCAGTGCGGAGCTTGTGTTAAAAATTTAATGTACTCAAACCAAACTAGCTAGGCATACTCTATGCTCCGAAGGACTGAATACACAAAGAATATATTTCAATGAATTTCTATGAACCTATTATATTTCCATAGGAAGTTCTATTGGAAATGGATACGTTGCAAATAAACAATAGCAATTACGCACCTGATAAACAATAATATTAATAAATAACAGATGAAAATTTTAAAACTTAGGTCTTATATTTTTCCTTAAGTAGATAATCAGCAACTTCCCGTTGATCAGTATTTCATGAATAACTCCTAAACAATCAGTTATACAAAATTATCTTTCACACAAAAATTATATTAAATTGCATTCTCTAAAACTTTTATAAATAAGTGTATATACCTAAGTATCAGATTAATGGAGATATTTTGCAAAAATCAGAAACGAGCCTCAAAAGTAGAGCTCGACTTCCAGCTAACCGATTTAAACCAGGAACTAATCAACTCTAACGACAACAACCAAAGTACTATATATGAAATTTGAAGTTGATAAAACAAACAGTTTTCATGACACAGTGCCCACGAAGTACATAATCAGCTACTTCCGGTTTATCAGTATTTCAGGAATAACTCCTTACCAATCAGTGATAAAAAATATGTTCAATACAGCAGTTATAGAAAATTACATTTTCTAAAACAATAGTATAAAGCTAAATATCATTTTTTTGAGATGCTTCCCAACAAAAGAAATTTGCTTCAAAGAATAAAAAAAGCTCAACTTCTGGCTAAACAATTTGTTCCAAAAAATTATCAACTCTGTCAGCACCCCACAGTATATATGTGAAGTTTGGTACTGATAGGGCTAATGGTTTTCACGTTAGAGCGCCCACAAGCACACAAACACACACAGATGCTGACATCGTTCCAAAATTGGTCAGAACGTATTCTAGGGACCCCAAAACACGTATTTCGGTTGAAATCTCAAAGTCAAATTTTTTCATGAATACATTACTTTCTATATACTATGAATATGGTGAAAGTAAAAATCCAATTAGTATGAAGGAAATGACCCTTAAATACATTGTATATTGAATGTTGGCAATAACAAAAGTGTAAAATCTTCTACCACTATTCAAAGAGTCTAAACAAATTTGGTTACAGACCACCCATTGCCATTTTACACTTCCATTATTTCATTGAATTTAAGAAAAATAAATCCAATAAGCAAACCAAAAGACTGCTTAAATGTTCAGTAACCACAAGGATGATTATTGAAATAAATCTGATTTCCAGAAATACATCCCACAAACTTCGTCCGTTATCTCCAATTGGAAATATTCCTATAACTATAATAAAATCTGCTAGTTAAGATGGCAGACATTGGCTTACTCAAGCATTTTTACGAAATCATATTGCAAACTGTATAACAGAACATATTTACAGTAATTGCAATATTATATCTAAATATATATTATAACTATATAAGATATGAAATATATATATATAAAAAATTATGATATCCGCAGAATATTATGATCATGTACCCCCAAATCGAGCATAGAGCAATGTGAAAGGAAAAGCCGGAGCAAAGATATTTTGAAAGGAGAGGATTTAACAGTACTTCAACAAAACGAACGGAAAACCACAACAATTCAACAGATGCAAACTGGACCAAAGCATATGAAAAAATTCCTGATTTTCCCCATCATACCATCTAAATCTACTGTATCATACTTGAAACCCAATTAACTTATCCATACCGAATAAAAACATAAATTGACATGATATAACACCATTTAAACTTGATAAAGGAAATAATTAGGTCATGCTTTGTATTGGAAAACTTAGAGACGCATTTCAAAACAATGAATTGAAAACAATATACGTAATAATATCTTACTCTGAAGCTACCCGTAGAGCACTCAGTGGCTGTCTTTATACTTCCCTCGCCCTAAACAGGAGCCATCGAGAGGTCTCGTACATTCTTCCAATGAATGTCTCCGCAACTTGGTGTCTCTCTTAAGCAACTGTCCCATACTGTAGACTGCAGTGGTCCATTTCCACCATTCTCCACTTTACTTCCAAGTTGCAGCACTCTGGAGCTTCTGGTATTATTTGAGGAACATTCTGTGCATATTCTCTATATGAATAATAGGACAAACACATAATATATTTATTATAATTATAAATGCCGATTGAAACTCCAGTAATAGCAGCAGATCATATTAGATGAATACAAAGCAATTAAACAAGGAAATTACAATTTGGGATGCATAGTGCTAAACCTATTTTGAAATGAGAATCTATTAAATGATAAAAGAGTTACCTTAGATTATTCAAGAGGAGAGCCTTCACGAACCCTCCCAAAGTAACCTGTAGTATCTGGTTCATCGATTTCTACCACATCTCTGCTTTGTAGTAGGTGATGGTTATTAAGTCAAGATCGTTAGGTACAGAATGACTTATCTTGCCAAAGCAATTAAGAATGTGCTGATATTCCTATGCATTTTACAATTTTTCTCTTCCACAGGATGGTTAAGTAGGAGATTTGAAGGTAGGAACACCAGTAAACCTATATGAATAATGTATTTATTAGCTCCAGATACCTGAAAGGTTAGAAAAAAGACCATGAATATTCAATTACAAAATTTAAATCATAAAAAGTATTATTTTCTAATGATAATCGGATACGAGACTTAAATATATATATATTCTAAAATCTTAAGAAAAACATACCTTATTTTGTCATCACCAATTGGATAGGCATTGGAATAACTGCATCCAACAATAATCTCAAATAAGATGCCTTCTTCAAAGCGCATCGATTATTAAAATGTCTCACTCACTATGAGAGGTCAGATCAGACCCTCTACATGAAATCTTCAAGTTTTAGTCCCATAATGGGCAGAACTTCTCAATCAAGAGAGGCAAAATGCCTTTCGGTGACGAGAATTGTATCTGCAAATGGTATCTCTCTTTTGATAGCTACCAGAAAGTCTTGAAGTGCAAAACATCTCAATCGGAATCCTGATCGTCGATGAGAATATAATTTTGCCAAAGGTAGCTTTCTATTGAGTGATACCATGAGGTACGCAGACCCTCTTTCCATGGGCAGAACCTCTCAAACAGGAGAGGCGTTACACCTCCCCTGAAGAGAACTGTATTCTGAAAATGGTACCTTTCATTTAAGAGCTACTCCGTGGTACCCAGACCCACTTGATGGGCAGAATCTCTCGACCTGGGGGAGGCATCACACCACTCCATAGTGAGAATTTTATTCTGCTAGAGTAGCTCTCTTTTGAAGTTACCAGAAGACCAGCAGACCTCTCAGCAGGAAGGATTAAATGGACATTTTAAGGTAGGTAAACCAGTAGACCTTTATCAAAAATGTATTTATAAGCACCCCATTCCTGAAAGGTTAGAAAAGAGACCATTAATATTCAATGAAAAAATTTTAATCATAAAAATTATTATTTTCTAATGAAAATCAGATACCAATACTTAAAAAATATATTCTAAAATCTTAAGAAAAACATACCTTATTTTGTCATCACCAATTGGGAAGGCATAGGAATCCCTCCATCCAACAATAATCTCAAATAAGATGCCTTCTTCATAGCGCATCAACTATTAAAACGTCTCACTCACTATGAGAGGTCAGATCAGACCCTCTACATGAAATCTTCAAGTTTTAGTCCCATAATGAACAGAACTTCTCTATCTAGAGAGGCAAAATGCCTCTCGGTGACGAGAATTGTATCTGCAAATGGTATCTCTCTTTTGATAGCTACCAGAAAATCTTGAAGGGCAAAACATCTCAATCGGAATCCTGATCGTCGATGAGAATATTATTTTGCCAAAGGTAGCTTTCTATTCAGTGATACCATGAGGTACGCAGACCCTCTTTCTATTGGCAGAACCTCTCAAGCATGAGAGGCATTACACCTCCCCTGAAGAGAACTGTATTCTGAAAATGGTACCTTTCATTTAAGAGCTACCCCGTGGTACCCAGACCCACTCGATGGGCAGAATCTCTCGACCTGGGGAAGGCATCACACCACTCCATAGTGAGAATTTTATTCTGCTAGGGTAGCTCTCTTTTGAAGTTACCAGAAGACCAGAAGACCTCTCCATATGGGTACCTATAAAACAATAGTTGTTAATTATGGCCTTAAAATAATTGAATAATTTGGTCCAATTTTATTTAGATATTTCCAAAGTATTCTAGGCTTAAACCTATTTACTCTAAAAGTTGTAACCCTATGTTGATTCATTACCTCCAAAGTCCTGTTATTTTATTGAAGTAGTAGTCAGTTTTCCCTGTGCCTATCCAACAACCTCCAAAGATTTCTAATTTCTCTGTCCCCAGCTGCTTGGGTTTAATGAACATAGGTACGGCATTGCTTAGTCCCACATTTAGTTGACGTCAACTAATGCAATCTTATGATCTTCATCTGCGTGCTCATTGGAGTATTTTGCTTTTATTTACCATCTCTTTCTAATGCCGTCTATGTTTATTGTATCTCTGCTGCAAATAGAGCTTCAAATGAACTCAAATATTTATAATAATTTTCTAACTTTGGATTAAGTACTACCATAAAGCTAGTTTGTTTAGTTATCACACGTTCATTGACTATATAGATATTTGCTTACCTTTCTGCATCATTAGTGACTGATATCAACTGCTTTCCCATAGTAGTCAGCATCAAACACATGACACTGAAGCTAGAAATCGTTTTTTTCTAGGTGGTTAAACATTATGGCCAGTACTTGAAGAAATTTCAAGTCAGTGACACTTATGAAATATGGTTACAATTTTAATCCCCAATGAATGAATCAGTGAATGTATAATTAGGTATAATATTAGAAATATCTAAATGTAATAGATAGGAGATGGATTAACATATATAACTTTCATTTAAATCATCATAAAGTCATTTTTGATACACCACTTTGTGCTACCAGTGCCTCAATGAGGCCATGGCAGTGGACAATGATGCTCAGTTGGACTAGACCACACTTGCCCTTGCACACAAAGATCCCAAAATGGCCTGTGGAAAAACTACTACTAAACCGTCGACCCATAACCTTGTGCCCAAAGCAGTGCGGAGCTTGTGTTAAAAATTTAATGTACTCAAACCAAACTAGCTAGGCATACTCTATGCTCCGAAGGACTGAATACACAAAGAATATATTTCAATGAATTTCTATGAACCTATTATATTTCCATAGGAAGTTCTATTGGAAATGGATACGTTGCCAATAAACAATAGCAATTATGCACCTGATAAGCAATAATATTAATAAATAACAGATGAAAATTTTAAAACTTAGGTCTTATATTTTTCCTTAAGTAGATAATCAGCAACTTCCCGTTGATCAGTATTTCATGAATAACTCCTAAACAATCAGTTATACAAAATTATCTTTCACACAAAAATTATGTTAAATTGCATTCTCTAAAACTTTTATAAATAAGTGTATATACCTAAGTATCAGATTAATGGAGATATTTTGCAAAAATCAGAAACGAGCCTCAAAAGTAGAGCTCGACTTCCAGCTAACCGATTTAAACCAGGAACTAATCAACTCTAACGACAACAACCAAAGTACTATGTATGAAATTTGAAGTTGATAAAACAAACAGTTTTCATAACACAGTGCCCACGAAGTACATAATCAGCTACTTCCGGTTTATCAGTATTTCAGGAATAACTCCTTACCAATCAGTGATAAAAAATATGTTCAATACAGCAGTTATAGAAAATTACATTTTCTAAAACAATAGTATAAAGCTAAATATCATTTTTTTGAGATGTTTCACAACAAAAGAAATTTGCTTCAAAGAATAAAAATAGCTCAACTTCTGGCTAAACAATTTGTTCCAAAAAATTATCAACTCTGTCAGCACCCCACAGTATATATGTGAAGTTTGGTACTGATAGGGCTAATGGTTTTCACGTTAGAGCGCCCACAAGCACACAAACACACACAGATGCTGACATCGTTCCAAAATTGGTCAGAACGTATTCTAGGGACCCCAAAACACGTATTTCGGTTGAAATCTCAAAGTCAAATTTTTTCATGAATACATTACTTTCTATATACTATGAATATGGTGAAAGTAAAAATCCAATTAGTATGAAGGAATTCACCCTTTAATACATTGTATATTGTATGTTGGCAATAACAAAAGTGTAAAATCTTCTACCACTATTCAAAGAGTCTAAACAAATTTGGTTACAGACCACCCATTGCCATTTTACACTTCCATTATTTCATTGAATTTAAGAAAAATAAATCCAATAAGCAAACCAAAAGACTGCTTAAATGTTCAGTAACCACAAGGATGATTATTGAAATAAATCTGATTTCCAGAAATACATCCCACAAACTTCGTCCGTTATCTCCAATTGGAAATATTCCTATAACTATAATAAAATCTGCTAGTTAAGATGGCAGACATTGGCTTACTCAAGCATTTTTACGAAATCATATTGCAAACTGTATAACAGAACATATTGACAGTAATTGCAATATTATATCTAAATATATATTATAACTATATAAGATATGAAATATATATATATAAAAAATTATGATATCCGCAGAATATTATGATCATGTACCCCCAAATCGAGCATAGAGCAATGTGAAAGGAAAAGCCGGAGCAAAGATATTTTGAAAGGAGAGGATTTAACAGTACTTCAACAAAACGAACGGAAAACCACAACAATTCAACAGATGCAAACTGGACCAAAGCATATGAAAAAATTCCTGATTTTCCCCATCATACCATCTAAATCTACTGTATCATACTTGAAACCCAATTAACTTATCCATACCGAATAAAAACATAAATTGACATGATATAACACCATTTAAACTTGATAAAGGAAATAATTAGGTCATGCTTTGTATTGGAAAACTTAGAGACGCATTTCAAAACAATGAATTGATGAAACAATATACGTAATAATATCTTACTCTGAAGCTACCCGTAGAGCACTCAGTGGCTGTCTTTATACTTCCCTTGCCCTAAACAGGAGCCATCGAGAGGTCTCGTACATTCTTCCAATGAATGTCTCCGCAACTTGGTGTCTCTCTTAAGCAACTGTCCCATACTGTAGACTACAGTGGTCCATTTCCACCATTCTCCACTTTACTTCCAAGTTGCAGCACTCTGGAGCTTCTGGTATTATTTGAGGAACATTCTGTGCATATTCTCTATATGAATAATAGGACAAACACATAATATATTTATTATAATTATAAACGCCGATTGAAACTCCAGTAATAGCAGCAGATCATATTAGATGAATACAAAGCAATTAAACAAGGAAATTACAATTTGGGATGCATAGTGCTAAACCTATTTTGAAATGAGAATCTATTAAATGATAAAAGAGTTACCTTAGATTATTCAAGAGGAGAGCCTTCACGAACCCTCCCAAAGTAACCTGTAGTATCTGGTTCATCGATTTCTACCACATCTCTGCTTTGTAGTAGGTGATGGTTATTAAGTCAAGATCGTTAGGTACAGAATGACTTATCTTGCCAAAGCAATTAAGAATGTGCTGATATTCCTATGCATTTTACAATTTTTCTCTTCCACAGGATGGTTAAGTAGGAGATTTGAAGGTAGGAACACCAGTAAACCTATATCAATAATGTATTTATTAGCTCCACATACCTGAAAGGTTAGAAAAAAGACCATGAATATTCAATTACAAAATTTAAATCATAAAAAGTATTATTTTCTAATGATAATCGGATACCGAGACTTAAATATATATATATTCTAAAATCTTAAGAAAAACATACCTTATTTTGTCATCACCAATTGGATAGGCATTGGAATAACTGCATCCAACAATAATCTCAAATAAGATGCCTTCTTCAAAGCGCATCGATTATTAAAATGTCTCACTCACTATGAGAGGTCAGATCAGACCCTCTACATGAAATCTTCAAGTTTTAGTCCCATAATGGGCAGAACTTCTCAATCAAGAGAGGCAAAATGCCTTTCGGTGACGAGAATTGTATCTGCAAATGGTATCTCTCTTTTGATAGCTACCAGAAAGTCTTGAAGTGCAAAACATCTCAATCGGAATCCTGATCGTCGATGAGAATATAATTTTGCCAAAGGTAGCTTTCTATTGAGTGATACCATGAGGTACGCAGACCCTCTTTCCATGGGCAGAACCTCTCAAACAGGAGAGGCGTTACACCTCCCCTGAAGAGAACTGTATTCTGAAAATGGTACCTTTCATTTAAGAGCTACTCCGTGGTACCCAGACCCACTTGATGGGCAGAATCTCTCGACCTGGGGGAGGCATCACACCACTCCATAGTGAGAATTTTATTCCGCTAGAGTAGCTCTCTTTTGAAGTTACCAGAAGACCAGCAGACCTCTCAGCAGGAAGGATTAAATGGACATTTTAAGGTAGGTAAACCAGTAGACCTTTATCAAAAATGTATTTATAAGCACCCCATTCCTGAAAGGTTAGAAAAGAGACCATTAATATTCAATGAAAAAATTTTAATCATAAAAATTATTATTTTCTAATGAAAATCAGATACCAATACTTAAAAAATATATTCTAAAATCTTAAGAAAAACATACCTTATTTTGTCATCACCAATTGGGAAGGCATAGGAATCCCTCCATCCAACAATAATCTCAAATAAGATGCCTTCTTCATAGCGCATCAACTATTAAAACGTCTCACTCACTATGAGAGGTCAGATCAGACCCTCTACATGAAATCTTCAAGTTTTAGTCCCATAATGAACAGAACTTCTCTATCTAGAGAGGCAAAATGCCTCTCGGTGACGAGAATTGTATCTGCAAATGGTATCTCTCTTTTGATAGCTACCAGAAAATCTTGAAGGGCAAAACATCTCAATCGGAATCCTGATCGTCGATGAGAATATTATTTTGCCAAAGGTAGCTTTCTATTCAGTGATACCATGAGGTACGCAGACCCTCTTTCTATGGGCAGAACCTCTCAAGCAGGAGAGGCATTACACCTCCCCTGAAGAGAACTGTATTCTGAAAATGGTACCTTTCATTTAAGAGCTACCCCGTGGTACCCAGACCCACTCGATGGGCAGAATCTCTCGACCTGGGGAAGGCATCACACCACTCCATAGTGAGAATTTTATTCTGCTAGGGTAGCTCTCTTTTGAAGTTACCAGAAGACCAGAAGACCTCTCCATATGGGTACCTATAAAACAATAGTTGTTAATTATGGCCTTAAAATAATTGAATAATTTGGTCCAATTTTATTTAGATATTTCCAAAGTATTCTAGGCTTAAACCTATTTACTCTAAAAGTTGTAACCCTATGTTGATTCATTACCTCCAAAGTCCTGTTATTTTATTGAAGTAGTAGTCAGTTTTCCCTGTGCCTATCCAACAACCTCCAAAGATTTCTAATTTCTCTGTCCCCAGCTGCTTGGGTTTAATGAACATAGGTACGGCATTGCTTAGTCCCACATTTAGTTGACGTCAACTAATGCAATCTTATGATCTTCATCTGCGTGCTCATTGGAGTATTTTGCTTTTATTTACCATCTCTTTCTAATGCCGTCTATGTTTATTGTATCTCTGCTGCAAATAGAGCTTCAAATGAACTCAAATATTTATAATAATTTTCTAACTTTGGATTAAGTACTACCATAAAGCTAGTTTGTTTAGTTATCACACGTTCATTGACTATATAATATTTGCTTACCTTTCTGCATCATTAGTGACTGATATCAACTGCTTTCCCATAGTAGTCAGCATCAAACACATGACACTGAAGCTAGAAATCGTTTTTTTCTAGGTGGTTAAACATTATGGCCAGTACTTGAAGAAATTTCAAGTCAGTGACACTTATGAAATATGGTTACAATTTTAATCCCCAATGAATGAATCAGTGAATGTATAATTAGGTATAATATTAGAAATATCTAAATGTAATAGATAGGAGATGGATTAACATATATAACTTTCATTTAAATCATCATAAAGTCATTTTTGATACACCACTTTGTGCTACCAGTGCCTCAATGAGGCCATGGCAGTGGACAATGATGCTCAGTTGGACGAGACCACACTTGCCCTTGCACACAAAGATCCCAAAATGGCCTGTGGAAAAACTACTACTAAACCGTCGACCCATAACCTTGCGCCCAAAGCAGTGCGGAGCTTGTGTTAAAAATTTAATGTACTCAAACCAAACTAGCTAGGCATACTCTATGCTCCGAAGGACTGAATACAGAAAGAATATATTTCAATGAATTTCTATGAACCTATTATATTTCCATAGGAAGTTCTATTGGAAATGGATACGTTGCCAATAAACAATAGCAATTACGCACCTGATAAGCAATAATATTAATTTATAACAGATGAAAATTTTAAAACTTAGGTCTTATATTTTTCCTTAAGTAGATAATCAGCAACTTCCCGTTGATCAGTATTTCATGAATAACTCCTAAACAATCAGTTATACAAAATTATCTTTCACACAAAAATTATGTTAAATTGCATTCTCTAAAACTTTTATAAATAAGTGTATATACCTAAGTATCAGATTAATGGAGATATTTTGCAAAAATCAGAAACGAGCCTCAAAAGTAGAGCTCGACTTCCAGCTAACCGATTTAAACCAGGAACTAATCAACTCTAACGACAACAACCAAAGTACTATGTATGAAATTTGAAGTTGATAAAACAAACAGTTTTCATAACACAGTGCCCACGAAGTACATAATCAGCTACTTCCGGTTTATCAGTATTTCAGGAATAACTCCTTACCAATCAGTGATAAAAAATATGTTCAATACAGCAGTTATAGAAAATTACATTTTCTAAAACAATAGTATAAAGCTAAATATCATTTTTTTGAGATGTTTCACAACAAAAGAAATTTGCTTCAAAGAATAAAAATAGCTCAACTTCTGGCTAAACAATTTGTTCCAAAAAATTATCAACTCTGTCAGCACCCCACAGTATATATGTGAAGTTTGGTACTGATAGGGCTAATGGTTTTCACGTTAGAGCGCCCACAAGCACACAAACACACACAGATGCTGACATCGTTCCAAAATTGGTCAGAACGTATTCTAGGGACCCCAAAACACGTATTTCGGTTGAAATCTCAAAGTCAAATTTTTTCATGAATACATTACTTTCTATATACTATGAATATGGTGAAAGTAAAAATCCAATTAGTATGAAGGAATTCACCCTTTAATACATTGTATATTGTATGTTGGCAATAACAAAAGTGTAAAATCTTCTACCACTATTCAAAGAGTCTAAACAAATTTGGTTACAGACCACCCATTGCCATTTTACACTTCCATTATTTCATTGAATTTAAGAAAAATAAATCCAATAAGCAAACCAAAAGACTGCTTAAATGTTCAGTAACCACAAGGATGATTATTGAAATAAATCTGATTTCCAGAAATACATCCCACAAACTTCGTCCGTTATCTCCAATTGGAAATATTCCTATAACTATAATAAAATCTGCTAGTTAAGATGGCAGACATTGGCTTACTCAAGCATTTTTACGAAATCATATTGCAAACTGTATAACAGAACATATTGACAGTAATTGCAATATTATATCTAAATATATATTATAACTATATAAGATATGAAATATATATATATAAAAAATTATGATATCCGCAGAATATTATGATCATGTACCCCCAAATCGAGCATAGAGCAATGTGAAAGGAAAAGCCGGAGCAAAGATATTTTGAAAGGAGAGGATTTAACAGTACTTCAACAAAACGAACGGAAAACCACAACAATTCAACAGATGCAAACTGGACCAAAGCATATGAAAAAATTCCTGATTTTCCCCATCATACCATCTAAATCTACTGTATCATACTTGAAACCCAATTAACTTATCCATACCGAATAAAAACATAAATTGACATGATATAACACCATTTAAACTTGATAAAGGAAATAATTAGGTCATGCTTTGTATTGGAAAACTTAGAGACGCATTTCAAAACAATGAATTGATGAAACAATATACGTAATAATATCTTACTCTGAAGCTACCCGTAGAGCACTCAGTGGCTGTCTTTATACTTCCCTTGCCCTAAACAGGAGCCATCGAGAGGTCTCGTACATTCTTCCAATGAATGTCTCCGCAACTTGGTGTCTCTCTTAAGCAACTGTCCCATACTGTAGACTGCAGTGGTCCATTTCCACCATTCTCCACTTTACTTCCAAGTTGCAGCACTCTGGAGCTTCTGGTATTATTTGAGGAACATTCTGTGCATATTCTCTATATGAATAATAGGACAAACACATAATATATTTATTATAATTATAAACGCCGATTGAAACTCCAGTAATAGCAGCAGATCATATTAGATGAATACAAAGCAATTAAACAAGGAAATTACAATTTGGGATGCATAGTGCTAAACCTATTTTGAAATGAGAATCTATTAAATGATAAAAGAGTTACCTTAGATTATTCAAGAGGAGAGCCTTCACGAACCCTCCCAAAGTAACCTGTAGTATCTGGTTCATCGATTTCTACCACATCTCTGCTTTGTAGTAGGTGATGGTTATTAAGTCAAGATCGTTAGGTACAGAATGACTTATCTTGCCAAAGCAATTAAGAATGTGCTGATATTCCTATGCATTTTACAATTTTTCTCTTCCACAGGATGGTTAAGTAGGAGATTTGAAGGTAGGAACACCAGTAAACCTATATCAATAATGTATTTATTAGCTCCACATACCTGAAAGGTTAGAAAAAAGACCATGAATATTCAATTACAAAATTTAAATCATAAAAAGTATTATTTTCTAATGATAATCGGATACCGAGACTTAAATATATATATATTCTAAAATCTTAAGAAAAACATACCTTATTTTGTCATCACCAATTGGATAGGCATTGGAATAACTGCATCCAACAATAATCTCAAATAAGATGCCTTCTTCAAAGCGCATCGATTATTAAAATGTCTCACTCACTATGAGAGGTCAGATCAGACCCTCTACATGAAATCTTCAAGTTTTAGTCCCATAATGGGCAGAACTTCTCAATCAAGAGAGGCAAAATGCCTTTCGGTGACGAGAATTGTATCTGCAAATGGTATCTCTCTTTTGATAGCTACCAGAAAGTCTTGAAGTGCAAAACATCTCAATCGGAATCCTGATCGTCGATGAGAATATAATTTTGCCAAAGGTAGCTTTCTATTGAGTGATACCATGAGGTACGCAGACCCTCTTTCCATGGGCAGAACCTCTCAAACAGGAGAGGCGTTACACCTCCCCTGAAGAGAACTGTATTCTGAAAATGGTACCTTTCATTTAAGAGCTACTCCGTGGTACCCAGACCCACTTGATGGGCAGAATCTCTCGACCTGGGGGAGGCATCACACCACTCCATAGTGAGAATTTTATTCCGCTAGAGTAGCTCTCTTTTGAAGTTACCAGAAGACCAGCAGACCTCTCAGCAGGAAGGATTAAATGGACATTTTAAGGTAGGTAAACCAGTAGACCTTTATCAAAAATGTATTTATAAGCACCCCATTCCTGAAAGGTTAGAAAAGAGACCATTAATATTCAATGAAAAAATTTTAATCATAAAAATTATTATTTTCTAATGAAAATCAGATACCAATACTTAAAAAATATATTCTAAAATCTTAAGAAAAACATACCTTATTTTGTCATCACCAATTGGGAAGGCATAGGAATCCCTCCATCCAACAATAATCTCAAATAAGATGCCTTCTTCATAGCGCATCAACTATTAAAACGTCTCACTCACTATGAGAGGTCAGATCAGACCCTCTACATGAAATCTTCAAGTTTTAGTCCCATAATGAACAGAACTTCTCTATCTAGAGAGGCAAAATGCCTCTCGGTGACGAGAATTGTATCTGCAAATGGTATCTCTCTTTTGATAGCTACCAGAAAATCTTGAAGGGCAAAACATCTCAATCGGAATCCTGATCGTCGATGAGAATATTATTTTGCCAAAGGTAGCTTTCTATTCAGTGATACCATGAGGTACGCAGACCCTCTTTCTATGGGCAGAACCTCTCAAGCAGGAGAGGCATTACACCTCCCCTGAAGAGAACTGTATTCTGAAAATGGTACCTTTCATTTAAGAGCTACCCCGTGGTACCCAGACCCACTCGATGGGCAGAATCTCTCGACCTGGGGAAGGCATCACACCACTCCATAGTGAGAATTTTATTCTGCTAGGGTAGCTCTCTTTTGAAGTTACCAGAAGACCAGAAGACCTCTCCATATGGGTACCTATAAAACAATAGTTGTTAATTATGGCCTTAAAATAATTGAATAATTTGGTCCAATTTTATTTAGATATTTCCAAAGTATTCTAGGCTTAAACCTATTTACTCTAAAAGTTGTAACCCTATGTTGATTCATTACCTCCAAAGTCCTGTTATTTTATTGAAGTAGTAGTCAGTTTTCCCTGTGCCTATCCAACAACCTCCAAAGATTTCTAATTTCTCTGTCCCCAGCTGCTTGGGTTTAATGAACATAGGTACGGCATTGCTTAGTCCCACATTTAGTTGACGTCAACTAATGCAATCTTATGATCTTCATCTGCGTGCTCATTGGAGTATTTTGCTTTTATTTACCATCTCTTTCTAATGCCGTCTATGTTTATTGTATCTCTGCTGCAAATAGAGCTTCAAATGAACTCAAATATTTATAATAATTTTCTAACTTTGGATTAAGTACTACCATAAAGCTAGTTTGTTTAGTTATCACACGTTCATTGACTATATAGATATTTGCTTACCTTTCTGCATCATTAGTGACTGATATCAACTGCTTTCCCATAGTAGTCAGCATCAAACACATGACACTGAAGCTAGAAATCGTTTTTTTCTAGGTGGTTAAACATTATGGCCAGTACTTGAAGAAATTTCAAGTCAGTGACACTTATGAAATATGGTTACAATTTTAATCCCCAATGAATGAATCAGTGAATGTATAATTAGGTATAATATTAGAAATATCTAAATGTAATAGATAGGAGATGGATTAACATATATAACTTTCATTTAAATCATCATAAAGTCATTTTTGATACACCACTTTGTGCTACCAGTGCCTCAATGAGGCCATGGCAGTGGACAATGATGCTCAGTTGGACGAGACCACACTTGCCCTTGCACACAAAGATCCCAAAATGGCCTGTGGAAAAACTACTACTAAACCGTCGACCCATAACCTTGCGCCCAAAGCAGTGCGGAGCTTGTGTTAAAAATTTAATGTACTCAAACCAAACTAGCTAGGCATACTCTATGCTCCGAAGGACTGAATACAGAAAGAATATATTTCAATGAATTTCTATGAACCTATTATATTTCCATAGGAAGTTCTATTGGAAATGGATACGTTGCCAATAAACAATAGCAATTACGCACCTGATAAGCAATAATATTAATTTATAACAGATGAAAATTTTAAAACTTAGGTCTTATATTTTTCCTTAAGTAGATAATCAGCAACTTCCCGTTGATCAGTATTTCATGAATAACTCCTAAACAATCAGTTATACAAAATTATCTTTCACACAAAAATTATGTTAAATTGCATTCTCTAAAACTTTTATAAATAAGTGTATATACCTAAGTATCAGATTAATGGAGATATTTTGCAAAAATCAGAAACGAGCCTCAAAAGTAGAGCTCGACTTCCAGCTAACCGATTTAAACCAGGAACTAATCAACTCTAACGACAACAACCAAAGTACTATGTATGAAATTTGAAGTTGATAAAACAAACAGTTTTCATAACACAGTGCCCACGAAGTACATAATCAGCTACTTCCGGTTTATCAGTATTTCAGGAATAACTCCTTACCAATCAGTGATAAAAAATATGTTCAATACAGCAGTTATAGAAAATTACATTTTCTAAAACAATAGTATAAAGCTAAATATCATTTTTTTGAGATGTTTCACAACAAAAGAAATTTGCTTCAAAGAATAAAAATAGCTCAACTTCTGGCTAAACAATTTGTTCCAAAAAATTATCAACTCTGTCAGCACCCCACAGTATATATGTGAAGTTTGGTACTGATAGGGCTAATGGTTTTCACGTTAGAGCGCCCACAAGCACACAAACACACACAGATGCTGACATCGTTCCAAAATTGGTCAGAACGTATTCTAGGGACCCCAAAACACGTATTTCGGTTGAAATCTCAAAGTCAAATTTTTTCATGAATACATTACTTTCTATATACTATGAATATGGTGAAAGTAAAAATCCAATTAGTATGAAGGAATTCACCCTTTAATACATTGTATATTGTATGTTGGCAATAACAAAAGTGTAAAATCTTCTACCACTATTCAAAGAGTCTAAACAAATTTGGTTACAGACCACCCATTGCCATTTTACACTTCCATTATTTCATTGAATTTAAGAAAAATAAATCCAATAAGCAAACCAAAAGACTGCTTAAATGTTCAGTAACCACAAGGATGATTATTGAAATAAATCTGATTTCCAGAAATACATCCCACAAACTTCGTCCGTTATCTCCAATTGGAAATATTCCTATAACTATAATAAAATCTGCTAGTTAAGATGGCAGACATTGGCTTACTCAAGCATTTTTACGAAATCATATTGCAAACTGTATAACAGAACATATTGACAGTAATTGCAATATTATATCTAAATATATATTATAACTATATAAGATATGAAATATATATATATAAAAAATTATGATATCCGCAGAATATTATGATCATGTACCCCCAAATCGAGCATAGAGCAATGTGAAAGGAAAAGCCGGAGCAAAGATATTTTGAAAGGAGAGGATTTAACAGTACTTCAACAAAACGAACGGAAAACCACAACAATTCAACAGATGCAAACTGGACCAAAGCATATGAAAAAATTCCTGATTTTCCCCATCATACCATCTAAATCTACTGTATCATACTTGAAACCCAATTAACTTATCCATACCGAATAAAAACATAAATTGACATGATATAACACCATTTAAACTTGATAAAGGAAATAATTAGGTCATGCTTTGTATTGGAAAACTTAGAGACGCATTTCAAAACAATGAATTGATGAAACAATATACGTAATAATATCTTACTCTGAAGCTACCCGTAGAGCACTCAGTGGCTGTCTTTATACTTCCCTTGCCCTAAACAGGAGCCATCGAGAGGTCTCGTACATTCTTCCAATGAATGTCTCCGCAACTTGGTGTCTCTCTTAAGCAACTGTCCCATACTGTAGACTGCAGTGGTCCATTTCCACCATTCTCCACTTTACTTCCAAGTTGCAGCACTCTGGAGCTTCTGGTATTATTTGAGGAACATTCTGTGCATATTCTCTATATGAATAATAGGACAAACACATAATATATTTATTATAATTATAAACGCCGATTGAAACTCCAGTAATAGCAGCAGATCATATTAGATGAATACAAAGCAATTAAACAAGGAAATTACAATTTGGGATGCATAGTGCTAAACCTATTTTGAAATGAGAATCTATTAAATGATAAAAGAGTTACCTTAGATTATTCAAGAGGAGAGCCTTCACGAACCCTCCCAAAGTAACCTGTAGTATCTGGTTCATCGATTTCTACCACATCTCTGCTTTGTAGTAGGTGATGGTTATTAAGTCAAGATCGTTAGGTACAGAATGACTTATCTTGCCAAAGCAATTAAGAATGTGCTGATATTCCTATGCATTTTACAATTTTTCTCTTCCACAGGATGGTTAAGTAGGAGATTTGAAGGTAGGAACACCAGTAAACCTATATGAATAATGTATTTATTAGCTCCACATACCTGAAAGGTTAGAAAAAAGACCATGAATATTCAATTACAAAATTTAAATCATAAAAAGTATTATTTTCTAATGATAATCGGATACCGAGACTTAAATATATATATATTCTAAAATCTTAAGAAAAACATACCTTATTTTGTCATCACCAATTGGATAGGCATTGGAATAACTGCATCCAACAATAATCTCAAATAAGATGCCTTCTTCAAAGCGCATCGATTATTAAAATGTCTCACTCACTATGAGAGGTCAGATCAGACCCTCTACATGAAATCTTCAAGTTTTAGTCCCATAATGGGCAGAACTTCTCAATCAAGAGAGGCAAAATGCCTTTCGGTGACGAGAATTGTATCTGCAAATGGTATCTCTCTTTTGATAGCTACCAGAAAGTCTTGAAGTGCAAAACATCTCAATCGGAATCCTGATCGTCGATGAGAATATAATTTTGCCAAAGGTAGCTTTCTATTGAGTGATACCATGAGGTACGCAGACCCTCTTTCCATGGCCAGAACCTCTCAAACAGGAGAGGCGTTACACCTCCCCTGAAGAGAACTGTATTCTGAAAATGGTACCTTTCATTTAAGAGCTACTCCGTGGTACCCAGACCCACTTGATGGGCAGAATCTCTCGACCTGGGGGAGGCATCACACCACTCCATAGTGAGAATTTTATTCTGCTAGAGTAGCTCTCTTTTGAAGTTACCAGAAGACCAGCAGACCTCTCAGCAGGAAGGATTAAATGGACATTTTAAGGTAGGTAAACCAGTAGACCTTTATCAAAAATGTATTTATAAGCACCCCATTCCTGAAAGGTTAGAAAAGAGACCATTAATATTCAATGAAAAAATTTTAATCATAAAAATTATTATTTTCTAATGAAAATCAGATACCAATACTTAAAAAATATATTCTAAAATCTTAAGAAAAACATACCTTATTTTGTAATCACCAATTGGGAAGGCATAGGAATCCCTCCATCCAACAATAATCTCAAATAAGATGCCTTCTTCATAGCGCATCAACTATTAAAACGTCTCACTCACTATGAGAGGTCAGATCAGACCCTCTACATGAAATCTTCAAGTTTTAGTCCCATAATGAACAGAACTTCTCTATCTAGAGAGGCAAAATGCCTCTCGGTGACGAGAATTGTATCTGCAAATGGTATCTCTCTTTTGATAGCTACCAGAAAATCTTGAAGGGCAAAACATCTCAATCGGAATCCTGATCGTCGATGAGAATATTATTTTGCCAAAGGTAGCTTTCTATTCAGTGATACCATGAGGTACGCAGACCCTCTTTCTATGGGCAGAACCTCTCAAGCAGGAGAGGCATTACACCTCCCCTGAAGAGAACTGTATTCTGAAAATGGTACCTTTCATTTAAGAGCTACCCCGTGGTACCCAGACCCACTCGATGGGCAGAATCTCTCGACCTGGGGAAGGCATCACACCACTCCATAGTGAGAATTTTATTCTGCTAGGGTAACTCTCTTTTGAAGTTACCAGAAGACCAGAAGACCTCTCCATATGGGTACCTATAAAACAATAGTTGTTAATTATGGCCTTAAAATAATTGAATAATTTGGTCCAATTTTATTTAGATATTTCCAAAGTATTCTAGGCTTAAACCTATTTACTCTAAAAGTTGTAACCCAATGTTGATTCATTACCTCCAAAGTCCTGTTATTTTATTGAAGTAGTAGTCAGTTTTCCCTGTGCCTATCCAACAACCTCCAAAGATTTCTAATTTCTCTGTCCCCAGCTGCTTGGGTTTAATGAACATAGGTACGGCATTGCTTAGTCCCACATTTAGTTGACGTCAAATAATGCAATCTTATGATCTTCATCTGCGTGCTCATTGGAGTATTTTGCTTTTATTTACCATCTCTTTCTAATGCCGTCTATGTTTACTGTATCTCTGCTGCAAATAGAGCTTCAAATGCACTCAAATATTTATAATAATTTTCTAACTTTGGATTAAGTACTACCATAAAACTAGTTTGTTTAGTTATCACACGTTCATTGACTATATAGATATTTGCTTACCTTTCTGGATCATTAGTGACTGATATCAACTGCTTTTCCATAGTAGTCAGCATCAAACACATGACACTGAAGCTAGAAATCGTTTTTTTCTAGGTGGTTAAACATTATGGCCAGTACTTGAAGAAATTTCAAGTCAGTGACACTTATGAAATATGGTTACAATTTTAATCCCCAATGAATGAATCAGTGAATGTATAATTAGGTATAATATTAGAAATATCTAAATGTAATAGATAGGAGATGGATTAACATATATAACTTTCATTTAAATCATCATAAAGTCATTTTTGATACACCACTTTGTGCTACCAGTGCCTCAATGAGGCCATGGCAGTGGACAATGATGCTCAGTTGGACTAGACCACACTTGCCCTTGCACACAAAGATCCCAAAATGGCCTGTGGAAAAACTACTACTAAACCGTCGACCCATAACCTTGCGCCCAAAGCAGTGCGGAGCTTGTGTTAAAAATTTAATGTACTGAAACCAAACTAGCTAGGCATATTCTATGCTCCGAAGGACTGAATACAGAAAGAATATATTTCAATGAATTTCTATGAACCTATTATATTTCCATAGGAAGTTCTATTGGAAATGGATACGTTGCCAATAAACAATAGCAATTACGCACCTGATAAGCAATAATATTAATTTATAACAGATGAAAATTTTAAAACTTAGGTCTTATATTTTTCCTTAAGTAGATAATCAGCAACTTCCCGTTGATCAGTATTTCATGAATAACTCCTAAACAATCAGTTATACAAAATTATCTTTCACACAAAAATTATGTTAAATTGCATTCTCTAAAACTTTTATAAATAAGTGTATATACCTAAGTATCAGATTAATGGAGATATTTTGCAAAAATCAGAAACGAGCCTCAAAAGTAGAGCTCGACTTCCAGCTAACCGATTTAAACCAGGAACTAATCAACTCTAACGACAACAACCAAAGTACTATGTATGAAATTTGAAGTTGATAAAACAAACAGTTTTCATAACACAGTGCCCACGAAGTACATTATCAGCTACTTCCGGTTTATCAGTATTTCAGGAATAACTCCTTACCAATCAGTGATAAAAAATATGTTCAATACAGCAGTTATAGAAAATTACATTTTCTAAAACAATAGTATAAAGCTAAATATCATTTTTTTGAGATGTTTCACAACAAAAGAAATTTGCTTCAAAGAATAAAAATAGCTCAACTTCTGGCTAAACAATTTGTTCCAAAAAGTTATCAACTCTGTCAGCACCCCACAGTATATATGTGAAGTTTGGTACTGATAGGGCTAATGGTTTTCACGTTAGAGCGCCCACAAGCACACAAACACACACAGATGCTGACATCGTTCCAAAATTGGTCAGAACCTATTCTAGGGACCCCAAAACACGTATTTCGGTTGAAATCTCAAAGTCAAATTTTTTCATGAATACATTACTTTCTATATACTATGAATATGGTGAAAGTAAAAATCCAATTAGTATGAAGGAATTCACCCTTTAATACATTGTATATTGTATGTTGGCAATAACAAAAGTGTAAAATCTTCTACCACTATTCAAAGAGTCTAAACAAATTTGGTTACAGACCACCCATTGCCATTTTACACTTCCATTATTTCATTGAATTTAAGAAAAATAAATCCAATAAGCAAACCAAAAGACTGCTTAAATGTTCAGTAACCACAAGGATGATTATTGAAATAAATCTGATTTCCAGAAATACATCCCACAAACTTCGTCCGTTATCTCCAATTGGAAATATTCCTATAACTATAATAAAATCTGCTAGTTAAGATGGCAGACATTGGCTTACTCAAGCATTTTTACGAAATCATATTGCAAACTGTATAACAGAACATATTGACAGTAATTGCAATATTATATCTAAATATATATTATAACTATATAAGATATGAAATATATATATATAAAAAATTATGATATCCGCAGAATATTATGATCATGTACCCCCAAATCGAGCATAGAGCAATGTGAAAGGAAAAGCCGGAGCAAAGATATTTTGAAAGGAGAGGATTTAACAGTACTTCAACAAAACGAACGGAAAACCACAACAATTCAACAGATGCAAACTGGACCAAAGCATATGAAAAAATTCCTGATTTTCCCCATCATACCATCTAAATCTACTGTATCATACTTGAAACCCAATTAACTTATCCATACCGAATAAAAACATAAATTGACATGATATAACACCATTTAAACTTGATAAAGGAAATAATTAGGTCATGCTTTGTATTGGAAAACTTAGAGACGCATTTCAAAACAATGAATTGATGAAACAATATACGTAATAATATCTTACTCTGAAGCTACCCGTAGAGCACTCAGTGGCTGTCTTTATACTTCCCTTGCCCTAAACAGGAGCCATCGAGAGGTCTCGTACATTCTTCCAATGAATGTCTCCGCAACTTGGTGTCTCTCTTAAGCAACTGTCCCATACTGTAGACTGCAGTGGTCCATTTCCACCATTCTCCACTTTACTTCCAAGTTGCAGCACTCTGGAGCTTCTGGTATTATTTGAGGAACATTCTGTGCATATTCTCTATATGAATAATAGGAAAAACACATAATATATTTATTATAATTATAAACGCCGATTGAAACTCCAGTAATAGCAGCAGATCATATTAGATGAATACAAAGCAATTAAACAAGGAAATTACAATTTGGGATGCATAGTGCTAAACCTATTTTGAAATGAGAATCTATTAAATGATAAAAGAGTTACCTTAGATTATTCAAGAGGAGAGCCTTCACGAACCCTCCCAAAGTAACCTGTAGTATCTGGTTCATCGATTTCTACCACATCTCTGCTTTGTAGTAGGTGATGGTTATTAAGTCAAGATCGTTAGGTACAGAATGACTTATCTTGCCAAAGCAATTAAGAATGTGCTGATATTCCTATGCATTTTACAATTTTTCTCTTCCACAGGATGGTTAAGTAGGAGATTTGAAGGTAGGAACACCAGTAAACCTATATCAATAATGTATTTATTAGCTCCACATACCTGAAAGGTTAGAAAAAAGACCATGAATATTCAATTACAAAATTTAAATCATAAAAAGTATTATTTTCTAATGATAATCGGATACCGAGACTTAAATATATATATATTCTAAAATCTTAAGAAAAACATACCTTATTTTGTCATCACCAATTGGATAGGCATTGGAATAACTGCATCCAACAATAATCTCAAATAAGATGCCTTCTTCAAAGCGCATCGATTATTAAAATGTCTCACTCACTATGAGAGGTCAGATCAGACCCTCTACATGAAATCTTCAAGTTTTAGTCCCATACTGGGCAGAACTTCTCAATCAAGAGAGGCAAAATGCCTTTCGGTGACGAGAATTGTATCTGCAAATGGTATCTCTCTTTTGATAGCTACCAGAAAGTCTTGAAGTGCAAAACATCTCAATCGGAATCCTGATCGTCGATGAGAATATAATTTTGCCAAAGGTAGCTTTCTATTGAGTGATACCATGAGGTACGCAGACCCTCTTTCCATGGGCAGAACCTCTCAAACAGGAGAGGCGTTACACCTCCCCTGAAGAGAACTGTATTCTGAAAATGGTACCTTTCATTTAAGAGCTACTCCGTGGTACCCAGACCCACTTGATGGGCAGAATCTCTCGACCTGGGGGAGGCATCACACCACTCCATAGTGAGAATTTTATTCTGCTAGAGTAGCTCTCTTTTGAAGTTACCAGAAGACCAGCAGACCTCTCAGCAGGAAGGATTAAATGGACATTTTAAGGTAGGTAAACCAGTAGACCTTTATCAAAAATGTATTTATAAGCACCCCATTCCTGAAAGGTTAGAAAAGAGACCATTAATATTCAATGAAAAAATTTTAATCATAAAAATTAATATTTTCTAATGAAAATCAGATACCAATACTTAAAAAATATATTCTAAAATCTTAAGAAAAACATACCTTATTTTGTCATCACCAATTGGGAAGGCATAGGAATCCCTCCATCCAACAATAATCTCAAATAAGATGCCTTCTTCATAGCGCATCAACTATTAAAACGTCTCACTCACTATGAGAGGTCAGATCAGACCCTCTACATGAAATCTTCAAGTTTTAGTCCCATAATGAACATAACTTCTCTATCTAGAGAGGCAAAATGCCTCTCGGTGACGAGAATTGTATCTGCAAATGGTATCTCTCTTTTGATAGCTACCAGAAAATCTTGAAGGGCAAAACATCTCAATCGGAATCCTGATCGTCGATGAGAATATTATTTTGCCAAAGGTAGCTTTCTATTCAGTGATACCATGAGGTACGCAGACCCTCTTTCTATGGGCAGAACCTCTCAAGCAGGAGAGGCATTACACCTCCCCTGAAGAGAACTGTATTCTGAAAATGGTACCTTTCATTTAAGAGCTACCCCGTGGTACCCAGACCCACTCGATGGGCAGAATCTCTCGACCTGGGGAAGGCATCACACCACTCCATAGTGAGAATTTTATTCTGCTAGGGTAGCTCTCTTTTGAAGTTACCAGAAGACCAGAAGACCTCTCCATATGGGTACCTATAAAACAATAGTTGTTAATTATGGCCTTAAAATAATTGAATAATTTGGTCCAATTTTATTTAGATATTTCCAAAGTATTCTAGGCTTAAACCTATTTACTCTAAAAGTTGTAACCCTATGTTGATTCATTACCTCCAAAGTCCTGTTATTTTATTGAAGTAGTAGTCAGTTTTCCCTGTGCCTATCCAACAACCTCCAAAGATTTCTAATTTCTCTGTCCCCAGCTGCTTGGGTTTAATGAACATAGGTACGGCATTGCTTAGTCCCACATTTAGTTGACGTCAACTAATGCAATCTTATGATCTTCATCTGCGTGCTCATTGGAGTATTTTGCTTTTATTTACCATCTCTTTCTAATGCCGTCTATGTTTATTGTATCTCTGCTGCAAATAGAGCTTCAAATGAACTCAAATATTTATAATAATTTTCTAACTTTGGATTAAGTACTACCATAAAGCTAGTTTGTTTAGTTATCACACGTTCATTGACTATATAGATATTTGCTTACCTTTCTGCATCATTAGTGACTGATATCAACTGCTTTCCCATAGTAGTCAGCATCAAACACATGACACTGAAGCTAGAAATCGTTTTTTTCTAGGTGGTTAAACATTATGGCCAGTACTTGAAGAAATTTCAAGTCAGTGACACTTATGAAATATGGTTACAATTTTAATCCCCAATGAATGAATCAGTGAATGTATAATTAGGTATAATATTAGAAATATCTAAATGTAATAGATAGGAGATGGATTAACATATATAACTTTCATTTAAATCATCATAAAGTCATTTTTGATACACCACTTTGTGCTACCAGTGCCTCAATGAGGCCATGGCAGTGGACAATGATGCTCAGTTGGACGAGACCACACTTGCCCTTGCACACAAAGATCCCAAAATGGCCTGTGGAAAAACTACTACTAAACCGTCGACCCATAACCTTGCGCCCAAAGCAGTGCGGAGCTTGTGTTAAAAATTTAATGTACTGAAACCAAACTAGCTAGGCATATTCTATGCTCCGAAGGACTGAATACAGAAAGAATATATTTCAATGAATTTCTATGAACCTATTATATTTCCATAGGAAGTTCTATTGGAAATGGATACGTTGCCAATAAACAATAGCAATTACGCACCTGATAAGCAATAATATTAATTTATAACAGATGAAAATTTTAAAACTTAGGTCTTATATTTTTCCTTAAGTAGATAATCAGCAACTTCCCGTTGATCAGTATTTCATGAATAACTCCTAAACAATCAGTTATACAAAATTATCTTTCACACAAAAATTATGTTAAATTGCATTCTCTAAAACTTTTATAAATAAGTGTATATACCTAAGTATCAGATTAATGGAGATATTTTGCAAAAATCAGAAACGAGCCTCAAAAGTAGAGCTCGACTTCCAGCTAACCGATTTAAACCAGGAACTAATCAACTCTAACGACAACAACCAAAGTACTATGTATGAAATTTGAAGTTGATAAAACAAACAGTTTTCATAACACAGTGCCCACGAAGTACATTATCAGCTACTTCCGGTTTATCAGTATTTCAGGAATAACTCCTTACCAATCAGTGATAAAAAATATGTTCAATACAGCAGTTATAGAAAATTACATTTTCTAAAACAATAGTATAAAGCTAAATATCATTTTTTTGAGATGTTTCACAACAAAAGAAATTTGCTTCAAAGAATAAAAATAGCTCAACTTCTGGCTAAACAATTTGTTCCAAAAAGTTATCAACTCTGTCAGCACCCCACAGTATATATGTGAAGTTTGGTACTGATAGGGCTAATGGTTTTCACGTTAGAGCGCCCACAAGCACACAAACACACACAGATGCTGACATCGTTCCAAAATTGGTCAGAACCTATTCTAGGGACCCCAAAACACGTATTTCGGTTGAAATCTCAAAGTCAAATTTTTTCATGAATACATTACTTTCTATATACTATGAATATGGTGAAAGTAAAAATCCAATTAGTATGAAGGAATTCACCCTTTAATACATTGTATATTGTATGTTGGCAATAACAAAAGTGTAAAATCTTCTACCACTATTCAAAGAGTCTAAACAAATTTGGTTACAGACCACCCATTGCCATTTTACACTTCCATTATTTCATTGAATTTAAGAAAAATAAATCCAATAAGCAAACCAAAAGACTGCTTAAATGTTCAGTAACCACAAGGATGATTATTGAAATAAATCTGATTTCCAGAAATACATCCCACAAACTTCGTCCGTTATCTCCAATTGGAAATATTCCTATAACTATAATAAAATCTGCTAGTTAAGATGGCAGACATTGGCTTACTCAAGCATTTTTACGAAATCATATTGCAAACTGTATAACAGAACATATTGACAGTAATTGCAATATTATATCTAAATATATATTATAACTATATAAGATATGAAATATATATATATAAAAAATTATGATATCCGCAGAATATTATGATCATGTACCCCCAAATCGAGCATAGAGCAATGTGAAAGGAAAAGCCGGAGCAAAGATATTTTGAAAGGAGAGGATTTAACAGTACTTCAACAAAACGAACGGAAAACCACAACAATTCAACAGATGCAAACTGGACCAAAGCATATGAAAAAATTCCTGATTTTCCCCATCATACCATCTAAATCTACTGTATCATACTTGAAACCCAATTAACTTATCCATACCGAATAAAAACATAAATTGACATGATATAACACCATTTAAACTTGATAAAGGAAATAATTAGGTCATGCTTTGTATTGGAAAACTTAGAGACGCATTTCAAAACAATGAATTGATGAAACAATATACGTAATAATATCTTACTCTGAAGCTACCCGTAGAGCACTCAGTGGCTGTCTTTATACTTCCCTCGCCCTAAACAGGAGCCATCGAGAGGTCTCGTACATTCTTCCAATGAATGTCTCCGCAACTTGGTGTCTCTCTTAAGCAACTGTCCCATACTGTAGACTGCAGTGGTCCATTTCCACCATTCTCCACTTTACTTCCAAGTTGCAGCACTCTGGAGCTTCTGGTATTATTTGAGGAACATTCTGTGCATATTCTCTATATGAATAATAGGACAAACACATAATATATTTATTATAATTATAAACGCCGATTGAAACTCCAGTAATAGCAGCAGATCATATTAGATGAATACAAAGCAATTAAACAAGGAAATTACAATTTGGGATGCATAGTGCTAAACCTATTTTGAAATGAGAATCTATTAAATGATAAAAGAGTTACCTTAGATTATTCAAGAGGAGAGCCTTCACGAACCCTCCCAAAGTAACCTGTAGTATCTGGTTCATCGATTTCTACCACATCTCTGCTTTGTAGTAGGTGATGGTTATTAAGTCAAGATCGTTAGGTACAGAATGACTTATCTTGCCAAAGCAATTAAGAATGTGCTGATATTCCTATGCATTTTACAATTTTTCTCTTCCACAGGATGGTTAAGTAGGAGATTTGAAGGTAGGAACACCAGTAAACCTATATGAATAATGTATTTATTAGCTCCACATACCTGAAAGGTTAGAAAAAAGACCATGAATATTCAATTACAAAATTTAAATCATAAAAAGTATTATTTTCTAATGATAATCGGATACGAGACTTAAATATATATATATTCTAAAATCTTAAGAAAAACATACCTTATTTTGTCATCACCAATTGGATAGGCATTGGAATAACTGCATCCAACAATAATCTCAAATAAGATGCCTTCTTCAAAGCGCATCGATTATTAAAATGTCTCACTCACTATGAGAGGTCAGATCAGACCCTCTACATGAAATCTTCAAGTTTTAGTCCCATAATGGGCAGAACTTCTCAATCAAGAGAGGCAAAATGCCTTTCGGTGACGAGAATTGTATCTGCAAATGGTATCTCTCTTTTGATAGCTACCAGAAAGTCTTGAAGTGCAAAACATCTCAATCGGAATCCTGATCGTCGATGAGAATATAATTTTGCCAAAGGTAGCTTTCTATTGAGTGATACCATGAGGTACGCAGACCCTCTTTCCATGGGCAGAACCTCTCAAACAGGAGAGGCGTTACACCTCCCCTGAAGAGAACTGTATTCTGAAAATGGTACCTTTCATTTAAGAGCTACTCCGTGGTACCCAGACCCACTTGATGGGCAGAATCTCTCGACCTGGGGGAGGCATCACACCACTCCATAGTGAGAATTTTATTCTGCTAGAGTAGCTCTCTTTTGAAGTTACCAGAAGACCAGCAGACCTCTCAGCAGGAAGGATTAAATGGACATTTTAAGGTAGGTAAACCAGTAGACCTTTATCAAAAATGTATTTATAAGCACCCCATTCCTGAAAGGTTAGAAAAGAGACCATTAATATTCAATGAAAAAATTTTAATCATAAAAATTATTATTTTCTAATGAAAATCAGATACCAATACTTAAAAAATATATTCTAAAATCTTAAGAAAAACATACCTTATTTTGTCATCACCAATTGGGAAGGCATAGGAATCCCTCCATCCAACAATAATCTCAAATAAGATGCCTTCTTCATAGCGCATCAACTATTAAAACGTCTCACTCACTATGAGAGGTCAGATCAGACCCTCTACATGAAATCTTCAAGTTTTAGTCCCATAATGAACAGAACTTCTCTATCTAGAGAGGCAAAATGCCTCTCGGTGACGAGAATTGTATCTGCAAATGGTATCTCTCTTTTGATAGCTACCAGAAAATCTTGAAGGGCAAAACATCTCAATCGGAATCCTGATCGTCGATGAGAATATTATTTTGCCAAAGGTAGCTTTCTATTCAGTGATACCATGAGGTACGCAGACCCTCTTTCTATGGGCAGAACCTCTCAAGCAGGAGAGGCATTACACCTCCCCTGAAGAGAACTGTATTCTGAAAATGGTACCTTTCATTTAAGAGCTACCCCGTGGTACCCAGACCCACTCGATGGGCAGAATCTCTCGACCTGGGGAAGGCATCACACCACTCCATAGTGAGAATTTTATTCTGCTAGGGTAGCTCTCTTTTGAAGTTACCAGAAGACCAGAAGACCTCTCCATATGGGTACCTATAAAACAATAGTTGTTAATTATGGCCTTAAAATAATTGAATAATTTGGTCCAATTTTATTTAGATATTTCCAAAGTATTCTAGGCTTAAACCTATTTACTCTAAAAGTTGTAACCCTATGTTGATTCATTACCTCCAAAGTCCTGTTATTTTATTGAAGTAGTAGTCAGTTTTCCCTGTGCCTATCCAACAACCTCCAAAGATTTCTAATTTCTCTGTCCCCAGCTGCTTGGGTTTAATGAACATAGGTACGGCATTGCTTAGTCCCACATTTAGTTGACGTCAACTAATGCAATCTTATGATCTTCATCTGCGTGCTCATTGGAGTATTTTGCTTTTATTTACCATCTCTTTCTAATGCCGTCTATGTTTATTGTATCTCTGCTGCAAATAGAGCTTCAAATGCACTCAAATATTTATAATAATTTTCTAACTTTGGATTAAGTACTACCATAAAGCTAGTTTGTTTAGTTATCACACGTTCATTGACTATATAGATATTTGCTTACCTTTCTGGATCATTAGTGACTGATATCAACTGCTTTCCCATAGTAGTCAGCATCAAACACATGACACTGAAGCTAGAAATCGTTTTTTTCTAGGTGGTTAAACATTATGGCCAGTACTTGAAGAAATTTCAAGTCAGTGACACTTATGAAATATGGTTACAATTTTAATCCCCAATGAATGAATCAGTGAATGTATAATTAGGTATAATATTAGAAACATCTAAATGTAATAGATAGGAGATGGATTAACATATATAACTTTCATTTAAATCATCATAAAGTCATTTTTGATACACCACTTTGTGCTACCAGTGCCTCAATGAGGCCATGGCAGTGGACAATGATGCTCAGTTGGACGAGACCACACTTGCCCTTGCACACAAAGATCCCAAAATGGCCTGTGGAAAAACTACTACTAAACCGTCGACCCATAACCTTGTGCCCAAAGCAGTGCGGAGCTTGTGTTAAAAATTTAATGTACTCAAACCAAACTAGCTAGGCACACTCTATGCTCCGAAGGACTGAATACACAAAGAATATATTTCAATGAATTTCTATGAACCTATTATATTTCCATAGGAAGTTCTATTGGAAATGGATACGTTGCCAATAAACAATAGCAATTACGCACCTGATAAGCAATAATATTAATAAATAACAGATGAAAATTTTAAAACTTAGGTCTTATATTTTTCCTTAAGTAGATAATCAGCAACTTCCCGTTGATCAGTATTTCATGAATAACTCCTAAACAATCAGTTATACAAAATTATCTTTCACACAAAAATTATGTTAAATTGCATTCTCTAAAACTTTTATAAATAAGTGTATATACCTAAGTATCAGATTAATGGAGATATCTTGCAAAAATCAGAAACGAGCCTCAAAAGTAGAGCTCGACTTCCAGCTAACCGATTTAAACCAGGAACTAATCAACTCTAACGACAACAACCAAAGTACTATGTATGAAATTTGAAGTTGATAAAACAAACAGTTTTCATAACACAGTGCCCACGAAGTACATAATCAGCTACTTCCGGTTTATCAGTATTTCAGGAATAACTCCTTACCAATCAGTGATAAAAAATATGTTCAATACAGCAGTTATAGAAAATTACATTTTCTAAAACAATAGTATAAAGCTAAATATCATTTTTTGAGATGTTTCACAACAAAAGAAATTTGCTTCAAAGAATAAAAATAGCTCAACTTCTGGCTAAACAATTTGTTCCAAAAAATTATCAACTCTGTCAGCACCCCACAGTATATATGTGAAGTTTGGTACTGATAGGGCTAATGGTTTTCACGTTAGAGCGCCCACAAGCACACAAACACACACAGATGCTGACATCGTTCCAAAATTGGTCAGAACGTATTCTAGGGACCCCAAAACACGTATTTCGGTTGAAATCTCAAAGTCAAATTTTTTCATGAATACATTACTTTCTATATACTATGAATATGGTGAAAGTAAAAATCCAATTAGTATGAAGGAATTGACCCTTTAATACATTGTATATTGTATGTTGGCAATAACAAAAGTGTAAAATCTTCTACCACTATTCAAAGAGTCTAAACAAATTTGGTTACAGACCACCCATTGCCATTTTACACTTCCATTATTTCATTGAATTTAAGAAAAATAAATCCAATAAGCAAACCAAAAGACTGCTTAAATGTTCAGTAATCACAAGGATGATCATTGAAATAAATCTGATTTCCAGAAATACATCCCACAAACTTCGTCCGTTATCTCCAATTGGAAATATTCCTATAACTATAATAAAATCTGCTAGTTAAGATGGCAGACATTGGCTTACTCAAGCATTTTTACGAAATCATATTGCAAACTATATAACAGAACATATTGACAGTAATTGCAATATTATATCTAAATATATATTATAACTATATAAGATATGAAATATATATATATAAAAAATTATGATATCCGCAGAATATTATGATCATGTACCCCCAAATCGAGCATAGAGCAATGTGAAAGGAAAAGCCGGAGCAAAGATATTTTGAAAGGAGAGGATTTAACAGTACTTCAACAAAACGAACGGAAAACCACAACAATTCAACAGATGCAAACTGGACCAAAGCATATGAAAAAATTCCTGATTTTCCCCATCATACCATCTAAATCTACTGTATCATACTTGAAACCCAATTAACTTATCCATACCGAATAAAAACATAAATTGACATGATATAACACCATTTAAACTTGATAAAGGAAATAATTAGGTCATGCTTTGTATTGGAAAACTTAGAGACGCATTTCAAAACAATGAATTGATGAAACAATATACGTAATAATATCTTACTCTGAAGCTACCCGTAGAGCACTCAGTGGCTGTCTTTATACTTCCCTCGCCCTAAACAGGAGCCATCGAGAGGTCTCGTACATTCTTCCAATGAATGTCTCCGCAACTTGGTGTCTCTCTTAAGCAACTGTCCCATACTGTAGACTGCAGTGGTCCATTTCCACCATTCTCCACTTTACTTCCAAGTTGCAGCACTCTGGAGCTTCTGGTATTATTTGAGGAACATTCTGTGCATATTCTCTATATGAATAATAGGACAAACACATAATATATTTATTATAATTATAAACGCCGATTGAAACTCCAGTAATAGCAGCAGATCATATTAGATGAATACAAAGCAATTAAACAAGGAAATTACAATTTGGGATGCATAGTGCTAAACCTATTTTGAAATGAGAATCTATTAAATGATAAAAGAGTTACCTTAGATTATTCAAGAGGAGAGCCTTCACGAACCCTCCCAAAGTAACCTGTAGTATCTGGTTCATCGATTTCTACCACATCTCTGCTTTGTAGTAGGTGATGGTTATTAAGTCAAGATCGTTAGGTACAGAATGACTTATCTTGCCAAAGCAATTAAGAATGTGCTGATATTCCTATGCATTTTACAATTTTTCTCTTCCACAGGATGGTTAAGTAGGAGATTTGAAGGTAGGAACACCAGTAAACCTATATGAATAATGTATTTATTAGCTCCACATACCTGAAAGGTTAGAAAAAAGACCATGAATATTCAATTACAAAATTTAAATCATAAAAAGTATTATTTTCTAATGATAATCGGATACGAGACTTAAATATATATATATTCTAAAATCTTAAGAAAAACATACCTTATTTTGTCATCACCAATTGGATAGGCATTGGAATAACTGCATCCAACAATAATCTCAAATAAGATGCCTTCTTCAAAGCGCATCGATTATTAAAATGTCTCACTCACTATGAGAGGTCAGATCAGACCCTCTACATGAAATCTTCAAGTTTTAGTCCCATAATGGGCAGAACTTCTCAATCAAGAGAGGCAAAATGCCTTTCGGTGACGAGAATTGTATCTGCAAATGGTATCTCTCTTTTGATAGCTACCAGAAAGTCTTGAAGTGCAAAACATCTCAATCGGAATCCTGATCGTCGATGAGAATATAATTTTGCCAAAGGTAGCTTTCTATTGAGTGATACCATGAGGTACGCAGACCCTCTTTCCATGGGCAGAACCTCTCAAACAGGAGAGGCATTACACCTCCCCTGAAGAGAACTGTATTCTGAAAATGGTACCTTTCATTTAAGAGCTACTCCGTGGTACCCAGACCCACTTGATGGGCAGAATCTCTCGACCTGGGGGAGGCATCACACCACTCCATAGTGAGAATTTTATTCTGCAAGGGTAGCTCTCTTTTGAAGTTACCAGAAGACCAGAACACCTCTCCATATGGGTACCTATAAAACAATAGTTGTTAATTATGGCCTTAAAATAATTCAATAATTTTGTCAAATTTTATTTAGTTATTTCCAAAGTATTCTAGGATTAAACCTATTTACTGTAAAATTTGTAACCATATGTTGATTCATTACCTCGAAAGTCCTGTTAATATATTCAAGAGGTAGTCAGTTTTCCCTTTGCCTATCCAACAACATAAAAAGATTACTAATTTTTCTATCTCCAGCTGCTGGGGTTCAATGAACATATGTACTGCATTGCTTAATCCCATATTAGGCTGACCTCAGCTAATGCTGACTTAAGATCTTCATCTGCGTGCTCATAGAAGTTGTTTGCTTTTGTTGACCATCTCTTTCTAATGCCGTTTATGATTATTATTTTATATATAATAATTAATAATAATATTGATAATTATTGTATCTCTGCTGCGAATAAAGCTTCAAATGCACTCAAATATTTATAATAATTTTCAAACTTTGGATTTAGTTTTACCATAAAGCTAGTTTAGTTTAGTTATCACAAGTTTATTTACTATATAGAAATTGTCTTACCTTTCCAGGTTATTATTGAACGAGATCCACTCCTTTTCCATCATTAAATGTTAGAAAACATCCCACAGTTCTACAACGCATTCATCAGCTCGAAATTATTTCTTAGCATTAAGTGTCATGCAGCAGTAAAACATTTTATATCAATTTCAATGACATTAATAATTTTCTTGGAATTCTGTAAGGAGAGACCTTGATCAGTGCAATTGTTCACTCATGCCTCGGTAGCTTTCATTTCATCACAGCCATGATCAAGACTGCGAGAAAAGAAAATGAGTGATAGATTTTTCTCTATCCTGTACCAAATGACAAATGGAAACAGTCCATTGATCAGAGTATGATAGCAGGAACAAAGGAGAATAATTGAAGTAAAAATAGAAGGATCGCGAGGAAGGGCAAAAACAGGAATGGGGATTCTAGAATACATAAGAAAATGGCAAAGTTACACACAAATGAATGTTGATTACCAGCACCAACTACAATGAAAATTTATCACTTGAGTCAATTGCAAATAAACTCTTGTTGCAAAGGTAAAACAGTAAAATGCATTGGCATACAAACCACAGGAAAAATGAAATCTAATATATAAATAGTGATTTTCTAAGGATTATTGAGAGAAACGGATAAAGGGAATCATGAAATCAGAACAGAGAAACAAAGAATGGACTAGATTATCCTAAAACGTAAGTTTGCTAGTAAAACTTCACAATCCTTAAAACCAGAATGGAAAAATATTGAAAGGAATAGCTATTAAACCATAATTTTTTATGAATTTTGTAGAAATACTGAAATAGTATTCAATCTATGTTAAAAAATATTTTTTTATTATTATTTTTTTAAATATTAACAATTTTAGGAGGAAATATTAAGGTCAACGAATGCGACAAAGGTCGGGAAATTATAAAATGAAATATATATGAAATGTGCAAAAGAAAATCAAAGGAATTGGGTATTTTAATAGTGAAGCCTGTAATTTTGTGCTCACTACCTAAGTAAATGCACTTACTTTAAGGAATCAACTGACTTGTTACCTAGGACGTGACTTTCTCTTACGACTGAGTTCCACTTTCTACGTCGGCGAGGGAAATTCAGAAGAGTACTGATGAAGAGGAAACATCCCAGTTACTGGTCAGCTGTAAATAAATATTTGCTCTAATTAGGTTGCATTACGAATTGTCAGTTCACAGTTATTACTATTATTAATATAAATTGATAATAATGTAGCAAGGACTTATTAAATTTACAATATGAAATTATTATCATTACAGGAGTAAAACTTGCCTGAAATTGGCTTACGCGATCAAAATTCATGATTGAATTAAATGTCTTGAAAGTGACGTACTCATTTTGTTACAAACAAGAATAAATTCTATTGATTTTATATAATTAGAATGACAAATCCGAAAAGAATGAAAATTTTATTTTGAATATGGCATGACTAAGAATACAGTAGAGTACACCAAATACAGAATAATAATATTAACAATTATCGTGACTTGGCACAATGCACTTTTGTATTGTTAAAAATTATCACAAATGGTCATCATATGGTTTGCTAAAATATATTACAGATTATACTATTTAGGTAACTATATTCAGATTCAATGAAGTTAATAATTATTTATACCACTGGCATCGCTGCTGAGATTTTTAAATCCCTAAATCCCTTATGGTTACAATTACCAATCGGGAGATACGTAAAGAAAAGTTTTTAAAAAGGAACGTGCAAAACTCGTTCCTAAGTAGTTACTGAAAGTTTCAGAATACTTAATAGTGATCGATTTAAAACATATAACGCATTCTTAATTTCTAACCATCGTATCCAAAAAGACACACGACCGAATCAGTTTTTTCTTCTAAAAGTCGGCAAGTGATACGTTAAAATTTAAATCGATTATGCAGTAGGCTTTTAGGAACAACCACCTCTTCTTGTTTTCTCCGAGTACCGGGGAAAAAACAAGGAGCGCCGACAACCACGATTTTCTGAGATATTAAACCTCCAACTCATTAGCAGCCGTGTAACAAATTTTCATTCTTTACATATGAATTGATTTGTACTACCGAAAAGAAGAAATACTACAAAACTAAAATGACCTTAGAGCAGAGAATACTTTGCTAGTCACTTCTTGGCTAATAAATATTTACGCCACTGGAATCGACACTGAATTTGAAATCCCGTTGGCAAAATCTCACAAGAAACTGGAAAATATTTTAAAACGGATATTGAAAATGTGTTCCTTAATATTTATTTAAATTTACAGAACACCCATTAATGACGGTTAAAAAAGCAACTATTTCTTGATTCCTAGACAAAAATCAAAAATGATAAGCGACTGAATTACTCGGGCAAATTCTTTTAGAAGTGATCCTCGGCAATTGATAAGTTAAAATTTTAATCGACAATTCATGAAAAGGAATATTTCGAAATTGTGATATTGAAAGCAGAAGTAAAGAGGTAGTTTCGTGGACGAAGGTCAAGGTATGGGAAAGTGCTTCATTATCTCAAACAAATAGCTTTACGGTGACGCATAGTTTCTACTGAATTCCAGTTATTTAATCATTGTATTATGTTGTAACATGTATTACATAATGGAAAGATCGCGCGGCGCATACGACAGGAATAAATTCAGTAATTGGATACATAGTAATGAAGCAGTTACCTTATAAGCGTTATAATAAATAATCACTTAAAGTATGCATTGATAAATCTATGTGACGCAATGCAATTTGAACTCCCGATGTCCGTTGCCGTTGGTGACTTATCGTGTAGAACTCGAAAGGTCTTTAACGAGATTTTAAACCTCTAATTCATTAAAAGCCGTGTTCTAAATTTTGTTTCATGACATCAGAATTATAAAAAATATTTACTTCCAATAAACCTGAGGCGTGCAGGAGAAAAAAATTGGAACAGTTTCGAAGTTAATGAGTTATTCACGTCTCCAGCAACGAATATTTCGCAAAGACATAAGACGAAACGTCAGTAGAATCACACAAGGCATATTCGCTTATTGGATCACAGGTGAGCTTAACGAACGATAACTTTGCTTATTAAATGATTACTAAACTTAGCACATAATAACTAAGCTAAGCATGTGATAACTTCTTTTCTTAAATGATAATTCCGCTTAGGAGATAATAACTCCGCTTCTCAAGCGATAACTTAGCTTGAGACTTAGTAAATAATAATTCTAAAAACTGTAACTTATATTTTTAAGTGAAAGCTCTGCTTAGCAAATGATAATTCCGATTACAAAATGACAACTTCTCAACTTAAGAGATAACTTCGCTTTTAAGTGAAAACTTCGCAAAGCAAATGATAATAATAACTTCTCTAATGGAAATTAAAAGACCCCAATTACATCCATTTAAAAAATGATTGCTACTTACAAAGACACACAACCATTCCCTAGCCAGAAAATTCCAACTTGCAGGGGTTCGAACCCGAGACCTTTGCGTTGGCGTAGCTAGCGCGCTAATCACTTCGCCACCGTAGCAGGCAAGTTATTTAATCTGAGATTCCCTAAGAACAGAAAACCGAATGTAATTTCCCGAACATTAAAATTCCTGCTCATTCAAGACAACTATTCGCCGGAAATGTTTTCATCGCGATAGAATATCGATAAATCACATAAATAAGCGCAGACTTAGTAAGAATCTTCATTACGCGCAAACTTTCTTTCTTGGAATTTTTTCACTTGGAAGTGATACATTTCGCATTAATGTCTAGCGAAACATCTGAAGTATCATCTCTTGGCATTTGAGATTCCCTTGGAACAGACAATTCTTCCGCGTCAGTAAAAATCTAATAATTTGAATTTCCGAATGTTGAAAATACGATACAAATTTAATTTGCCGAATGTTCAATCTCCCGCAAGCTCATTCGGAAAACATCGTTCAAATTAATATTCCGTGTCATGGTAGATTAGCAATAGATAGATGAAGTGCATTGCAGCCAAATGCTTTTAACATATATCTGCACTTCAAAAGTTTAAACATAACGAAAAAGATTCAAATTCTTACCGTTACTCCGGAAGTGAACCACCACGACCTTTCCCCCACGAAGTCTACCCGGGAACTGCAAATTTTGTCACAGAAAACCATTACAAAAGAGAAGCTGCGTTCTGATTGGTGGAAATTTGTTTTCCCCCACCCCTACCGCCGTCAACCGTTACATTTAAAATCACTAAAAATAATGAAAATAATTATATATTGATTTTAAATAACAGAATTTTGTTTAAATAATTACATTTTTGAAAATGGAATTAATTGTAAAAAACTACTTTTAACTATAAGCGAGTTCTATAATAACCTCGAAGTTAACGATGTCTGGTATTAACTGGGTTAGGATAAACGCTACGACAAGAATCGTATTGAGATAAGCATATTAGTTAGAGTATGGAAGTAGATTACAATTCAAAATTAAATTAAGTTGTCAGTCTTTAAGTGAGTAAATATCCTTTTGGTTAACACTTATAAAATCCCATTCTCACTTTACCGGAAATTGCATGGATTCAAATATCGCATTGATCGTCAAGAGAACTGCTTGTTTATAATATCAAAAATTTTGGAAAATTTACGTACATTTTGTTAAAATGCTCGAGAGAAAGTTTCTAAAACGATATTTCACAACCAAAATAATAATCTTCGTTCAATTTCTGTTCTTTTGGTGCTTGTCTCGACTCAGCACGACCATGCCTTCTTATTTAATTCTTCAAAAGAAATAAGGAACGCAAACGATAAAAGATAAGTTTAGGTGTATCTATTATGGAAAACTGTTTGAGCAATCTTGGTTCGAACCCAGAAAAAGTATCAAACAAAAATAAATCGGCACTTCGTTCCTGATCTCGAAGAATACTTGTGCAAATTTTTAGCCGGTTCGGACGAACGCTGTGGACTCTTATCGATGGCAAACACTGAATTTCTACTTTACAAATAAGGTTAGTATTTAGTTTAAATGTTCCCCTAAATCAACGTTTCAAGCGATTGCAATCTTTAAGTCGATCAGTGATCATATTACGACACACGTTTTTAAATAATCCCACCTCTCTGTATCTGATTAAATCACGAAGTAATAAATGTTTCATTGGGAAATTGATTCCTCTATTTGAATCGATAACACCGTACACGACTTTGAGTAGCGACATAAAATAACAACATTCTGAAAGGAATACTAAAGAAATGAGTGCTATGGTAACGAAAAATCCATGGAAACTCCAGCACGATGAACAAAACCATCTCAAAAATTTTCCAATCGATAGTTTAAATCGGTATTTGTAACCCAATCTCACACTATGTTGAAATAGTAACAAACTTTGTTAATTCACGGCTTGTATAATGCATGTCATTCGATAATTCTACCTTCCACGCCCCTCAATAACACGTTCATCGGAAGAAAGATCGATTTCGTAAAGGATTGCTCCCGTATAATTATTACCTTCGAATAGAAGTAGATGTTCCAAACCATAGAAGCTGTACGGCATGTCATTCACTGGCACATGTTGCACAATCCAAGGAACAAGGTTCGATCTTCCAGCAGAACTCTCAATTCCACTTCCTGGTTATTATAGCTACCACACCACTCACAAACACACGGAATATTTAAATATATTCACTACGAAACGTAATAAATTATACTTTTTATTCGGCACAACCACATGGAAGTCATACATTCGTAGAAACAGAGTCAATCCTTGCACTCACTGTACTTCGCTTCGCTACACGCGATTCTTCTGAAAATAAAAGACAGTCCAACGAAGCGTTTCCGAAGGTGACATCGTCATTAGTAATGACCTCGTGATTTCGAAAGCTAAGGAAGAATTGCCGAAGGCAAATTTTGCCGAGAGGCAAACCTTTCTTTCAGACGTTTTCAGGTAGGAAATAGCTATGAATAGAATTAGGCATTTTGCTGATATCGTACGTACTCCACCACTTAATCTGAACCGTTCTTCTTGACCATTATCCCAACTTCTCTTTTCCCCATTGATTCTATGTCTCAAACTTTGCAGCAAATACACTTTTATCAATCGTGAATTAAACACTTCGCTCCATAGGAAAATGTTTACTAAACAGAACACTATTACATTATATTATGTGTCAGCTGATCTTGGAGACACGCTGTGAAACCATGGTCGATCTATATAATACCGTGTAGTTAAGTAAACGTATTCCAATTTTGCTAGAAGATTTCACAGGAGCAGAATTTACACCACAAACCAACTTTATCTCATCCATTAAACTCGCTTCTCCCTTGCATGAAATGACAACGCTTCAAGTTGCATTCCGAAAACTCCAGAACTGTCGGAACTCTATGTTCTTTCTTTCCTCGTCTGACTGACGTAACTTCATATTCAAATGCATTGGGAAATGGTCTACTGTACAGTCGAAAGAATTTTCAAAGTGCCTCAAAATTGCTCGTCTTTGTGAAGTTGATTTGTTTGAAAGAAGTCCTTTTCCTCTAGATTTCTGTATTTTACCTGTGTTTCGTTAGAGTATACGTACGGGAAACATACATGAGGAACGTTTATCGACAGTTGAAAGCCTCGACTCGACTCACAGCAATATCGTAAATCAAGTGTCAAAAAATGTGTTGTTCTAAATCTGTGATCGAAACATTCCCAAGGAGATACTTCTGATGATTCATTGATTTCGTGCTGCAATTCACGGGAATTGGGAATCCTTCGATCAAGTTACAATAGCAAAATGCAGGATTCTACTGTAAGTACAATGACATGGTGCATTAATTTGAATCTAGATGCATGTGAATATGAAATTTCACCTCGTGGCTAAGCAAAGAGTGGTTCTACTTGGCTCTCTGATATCAGAATTAACAGCGAATTTAGTAACGTATTCTGAAATGCTGTATGATAATGTAGAATTGATTGTAATACTATTTGAAATGCTTGCGATAAACAATACGACTTGCCGAGGTAGCTTAAGTAACACCAATCAAAGATTCGAGTGAGTGGGAATTTTTTAAATTCATCCAACAAACCGATTTATTCACCGATGCATTTACGATGCTTTCCACCAATGTCCATCGCTGAGATTAATTCCCGATGATGAGCCGCAGGGTTCTGACGAAATTAGGGGGACATTCAAACGTTAATAACCTCACAAAAAAGCCAGTAAATGGAAACTTACAAATATAACGTTTTTATAATGCAAACAAACGATGCGATTATGTATTTTCACCTGATTTTAAGGAATTATGGAGATGGAACAAATTGCAAATGCAACGGAAGCAATCTAGTAAAACAGCAGAAAAAACCTACGGACTGTTCTTAAAACCATCAATAATTGATAATCCATCAAAGTAATCAGACTAACATCGATATAATTCAGTCAGATTAATGAATTTAAAAACGTGACCAGTGCTGGAATTTGCTCGAAAATTAATTTCCTAGTTTCTTATTGCTTTAAAGATTTATAGATTGAAAGTGATGTAATTGTGTCTATAAATTATCTCAAATTTCCTTTACATTCTTGCCAAAGTGAATATGAAACGATCCAATTTTGAAGAATGTTTTATTCTATGTGATTTTGATTCAAAATTTACTAAAAGAATAAATCCTGCATATATGGACGTTTTCTTTGGTTCTGAAAGCGAAAATACAAATAAACACTGTACACAGATCTGAATACCTAATGTTAATGACAATAACGATTACCTTTTCTTCTACTGTGACATTGAATGTGCTATTCAACACCTTTTATCATCCAACATCGTCTTATTCCTTCAAAATAGTCTAAATTTTACAAAGAATATTGTTAATGAAATGCACAATTTTCTCTACGAAAACAAAAAAAGATCGAATCGGGAATGTTGATTTTGGAATCCATGACGGAGAAGCCTTTTTTGTTGATCCATTAATCATAGTTAATTACTGCTGAGAGAGGGAAATAGTATTTCTTAAAGAAAGAGGAATGCGTAATTTTAATTAAACGGCTTCTTTTGGCTTGAGGATATGCAAATATAATAGACTTATTGTTGTCCTGACAATTTCTTTCTAATATTTATTAAGTATTATAGTAAGTTCTTGCAGCTGCGATCAAACCCTTAAAAAGTTCTGGTTCACATTTGCAAGTGATAGAATGCGTAAGAATGACATTGGAAGGCGTTCCAGCGATACAATTAGTAAATCTCTGCATTATTTAGGAATAATTTGCCTTTAATGAACTCAGTAAACCTATAAAAAGGCGCCCAGTGAATTGGTTCGGGGGGAGTTCGTAAGCGGGGAATTGATCCCCCGCGCTGATGTTTTACTACCACCCAACCCACCCCCCCGTTCATTTATTTATAACATTAACCAATAATCAGGGCGTGTAGATTAACATAAGACTGAATAACAATAGTACAACATGAGCGCGGGGGATCAACTCCCTGCGCACGATTTCTCCGAGTACGAATTCACCGCGTACGAATTCACCGGCGCCCGGTGAATTGGTCCGGGGGGAATTGGTACGAGGGATATATTACTGGGAAGTAGCACTCTAAAACATTGAGATGACTCACAACTGAAGAAGGATTTATTCGCATATTCTTAAATTGAGTCGGTTTAATGACATTATGTTTTAATTATTTGCGTTAATACTTAAAGATCATTTATTTATGACAAAGTGTTATTCAGAGCCGGGATGCGTGTGGAATCACTAAGTTGCCTTTAATGAAGTTAAGCCGAGGTAGAAATCGTATCTAATGTTTTTGCGATTGACAGAATGAAGTAAAATGTATTTATTTTACGTACGTCTCAAATCTCTATTGATCTATATAACGATTGGGCTCAAACATATTCACTGAGTGTGGATCCAGCGATTTAAATTAAAGAGAATGGCATTTATATTTTAATTAGCCTCGGGTTTCTCAATAGTTTTTGCTATAAAATAACAGCCTTGACGATGCAAACAAAATCAATCAAAATCCAATAATGGGAATAAACCTCCTTCTTTAGTATACTTAAATACATTCTAAATTAGTAATAATAAGATATGAAAAATACGAGCTATTCTGGATATCAATCAAATGCAGATATAAAAGTTGAAGTTATGCCTAATACTTATGAAATGATATCTATAAATAAAATTATTTTTTTCAATTAGTATAGTATTGCGAGATTGGAATGAGAAGCAAATACTAACAAAAAGGCAGAGTAGTCCCTAATCACTAGCTTGGGATAAAACAATGTTAAAATGTCCTTAAATAAATAGGTTCGGCTAGTTATATGATGTCACAATTCATAACTCTGGTCTGTGCTTCAGATACGATTTAAAGACACGAAAGCGCAACTTTTATTGGGAAAATGTAGTGAGATATATATTCAATGGAAATGTAATGTTGAGTGACTACTCAACGTGTTCAACGCGGAAAGTCCGCGTTTACTATTATAAATATTCACAAGTAATTTCTAATAATAAAGCATCAATAAGTAGGTAAACTGTAATAAATGATTGGTTAATAGATTTAGAAAAACTGAAGGAAACTTATGAGTTCCAAAGAAGAATGAGCTAAATTGGAACGGTATACGATCTTTAAGTTGGTCAAAGAAGTTCTATCGTAATTGAGTTCGCTCAAATATCTTTAAATCGGTATCTTATTTGCTGAATCGAACATTCGATTTAGAAACCGTAACTCCTAAATAAGTTACAGCGCCTAGTAACATTAATGACCATCTTAGAAAAACGTTTGCTTTCAAACGATGATGCAGAAGGAAATTAAGTATTCTTAGTTTAGTTGGAAATGATGGAAGAAGTAATGAAATTCTCTTTGCCATGGTGTTAATCACGGATAATTAATGCAGTATTATCTTTCAATTGGAGTGGAAATATTCAGTTTAGAAACCAAGAAATTTAAGAGAAGAATAGTTATTAAGTTCGACTTGATTTGAGTTTGATAAGTCCCTGAAAATCATCTAAATAATTCTATTTTAATTAAAATTCAGTTAATCACTCCATGAGAATATCTTTAGACATACAAATGGATAATTGTGTAACAAATATCTTTTAAAGGGCCACAAACGATGAAGATATTAATGAAGGAAGTAATCGCTGGATTTTATCAAATGTCTTATCGTGAAGATTACGCCTCTCGTCATTGCAGCATAAAAATACGAGATTTGATATCACTCGATGCATATTTTATTGAATTTTATATAATTCAAGTGTCAGGATATGCAAAAATTATAATATTATTTGAAACTAGTGGTAATCTAAAAAACACGTTCAATTTTAGTATCCATTGCTTTCTTTGATTGTATCTTTTTCCAAGACAAGGCGGTATATGCACGAAAGAAAACAATTACATAGTTCTCACAGAAGCAAACGAGGAGTACGCCTTGAACTTAAAGGAAAGCAAGGCAAAGAATTGAAGGCCATTGGGAAGTCATTACTCGTCTTTTGGCATTGTTAGCATGAGCCTACTTCTTTTACTGATACCTCGAAAGTGAAAGCAACAGAAAAGGAAATGAAAACGATGCTTAGAAAATTGGAAATGAGTTGAAAGACGTTGGAAACCCATTACTGGTCTAAGAATGACTGTTTACGTGATCATAGCTTCTTTTTACAGTGCATTGAAAGTGAAAGGAACGGTGAAGGGAACCAAAATATCAATAGGTGTTGTAAAGAGCTCATCGAAGAAAGCGAAACTTCATTTCTGCGCCTATTCACAGAAAATGACAGAAAAAGGGAAATCGCATGTCTAACCATTGCATTGCTGTACTGTACTATTTATTTTCCATTAAATTACACCATATGAGATTTATAAAAGAAAGCAACTTACTACATGGTCGTTCAGATTATGTTGCTCAAAGTTCTTATTAAAAACATTTTATTCACCCCCAAAACTATTCATCAATAAATCACTTAATTGATAGTCCCTTCCACAGGTTTTTATTATATATTACACGATGTGAAAAATAAAAGTTCACAGTCCATAACGGGAGGACATTTTACGTTAATTAGAGTAAAATACGTTATATAGGAGATTGGTATAAAAATTTATAAATTGTGCTTACCTAAGCCGAAGCTCCAATCCACTGCCTTGTACCATCGAAGGATCTCCTGTACAGCTTTCACTTCCAAAAGACGCCAATGAGCATAACGCCAAGACAATATCGGTGTTGCCTCCCAAACAATTAAAATAGAGAAATTCCAAAATAATAAAATAAATACATGATTTAAATCGGAATTATAATCTAAAGCCATGCAAATGTAAAGCGAAGTAAGTAATTTGGAAACTTCGTATTCCTGTTCATTTGCAACCGTTGACCAAACAGTTTGAAATATCCTGTTAAATCATCGCACAATAATAAGAAGATATTAACTAATTATAATAATTCAAAGAAGCCTTAATTAAACTCTTAGAAATTGGCTAAATATATTGAATTCATGACATGAAACAAAAACATTAATATCAGTGCTAATTCTTACCAAATCGATCAATATTCTTAAGTGATAAAACTAAATTTTAAATGCAATTAAATAGTAAGAAATAAAAATGATTCGTATTATAAAATACTGCCGATTAAATTTAGAATTACGTCGTTAAAGATAACAAGGAACTAGAGAACTATAGCAACTAAAATTTCTGAAAAATCTTCTAAATTGATAAAAATCAGAAGAGTATTCTAGACCCATGAAAATTTGAAGTAAAACAAGCAATTTGAATATAAATAATTAATAAATATGGCTACTTCAATAAACAGTATTTAGAATAAGTTTAAAAAATAACGACCGCTGAAGGGAATTAATATTACATATTCGTACAAAATTGAATAGAATTCCTGAAATGATAAGTAAATTTAAATCTAAATTACAATTTCTGAAAATAAGATTTCTTGGAAAGTTGAAATCTCATACATTAAAACTGCAGTGAATTAGAGTCTTGGCTCACTCGGAATTTTTTCTCACGTTTCTTAATTTCAATTTCAAGGTGTTACTCGTAATGAAAAAGCGGTTGAAATTTGCAAGTTTTTTAGCTTTCAAAACAAATCTTCGATGACGACTTTAAATAACTAGTTGTATACGTACGAAATATCCACTACAGAAACAATTCAGAAGCTTAATTCCGATTGCGAGAATAAATGTTCAACGAAACAAGGATCCAACTTCCAAATAAATAAAAATTCCTAAAAAATGCATCACTCAATATTGAATCCGAAACTAATTAGGTGTGAAAAAATTATTTTTTGCATTAGAGGGATGTTGCAACTTAATATCATTATAACATTATAATAGACGCGAGAAGACCGGTATTGCTTCTGCAAATTTAATAGAAATACTAACAGGATTACGTAGATATAAAGACGATATAGATCTATTACCTTATTTTACTCTTCCACTATATTAAGGTAATACAATCCATAAATAAATTAAAAACGAACAGCTACGATGCGTCCACAATTTCCGTTAAAATTCAAATCCGATCTTCCCTTGTTTATGTGATGACGTCATGCACTTACGGAAGCATAAAAATTAACGACAGATATATTTTTAAAATATATTCTGATAAAACAAGTCACTGGGCATATACTGAGGAAAACGGGACTTCAGATTATTGGTAAAAAGAAAAAAACATGCGGCAAAGCCGAGGCTTTATTGGAATATTTCTCTCGTGTTTTATATGCAAATTCAGAGTTTAACTCGTACGGTTTCGGACGTTAATGAAAAGGCAGTTAAATTTTCACAAACGTCTAAGACGAGGAATTACAATCTTGAAACGAAAATAAACTTATTCTCGTAATCATAGAAGCAAGACCATTCCTACACGATGCCATATTTGCAATTATTGAAGCGTAAAAATCAAAATAAAAGGCTTTTACATTCGGGAAATGAGTCGACGTAGGCAAATTTAAGGAAACGATTTCTCGAGAAGAATAGGTGAGAACCGGTTCCTCGTTCCGGCGACATTGTTTTCTTACTCTCAAACTGACATAAATTGTCTTAGATTCCTATTTTCAAGCAAACATGTTTACTTAATTCGCTAATGACCATGCTAACGAGCTTTCAAACCGGAGAACGTACTTACGAAATCGTATTAAACAGTTCCGATTCTAAATAATAATATTAATGTCATCTCGTTAATTCACCCTAAATTAAAATCAATCACAAAATTAATCAAATGATGCGTCGTACACTGATATTACAAAAGGAATAAACTTAAATTATTTAATTTACTAACAGACTTTAGCAATATTTTCTCAGACATTACCTAATAAAGTATTTAATGAGACTTACCATTAACGGGAAATCCTGGGAGACAAAGATGGACGTTGAGCTTGACAACAAATTCAAATTCAACTGTTTCTCAAACACTGGTTGTCAGCACGACCTCGCTTGCAGAAATCCAGGAAGCAACTGACGAAAAGACCGTCCGCGCAATGGATGAGCAATACTGCCGTCACCTGATTGGTCCAAATTTAACCGTCTTTCAACTTGGCCCCGCCCACCAGCCGTCATGAAAATTTTCCACTGCAAACTATAGCAATTATAATTCAACGAATTTATTAAAATATCATTTTATATATATGATTTATATTTTTCGTGGATTATAATTACTTCATTTAAATTTCGCGATATCGTCCAAGTGCTGGATTGAAAAATATCAAAGTTTGCTCGATCTAAATATTATAGGTTCTTAAAAAAACATCTAAATTTCGGTTCGGGTATTTAAGACTTTTAGGTTTTTTTATTTTCGAAAATGTAATAACGATTCACAAATTAATTTAATAACCATTCATCCCAAAAGAGAAAAATTTAGCAACCATATCGATGTAGTTAATATACGCACAACTACTAACAAGATCTCATTGAAAGGATACGTTTTGATCAAAAAAAAGTGCAGGATTTCAAGAAATGACGTACATATTTGCGAATAAAGCGAGAATATCTTATATTTTACTCTTAGAAATTCCTCTTTAAGATAACAATTCTCTCGCTAGTCAAACACGTTTTCTACGATGTCAACCAAAGATACTTTTTATGAAGCAGAATTATTAAAACGAGACATAAAAGTTGATTGAATGATACATTAAACCTTGATGTTAACGAATTATAATATAATATAATAGTTTACGAACCAGGAATGCACTATTGACCACTCAATGCATCACGAAATATTCTAGAATAGGAAGAAATTTGCTCTATGAAAGGTAAATCGGCCTGTATGAATATCTCATTGCCAATCTATGAAGTTAATTCACAGCCATTCAAAGGAATGCAAACACCACTCTCATCGTACTTACATGACCTCCATCTTGCGTCGATGATAAATGTAGTTTGATGGAAGGATTCCGAGCTCTTAGAACTGCGTGATGAGAAATCCCTTCACCATGAGTGCTCGTCTCGTTGATGGTTGTTTCATCGCCGATTTAAAATAGTACACGTGTCCACTATTATTCAAGGATGTCACTGATCGACAGTTAGATCGTCATTATTTGACTGGTCTTCGTTAATTGTTAACAATACTAGATAAACCAGCCAAGAAGCTGTCCTATTATGCAACTTTCTAACCACGAGTTAAATAAGGTAATCAGTTAACGATAAGAAATGGCTAAGTTAACATGAAACATTTGGGAATCGACAACTTCACGTATTTAAACACTATGATCGAAATTCAAAGCAATACGTACAAAAATAAGATAAAATATAACAAGAAGTTTATCGGAGCACTGGTTTCACGTAATTTCACAGTACTTTCGTAGTGTTTTCGTATCGACAAAAATGGCAGGTTTTCAAGAAAATGTCTCCTATAATTTGATGATTCCACAGCTACATTTTACGTAGCACTCAGTTGTTCACAGTGAATAAATTCAGAAAGTACACAACCTGAAGCACTGTTATCAAACTTATTCCACGAATATGAACACTTACAAGCACTTTAAATGGTATTCCAACTCTAGAACGCCATTTCAACGTTTCTGCTCTTCATCACGAGGTGATTACGCACCACACCTCAAGAGAATTCCGATCGTCTTCGAAAAAATGAAGTACGCAAGTCGCGTTTGTAAGGCAGTGAATAATGGAGGGAAAACGTTTTGTTTCCTGTTATCAGAGTGCTTACTGCTGAAGTTAAAGGGCTGCGTATTAACCTCCCGGTTTAAGCGAGGACCTGTGTGAAATCTAAAGTCAAAAATATTTTTAAGAGGTTATAAATGTTCATCTGTGCACAGTTCGTTTGTTGAAAGTTGACAATGTTGCTTTTACTTCTGTATTTCTTGATTGTGAATGTGCCACGGAAGAGAATGAGTGTGGAATCTGAAATAAAGAGTTTAAGCTCTCGGCCTGATTTACAGCGTTATCCAAAAGTAAGTGTTGAAAAGTGCGTTATTCTAAATCTGAGATAGAAGAATAGTCAAAATAGAAAACCTCATGATTGATTTCACGCTGGAGCTGTACGAATTGGGCTTCTTTCGTTCACATTACGATCACAAAATGACCAATACGAGAACTTTTATACCATGCAAGACCTGCAGATGCAGCCGAGAGCACAATAAAATGTTCATTAATATGCCTTGGATTAATACAGGCGTTCGTTCTGCTTCATTGAGTTCAGATAATGAATGAAATAATAAAATTAAGGAAGGTGCATACATTCTAGTTTCGGAAGATTTTGTGGGTGCAGTTGTTCTGTTGCACAGCAATTGACCATGCTGCAGGCAGAAACAAACCCCCGTTTATTTACCTATAAAACCTTTAAAAACGCGATAATATCTAAGTTGCTTCGTGTTACAAATTGCTCAAACTACATTTTGTGTTCCAGAACGTTCGACTTAATCAAATCTTGATAACTCCGTAACAAAGCTACAAAATCACGAAAAAACAATGTATTGGTATAGGGAGATACGAAAAGTGCAACCTAGCATGGCTAAATGCGCAATCTGCCCCTTAACCTCTGGCTTCACTTTTGGTCGCTAGAAGGAGATAGTAATGCTACCTCTGTGGTTATGACAGGAAGATTAGCAGATAAAGCTTGGAAAATTAAAAAAATAAGTTGAAATCAGGCTGCTTCGTAGAACATGAAGAGAAATCTTCCATCTTCAGTATGTACAATGAATGCAGAAAAAAATTATGGTGAAGTCCGTAAGAAAAGCAATTATTAGCCTTTAATTTTAACATTATGCAGGCATAGCATGACTAAAACTGTTGCAGCAACAACTGAAAATTAATATTTCGTATAAATCGCTACAGTAATGTATGGAAAGAAATACAGCAGTTAATACTTTAGATAAAATATACCTCTATGTAGTCGATGCTTGTATTACCAACTTACCAAATTGTTATTATTGAAGTTCCAAGTTGTTATAGTTTCTCAAAACAAATGTTTGATCAAACACCTAAAAAGTTCACGAACTTTTAAATCCTTCCAGAATATAAATCTTAGATTTTCCCATCCTATCCTTAGTACAACCATGACATGAAATCTTTCATCGAATTGGAAGTTTAAACATGGAAGGAGGAGGAGAGGAAGAGCAGCTCCCATAAGCCCTATGGTAATAAATTTTGAGTGCTGCACTCAGGTGGCCAAACTGTTTTAGCGGCGGCAATTTCAAAATAGAACCCTGAACATCCGCTTGAGATTTCTTCCAATTCAATTCAATCACCGAAAAATTAATGACTTTTCATGAAGAATTTTAAAACAATAATTGGCTTCCCAAAGAATAAACGGAATTTAATACTGAACTCAGGATATTGAAGATGTTTAACGTAAATAATCCATTAACGATAAAAATTTAAAGTTCAAAGCATTTCACCCATGGAATATGTAACAAATGACAAGACCTCAGGAGAAACAAGTACTTGGAGATGATTTAAAGGATAAAAAAGAGATTATGGTAAATTAATTTTATTTCCAAAAAATCTGCATAATTCATTACAACAAATAAACTCAATAACAATTAACAATATGTTTATATGAGTTAATAGCAATAACTACTAAATATATTATATAACTATACACTATACACTATAACAACAAACATCAACAAAATGTACCAACAGCAACAAAAAACACAATACAACAAACCCCTAACAATAAAATTAACCATCTACAGCTCCTTCCTATTCATAAATTTAACCCCCCAGAAAGTTCTTATTCTAATAAAAATGTCCAATAACAAAGACCCAGATGATATGCATGGAAGTGCCACTGCTGGCCCATTAGCCAGCATTATTTGCGTCATATATTTCCCAATGCCCTCTCTACCAACAGCATCGGGAAACACACACTGAAATAGTCTTTCCCAATCCCTAATGGCAGCAAAAATGTCCTCTTTGGGGATAAGTAGATTGCCATAATCACCACCTAACTCTTTCTGCCCTTTGAGGTGGGTGAATAGTTGGTGGTGTGCAATGATTCCCCCTGATGTATGTACATCCACTAAGTGCGACCTGCACTGCTCACAATTGTGTTTCTTCAGAAACAATTTACAAAGGTAACCACTTACATAATAAATAACATTCAATTCCTCTAAATCTAAATCTTCACTAAACCTAATATCACTAAATATATCATCTCCATCAAGGTAACCAGTGCTGCCTAACCTAGAACTATTTTTTGAAACGAAATTACTATATTTAACTAAAAACTGTTCTAAATCTAACTCACAATTACTACTCCTAGACAGTTTGGAAATGGATGTGAGCATCAACTGCTTGTACCCTCTTCCAAACTGCATAACTGTGGGGTTTTTGTTACACCCATGTTGCTGTCGGATCACAGAGAACATGTTCTCCAAGGCATCTTGATTCAAAGTTCTGGTCCTTAGCTTCACAATGCCAAACTGATCCTTCAAATCTACCTGTAATTTTAACAAACAACTAATACAAATGAGCCACCCATTCAAGCATGGTGGTTGCTGCCTGCATTCCTCAAAGAAGCTATTCTTCAACTTGAGGAAAGCTTCTTCAAGGAACGCAGCATAAGGGCTTCCCTCCATCATAGCATACCGATGGGTGGCGTCGCAGCTGATTACTATTAAATGTATCAAACAATTTATCCATAAAACTAAAAAAATTACCAGTATGCATGGCAGAGTTTGGGAGTTTCCCCATGGCAACAAACGCACAGATAGCAACGTAAACACTAGTACTGAAAACCTGAGAGGCCAATTTCACTCATTTTTTTGAAAGCCCTGACATCAGTGTGGAATTTTGTTATCTTTGGTATCATTGTTAACTTGAGTGGATCATTTAGCTCAAACAAGTTTTTGAAATGAGACCATTCTACAATACTACCATCAAAATTCAATCTATACCTAGCTAAATTATTCCTAATTGATTTCAAAAGATGAGGGGGATCAAACATAAAATAAACAACCTCTTCATCTACATAAAAAAAGGGAGACTGATGAGACACTTGAAGAATCCGGCACAAGTTAAGGTTATGAGGCCCCTGATCACAAATTAAAACTTTAACACTATAACCTATTATCCTAAGCCTAGTAATACATTCTAAAATTAGACTATGCAATACATTAACATCTGTGCTATTGTTCGTGACCCAGTAGCCAATGGCCTGTTTCCACTTCTTATTTAACCCCTTAACCATAGCAACTAAGCACTGATTCCCCATAGTAGTGACGCTACCTTTGACATAATTACAAAAACCCACAACAGTATCTGTGGTCACATCATAAAATAAGTTTTCTTTTACAGCCGTTTCATCAATTGTTAAAGCTACAACCAAATCCTCCCTTTTCATTTTCTTTGCCTGCTCTTCCATAGCCTGCATGGCATTCTCATCCACCCCAGGTTTCACATGAACCTTCTTTTCCCAGCTAATCAAGGATGACCTTGATGGAAGGCAGAGAGTTCTTTGTAAGAATTTATTGGCTCTTGGCCCATGATAGTACATGCTCAATGCAAAATCTTTCATGTAAGGAGGCCACCTCCTCCCAAACTTGTTGACCTTGCTCATCTTAACTTGAGCAAGGAAAAGTTTCTGGGACGATTTTGGCAGGTACACTTTACAATGATCAATAAAGTCCAGCCTTGTTATCCTCGCTCTTCCCTTCTGCCTCTCTCTAAGTAGATTAGAGCGCAGTCTTGCAATGCTGCTAGTGTACTGCATCACTCTTCTTGAGGTGCGTGGAGTCCAGTTCAAACGACTGCATCGTGATCGTGGTGTGGAGACACAGGCTACATTATAAATAGAGAAGAAGATTAGTTCACATAAGGTAGGGAGCTGAGAAGCACCATGAAATCGGGCATGTAACCAATTTAATAAATACAGACAGTGTATAAAATAAGTGCATAATAAGGATACTTACCAGAAATAAAACTTGCAGAGGGAATACTGGTGTCATTATTTTGAGAAGCTCCCGCAGAAGGTGAGCCATCATTTTTCAGTGGAGTGGAAGGAGTGCCTTCCCCCACAATGGGCTCAGTGATGGAGTCATCCACATCACACACTGAAACAAGAATGAAGGCTATTATAATCACAGAAATAGTCTATGAAAAGGGCATCTTAGGGCAGTAATCACAGTTGCATAGTGATTTACTGAATAATCATGCAATCACAAATCAGTGATTATTCTCATATCACTGATTCACAATAATTCCATAATTCAGGAATTATAAATAAGGCTTACTATTAGTTATTGGATTAATATAGCGCTCGAGTAATTAGAAATAACTTGAATTCAAATTCAAAATTTTGTTTTCCTCAAGCTCAATATATGTAACTAATTAGCCACTTAACCACTAGCAACAGTTCCCTATATACTTCACCGCAATATCGTCTGCTTTTTCAGGCAGGACATAAACCAATAATGAAAGAAAATCTATTGCTTTTCACTTAAGTATATGCTACCATCGTATTGTCTAAAACCAATGTTTAATTCAACTTGAAATAACAAGACGACGAATGGAATACGCCCCAGACGGTAATTCACGATTCGATAATTCATGCAAATAATTACATAGACTCTTAATTAGAAAATAATCGTACATTATTCTATAGAAATATTGTTATATTATATATATATAGATGCTTCTCCGGATTCATTCATATATCATATATATCTATTATATATAGATGCTTCTCCGGATTCATTCATGTATCCATATATCTATATATATACGAGTAAAATGTAGCTTGCATACTGCAAGCAGATCGACAACACTAATTTCATATCGGCATTATATCGGGACGGTCCTCAAAAGAAAAAAAAAGGATTTAATTTTTTCTTAAAATTCGCTGAAATGTCATCGTCTGGCATCGAACCCGGGTCTTACTGAAAACCTACTATGAAAAACAATAGAAGATCACCATCTCTAACTATGTGTGTAAATTCAAGCAGAAATATTGGCTACAACTGCCTCAAAAGACGCTCAAATGTTCACGATTGTAAATGGCCCTCGGGACTCGAACCAAGGACGATCTTGGAAATTGAAAAAATGTTTCTGATAGTTATTATTGATCTCAATCTATATGCCAAATTTCAAGTTTCTATATTATTGGGAAAGGTTTCAAAATAATTCCTAAAATTCGGATCAACTTCTTATTGCAGAGACACCTGGTGTCGAACCCAGGACACATTGATAGCTATGAATGCATAGTTTGATTTGTTTAGACTGGTTCTTCCATCATGCTAAGTTTTAAGTCGATAGCATGCAGGGAAGTACCTAAAACTTGTTTCCGTTATCTCCATAAGAAATGCATTGAGGAATGTAAATGGCCCTCTGGGATCGAACCAAGGAACATCAGGGGAAACATAAAAATTGATTATGAAATATATTTATGATATCTAACCCCATACCGAATTTCAAGTTTCCATGCCATCGGGAAAGGGTCCAAAAAAAATCTTAAAAATCGCCACAATACATTTTAAACGGCAGATTTTTGCATCGACCTAGCATCGAACCCAGGTTATTTTCCGTAAAACTCATTTGTGTTTTCGATAGATCATGACCATATATAAAGGCTCCCTGAGTTTTGATTCTCTACCTATCCGGGAAGTATTTTTTTTTAATTCCCGAAAATCAAAGCAATGCATTTAAACGGGAAAAATCGGGACTTTGGAGCCCCCTGGAATCGAACCCATGACACTGAGGATCAAAATCGCAATTTTTCTGGAGGTTATACCTTATGGCCAATATGTCGTAAAAATTTCAGCTCAATCACTCTTGTGGTTTAGGCTGTGAGTTTGTATCCTCTCTATATATCTATCTATTAAATATAGATGCTTCTCCGGATTCATTCAAGGATATAGATAGATAGATAGATAGATAGATAGATAGATAGATAGATAGGATACTAATTCACAGCCTAAACTATAAGCGTCATCGACTTGAAATTTTTACGACGTATTCGCCATAACGTATAACCGCCAGAAAAATTGCGGTTTCGAACCTCAGTGTCATGGGTTCGATTCCAGAAGGCCCTAAAGTCGCGATTTTCCCCATAAGAATACATGGCGGGGATTTTCCAAATTTTTTTTGAGGCACTTCCCGGAAAAGGAGAGAGTTGAAATTCGAGGGATCGCTAGAAGCCGTGCATATCCAACGAAAATCAAAAAGACATCGCCGAATATGGTCCATGGTTCGATGCTAGATCGATACAAAAATCGGCCGTTTAAAATGCATTGCGGCGATTTTGAAGATTTTTTTTGGATCCTTTCCCGATAACATGGATACTTGAAACTCGGCACGTGGATAGATATCATAAATATGTTTCATAATCAAAATTTACATTTTCGCTGATGGTCCTTGGTTCGATCCCAGAGGGCCATTTGCATTTCTCAATGCATTTCTTACGGAGATAACGGAAACAAAATTTAGGCACTTCCCAGCATGCTTTCGACTTCAAACTTTGCAGGTTAGTATAGCAAGTCCTTAGTAATCAAACTGGGCATTCACGGCTATCAATGTGTCCTGGGTTCGACAGCAGGTGTCTCTGCAATCAGAAGTTGATACGATTTTTAGGAATTATTTTGATAACTTTCCCATTAATATATAAACTTGAAATTAGGCATATAGATGGAGATCATAGATTCAGTTCATGAACATATTTTAGATTTCCTAGATAGTACTTGGTTTGAATCCAGAGAGCCATTTACATTCGTGAGAAGTAGAACGTAGTTTGAGTCAGTTGTAACCAATAATTTTGGTTGAATATTCACACACAGTCAGAGATGGTGATCTTCTATAGTGCTGCATAGTAAGATCACCAGTATGACCCCGGTTCGATGCCAGACGATGAAATTGCAGCGAATTATAAGAATTTTTTCAATCCTTTTTTTTTTCTTTTGATGACCGTCCCGATTGTTGCCGATATAAAATTAGTATTGCCGATCTGCTTGCAGTATGCAAGCTACATTTTACTCGTATATATATATATATATGGATACATGAATGAATCCGGAGAAGCATCTATATATAATAGATATATATATAGAGAGGATACAAACTCACAGGCCAAACCACAAGCGTCATTGACTTGAAAATTTTACGACATATTGGCCATAACGTGTAACCACCAGAAAAATTGCGATTTTGAACCTCAGTGTCATGGGTTCGATTCCAGAGGCCCCCAAAGTCCCGATTTTTCCCGTTTAAATGCATTGCTTTGATTTTCGGGAATTTTTAAAAAATACTTGCCGGATAGGTAGGGACTTAAAACTCAAGGAGCCGATATATATGGTCACGATCTATCGAAAACATAAATGAGTTTTACTGAATATATCCTGGGTTCGATGCTAGGTGGAGGCAAAAATCGGCCGTTTAAAATGCATTGTGGCGATTTTTAAGATTTTTTTTGGACCCTTTCCCGATGGCATGGAAACTTGAAATTCGGCAAAGGTTTATATATCATAAATATATTTCATAATAGAATTTTACATATTCGCTGAGGGTCCTTGGTTCGATCCCAGAGGGCCATTTGCACTCCACAATGCATTTCTTATGGGGATAACGGAAACAAGTTTTAGGTACTTCCTGGCATGATATCGACTTCAAACTTTGTATGAAATAAGATGAAGTCCTAATAAGTCATACTGTCCACTCGCAGCTACCAATATTTCCTGGGTTCGACACCAGGCGTCACTACAATCAGTAAATTATCCGATTTTTAAGAATGAATTTAAACCCCTTCCCAATAATCTTAAAACATGTTATTAGGCATATAGATAGAGAACATAGAGACATTATAAAAACATGTTTTAGATTTCGTAGATCGTCCTTGGTTCGAATCCAGAGAGCCATTTAAATTCGTGAAAATTAGAACGTCTTTTGAGGCAATTGTAGCCCATATTTCTGCTTAAATTTTCACACTTAGTTAGAGATGGTTATGTTCTATTGTGCTGCATAGTAAGTTCACAGTAAAGACCCGGGTTCGATGCCAGACGATGGAATTTCAGCGAATTTTAAGAAAAATTTCAATCCATTTTTTTCTTTTGATGGCCGTCCCGATATGATGCCGACATGAAAATAGTGTTGTCGATCTGCTTGCAGTATGCAAGCAACATTTTACTCGTATCATATATTCATATATATATATATATATATATAGAGAGGATACAAAGTCACAGGCTAAACCACTAGCGCCAATGGCTTGAAATTTTTGCGACATATTGGCCATAACGTATAACCTCCAGAAAAATTGCGATTTTGAACCTCAGTGTCATGGGTTCGATTCCAGAGGGCCCCAAAGTCCCGATTTTTCCCGTTTAAATGCATTGCTTTGATTTTCGGGTATTAAAAAAAAATACTTTCCGCTAAGGTAGAGAATCAAAACTCAAGGAGCCTATATATATGAGTATGATCTATCGAAAACATAAATGAGTTTTACGGAAAATATCCTGGGTTCGATGCTAGGTCGGGGCAAAAATCGGCCGTTTAAAATGCATTGTGGTGATTTTTAAGATTTTTTTTGGACCTCTTTCCGAATGCATAGAAACTTGAAATTTGGCATGGGGTTAGAAATCATAAAAATATTTCATAATCAATTTTTTTGTATTCGCTTGTGGTCCTTGGTTCGATCCCAGAGGGCCATTTGCACTCCATAATGCATTTCTTATGGGGATAACGGAAACACATTTTAGGCACTTCATGGCAAGTTGTTGACTTCAAACTTTGCATTTAATAAGATCAGGTCAAACCAAGTCATAGCGTGTTTTCACAGCTGCCAGTAGGTCCTGGGTTCGACACCAGGGGTCTCTACAATCAGTAATTGATTCAATTTTTAGGAACTATTTTGAATCCTTTCTCAATAATATAGAAACTTCAAATTCGGCATATAGATAGAGATCATAATTAACTTTCAGAAACATGTTTTAGATTTCCAAGATCGTCCTTGGTTCGAATCCAGAGAGCCATTTAAATGCGTGAAAATTAGAACGTCTTTTGAGGCAGTTGTAGCCCATATTTCTGCTTGAATTTTCACAGATAGTTAGAGATGGTGATGTTCTATTGTGTTTCATAGTAGGTTCACCAGTAAGACCTGGGTTCAATGCCAAACGATGGAATTTCAGCAAATTTTAAGAAAAATTTCAATCCTTTTTTTTCTTTTGATGGCCGTACCGATATGATGCCGACATGAAAATAGTGGTGTCGATCTGCTTGCAGTATGCAAGCAACATTTTACTCGTATATATATATATATACACTGGGGATCAAAAGTCTAAGCATGTTCCACAAGTGCCACCGACTTGAAATTTTTACGACATATTGGCCATAACGTGTAACCTCCAGGAAAAAGCCGACATTGAACTTCGGTGTCATGGGTTCGATTCCAGAAGGCCCCAAAGTCCCGATTTTTTCCATAAGGATACATGGTGGTGATTTTCAAAATTTTTAAATAATACTTCACGGACAGGTAGAAAATCGAAATTCAAGGAGCTTACAGATATGGTCAAGAACTATTAAAAACAGTAATGACTACTAATGAGAACCTCCTGAGTTCGATCCTAGGACGATGCAAAATTCCCGCATTTAAAATGCATGGGGATAATTTTTCATTAATTTTTTTGATGCACTTACCGGAATGTAAGGAACTTTTCGCTCAGCTACAAGATATATATTAAGAATTGGTTTAAGAAAAAAAAAATTTTAAGCCCATATTATTCCTGGGTTCGATGCCAGAGCACATTAACTTTTCTCTCATAAGGAATATAAGGGAAAAGTAAGTCGTCGTTTGAGGCAGTTTCAGCCAGTATTTCTGCTCGAATTTTCACACATAGTTAGAGATAGTGATCTTCTATTATGCTGAATAGGAAGTATTACCAGAAATATCCGGGTTCGATGCCGGGCGGCAAATATGTCTCCCGTTTAAAATACATTGGTTTAGTATTTCATTATTTTTTTGATGCCTTTATCGAAATGATAGGAAGTTCGTACTCGGCTGGAAGATGTATGAAAAGAATTGGTTTTAGAAAAAAATTTAGATAACACCGTACTATTCCTGGGTTCGATGCCAGAGCACATTAGCATTTCTCTCATAAGGAATATAAGGGAAACGCAGGACGTCGTTTGAGGCAGTTGCAGTTAATATTTCTACTTGAATTTTTACACATAGTTACAGATGGTGATCTTCTATGGTGCAGCATAGTAAGTATGACCGGGAAGACCTGGGTTCGATGCCAGACGAATAAATTGCAGCGGAAATTAAGAATATTTTCCATCCATTTTTTTTTCTTTTGAGGACTCGCTCTATGTGATGCCGACAAAAAACTTTAGTTATTGATGTGCTTGCAGTATGCAAGCAACATTTTACTCGTATATATATATATATATATATATATATATATATATATATATATATATATATAGAGAGGATACAAATTCACAGGCTAAACCACAAGCGTCATTGGCTTGAAATTTTTACGACATATTGGCCATAACGTGTAACCGCCAGAGAAATTGCAATTTTGAACCTCAGTGTCATGGGTTCGATTCCAGAGGGCCCCTAAGTCCCGATTTTTCCCGTTTAAATGCATTGCTTTGATTTTTGGGAATTTTTAAAAATTACTTGCCGGATAGGTAGGGACTTAAAACTCAAGGAGCCGATATATATGGTCATGATCTATCGAAAACATAAATGAGTTTTACTGAAAATATCCTGGGTTCGATGCTAGGTCGAGGCAAAAAACGGCCGTTTAAAATGCATTGTGGCGATTTTTAAGAATTTTTTTGGACCCTTTCCCGATGGCATGGAAACTTGAAATTCGGCATGGGTTTAGATATCATAAATATATTTCATAATCAAATTTTACATGTTCGCTGATGGTCCTTGGTTCGATCCCAGAGAGCCATTTACATTCCTCAATGCATTTCTTATGGACATAACGGAAACAAATTTTATGTACTTCCCGGCATGATATTGACTTCAAACTTTGTACGAAAGAAGATCAAGTCTTTAAAAATCATACTTTGCATTCACAGCTTCCAATATGTCTTGGGTTTGACACCAGGCGTCTCTGTAATCAGAAGTTGATCCGATTTTTAGGAATTATTTTGAAACCTTTCCCAATAATATAGAAACTTGAAATTCGGCAAATAGATAGAGATCATAAATATCTTTCAGAAACATGTTTTAGATTTCCAAGATCGTCCTTGGTTCGAATCCAGGAAGCCATTTACATTCGTGAAAAGTAGCACGTCGTTTGTGGTAGTTGCAGCAAATATTTCAGCTTGAATTTTCACAAATAGTTAGAGATGGTAATCTTCTATTGTGGTGCATAGTAAGTTCACCAGGAAGACCCAGGTTCGATGCCAGACGATTAAATTGAAGCGAATTTTAAGAGTATTTTCAATCTCTTTTTTTTCTTATGAGGACCGTCCCGATATAATGCCGATTTTAAATTATTGTTGTCGATCTGCTTGCAGTATGCAAGCAACATTTTACTCGTATTATATATGAATACCAAATACACAACGATTCGTAAATCACCAATTTGAGAATCTCGAAAGACTATGAATACGAAACTACAGTTAATGATAGATATAATCGATGATTATTTGTGACTACTAATACATCCTTAAGGTTCTTAAATAGACAGTTTGATAAGAAAATGAACATACCTGAAACCTCTACAACATCCAACGAGGAAGCATTTGCTTCGTCACGAATTGAATTAGGAACCCATTCCTTTGCAGTTTTACACCGACGTCTGAAAATAAACAATGCCGTTCAGTGATGCTCAGAATTATTACAATATTACAAATTTTTATTACTAATTAATCATAATAATGATTTCCAACGCCAGTTGTGATCGTTAAAACTAAAAAAGGCAAAACTCCAAATATTTACTGCAGACATCGACAATAATGTGCATGCGGAACGTTAAATAACAAAGTTTGGTTATATGAATAAAAAATACAAATATCTTATGGTTTTAAAAAGATATCGAATAGAAAACATATTTTTGTCATTTAAACTCACCTTCTTCCTCCCCAAACTTCCATTCGTACGGCTAGGAATAGCGTTCGGTTTCAGTAAAACACGTGGCGTTTTACTTTTAAAATCTCCCTCCGTGAAATGGTCACTGCAGAGCCGCATATTCTTTACGTTCTTCCCCATCAAGTCTTCCCGGAGAGAGAACGTCAGCCAGTGAAACGCTCTGAGGGAAAAAACATCTCATAAGTACATACATTCATTACTTGTTATCACCAACTGTTGCTCATAATAATGATAATACTCACCTCACAGGATCTTTCGGGAAAACAAAGAATGATATCGGTTCATTCATTCTGCAGCCAAAACAATTATTGCACCAAAGGGCAGCGCAATAATTCCCACGTGTCCTCTTCATTCTGGCACATGGCGTCTCCATTATGGCCGAATTTGGCTGTTAACTGAATAAAAAATTCTCGCCAACACTGATATGATTTGCTAAGTAGTTAAGGAAATAGAACAACAATACTGTTATTCTTACTCCAAAAAGTAAAGTTTCGAGAACACCAATAATCAATTGGAAGATACCTCTTGAAAACTGATGCTTAACTCGAAGACCTTCACTCCTGGAACACTCAGTGTGCAATGACTGCCATGCTTCCAATTTCCGAGCGTTGAAGTACATATTCTTTGCCAGTCAATCAGGAAGCGGCGGCTTAGAGTAGGAGGCACTTCGGTCGATTCTAACAAGCAGAGACATCTACAGCTATACGATAGAACGTCGAAGCTGCTCTTCCTCTCCTCCATTGCTAACGTAATTATTCAAGTATGGATAAATTGTAGAATTATGTATTTTCAGTTTTGCTCCTGGAAATCCGGGAAATATTTAGGAAGGATCAAAAATCTTTGGCTAAAATTGGCGTAAGTATGAGAATGTGGGAGTAAATTAATCCAAACTGTAAAATTTATACAATATTTTCATTCTTTATTCAAGTATATCTGCTTGAGAAGACAGTAAAATAGTCGATAGTAAAATGGACAATCAACAGAGTTACATAGAGGTTGCTTAAGAGCACATTGAGAATCATTTGAACATATTACGTATAAATAATAAAAGACAACTTAGTAAATGAAAAACATCCCAAAGGACAATGATGATACCATGTTCAATACCCAAATGGAAACAAAACAAACCCAAGCGAATTATGACAAAAATCATACCAACAAAAAACCACTAAAAACATCCAAATGTGCATTAAAAAACATTTTAGAATCCCTCTTGATTTCCAAAATATTACACACTCATGACAACAATCTAAGGAATTAAATTAACCATAAATTCAAAATGAAACCCAGACGACGAACGATTAAACACCCACATGAAAACAAGCGAAGGAATTAAAATAACCTCATTCAAAATGAAATGAAACCCTAACAACGAATGATTACAACCACCTGTGAACTCAATAGGAGCCCCAAAACTTTTAAAAACCAAACTCATCAGAAAACAGTCAAAAAATACTGAAACCATGTTTTCCGATGTATGTTTGGAGGTTTTGGAATCCCTCTTGATTTCCAAAATATTACACACCCATATAACAACAATCGAAGCAATTTATATAACCACAAATTCAAAACAAAACAAACGAAGAATGATTAAACACCTATATGACAACAATCGAAGGAATTAAATTAACCACAAATTCAAAACGACATGAAACCCAAACAATGAATGATTATGACCATGTACGAAGTCAATAGGAACCCAAAAACTTTTAAAAACCAAACTATCGTCAGAAAACCGCCAAAAAAATACTAAAACCATGTTTTTTGACCAATGTTTGGATGTTTTGGAATTCCTCTTGATTTCCAAAGCAAAATATACAAACAAAATCAACAATCAACACACTTAGAAGAACATTAAAATCAATTTGAGCTTTCACACTCTGATATCTCTTGATGTTCAATGAAAACTTAATATATACATACAAACTAAATAAAAACTAAACTAAAGAATGAATACTTTCAGAAGAACATACTCTAATATTTAATATTCACATATCAAGATTTAGTTGCACTTAAAGTTCCATTAAATACAACTCCATTCAATAAAAAATCTACAGCACCAAAGACTGATGAAGTTCACTTTAAAGTCTCCTGTAAAACTGTCTATTCTGCACAATGTCTGCATTTTCTTCTTTCCCATGCACAAAAAACAAACTGATAGGCAAGGTGCTCCATGAAGAGTTTCACATAAAACTTGCTAGTAAGTCTGCAACAAATGTATTAGATCTTGTATTAACCACAACTTGGTATAAGGAGTAGTAGATGGTCTGGCATCCACTAGTTTCTGTCCACATCCACTCCATTGACAAGTTGGATTCCAGCTGGATTTAGCAGCTATGCGTAATTACAGTTTTTCATATTGAAAAACAAAAAATAAGATGGCAGTGGTCTCTTTTGAACCTCTGTATCAAATTAATAAATATCATAACCAGATAGGCAAAGTAATGCAATGAAAATACCATGATAAACCAAGAAACCAGAAGGAGAACAATTATATAAATTCTAACATAACATATCACAGTAGGTATAAACAAGAGATCACAAGAGAGAAGAGAGAAAAGAGAACAAGAGAACACAATATGAGATCCATTTTGGGTACTACAATTTTATGGATCATTAAAATAATGCTAATATAAGATATCCTATACTATATGCTAGAAGAAGATACTAGGATTGAGTTGTAATTTACAAATCCCATCTGCCAACAAAGTTCCCCAAACGGCATGTTAAATTGTTCTGCCTTGTAATTTACAGATGCTCATTACAAAGCTTGATCAAGACTTCTTTGATGGAGCACTTTTGCAGATGGAGACATTTCTCAATAGATTTACAACAAGAATACTTAGTTGTCATAATGGAGACCTCTAAGAATCTAGTTTTTGAACAACATACCAGCACAATAATAAAGATTGTGCCATTACAACAGTTCCTCAACATAGGGAACCATGACCACACCAAATTGAAATTACTCTTCATCATTTGAATATTGTTGCACTGGGCCCAAATGCTTAATATTTAATTATTTATCATCATCAGAAATCAGAGCAATTTCTCTGATAAGATTATACTTAAAAATAACAAATGATTGGCCAATCCATAATGCTAAAGCAATTGCTTCTAAAATCCTTACACGATAATTATATATTTAAAAAAATTTTGAAATCCATGAACACACTTCCCATAAAATGTATACACCAACTCATTATGCAAATACAAATTACGCATTGACCAATAAGAACAAATGACAACTCATTTCCATGAGGAACAATCTGTACAAGCAGATTGACAAATAACATTGACATAGCAATGTTACCAGACAAATGTGTAAGAATGTATCAATTCTCTATATTCATAGTGAGGCATCTTACTAGTTTCAATAAATATTACAACTTAGTCTCAATAAGCCATTCAAAAATTATAAGATAAGAAATAATATAAACTATTTAAATAAAAAGATTAACTTAGGAAGAACTGAGCAAGACCAAGCAATACATCGTACGAACCACAGCAAAAATGCAACGACAAAACAAAACAAACGAAGAATGATTAAACACCTATATGACAACAATCGAAGGAATTAAATTAACCACAAATTCAAAACGACATGAAACCCAAACAATGAATGATTATGACCATGTACGAAGTCAATAGGAACCCAAAAACTTTTAAAAACCAAACTATCGTCAGAAAACCGCCAAAAAATACTAAAACCATGTTTTTTGACCAATGTTTGGATGTTTTGGAATTCCTCTTGATTTCCAAAGCAAAATATACAAACAAAATCAACAATCAACACACTTAGAAGAACAATATAAGATTAGAAATAATATAAACTATTTAAATAAAAAAGGATTAACTTAGGAAGAACTGAGCAAGACCAAGCAATACATCGTACGAACCAGAGCAAAAATGCAACGACAAATACGAAACTTCTATGAATAACCAACAATGCCCTTTTTGGGATCTACCCTGAACAAATTACGCATCAACCAATGTAAAATAATTGCAACTTGTTTCCATGAGAAATATCTGTATGATCAGATTGACACACACAACAGCCTCACTGAGCCATATAAAACATATTATAATATACAAATATAATAAATTTAAACAACTAAGAATTAACATAGAAAGGACTGATCAAGATCAAACAATAAATTGTAAGAACCAAAGCAAAAATGCAACAACAAATGTGAAACATCTGCGAATACCCTACACACTGCTCCTTTTGGCATGTGACAAGAATTTAAAACTCAATGATAACCACTTTGTTCTTGTTATTTAGTATTTCCTCAAGGTATACTTGTCCTACCATCCTACTCTTTAGTTAAGCTCATTGCTGAAACAGCCGAAGTAGCGGGAGGGAAAGGGGTCAGCTCTTTTCCTGAATATTCAATCTCAGCCTATCTTTACTCTTATCTTTCAAAGATTCCTAACTCCTAACAGTATACAGAGCAAATGAAGAATAATTTATCCACTGCTAGAAATATCCGTATTGAAAAGCCTAAGAAAGATAAGAAATATAAGATTAATACATATATGAATAGACTGAAAAGTAAATAACACTTAAATTTAACTGAACATAAGATTAACATGGAAACCTGTAAACAAATGAAAAGAGTATTAAGAATATAAATTCAAGTGGAATATATATAACATTAATCTGTTGCAGGAATTACTATACTTATGTATAGCTTTAAAGTCATCTGTAAGAAAAATTCTAGTCTAAATGCTAGATTAATTTTGACTGTGGTTAATATTTAATCTAAGACCCAACTACAAAGAGCAACTACTAAAAAGAGATCATGCTTGGTACCATTACATCTGCATTGAGGAGCTAAAAGGAGGAAAAGCAGAACATATGAAATACATATTAAAATTAAAACAAAGTGCATAAAAAACAAATGGGGGCCCCCAAATAAAATATCACAAAAGTAATTTTTATATGCATAAAATAATTGACCTTTCTGAGACAACAATTAACTAATAATAATATTAATAATAATAATAATAATAATAAGAATAATTTTACAAAGTACAAATATAAATTGATGCATTGATGTGAAAATTAAAACATTTTTATGATTACTGAAAATTACCATTCTTGCAAGTACCAACGAACATTTAAGAAACTTAACTAGGTAATACCATTTCCTGGAATTGTGCCATTCATTAACACAAAGAGATAAAAATCAATCCAAAGGCATCTGTGGATTGATGCTGCATGGCTGGAAGAACAACTTCAATTCTTTATGGTATCTTAATTCATAGCCTGGCTCTTTGCGTATGGACTCTGACCTGAAAATGAATGAAACAATTACATGATTAAATAACTATGCATTAATATGAATAACAACAGCAAGAGGAACAAGTAGTGTAAGAGTACATTGCTATAGTAAAGAAATTAAGAACTATCACGGCCATACTCATAGATTATTGATTTAGTGTGTAACAAGAGGTTGCTACATAGTGATTCACTTTAGAGTGATTTACGACTAACTAAAATGTGGTAGTCATAGTTTTCAACTAGCGTGAAACTAGAGGTTGCTACGTAGACAACTGCTACATGATGGAAAGTAACGTTCTCAATTTGGCAACCTTGCATCAGCACCTCAAACAATAGAAGTTGTTTACATTGCTTCTGCCCGAAGGAAAGGCTAATTTTCATCCGATTTTTCTTATAAAAGCGATTGATATGGAATCTCTATCGTCCATTCTTTCGGCTGTTTGATGTATTGAAATATTCTCAAGTAAAATCTATCGTATTGGTTTTGTATAGTGCAAATAACATCACATAAATACAAAACTTACAGATGATGTCTAGGATGGGCAAACATTCATACGCTCTTATTGATACGATGGAGATAGTCTTTACATCATTTATTTTTACGGTTGTTTATTCAATTAAAATATCTAAAAATCAATCGTTAAGGTTTTTATACCCTCAAGAATATGGTATAAATATCTGACAGGCAGGTGAGGTATGGTGAGTTCACTAGGTATACTATTTATCAAGACTTTCTCCAGTAGTTTCCAATTATACGACTTTTTAAGTGGTAGGGTACATATTCAGATAATTTAAATTGTATTTGTTAAGATTTATAGTTTTTGTATAATAACATTCAATTGAGACCTTAAGTTCACATTAAGTATAAATAAGCATTCGGAAAGGAGGTAATGAAGAGAAACTGGACACAAGACAAGTTTAGAAATGTGTGTTTACATCTAAACCTTCATTTACAGAGAGTATCATGTTCTTTCTTACGATTTGTCGCTATTTATACTTACAGATATGGACTTAAGTCGGTAGTTATTATGCTTTCTGTGAATATTATAATTTTTTTAGTAATAATAATGAATATTATTGCATTAGAAAAGTCTAGCATATCTCTGAAATGAATTTTGAATCAATGAAAGGTAAATTACAGTTTCTATTTAACCGGCAAACATAATGGAATGATATAAATAGGTTTAGATTTATATACTAGTTTCAATCTCCGAAAATAATTATCAAAAGTTTGAGGAAAATGGTTGGAAGTTTAATATATTCAAAGAAATTAGTCTATTACATCCATATTCAATTATTCTTTCATTATGAAGAGGTATAAATACAGAGATCAACTTTTAAGGTTCATTCACATAGAGATGGCTTGATTATTACTTCACTTTCATAGCATTGCTAAAAATAATTAATATATTATATCAGTAATGCCAGCAGATTTGCAATGTAGATGATTAAGTAAAATTATATAAGCAAATTCTGCAAGCCCACACAAAAAATCCTACAGAGGGTCATCAGAATGATATTTCCATTATAACCTGTTATATATATAAAATGTTCAATAAATTTCCCAACAAAAGTTTCTCTCTTTCATGGTGATATTAAGAATTGAAGGTATGCATTTTCCATTTATCCTGATCAATGAATATGCCAAGTGTCAAGATATGACATAAATAACACTGTTCTTACAAAACAATGCATGCAATACTTAAAGCAAACCTTTGATGGTCCAGATTTAAAAATGAATGTTTTGAAACATATTATAAATTCACTTTAACTTACTTTAACATCATTCATCTATGTATCTTTATCATGCATACTTGATCCAGCTTTTATATTAACAGTCATCAAAAACACTGACTATTGAGTCAAAAGTAAATGTAACACATACTTTTCTCTATACTGTAACTAAATGCAAATGATAATTATTTTATTCACAAATTAAAAATATAACTTCCTTTTTCAGCCTTCTCTCAATCCATCGAAGTAACCTTTCATGTCACAATTCTGAAAATTTATATTTATATCTAAATTCTCTGTCACGGTATCTCAGATTCACTTTAGGCGAATATACTCTTTAAAAAAATCCCCCTCATAGTATTTTTCTCACCTCTTATACTTCCAAAACTTCAGTATTATCGTAGAACAAATTTATATGAATACAAATCCAGAAACGGTAGTAGTAGTAGTATTGATAAAAGTGCTTCGACAGCTTAGGTCATTTTGCACATTGGCTCCCACCAGGAATCGAAACCGGGACCGCTTTCACCAAAGGCAAACGCGCTGTCCACATGACTATCCGAGAGCCTAAATCCAGAAACTAGATACTAATTGAAATTCATACAAGTTGCTTAGGATAAATTAAGGTTTGATACCACCCTCATAAAATTTAGTGAGTAGAAAGTGATAAATAATATTAAAATGAAGAAAAAATACATTTTAGAGCAAACGGAACAAAACTTTTTATGAACTCGATATTGTATGGTACGTATAGACTACCAAAAGGAATGCAAACAATAAATAAATTCAATACTGCACTAAGGAACTGCAGAAAATATAGTTAACAGTCTAATTAGAATGTAAAAACTGACAAATTTACAACTAATAATACACAGTATCGGTTTATCACTCAACTGTTCACTGAAAACCAGAAGAAGAAATTCCATTATGGTCTCAAAATCATCCGCTAGTTATATTTTAAACAAGGGGTCCCGCATCACTAGCGATAACTATTTTATTTAGTTACATTGTATGCCAATAGAGCCTTAGCAGCGCCAAGTCAAAATCTATGAATACGGGATTAGGAAAAATTCACATGTTAGCTGTGGCTAGGGGTTGCTAAACAATCTATGAATTAGGCCATCAATATTTAATAAAATCAATCTTAAAAGAGGAGCCTGATTACATTTTTCATATTAAATAATAATACTATTCAAACAAATACCTTCAAGAATATGAGAAAATCTTAGGTGACACCATAATTTCCTCGGTTTTTAGAATTTGTTGGGAATAATGAGCATCGTTCCATTGTAAAGGCCAGGATACAAAATCCACCAAAAGACATCCGATCAATGATCTACAGCAGGAGGAGCAACTTCTCTTTTTGGTCACAGAATCAATAGTCTTCTCTCTAAGGGCTCAAGTAAATGAACATGAATGAATAACTTTCATCAAAAAATTATTAATTAGATTAAAAACAGCAAAAGCAACTAGTAATTTTATAAAAATCACTACGGTGAGAAAATCAACAAAATCTATACCCTTTTACCATTCCTTTACTTACAAATACATAAACTCCCAACAAAAATGTGAGTAGTTTGTTGAGCATTGCAGGAATCCTTTCACAGAAATGGCCAGGAAGAAACATCCGAGAAATGATTTTGCTGATTTATGTTCTATGGCTGCAGTAACTCTTCTCTTCGAAGTCTAACAATTAGTAGGTGAGCTCTTTGCCTATGAACTCAGATGGGATAAGCATTAGTGAAAATGTACATAAATATGGAAAACTAAAGCAAATGCAACATTTTTATTATGAACCTCTGACACATAAACCCAACTAACAAACTTTTAAATGGTGCGCAAATATGTAGTTAAATAATTTAGGGAAAAGAGGCTCTTATGAATTGAGGAGAAAAATTCTGGGAGAGTAAATCTCTGAATGCAAATCCTAGTACTCCAAGATAGGGATAAAGTATGGGGCTAGCAACTCTACCCTATAAAAATTAAATGTTATGAAACCCCTAATTACGCCTTCGATAAATCATGTTTCATAGTTGACCTGACAAATTGGTATGGGCATTGAGTATAGAAAATTAACAACTTGGAATGTAAAAACCATGCCAAAACCAGGAAAGATAAAGAAATTTCCAATTAAATATTTGGAGAATAATTAGGACATAATACCTCTTCCTGAAGTTGGATGGGTAAGATCTGTTAGAGTTGATAAGATTTGACAGTAGTGTACAGTGGTCCCAGACATTGAATTTGATTATATGGAATTGGCTTCATGATCAATGTATAATTGTATCAAGGAATAAATGTGTTAAAATTTGAACTTTTATGGTCCAATATAAAGTGCAAAACTGCAAACATTTGCTTCAAAGGTAGACAAACAACAAATAAACAATGTACCAAATGTAACAAATGAAAAATGTAAAAGAGCAAGAAAAACTGAAAATACTGAAAAGAAAACAATGAGTATTTTAAAATATTGTAGAAAGTGCATCAACAGAATTTAAAAAATATGAAAGCCCAGATCTAATGAGAGCAAAACATGAACTGGCCAGTAGCATTTGAAAATCAGGGAAGCTTCATTAAGATTTGAGAACTGGATTGATTAGTCCAATATTTAAGACAAAAGTGATAAGTTGGAATGCAAAAATTATGGAGGATTATGTTACTATAGCAAGTAAAATCTTCACTAGTATTCTCCTGTAACCAATAAGTATCTATGCCAAACAAATTCAAGAAAAATATCTGTGTGGCTTTAGATGTAGAAGCACCACCATTGATTATAAATTCAGGGTGACAAACAATGAAGAACTGCTATGAATACAACATTGATTTGCATATGCTGATTATATACCTTGGATAGTGTGAACGAGCTAAAGGAAATAGTAGCTGATATTGAAGGTATTTGGTAAAGAAAGGGCCTCAAGATAAATTAAGATAAGAACAAAAACATGAAAATATCTTCTAGGGAGTCATTTGGGACTACATGTTTAAGGACATCAGAAAATTTCCATACCTTGGATTAATACTTAATAAAAATAATATTTCTGAGGAGATTAATCGAAGAGTAATGTAAGGTAACAAGGCATATTTTGCAAATCAACCCCTCGAACTTCTGCGCAGGAAATGTAAATTGAAAATTTATGAAACCCTGATATGACCAGAAGTTTGGTATGACATTGGTCCTATCCACACAAGATGAAGCACCAAGAAGAAGATTTAAAGAATAATTAGGAGAATGTATGGCCCAGTCAAAGATGAAATGTGGAGAATCAGAATGAACAGGAAAATAAAGGAAATATTGGAAGAGAAGGATTTAGAAGGTTCTCCAAGTCAATGCCAAAGCCCCAGTCCAAGCCAAATCAATATAATTGTTAGACCATGTTGAAAGGATAGAAGTGCAGAATGCCCAAATTGTTAATTAATAGTAAGGTGAAAGGAGAAAGATAGAAAGACCACACAAAAGATGGCAGCAATATTTTAAAAAGGGTCTGAAGTCAATGGCAATAGGAAGATTGAGAAAGCAAAGATTTGATCTTAATGTAGGCAGTCAAGGCACACAATGGGCTGTGGATGATTACAATTCAAGTAGTTAGGTCAAATGATTTAATGCTTATGTAAGATAATTAGAAATTAAAAAAAAACAAGGAATGGCCCTAACTAATTAACTACAATCAAAGAAGGAAGAAAGTACTTTATGTACATTGAAATTTTGTACTGTTGAGTATATCCTGCAATAATAAAAAAATGTATCACAATGGGTTGTAAAGTTAAATGAAGAAGTTGCTTTGATTCAGGATAAATAAAATTGTCCAATAAATTGGTTTAAATTTGAATATATATTTAGAAGAATGGGTATTTGAATTCTCAAAAGATATTAATTTAAAAGCATATTCTATAAAAAGTAAAATTCAAGTCTTGAATCTAGATTCATCTCTGTGACTCCATCTAATCCCAATTATTTATAAATACTATAAAATCAATATGGTAATAACCCATGATTATCAATCATTGAATTGAATAGTTCATATTAAATACTCAATGAAATAATTTGCTTCTATTTACATGACAAAGATAAAGGATCATAACTGCTAATTAATCTAATAGTAAATCAAGGTAAATTCAAGTGCGAATTGAGCAAGCTAAAGAGGCTATTGTGGAGGATAGAAACAGTATTTAACATTGACCAAACTATAAGGAGGATGACAGTTTTTGATCTAGCCTTGATTTATGTTAAAATGATCAATGACTTTGAAGCAAGTTATAAAACTAATAACTGGTCAATAACTCTATTATATTGAATTCAAATATTTTAATGAAATTATCATAGTGTTCTCCTTTTGAGTAGAGCTATCCACATAAAGATATCTATTATTCAATTGCAAATAATTATTATGTATAAGCGACTGAATAAATATATATTTGAAACCATTACTAGAATCAAAATTCAAATAAATGACCTTAGTTGTTGCCTTCATAAATAAGTACATACACATACTATTCATGCATAAATATTTTGACTTATATCATTATCAGATTAATTTCATTAACAGGTTTTTTGCTTTACTGAAAGATAACCTATTTACAATATTACCTCATAAATGGGAATCTTTAATGCACATGGGATGGAAGCAATACCTGCTTTATCACAGCAAGTAAAATGAAATAACTATTTTAAATTTATTTTATGTTAACCTTCCCCAGTCCCTCAGCAATATATTTATTCAAGAAGTTAAAATTTAAGATTTTATTAAAAATTTTAATCTTAGTAGTTAATTCAAAGAAGATCTCTCTATTTTGTATACCTTCACATGAGTGTGACCATTAATTAGGTATCACTGACTCACATTGATAAACATAGATATAAATTTATATCTATTATCATAAAAGTTATGTCTGAGAACACCCATAAGCTAGAATATTTAGGTATTATGATGATTTCTAAACATTTTCTAATAATTTCCACATTTATTTTCTTTGGTAATTATTTAATCATGCTCATTCCACAAACTACGCATGCTTAAAATAAAAGAAAATATTTCCACCAATCATTTTAAAGAGATTGTAAAATTGTAGTCCACCACCATTCATTCACCAACAAACCATTCAACTCATTCATACCTTTCATTCTCATTCATCACTCAAACTAAAATCTATCATCTTGTTCCTATGCAAACATATCCTGTAGCAAGAGAGCTCTCTCTATCATATCACTTTCTGTATGTTCTAAGTAACTCGCTGCTAAACCTGTGCTATTTCCTAACACTCTTTCCTAAATAAGATCTTTCTCTTATTCCTACTGTATCATTTCTTTAACTAAGAATTCATGTGCACACCCAAACAAACCATTCACACAAATCATCGAAATACACTATTACAGACTAAGATAATAGAAAAGTGGAAATAAAATAAAAGAAAATAAGTGGAAATTATTCTAAATACTTTTAGGATGAACAATTTCTCATTCAGCAAACATTTCTTATTCACTTATATCAATTTCTAAATTCTAATCAATCTATACAAAACTATTTGAACCAAGTTTATTTAATATTGAGTAAACATAGATTAACATTTCGAATTTCATACAAATTAATATGGGTTTTCTCAAAATATAATCTTGGAAGTATATTGAATGTTACAATTTTGATTTGCTCTGAAAGAAAGCAAATTGCTCAAATGAATGAATAAAAGCAGATTTCATAAGTAGATTCTTATAACTCTTCTATAAAATTGACATTTCCATATCAGAGATTAATTGCATTAAGTTTCAATCTATCCTCAAAGGTAAATTTATATTTATGTGCATTTTAAATATTATGAGCAATAACACAAATGCTACTTATTTCTCACGAGGTGGAAACAATAGACCCTTTTTGAATTAAAACCTTTTATCTAATTTATAAACAATGGCTAAGAGGTATATAAATTTGATATAATAATCAATGTAAATATTTATTTAGCATCAAAGATTCCCATTCAATATAACAGAGGCATATATTTAATTAAATACCAATTGTAGAGATTTCATTACCTATAAGATACACCTAAAGAACAATCAAATGTGGCTGAATTAATATTTACAGCTTATTGCAAATCTGGATTTTTAAAATAACAGTTAAAATTATTCTTAGTAAAGTTAAATATAAACCAAAAAAGTTTTATTATCTATGAATGTACCTTTATTTCAGGATTGAACTTATCTAGATTAAATTTATTTTATGAGCATTCTAAAAATATTACCTTGAAGCAGTTAAATCACTTGAAGTTTGTCTTGATTTTGCTAAATTTAACATATTCAGTTATTAGATTCAAAAAATGAAAAAGCAAGTGTATGATAAAGTTGTGAAAAAATTAAAAATCAACAACTTTTGTCCACCACTGTGCGCAAGTTCAGACACTAGTTTGAAATATGGCCAGTGAATGAAATATTTTAAATTTGCTCCAAAAAATGTAACTTTGAAGATTTTAATCAAAAGTAGCTAGAATTATTTCTTCAACAGAAATTATAACACAGGAATTTAGAAAGCTATTAAGTCCCAAAAATGTGTATACTAGGATTATTCTAGAATTAAGTCACAGAGATGAAATTTGAAATAATAATATGTTATGCTAACGTACGATATGAATGCATGACAATCGCTAAGTAAATGCCAATGTTTTTCTATGTCCTTAAAATGAACATTTAAAAATGAAATCCCAATGAAAAGAAAGATCTCACTTAAAGTTTTGAATACTTAAAAAAATAGAGAATATAAGCTAAATGCAAATACACACATCCAATATGTGATAAATTCGAGAATTTGAAAATGGAGGATAAAAGGAGAAACTAGATGTGCCTAGAGTTTCAAAAGTGAGACTTTTGGAGTGGATAATTTAGATTCATTCACTATATAACAGCAGAAGAGAGACTAGGAAACTGAGTAGGAATGATAATGAATGAAAAGATGAGCAATAGGCATGCAATATAGTGAGAGGATGCAGTGACAAAGCTAAAAACAAAATAAATGAAAATAGTTATCATCAGATGTATATGCCAATGTTAAATGAGGTAAAATCAATAGGAAGGCATGGAGAACCTTATGTGTAAGACCAAGGGAGAGGAAATTTGTAATGGAAGATTGGAATGCAGTGGAAGGAAACAAAATGAAGTGAATTTTGGCTTTGAGCAAAAGAGGACAGTAATCATAATCTAGTGCAGGCCAAATGCAGTTTGAAACTAAAGAAATTGAAATTAAATGAGAAGACTTATGAATAAAGAGGTTTTAACAGCATATAAAGAATTAATGATTCAATTGTTTCAGGAGAAAGTGCTAACAAGAAGTGAGAGAGAAACTTATAATGATAACAGAATTGGAGGGAAAACAACAGACCAGAAAAGAATGGATAACAAAGGAATGTCAGGAGTTAAAGGAATGTCAGGAGCAATGGATTGAAGAATAACAGGAGTTCATTAAAGATAAGGAAGCCATCGTTAAAGAGTGGACACTATGTAAAGGGAAGGGTATAAAAGAATGAGATGGAAGAATTACTAACCCTCGAGGAGAGATGTGATACCATATGAAGACAGTTTGATCTGGCGGTATGGAGACTGGGATAAGAAGAGAACAGGAATCAACTTATCAAAGTATCAGGCGAAGGGCTACTGCAGACTGTGTACAATACAATAAGGATTAGCAGAAGCGCTAACATGCATTAACGTTCTGAAATGAGCTAAATTCTCAACAACTACGGTGAAAGCGGTCCCGGGTTCGATCGTAGGAGGGAGCAATGTGCGAAATGACATCCCACTGGAAGCAGTTTTGTCAAATAACACAATTCATGATAACCAAGTTCCGTGGCTTTCCTACGCTAATAAAATTGTCAACGATTATTAACTCATTCCTTTCACAGGAATACGCTGCCACTGTAGGGTAAGGGAAGGAAGGGAACGGTAACTAACTTTCGCGAGAAAATAAATTTCCCTTGATAAAGTTCACATTCGAAGGTTGATGCACCAGACGTTTTTAAATGGAATATTTTCAATATAAACTATAGAAGAAAGGACTTACTCCAAAAGTCTCCCAAGTATCGTCACTTCTTCGTAGCAAACTGCAGAGACGGCCGAAATAGTGTTGTGGAGCTCTCAGTCATATCGGAGAGTCAATGGCTGCGAATTGAGAAGCACTGCGATTAGCGATAGGAATGTTGAAGGAACATTTCATATTGAATACCTGTATCTTTTCTTAAAATCAATTCAGCGATACTTCATAAAATTGGTAGAGATTAATGAAAAGAATTGAACAATTTAACTCACCATAAATACCCGCGTTCCTCCGTCACAATTGGAAAATAACCATACGTTTTGAACGGCTAAACTGGACGGATTAAAGATAAATGCGTGTGCCGCCAATCATAACTCTCCCTTCTGCAATGAAATTAATTGTAAAGTTGTCATTCCAATCTTAAATAAAGAATACAACGCAGCTGCGAACTTCCTTTTAAAAAATGACCAAAACACACGACGCTACCCTACCGTTAAAAATGCTTAATAACTAGGAAACTTCAATTACCGTTGTATGGGCACTGTCTTCCGGAATTGAAAGGTACGATCCCATTTCACCGTGCGAATACGAGGTGCATTAAGAGGATCCTGAATATTGGGGTTTTTCATTACGGGGAGACATTGTCCGCGTTTTACTCCAGCGAACTAAAGATATTCCTGAAAGGAATCAAGATATACACTCCGATTTCCAATCAAATATAACAAATTCAAGGCATTGATGAATTAGTAAGTAAATCAGACAAATCCATCCACTATATCTAAATTCCTCGTTATTAAATATCCAAAAGCACTCAAATGAACGATTCATTCCGGTATCGACAGGAACTCCAGATTAACTTACTAAACGCACGATGAAAATCGTAATAGCTTACCTGTCAAACTTCGGGCATACACCCATGAACGTGCCTTCCGTGTGCCTTCGTTCCCTCTTCTTGAAATTCCCCTTCAGTCTAACCACACTCAACAACTCTCCTTCGCCGAATGAGCGAGGAACCGCAAGGACGAGTCTATTAAATGAGGGGAGGGGTGGCGAAAAAAAAGGCGATCGGTTTGCCGTCGTGAAAAATATTTCAAAAATATTTTAAAGTCAATTTACAGTATAAAATTCTGGAATTAAAATAATAATCTTGGCGAGACATTGAAAGAAATACTTTCCTAGAAGATAAACGGTGTTATTTTATTCAAATGATTGAAAATAGTATTACACCGCAACCAGAGACATCTACGATCTACGACATGCAGTCGCATGAAACATTATCGGCAGATAGCTTCCGCAGTATTCCAAATGTTTCGATTAAAATTTTTATTTACAAAATATACACACAATCATTTTTCGTTATTAAAGTATGTATGATCGGCGAGAGGTTGAATTGCTATTAGTTATTTATTCGATTCCTCGTATCCATTTAATACTTTGACTCGATCTTCCTTCAAATTAACTTAAAAAATAGTAGGGTAGACCGGGGGAATCGCGCCACCTTAAGGGAAATTGAATTTTCATGCAGAATTGTGTAAGAATTAATGTAAATCGTAATCAACATAGCATACTAGAGTTCATATCCTATCTTGTAGTGATTTTTAAAAATCGAAATCTTTAATAGAAATTAAATAAAATCGTATTTTCTAAAAGCTTGCACAGTGGCGGAATTACCCCGGTACCTGGGGTTATTCCGCCACACCATCAAAACACAGCAAATAATCTATGAATAATGGAAAAGGATGTAATAAAGCACAACATATAGCACTAAATAAGATTTAATGAAATGAAGAAATTAAGAAGTTTAACAAAAATCACACATGTAGTAAATGACTCTTAGTTAGTCTATACCATACTATTCTTAAAAAAAAAACATCTGTAGGCCTAGTGAATGGCTATTAGGCCTAGTTAGTCTCTGTCATTCTAATCTGAGCAAAAATCACATGTGTAGTTTTCTGGGGAATCGTAACCACTGCACTCTGAGTGTGCCCATTTTCCACATATTACACACCGATACCACATTTCAGAAGTAGGACCATACTCCCCACACACTAAACAGTATTCAACGTCATTGCCAAAAAGATCAAAAGCATTGTCGTCATCATTGTCGTCACAAATTTTGCTTAATGGCACATCTTCCTCCGAAGAAGAGTCAAAGTCTATTTGACGTCTACAGGTGCCACGTTTTGTCTTAGTTTTCCTTGTTTCTTCGTTCTTAATTCGTGGTTTCTTTTTAGGCTGAAGGTCTATGCCTAACTTGCTTGTAGAAATTTTCAATAGTTTTGCTGCTGCTCTTTTGGCAGCATTTGATTTTTTCAAATCTTTCTGTTTCCTTTTTTCTAAAGCTTCTTCAAAAGTTGCTTTCATTGGAGTTGATGTCAGGATTAATGACTGCCCTTTCCGCCTAGCATTGCTCTTTAGCTGTTCAGCTGCCAAAGCTGGGAGTGGAGAAAACTTATGTATAACAGATGTTATCTTTCCACTGATGTTAGAGGCTGTCTCGGGAGTGATTTTCTTTGACATTCCCGATGGACCTGGCAGGCCTAAGTAACCATCCTGCTTATTGATAGCAACTGTTGGTTCTTCAGCGACTTGATTTTGGTCTATAGAAGGAGGTTCGTTGTTCACAGGTGTCTGAGATACGTTGTTGTTAGGCTTGGTTGGAGATTCTTCTTGAAGATTTTCCTCGCCATCTGGGTCCTCAATGACAGGTGCTCTTAAACGGCGTTCAGACACGAAATCTTCTTCTTTAAACTTGTCTCGATTTACTGGATGAATGCCTGTGCTTTCAAAGCCTGATATGGCTTTTTCTATGGTCGCCACATTCATATAAGCTTGGTTGAAAATGTGAGCAATGTCGTAGGGTGTGATTTTCTGATAAACATTAGCCCTCATAAACTTGTCGCACTCCTTATTGAAAGCGCTTTTCAGTGGAGCATAAAAGGACACATCTAGTGGCTGGATCTTGTGTGATGTGTGAGGAGGTATAGACAAAATGTGAATGTGATTCTTGCGGCAGAATGTGTAGCTGTCCAAGGAAATGTAGCTCCCATGGTTGTCCAGAACTAGGAGAACCGGTTCGTCTTCAGTTGGTCTGCAAAACCGCTTAAAATGTTGCAACCAGTCCAAAAAAAGATCCTCATTAGACCATCCGTTGTGAGAGCAACCATAAATCGAACCGGGTGGTCCACCGCGTTCAAGAAGAGGCGTCATTCTTTTGCGAGGAAAAATAAACATCGGGGGCACATACTGGCCGGATGCACTGAAGGCACAGACTACGGTGACGTTTCGTCCTCTTTCCCAACTAGTTACTCCACCAACTTGTTTCTGTCCCTTTGGCACTAGAATGTGGCCAGGCTTCTGAACAGTTGAAATCCCAGTTTCATCCATGTTGAAGACTCGGCTGGCTGGAAATTTTTGTTTGTCCGTTAGATTTTCGAGGTTCTTAAAAAATAAGTCTACTTCCGTTTTGTTGAACCCTATTACTCGGCTAAGACTTGTAGCAGATGGTTTCCGCAAACTGATCTGAGGATTTCTTTTCCGAAATCCTGCTACCCAATCCTCACCAGCCATCTGGGTTTCCTCATTAAAGTTGTGGCTGATCCTAAGCTCTTCTGCCACAGAAAACGCCAACCGCCGCAAGTCTGTTATGGTTATTCCGTAGAACATGTTAGCTAAATCGATTACTCTGGCTGTTAACTCCTTTTCCTGCTCTTTATTAAACACAGGCTTTCTTCCCATACAAGGCTCGCACGTTTTTTTTGATTTTAGTCTGTCCCGTAACGTCGACCTTGGAATGGCAAACTGTACAGCTACACCTTTTACTGATTTTCCTTCTGAAACCAGCTGGACAGCTTGTTTTAACGTTTCTTCGGTCCATTGGGCCTTTTCAGTTATTCTTTTCCGGATGCGTGGCATCTGGAAAGAAAACTAATAGGTTGTAGGGCCAATATATGAAATCTCGATCTTTACGGGGTTATGCCACCACCCACACAGAGTGGCGGCATTACCCCGGAGTGATGTGGCGGCATAACCCCGGTAAGACAAAATGGTGTAGACGGATTGTTTAGGGGAAGGTATATAGGATAGCCTGGCGTTCAAACTAACAACGTGTAAACATGGCTAAATAGTTGCTCTTTTCAACTATATATAACTGATTTATTTAACTTAAGGTTAACAGTCACTTACCACTTAGTTTCAGAAGACTCAAAATTAGATGACACTCACTAAAAACCGTATTTTTTGTTATAACGTTACACCAACACACCGCATGGCCATAAGCGTTTCTACTACTGATTACCGTGTTTCCCGCTAGAGTTCAGCGCTCACAGCCCCCCATCCACACACACCCCTGGCGAGATACAAGGGGTGGCGGCATTGTCCAGTGTGGCGCGATTCCCCCGGTCTCCCCTAAATTGTAGATGATAAGGATAATTTTAGTTAAATCGCCCCTGCATGCATTCGCATTATGGAAGTCAGCATATGGATCTGCATAGATTTGGAATATGGAACTAATTTTCCTGAAACATATCCCGAAGCCTCGCATAAACAAAATTTCCTATTGTCACGGTTACAATCAAAGCTATGATTTGCCGAATTTCAGGCCAATTTGAGGTTTGTTGAAGTACGCGCGATATATTATTACTGTCATTAAAACAAGATTGATGCTGTGATCCATTTCTCTTTCCTTCATTGATAGGTTTTGTTGCTGGGCGATCTCTTACCATCCATTAGAAAGTGTTGAGTGCAGATTAATATTTAAGAATCCCATCGGAAATGCGCTTTCGGAAGCCGAAATATTTTAAAGAAAGTGTAACAGATCGAATTCTATGAAACCACGTAGGAGAGCCTGTATCTCTGACATGGCATGTATTGCTGCCAACAAGAGATTACTTGAATTTGGGTAAATGACTTCACTTTCTACTTGTTTAATTTAGACTTTGACAAGAGAAGCTCGGCGCCAAGCAACTGCTTTTCTTAGACGAGGAGCGATACGGAAAGCTACATTTCAACAGCTGTTAAAGAGTGCCGCAGAGGCATGAATCAGATGGAGTTTCACCTCTATAATAATCAGGGCCCGATTAAGAATGCGGGGGCCCCAGGGCCGATCAATGTGTGGGGCCCTTTTGCGGTCACAATTTAATTACATTATACAATAAGATTATGTCTTCAATTATTTTATTTATTTATTATCACAATTTTAGCTTAGTCATCTAATACAGCGCAGAAGTCAGTAGAGTTAAACATGAGTAAATTGTTTCAAATTGCATCTGTATACAGAAGTAACAAATGTACTGTCATATTGTAATATTAAAAAAACTTTTTAGGGCATTTCTCATTCGCGAAATTCTTAACAATATCATCAAAAGTTATTTCGCGTAGTATGTCTCTTTCTGAACTGAGAAGTACCTTTTTTGTAGGGCCCCTCAATATGTGGGGGCCGCGGCCCTGTCGGCCCTGCCCTTAACCCGGCCCTGAAAATAATACTGATATTCCTTTTTCTCAGAGAAGAAAATAGCGTCTGAACATGGAGGCGTTGCCACTTCTGATGTTTTTTCACCATTACAATTGCCGATTCCTTAATCTTAGACTCAAATTTCGGCATTTCTTGCTCGAATTATAGTGTAATTACGCTAAGAATATAATGTTCTTTCTTGCTGTACGGATCAATTCTTTTTATTCACAAATAGTCACGATCTGCTTCGATTAAATTAACATATAATTACAGAACCCGCGTCATTCTCATTTCTTCCAAATCACGTTTAATAAAACGTCTCCAAGTTGAATGCCAAGGGTAGGGAAGTGGTGTTCGCCTTTAGAAAAACGATCATTCTGAAAATCAGCAACCTCAGTGTCATCGGTTCGATACCAGAAGGCCCCAAATTCACGATTTTTCCCATTTAATGCATTGCTTCGATTTTCGGGAATTTCTAAAAAATACTTTCCGGATAGCTAAAGAATCAAAACTCAAGGAGCCTACAGATATGGTCATGATCTATCGAAAACATAAATGACGTTCACAGAAAATGTCCTGTGTTCGATGCTAGGACGGTGCAAAAATCGGCCGTTTAAAATAAATTGGGGTAGTTTTTCATTATTTTTTTATTAACTTATCAAAATGATAGGAAGTTCTCGCTTTGCTAGAAGATGTATATTAATACTCGGTTTAAGAAAATAAATTATATAAGACCATGCTTTTCCTGGGTTCGATGCCAGAGCACATTACAATTTCTCACATAAGGAATATAAGGGAAAAGTAGGACGTCGTTTGAGGTAGTTGCAGCAAATATTCCTGCTTGAATTTTCACACATACCTAGAGATGGTGAACTGCTGTTGTGCTGCATAGGAGACCCGGGTTCGATGCCGGACGGATAAAATGCAGTGTATTTTAAGAATATTCTCAATACTTTTTCTACTTTTGATGACCCTCTCGATATGATGTCGACTTGTAATTTGTGTTATCGATATGCTTTCAGTACGCAAGCAACATTTTACTCGTATATGTTACGCCGAACCTGATGACTACGTAGCGAGCACGCGCAACCGGAGGTAGTGGAGGGAACACTATTCAACCATGAGTCACCTGCACATGCTCGGATATGAAAGTGGGCCATTCATCCAGTTACTAGTTTGGATCCATTCGATTTAATTTGCAAAGAGACGGAGAGGTACTGGCTTGACCGCTGGAGGAGGAGGGGAGACTTCACCCCATAGAGCCTTCCAACCGGCATTTAGAGGAAGAAGTGTATTTACTGCAAGGCTGCTTGAACTGCCATCGAAAAGCTTTATTCGATTTCGATAATGGTTGGCTTCTTGTGATGGTTACGATGCTGGTTCCTATGCATCATTTTCTTTCACTTTATTTTTCCAAAAACCATATTGAAATAGTAGTAATCCAAGAGGTATCGTAGACTTCTGTTATATATCCTCAACCAGCGTAAAATAAAGCAGCCGCTTGTCTGCTGACTCACGCTCTCCCAACAATGTAAATACTCGACAATGTAATCAATCGTGGTAATTACTGCTACTACAATACGATTTTCTTCGAAAAGGAAAATGATAGCGAGTGGTGACAAACGAGTAACCTAACCAGTACGAATCAATTTGGTTCCCGGGTTTACGTACGAGTCAAAACCTCATTGAAACTCAAATTGGTGTTAAATACGTGTTTAATTATCCAAACTACAAAACGGCTCTCTGATTGGCATCGCTAGTCAAAGTCAATATCCCTGGCTAGAATTACAGTTTAGAGACCATTTTTGGGAGCTGCGGCGTAAGTAAGCTTTCCCAAGGATGCATCTCATTTCAATTCCAACACAATCATTTCGGATTACTTTTTTTTAAACCTACCTCAAAGATGTAACCAATTTATCGGCTATTATTCGTATATATTTTAACGATTTCGATGCCCTGAAGGAAAATATTCCTAAATATTTAACAAAAGACATTTTAATTGATAACGACAGCGGTCAATTGTCTCATAATTTCATAAAACCCCGTGGCCAGTTCTCCTTCGTCGGTATTCGCAGAGGCCGTTATAGTAACCAGAACTCCCTCCTAATACTACGCCCAGGGCCGAATTTAGGGCAGGACAGACGGGGCCGCGGCCCCCACATTTTGGAGGCCCCCCACAAAAAATGTGAGCAAATAGGTTTTTTAATTTTTTGAGGATTTAAGTTGACAACATTTTCGTGAAAGTGATTCCAAATGCTGTCGGATTTGTTTAATAAAACTGCTGGAGATTCATTTAATAATTTCCTAAAAAATGTATAACATGTATTTTTAGGTTATTAATTTCATTTTATTTATTTTTATATTTTTATACTGACTAATTGTACGAGTGAAAGGTTGTTGTAGAAAATGAAATTGATCGAAAGTTGACTTCGTTCGGAAGAAGATCGACTGGTTCATTCTCAGTTCAGAAAGAGACATACTTCGCGAAATAAATTTTGATAATATTGTTAAGAATTTCGCAAATGAGAAATGCCGTAAAAAGTCTTTTTAATTTTACAATTTGACAGTACATTTGTTACTTCTGTATACAGATGCAATTTGAAACGATTTACTCATGTTTAACTCTACTGACTTCTACGCTGTATTAGATGACCAAGTTAAAATTTTGGTAATAAGTAAATAAAATGAATTGAAGACATAATCTTATTGTATAATGTAATCTATTTGTGGCCGCAAAAGTGCCCCCACACATTGACCGGCCCTGGGGCCCCCACACATTGATCGGCCCTGGGGCCCCCACATTCTTAATTCGGCCCTGACTACGCCCTTTTAGATTCCAATTTCTCTATGAATAATAAGCATTAGACTCGTCTGTCCAATTTGCGTGTGTCCTCCGACGATGCCTCATTCCTTCCCCTACACTTCATCACAGCGAACTTCTCTTGAAAGCCATTCATTGCCATTTCCGAAGCATTACGCACAGCTAAGTTAAGCGTGGAAATGAACATGCACGCGTGGAATAGTAAAGAGAAGGCCTTCCATTCCTCAGACGTATTCCCTTTTTCTTCTTTCCTCTTACTTGGAGGAGGAGATCGAAAGCAAATCTTAATGAACATACGAGAGAAATTGCGAGGTGGTAAATCATTGCGATAGGAATTACGAACACTTTATTCAAAATCAAATGGCAGGAATTCATGAATTTTTATATATCACCCGAACAGAATGGAGCTAGTGAGGGAGATTTCCAGACGATAGTGGAAATGGCGAAACAACCTATCGCCAATATTCTGAATATGCTTTAAATAACTGGGATAGTACGTTGAAAAATAACGAGTATAAATAATAATTAATTTTCAACTGTTTTGTTTTACAGTAGACCAGGGAAGTTTAAATTTGGGTGCCCCTTTTATCCGTGGGATTGGAAATTGGGTGAAGTAGGTTTTGATTTGCGATTCAGAGTACAATAACAATACTTGTTATTCGTAACCAAAATAACAACAAACAATACAAAGATAACACGACGGGCGTGGTGTGCTATTATTTCAGCTTCATCTCATTTTTTTCATTAGCAGTCGAACCGATGAGGCGTATTTTGTGCTCTCTATGCGATAATCAAGTGATCTTTGAGATTTACAAAAGTTGTTTTGTGTTTAAAAACTACATTGGTTTTTCAACATTTTTGCGTAAAACCAAGCAGGTAAACATCTTTAAAATCATTGTGTGTGAATATTATTACATTTAAAAACATTTTTGCATGAAATTTGGTTCCGTGACTCATGGGCGGCTATTTTGTATAACATAGCTCGTGGGGAATGTCGAAGTACTTTTTGTGGGGAATATCGAACCACTTACTTTTTGACATTTGTCAAGTAGATAATGTATTTTTTATGATCCTTATTGGTTTTTCATGCGAAATCACAATAAATTCATGCGAAATCACAATCCCGGCTGAGTCGGATTTTTCCGATTCAGGGAATGGTCGTGTGTGTTCGTTGTTGCTGTTGCCTCGGTGAAGCACCTCCTGAAAAGTTCAGTAGAGCTTAGGGGGACTTCACCGGTGAAGGGCAACAGCAGGTAAGCAATTAAGTAAGCAATTAAATTATCGACCAAAAACAAGTTAGAGGTAGTTTTTCAAACAATTTTTTAATTTTTTTTGTAATTTAACGTCAATATGCCGCGTTACGTTGCAAAAGAAGATCGATCGGATGATCTCCAAGAATATTTAGCGGCCATAAAGGAGATTTAAAGCGACAAGAAATCGTCACGAACTGAAACTGAACGAAATTCGTGCTTCAGTAACACCAAAGAAGAAGCAGCAAGAGCCACCAACTACTGATGAAGACGTGGATGATGATTCCTGCATCATTTGCGGAAAAAAATTGGCAAAGAAGTAGAACCGAAACACCACGATTCATTGCAACGAGTGCGATGTGTACACATGACTGATGGCTGTTTCACATGCAAAAAATGCGACTCCGAATAAACAACATCGATTTTTCTCTATATTTTTCCTTAAATTCTTATGTTTTTTCATTACAAAGTCATAAATGAACGTTTTACATCAATATTTGTTCAAATTTTCTCAATTTGCAAAGTGGTTCGACATCCCCCACAAATTTTCAAAATAGTAAATTCGAATATTTTTGTATAATCCTTAGAACTTTGAAATAAAATCGAATTTCTGAATTATGCAACTCCCAAAACGAGGCATTTTGCTTCTAGTTTAACCTCCATTTCTCAAATTTTGAAAAATTACCATTTTCGGGTGAGTTAAGAGCAGTGGCAGATCCAGGGGGGGGGGAGCTATGGGGGCTGTAGCACCCCCCCAGAAGTCACAGTAAAAAAAAGGAAAATATCTTAGATGTATCATCGTTCATACTATTGAGATGTGAAGAAAATATTGTTTATCTACAACGATAGATAATAATAAGCATAATTCAAATATGTATACTGAGTTTAATTTTATAAAATTTCTTACAAAAATCGATAAATAGAAAATGAATCTTTAATCCCAACTCTCAAGCTACAGCTCGATCCTAGATCCTCCACTGGTTACGAGTAAAATGTAGCTTGTATATTGCAAGCAGATCAACAACAATAATTTCATATCGTCATCATATCGGGACGGTCCTCAAAAGAAAAAAAAGGATTGAAAATATTCTTAAAATTAGCTGCAATTTAATCGAACCCAGGTCTTCCTGGTGATACTTTCTATGCAACACAACAGAAGATCACCATCTCTAACTATGTGTAAAATTTCAAGCAGAAATATTGGCTGCAACTGCCTCAAACGATGTCCTACTTTTCACATATATTCCTTCTGAGAGAAATGTTATTGTGCTCTGGCATGGAAACCAGGAACTGTTCCATCTTATCTATATTTTTTCTTAAACCAATTCTTACCATACATCTTCTAACCAAGCAAGAAGTTCCTATCAATTTGACAATTGCATCAAAACAAATAATGAAAAACTACTCCCATGTATTTTAAAGGGCAGATATTTGCATCATCCTAGCATCGAACCCAGGATATTTTCCGTAAAAATCATTTATGATATCGATAGACCCTGTCCATATATATATGCTCCTAGAGTTTTCATACTCTACCTATCCGGGAAGTATTTTTTTTTAATTCCCGAAAATCAAAGCAATGCATTTAAATGGAAAAAATCGGGATTTTGGGGCCCTCTGGAATCAAACCCATGACACTGAGGATCATAATTGCAATTTTTCTGGCGGTTACACGTAATGGCCAATACGTCCTAAAAATTTCAACTCAATCACCCTTGTGGTTTACCCTGTGAATTTGTATCCTTTTTATATATATGGATATATATCCATGAATGAATCCGGAGAAGCATCTATATATAATAGATGAGTCAAAATCAAAGTGTGGTTCAACATTCCCCTACTATATCGTTTGAGAAAAGATTCATACCGATTTTAGGTATTTCACGAAGTCAATCAGGTGATGTTTTTGAAATAAAACTGTCTAAGGAACATCATTAATTACCTGATATAAGAGAATAAATTTTAACTCTCTACATTCTTCGTATAATCTGGTTGAATATCACTGATTATGTGTGGACCTGTTCCACCTATTACAGGAAGAGAGCAGAGGTTTAATTCCATTAGGGCAAAATATGCTCCAACAAAGGTTAAAAATGCTATTCATTGTACTGATCTACCAGAAGATGGAACACTAGAGGTATACATTATTTCTAATAAATGATTATATTTATATAAAGTTGTATTACTAGCCTAAGTGTGATGATACATAATTTCTTGTATAGTGGAACCAAAAAAAAAATTGTACTTTTTATGATGCTGATATTTGCTATTGCTCTTATTTTTGCAATTTCATGTCAGATATTTTTACTTTTCAGGTGGAATATTTCTTCAAAAATTTTGGAATAGCATTGGCATAATGTAGACAAACATTCCAAGGTTAATTAAAATTCATATATATAGATATAGGAGTAAAATATAGCTTGCATACTGCAAGCAGATCAACAACACTATTTATATCGGCATCATGTTGGGACGGTCCTCGAAAGAAAAAAAAAGGATTGAAAATATTCTTAAAATTCGCTGCAATTTATTCGTCTGGCATCGAACCAGGGTCTTCCTGGTAAACTTACTATGCAGCACAACAGAAGATCACCATCTCTAACTGTATGTGAAAATTCAAGCAGAAATGTTGGCTTCAACTACCCCAAACGACATCCTACTTTTCCCATATATTTCTTATGAGAGAAATTTTAATGTGCTCTGGCATCGAACCCAGAAATAGTACGGTCTTATCTAAATTTTTGTCTTAAACCGAGTCTTAATATACATCATCTAGCAAAGCAAGAACTTCCTATCATTTAGTTAAGTGCATTTAAATAAATAATGAAAAACTACCTCAATGTATTTTAAATGACAGATTTTTGCATCGTCCTTGCATCAAGCGATAATTTCTGTAAAAGTCATTTATGTTTTCGATAGATAATGACCATATATAAAGACTCCATGAGTTTCGATTCTCTACCAATCCAGGAAGTATTTTTTTTTTAATTCCCGAAAATCAAAGCAATGCATTTAAATGGAAAAAATCGGGACTTAGAGGCCCTCTGGAATCGAACCCATGACACTGAGGTTCAAAATCGCAATTTTTCTGGTGGTTGCACGTTACAGCCAATACGCCATAAAAATTTTAAGTCAATGACACTTGTGGTTTAGCCTGTGAATTTGTATCCTCTCTATATATATGAATGAATCCGGTGAAGCGTCTATATATAATAGATATAAAATTCAATGAATTTTCAGGATATATTTTTAATCTTATCACGTTGGTGCATTTAACAATTGGAAAATATTAAATAAAGCTTTTCTTAACTTATATATTCAGTTATTGTTTTCACTTTGTAAGAATTGCCTACGTATAATTTAACAAAGAACAACTTTATTGTGCAAACCCAGAACTAAGAATTACTATCTGATTCATTAACTTTTCCACAATAAATGCAGTATTAAATATTTAGCTTTTGTAATTAGTTGAAGTTTTTTTCTGAGCTAAAGTGAGCCAAAAGATATAGAAAATGAAGATTTTTGCAAAAAAAATGAAATTAAATGATGGCAAGAAAAAGTAAACTTAGGATTAGTAAATTTTATGGCAAAAAGAGATACCCTGGTGCTATTTATCAATTGATGATCTGATAAAAATCTTCATTAGGTGTCTCTGTACATACAAGGCATGATAATTGATGCTTGGCAATGTTTGAGCCCATATGCATTTTTAAACGCTTTATAGGCGGTAACACTAATGCAGGATAGGTAACAGGGATAATTTCAACACATATAGTCACAATTAACTCAGGCAGGTTATTTTATTGGGAGCAAAAGGTAATGGGGAATGCAGATTAAGCAACAGTGAGGCATTAGGGTAACAGGTAAGGGTAGGGGAAGACATGGGGATAAAATAAATCATTTCAGATGGCAGAAGGTGCTGCTTGGCTGAAAAGAAAGGTGAAGTTACGTATTATTGTATGTACCTCGGGTAGTGTGATTGGTGTTGTGAAAAATGTTATTTTTTGTCAGTGTGAAATGTAACGATGAAGAGAGTGTTTGTGTTGTTGTGGTGAAGATTACCATTTACGTTTGACTTTCTTTTTATAAGGAATGAATTTTCATTTTGTTACAACCATTCTTGGTTGTCTTATTCTTTTCTTTTATCGGTGTTCCTTAGGGGAATAGTTCCAAATGTTTTGGAGGAGAGGATTCTCTAGGTTTCATAATTTTAGTTCAAATTTTTCAACCATTTCAACCAACCATTCAACACGAGATTACTGACAGTGGTTAGCTGATGGTAGCTTTCGATTTCTTTAAGAGGCACTTTAAGAAAGTAGGTGACCTTCATGGGATGTGGTTTTCTGTTTGGTTTTGAGGGTTGGCAACACTGAGAGGAAGAGGGGGATCTCCGGGCAGGAGCAGGGCAGTATATAAACTCACGTTGTAGCGCCCAGTTGCATGATAGATAAGAAGAAAGGAAGAGAAGCAAAGAAGAAACAAAGATGAGTAGAGAAGTTAAGAAGAAATGAAGCTGAGACAACTAGATGAAGATTGATGATATGAGTAGAAAATTGAAGAAAATAGGAAAATTGTCAAAATTCGCAAAAACATCGCAGATCGACTGTTTTCAAACGCTGCTACTGACTCCAAGAGAAGAAAGGGAGATTGAAGCAAAGAAGAGAAGCAAAGAAGATACGAGGATGAGTAGACAAGACTAAAAACAATGAAGCTGGGACAAAAAATTATGAATTGAAGGATGAGAAGAAAATGAAGGAAAATTGTAAAAATCATGTGAATGTTAAAAATTCGTGGCCCTAGCCGGGTTTTTTGGACTCTAATATTCTACGTACAATTGATCAAAAAATGAGATAACTATTATTTTTCAAGAAAGAATAATTCAGAGGATAAAGTCTTTCGGGACCAGGCGCCGCTAAATCAGTATTCCTTTTAGAAGAGAACAAGAGTTGAGTTGAGTCCAGTTGCACGATAGATAAGAAATCTTGCCAAGTGTGATTTGCTTCCTACTCACAGAAGGAATTACACCCACGGAAATATTTTCACTAATCAAAAAGGTTTACAGCAATGAACAGAACGAATGTGTTTGAGCGGTATATGAAGTTTAGTGGAGGCAGAACAAATATTCATGATAAACAAAGACCTTCAATTTAGACTGATGAATTGGTGCAAAAAATTGAGGAAACTGTGTAGACCGCTGATGGCAATGGACGAAATTTCTGCGCTGTTTCCACAAATGAGATGAGAAAATAACAGAAATGCTGGGATACTGGAAGCTGTGAACAAAATAGGTCCCAAAATGGCTGACACAGCAGCACAAGAAAAATTGAGTCAATAGCGCCTGCAAGTTCCTTGAGCAACTTGAATTGGAAGGTGAGGATTTTTTGAGCTTTTTGTGACTTGAGATGAATCGTAGGTGGCTCATTATGAGACAAAAGACATCACAGTGGTGTTATACCAATTCCCCATCTGCAAAATAATTCAAAACTTCAATTTTTGTCCAAAAAAATCGTAGCCTCAGCGTTTTGGGACTTAAGTGTATTGAGAGCCCTTAAAAAAACTCAAAATGGTTATTCATAGAGGTGTTTGTAATTCTTTTTTATTTTTTCTGAAATTTGTTGATTAGAAAAACAAATTGTGGTATTGTGTATTTTTATTACGTTTCCCAAATTTGGTGCTACTAATTTTCACAGAGTCTCATTTAAGCAAAGGAATAATATTAGGCACACTCTAGCATAAACATTAAAAGCATTGGAAATATTAATAACTGTAAATTTTACAAAATATTAAATTAAATTTATTTAAAACTGTGCTGTTTACACCTAAGGAAAATGCTTCCCCAGCTGGGGATCAACAAAACATGATATTTTCATTAAAAACATATAGACACAATAAATATTTGGAAAAAGAAAACATATTTCTTCGTTTTTGAGTGAGATTTTGTGAATTAATTGCAAAATATCGAAGCTGAATTCCAGTAAACAAAGATGTGATCAAAAATATGACAAAAAATACGTAAATAACACAATTATATATTGTACATTTATTTAAGTCATACCAAAATTACATTTCCCCCTCTTACAAACGATGAATGAAGCGAATATCACCAAAATCTGTTCTGCTTATTAAAACTGTTGAAATTAGCGTTATTTTGCTAAATCGGCCAAAATTCGCATTGTTTGTAGGTTTTATCGCTTATTTCGATTAACAAACACCTCTAGTTATTCAAAACAAAAGGAGGAGAACGCTGACAAGATGGGAGTGCATGACAATGACTCCTCACACAGCCACTCATTTGGTTGGGATGTTTTGAACCATCCCTGTATTCCACTGGCACTTTCTCGAAGGCACACATGGATGGAATTAAATTTCCAACCGACGGTCAGCTGCAGCAAGAGGTTCTGAAGTGGGAGGGAGGGCATGAAGAAGCTTGTGCTCACAATATGCATTGAATGATTATGTGGAAAATTAGGCAACTAGTGTATCAACAACATCCTATTTTTTCGAATGCTCTTTGATTCATTACAACAATAATTGTGTATCTTATTGCTATCATTTCCTTCTTTATATTATGAAATATCGTAAGATTTCCTTGTACTGTTTTACGCTATTTTGTGACATTTCACCTTCTATAGCTTTATTCTTCCATGATTCACTACATGCTAATCAATTGTACCTAATGGATTATTTTTTATTTTCCATTTATGCTAATATTTTTGTTCCACACAGCACAATGTCTATACTAATAGTAAAATGTATGAGGGCTAATTCCTGTAATAAAGTAAACTATTATCATAATTAATATTATGTATAAAGAGATTGTCCTCATATTTAGTCATTAGAAGTTGTCAAATTTGATCGTCAGGTCTTGAATATATTATTTAGCAATTAGAATACAAGTCATATTTGTTATGGCAAGATATTTCAGGTTTATGATATTAATATTTTATATTATTAAATCTATATAATTTAATCTCTCATTTTAGCTTAATTCAATGGGACAATTTACCGTAAATTAAACACTTCTGCAGAAATCCCACTCACTCTAATAAATTGTTGCCGCAATCTGTTGATCAATATGAATTAACGTCAAAGTGTAACAGAGCAAAGAACGGGCAAAAATTTATAAATAGAACCTTGCAGATTGGACAAAACATAAAGCAAAATAAAAAACATAGAAAATTAACTGTAATTAACTGAAAAATTGAGCACACACAAATTTTTTTATGATGCTAAATGTGTGTGTAAAACAGCTTGTGTTTCTGCAATACGGCCATTACTACATAACACTTATTCTCAAAAAGGTTTACTCGAGATTACGTCGAAATTCTTTCTAGATAGATATTAATACCCTGCGCCTTTTGGGGTGTGGCAGGGGGAATACACACCAGTTGATCTTAACTACTTCTTTACTTGGTTATTGTGGAGCATTGTTCGTGTAGAGATTGGATTTTTAAAAAGACTCGTCCTAGCATCTATTTCTCTTATGTTCACTATCGGATTGGTAGCAGGGGATTGCCCGATACGGGTTTTATCTTCCGCAAATGTAGTTTCCCTGAATTTGTAAGCAATCCTTTCAGTTGCACTCTCCAAACCAAGGATTTCACCAATCTTATCCTGATTTGGAAATTTTCTGTTTTCCAACCAGGTTGTGTCATTGAAAATATTTTCCTGTTGTTCTGTTCACTCTAATTCATCATATGCACGTCATCTCCAAACAAGAATAGAAGTACAGTAGAGGATCGTTTATCCAAACTTTTAGGGGCGGAGGTCGGTTCGCATAAAGGATATGTTTGGATAATAAGTATTTCAACCTGAATGAGAAAAAGGAACTGAAAAAAAGGCCTTGACGGGTTACAGTACGAAATAAGTGATGATAATGCACATAAATATTATTGAAAACTTTCATTTAAAAAAACTATAGATGACTGTCCCCGTAAGGTTTTTCTTTCCGAAATGACTACCCTTGAGTGAGATTCTGCAACAAATTGAAGAATTTTATATCATTTATAGTTTTCCTACTAATATTGCATTCCTGCTGAAGATTGGATGAAATGACACCACGGTGTAGTTAATTTAATATGTCCACTTTTTGCTGTAACAACGGCACCTGCCTTTTTCTCTTGACGTTCCCACCGCTTGAACTAGCTACTAGACATGTTTTCTTATTATTTCCATCTATTTAGAAGGTTAATTAATATAGTATAAATAATTACTCCCTCACACCTTCAAAAAACACGCATAGCGGTGGCGTTCAAAATTACTGTTTATCTATCGTGAAATGTTCGTAGTTAGTATGTGTTGTTGTTTAGAAGTTCGGATAAATGATCCTCTACTGTAGTTGGTTTTATGGTGGTTAATTTGATTGGAACTTTAGTCATTGCTTTTTATTTCAAAGAAAGGAATTTATTCTGATGAAACCCCATCTGGGTCTGATGGGTCGACAGGAAAACAGCAGTGGTGAATAAACCACCGCCAAATATCAGTATATCATTTTATTTCCATAGTGAAAAAGGTAAAGTTAAGAGATTAAAAGACGACGGTACAATATTTTAAAATCATCATAGCCATACGCAACACGCAATCAAACAAACGCGTCAACCCTTTTTTATACACAGATTGAAATTCTCCTTTCTGAATCTAATTACCCTGTGGTCCATGGCAAATTAGTGACAGCTTTCCCACCGGATATTGTATCGTTTGCGAAGAGCACTTACGTTACGAAGAAAACATGATTCAATTCGAAAACTGCGTACTTTGAAAAACTACCAGCAAATGCCAAATCAAACCTCCTTCTGACGCTCAGCCAACACATAACAGCTACATATATACACTCGTACATATGCGTATCTTTGAATACTGGAAATAAAACAGCCGCAACGCATCAAAGACTGGGTATGCCTTAAACTTGCAAACAGCACCATTTTTGCAAACGTTTATAGCTGCTGAAAAACTCCAAACCACCAGCTGTCACTCGTGGAAAAAAATCAGCTACTCAATCAAAACAACTTCTATAAATATATTTAAAAAAATCGCCTTGCGCTCTCTGCTACCTCGGCAACAAAAAAAACTTCTGCGCATGGAAAAAAATTTAAAAATAAAATAATAAGGTATTCCTTGGAACAGATTACGGATATCTAGTCTAAAGATAACTCGATCTAATGCCTAACTACCAATGTACTTAACTACGTAAAGTTTCGTAGCGCACAAGTGCAAACGAATCTAATGCTTTAAGGATTTTAGAACTCAGACGATGCGAAAGCAAGCAATGCAGCAGAAATCTCTTGGGTTGGCTCTCTAGGAGACAAAAAAACAAATCGGGAAACGCGCAAAACCACGAACTGGAATTTCTGCCGGTTCACTTTTGAAATAATCGTTTGTGAAATTTAATGGATAAAGCTTTTGTCTACGTATTTAGTCATCGAATGTCAAATTTCATTATCAGCTCTTATATATTTTCCTAAAATAATAATACAAGTCGTATTTGTTATGTCCACATAATATTTCATAATATTCATATTGTAAATTATTAAATTTGTTCAAATTCAATACTCCATTTATCATATTATAAATATTTTACCGTGAATAGATCATGGGCATGAAATCACATACGATAGCGTAAATTAATTTTGTGAATGGATGTTTACATAATGCAAAAACTTAACGTTAAAATGAAAACAACGTGGAAAAGAAATTGGAAGACCAAATGACACAAACTCAATGTTTGTTTCGCACTGATAAGGCAAACAACAAAACGACGTTCCGATCAAACAATTCTACCCAACGACTTAAGAAACTAGTAGCTCTTACAAAAAACGCACACTAAGATTGCTTTCATCCAGACACGTACAATTTCTAGTCGGAATGCGCGAGAGAGAGCTAACCTTGCTGCAAAGCCCGTCGAAAGGAAAAACATTGGACAGATATTTACACAAAACAACAAAGGAATATTGGGACATCAAATATTACAATATGAAATGGCACGCGCCCCTAGGGTGTGTGCCTCAAATGCAAATGTTTTGGGACATTTAAATGCGTCTCAGAGATCGGTGTCGTACCAGGCAGCCACCTGGTTGTTGTCCAGGGGTGGTTGGGGCGTCAGGTGCTGGCCATCCGTGTACATTGGGGATGGGGGAGGCAATGAGGGGTGGGTGAGGAAGGGGGGAGAAGGCGACACTTCCATTTGGTCGAAGGATGGCGATGGGACGTTGGCACCATTGCCTATCTCCAGTCCTTGCATCGTATCTATTGGTACCTGTTCATAGCCTGAAAGGAAAGCACCGAATCAGTAAATGTTGTACTGTTAATCAGTAAAACCAGTATCCACTTCATCTGATTACACTTGATAGAGTTACCAGGTGTAGAAGAGTGAAACTGGAATTGTTTGTAAAAATTGCACGTCTTTTATTTGAAAATTATAAAAAATATTTTATTAAAATAGTCTCCATTGGAATTAATGCATTTTTCCAACCTCTCCGGCAGGTTATGAATGCCACGCCAAAAAAAACAATCCTCACATCAAAATCACCACTTTTAATTTTTATAAACCTCTCGAAGCGCTGAGTTTGGCCAAGAGCATGTTCACTGTATGCTTCGTCAAGCATTCTATGCGATTCTGCTGCAGTTTTCTTCAATTGATAGCAGAAAACAATGCAAATCATAGTTCGTAGGCACACAACTCGACATGTTATTGAAAAATACACCGTTGTATGAAACTTAGGTCATTGCGAGTTAACAACCTTTGTTAGAGGGAGAAGATGGCACTGCAGAAGCGGTCTTTAAACTGATAGCGAGCACCATCTATAGTCTATATGATTATCGCTTTATAATGTAATTTTCCATGATAAATTCCCAATAATACATACTAATAATTGTACAAACTCATTGCAAAACTTGTATCTTCTATAATTTTTATTGGTTATGCTATAGAAAAATCCGACGGAACTGTTGGAGGGGATAATGGGCCAAACTCAAATTGTAGAGATTCTAAATGGGTACCGAATAGTTTTATTAATTTTAATATTTACGGGAATGAATATTCATCTAACCATTCCCTTTTGGAAAACGTTTACTTACAACCACTCTCATATACATCCATTTTCTTTAAAGCAAAAATAAAAAGGCGATCATCAAGTCTTCATATATTTCAAAATGTGTTTATTTGAATCAATTGAAGTTAAGAAATAATTATCGAAGAAGAATTTGGCAGTTGTCAAACTGGCCATCTATTAAATATGGTTAATTATTTAACAGATCAGCAAGAAGAGGACATGTTATGAATAGCAGGTGTTCAAACCTGAAAATACCGCTGCCAGATCGTGCAGAAATAGCTAAAATCTGCCCAATGTTCAATTTCAAACTACATGTGAACTGGTGATTCTGAATTTGTGGGGAATGAAAAGTAAACAAGGGGAAGAAAAACGAAGAGCACCCTAACGTGAGAAACCAAATTATGATTTAATTTCCAAAATAAGGTCTCAAAACATTTTTGAAATAGAGTTTGACATGATAAACAAAGTTTATATTATAACACTTAAACATAACTTTGAAAATAAGAATAAATTATCATTAACTATATACAGTAGAACCTCAATTTTACGAAGTTGAAGGGACCCAAAAATTTGCACTTTGTAAAATTCGGGCTTTGTAAATTTGAGTTTTTCTTTCAAGCAATTGAAATCTCTACAATACCAATTCAGTTTCAGTAACACAGTGCATAAAGTTAAATGGGATTAAAAGGAAGGTAATATTTCAATAAAATGAATTATACATCCAGTTTAATGTTTAATACAACAGAAATAAAATTCTAAACCTTTTACTTTTTAAAATAATCATTATTTTTTTTGTTTTTTGGAAGTTTCAATGAAAGATGAGGTGATTTTCTCAATGCCTAAAAGGTAATAATTGAATAAATCAGGTACACCATCAGTAAACAATTGAAAATTGTGAAGTAATTTTATGGAGTGTCTTAATTCATCCCTTGTAGGGGAGGAATGTGCTTCTGGGTCATCTTCATAGCTTGTAGAAGAGCTATCTAAGTTCACTTCATCTTCTTCGTCTTCACTAAATTCACTGCAGTTATGCGTCATCACACGAGAGTCACACTTGACATATGACTCAGTACGAGAGGATGCATCTGGGATGTTTTGATTTAGTCATGCCATTTCTTTACTAAGGAGGTCCTGTAGTGTGGGAACCTCCATTAACTCCTCTGTCTCTATAATTGATGTGTCACCAAAACCAGCAGATCTCGAACAGTTGGAAATAGTGTTTGCAGTGACACTGTCCCATGCTTTGGCAATTCCTCGCACAGCATGGAGCAATGTCCATGGAGGCACATCTTGCACATCAGAGGCTTTATATGCAACTAATGTATGCGTACTAAAGCTCTACTTATAGAAAGCAAAACTGTGCAGGTTGAAACTTGTCAAATAATTATGAGGATGAAATCAAACTAATTTCTGATACAAATAAGAGTCACAAGCTCATTCAGGAAGAAAACAAAAGATATCACATGCAATTCTCTGTGTGCACTATAGCAGTAGTAGTTCGTTAAAAGTGCTTTGACAGCTTAGGTCATTTTGTCCATGTGCTCCCACCAGGATTTGAAATCAGAACTGATTCCTCATGAGTCATGAGCGTTACCCACATGCTCTCCAGTGCTATTTGCATCAAATGGAAAGGATTTAAAAATTAAACTACAATTATACTGATTACCTTATAGTATAGACCTTATTTCAAAGCCTAGGAGACTCACTTTAGTCACAGTGAATGAAATTCACAGCCATGAATTCCAGGAAACTAGCTCGTAAATATTTTAAGTCATTTAAAAACTTTACTTAAGTTAATTTGAAACTCCCTCTTTTTTATATGCGTTCCACTTCGCTGACGTTTAGCGGTGATTTTTGAGAACTACTTACTCGCGGGTACTTTAAACGATCTTGCCGCGTCACAAATTCTTACCTAACGACGTAAAATGCTTTTAATTAATAAATTACGTATTGAAAATGCATCAAAATTTAAGTAATAGTGACGTATTACTACAAATTTAATATTATTTAATTAAACTAATTTCCATGACTGCTGCAACGAAGAACTTCCACAGCAATGCTACTTTCAAGTAAAAGGTTTACCTAAGTTCTGCGAGGGGTTGCGGCGGCTATCATATTGCTAATAATAATTAATTCCAGAGAAAATATGGAGGTCGCAAAGGATATATATATATATAATATATATCCTTTGCGACAACGAGTAGGGTATTTTTTAATCACAAAATGATAGAAAAGAAATAGAACTTACCAAGCGTCCGAAGATAGTGCTGGACGAGAAATCTTCGGTAGTGGACTTTAAAAGCTGTTAATTATTCCCATGTCCAGTGGTTGCATCTTTCTGGTGCTATTTGGACTCAGAAAAAGTACTTTGACGTTTGGTGGCACTAGTCCGCTTATTTTATGAACTGGGGCATTATCTGTACAAGAAGTAGTACATTGCGATACTCGCATGCGCTCTTCCTCTGCAAGAAGATATAATTGCTTCTGAAAAATGTCCGTCGTCATCCATGCTTTTTTATTACTTTCATACAACACAGGCAAATTTTTCCCGTTCTTGAGGCAACGCGGAGCTCTTAATGATTCAATCACAGCTGGTTTCAACTTTTCAGATCCATCTTGGTTACATATCTGCATTGCTGTAACCCTATCCTTAGATTTTTTACCTCTGCGACATTTTTCACAACGGGTCCCAAGGGTGGAGTCAGGTCAGGAATGCCATGAAAAACAAACATGTTTCATCCAGGTTGTACATATCTCGAGGGGAATATTTAGACATCTCATCGTTTATTTCATGCCATTGCTCAACGTCTTTTGTGTTGACGCTACCTTTGTCTCCACAGATTTTCATTGAAGTGATTCCGTATCTTTTCTTGAATCTATCTAGCCACCCATTTGAGGCTTTAAAGTTGCCGCACTTCAGTTTAAGAGCCAAAACCTGAGCCTTCTTCAGAATTGATCCACTTATAGGCAATTTGCACGCACAACACTTTAAAAAAAATTATACAGCTGCCTATCAAGTTGATCAAATTGATACGATGAGATGTACTTTGTTTTTAATGATGTTGTTGTGTGACTCGAATTTTTTTCACTTGAATTGACGATTGCTGCCAATAATGTAGATAAAGAAATGCCATACTTCCGAGCAATTTCTGTTTTTGTCTGCCCGCGATCACGTACTTCCTTTATAATTGACCTTTTGGTGACCAAACTCAGGGACTTCCTCTTTTTCTTGGTCAGCGATGTTTTATCCATTATTTTACTTCTAGGCACACGGAATATCACAACACAGGCCACCTCGCGCAGAGAGTGATTCTGACTTGAACGCGCGCGACTTTTCCTCACTTGTATATGTTTGTATCCCACGACATTTTCACCTTTTCCCTTCTAAAATACATGGGATGAGGGTCCTCCCAACATAGACGATCTGGATTCAGCTGCTCCTGTTTACTAGAGGTCTGCATGGGCCCGGCCCGGCCCATGGACCGGACTCGGGCTGGGTAAGCAGGCAGCCTATCGGGTTCGGGCCGGGCTCGGGCCAGGTAAGCAGGCAGTCTATCAGGCTCGGGCCGGGCCTGGGCCCATGAATAATTTTCCATAGGGTTTGCACGTAAATCTCATTTTTATCGCATGCAGGGTTTGTTTCTTTTGCTAAATTAAATTAGTAAAAGAAGTCGTATGAAGTCGCGACAAGTACCAAAAGAAAGGAAATTGAATGAATACTTTTATTTCAGTCGTGTAATATTGCTTTTTATTTGAATTGCGTGAACAGCGATGAAATAAACGAAACATTCCGGGAAAGTTTGAGGTTGTAAACAAAAAAATTCTCATGGACAACCAAAATGATAATTGAATCAATAAATAAGGTTTTCACCGTTAGAATAGATAGTGCAGATCAACCCTATAGATGGGAGAACAGTATTTTAAGGCGTCATTAGCAACCTAACCTTATTTATAGCAACGTATATTTCTAATATTGAAATTTTATTTAATGAGTAGAAACATAGAATCTATTGACCGAAACGCTTCTACTAGGCATTTAATTATTCAGATAAGTGTTTATTATGCAATTAGCATATGACGGAGCCTTTGTGCGACCGCCAGCCTTATCATACAATTTAAATTACTACAATGTAATAATAATAATAATAATTCCGTCTTTTTATGGGCGAATTTTAGCCTATGAAGGATATTTCTCCAATTAACCCCTTTTTATTAAATCCGATTAGCCGGGATTCGCGAAATTGCTGAAGAAGTAAAATAAATGCACTGTTTCTACGTTCGGGCTGGGCCGGGCCCAGGCTTCAAATTTTTTTCCTACGTTCGGGCCGGGCCGGGCTCGGGCTCGAAAATCATTTCCTACCTTCGGGCCGGGCCGGGCTCGGGCTCAACAACGGACGGGCCGGGCCGGGCTTGGGTTGAAATTTTCGGCCCATGCAGGCCTCTACTGTTTACGGCGATCGTAATCCCATTGTATTGAGCTCAGTGCGACAAAACCATTTCAAATACTTCGTAAACCGGGGTTCATTCACTCCTAGGGACCGGCTTCTCACTTCGTAAAACATGAAATCGAGGTTTTACGTAAAACCGGGGTCATTTTACATGTACAAAGATCGGGACCGGCGGAATGATTCGTAAAACTGTGTCACTTCGTAAAATCGAGGTTCGTAAAAATGGGGTTCTACTGTATATTAAACAATTTTTATGACTATATAAATCAAAGCGATTCATTTACAGACATCATTCTGGAATTAACTGTATCAAGGATAATAGTTGACACTATTTAAAATCGATAATAATATCAAAATCTTATTTCAGTAATAATTATTTATTATTAATATTACTTTTCAAATATTATAATGAGTATTTTCACCCAATAGTTGTTTGTAATTCAAAGGAATACAACATTTTTGAAGACAGCATATAATTTGTTGTAATTTCTGTTGAAAAATATTTTAAAATTTCAATTGATAAAAGAATAAAAATAATGTTAGAATTGTAGAACAAGAAATGTTGTTAAAACAGGCCATTACATGAGGTACCCTGCGCGAGTAACCACTAAACAAAAAAATGCGTGAGTAACAGAGAGTCAATTTGTCTTACTTTGTTATTTACATGCTAAAGAATACTACTTTGACAACAATCAAATTAAAAGTTAACGGCTTATTTCCTTAATTCTATACAATGGATAAGACCAAAGCATTAACTCTAATCTAAGACAAAATTTTCTGCACTCGAGTGCAAAAAAAAATCATTTTAGCGATGAATAAAATGGCTTCCAACAGAAGAGAAAGAGTATTTACAGAGAAAAGAAATATAAAATGCAAGTCATCTAATAGTGGCAAGCAGCAATCCATGCAACTACAGCAGTCCGCAATTCATAAACATACACTATCTTAAATGTTTCTTTATAGAATTAATATACAGCGGTGCTGAAATGTAATCTGTAGTTGAATCTTTCAGAAAATGAACAAACGATACGTACAAGGGAGTATCAGCAGCTGAATTTCTTTGGCAGATGAGTGAAGCGAACGGAGAAAATTATGTGAGCGAAAGAATGGTAAAAATCTGATGTGGCCATGACTTTCTCCATACATAAGATGTAGATGTTTATCTACGACAGTACTTTCCAAGTCTATATTCAATGAATAAGCAAATAACAATTAAGTGCATAACATTCTAACCTAGATGACTACAGCTGAACACCAGAAATCACGAATTCCAAATATCCATCACTTGTTAATTTCTAAGTTTTCATCTTAAAGACGACAAATGGAGTAAAAGATGTAGATATTTATTTACGACAGCATTTACGAAGTCTGCATTCAATCTAAACTTGGAAGATATATCAGTGGTGAAATATCTTAAACTTTATTAGACGCATTTCAATTTCGGAACTAATAGACACCTAGCATTTTAGGTACTCTCTGAATGCATGTAAATAAATGAAGGCGAATAAAAATATTTTTTACTAAAAGTTGTTTACTTCTTAAGTTATATTATTACCTGAAGTTCAGTACTCAGAAATAATAATTAGTTCAATTAATTTTACAATTTTGGCCAAAAAACGATCTTTTGTATGGAATACAACACACGACTGTTAGTGTTATGAACATAGGCACTACTGATGAAAGGTAAAAATCTGTGGGTTAATGCCTGCCTAAGTTTGGTTAGTATGAACGTTACGCTACGACTAGCATTGCAAGTCATTCTTACCTTGCTGCTGATATCCTCCTCTGCCAGTCGGGGCATAAATCCCGTCAGGAGCTAGCATATCCTGTCGACATTCACAAAGGAAAAGAGCTACGTTGAAATCAAAACATAACACACATGCAAAATCATAAAGTAATCGAAAAAAATATCAACCACATCAAAATCAAAGTGCTTATCTCCGAAATAATGACAACTTTCCATGCTGCAGAAATGAGAAACAACAATGGAATAGAGAATAAAGTTTGACAAAATGAAACTCTGCTTCTTAAACAGATGATAAAAATGATTAAAAAATAAAAATGCTGGGTAAAAAAGGATACTAACTAGCATTCAAAATAAAGGTGGTTTGCAGCTATGCGCTATTGAAAATATATTGCTTTGACGATGAAGTACACTATGAAACCATGCTGTGAACAGAATACTGAGAGTAGTTCTCATAGACCATTGACGGGATTCCTAAACTATGTTTTGCAGAACACCAGTTTTTCGCTTAACCTGAATAGGTGTTTAATTAAGATAGTTTTCAAGAGCAGTATGAATGTCGTCGACAGACAGTGTGCACAGCATGGTTCTGAATCTAACAAGGAGATGTTGTTAGATGGATGTAAGAAATGGCGATGAGACCTTTTATACCAGAAAGTTGACAATGAGATAGTAATAATTCAACCTAGATTGGCGTTCGATGAGTTGTGTTAAGTGGAGACGAAATTAAATCGGAAGGACAAACATAGCGATGATATAACTCCAAGCTGTGATGCTCATGTAAATTACGCTTTAGATATACTTTTCAGATGCTTGATTAAATAAAACTGCAAGGGCATGCTTAAAAGTTAGTCCAAGGCTCGAGATAAGATGAGGATTTCATCAAATAAATAAAAATTAGTTTCTTTTTTCACTAATGCTGTTAATACCCCATCCTCAAATATAAACAATCTATCCTGTTCATTATAGTACAGTGCAGTTTAGTACAATTAACACTGTCCTATGAATGCCTTGCGAAGGTAATTACTTTATCCTGTTATTCAGTTTGTATGGATTCATTATCGATCTTCCAGAACATCCGTACTCGAAATGAAACGAACATTCATCAATGATAAATCTGTGAACAGTTATTAAAAGTCAATTAAACTAGCTAGCAATAAAATGAATGACATTTCTTTTGAAAGCAAAATATTTTAAACTTAAACTACGTAGGTACGTTAACTATTGAGATATAAATAAGAAAACCAGTCATCACGAAAAGCCACACTCAAGGGGCCAGAGAGCCGTGGTTTGCCACACACTTGTAAAAGGATCCACGGAAGCATCGACACAAATGAACCGGAGAACGGCTAACTTGAGCAGGAGCCGTTCAGCTCTGAGCAGTGTTCTTATCGGGCTAAGAAAAGCTATGCTGAGGACAACTATTGAAGAGGGAAAGAAAACTCATATCATTTAGTCCCATAAAGTTAGCCCTCTAGTGTAGTTACTCTATGGTTGTACCCTTGCAATTGACTTTCATGTATCGCGAAAATGCCAAAACTCGGGAAAAGTGCCGTGGTAAATTAAGCATTCAATCTGTGGTAGGGGAAAAATGTCACTTAAAGAAAACAAGATTATGTAATGAAGAAGTAACGACAGGTTTCCCCGGTCACATAAAAGTGTGGAAGATTTACAAGTGCTATTTCTTCATTACTTCAATGGCTTTCCACAAAGTAATACCTGAACATCTAGATTACACAAATAAGATTACGCTTTGTTTGGTGTAAGAATAATTCATATAAGTTGTGTACTAAGCGATAAATTCACAAAGTCCAGGGGAATGTAAGTAATTCTTCAACAGTAGCGGTGACTCAACCATCACGAGTTAATTACATGACTGCTAACCTATAATCTAGCTTGTGGACTTATGCCCGAAGCTTACATTAATAAGTTAAAAGGATATCTTTGTACCCTATTTTCTCTCGAACCTGGTCTCATATTCTAGAAATCCACGACACAGTGACATTCAGGTAAAAATGGTCTCATCACGATTCTTGCCTTCGATCTGACAACGCCTCCTTGTAAGTGTAAACCAAATCTAAATGCCAGCGATATTGACACTGAAGTGCTAAGACAAGTATTGATAATATTGCGTGATTTGCCCGCTTTCGGGGCATTCTGTCAGACCTGCAGGTCAGGACCCATGCCCAGTTCTCCACCTCCCCACATGTTCTGCTCTTCTAGGAACAGCGAGTTTGTCAGCTCCATCGAGAGTCTCTTCTTGTAGTCGTGCGGCTTGTTTTCAGACATGCGGAAGAGCACAGCTGCAGCGTACGTAGCTAAGAAACAAATTCAGAGACAGATTATTAGCGTTAACCAACAGAAAAGATTTGTTTAACAGATGATAAGCCTGCATTCAAACAGTCTTGTATACAAAATGTTTATAATAGACTAGGTATTTTTAAAATTAGTGACCTTTACAGAAAACTCCCGTTTATCCAAATCGAGTTTATCCAAAATCCATTTTATCCGAACAAACCTACCCCACCCACTAAATACCATCACAACCCGTTATTTATTAGCTCATGACACCTCTTCATATATGTAATAATAATATTTTATTACATCCCAGGACATGTACAAGTCATGTATAGGCATAGTCATATTTAACAATATAATATTATTTTCATTCATATCAGTTATAATATTTACATATTATAGTACAAAAGTTTATTTATTTACACTAAAAGGAACTTGAATATTAAGTCCTAAGTATTTACATAATCACTTACAGAATAAAACATTTCTCCAACAAATAGTTTTCACTTTCTCCATATATGTAGTATAGGGAAAGTATTGTTTTCATGAAAGAATAGAGTTCGAGATTTCAACGGAAATACATGTTTTGGGGTCCCTAGAATAAGGTTTGATCATTTTCGGAATGATGTATGTGCGTCTGTGTGTGTGTGCTTGTGGGCGCTCTAACGTAAAAACTATTATAGTTGAGCCGCTGAGTCTTGATCTCTGCCCCGCCCATGAGGTATTTCTGGAGGATGAGAACAGTAGCGAATGGTATGTCCGGATTTCGGGCGGGAAGCCTCAAAATCCATACAGCGTTGCATTTACAGATGTCAGTTCGTCCTCCGTGTTGGTCGTGACTGATTTGGTGCTTGCTTCGCCGCAATTCTCGCTTCCGTATATAGGTAAATTCTTCGTTTTCAAGTGTAGGTCGGTTCTTAATCTTATATTCCTTTTCTTTCTAGTTAACTTTATTGTTTATTTAAGTAATTACGTCTTTATTGCGTGAAGTGATTTATTTTGTATTTTAAGTTTTCTTACTTTGATGTTTCATATTGTCTCACTTTTAGTTGATTTTTTTCATTCTTTTAGTCCTACTATAGATTAATTTTTCTATAATACTTATTTATTTATACTTACTTACTTACTTATTTAGCTTTGATATTATTCTAATTTTGCTTTATTTGTATTAGATTTAAATATTTGGTGGATAATTTAAATTCGGTAAATCATTACGTTGAAATGAGCGATAAGAAGAGTGAATCTAACCATGAGGGAGAATCGAGGCGTAAACATGTTCTTGGTATTGACTACCCGAGAGATGGTTTTCAATCTAAGACGCTATTTTGAGGAGGAGAGAAACAATAATGCGTCCCTTTTGCCATCGGAGAAAGTACTTGAAAGGACTGCTGCAGCTTTGAAAATTGGTAACAGACAATCGCTATTAGGTTTCTTTCTCTACCGGTTGGGGAATGTATTCCCGGAAAACATTCTAAAACATTAAGGCTGGGTTTTCCACACCCATTATCATCAAAATACTGAGGAAAATTTTCTTAGAAGAAATGCAATGGATTACAGTGGTTGCTATGAACTTAAGGTCCACTGAATACAATAGGGACTTCCTTCTCAGTAGGGGGTATACGGGTATGCCCAACTATGCATTCCATGTATTGGAGGTTATGCGACTTGCAGCTGAGGTACCTGAGCATCAAAGTCGCCACCTTGACCTCTAAGGAGAAAGAGAGATTTTTGCTTTCCCTAAAATTGGGATAAAGTTGAACTAGCAATTGCTTTTTTATTTATTTAATACGTCTACAAAACTGATATTATTCAAATAGAGCACGATTGAAACACGGTACCTTAAAATCTCCTATTCCTTCCAACCTCATTAAATATAACTGTACCTGATAGCCAATATCAGGTAGATGATGCTGATAGATAATTTTTCAATAGGATTTTACGATGCGTGTATTTAGATTTCGTGATATTACGCTATTTTTTATTATGCTTATCGTTTTCTTAATTAGATTTTTTCTTTCAGGCGACTGTATGAGGCAGGACAGTCAGCTGCAGTTGATAATGAAGTAGGGGTTGCTTATTTATGAGCCTGTCATTTGAATTTTTAATTATATGTACACCGATTATGTTTCAATAAGTTAAGTTATACGTTACTCACTTCAAATTTCAAATAAATGTATAACAGAAACTGAAATTTCTTTGGTCAACAGACGACTACATGGACTACATTATAATTTGTGAAATATGTCTGTTGACTCACATAAGGTACTGGAGTTAGTAAAAAATATATTTTTAAGCAATAAAGTATAGCCAACTTGTACATATTCATCTAATTTAAATTACTCAAGTAAATATCAGAATACTACCCAAGCAAAGAGTTTTCTACGCGTTCCACCCAAGGATGGGGCTTAGCGGGCAGTTGAAGCTATTATAAACTACCATAACTCAAGCCACGATTAAGATATTGGGATAAAATTTTCATTAAAAATATATTTCATATTTACATAACATTTTGGTGTAATTATCATGGAGATTATTTAAATAGAACGTAATTTAGCTAGAGACTACTTTTTTCACTACGTCGACTAGATAATTTGTGGTCTTCTACTATAAAACATTTATTATCTCTACAACATACCAACGTATGTTTAAATAATAAATTATGTTTGAAAGCTATAAGAACAAAAAATATATTTTCATTTTTTCAACTTCGTTAGATGAACCATTTCTCTAAAATGGCTTTAGGGATGAAACTAATAAATAAGCCGCATACTTCAGAAAATTCGAATAAAGTATTTTTTGAGGGTTAACTATTAGCACTACAACAAAACAATTCAGGGAAGATATTCTCCTTTTATTGACATATTTTTTACTTTAGTCAATGTTCGATTATCTGAAAAAGTCAAATTTGGCAACACCGCTTCCCCTACCACTAGCACCGAAAAAGTACCGCAGAGCTCAAGACTCAACGGCTCAACTATAGTCGTATCAATACCAAATTTCATATATAGCACTGTGGTGGGTGTTGACAGAGTTGATTAGGTTTTGGAGTAAATTAACTGAACTATTTTCAATGCCTGATACGGTAAGAAACACTTAATGGTATGCATTTATCCCGGCGAATCAGCTTGATTATCATGCGGCGGAGTTATACCATCGGCACATAAGACACAGACTGATTTTAGCGCATATTTTGGAGTAAAAAAGTGCGTCTTATGGGCCGGGAAATACGGTAACACACAATAGTTTTTTTCTCCCGTGGTATTGCAGCTGGAATGTAAAAATTTCACGACGATATAGTTCAAACTATAATCGTTGTGAAATTTCAACATTCCAGCTGCAATGCGATGGGGAGAAAAAAAATTATTGTGCGTTACTTTCCGAAATCAGATGGCTATAATCCCAACAGACAGACTTCTACGAACAGGGTATATTGAAAGTGGTACCACGATGGGAGAAATGTGTTGAGAAAATTGGTGACTATGTAGAAAAGTCGGTCAAAGATGTAAGTTAATCTGTGTTTTGTTTGGTTTTGGTAAGTATTAAACTTTTTGGGAAAAGAGTTATTGTGCGTTATTCTCCGATCAACCCTCGTATAAATATAGAAATATCATAATAGCTGTTGGAATTAATGATAAGGCTCTATTAGTAGACAAATTATAACTAGCAAGATATACTTCATGTAGTAAGTATGAACATGTATAAAACAGAAGCACTTTCCTTTTGTCGTTCTTTGTTTTTGTGAGATGCTTGAAATTACATGAAAGCTATCTAGCAATTGGATTAAGTTTAGTAATGTGAGGGGCAGTCATAAAGTTTTAATTATCACCTCGAATAAATCAAGTTGCAACCATGAAACTTTGAGGTAGTTTAAGTCCATTTATACATATGCACCCTTCCATGGGACACATTTTTCCCAACAATGAATCACCTGACGGAGACCTTGGTTTTAGAAGTCTGCATTTTGGATGTTCAGGAAATATACTTCAAAAATCCCCTCTTTTGCATTCTGAAAATGCATTTTAAGAAGCAGAATGTGTCCCTTTGTCCCAAGCAGAATGAGGGTTTGAATGGGTGTGTTTAGAGGTTCAAACCACCCCCAAGAGTCAAATCCTATTCAGTACTTTTTTTCTGCTGAAGAGTACAAAACCCCAATAATCACGCAAGTCTTACAGATACGCTGCTAGGCATGTGTTTGCTTTATAAATATGGGATCCGGCGGACAAAACGTGTACTCACGAACTCGAGAAAGTGCAGCGTAAAGGGGTTTGTTTTTTTAAGCAATGCTATGATAAAAAAGCACAAAAATGCTCTCAGACGTAGGTTGGGAATCCTTGAAAGAAAAGAGATTGGAAGCTAGGCTACAATTGGTTTATAAATTCAGGGAAACTACATTTTCGGAAGATACAATTGGTATCATGCAACCCTCTGCTACCTCGGTCGATCCGATAATGACCGTAAGTTAAGAGAAATAGATGCTAGGACGAATCGTTTTAAAAAGTCATTCTTTCTGCAAACAATACATGACAACAACCGAATAAGGAAGTACTTTAGAATCAACTGGTGTTTACACCCCCTGTCACACGCCGAAAGGCGGCTTGTAGGGTATTAATGTAGATATAGATGTAAATTCAGCGAAATCTTTGCATACCCGTAATTATGGCTCCGATGTCAGCTAAGGTGATGTTTTCTGTAGCAGAGTAGTCCTAGAGCCGACATCGATGTCAATGAGATGCTATGATATGAGTGTTACAGACAGAATGTTCAATGCGTACACTTCTTAAGCCTATCCTTTAGTTAGATATAGAAGCGAATGTAGGGTTGAGTTGAGTGAGACTAGGAAATTTTTACAAACACTGTTTTCAATTTTCATCTAAATTTTTGGAACGCATTGAACATCTAGTCAACTAAAGGCTGGGGCACAATCAACGTGTACTTAAGACATGTAGCGTGAACGTGAAACCTACAAAAGTTGGCCGTGTATAAATGAATGGCACCGGACACAGTTCCCATGTACGTACGCACATATACTTAAGAAGATGGGTGACTTCTATCTTTACACGTTTCACGTACATGGAAAACCAATCAAGATTCACCTTGCGATAGCTGCGCCATCTGAAGATATATACAAGTACTACTATTTGGGGTCTGCCAATACAGACCAAAGATTTGAATAATCATTAAACCATAATTATTAAATGGAACTACATAATAATTGCCTCATTTTCATCCATCATTCTATAAGATTATTCCTCTCTTTGTAAATGTTAGAACACTCAGCAAGTTCGTAGCGCCTGTCAATTGTTCCCTAGGATTTTCTGATGTCTCTGATTGGCTGAGATTCACGTTCTGACTGTGTCCGCTAGTACCAAGTTCCAAGTTTGACGTACAAGTGTCACGTCTCAATTCTTGCGTACACGTCGATTGTGTCCTCGCCTTAAGTCTTGGTTACAAAGCTGCTGTGGTTCACTTACCGACACCTTCGTTGCGCGAATGGAGCAGTTCTGTTAGAGGAGCCGTGGCGCCTTCCTGCTCTATCATTTCCGCTCCCTCTTTGTCGGCTGCCAACTCACAGAGGACCCCTGCTGCCACTCGCTGTATGTTCTCTATCTCATTGAACAGAAGCTGCAAAAATAAACAAGCGTATCACACACACTGGAAATCTGAAAGTGTTAATTTCATCACTAACTGGATTAAGATTACATTACAAAAGAAATGCAAGTATTCTATAGTTGTATAGTGGGGTGTACCGTGAAAAACTTTTTTTCGAAATTCAAAATTTCAGACAAGCAGAGAATAGATAAAAATTAAACAAATTCTACAGTAGAAAAATAGATATTCACTTCAAGCAAACAAATAAAACATTTTCACAAATGACACTTATTCTAAATTGCAAGAGTTGCAGCATAAAAAAGATGAGAATGAATAAAGTGATCAAAAACATAGAGTTTATATGAAATTGAACAAAGACAACAAGAAAAAAAAATTAATTAAATTGAATAAATGAAACACACTGACATTAACTTGCAAGCATAAGTACAGCTATCTTCAGTGCAAATGGGTGCCGTGCTTCAATTGGAGGTCACATTGAACATTTGGAGTGATCTAAAATATAAAATAGTGTGTGTATGTGTGTGTGTACCTGTGTATGTTCGTTAAAAACTCTAGAACTGAAGGATGCAGAACTTTAAAATTTTCTACATTATTACACGTCGACCCCGCACAGAGTATAGGCTACTTTTTATTTCCCTAAGGTCCACGGTTCAAACCCAGATGGGTCAAAATGTTTCCATAAGAAATACACGTAGAGGTTATTTTTTTTTAAGCAGGGTTCATTTCTTTGGCAAAATTAAATTAGAAATAATGATCCTAGAAAGTCGAATCAAGAACCAAAAGAGGGAGAATAAAATAAGGATTCATATTTTGGTTGTGGAATATCGTTTGTGATTCGAAGTTGCGAACAGTTTGATATAACACGTGAATATTTTATCTAAATTTTGAGGTTGTAAACAATCCCCCTGACCATCAAGGCGATTGTTGATTCTAGCTCGTGAGTTTATCTATGAGAACTTCCATTTCCATTATAGTGTGTGTGTTAATGATTGTGTTCAAATTTCATCGGTAATTTTTTAGAGCGATATGCATTTTAATCCCATTACACAGGCCTGCGATGAAAAAAAAAAACAAGCAAAGTAAACACTGATTCTTATGTACTTTGATGTGCTGATTTCAGAAAAGATAGTGAAAAAATTCCATCACATCACGTTTCCTTGTAATTTTCAATTACAATAATTCGCGTTCAACACACGAATAGCATAGCTTCAAGGGGCTGTGTAAATTTGCCTGAAGACTTTTGCTATTTCTATGGCGAATACATGCTCAAAGGTGCACAAAGAAATATTACGAATCACGGCAAATAACTTTATTTAGCATATTTTGGTGTCAAACTAAGAGATCAAGACAAATCATGAGCACCCCATGTTTACAATTTATTCATGATTTGGGACTTTGGTTTAGAGGAAAGAAAGAAGCCTTAAAATTTGGAATTCCAATGGTATGAAGGTAGCCATCGAACCAGAGTGATGACTGTTATTTTTGTTCCTACAAAATCCGTGGTTACAATAGAAAAATAGAAAAAACATTTCGTATCCAGAAATCATTCCATCGGCCATACGCCCGGTGCCTCATGACGTTTCAGGACTGATGGGCCAATTTAAAATCACGTATCATAAAAAAGATTAAAGGCTACTCATAGACACTTCTAAAAGGAGTCTTAAAGCTGTCCTTCTTCATCACGGAAGTCAATATGCATCTGTGCCAATTGGCTGTGATATGTGCAAATCTGTGCAATGGCTCTGTGCATCTGAAAGAACGCTATGGAAATCTTTTACTAATTCTCAACAAAGTAAAATATGCAGACCATGACTGGACTGTTTGTAGCGATATGAAAGTTATATCAATGCTTCTTGGGCAACAAGGCGGATACACTAAGTATCTTGTTTTCTACGTGAGTGGGATAGTCGTGACAGAGATGAACAATGGGTTAGAGAAGATTGGCCAAAAAGACAAGTTCTTGAACCTGGGACCAAAAATGTGATCAGAAACAGTTTAACCATATCCTAAAAACGTGCTGTTGCCTCATTTGAAAATCAAGTTAGGATTGATGAAGCAATTTTTAAAGGCACTACCAAAGGATGGCAACTGTTTCAAGTACCTTTGCAAAAAGTTTTCAACGCTGTCAGATGCCAAAGTGAAAGAAGACGTTTTCATTGGCCCAGATATCTGAAAGGTCCTGAAGGATACAGGGTTCGAATGAAGCATGACACAGAGTGAAAAGGCGATCTGGATTGCATTTAAGGAAGTCATAAATAAATTCCTGGGCAACTACAAGGATCCTAATTTTTAGGCGATTGTTGAAAACATGCTAGAGAAGTTAGGTTGTTCTATGAGTCTAAAAGTACATTTTCTACATTCCCACTTAGACTTCTTTCCAGACAACTTAGGCGTAATGAGCGAAGAACAAGTCGAAAGGTTCCATCAAGATGTCAAAAACATGGATCGCAAATACCAAGGAAGATGGAATTAAAATATACTTGCTGACTACTGTTGGATGTTAACCAGAGATGATTTTGTCGGTAAACACACTAGACAACCAGCTAGGAGAAGTTTTGAAGGCAAAAGTAGCAGTAAATGAGTAAAAAGTGAATGAAAGTCTGTAAGCTCTAAGTCTGTAAAAGCTTTAGTCTATAATTATGTTTTTAAAGGTTTTTTGCATTTTAGGGGATTTAACACACTTTTACTTTCCTGTTTTTCATTTAAAAATTTCTTTTTTTGTCAACGCAATCAAAACAAAAAGATAATGTATTATGTAAACAAATTTGATTGTTATTAAGCTGAAAATAAATTTTACTACAATTTTTAAATAGTGAATAATATTACAATCATAAACATTGAAACCTTAAAAAATCCTTACGTGATACAAGAAAATAAAGGCTATTTTTGAAATCAGTGCCTCAAAATACACTACAAACACACTTTCTTGGTCTTGTTTTTTTCAACTACCCTGATTTCGCAGGCCTGTGTTATTCGTGTACAATTTTCGTTTCCTTTATCCTTTTGCGCCTTTCTGAAAATGTCTCTTTAAATACGGTGCTGCTTATCCTAATGTGATCTTAGAATAGATTTTTTGAGCGAATGTTGTCTTAGTTGAAGGAATTATCCTTTCCAAAGATATGAGATAAAATATTGTGTTATTGTGGTTTTATAGAAATTTTTATAACTTTTTTTGGGTTTATTGCTTTGTAAATTATTATAGCTTGGCATTAGCTACCTATAATTATTAAGCATGAGTTACAATAAAAAATTAGACTGTTACACTGGTATTTATCATTGTTAACTTCTCTGTTGAGAATCAAAGGGCACTTCAGCTAGTAACAAATAAATCTTGATGAATTTAGTAACGTTTTTATCTTTGTTTCATGTATCCATGTTGGAAAATCTAAAAGTTCTGATTTTCAGTAGTCATGAAAAGACTTTTGAATCGCCCTGTACGACAGCACAGAAGCCAAAATGGAGTCAGCGGGCGAATAAATGCTAGAATCGAAATCGGGACATAATTCCATTTGGACTCACTGGACTGGAAAAGGTTAGTATAATGTATGGAGGCACAATTTCTCACCTGGACAAATATTGGAATGACCAGTTGTCCTCTTATGACAGCCCTATTGTGCGACTACCGCGCTAGAATGTGCAGCGCTCCAACTGCGCCTTCCACAATCTCCTCCATCCTCACCCCATCTGCGTACGAACCTCCTCCTCCACCCCCTCCAGTACCACCTCCCCCTCCACTTGCCACAGAAGACCGTTGCTGCAACAAAAAGAGACAACTTAAATAATAATCACCCTTGTGTATGGGTCAATCCAAACCAAGTGGTAGAGAAAAAAAATAATTGGTTGCTTGACCATCTCAGGAAAAATTGATATTTCGTGAGTAGATACTTTTAAGTTTAGAGAGCTCCAAAGTAATTTTTAAATATTTTTAATGTTTAAGGTTTGGAAATAGCAGCCATTTTAGTACTTGTCCGCACGCGGTTTTTTGTGTTTGAAGAAATTTCACAACTTTTGAATGAACATTTCAGTAAAAGCTAGGCTGATTGAAGGTGAGAAGGAACTGTTGCCAGTTTATTTATTTTTTGTTTTTTTTTTATTCAGTGATAAGTAGTCTTAGAATTCAATGAGACAATCCAAAACATTTTAAATCCTGTTGATTTGGTAATTTGAAATGGTGCATTTTATAATCATTATATATACTATTTCAACAATGCAACCTTTAGTTTATTTGAACTCCTGTGTTACCATAGGGTTTATATTTGATTAGATGTATTTAAGTCATAAAATTACCATGCCTACATTTATAAGCCAGTAGTCGCAAAGGCATAATATCTCATTTTACGCACAAATTGACAATTTGTTTAACTATGTTGCAATTGAATCTCAAAGTTGAAATTAATACTGAAGTTTTATATGATTAAGACCTTTAATGTGTACAATTTTCATATTTTTATCTAGTCCCCCAACCAGGATATTGCAAGTGAAAATTTGAAAAAAATTCAAAAATACATTTTTTAAAAGAGAATATTTTCTAAATGGTAACCTTGCCAATATTAATATTTTACTAAAAATAACTACACTATATAGTGTAAAAGTCCAAAAAATTTTAAGGTTGAGAAATTGTTCCTTCTTTGAAAAATTTCCTGTCAAAAGTTGAATTTTGTTCATTTTTGACAAATAATTTTAAGCTGTTAAACAATGTTTAAGAAATGCATCTTGCAATGTAATTATGGTTTTATTTCATAGGCTAGGGTGTACTGAACTCAATGCAGCTTATTTGAAAGTCTTAGGGCAGCCCATTGCTGAATAATTTAAGAAATCGTAGATACCTGCAAATGTGAAAAACCATGTGCGGCCAAGTACTAAAATGGCTGCTATTTCCAAACATTAAACATTAAAAATATTTAAAAATTACTTTGGAGCTCTCTAAACTTAAAGGTAACTACTCACTAAATGTCAATTTTTTCTGAGATGGTTAAGCAACCAGTGTTGGACCACTTCGTATGGATTGACCCGTATATATTTATTTATTTTGCACCAGTAAAATGTTGCTTGCTTACTGCAAGCATATTGATAACAAAATTTCAAGTTGGCATCACATCAAGAGGGTCTTAAAAAAAAAAGGGTTGAAAATATTCATAAAATTCACAGAAATTTATCTGTCTAGCATCGAACCCTGATCTTCCTGGTAACACTTATAATGTAGCACAACAGAAGATCACCATCTCTAACTATGTGTGAAAACTCAAGCAGAAGTATTTGCTGTAACTGCCTCAAACAACGTCCTATGCGTACATAGTATGCGAAAGAAAAAACTGTATTCGGTTTACTAAACCAGACATCAATATTTACAAAAAACCTTTTTGTATTCAGGACTGAAATTGTACTGTGGTTTACCAAATGAAAATAAAAGCTTTTCCAAGTGTAACTCATTTCTAAAAAAGTCTAAACATTGACTGTTAGATCACGAAGAAATTGATGTTTTTTTTTATTTTTGAAAGATTTTTTGATCATTAATGTACTTTTTAAATTTTCTTTCCCTTCTCTTTATGTTTTTCTCAATTTTTGTTGTATAGCCTTTCCTTTGCATTAATACGTCACTTCATTTTCCTTATATTTGTATTATGTCATTGTAATATTATCGTAATAACACACGTCACTATTCTAATTTAAATGAGTGCTTTAATGTATTTCTATGTGGACACAAAACGTATTGTGCATTGTTGGTGTCGACAATACAGGATATCCTTAGTTGACACGTAAAGCTCTAGTATCTGATAAAATTATGAAAATTATATTGTATTAATTTTTTATACAATATTTAGAGCTAATAAAATATATTAATTCAATTATTTACAATTTCATATTTTACCAACATAGATTATCTTTAAAATGTTTTGTATCAACTCCATCCCAAAGTGACGACTGTTTTAACACATACAACTCGCAACTTCTTGGGTTTCTCATTGGTGAACTCTATTTTTGCTTATCATAACGTTTACGAGGAATATTTCACTTATTTCGTCTTAAACTTTATTAGACACATTTCAATTTCAGAACTAATAGACATCAAGCTTTTTAGGTACTCTCTGAACGCATGTAAATAAATAAAGGTGAATAATAATATTCTTTACTAAAATGTTTACTTCTTAAATTATTCCTCTTAAATTATATTATTACCTAAAGTTTAGCACTCAGAAATAATATGTAATTAGTTCAATTCACAGGGGTAGTGTATTGCTATCTCCCTCTAGCACAAAAAAGTGAAGCCAAAAAAAAGGGCAGATTGCGCATTTAGCCACGCTGGTGAGAACTTTTCGTACCTCCCTATACTAATGCATTGTTTTTTCGTGATTTTGTGGCTTTGATACAGAGTTATCAAGGTTTGATCGAGAAAGTCGAACGTTTTGGAACACAAAATGTAGTTTGAGCAATGTGTAACACAAAGCAATTTTGTTATTTTTGCGTTTCTAAAGGTTTTATGGGTAAATAAGCAGGGGCTTGTTTCTGCCTGCAGCATGCTCAATTGCTGAGCTTTAGAACAGCTGCCCCCACTAAATGTTCCGAAGTAGAATGCATGCATCTTCCTCAATTTTATTATTTCATTCATTATCTGAACTCTATGAAGCAGAACGAACGTCTTTATTAATCCACGGCATTTAAATTAACATTTCATTGTGCTCTTGGCTGCATCGGCAGGTCTTGCATGGTATACAAGTTCTCGTACTCATCATTTTAAAAACTTCTACTGCATTGAGCCCCAATTATGATTTAGAACAAACATTTGCACAAGTGGAAAATCTCTAATTACCCTGGAAAGCTATTTTAATGTACGATAGAGTAGCTTTATCTCATTGCAGTAAATGACTATTAAGGAATTTTGTGCTGTACTTGGTATTTGGCCACAATTATATATTATTACTTGGCCAAAATTAACACAGCACCGGCCGTAAGGATCACTTGGGAGGTGCTGCGTTAATTTTGGCCAGGAGTGTACATTAGGGTGGTCCTTATTTATAATGGAAAAATATTTTTTTTGAGAAATTCTTTCAGGACCTCCCCTAAAGTTGTTCCATATGGTTGGAAAATAAATTTTGTAAAATATTATTTAAATCGGAAAATAGAAAGATGCGCCGTATCGCCCTTAAAGTTTATATTTCTCGACATTTTTGGCCCTTTTTCAGTCATCACCAATACATTATTAGACATTAACTGTGATTTTTGTAAAATATTAATTGGATCAATTAGATATCATAGTAAAATATCAAGCTCAGTAGTTTTCGAGATCCAGCCCAAATAGAGGGTGTGCGTCATACAAGTGCAATTGCCGCCCATGCTCAATCTACAAATTTTGCCACTTTGTGTTCAGTCTTGTATTTACAGCTCTAAATTAATTTTAGCATAGTTTTTCTGCATTTCATAGGTTAAAGACTTAAATACACGTTACCCACTTAAAAATGTTTAGTTAAACAGTGAAAAAAGGAAGGAAAATGGCCCTCGGCACCTCTGCAGGTATGTATGACTTCCGCGGCCGTTTATCTCGTCTTGTATAACACTACTAGTCAAAACAATTGAATAAATAATTCTGTTTTTGGGAGTATTACTGTAAGTTCATCTAGCTAAGGAAATGTAAAATCATTCAGGTCTCAAATAAATGCATGTTAATCATGTGAACTTTGGTTTATCCAAAATTTTCGTTATCCGAACCTGCCACCGTCCCGATCATTTTGGATGAACGAAAGTTTACTGTAGTGTAAAATAGTACAATATATTGTCAAAATACTATTTCTATTGATATTATATTCCTTCCTTTATATCATAAGTTCTCAAAGTGGTCCATGCCAAGGAGTAAAAAATGAGGGTCCTAAATATCTTTTTAGGAGGCCAAAGATCCCATTTGATGATTTCTTGAAGACTGTTTCTTTCTGACAAAAGGGGGTGTTTAACTTACAGCTGGTTCGGTGATTTCTTCCCGATCACCGGCATTCAGGATGGTGCGAACAAGAGCATCCACTCCGCCCACTTGGCAAACGGCAACCTTGTTCCTCTGGTTATTGCACGTTAAGTTGGAGAGGATTCCAGCGGCGCAGGTAACCACATTCACGTCCCCAGATGCCAGCAACTGCACCAGACTTTGAAGTAGTCCTTCCAGACCATCCTGAAAGGGAACAATAATAAATTATAAGTAAATTTATTCCATCTTAAAGAGAATACAAACAAAATAAAAAAATGTATTCAACATTGTGATGGAATTAGGTACCCCATAGGTAAAACCAGTTTCGGGGTTACCATCAAACTGAAATACACGGATGGCTGGTGCTGATACATACAGAAAACATTAAAAAAATGTAAGCAATTTAACAAAAAAGAAAGAATACGTTTGTGTGTTCTTTACACTTGCTCTTAAAGAAAAAAGTAATACCTGTAAATTTTACAAAAAAAGAGAGAAAAAAACTAGATACATGTATATAACAATAATAAGAATAATAATACTATTTCTATCAAAATAATATAATTATAATAACCAAAAAATTATCATATTCAAAAAAATCTATAAACATTTTCATTTGATAATAACCACGACTTGACTAACTGAAGAAACTTATAACAACGTTTCTCATTTTTTATTTCTTTAGGCAAAAAATTAAAAATTTTTGGTCCCATATAAACAAAAGACCTTTTAAAAATAGTCAATTTCGTTTTAATTAAATGTACATTCCCTTTTCTTAAATTATAATGAATTGAACTATCAGAGATAGTTGGCTTATTTCCACTCACGGCAAAACACAATTTCAAAACCTTACACATATACAAGTGTTGTAACGGGAGCAATGTTTAATTTACAAATAATGGATATGAATGCTCAAATCTATTTTTTAGGCAGATTATTCTGATAATCCTTTTTTGCAGGATTGATGCAGACTTAAACGTATTTTTATATGCACTTCCCCAAAATTGTAATACAGGTAATACGGTACACATTCATTACTGCATACTTTATTATATATTGTAAGGGTACACGCTTGTTTTGCACGTGAAAGAATAACACTGAATGATCGGACGAGAGGTTGTCATCAGGGGGATGATAAGCGTTCATTTGTCATAGTTTTGTCCTCAGCAGGCTTTTCCCGCACTGAGGGAAGGATGCCACTGGAGCCAATAGTAGCAATGAAGAGGTGTTTAGGCCTCTCGAAAAACAGCCAATTTTGAATTCCCACTGTGGAAGATGTTCGTCTACGGTCGTTAGAACATGGGTAAGTGATTTCAAATAGCAGCGTACATTTGTGAGATTACGTTGTAAATATCCCCGTCGACGAATTATTTTTCTACCGGAAAGATCATATGTATTATTCAGCAAAATGAAATGAAAAGTAAAAGCAGCAGATAGTTATTCCTGACTTTGGCATTGAAATTGATAAAGTATTTACTAAAAACAGTAATTTTGAGACCGAAAAAAAAGATGCGAAAAAAATAAAATCGGTTCGGTTTTGAACCAGCAAACTTCTACTTCATTGCCGGAAATGATATTCATTATGCCACAGTATCGGTGTCATGCTTTGCTGATGTTTTGCAATTAGAAATTGACACTGATTTTTCAATTAACCCTTTCACTACGGCAGCCATATCCGCGATTTTTACGCATTTATAATGATATAGCCCGCATATATGAGAATGAGAATGTATTCCATCGTGGTTAACGGCAGACTAAAGGAAAACCTTTCCGAGTATCGGGAGCGTTCCCCCACTCATTTAAAAGTGATGGGCATGAGCGTCCCGGCACACTCTCTGTACCTCGGTAAGGAACCGGAGAGCATGCCGGCAAGCTCGTCGTAGTGAAAGGGTTAATTTTACAAAGAAACTAGGAAGTGTTTGTTTAAACGGTTTAAACTGTATAAGAGTAGTTAAAATATGCCAAATACAATATATAATAGTATATTTGCCTAGTATAATATACAGGCCATCTGTTAAACTTCGGCAAAAAGAATCCGTCCCACCCCCACCTTATGGAGAGTCGCTCCCGCGGTTGTCATGTATCTTTTCTGTTTTTCGCCTGTCATTTGTTTTGTTTTTTGGGAAATGCATGAGAGGGAATTTGGGGATGAAAACCCCTGGTGAGTGCATTGGAGGACATTCGTGGGAGAATGCATAGAAGCGGCGGTGAAAGTGACCCAAATCCAAATCCAAATACAATAAAATTTATGTTAATATAATCGGATGGTTAATGGTAATTATAACAGAGTTTTACCTGATTAGTTTTTGGTGAAAATCGCTTAACCGGAAGTTGCGGTTTATCCAAAACAAAATTCGTTTCTTAAATATCTCTGTAAAAATGCAATATAGGTATATACATTTACACACAAAAGTTGTAGATTATGTACTTAACTACAACTTTTGTATAAAACATTTTTTCGTAACACTGATTGTTTAGGAGTTATTCTTCAATAATGGTTAACCGGAAGTTGTTGTTTATCCAGAAATTTAAGTTTTTCATACTTATCTCTGTCAGAATGCAATGTAGGTATATACAATTACATACAAAAGTTATAGATAATGTTTTTTACAACAAATGTTGTATGAAACATTTTCCTGTAACACTCATTGTTTTGGAGTTATTTATATATTACTGACATAGGCTTCTGTTTTCAATAAATACGGAGAAAGTCATGTCTTGGCCACATCAGATTTTTAATTATAAGTCTATTCTAAGAAGATAAATTTATTGTCGTAATGTGCTCATTGAATAATAAATACTTGAGAAAGATATTATGAGCTAACATATTTTATCTATTAATAAACATTGTTTTTCTGGACTAAGGTTGCAAAATTTTGATTAAAATTTTTTAAATTATACCTTGTTGTTGATTTGTAAGCATAACTAATGCTGACTTACAAATTTAATTTTCCGAATCAGAGATTTAAAGTCAGACCATAGAGATGAAGCCTTATCATATCCTCGTCTTTGATGAGTTTTTTAAATGATAAAAATTTCAGTATTTTTATTAGTACAGTACAATTTTTAGCAACAAAAATCATTGTAAGAAGTTTTTAAAAATCCAAGAAGGAAATTGCTGAAGATATATATCGTTTCATTATTATTTTATTGAAAAAAAAACGGACCCTTCAAAGGGTTACTTTAAATCAAATTTAATTATATTTTTATTATGATACTGACTAATAGTTCAAATGAAGATTGTAAAATAATTGTTAGCTTGATAAATGACATTTTTTCAATGATATAATGTTTCACGATCATTTCTAAATTTAGAATAATGAAAATAGATTAGATTTTAAGCCAATATTTGAAATCCTGTTACTTTCTGTGCCTGCATGTAATAGTACCATTTTTAGCAACAAAAAAACGTTGGACCTTTAAGGGTTACAAAGGGTTGGTGACGAAGGACACTCCAGTCTTCCCAACGTTCAACTTCCTACTCTCTTTAACCCTCGAGTACTTGCATCTGGGTCAAATCGACCTATATGAAACTTAATATTCCATATCTCTTTATTAGTGCTTTTTCACTTCTTCTTTCTCATAGTAGCTGAGTTTTAGAATGTTCTGAACCAGTTGTGCATTTTCGCCAGAAATGGAAGTTTAATTATTTTAACAAATTTCTCTTAGCGGTAGTGCCAGGTAGATGAATGACCTTAACGTAAAATATTGCAATTCGGACCTTGTTTCCGCCTTAAGTTTAAGAGATGTTATATGAATTTCATACAATTGACAATTATTTTTAATATATTAAATGTTATTTTATTTTTAAACAGTTTACTTTTTGTACACAATATTCCAAATTCATCAGCCAAATACTCAGCGTCAGGGATATCGAATTTTTACAGAATATTTTTGCTATTTAGTTTGCTTGTCATTTTAATAACCAGGTTAAGCATTAATATGACATCATCACTAATTAATTAAAAATTTATTCACTACAATTTGAGACAATTTTCCCCTTTGGAATATGTCGGGTTGATTCCACCCAACGCGAGTACTGACGTGACAATTTGGGATGCGAGTACTCGAGGGTTAAGAGCAAATTTCATACCAATTCAGCAAAACGCCTCACCAAGGGTTTCACCCATCTTTTCTAGATTCCATCTCTATGGATATTGGTTATGAAAGCGACAATTAGATGCATTACCTCAGCAATTTCACCAGTGCAGGAATGCCACCACTCTTGAAGATCACAAGAAGTCCCTGTCTGTGATGAGAGAGGTTGTGCAGCGTACCAACAGCACCTTTGGTGCTCCAAGTCGTTGCTGTTCGAGATGGCACGCACCAACCATCTACCAAATCACCGAGAGAAGAGTTAGCAGGCGAAATGAAGGTGGGCAGACATGCATTAGGAGGCGGAACGTAACGAATAAAATAAAAACACATTTACCATACTACAATTCATGCTATTATATATTTGGGCGCATCACGAAAAACTTTCAAAAATTCAAAAAGTTGTCACTACGGTCACATGTTTACGTAAAAACATTTTAGACAAGTTGAGAGATATTGTCTCCAGCAACGGGCATAAAGTGTGATTTTTTTGTCAAAAACGTAGACATACTTTAAAAATCATAAATACAAAGCAAATTTTAGTTTTCAAGTACAAAAATAAAAAGTTTAGAATGTTAATGAACGGTATAAAAAATTATATCAGCCATGCAACATTTACCCTTCTGGGATTAGCAGTAAAATTATCATTTCTTTGCAAATTTAAGGTCTAAATTGTTGACCATTGACTTCTAGTCTACGTTTTCATTTAGAAATTTCTTATAACCATAGAAATAAAAAGTATTCCAAATAATATAATTTCCTTTAACATTGTAAACTAAACACCGTTGTACCTGAATACAAAACTTTGCTTTGTGTTCATGTTTAAAAAAAATTAAAATCTTTATTTTTGAAAAGAAAAATAAAAACTTCAGATATGCTGCAGGAGACTTAAATATATTTCAATTCGATTAATTGTTTTGGGTAATTATGTGACCATAGCAACAACTCTATATCGACTTGAAATTTTGAATGACAAAAAAAGTTTTTCGAGACACACTATTATACATGGCCTCATACAGAGCGTTAAATAACCAAATGGAACAAACCTTTTACATACAAACAGATATGTATGTTGTCTTTTCTTAGAAATAATGAAACATTGAATGTAATGATTACTCCAAAAGTAGAGCATTGGAAATAGAAAAATTAATTTTCAGCAAATCCAATTTTCCTATCTTTTTTGGGCGCTCTAAAAATTCAAAAATAGTACATTAGATTCAAGAATATATACGTAACTGAAACATAATACATTCGTGAAAACATTAATAGAGAGAAAGCCCATAAAGCTATAATAACGAGTAACAGAAGGAACACTTATGAAACAAAGTGATGAAAACAACACCAAACAACAGCAAGTACACAAAACACTTTCTTACATTACCTGAAATACAACAATGAAACAGAAATCGTAATGATATAAATGAATTGGATGCAGAAATGATAAATCATGCAAAAAATTAGGATCCCAAGCAAATGAAACGATTCAATGACGACTCTAAGATAACCTTGCAATGCATTCGATGGGCTGAACATTCCACAAGCTAAGGCTGTCTGAAACGCAGTGGTCTTGAGGGAATTATCTCTTGTCAGTCAGCTATTATTACGAAAATTCATAATTCAGACACATTCTATTTATGACATAAAAGTATGTGTTACGGGAAAAGTAAGAAACTAATATTAGATATTAATTTTTTTCCAAAAGCGAGCCTTGAGCCTTAACTTGTAGCAATGCCTATATTCAGGCATTTACAGTAACATTAAACCAAGGAATAATTCAAGGAAAGACGGTACTAAGCATTTACACTCTGTGTGCAACGTATCAATTTCATCTTTATCAATCACATTACATATTTTCATTTTTAAGATAGTATTTTTATCAAATTATGTTTTTTTGGGTATGACTAGAGATGGGACAATCGATTGAAAAAACAATCGAAACATTATTCGATTGTTCTCATTCGAATGAATTCACTCGCTTTCGTAGGACAGGATGCAATAGCTGGTCAGGGGCAGTAACACCTGGCTGTCGGGATATCGGATCAGATATACATACACACACACGTATATCTATATTCATAATTCATCAGTATTACGTATCTCTTCCACTAAATGGGATCATATTATGAGCCACTTCTATCCCCTCCCCTCCAACGCGTATCAAGTAAAAGAGTGAAAAATTGAATAAACCAAAGTGAATTTATTCGATTGTTTATAGCGAGTGAAAAAAAAATTGAATAAATCTATTTGATTTTTTACTCACTTCCTCTGAACGAGTGAACCACTCGCTTGGAACAATCGAATAAATTTATTCCATTTTTTTCCACTCACTAAAAACAATTGAATAGATTCACTCAGGATTGAGTGAAAAATCGAAACGCTTTATTCGAATAATTCGATTGAAGCAAACAACCGAATTATTCGATTGTTTTCAATCGATTGTTCCCACCTATAGGTATGACTGTAATATTTATCTCATTCTATTTACTATTTCATGTTTTACCTTCATAAATTGTCTTTAAGATGTTTTGTATCAACTCCATATTTATTCCTTGCCTTATTTCTTTTCTGTAAGTTTATTAAAGCTCATAATCTATCATCTCCTTCCTGTGTAACATAATTAACTGCAGAATCAATTCTCCTTTCCTACTCTCTCTTTTCTCTTTCCTCCGAGCACAACTCGCCTATCTGATGCCTTCTCTCTGAGCACTCCTCCTCTATCAACTGTAAAACGATCACTCTTTTTCCATCAACTCCACAATCCACAATATGGTTGCAAGAGATTGACTTTTTATAATTTTATTCATTATTTAAATTAATTTTTTGTTGTTGATTTGTTGTTTTATTTTGTTCTCACTGATTGTTGGTTTTTTCTTGCTTCTTGTTATTTCCCCAACTGTAATTAGCCTCGTGCTGTTTGTCGATACTAACTGATAAATAAATAAAATAAAAGGTACATAAACAATTTTGGAGTTTTGGCCTTTATTTAAATCAAGTTTAAGCTCTAATAACGAAGTTAATGATTTTTTTGGAATTAATTAATATTTGTCGTTTAATTTTTTATTTCAAGCACTTTCCTGATAAGAATATTTTTTTATGAAAAAATATGCATGTCAAACATGCAGAACAACAGAACAACACAACAGTAGCATGTTGTTTAGTCTCTAAGCGTTTGACTTCCTGCTTTCTCAATATCCTTGTTCCACTCTCATAAAGCAAAACAATCAACATCCTAGATAATTCATAAAAATTATGTCCTTTTTCCTAATTTTGTTATTCGACTAAGCTAGGTAATTTTGTAATCAAATTATAAAATTAAAAAACCTGACAACTTGGAAAGAAATTTCCTAAATAACTACACTATGAAAGTGTTACTCCGCAAGTAATGTTGATAAAAGATGATGCATTGCAAGGTTTTCTCAATTGAACATCAAACAACGCAATTGAAACATGCCGAAGAAAGACGAACTTCCTTCCTTCATCATCATCACCATCCAAACTTTCCAAAAGCGAAACGATAGCATTCCACACACAAATAACTGAATTATTTATGAATTATTCACCATCTGCTGTTATTTTCCAACACAAATTCCAGGAAGCGTGTGAGAAATAAATGAGTTTGGTTAGCATGAAATGAATCTGTGAATGTATCACTTATTCTAAATGAACACAGCAATGACCAAGAAATATTATTATTTCATAAACTCCAAGTAGGCTGTAAGGTAGGTGGCAGTTTTTCTACATCTAGGCAGTTATTCTACATATTCATTTACTGTTCATCTAAATACATACATACACATATGACATATAAATTGTTATTTCTGGATTTTTCAGGGTTCATCACAGGCCTTCTCGGATACTGTAGCAGTCCCAGGGTAAAACCACACTGTACAATACCCTGCAAAGCAATCCCTTACTTCATCCAGAAATTTTACATTACTAAAATCCCCTTACATTCTATAATACCCTTATCTACTACAATGCATTAAAACATTTCTTTCTAAAAGATCTTGTATTTTTAGGCAAGGGGCTTAAGAGCGATCTAGGTAACTTATTCCTTTCTGAAATGCCTCTGTTAACCCTTTCACTACGGCAAGCGTGCCACCATGCTCTCTGGTTCCTTACCGAGGTACGGAGAGCGTGCCGGGACGCTCATGCCCATCATTTTTAAATGAGTGGGAGAACGCTCCCGATACTCAGAAAGGTTTTCCTTTAGTCTGCCAATAACCACGAAGGGTTAAGAAAAGAATATTTCGCGATATTCTTTGCCGCCAAGGCTTAATTTAAATTCATGGCTATCTTTTCCCCTGAATTCTGGTTTCTCCAAAGCATTTTTTAAAGCTTCCCAACCATTTTTACCTGAAATTATGTTGTAAATACAACCTAGTTGATATATTTTTCTTCTTTTCTCTAACGTTTCCCACCCAAGAGTCTTTAACTTTTCTTTGACGCTGTCCATTTTTCTAAATCCGCCCATTACATATCGAGCTGCTTTTCTTTGCACTTTTTCTATTTTCTTTGATCGACAACATTGATATGGACCCCACACGGCTGTTGCGTATTCAAGATTCGGTCTTACAAGCGATGTATATTCCCTATGTTTTGCTCCTGCCCTTAAAATTCCTCATCACGTAATGCAACAAATGCCTTCGCTATAATTAAATTGACGTGTTTTCCCAATTGAGATTTTTATCAAACGTGACTCATAAGTATTTGCAATGATAGGATTCTATGATTCCAATGGACAAGAAATATGACAGAGCTTACATGAAATACGGAAAAAGGGATGAGTCATTACATACACCAACAAGGTTTCAGTAACGCTCTCATCGTTACTTGTTTCTCATTGTATTTTACATGATAATTAGATATGTTTGTGAAAATAGTTCACTACATACAGTTTCGAGAATTTTACACAAAGATTAACCAAGTTATTTCTTTGTTATTTTTTTCTTTATTTTTCATACTGGAAACTCTAAATGTATATCTAAACTAATAAAATTCACAGTCTCTGGCGATGTCTTGCGGAAATACGTCATGATAAAAATCCGGAATTTGCAAGCTTAAATGCAATAACTGTGATTGGGTCAAAAGCGGAGAAATTTCGCCATAAGAGACGGTGAACATAAAAGATGATTTTGAACAAGTCCTCCCAATCTCACTTTGCTAAGCACCTTCTGGAATTCAACCATTCTTCTGACTTTGTACCCGAAATTCTTACTATATAGATAGAAACCAAAGGCTTAATTTCTTAGAACAGTTTGAGATTAATTCCCATACAAATTCCAAACAATGTAATGTTGTTAACGAGCACCTCTTCCCATTGATTCGATGCATTCTTCCACCCACTGACAATGTTTCACTACCTCCAGTTCCGTCCCCCTGACTCACCTCTCTCCCCCACAACCCTCTTTTCCTATTTCCTTATTTTCCCACCAGTCTTACTTGTATATATTATGCTTTACGTTTTTGCTTGGTCACTTGATGATGGAGATCAATCTCTGAAACTAGTCGTGTCTTGTTTCCATTTATTGTTTTTAATAAATACTGTGGAAAAAGTACAAATTGTTATTTTTCTTATATCTAAACTGTTTATCAGTTAATCCTTTCACTATTTTCACATTTAATTTATACTCTTAGACCAAATTCTGTGAGCAATAAAATGGCAAATTGACAAGGCCCCAAAAAAAAGGATTTACGTGCACGCAATAGGGTGCATCGGAAAAACTTTTTTTAATGCAAAGTTTGAGGTCGATATCATGCCGGGAAGTGCCTAAAATTTGTTTCCGTTATCTCCATAAGAAATGCATTGAGGAATTTAAATCACTCACTGGGATCGAACCAAGGACCATCAGCGGAACATTGAACATTGTACATAAAAGACATTCATGATCTCTATCTACCTGCGGAGTTTCAAGTTTCCGTCTTATTGGGAAGTGATTTCTTTTAATCTTATAAAGCGTCACAATGCATTTTAAACGGGAGAAAATTTACCCTGACCTAGTCTCGAACCAAGGATAATCATCGAGGATGTCTTTATGGTTTCTGTTGGATATGCACGGCTTCTAGTGATCTCTCGAATTTCAACTCTCTCCTATGCCGGGAAGTGCCTCAAAAACATTTTCATTAACATTTCAATTATCGTTAAGAACATTTTAGTAACATATCGGCATGTATTTTTGAATTCATCTTAGTATTTATTGTTATTTAGCCAATTTTTTAATCTTCTAGGGAAATACTTAATGTTATGTTCTCTGGAAGATACTCCACTTGTTAAAATTTGAATTTAAACTATTATATTCCTATACTTATATTAGGAAAAAGAAAGATGAATTTTTTTATTAAAAAAAAGACAACTTACCTGTGGGCTATTCATGATGGCATGTCGAGACGCCTCCTTCTTCGACAGCTGGTGCACCATCATCGCAGCTTGCGACACGACCACCTGATCTTCGTCATTCAGAAGTTTTATCAGCTCAGGGATGGCGCGTGTTGCCAAATCAGCATCGTCCTGAAAATGCCAGCAGATCAAAAGTCAGCCTGTGCTACCAAATCTAAACAATGGTGTGAACACTTATGTAATCATAAATACCTAAGAATGCACCATAAATACCTAGGAATTACCATATTTCACAGCATATAAGACGCACCTTTTTTCCTAAATTGTCTCGAAAAATTTTCCTGCGTCTTATATGTGAAGGTTCAACCTCCACAGGTTAACTTACAATACTGAATGCTATTTGATGGTCCATACTACCTATTTCATAATTGCATTCAATGATTGTGTTAATATTTGGCTTTTACGAAACGTGACAACTAAGAGAAACTACATTTTAATTTATTGTGGTAACGCGCTTTCGCACGGACTATTAAACCTTTTTTTCCTTTTGAGTGCCAACTTAATGAGGGTGCGTCTTATTTGCCGTCAAATATGGTAATCATAAATACCTAGGAATGCAGCATAAACAGTGATGGGATGTAACAAAAAAAAGTAATCGGAGTACTTATAACGACTACATTTTTTGTAATGTATACTTGTAATCGCTACATTAAAAAAGAAGTAATTTTTACTTATAATCTACTTCAAAGGTCATGAGAGTAATCGTTAAATCTGAGAAATCATTACATTTGAGTAATCAAAAGTGAACATTTGAATTCCTCGCGCACTGATCGCATCGAGAGGCAGTTCTACCTACATTGCGTCACCCTGAAACTGAAATTTTCTTCTCTTGGGAGGGAAGGGGCGAAGGAAAGGAGGGATGGCTGTTGACTCGGCTGCAAAGCATTGTTGAAATATTGTGCTGTGCTGGAGGTATAAATGAATTTCCTGTGAGGACTGAACACGGTAGGTCCTTCTTCGAAAGAATAACTACATGAAAGTGATGGTTCAAGGCATTATTTTATGGTACTTCTCCATCTTATCAGAATAAAAACAACTTTGTAATTTCCACAGTACTGTCCTTTATTTACACCACGACCCTGGTTTCATTGCATTGCAACGTCATCACCTGAAGATGTTGTAATGCAATGAAATGGGTCTAAATAAAGGACAGTACTGTGGAAATTACAAAGTTGTTTTTATTCTGATAAGAATAACTACAGATGTATTTGAGCTGTCTCCAGGCTAAGCTGGCAGAAAAGATTATCGTACCCAGGTAATGAAGCCATTAGTTGTTGCCCTAAGAATTTTGCAGAGAAGAGAATGTTTATTGGGTTTCTTCAGCCAACCATCAAAGGATTATTACGTGAACTCTATAAGAGGGCCCTTGACAATGCCCTTGTGTACTGTAGGCCACTGGCAAGACGTCAGGGAGTTGAAACAAGATTAAGAAATGTACTAAAGGAAAATAAACTAACCATTGCAGCAGGGATGATACCTTCTTTAAAGTTCACGTGGCTTGAGGGAGAGGAAATAGAAGATGCTTTGCGTATTTTTAAAGAAGAAATCGTGTTAAACATCGTAACAAAAACATGACTCGTGTGATACGAGCGATGAGGAAGCTATACTTTTAAATACTGTGAAAAGAGGGGAAGTTTTCCCAGCTTCTGATGAAGTGAATCTGTACCTCAAAGGAGTCAATTAACCGATTCCCGATTATAAAAAAGCATTCCTTAAATCAAACGCTTCCCTACCATCCAGTGCTCCTATGGAGCGGCTGTTTAGCACAAGCAAAGATATTTTAAAATGCAATTGTATTGCAAATTGAATTCGCATATTCAATTGAATTTTTTCTTAAATATATTTCTGATATTTCGAGAGCTTTCTATTTATTTGCATGCCAATCCATCTTCATCCACAGGTGTAAATTTTAATAGAACATAAATAGCTAGGCATTGTAATTACTGTAGTAATCATAATTTGAATTAAACTTTAATGCTATGGCATTAAATTCAAATGTTAGATTGCATGTTAGTACTCCCTGTTTGAAAAGAATGTTGACTGAGATTGCATAACCTACAGGAGCAAAATAAAAAGTAATTGTAATTGTAACTGATAACAAATTTGACAGAGTAATTGTAGTTTACCCCAATTACATTTTTTCAGTACTTTTCCAATCACTGATCATAAATACCTAGGAATTACTCGCAGCAGTAATTTTTCCTTCACAGAGCATATTCGAAGCGTAATAGGAAAGGTAAATGGGATGCAAAGGTTAGGCAGAAGAATTCATAGGGGATGTTCATCGAGAGTAAAAGAAATAGCGTACTTTTCCCTAATTCAACCTCCACTTGAGTAGGAGTAGGATTAATTTCCGATCTTGAGATGGTTCAACGTAGAGCAGCAAGGTTCGTCAAGGGAGAGTTTAGATTTGACAGCATATGATAGAGTCCCTCAGATGGAACAGTTTCATTGAGCGAAGTTAAAATGAGAGATGTTAGATTATCTTATACATTGAGATGTGACATACTAAAACTTTTACTTTACCACAAAATTATTACATAAAATACGACCAGGTTTCGCAGCAGTGCTGCATCATCAGGTAACTTACAGGAAAATTTTCCACTTATATACAAAAAGGTGAGGGGAAGTAAAAAGGAGGGGGAAGAGCAAACAATGGAAGCAAGGACAAAGAAACAAGTGGCGTTAGGACATGTGATTTAAAAGAAGAAAACGCCAGTCAAAAAAGGGGGAGGGTTCGAGGAAGGAAGTGAAAGAATTTGTTGATCTTTTGCTTAAAAGTGGTGTTTACAAACTAGTTTGTTCAGATTGTAACGCTTTTTATACCGGTCAAACTGGCCGCAGTTTCGCCATCAGAAGGACTGAACATACCCGTGCTTTTGTGCGAAATATCCCCACATCTTCACATTTTGCGAAACATATAACTGATTCTGGCCATACCAGTGATTTTAATCTTTCCATGTGCCGTGTGTGTGATAAAGGAAGAAAATTTGACGCACTGGTAAAACTTGAAATTCTGAAAAATATTAATGACAATATTGTTAATGAAATCTTATTTCCCAACCCCTCTCCTATTTTACAGGTTATTTCATCCATGCCCTCCTCGAACTACCCTTCCCCCTTAAAATTCTTTTAATTCCCTCCTCGAACCCTCCCCCTTTTTTGACTGGCGTTTTCTTCTTTTAAATCACATGTCCTTACGCCACTTGTTTGTTTGTCCTTGCTTCCTTGTCCCTCTTCCCCTTTCCTCTCCTTTTTACTTCCTTTCACCTTTTTGTATATAAGTAAAAATTTTCCTGTAAGTTACCTGATGATGCAGCACTGCTGTGAAACCTGGTCGTATTTTATGTAATAATTTTGTGGTAAAGTAAAAGTTTAGTATGTCACATCTCAGTGTATGTCATTACCACCAAGTGAAGCCTGAACTTGTTTCCTATATCTTATACATAAATGGACCATTTAATCCTACTTCTACTCTCCCATTGAGAATCAACGTGCACTTCAGCAAGTCAATTAAGTCCATAAGCAGTAATGGAATGTAATGGATGAACATGGGAAAATAAAAGAGTCTTACCTGATAATTGATGAGATTGACGACGGCGTGCTTGAGCATCTGGCTGGGCTCAGCCAGTCTCTGAACAGCGGTCGGCTGCTGTGGATCAAACTGGGTGGAGGGAATTTCCAAGCCTTCTTCAAGCGTCTCCGGGAACAGGCGGAACTCTCTGAGAGCGTGTCTGACTCAGCTGCTGGTTCATTTCTGTGAAATTATGAACAAATTATGCACGATATGTTATAAATAACTTCGAAAGAACTGCAAGCGTAACAGAAATGTTAGAAAAGCTAGGTTGGGAGAAAACAGAAGGAAAGTTTACAGGTTCGGAAGCTTATACAACGCTTATACAGGCAAGACAGCATGGGCAGATATTAAGAGAAGAATTATAGACCCCACTTATTTAAGCAGGAAAGACCATAGTTATAAAATTGAACCTCTAACCATAGTGATGAAATATACAAACAAAAGGCTATACAACAAAATTGATGAACAATAAAATGAACAGTCTTTCAAAATTTAAAGAAAAAAGATATTAATTTCTTCATGAGCTAACAACCAATTTTTAGTCTTTTTTAGAAACAAGTTAAAGTTAGAGAAGCTTTTAATTTCATTTGGTAAACTGCAGTATAATTTTGCTCTAGATACAGAAAAGATTATGGAGGATTCAAACACGGAGGTGTTAGAGATGGTTGGGGAGAAGAGGGATTTAAATGCCGTGATTAAGCATAGGGTGGGCCAAATATTGAGGGGAGAGGTAAAAGGTTGTAATTGAGTAGTAGTAGTAGTATTATGGTTTGAGGGTGCGTCAACAGCTAGGGTTATTTGCACCACACACACAGATAAAATTTCTTGCGTAAGTAGAATTTACTGTAATAGATACATTTAATTTTATAAAGCTTAAGAAAATTACCACAGGACTATGAGCTTTTTGTTAGGTTGTTATATTTGGTTTATGAGCTTGGTCTCCCTTATAAACTTGATTACTTTCTCTTCCGAGCTTATGTCATTTTTTAAAATGTCCTTAAGGCTACCCTGAATGCTTAATCTCTCTCGTACATTTTTGTATTTGTCACAGTTTTCAAACAAATGTGCAACTGTTAATGGCTCACTGCAGGTCTGGCAGATGGGAGGATCCTTCGTCTCTGTGAATAAATAGGAGTGTGTGAGAGAGCAATGCCCAATCCTGAGACGAGTGATAGCAATTTCCTCTCTCCGACAGCGCCTAATGGATGTACCCCAAGATGTTATACCATCTTTCACAGATTTAAGCTTGTTCCCGTGTTGTGCTTGCCACAATTCTCTCCATTGAGAGTGAGCTGTATTTCTCAGGATGCCCTTGAGATCTTGAGCTGGTACCTGATCCCACTCTATATCCCACCTATGGATGGCCTCTTTTGCTGCCAGGTCTGCCTTTTCGTTTCCTGGAATTCCAGCATGTCCAGGAACCCATATAAAGGTGATGTTAATGCCTTTTTCTTTTAGATCTTTCAGGATGGATTGTATGTTCTGGACTATTGGGTGGAATGAGGAAAATTGAGCTATGGAGTGCAGCGCACTCATGGAATCTGTGCATATCATGTATTGTCCTTGTCTGCCCTTGATATTTGATAATGCCATTTGTATTCCGACTAGCTCAGCAGTAAAAATACTACACAGTGGGTGTAGTTTTACTCTCACCGTTCCTAGATCTTTGGACACAAGTGCACACCCCGTCCCTCCATCTGACTTTGAGCCATCTGTGAAGATAGGAGTGTAACTTTTGTAAAATTCAGACATCTCCTTGTATCTTTGCTGGAATAACATGTCAGATGTTGATGACTTTGTTTCTGTGGCCAACCTGTTATCACAGTCAGGCTCTGGTAATGTCCACGGTTGGTCCCGAGGAAAACCTTCAGGGCATACTTCTGGAAAGCTGAATCCAGTCGTCTCCATAAAAATATAAAATCTTATCCCAAGAGGCTTGGTGGCTCTTGGTCGTCTGATAAAAACATCTAAAAACTTTGGCTTAAAAACAATGTTAAAACAGGGGTGAGATCGCATGGAGAAGAGTTTGGATGCATAGTTGCACATCAGAGCGTTTCTACGAGCCCACAGTGGAGGTTCACCAGATTCAGAATATAGGCTAAGGATGGGGCTAGTCCTGAATGCACCAGTGGAGAGCCTTATGCCTGCATTGTGTACAGAACTGAGAGATTTTAAATAAGACTCTCTGGCTGAGGAGTAAATAAAGCACCCATAATCAAGTTTAGAGCGAACCAGTGCTCTGTACAACTGCAGCATTGCAGACCTATCTGCTCCCCATGACAAACCGGATAAAACTCTTAGCAGGTTAAGCTTCTTGTGGCACCTGTCCCTCAAGTCCTGGATGTGCCTCCTCCAATCCATCCTCCTGTCCAGCAGGACACCCAGGAATCGGATAGAATCCACTACAGGTAGCTGCCGGCTTCCAAGCATAATGGTTGGTGCAGGGGAGAGGCCTCTTTGTCTATAAAAATGCATGCACCTTGTTTTGTCTTCGGAGAAACGGAGTCCATTGGTGAGACACCACTTGTTCAGCTTGTTCAGGGCAATCTGTATTTGTCTTTCCGCCATTGAGAGTTTGGATGAGCGGCAGAAGATGGCAAGGTCATCCACAAACAGTGATGCTATCACAGGTGTTCTGATGCACTCTGTGATGCTATTGATGGCAATGGCGAAAAGAATAACACTCAACACAGATCCCTGGGGAACTCCATTGTCTTGTTTAAAAACCTTAGAAAGGTGGCCGTTTATCCTTACGCGAAAGCAACGATGTTTTAAAAAGTTTTGTATAAAAATGGGCAGGTTCCCTCTAAATCCCCACGAGTGTATTGACTTAAGGATTTGATGTCTCCAAGTGGTGTCGTAAGCCTTCTCAATGTCAAAGAAGACCGCCACTACATGCTGTCGCAAGAGGAATGCCTCTTGAATATAGTTTTCAATTCTCACCAGGTGATCAACACTTGATCTACTGTGCCGGAATCCACATTGAATATCTGATAAGAGATTACGGTTTTCTAAGAGCCATACAAGTCTCCTGTTGACCATTCTCTCCATCAGCTTGCACATACAGCTAGTCAGAGATATTGGGCGGTAGTTTGAGGGATAAGATTTCTCTTTCCCTGGTTTAAGGATGGGGATGATTAGGGATTCCTGCCAACTCTCAGGGAAGACCCTTTCCATCCAGATCTGATTTACTGTCTTTAGCAAATCTATCTGAGATGCCTTGGGGAAATTCTTGATAAAGGCGTTATGGACCTGATCTATTCCTGGTGAGGTTTCCTTGCATGTATGTATGGCATCCTGAAGTTCCCACAAACTGAAAGGTTTGTTATATGCTACTGTGGTTCCGGAATCTAAAAAATTGAGATTAGTTTTTTCTTTCTGTTCTTTCAAAAGTTGGAATGAATTTGAGTAACTGTCTGTACAGCTGATGGAGGCAAAAATTTCACCAAACGCATCAGCAATTTCTTGGGGTGAGTTTACAATTCTGTCATCGATCTTCAGTGCTGGTATCTGGGAGAAATGATGGTTCCCCAAAATAGACCTGACTTTTCTCCATACCTTTGACATAGGGGTTCGGTGATTTATTTCTGAGATAAAATTCATCCAAGAAGACTTCTTAGCCTCTCTCACCACTTGTCTGGCTCTAGCTCTTAATCGCCTGAAGGCTGCCAAGTTTGAAGTGGTGGGGTACTTTTTAAAAATTTGCAGGGCCTTTTTCCTTTTCTGAATGGCATCTGCACATTCCCTGTTCCACCATGGGACTGGTGGTCGTCGAGGCATCCCTGATGACAAGGGTACACTACCTTGCGCAGCTTTAATAATTGCTGCAGTTAGATCCTCCACATTTTGCAGTGCTCCTGCATTGGCATTAAAATTAAAACTGAAGAGCTCTCTGAAGTGAGCCCAGTTGGCTTTCTTGAGGATCCATGTCCTAGGTAGACCATAGTTGCCATCACAACCACCATGTTTCCTAATTATTAGGGGAAAGTGGTCACTACCACATAAATCTTTGTGTGCTGACAGACTAAAAAGTGGAGCAATAGTGCTGGAGCTCACAAATAAATCTATGGATGAGTATCTACCAGTAAAAGCATTAAAATGTGTTTTTTCATTGTCATTTAATAAAACCAGGTTAAAATCATTAAAAAACGTCTCCAAGAGACGTCCTCTTCCGTTGTGATCCCTTAGATCATCACCCCAAAGACTGTTGTGGGCATTGAAGTCCCCCAACAATACAAAGGGTTTAGGCAACTGCTCAACTAGGTCTTCCAGGTTTTTTCTCGTCACTGGAGCCCATTCTGGCAGGTAAAGATTACAGAATGTGACCTCAGAGGGGGAAGCGATGGTGACTGCTAAAGCCTGGAATGGTGTCTGCAAGTTCACCTGGGAGGTGTAAAGGGCCTCCCTGATGAATGCAGCAACCCCACCACGACCTCTGTTGCCACTTAGGTCATCTACTCTAAAAATCTTATAACCCTTCAATTTTGGGGAGTCAGTAGGTTTAAAATGGGTCTCTTGGATAAAAATGCAAGAGGGGTTGTAATCTCTCACCAAGATCCTAATTTCTTCCTGGCGTGTATAAAAACCATTGCAATTCCATTGAATTGTTAAAAACATTTAAAATAAATATATATAAATAAATAAATAAATAATGTTTTCACATTAAAATCTAAAGATAAAATTCATTAGCAATAAATAAATAAATAAGTAAAAACATTAAAAGCCTTTGGCTTGCCGAACAAGCTTCGTTCTTCCCTTTTCCCTGTTTTGGAGGAAAAGGCGTAATTGCTCCTCATCCAGTATGTCCTCTTCCATCTCATCCCCCGTAGATTCCCTCAATTCGAGAGAAGAGGGGGGTATAGTAATACTTTTACCTCCTACGTTTGGTTTATCTACTGATTTAGGGGGTGTGATGTTTTTCTTAATAGGAGGAGCTTCAGTTTTCTGTGCACTGTTTTCTAGTTTCTGGCCTGTTGCTTTTGTATTCATTTTCTCCTTTTGTTGTAACTTGGTGGTCTTGCTGTTGTCTGCTGGAGGGTCAGTTTGACATCCCACACTTTCCTTTCTTACTTGGGTATTTGCCACCACTGCATAGGATTTGGAGAATGTGGGGCAGATCAGTGATCTGTACTTTCTCCTGGCTTCAAAATATGGTACCCTTTCCGTGACTTTTATTTCCATGACTTTCTTTTCTTCTAGGAGTTTGGGGCAGTCTCTTGCATAAACAGGGTGGTTGCCTTCACAATTCCTGCATAGAGGGGGGCTGCTGCATGGTTCCCCTTCGTGCTTTTCTTTGGAGCATTTAGGGCAGGTGGGTTTGCCCTTGCATGATTGTGCAGTGTGTCCATAGGTATTGCAGTTGAAGCAGCGCAGAGGACTTGGGATGCATGGCCTCACTGTGCATGCCTCATATCCAACATGAACCTTCTCTGGGAGCTTTTCCAGGGCGAATGTTAATATGACTGAGGTGGACTTTATCATTTCTCCATTTTGTCTCTTATTAAGTCTGCGGCAGGAGATGACTCCTTGCGATGCCATCTCCTGTGCTATCTCTTCTTCTGAGACATAGAGAAGGTCGTAGCAGGATATAACTCCTTGGCAGGTGTTAAGTTTCTTATGGACCTCTACCATCACTGGTATATCGTGCAGCATCTTTGTGCCAAGGAGTTTGTCGGACTGTTTATCGTTGGCTGCCTTTATCAACAGGGTACCATCCCTAAGCTTTTTTACTGATTCGAGATTCCCTGAAACAGCATTTGTAAGAACTTTATATATTAGAAAGGGGGACACCTTGGTAAGATCTTCATTTTCTTTTGTGCACTTCATTATCAGGTATTTTTTACATCTTTTAGCAATATCTCCCCCTCCCATTTCTGGGCGGGGTCTTTTAGGTGGAGGAGATTGTAGATCCATACGAATTATGGATTTTTCATCCCTCAGGCTCCCCACCCACCACGGAGCCACACAAATTGGGACGCCGTATCGCAAACCGATACGGTCGCCAGGGCTACCCAAGGGATATAGCGCCCAGGATGTCGCTAAACAGACTGGGAATGGCCTCCGGAATGGTGGTGGCTCCTCCAAACCACACCCCCCCATTGGCCTCCACCAGAATGGTGCGTGCATCCCAAGCACTCGCACAGGACTGACGTACGCTAGAAAGGAATTTATCCCCAGCCATCAGTAGCCGATTGACCAGGGTGTGCTATTCCCTGGCCTCCCGTTTACAGCGAATTCGGGGCCAAAGAGGTGTGTTGTGCCAGAAAATAAAAATAGTCCAGTTGGACTAGAAGTGCCTCAGCAGTTACTCTGCTGGTGGTTGGCACTCAACCTCCAGGACACCCATCTCCTCCTTACGGGTCTCCACGCACGGCAAACACGTGGGTGAATCCTCGGTCAGCTGGCATGACCGCACACAGACAGTTGATTCACGGGACTGCCCGGACTCAGCCCTTGCTGAACGAGGGGTTTGTTCTCGGGGTTTTCTCCCCGCCCGATTAGTCGCCTCTTACGACAGGCAGGGATGCCGCGGGAGTATTCTCCATCCCCCTACCCGCAGGGGTGGGTTGTAATTGAGGATTCAGGGAAAAAAACAGAGGGGAAGACAGAAGATGTTGGAAGGAGTGGGGTTTATTATAGGGAAATGAAGGAGATGGCGATTAATAGGGATTTTTGATTGATCCGAACCTACCGAAAGGTAGAACACTTATGAATGAATTGCTAATGTGGTTATTTATGCCACAAGAGGGTTCACAATAAGAATGCTTTGTCATGAGTTTCGACAAATTATATTGCATGCAATTGGGAGGACAAACCTATGATAAATAAAGAATTATCTTTATAAATTCGACTGAGCAAAGTGTGCTATCTGGCTATTTAGCACAAGCAGTACTTCACAAATGAACATTATATCCTTCGTATTAGGTTTTAAAAATTGATAGCAGAAAATGAAGTGATTCTGAATTAACTGTAATCAAATTGTAAAATGAAATAAAAAAACGACAATTTGAATGATATTTCCTAAGTAAACTAAGTGTTAATAGTTCACTGATACATTTGTCGTTTAATTTTTTATTTCAAACACTCAGAATAACTCGCAAACAGTGGGTTATTTCCTACAGATTTGGGGTAGTGAGGGTGTGTGAGGCAGGGTAGCATACAACCCAATATCAATCTTCAATTAATTATTGAAACGAAACAAAGGCCCATTACACGAAGGCCATTACTTTCTCATTACTGCACTTCCTGCATCACCAAACTATCCGCAAAAAAATGGAAGAACATAATTTACCAAGTGGATTAAGGTGCAGCTTAGGTTTCGTCAATCCACATATTACTTTTTTTCGTGTACTTTTGCAAACTATCTCCCAGGTATAAGAAGAGACTTTCTAGTCTCAATCTCGTCCGAATAAAGGCCATTTATTATAAATATTATTACTCACCATCCACTTGCTCCTGGGTGAAACCCTGGGCAAACCCTTGATCGAGGTCGAACATCAGGGCATCTGTGGTTGGATCCCTATCTGCCATGTCGTTCGGATCATTCTGCTCCTTGCCAGAGAGAGACGGCGCCTGGGTGGTGTTGCCTGAGTGGATGCCAGAGTCACCCTGGTATGAAGACTGCTGCCACATCAGTGTCTGCTGGTCTTTGGGGACCATGTCCACCGTATTCGGCGGGTTGTAGCCACCGTGGGACACTATAAGCAGACAAAACATTTATGAGAATCAAGTTAACCCTCGAGTTCTATCAAGAATGAACCTTTTCGAGCATGTTAATAAGGTTTTGAATGCGTTATCTTGTTTAAACATTACTTAATTAACTCTTGAGTACTTGCATCTGGGTCGAATCGACCCATGTGAATTTTACAATTCCATATCTTTTTATTAGTGCTTTTTCACTTCTTCTTTCTTGTATTAGCTGAGTTTTAGAATGTTCTGAAGCAGTCATGCATTTTTGCCAGGTCGGAAATGGAAGTTTAATTATTTAAACAAATTTCTCTTAGCGGTAGTGCCAGGTAGATGAAAGACCTATACGTAAAATATTGCAATTCTGACCTTGTTTCCACCTTAATTTTTAGAGATATTATATAAATTTCATATAATTAATAATTATCATTAGTATATTAAATGTTATTTTATTTTTAAACAGTTTACTTTTTATATGCAATATTCCAAATTCATCAGCCATATACTCGGCGACAGGGGTATCCAATTTTTACTGAATATTAAAATTATTTGAAAATATTTGATTTTATTTTAATAGCCAGGTTAACCATTTATTAATATGATATCATCACTAATGAATTAAAAATTTATTGACTACATTTTGAGACAATTTACCCCTTTGGAAGATATCTGGTTGATTTCACCCAACGCTAGTACTGACGTGACGATTTGGGACTTGATTACTCGAGGGTTAATAGTCATTAGGGAGTTTCATGAAAAACATTTTTTCAAAATTCAAAATTTCAAGTCGATAAAAAGTTGTCTTGTTATTGGTGGCAGGTGGGAAAGCTTCAGGTGGTACGCATAAGCGAAAAAATTGGAAAAATCTACATATATTTATAGCTGTCTTGATATTTAAAAACCAAAATACAAGTGTGTTAATAATGAAATATAAATCTTTCTCAGTAATTGAGATAAAACAGGCCATTGGTCACTTTCCCGACCATAAATATGTGTTTCTAAAACAATATAGTACTGTCGGTAGGCCAAAAATTCAAGAGGTATACATTTGATAAAAGAACACACATTTTAATGATTAGGTTGAAAGCAATGTTTGTACATCTAAGATGTCCATTTGAGGTCCATTAAAATTCCTGCTATACATGTCAAATGGTAGAGCTAACTTGCATCAAACCCTAATGATTTTCTTTTCTCTTATCTTTTAGCTATTACTATCTTTTCTTTTGCTAAGTTATATATAGAAAGATTGGTCGTACGAAGTTGAGACAAGCACCAAAAGAAGGGAAAATGAATAAAGAATCTTATTTTGGTCTTTATTATTGTTTTCGAATTTAATTATCGAGATTTTAGACGAAATACGCGAAATGTTTGTGATATTTTGAGGGTGTAAACAACCGGTCCCCCTGACGACGATTTTGGCCAATTTAGAGTTAAGAAGAAGAAAAACGCTGTTGATTCCGTTCGCATTGATTAGTATAATCAATCATTGGAAGTGATTCGAATATTATATTTTCAAAAAATGAAATGTGAGTTAATTTGATACCGAATTTTGAATTCAGTTCAATTCATTTGTTTTGGAAATTATTTAATAATCTGTTTTCGAAAATGAAAGATTGTCTATGTCTATGTATATGTAAGAACCCTGCAAGCCGCCTTTCGGCGTGTGGCAGGGGGTGCAAGCACCTTGACTCTATTTTCCTAAACGGTTGCTTTCGCATATACTTGGCAGAAAAAATGAATTTTTGAAACGATTCGTTTTAGCATCTATTTCCCTAATCTTTCTGGCAGTATCAGTACAGCCCATATAACAGGGGGGTCGCATTATATCGGTTACATCATCTGAAAACGTAATTTCTCTGAACTTATTCAATAAATTTATCTTTTGAATTTTTCTTCTATCTTCTAATGATTCCCATCCCGCGTCCTGTAACATCTGAGTGACACTCGCTGTTTTATCGTAGCAATTCTTTACAAATCGTATCGCCTTTCGTTGTACTTTTTCTAAATCCCGAATATGACATTTCTCGGCGGGGTCCCATACACTACATGCATACTCAAGGTGAGGCCTAACTAACGCTAAGTAACATCGCTCAGGTTTGGGTTACTTTGTATTTGATTGTTGCATTCAATTCGTTTCTTTTGTTATCATCCAGTTGATCATTGTCTGTTTTCCGCAGGCTATAACATGCGTTTTAAGAATTGAATCGAGAAGATGAAGAGCAGGCATTGAATTGAGTTGTGTGTTTTCTCCGTGAATCTACGTTCGCTAGAACACCTTCATTTACTTTGCAATTAATCTGACTAATCCACAGCGAAGTATGGCCAGGTTCAGCTTGCATATCATACGTGCTCTTCCTCTCAACGCATAAGATGCTTTCTTTGTCTTTGTACGTAATTATTCTCTTTCTTTATACCTAATAATTCTCATGTTTCTTTTTTTCTCTTTTTTTCTTACTTAGAGTTACCTAAATGTCTGTGTTATATACAATTTTGACTAGTACATACTGTATACATTATTTTGATACTGTTTTTTTTAATAATATTCTTTTATTTTTCCTCATAATGTACTTTATGGAAGAAAATACATGTACGTTTTCCTTGTTTTTGTTTTATTTTTTATGTTACTTTGTATATTGCTATCTCTCTTTTAAATTTGAACTGATTCTTATTTATGTATCGCATGTAAGTACTTATTGGAAGTGTATTTCTTTAATTTTTTAATGTTTTTCTTGTCTTTTAGATATTACTATCGGTAGGTTTTCGCAGGTTTTTCGCACCCCCCTTCTTTGTGGGTGTTTTCCTGCAGTGGATTTTATTTCCTAAGAGTCTCTTAGTTTTGTTATATCCACAATTCTTCTAATTGTTTCTACTTCTAATTTTATAATTAATGACGATGGGTTAGATGGAAAAAGAGACTTTTACTCTCAATCTCGCCCAAATAAAGACGATTTGTTAATATTGTTGTTAACCCTTAACCAGTGACGTGCGGTCTGGGAGACCGCAGCGATTTTTTTATTGTGAATAAAAAAATTATTTGATTTTTAACAAATCTGTTATTTATGGTACCTTCTTAGATACCTTTACGTAGTATATAGAATTCTTCGAATTTCATTTATCTTACTTGTATTTCTATTAAGTTGCGATTTAATTTCATGCGCGGTCTGAGAGACCGCACGTCACTAATTCGGGAAAACTCAATTCGTAATATGGATGAATATTATTACGGTGGCTTACAAAATTTAACTTTATTTATTACATTTGTTTATTATTTTCACATTTCTTTGTTATTACTATTTGAAAAGCATAAATTAGGCAAAATATATGGATTTTATGATAGTAGGCTAATGTTGAGGTCGTCCTAAAGAATACTGATTGTTTTGGTTATTTTATAATATCAACTCCAACAATAAAAATCTTTTTAGAAAAATATTAAATCATACTTGCATTAAAACACCTTATGTGTATGGAACCGAATTTTTTGTCTTTATATTTCGCTGTGATTCTGACACTAGAATGTCACTTACTACGGATGCGACCGAAGTGGCGGCAAACTCAGAATAACCAAATCCTGCGAGAATTTCTCTTTGTTACCACTACTCATTTGTGCCTAGCCTGGGATGAATGACCTTTAGTGAAGCATATTGTCAGCGGAATATGGACCCCCAATGGAAAGGGTGGAGTGATCCTGGGGAAAACCCGAGGCGAATGTTCGAGCAGTACATGACCAGATGTGAAAGAAAACGTATTTCTCGGATTTTCCCCAAACTGCTTTCTTTAGTTTCACTCTATTCGTTGCCAAGTAATCATCTTGCTACACGGATCGCATACACGGATCTTTTGAAAGACGAATCATGTGAGTTATATTTTTTCAGTAAGTTCGTTTCTTTCTAAAATATATCTTTGTTGTAAAATAATTTGCAAATATGGCGGCAGAAAAACCAATTGCCTGGGAAAATAAGAGTTCTAAATAGCCAAAGAGAAACGTTTACACTCGTCTGCATAACAATGTCGGGGAAAAACCAGGTTTGAAGCAATCTGTTATACCTCTAGATAGGTAACTGCAACCTCTCCATTTTTGGTCGCTTATTTTTGACGACGATATAATAAATTTGATTTTGTGTTGGACAAATGTCAAACTTCAGAAGTTATGAGAAAAGTGTACCAAAGTAGGCCGGAAATCCAAGATTTAGATTATGTTGAATTAAGAGCTTTACTTGAGTTATTAATATATTCGGCAATATTTAAATCTAACGATGAAGATATTAGTAGTACTTTTGCTGCAGATGGCATGGGAAAGGAAATTTTTCGTTTAGTAATGTATGGACAACGATTTGCTGTTCTCCTTTTATGTCTTCGGTTTGATAACCATGAAGACCGAATCGTCCGGTACGAAAGTGACCCAGTTGCACCAATTTCTGATTTGTTAAATCATTTCGTAAAAAATTCTCATTGTTGCTATTCACTGGGCACAACAACTTGTATTGACGAAATGTTAATTGCCTTCAGGGGTCGGTGCCGATTTAAAATGTACATCCTGAGTAAGCCAGCTAAGTATGGCCTTTAAATTATGTGTTTGACGGATACATCGAATAGCTATTTGTATAATGCCTATTTGTACGCCGGAAAAAGTACCAACGGAAAAGGTCTGTCAGAGGAAGACAAAAAGACTTCGAAACCTACGCAATCAGTTCCGCGTCTCACTGAGCCAATATTTCATTCCAATCGAAATATTACAGCTGATAATTGGTTCACTTCAATTGAACTGGTTTAGAAGCTGAGGGTGAAAGGACTGACCTATGTCGGGACGATAAGAAAAAATTAAAGGGAAATATCCAATGAGTTCTGGCCTTCAAAAGAAGGCACAAAAGGGTCCTCGTTGTATGGATATACGGCAACATGACTCTGGTTCCTCATGTGCCAAAGAGAAACAGGACTCTTTGATTGGTGTCGTCAATGCACCACAGAGAGCACTGATGACGTGACAATGAAACCTGAAATTATAGCTTTCTATAATTCAATCAAGGGTGGAGTAGATACACTACATAAAATGTGCAGCAGCTACTCATCTAGTCGAAGAACAAGGAGATGGCCAATGGCAGTGTTTCTTAGGATTTTAGACATTTCATTGGTGAATTCTTTTGTGTTCCAGCTGTCTCTAAAAGACAAGAAGTATCTGAATAGGTACCATTTTATTAAATGCATTGCAGCGGAGTTAGTAAGGCCACAATTAAAGAGGATAATGTCAAACAGCAAGATTCCCACACAATTAAGAGCCAATATAGGCCGAATTCTGAACCTAACAGTTGAAAAACTTCAAAATTTCGAAGATAAACTAGAGAAGCGGAAGACTTGCCGACTTTGCCCTCCATGAAAAAAACGAAAAACCTCCTTCTGTTGGTCCAAATGTAGACAACCAGTTTTTTTATAATGCACAAAAAAAATTTGCAAGAGCTGTGCTTCTATGGAGGGGTAGGACATTTTTCACGAAAAATGTAATATCGAACGTTTGCAGAATCCATGAAAAACAAAATAAATGAAATATTTTTCAAGAACGTTTTATCAATTATCATCCCAAAAATACATTAAAGGCTTTGCTACAAAAATAGGCACCTGATTTTTAATATGCGACAGTATTTTGCTAGGATATGTTTTTTTCATTCAAATTTTTGACTATCTTCGTAAAATGATTAATAATTGTAATTTTGTTCATATTAACATAAAATTAAATTTGAATTCAAATTATTTAATAACTGAATAGTTTATTAAGGCTTTTAAACATTGTTGAATGTGTCATTTAGTAACTTTAAAGATATTTAAAAAATTGCGGTCTCCCAGACCGCACGTCACTGGTAGTGTGACAAAAATTGCACGTCACTGGTTAAGGGTTAAATACCATATAATTATTCCCTAAATGACAAAATCATTCAAGTCGCATCCGATTGCAAATATCTATGTATCAAGTTAACCGAAAATCTTAAATGGGGAGGGCACGTTGAGGATATTGTTACGAAGGGATATAGGAATCTCCATTTTGGAATGAGGAACCTAAAGCGGAGTGGGAAGGGTGTCAGGGAAAGAGCGTACGAATCTCTCGTCAGGCCAACCATAGAATATGCAACGAGCGTTTGGGATCCACACGAAACAGGCCTTATCAAGAAACTCGTGCAAGGCGAACTCCAAAAGGCGTGCAAAGAAAGGCAGCTATATACGTAGTCAGAAAACAGGGGAAAGCAGAAAGTGTAAGTGAAATGCTAAACCATTTGAAGTGGGAATCTCTAGAGTCAAGAAGAAAAACATTCAGATTAGCCGGGATGTACAAGGAACTCAGAAGAGGGCTGGGATGAACTACGTCGCAGAATTCAACTTCCTAATTATGTAGGATGCGGCAACCATAGTTTAATAACAAGGAACGCAAGCAGAAAACAGACATAGCAAAATTTTCTTTCATTAATAGGCGTATTAGGAACTCTTTACCTGATGAATTTCTCATGCCAATGCCTTAGAGTGTAAAATTTACAAAAATAAGCTTCAGTCAAGATGCATGTAATTTTTTTAAAATGCGGTTCACAGCAATCTCCGCTGTATTATCATTATTATTATCTCGAGCTGTTCTATTCCATCAATCTATATTTATATATGTGACTATATGGGTATTCTACCATAAACTGTATTATTTTAGTTAATTGACGGATCTCATATTTATTTATGTATGAAAGTTCTTATTCATGATTTATGATTTTATTTTTGTACTTATAATATATACAAGTAAAATGTTGCTTGCATTCTGCAAGCATATCGACAACACTAATTTCATGTCGGCATCCTATCGGGACGGTCCCCAAAAGAAAAAAAGTATTGGAAATTTTTCTAAAAATTCCGTACAATTTTATCGTCTGGCATCAAACCCGGGTCTTCCGGGTGAAACTCACTGCACAGCACAACAGAAGTTCACCATCTCTAACTTCGTGTGAAAATTCAAGCAGAAATATTGACTACAACTGCCTCAAACGACGATCTGCTTTTCACGAATGTAAATGGCACTCTGGATTCGAACCAAGGACAATCTTGGAAATCTTCAACATGTTCTTGAAATGTATTTATGATCTCTATCTGTTTGCAGAATTTCAAGTTTTTATATTGTTGGGAAAGGGTTCAAAATAATTATTGAAAATCGGATCAGTTACTGATTGTAGAGCCGCCTGGTGTCGAACCCAGGACACATTGATAGCTGTGAATGTACAGTTTAATTTGTATGGACTTGGTCTTTGTTTACGCAAAGTTTGAAGTCGATATCGTGGCGGGAAGTACCTAAAATTTGTTTCCGTTATCTCCGTAAGAAATGCATTGAGGAATTTAAATGGCCCTCTGGGATCGAACCAAGGACCATCAGCAAATATTTAAAATATAACTATGAAATATATTTATGATATCTAACCCGATGCCGAATTTCAAGTTTCTATGCCATCGGAAAAGGGTCCAAATAAAATCTTTAAAATCGCCACAATGCATTTTAAACAGGTGATTTTTGCCCCAACCTAGCATCGAACCAAGGATAATCTTCAATGATGTCTTAATGGTTTTTGTTGGATATGCACGGCTTCTAGCGATCCCTTTAATTTCAACTCCCTACTTTTCCGGGAAGTGCCTCAAAAAAAATTTCGAAAATCCCCGCCATGTATCCTTATGTAGAAAATCGGGACTTTGGGGCCTTCTGGAATCGAACCCATGACACTAAGGATCAAAGTCGCTTTTTTCCTGGGGGTTTCACGTTATGGCCAATACGTCGTAAAAATTTCAACTCAATCACGCTTGTGGTTTAGGCTGTGAATTTGTATCCTCCCTATCTATCTATCTATCTATCTAGTTACATGAATGAATCCGGAGAAGCATCTATATATAATAGATAGATATTGTAGTCTAATTGTACAGCCTACGGAAGGTTTTTGGGGGGTTTCCCTTCTATCTTTGAGCGAAAGGCTGGCTTAGAAACATTTTTATGTTCCCCTTACACGTTGCTACCTGGCCTGAAGGCCAACCTGCAGCGCAAAGTTAAATGAATAATAAATATCGTACTGAGAAGGTCCTATAATAAGATTCTGTTATCCTCATTTGATGGAACTTAAATGGGGCATCAAACCAAAAATCATTAGGGAAATGGTAAACTGTGTAAATGAAATATATTTATGACTTCTATTCACACAGGAGAAGAAATTTTAGCAAACAACTCAGTCAGACTTACATTACAGCATCTTAAAGGCCAAACAAAGTGGAGGAGGATACTTTAATAAAAAAAATCTACATATATAAAAAAGAGTGTGTATGTTCGCTAAAAACTCGAGAATCGAATCTTAAAACTTTGAGATTTTCCACATTATTAAATGTCGACCCCATGCAGAGTATAGGCTACTTTTTATTTACCTTAAATCCACAGTTCAAACCCAGATGGGTCAAAACGTTTTCATAAGAAATACATATTAAGTTTGTTTTTTCGTTGCAAGGTTCATTTCTTTTGATAAATTCAATAAGAAATTGATATGATTTATTAATTGTATTTTACAGGAGAATCCACATCAGCTTCCAATCATTTTTATCAAAGATTTTGGTATTTCTTTCGGAGACCTTTATTGTATGTATTATCTAATGTGAAGTCTCGATTGGGTAAAATCTTGTACATAGACTTATCCATACTGCGAAGATATTAAAAGACTAGATTATTTGCTGCTGTTAAGCTCAGCTAGGAAGGGTAAGTGAAGCTTTCTACGGTCTATAGTATTACGGAGTAAGTATTTATACTATATTAATTAACCTTCTAAATGGATAAAAATAAGAGTAAAACATGTCCAGCAGCTAGTTCAAGCGGTGGGAACGTCAAGAGAAAAAGACAGGTGCTGACGTTACAGAAAAAAGTGGACATAATAAATAAACTGCATTGGGGCGTCATTTCATCCAATCTTCAGCAGGAATATAGGAAAACTATACATGATATAAAATCGCAGAAGGACCAAATTCTTTTATTTTTTGCAGAATCTGACTCAAGGGTAGTCATTTCGAAAAGAAAAACCTTACAGTCATGTATAGTTTTCTTTAAATAAAAGTTTTCAGTAATATTTATGTGCATTATAGTCACTTATTTCATACTGTAACCCGTAAAAGCCTTTTTTTCAGTTCCTTTTTCTCATTCAGTTTAAAATACCTATTATCCGAACATATCCTTCATGCAAACCAACCTCGGTCCAGAAAAGTTCGGATAAATGATCCTCTACTGTATTCCTAACATTTTTTGATGCTTGTGTCATTTACTTAACATGAATAACTGCATTTCTTATATCTGAATGAATTTTAGTCTTTTTAAAACTTACCACAGCTGTCATCAAAAGTTTTATTTGTCAATCACGTTGTATGCATTTTACTTAGCATGGATAGTTTTGTAGAGAAGCAAATTTTTTATGTTTCGGTTTCTGTTGATTTCTTTACAGTAAGGTAAAGAGATGTGCCAGATATATGATAGATTAATTGTAGACAGAACCAGACAGGTCAACACATTTTCATAAGAAACACAAGTTAAGTTCATATTTTTGTCGCAAGGTTAATTTCTTTTGATAAATTCAATAAGAAAAATAGCCCTCAGAAGTCGAATCAAACATCAAAAGAAAGGGAATAGAATAAATATTTTTAATTTGGTCGTGGTATATAGTTTTTGATTTGAAATTGCAAACATTTAGCTAAAATACTTGCATATTATATTTTGAAATTATAATCAACCTTGAAGATCTAGACAATTGTTGAATCCAAGCCCATGAGTTTATCCGCAAGAACACATTGAGAATTTATGCCAACTTCAAATAAATACTAAGAACAAGCTAACATTAGGATGTTAACACCAAGAGGAAAAAGTTTCATGGGACATTAGCATTTACAGCTATGAATGATATGTTGTGAAGAATTATGCGAAACCAATAATAAGAAAGAGTTTTGAATTTCGTTTCAGCATCTGTAGCAACCAAGTTTTATTTATTTCAACATAATTGTTTACCATGAAATAAACTGTGTTTGTTAGAGGTGATTCACTTAAAATTTCTTTTTTTCAATCAATCCCATGGAATTGCATATAGATAACCAAGTAAGTTGCAGATGTTTTTAATATAATCTTCTAAATTAAATCTAATCTATTTGCATCGATGTATATTTAGCGATTGACGAAAATGGAGCTACAAAAGTGCATATAGATTTCCTTGATTAGGTGTTTGAAATCATTATAAAATAATGTAAAAAAGCATTCATTTGTTGTTTTCTTAGGTGATTTCCACTTGATTTACTTTGCCATCTACCTGTCATTGCTGTTTAATCGTAGTTTCTGTTTCAACTCAAATTTTTATGATAGCGTTTGTATTAATTATTGTATTCAGTGAATGTAGTTATTTCTTTCCGCAAAGAATATTCATCGGTAATTTTCAGAGTGGTATTTTTTCTGTTATTTGCTTCTTCGTTTCCTTTATACCTTCTGAAAATTTCTCCATAAAAGTGGTGATGCTTACCCTAATTTGATCTTCCAAAATATTTTTGTAATCTTCAAACGGATGTTGCCTTAATCGAAGGAATCGTTTATTTGAAAGATCTGAGATTGAATATTGAGCTGATACGACTTTTTAAGACTTCATTAAACTTTTTCTCCTAGCCACATTGCTTTTGAAATAAATACAACGAGGTTTTCGATATCTACCTACACTTGTTGAGCATATGCTATGATCAAAGCAGTTTTAATTGGGTTTATCAATTGTAATTTCCATGTTTAGAATCAATGGGCACTTCAGCTGGTCATAAATACAATACTTTGATATCTCCTAAAAGCGTAAGGAACTAGTTGACAGTTGACCGCAAAAAATGAAGATGTGGAGGTAGTATCTATTATATATAGATGCTTCTTCGGATTCATTCATATAGATAGATAGATAGATAGGATACTAATTCACAGGTTAAACCACAAGCGTCATTGACTTGAAATTTTTACGACAGTAACCGCCTGAAAAATTGCAATTTTGAAAATTTTGTGTCATAGCTTTGATACCAGAGGGCCTCAAAGTCACGATTTTTTCCATTTAAATGCATTGCTTTGATTTTCGGAAATTTAAAACAAATACATCCCGGATAGGTGGAGAACTATAACTCAAGAAGCTGATAGATATGGTCAGGATATATCGATAACATTAATGACTTTTACAGAAAATATCCTGGGTTTGATTCTAGGACGACGCAAAAATCTGCCCTTTAAAATACATTGAGGTAGTTTCTCATTATTTATTTTGATGCACTTATCGATATGATACGGAGTTTGTGCTAGGCTAGAAGATGTATGGTAAGAATTGGTTTAAGAAAAAATTTTACCTAAGACCGTACTATTCCTGGGCTCGATGCCAGAGCACAATAAAATTTCTCTCATAAGGAATATAAGGGAAAAGTACGACGTCGTTTGAGGCAGTTGCAGCCAATATTTTTGCTTGAATTTTCACGCATAGTTAGAGATGATGATCTTCTACTGTGTTGCATAGGAAGTATCACTAGAAAGCCCGGGTTCAATGCCGGACGGTAAATATGTCTCCCATTTTAAAAACATTGGGTTAGATTTTCATTATTTTTTTAAGCATTCATGGAAATGATAGGAATTTTTTGCTTAGCTAGAAGATGTATATTAAAACACGGTTTAAGAAAAAAATTTAATTAAGACCATGCTGTTCCTGGGTTTGATTCCAGACTACATTAAAATATCTCACATAGGAATATAAAGGAAAAGTAGGACACCGTTTAAGACAGTTGCAGCAAATATTTCTACTTGAGTTTTCACACATATTTAGAGATGGTGAACTGCTGTTGTGCTGCAAATTAAGTATGACCAGGAAGATCCGGGTTCGATGCCGGATGAAGAAATTGCAGCGAATTTTAAGAATATTTTTAATACTTTTGAGGACCCTCTCGATATGATGTCAATTTGAAATTAGTGTTATCGATAAGCTTGCAGTATACAAGCAACATTTTACTCGTATGAACAATTATCCCAGGTTTATGAAGAAAATGGAAAGGCACAGGTGAGAGTTGTGATAATGGGAGATTTGAAGTGTAAATTCATGATGAAATTGGCACAATTGCTGACAGTAACTATGATTTCTTAATGAAGTTAATTAAAATACAACATGGAAAAACAACATTGAAAATTATTTCCCACAGATGTCTTATTATGAGAACGTTGATTTTAAATGAAATAGATGAAGATATTAATCTAACTATGTACAAATTTTCTGAATTTATTTTTCATATTATACTGTATGTACATACTCTTGGATTTAAGAACAGCGTTAAGAATTCCAAAACCCTTCCAGGTGCTGACATAGACTCGGACCACAACCTGTTAATTGCAGACCTGAAGACAAAACTGAAACACGTGAAAAGGGAAAGAAGGGAAGAAAAGAAATGGGACATAAAGAAGTTGAAATCAGATGGAACCGCATTCACTACAGCTCTAGAAGAAAATTTTGAATGCAAGAAAAGAAATAATGTGTTGAAGAAGAGTGGAATGATATTAAGTCTGGTATTATAGAGGTTCTAGAACAGGAAGTGGGGATGGAGAGAAGTCAAAGAAATAAAAAAAAAGGTCACTCAGGAAATGGTAGACAAGATGGAAGAAAGAAGAAAGTGGAAGTGTGATAGTACAGAACATGGGAGAAGAAAATACAGGAAGCAAAATAACGAGCTGAGGAGGGAGACAAATAAAGCCAGAGAGGATTATATAAAAAGACAGTGCCACATGATAGAGGAATTGGAGAGGACTGGGAAAATAGAAGAAATGTATAAAACCGCAAGATATCTAACTAAGAGAGACCATAGACGGATAAGTAAGAAAGGAATGATAGACAAAAATAGAAAAATAACTACAGATGAGGAAGAGATTAAGATTCTGTGGAAGGAGTACATAGAAGAACTGTACTTTACACATCAATTCATTGGAAGAGTAGATCTAGAGGATGAGAGGACATGCGAGGAGGATTCGAAGGGTCCAAGGATTTTGAAAGATGAAGTTGAGAGAGCAATAAGAGACCTGAGGGACAATAAGACAGTGGGCTCTGATGGAATCCCAGCAGAGGTGTTGAAGGCCTTAGGGGAAGGTGCAATTAGCAGAATCACTTATCTTGCTAACAAGATATATGACACAGGGGAATGGCCTGAGGATTTTCTGAAAACAATAATGATGCCATTGCCTAAGAAAAATAACGCTCAAGCTTGCAAAGATTTCCGTACAATCAGTTTTATAGCGCATGTGACAAAGATGGTGACCAGAATAATAATGAAGAGGATTGAGACTAGGATAGAGGAAAACTTTGGGGGAGACCAGTTTGGATTTCGAAGAACTAGGGATGCAATAGGGTGCATGAGAATGCTGAGCGAAAGGGGACTAGAGGTAAACAGGGAGATGTTCATCTGCTTTATTGATTATGAGAGGGCATTTGATAGGGTGAAATAGGATAAACTGCTGGAGATTCTAAAGGAATTTGGAGTGGATTGGAAAGATAGAAGGGCAATAAAACAACTGTATATAGGACAAAGAGTAGTGGTGAGGATAGGGGGAGATGAGACGAAGCAGACATCAAAAGGCAGAGGTGTGAGACAAGCACAGGGAGAGTCTAACATCAGAAAAGTGAAGCCAAAAATAATACAACCCACAGAGCACTGGTGAGAACTTTTCACCGGCTCCCCTTTAACTACATGTATCTTTGGGGTTTTATTTTCCTCTCATTTGGGACTCAGGAGCTGGTCTATCCTATGACATGGACTCAGATAGTTTAAATGAACCTTTTACTTAACGATCTTGTAAGATTTTTTTCGCAAAGTCCTCTTGATTCTTTTCATCATGGAAAATAAAACATGCCTGCAATGTAAACTTCTCGGATGCTGGTGTCATCTGCTAGAGCAATATAAAGAACGAATCACCTGCAAGCCTTCTGCAAACTATTAAAACTTCGTTGATTATTATAATGTTAATTTTATGTATATTCTAATGCATTAACCCATCTTAGTTTTAAATTGATCAAATACCGAGTATGGCATAAAAATTCCTTAATAATCATTTACCGCAATGAGATAAAGCTACTCTATCATACATTATAATTTCAATTTTTCAATTCAATTCAGTAAAACTTGTCAAAATGACGAGTCTGTTCTTACTGCCAAATGCACTGCAGTTGGTCATATTGAAGGCAGAAACAAGCCCCAGCTTATTTTCCTATTAAACCTTTAGAAACGCGAAAATAACAAAATTGCTTCGTGTTACACATTGCTCAAACTACATTTTGTGCTCCAAAATGTTCGAATTACTCGATCAAACCTTGATAACTCTGTATCAAAGCCGCAAAATCACAAAAAAACAATGTACTAGTAAAGGGAGATACGAAAAGTTCTCACCAGTATGACAAAATGCACAATTTGCCCTTTTTTTTGGCTTCACTTTTGGTCGCTAGAGGGAGATAGTAATGCTACCCCCCTGTGGAGACAAGGGTGTTGCTTGTCACCAATTTTATATAATATATATGGTGACAAACTGGTAGAGGAAGCCTTGGAGGGGTAGGAGGAGAAAGAGTGAAAACCATTAAATATGGAGATGATCAAGCTGTGAAAGCAGAGAGTGAAGAAATGCTGCAAGAAATGGTATAGAAAATCTGGAAAATCGGCATAAAAGGAGAGGAATATGGAATGAAAGTTAACATTGAAAAGTCGAAGGTGATGAAGATATCAACGAAGGCTGGCCCAGTACAAATTAAGTTGAATGGGAAGGAATTTGAGCAGGTGGAAAAATTTTAATATTTGGGAAGCACCATCACATCCAATGGCAGTTGTATAGAGGAAGTAAGAAGTAGAATAGTTCAGGGAAAGGCAACGTTCCAAAAGATTAAAGAACTTTTAACAGCAAAGAACATCAAGATGGAGTTAAGGAAAAGATTTGCGAAGTGCTTCATCTGGAGTATTGTGTTATATGGATCCGAAACATGGACATTGAGAAAGAAAGAGGGAAAATAGTTGGAGAGCTTTGAAATGTGGCAAAGGATGGGGAGAATAAGTTGGACAGACGAGATCAGAAATGAAGAGGTACTGAGGAGGGTTGGAGGAGAGTTTAGGATAAACATAAGGAAAAGGAAAGCAAGATGGATATACTAAGAGCCTACATAAGAAGATTTTGGGTCAATGGGAAACGAGGAAGAAGAAAATTCGGAATGCTTACTGATTTAAAGAGAGGAAAGGACTCTAAAAAAGGATGCTGAGGATAGAGATGCCAAGAGAAAGCAGTTTCACTGAGACCTGTCCGTGGACCGAAATACAATGATGATGAAGTCAACCTCTCGCTTGCAACAAAACTTTTAAATGATTGATTTGTTTCTATAATTACCGAGCAAACTCCTATACCGCTGAAATACCTCATTTTTGACGAAAACGCCGTATGGAGGGGAGATAACCTATTATTGTCAATAATTGTTATTGATAATTCAACCACTAATCACTCTCATAATCATGAAGTAATCTGCGTAACAACACATTACATAGTTACGAGATAAAATAGTTACGTTTCGCTAATCTATTTCTAGTTAATATAATTGAAAACCCATTTACATGTTTATAATTATGAAAGAATAGAATGTAGATTACAATATTCACAATAATTACTTGTGATGTAATTGTTACACCAGCGTATTGTACACTGAAAATGCACTGGGGCTAGAAAAAGTGGTGGAATTCATTTCAGAAATAGACCGCACTTAGATATATTTCACATCACAAACCTACGCTAACACTAAAGTAGAGTAATTGTACCGAAGGAATTAAATTCGATAATTTTCCACAGGGATTGGGTTGCCTTACACAGATTTAATGGATGTCAATCTTATCCCGAAATAACGCTGGTAAATTTCTAAAGTGAAAAATTACCATAACGCTACGCAATGAAGATCTTAGATCGTTTAAATAGTAAGTGCGGTAAGGTTGGGTAGTGGAGGTGCAGTGGTCAATGATTCATACGCTGATTCATATAAAGCAGGTATTGAGGGCACCTACATAAGGGTCATTCCATGTCAACTCAACCGATGGAAAAACTCACCATCTCAGATTGTCACATAATTTTCCCTGTAGTTAGTTCCAACCTTAGTTAAGAAAGATCCAAAGTATTTTAGCCCAAATGCTTCTACTTTCTTAGATATGAGTTTTTCTATGCACCATGGCACGAAGTAAAAATCTGCCCATGAGTCGAAACATGCAAATCAACCATTTTTGTACCCCTATAAAAAATTTAATAGGGCAGCAAAGCTAGTAGAAATTTAAGATGTCATGAACATGTAACTCTAGTTTTCAAAATTGTTATCACAAAGATTCTCACTTGTCAACTTTTTTTGTTATAAATATTCAAAAATGGCAGTTATGACATATTTCCGCCAAAAAATGACATTTTCAAAAACATGTAAAATTCACATATAACTAGTTAAAGCCATTAAAATTTGTATTAACATTGTAAACATTATCAACTTTGAATTGGTATGAGGTTTGGGCTAATGTTGGACTAATTTATTGAAGAATTTACTGGAAACTACTACTCTGCTTATGTTTTTTGTTGTTAAATGCCACCTTTTCAACTTCTAATAACAAAAAATCTGATGTGGCCAGCACATGACTTTCTCCATACATAAGATGTAAATATTTATTTACGACAGTAATTTCAAACTCTATATTCCATCTAAACTTGGAAGATGAGTGATTAATTTATATATTATTATCTTTTAAGTCACTAACATTATAAATAATGTTTTTCGGGACATGATCGATGAAAAACGATGAAATTGGCCTTTCGCCCATAGAGCCCAGAGCGCCCACAAAGTACATAATCAGTTACTTCCGGTTTATCAGTATTTCATGAATAACTCCTAAACAATCAGTTATACAAAAATATGTTTCATACAAAATTTATAGTAAATTTCATTTTCTAAAACTTTTGTAATTAATAGAATATACCTAAATATCATATTTATGGAGATATTTTGAAAACCGAAAATGAGCTTTGAAGAATGAAGCTCGACTTCCGGTCAACCGATTTACTCCAAAAACTAATCAACTCTAAAGACTATAACAAAAATACTACATATGAAATTTGGTGTTGATCCGACAAACATTTTTCAAGTTAGAGCGCCCACAAAGTACATAATCATCTTCTTCCGGTTTATCAGAATTTCACGAATAACTCCTAATCAACCGGTGATACAAAAATATGTTAAATACAAAAGTTATAGTAAATTACATTATCTAAAACTTTTATAAGAAATACAATATACGTAAATATCATATTTATGGAGATATTTTGAAAACCGGAAATGAGCTTTAATGAATAAAGCTCGACTTCCGGTTGACCGATTTACTCCAAAAACTAATCAACTCTGACAGCACACACCACAAAACTATATATGAAGTTTGATTTTGATACGACTAATAGTTTTCACGTTAGAGCGCCCACTGTCACACACACACACACACACACACATACACACAGACATCATTCCGAAAATGGTCAAAACGTGTTCTAGGGACCCCAAAACATGTATTTCCGTTGAAATCTCGAAGTCGATTTTTTTCATGAAAACAATACTTTCTCTATACTTCGTATATGGAGAAAGTAAAAAGGGACACCAAGAAGGAGAATCAATTTTTTTTACTAACACACACTATCCATCCTCTTTCAGGAAATACAAACCTGAAGTTGCTCCCAGGATTGATAGTGTTTCTATAATTTATTTTAACGATGCATGTAAAACGGTAGGTCACGACACCTATATCTCAAGGCTTCCACTTCAAGGCTCTTTGAGTGTGAGTATTGAGATTCCTCTGAACACACATCATTCTTTTAACTGTCCAGCCAATTACTTTTGATATCAACCCAGGGTTCAATGTGATTAAAATGCCACTGTATTAGCAATTATACGAATTTATGATATTATTGCAAACGGTAAAAAAATAGGAAATTTTTTGTTCAATACATACTTTTATCCTACTCCAGGCCTTTTCCACTGCTGCAATTATGCCCTCTGTGTAAGTGTGTTTATGTGGAAAAATATACATTCTTGCTGCGGTCATGCTGCAATCTATTTGGGTCACACTCAAGACCAAACAGAAAAAGTTTAAGGGAGATAAATGTGCAGGCAGCAAGGAAAATAGAAATGCATTGTGGGAAATCTGTAAAACATGGGCAAAAGCTATGTCCTAGATGTGTAGCTTCAGTTTCAAGTTTAGTGGATATGCATGATCAAGATCCATATTACCCACCACCGTGTATATAGCATGAAGATACTTTGAAGAATGTTAATTCAAGTTTTGAAAGTCTTGGGTGTTCCCCCATAAAAATTTCCAAACTGAGGAAATCAGATAGATCTAGTTATGCCAGGTAAAAAATTGAAGAAGCCAATTCACTACTGGAGGAAAAAGTGAGCTCGTGCTTAGATGTACCCGGAAATGCTTTTTGTGATTTTGAGTGTGAGACAAAATGTGATAAATGTTCAGATTTTGATTTAATATTAGTGGATCTTAAAAAGTAATTGCTGAATGAAGCCGAGAAAAGCAGTTATTTGTACTTACTTTAGTACCATCAAGTTGGACAATATCCATAAGTGCTGAAGAATTCAATGTGACTGAATACCAAGTTAAGCAAGATTGAGAGCTAAAGAAAAGAAAAGGCATACTTCCAGAAATTATCTCAAAAAAGGGAAGGAGCTAGCTGACGATGTCAAACAAGCTATAGTAAAGTTTTATGAAAGTGATGAGTTCAGCCGCACTGGGAAGAAAGTCATTGTGAGCGTAGTTAATGAAGGCCAGAGAGTACACATTCAAAAAAGATTAATGTGTAATCTTTCAGAGTTGTACAGCATATTTAATCACCAATTCCCACATGTAAAAACATGCATGTCTAAATTTTTTCAAATGTGCCCCAAATGGCGTGTAACAGTTGGAGCAACAGGTGCCCATTCTGTGTGAGTTTGTATGCAGCACCAGAATGTTAAGTTAATGCTAAATGCACTTTCTTCAATTAAAATGGGATACAAAGATGCTATTAAGTGCCTTGCATGTGATATAGATGACAATCTGTGCATGGTGCACAGATGTGAGCAATGCCCAGGTAAACAGAGACTGCATGAAATGTTATGTATGCATTATGTATTTAACTAATAAGTTATCAGATGACGCTACTATCACATATTTTCAGTGGACACAAACTGATCGTACTACACTTGAGAATGTGCAGGTAAATATACAAGATTTTGTTGACAGACTTGTGACTCTGGTAGTCAAACTAACCACTCATCATTTCATCTCTGTATCTCAAGCTGCGTATTTAAGACATTGTAAAGAAGAAATGCCTGAAGATGAGATGATAATACTACTCGACTTTGCTGAGAATTTTTCTTTTGTTGTGCAAGATGCAGTACAGGGATTTTTTGGGACAACAGTCAGGCAACAGTCCATCCTTTTGCTGTTTATTTTAATGAAGAGGGTCGAGTGTCTTCCATAAGCATTTGTGTCATAAGTGATTGCTTAAAACATGATGCTGGATCAGTATATGTGTTCATAAGAACAGTTCTTACTTGCATAAAGGAGAGGTTCCCACATGCCAGAAGATGTAAATATTTTAGTGATGGAGCTGCAAGCCAGTATAAAATCTTCAAAAATATTATAAACATATGTATGCATTATTCAGACTTTGGTTTGTCTGCCGAATGGCATTCTTTTTCAACAAGCCATGGAAAAAGTATGCGATGGAATAGGGGGAACCGTGAAAGTTAGGTACCAGAGCTTGCTTACAGCACCCAAGCACACAACATATTTTGTCAGCATGTGACTTGTTCGATTGGGTTCATAAAAATGTTACTGGCAATAAGTCATTCTATATTTCCAGCACTGATACAGAGATTTGGAAACCAAGGCTGAAGAATTGTTACAAAAATACAGGAACAATATAGGAAACAAGAAGTCATCACTGCTTCATTCCAATCAGTGAATTTGCTGTATCAATGAGTCAAATTTCTTTACCAGAGCTAAGGGCAACAAAGATAAATTAGTTTAAGAAAGGGCAAAGGAACATCATACACCAAGAATAATATCCCTTAACCTGGAAATTATGTAGCAGCTGTGTATGAAAGTAGATGGTACATTGGCAGTGTTTTTCAAATACTTGAGGATTGAGAAGTATTAGTGAACTTCATGGCACCTGATGGAAAGGCAAAATCTTATATGTGGCCGAAACATCCTGATTAGTTCTGGGTACCCTGGATACCTGTACCAAACAGGGTACCTGGACCATCACAGGAAGGCAGTATACTTTGCCAGAGGACGTAATTGCAGCAGTGGAAAAGGCCTGGAGTAGGATAAAAGTATGTATTGAACAAAAAATTTCCTATTTTTTTACCGTTTGCAATAATATCATAAATTCGTATAATTGCTAATACAGTGGCATTTTAATCACATTGAACCCTGGGTTGATATCAAAAGTAATTGGCTGGACAGTTAAAAGAATGATGTGTGTTCAGAGGAATCTCAATACTCACACTCAAAGAGCCTTGAAGTGAAAGCCTTGAGATATAGGTGTCGTGACCTACCGTTTTACATGCATCGTTAAAATAAATTATAGAAACACTATCAATCCTGGGAGCAACTTCAGGTTTGTATTTCCTGAAAGAGGATGGATAGTGTGTGTTAGTAAAAAAAATTGATTCTCCTTCTTGGTGTCCCTTTTTTGTTATTAGAAGTTGAAAAGGTGGCATTTAACAACAAAAAACATAAGCAGAGTAGTAGTTTCCAGTAAATTCTTCAATAAATTAGTCCAACATTAGCCCAAACCTCATACCAATTCAAAGTTGATAATGTTTACAATGTTAATACAAATTTTAATGGCTTTAACTAGTTATATGTGAATTTTACATGTTTTTGAAAATGTCATTTTTTGGCGGAAATATGTCATAACTGCCATTTTTGAATATTTATAACAAAAAAAGTTGACAAGTGAGAATCTTTGTGATAACAATTTTGAAAACTAGAGTTACATGTTCATGACATCTTAAATTTCTACTAGCTTTGCTGCCTTATTAAATTTTTTATAGGGGTACAAAAATGGTTGATTTGCATGTTTCGACTCATGGGCAGATTTTTACTTCGTGCCATGGTGCATAGAAAAACTCATATCTAAGAAAGTAGAAGCATTTGGGCTAAAACACTTTGGATCTTTCTTAACTAAGGTTGGAACTAACTACAGGGAAAATTATGTGACAATCTGAGATGGTGAGGTTAGAAACCACCAATTTGAGGTTGAGTTGACATGGAATGACCCATAAACAACACATCCACCAGCGGTACTATCAATTGAGAAGATGCTACTTTGACATTAATTACAGCTAAATACGCGCTAAGCCTCCGTACATCACTTTTCTACCGCGATACGAAAAACAACACAATTTCATCTTCGCATTGTTTTCGGCCTGGATGATCAAATAACAGACCCCGAAAATACGGTAAAACATATTCCTCAACAGGCAAAAACTGAAAAGTAATCTTCCGCTGCATATTAATTCTCCGAACTAGCGTAAAACTACATAAATGGAGACACTAACACCTTGCAAAACCGTCAATCAATTTCGTTCGCCTAGTAAAACGTCTCTTACCGCTTCCATAACACCGTCACAAATATACTAAACGTCACATATATATCATTCCATCTCATGAAATCACAATTGAACTCTTGCAACCACTTCCAACTCAGCATTCAAAACTCTTGAGACGTAACGAGAACGAATAAAATTCACACAATTCACCGTACGCTTTTAATCGATAACGAAAAATAATACGGTACTCACTTGGCCTGCCCTGGGCCCCAGCCATTTGGTAGCTCATTTTGTCTGAATAAATTATCGGGCTCCTGAAATAAAAATATATTTCCATTAAAATCACAGTCATTTAAATGCAACAAAAACTCGACAACAATTGACATTGATGTATGTTGTTGATAACAGATACCAACACAACCACAAAATCAATCCCAAAACGGAACTTCTCAGAATAAATCTCAGTAGAAGATGTATATATAAGCGTTGAAGAATATTATGCTCGCAGCAATGTACGAAAATTCGTCATTAGTTCCCAAAGAATAACATTTTCAAGAGATGATTCTTATACTATTTGAATAAACAGCCATGTCCTCTCGATTAGAAATTTCGGCACCTACGAAAGTACCATCATCACTCATCCTTTCATTCCTTGCAGTTGTCATACCGTAATGATCGTTTACCTAAAAATCTTGTAACATAAGGCGAACTCAATTCTAAAAGATTTAAGCGTTTCGGCGCTCGCACATAAAACAACACCCAACAACGGCCGCTACTATAGACCTCTCCACATTTAGTTGAAAGTACAGGGCCTTATGGAGCTTCCTTTCCCGTGTATTTCCCCGTAAGGCGCATGGCTCGGTGTTGCCAAATGCAGCAAAAGCTTAATTTGCTGATTAAAAAAATCATTCCTGCTGTAAAATTAAACGATACGTCGAATCCTGCAATTTATTTATCCATATGTTTTAAAATAAAATTTATAAAAATTATTTTCTTGTATTTCCGCGTGGAGAGACCATTTTCCGATTTTATCTTTATCACGCTGTTGTGAACGAGGCGTTCATACATTCGTCATAAAATTTGTACAGTAACTTTTTCAAGCATTACTTCCCGTAACAGTATTATTTAATTTATATTTTATCTCGTTTTAATGTTTCTATAACACGAATAAGATCATTTGAACCGAAATTTTCGAATTATGCATTCCTAGAAGCGGTCGCCTGCTAAATCTCGTACCGTATGATATACCTCCATACATGCTGCGTACGAAATTTTAAGAAAAGTATAAAGATATTTTTAGTGAAGAAATGAAGATATTATCTTGATTACAGAGGGATTCATTAATTTTTCAGTTTGTCGTTTTTGCCGCGCGCCAAAGTTCCGCCGTGAATGCCTGCTCAGCTCAGCTCAGCTGTTGTAAGTGTGAGGGAAGAAAGCACAAATCCTCGGAAAATCGGAAAGATTCCTCATTCATTATAAGAAAAAAAAGTTCCAATAATTCTAGAAACCCTTACTGACGACGTTGTTGCCGATATTTGTTGCTGGTTTATTTATTTTCCGACTCCTGGGATTTTCTCGAAATTTGGCGAACATGGATATCCGCTACGCAAACGCTTACATACATATTAATATAGGCCGTTAAAATTTTTTTTTAAGGACATTGAAGTATTTTATTAATTCAACCACAGTCAAGTTCTCAGTCGGAAGAAACAGTTTTTTATATCCCGCCGATTTCAACAAAATTAGAGTTCGGGTCCTCCTAATGAAAGTCTTCGCAAAATAAAGAGCACAGAAAAACAACATACAACTTTCTCTTTAAAACTGAGGTATAATTCCTGCTACTGAATGAATAGCACGCGTATCCCTTCTTAAGATTAACAGCACCGATGCGCAAAGGGTACATAAAACCGCTATGGCTGGTCAAGTCATAAAACATCTGGGAAACCGTTGGAACTCTTCAATGTTGATGCTCGGAATATAAGGGATGACGGTTTGTATTTAGTTTGCCTTTGGATTTCCAAGAGTATAGAAGCCGTGTGTAGTTATTATGAGAAATCGAGCAGAGCTGTAGAGTTTCTCTCCAAGTGAGTCGTTTTTAACTTCGTGAGATCACCATGTCCGAAGTGAAGAGAAGGCGAAAAGGGGAGAAGTCGTGAACGGCAAATAGTATTGAACGTCTTCACCTACCTCCGCAAGTCCCTCAGTGTTTCTGATGCAAGTAAAAAGGGCGCGGAAGCGACTGCATGCTCACAGTCGACAATTTATAGAGTACGGAAAGAAGCATCTCAAGGCGCGTTAGTGACTCCGTCAAAAACTAAGAAAATTACACGGCTGTACAAGAATGCGAGATGTGCAATTTAAGATGAATTTGTAAGATAAGGAGTGAGAAGAAAAGTGCATAATATGTTTGTTCGAAAAGTTCCTCCAACTTTAAAAGCCATATTAAACTCCGTGAATATGGACAATGATTTACCAAATTTTAAACCAACTACATTGTACCGTCTGCTGACCGACATCGGTTTTGTTTACGAAAGAAGGAGCAGGCAGAGCATACTAATCGAGAGGGACGACATAATACGTTGGCGTCACAATTACTTAAGGCAACTGAAGAAATACCGAAGTGAACAGAGAATGATTGTGTTTACCGACGAAACGTGGATCAATCTTGGTCAAACGGTGAACAAGGTTTGGAGTGATAAAGGAATTAAAACACCATGTGATGCTTTCCTGTCTGATTTAAGTATGGGACTAAAGGCTCCGACATCCCGAGGAGGTCGTTTCGCAATTATTCACACCGGAACGGAAAATGGTTTCATTGAAGGAGCATTGCGATTCTTTTTTTGCAAGAAGAATACCATAGACGAGCATGACGAAGTTGATGAAGAATGTTATGAGAGCTGGTTTGAAAACTGCCTTCTCTCTAGCGTACCCAGAGGCTCGGTATTAGTTTTAGACAATGCATCCTATCACTCTAGAAAATTAGAATACCTTCCAACAACAAGTTGGAAGAAAGACCGCATCAAAGAGTGGTTGACTGATAAAAATATAAATTTCGATGACGATTGTTTGAAGAGATACTTATTGTTTTAAGTCGATCAAGTTCGAAAAAATTTCGAGAAGTTCAGGGTTGACGAACTTACAAAATCAGCGGGATGCATTGTTCTACGACTTCCACCGTACCACTGCGAACTGAACCCCATTGAAATGGTTTGGGCGCAAATTAAGCATTACGTGGGTATGAAGAATGTGACATTTAAAAAGAAAGATGTGGAGAGACTTATATTGGAGAGTTTCGGCGCTGTTTCTCCTGAAAATTGGCGAAATCATGTCAAACATGTGATGAAAGTGGAAGAGGAAATGTGGCAGGCAGATAATTTGCAAGATGACATAGAAGAACTGATTATTCGTCTTACATCGTTATCGTCGTCTCAGTCGACAAGCACATCAGAAGATGCGTCCGAGCCACAGCCAAGCACATCAACTTATATGGAGGGATTTGGATACTTTTCGGATTCTTGAGTGGAAAGGTAAGAAGACTTAGATAAGATCTTAGAATTCATTGCATTTTTAAATGGTTATTTGATTATGCCACCGATATAAGACGACATCATTCAGGCGGTAAATATCATTATTTAGTCGTCTTAACGATAAGGAAGGACGAGTGAATGTCAATTGAATTTAATGCTTTCCATCCGGAAAAAAAATATTTCATCAAATGACGTAATATCATAATTCAACCTTTCATATTAGTAACTTTATAAAAATATGTATCAATGCGGATATACTGTAAGGTAACAACTTTACTGGTTTTAAATAAAAAAACTTACTACCTATCGCTTGCCAATAATTCGTTATTATCCTATAAAAATAATACTTCAAAGTAATTCACATGGTATTTAGAGCTTTGATCTTCACCGAACTTTAAAAATTGTGCTTGCATCCCTTATTTATCGAAAACCTAACTCTAGGAGCTTTTTGATTAGCGTATTCATAACACTCATGGTTATGAATTCAAATTCAGCGCGGTGTTCAGGAGGCGGGGCGACGGCGTAATCGCTGTCGCCCCGCCACCGTAGGTTTGGCAACAGCGTTGGCCATTTGAGCAATACTGTCAACTAAATGTGGAGAGGTCAAGAGCGATATATCACTGACCTGTGATTGAATCACCGTTACTGAAAAGTAGCAGTCACTGCCGGTGACTAAATACTCGAAATCACTGTGACTGTAGATTCGGTGATCTCTGGTTCTACCAACAAGCAGAAATATTTCTTGCAACTACCTCAAACGACGTCCTACTTTTCCCATATATTCCTAATGAGAGAAAATTTAATGTGATCAGACATCCAACCCAGGAACAATATGGTCTTATCTAAATTCCTTTCTTAAACCTAGTTATAATATACATCCTCTAGCTAAGCAAGAACTTCCTATCATTATGATAAGTGCATCAAAAGAAAATAATGAAAAGCTATGTGTGAAAATTCAAGCAGAAATATTGGCTGCAACTGCATCAAATGACGTCCTACTTTTCCCTTATATTCCTTATGAGAGAAATGTTAATGTGCTCAGGCATTGAACCCAGGAACAGTTCTGTTATCTATATTTTTTTCTTAAACCAATTCTTACCATACATCTTCTAGCCAAGCACAAACTTCCTATCATTTCGGTAAGTGCATCAAATAAAAAATGAAAAACTACCTCAATGTATTTTAAAGGGCAGATTTTTGCATCGTCCTAGCATCTAACCCAGGACATTTTATGTAAAAGTCATTAATGTTTTCAACAGATCATGACCATATCTATAGGTACCTTGAGTTTTAACTTTCTATCTAACCGAGAAGTATTTTTTTTTAATTCCCGATTATCAAAGCAATGCTTTTAAAGGAAAAATATCGGGACTTTGGGGCCCTCTGGAATCGAACCCATGACACAGGTTTAAAATCGCAATTTTTCTGATGGTCATACATTATGGCCAATACATCGTACAAATTTCAAGTCAATGACGCTTGTGGTTTAGCCTGTGAATTAGTATCCTTTCTATATACCTACCAGTGGCGGATCTAGGATCGAGCTGTGGCTTGAGAGTTGGGATTAAAGATTCATTTTCTATTTATCGATTTTTGTAAGAAATTTTATAAAATTAAACTCAGTATACATATTTGAATTATGCTTATTATTATCTATCATTGTAGATAAACAATATTTTCTTCACATCTCAATAGTATGAACGATGATACATTTTTTTTTACTGTGACTACAGCCCCCATAGCCCCCCCCCCCCTGGATCTGCCACTGATACCACTATATCCATGAATGAATCCAGAGAAGCATCTATATATAATAGATATAGATGTTAATAAGACCATGCTGTTCCTGGGTTCAATGCCAAAGCACATTAAATTTTCTCACATAAGGAATATAAGGGAAAAGTAGGACGTCGTTTGAGGCAGTTGTAGCCAATATTTCTACTTGAATTTTCACACATAGTTAGAGGTGATGATCTTCTGTTGAGCTGCATAGTAAGCTCACCAGGAAGACCCGGGTTTGATGCCGTGAGGTAAATATATCGCCCATTTAAAACATGTTGGTTGAATTTTCATAATTCTTTCGGAGTCTTTACCTTGAAGACAGATAGTTGACACCTTGAATGTGTGCGCATATTTACGTTATTCTATAAACCATTTTCTTGCAGTATGCAAGCAGCATTTTAGTATGAGTTTCCCAGATGTTGCAATATAAACGGGCAACTTAAAAATGGGCAACTTACTATGGCCAAATTTCCCTAGAAATTTGTCACACAGAGCACAATAAAGTAATTACTATTATATACCTGATGAAGTACTGATGACAGTAGTCATTCAAACGTTTACTTCCATAACCTTGTAAAAAGGCAGTAAATGGCAACTTGCAAAGGGGGATATGTCGTAATTCTGAAAATAACAATAGACGAATGCAAAGTTTGAAGTCGATATCGTGCCGGGAAGTACCTAAAATTTGTTTCCGTTATCTCCGTAAGAAATGCATTGAGGAATTTAAATGGCCCTCTGGGATCGAACCAAGGACCATCAGCGAATATGTAAAATTCGATTATGATATATTTTTATAGTATCCTAGCTCATACCAAATTTCAAGTTTCTATGCCATCGGAAAAGGGTCCATAAAAAATCTTAAAAATCGCCACAATGCATTTTAAACGGCCGATTTTTGCCCCGACCTAGCATCGAACCAAGGATAATATTTGTAGATGTCTTTATGGTTTCCTTTAGATATACATGGATTCTAGCGGTCCCTTGAATTTCAACTCTCTACCTTTCTGGGAAATGCCTCAAAAAAAATTTCGAAAATCCCCGCCATGTATTCTTATGGGGAAAATCGCGACTTTGGGGCCTTCTGGAATCGAACCCATGACACTGAGGTTCAAAGTCGGCTTTTTCCTGGAGGTTACACGTTATGGCCATAACGTCGTAAAAATTTCAAGTCGGTGGCGCTTGTGGAACATGGTTAGAATTTTGATCCCCTATATATATATATAGGTATATCCGGAGAAACGTCTATATATAATAGATAAAGAAATAACAAATGCTTTTCAGAATGTCATTGATTTGGATTTCAACTTGTAGTGATATTACTAAGGATGACCCATCCTCAGGAACTACCTCCTCAGACAGCCCATTTGGAGACAGGAGTACTCTTTCTACATCATATTCACCTGGAACTTCTTCTTTATATATAAAAGATTTCATTTATCATTCCTGCATTTGCCTGCATGATGATCTCTCTTTGTATTCCTGAAATATCTAATTCTTTCTTAATTGGGACCTAAGGAAAAGACAGCTATGTTTGTAATCAAGGAGAACTGATTCCAAACTAACACAAGTAATATCTGTAAGGTTTAGAGATACAGCATCAAATATGTCAATGGAAACAAAAGCCACGCCTCCCCCAATAAGAGGCAGTAATGATATAAATAAATGCAAATATTTGTTTGGAAAAATCAAGTATCAATTTTATGGCACTCTTCTACATAACACTATTCTCAGAAGAGTGGTGAGAAACGTTAATAAAAAGTATATTATATATTGTTACGAGCCGTGGGGTTCGGGATAATTTACTCAACTCTCGTAATCCGAAAAATAACACTTTATTCCCGATCTTAATCAATACAGAAACTTTTCTTCGTCAACACGCTCAACACCAAACACAACTCCAACTGTTTATCTATTTTTTCTCTCCGCATGATCTCTTGAGCGTGCACGGGTCACTCCTCTCTCTCGAAGTGGAACGCGTCCCAAGCACTCGATGAGTTGTGCAACAATGTAAGTGTTCCGTACGGAGAAATGGTCTTAATTGAGAGGCTCTCAACATTGTCTCTCAACATAGTTACATTGTCCTTAGTAACTGCCGCGTCGCGTATTTATAATAGTTCGCGGCATTTCCATGAAATAACGTTGGGCGCAGCACTGCCCCTTCCTTAGACATGCTCGTCTCGAGCATTGTTGGACCCGTAATATCGCGCCAATCGATCAACATGGACAATCTTCGGAGCACCCCGTTGGCCTTTTTGGATCCGGTACGTCAGGTCATTAATTTTGGTCACAATCCGGTATGGTCCGTCCCATTTTGCTTGTAATTTCGGAGATTTTCCTTTCTTGCGGACTGGATTATGCAGCCACACCAAGGATCCTTCACTAAAACCCGGATCGTTCATTTTCCTATCATAGCGGGTCTTCATCTTTTCAGACGTTTGTTGACCTGATTGCCTGATGTGTTCATAAACGTCATTCATTCTGTTCCGCAGGTCACTCGCGTATTCTGTCAGACTTTGTGGAGAATCCGGTGGGATGCCAGTTATGAGATCAGCTGGTAATCGCAGTTCTCGTCCAAAGTTCGCGAAAGCTGGAGTCATAGTCGTAGCCTCGTGTACTGCACTTCGATATGACAGGAGAAATGGCTGGATGTGTCGGTCCCAATCCTTTTGCCTGTTTTCCACCACTTTAGCTAGATATCTTTCCAGCGTTTGGTTAAATCTTTCGACCATTCCATCAGACTGTGGGTGATATGACGTAGTTCTAGTCTTATGGGTACCCATTACTCGACACGCCTCCTGAAATATCTGTGATTCGAAATTCCTGCCCTGGTCGCTGTGAATCTCAAGCGGTACACCAAAACGACAAAAGACATCGTGGACTAGTTTGTCCGCTACTGTAGAAGCTTCCTGATTAGGAATTGCGAAAACTTCCGGCCATTTTGTGAAGTAGTCCATGACGACCATGAAGTATTTGTTTCCAGATTCACTCTCAGGGAATGGTCCCGCAATATCTACTGCTATGCGTTCCCATGGCGCTCCGACGTTATACAGCTTCAGTGCTCCTCTGCTGCGCGTTTGAGGTCCTTTTACCGCTGCACAGCTTGTGCATTTTCGGCACCAGTCTTCCACATCATCTCGGCAATGGAGCCAATAAAATCGCTCTCGTATCTTTAATAGAGTTCTCTTTACGCCCATGTGTCCGCCAGAACATTCATCATGGTAGAGCTGTAGAACTTCAGGTACCTTGGCTTTAGGGACTACCATTTGCAGATGACTACGGTCTCCTCGAGCATTTTCCCATTTACGGCACAATACTCCGTCTTGCATGACCAAGCTGTCCCACTGAGCCCAATAACCCTTGGTCGCCGCACTCATTCCAGCAACATTACTCCATTTGGGCTTTAGGGCCCCGGCCTTAATCCACTCTACAATAGGCTTAACGTCCTTGTCAATCTCTTGGGCTTGTTGTAGCGCTTGTTTCCAATCATCGCCTAAATCTGTCCTCATCATTCTGACAGGCAGAACTTCCTTTGCTTCTTGCCTGATGCAATGCTTGCAGTCTTCCGGGCAAGGTCTTCTTGACAGCGCGTCTGCATTCCCGTGAGATTTTCCACTACGATGCTCGGTTTTGTAGTCAAACTCTTGTAGCTGCTCGATCCATCTAGCCACTTGTCCCTCAGGGTTCTTAAACTGCAGTAGCCAGTTCAATGCAGCATGGTCGGTACGAAGGTGGAATTTGCGTCCTAGCAGGTATTTACTGAAATGTTGCAATGACTTTACTACTGCAAGCAGTTCCCTTCTTGTGACGCAGTAGTTCCTCTCCGGCTTCGATAAAGATTTGCTGAAATAAGCGATCACAACCTCATGCTCTCCTTTACGCTGCGACAATACTCCGCCGATGCCAGTATTACTTGCGTCTGTGTCTACGATGAACTCATTCTCAGTGTCCGGAAACCCAAGTATAGGAGTGTCGCATAGATGCTTCTTCAATACCCGGAAAGCAACTTCGCAGTCCTTGTCCCAGGAGAATACTCGCTTTTCTTCGGTAAGCTTGTGCAAAGGCTTGGCAATGTCAGCGAAGTTCTTCACAAATCGACGATAATAGGAGCACAACCCCAAAAATGCTCTGATCTCTGTCTTGTCTTTTGGAATCGGCCATTCCTTGACAGCAGCAATCTTCTCTGGATCAGTCTGCACTCCTTCTGACGAAACAACGTGCCCCAAAAAGCTCACTTGCTGTTTAAAGAATGAGCACTTTTTCGGACTCAATTTTAGGTTAGCCGCACGAATCTTTGCAAGCACACTATCCAGGTTCTTAAGGTGATTTTCAAATGTGCGTCCGACGATAATGATATCGTCCAAATATACAAGGCAAGCGTCTCCAACCAGTCCAGTAAGTACTCGTTCCATCAATCTCTCAAAAGTTGCAGGTGCGTTGCACAAACCAAATGGCATAACCTTAAATTGCCATAGGCCCTTTCCTGTAGAGAAGGCGGTCTTCTCCTTGTCTCCAGGGTCTATTTCTACTTGCCAATAGCCACTTTTTAAGTCCAGGGTTGTAAACCACTTCATCCCTGTCAGCGTATCCAGAGTATCATCAATCCTAGGTAGGGGATAGCTGTCCTTTTTAGTAATATGATTCAGTCGGCGATAGTCTACACAAAAACGCATGGTCCCGTCCTTTTTCTTCACGAGTACCACAGGAGAACACCAAGGGCTGGATGAAGATTCTATCACGCCGTCCTTCACCATTTCTTCGATCATGGTCTCTACTTCTTTTTCTCGCGCAACTGGTACTCTTCTAGGACGCTGGCGTATCGGTAGCTCAGAGCCCGTATTTATTTTGTGCTGAACCAAATTAGTCTTCCCAATATCAGCATTATTCGATGAGAAAATATCGGCATAACGCAGCAGCATCTTCTTGGCCAATGTAACTTCTCTATCAGACAGATGCTCGCGGCAGTCTTCGAGAAAAGGTGACACATCGAAGCTTCCATTTTGTTTAGTGCCGCTGGTAGATGCTTCGCATCTTCGCACCCACGCTACTTCTTGGCAAGTACCCATTAACGTTCCCTTTTTGATGACGTGTTCTTCATTACTCAGGTTCAGTATGCGGACAGCTGAAGTATTTGGGCCCGTCACTAGAGTTCGAGCCATCATCCATGGTTTGTCAGTGTCCACTCTTTCTAAGATCAAGCATCGTTGCTTCCGTCCAGGGTCCCGTGGTAAATTAACTCGTACTATGGATTCCGATCTAGCTGGCAGGATTGTTTTCTTAAGACAGTAGACATTGCCTGACGATCCACCTTCCATGGAGATTTCTTCTGTACCACACTTCAAAATTCCTTGTTTCACATCGATCTCGCAATGGTGTTCTCTCATGAAATCCAAACCCAGAATACAATCATCGACGATATTGGCCACGATGACATTATGCCGAAAGATCCTTTCACCCAGTTTCATTTCCACTCGCCTCTCACCATGGACGGGTATGTGCTGACCGGTTGCTGTTAGGAGTAGAATTCGGTCACGGTTCCGGGAGGAGTCCCCAAGAAGACGATTGGCAACATGGGAACTGACGACTGTTCGTGACGCTCCAGTATCCAATGTCAACTTGCAGGGTGTTCCATTAATTTCACCGACGATGATCAGGCTGTTCCCATCGTGGGCCTGTGAGATCGAAACCTTGGGGCCTTTTCCAAAACCAGCCAGCACCCACCCCTCAGTCCTGGCGTTTATTCGTTTCCCTGCTGCTGGTGGGGAGTGTTGCTACCTATCCATTCTTCTTGTACTCTATCCTCCCACTTGGTGTTACGTTTAGGACAACTGGACTTTAGGTTACCCTTTTCTCCACATTCATAGCATCTCGGGCTAAACCTTTGTCGACTTTCGCGGCTAGGTGCTGCTACCACCTCCCTGACGCGGTAGGCTCGATGATCCCGACGAACTGCCTCCACCTCGAGGGCGTGGGCCAAAGCATCTCTCAAAGTCTTGGGATGTCCAAGTCTGACGGCAGCCCTCACTTCCAGATCGTGTATTCGATCGACGAAGGCTTGAATCAAAATCTTGTCGATAATTCCCGGCGATGAGTAATACGCCTTCCGGACCAGCCTTTCAATTTCTAGTGCCCACTGTTGAAGATTCTCGCCACTACGCTGAGTACGATCCTTTAACTGAGCGCGGCATACATGCTCTAAGTGTGCGTCGCCGTAACGAGACTCCAATGCTTCCAGCAGTTGGTCAAAGGTGGCCTTATTTCCCAGAGCCTCCAGTACCGTTAGGGCTTGATCTCGGAGACCTAGCTTGAGCGCCGTCATAGCCTGTGCTTCACTCCATCCATTGGCTTCAACGACGGCTTCGAATTGAATTTTATACGCAGACCACGAAGAGCTTCCATCAAATGGTGGCACCTTGAATCCGCGCGCCGGAGATGCAGTCACAAAATGAGCAGCAATTCCTTCGCCAGCTTTCAAATATCCCAAATCTTTCTTTACAAGTGCTATTTGGGCCTCCGTGTTGTCTATCCGACTTTTTGCATCCAATATTTCCTCCTTTAAAGAAGTTAGATCTTTCTCAAAAGCGTGTCGGATGTCTTTCATGAGCAGAGTTTGTTCCTCCTGACGGCGGGCCTGCTCTTGAAGAATCTCCATTAGAGCAGACATGTCGAATGCAGGAGCAGGAGCCTGCGGTGCAGTCGCCGATGTCACGCCAGACGGATCAGAATTGGTAGAATCCGTCGTCTGCTGCTGCTGACGGATGAGTTCCGGAGAATCACCAAACCTCCCCTGGTTCACTTCCTGTTGGCGGTGTTGACTCCTGGTGCGAACCGCATCAGTATCATCTTTCGGTAGAATCGGCATAATTATCCCACTTCTGACACCAAATTGTTACGAGCCGTGGGGTTCGGGATAATTTACTCAACTCTCGTAATCCGAAAAATAACACTTTATTCCCGATCTTAATCAATACAGAAACTTTTCTTCGTCAACACGCTCAACACCAAACACAACTCCAACTGTTTATCTATTTTTTCTCTCCGCATGATCTCTTGAGCGTGCACGGGTCACTCCTCTCTCTCGAAGTGGAACGCGTCCCAAGCACTCGATGAGTTGTGCAACAATGTAAGTGTTCCGTACGGAGAAATGGTCTTAATTGAGAGGCTCTCAACATTGTCTCTCAACATAGTTACATTGTCCTTAGTAACTGCCGCGTCGCGTATTTATAATAGTTCGCGGCATTTCCATGAAATAACGTTGGGCGCAGCAATATCAATGTCTTTGTATATACCAGAAAATAAGAATAATCAGTTGTATTCACAAATATTGGCTCAGTAAGATAGTAGAACATCTAAATTAGCAAAACAAACTGATTACAACTACATCATCGATGGTAATTTCCTTGAATGGCAACATTAATTATGACACATGATTAGTTCAGAGATATTCTATAACAAACGATTACCTCGAATATTCGCACAAATGAAAGTAAGCAAAGAGTTATCAGAATTCAACATAAAGGTCTTGTTTTGATCATCAACTTCATAATTTCAGCTTTCGCAGAACGATCATTCTTCTTGAATGCATCAAATTCTATTATTCTCCATACGCTAGAGGAGAATATTTGAGACAGAAGACCAGCATTTTCGAATATCTACATCATAGAAACATAATATTCAATCACACACTATTATTAACAATACATTAGATTAGAAATATCAAAAATACACTATATCAGTATGGGATATCACTGTTCCGTATCCGTGTCCACGAACAATCACTTTCAAATAGCATATACGCTACCGGAACGTTAATAACAATAAAAAATCACATATAAAAATATGTATTTATTTATTTATTTATTTACGGGCAAGTACCCAATTTCAAAGATACAAAAATATATATAAAAATATAGTTAATACTAATTAACAATTATTTTTTTTTAAATACATACATTTGCAAAAATTTGTATTATAAAAAATATTAAATTACTCTATATATTCTTGTATAAGGTAACTCGAGACACCACCATAGTATCACATTACATTTTGGTGATTTTTATCATTATTATAATAAACAGTTTATTTATACATTTTAAAAGTGATAAGAGGGCAGAAGCCCAATTTCACAATAAAAAAGATCATCTTCAATAACATTTCAAGATTTGGATAAGATTTTACAAACAAGTGAATTAAGTAAAAATCGTTTCATATCAATACAATGAATGTATGTACTAAGTAATTATTACATCATAGTTATTTACATAAGCCACTCATTCTACATTATGTTTTGATATGATATGAATGCCATATAGCATAATTACACAATTTATACTATTTAAGAAGACATTAAAAATGAAGTCCACAGAGTATATATACCTCACTTGAGTTCCTAAGGTTGTTTAGTACTAGTTCCTTTAATGCTCTTTCTGAGCAATTATTGATGTCTATTTTGGTATTGGCAATTTGGTCAAAGTTTCGTGTCATTCTGTTAACTGCACTGTGGTAGGTATAATTTCTACTGCAATAATTTACAGAAAAGGTGTTTGATTTTCTTGCATTGTATGTAGGTACATGGAAGTTAATGAGACTAAGTAGCTGGGGACAATTTATTTTGTTGTTACACAAACGATACAAAAATAAAATATCTAAGAGAGTTCTTCTAGTATGCAATGTATTCAAGTTTAGGTAGGACATAATATCAGAGTGAGGTATTGTATAATCTGTCGCAACACTACGAGCAGGAAAGCACTTGTAACAGATTAATCTTTGGAATTTGCGTTGCACATTTTCTATTTTGGTTATATGTTTTTTACAATGAGGTGCCCAGACAGTAGTGCAATTTTCTAGTATAGGACGTACAAGAGCACAGTATAAGGCTTTGAGAGCAAGAGCATCGTTAAATTCTTTCGAGAATCTGCAGATAAAGCCTAACATCTGGTAGGCTTTAGTTGACATTTCGTTTATGTGTTGATTGAATGACAATGATGTTTCAAAGATGACTCCAAGATCCCTAATAAAGCAGACTCGGTTAAGGGAAGTTCCATTTATTTTATAGTCAAACCTAATAGGATTGTTATTTCGACAAAAAGACATGATATTACATTTACTTATGTTTAAATCCATATAATTATTGGTACACCATTTGCTAAGCTCACTTAATTGGTTTTGAATAAGTTGACAGTCTTTAAAATCTTTTATGCTCAAAAAAATTTTCAAATCATCTGCAAAGAGTAGGAACTTACATGGTTTAATGATTTCTGATAAGTCGTTTATAAAAATTAAAAATAGCAATGGACCTAAGTGGGAACCTTGGGGAACACCACTAGGTGCAGTGAAGGATGCAGAGATAGCAGATGATACCTTCACCCTTTGAGTGCGATTTAACAAGTAGCTAGAAAACCAATTTAACATAGAGTCATGAATACCAATAGCAGCAAGCTTGGCAATCAACAATTTATGATTTATTTTATCAAATGCCTTTGTAAAGTCTGTGTAAATAGCATCAGTTTGTTGACCTTTTATAAAGGAATCCTCTATATAATTTTTAAACAGTAACAAGTTAGTACTGGTGGACAAGCCTTGTCTGAAACCATGCTGTTCAGGTGCTAGAAAGTTTTTGAATAAAAGTGTTAGTTTGTCAACCACTAAACTTTCTAAAATTTTCCCTATACATGATTGAATGGTAATTGGGCGGTAATTACTAATCATACTTTTATCCCCTGTCTTGTAGATTGGTACTATAAAACTATCTTTTAAAATATTTGGAAAAATACCATTTTTTAGTGATAAGTTAAATAATATATACAGGGGAAGTAAAAGTGAGTCACAACAGTTTTTTAATAGGGCTGGTGGTATACCATCTGGTCCACAGCTTTTACTAGAGTCTAGTGACTTTATTTTCTTGGATATTTCACTCACACTAACATTAAGATGTCCAAGTTCTACATTAGTGGTATAACAAAGTGAGGGAAGAGTGGCTATCGTTGAGTGATTATATACCTTAGTAAAATATTTTAAGAAAAGCACAGCAATATTATCATAATCAGTTGCGACCATATCTTCAAAATACATTTCTCGGGGAAGTTTATCAAGTTTTCTTTTATTGTTTACAAAAGACCAGAAATGTTTTACGTTTTCAGTTATGCATATTTGGATTTGATTGATATATGACTCATAGTTTACTTTTGTTAAAACTTTGCAATTAGCTCGAATTTTTGAGAATTTTAGGTAGTCATCTATAGATCCAGAACATTTAAACTGTAAATGCAGTATTCTCTTTCCTTTTATAAGATTTTTAAGTTCTTTTGTAAACCATCTAGGATAAATTTGCCTTTTAACATAGACTGGAGTGTATAATTCAATAGCAAAATATAATACACTATAAAAAGATTCAAAAGCTTCATTAACATTAAAAACACTAAGATATGTAGGCCAATTTATACTTAAAATATGATCACATACAGCACCATAATTGCACATTTTAAAGTTATATTCAATTGTCTCGTAATCCAAATATTGAATGTTACTATTAAGATGAAATACATAATTGATTGCAGGGAGATGTTTATCAATTTTAGTGATAGGATTCATGTCCTCAGTTGATGTTACTTTAATACAGTTTGAAAAAGCTAAGTGTAATTTTCTATTATAAATATTTAAAATACTATTTACTTGGCAGAGATCATGGAAGGAAATTAAGGAATCTAAAATTACTCTTGAGTGTGGAGAACAAGCGCTACTAAGGATTGTTTCCTTGTCTTTTTGCCAATCAATATCTGGAAGATTGTAATCACCAAGTAGGATAACATGTGAAAAATGATTATTTGAAATTAAAATATCCACTGATTCACAGTGCTTTTCATATAATATGGTACTGGAATTTGGTGGAATAAATATTACACCAACAAGAATGTTGCTGGTACCAGTGTTTAAAGATACAAACATTTGCTCTATGTCACTATGCTGGGAAGTTATTTGTTTGCTTAGGAGCTCAGAATTTACGGCAATTAGTACCCCACCAAGCCTAGTCTTGGGACTGGTAGCTGATGATCGATCTAATCTATACACAGCATATCTAGGTGAAAAGAGTTCATTGTTGGATATATCATCATTTAAACCAGTTTCTGTAAATGCAAACACATCAAAAGAAGAAATTTTGGTTCCTTGCATGACTTCACTCAACTTAGTATGTAATCCCCGAGTATTTTGATAATAAATAGAAAGCTGTTGAGATGAGGTAACTTTGGTATATTGTTTGGTCACACAGTTTTGACGAAGTTCATTATGGGAGAGAATATGAGTTCTTAGTTTTTTGGCTGTGAGTTGACTATTTTAGGAACACCATAGATGTATTTTATGAACAAATCACTTTCACCAGCTACTATCCTCGTATTTAGTTCACTTTTTAGTTTCTTAAAGTAATTTCTTTCTGCTTGAGTACGATCACTTGATACTGCTACAGATGTTCTACCTTCTCTTTTAGCTAGCGCGACGTACTTTATTATGTTTATTGCATCGTTTTTAGTGTTACAAATAATTTTTAATGGCCGTGGTTTACCTGCCGTTGGTTGTTTACCTATCCGAAACACTCTCACATTGGTAGATTGCTGATTTGGGCAGAAGGAACGGATTACTTCCAATGCCTTATTATTATCATCGATAGCTTTGTCATTGGGAGTAACACGTACACTTTCGGACACACCGTGCAATTTTACATTATTTGCACGTACGTTACGCTCATTAACTTCACTTAGCATCGTCGCCAGCAACTCATCACGACCAACAACTTCAGCCATACCTTGTTTCTGTTGTAATGCCGCAAGATCATTTTTTATCTCCATTACCAGCATCTTCAGTTCTGATAGTTCAATCCTGTCCTTCATACATTGATCATAATTAAATGTAATCCTTCGATTTGGAAGCTTAAGTTGTGCCTCTTCTTGCCTACTAAGGCCAGCGCAAGTAGCATGGATAGTGGATTTACATAAATCGCACTTTATGTCCTTTTCAGGGTTTAGATTTTTGTCACATTTTACGCACTTGGGGATACTAGACATTGTAGTTAAATTTGATTTCATATATCGCACAAAAATAGCTTAATATTTTGTATAATTTGGCAGTGATTTACGTTATACCGGAACCGGAAGTTGACTTGACTTTCATTGACTTGACATATACCTTATACTAGAATATATAGAGTAATTTAATATTTTTTATAATGCAAATTTTTGCAAATGTATGTATTTTTTAAAAAATAATTGTTAATTAGTATTAACTATATTTTTATATATATTTTTGTATCTTTGAAATTGGGTACTTGCCCGTAAATAAATAAATAAATTATACATATCTGAAGAAAAAATAGATCAAAGATGAACAGTATTTAACAAATAAATAGAAAGAAGCAAGCATAATGGGATTGATAGTAAATACCAGTAAACCTAAATATATGCTTCTGGTAAACCTAGAGTCACCCAGGATTTGGAGATAGAACAGATAAAATTTGATAGTGTGGGAGAGTTTAAATATCTATAATATGAATAAATGAAAGAATACAAGCAAGGAATAAAACTTACTTTGCAAATATGAAGATACTCAAGAGAAAGTTAATAAACAGAAACACTTAAATACAAATATATAAACAAATTACCAGACCAGTGGTAACCTATGGAGCATAAAAATGGACACTAACAATCACACAAGAGTATGGCCCTGGTAAGATTTGAAAGCAATTGCAGAGAATATACCGACCTGTTATTGAGAATGGATTATGGCAAAGGAGAACCAAAGAGGAGTTAAAGACAATAATGAATTGGGAAAGATGTAGTTAAGTTCACAAAATCTTTGAGAATATAATGTTTGGACCATGTGGAAAGGATGCTTGAAACAGCAATGCTGAATAAGGTGATAGAAGGGAGACTGATGCCGCTAGACGGAGAGGAAGGTCCAGATTGAGATGGCTAATTCATAAAGGACATGAAGAAGAAGAAAGTGAGAAGACAGAGAAGTGGAGGCTGATCGGGGTGGAAGCTCACATAGGGTTATAGCTCCAAAGAGAGAGTTTGTCTATAAATTGAGACTTAAGGATAATTTTCAAGTGACTTCTTATAAGTTTGGAACAAAAAATATTAAATGTTATCACACTTTCTATGCTTTGAGTAATATTTTGTATCTATATATATTTTAAATCAGTCTTTATAATATTAACATAAGTATACCAAACAACAATTGAAAACCAGGAACTAACAGATGAGCCAAGAATGGCTCACGTGGACCTTATCCTGTTTTCCCTGACTTATCTTGTAAATATGAATTTATTCTTTATTTTTCATATTACTTTATTTGCCAATAACTCTTTTTTTACCACTTCACGTTTTATTTAAGATTCTTTGTACAATAACTATACCTTGTATTAAGAGTAGGATAGTTAAATAATATATTGTAACAAAAATAGCATTTTGAATTTAGTGTTTCATGTCAAAATAAAATCTACTTACATTATAGTCCACTTTCATATCAATGAAAATTAAATGTATTTTAAAATCGTTATTTAAATAATACTGCTTATCGGAAATAATAGTTTACATCAAATTTTTCTAAAATCAAAAGTTTATTTCAAAATTTTTTACAATCAAGAAAATAGCAAGAAAATGATTTAAGTAGTCGTGATAGTAATCAAAATAAAACCTATTTTATTACAACCATATTTCATTTAAAAGAACAAAAAGATATATTTGAAAATCTTGTTTTAAATTATATTGCTCACCAGAGTTAATGGTTTAAATCAAAGCTTCCTAATTAAATATTAAGTAAATAGCTGAAAAACGACTTTTGTAGTGCTGTCAAATTAAAGTCTACATTCATTATAATCAACTTTAATTAAAAAAACAAACGGATGTATTTAAAAATTTTATTTTTAATAATAATGCTTTCTGGACGCAATGTTTTAGTTACATAGTGTGGATATATATAATCAAAAGAAAAGCAGTTTGACTCCATCGAAGCCACATTTATTTAAACAACTACTATGCTGAAATTAAAATTAATGGCTAACAGTCGTTTCTCTAAATAAAACTATACAACAGGTATGAGTAATTTAAGTTTGGATTTTTCAGCAGAAAATACTCTTTGATTCTAAAGAATTACTTTTTTACAGGAGCCGTCATATGATTAAATAAAATCTGCATATCGTCATTATATCAGCTAATGCATTACTTCATTTAAGGTCTTTTGTTTTAATAACATTGTGATTCAATAAAAAGCGAATTATAGGAACGTGAGAACTTCCGTATTTTGTGGTGAGAAATATGATCAGTCACTTGATATATTTACAGTAAAGAAATAGCGATTCGTTTAAAAAATACGGCATGAAGTACCTCGCATAGAAGCAATTGATAGTATTTTCTTACCTCTTTAGATTTCCTCAAATAACGCTTTTAAATAACAATTCACAGCACTCCTTCAAAACTTTATTTTGAGCGAAAACATTACAACATATCTGATGACCGCTGGTGACGAAAAAAACAATTTGCCGAGTAATTGCTCAAGCTCACTGTATCCATTTTCGCTCACAAAAGCAACACCTCTTAACGCGTATATTCTTTCGCCTAACATTCTCCGTTAACTGAGTGGAGTAAGTGTACTTTGAAAATTAAAGACAGAAAATTAATGATATTTTATAAATAAGCACTGCAGTCACAATTCCACAATATTTCTTAGGGCAATTGTGCGACACTCGAATTATTTTCCGCAGCACTTCGTAAACCGACAAAAATCCTTGAATGTTCAGCAAGAAAAACTGGAAGTACAATTTCTTAGTGATAGAGCATGAAACACACTTGCACTTTGCCAATATAGGTAAGTCCTCTGAAAGATACGTTTTCGATGTGAACAGCTCGATTGCATGTGAAGAACTGAAAATGAAGGCCAAAAACATGACTACACGTAAAGCATTTCTATATTTCTTGTTTGCGAAATCCACTTTCCAAGTCACCTCTTATCTACTACCCATTGGGATAGAATAGCCGCCAGAAAAGCAGACTGAAACATTCGGTCTAATTGCGCAATGGAATATTCTTATTTGTGGTCAGGTCCCTCAAACTAATGAAGGGAAATGAGAGTTCAAACGACTCATCCCTTTTCGAGACAAAACTATTTAATAATGTATAATTAAGATGGTAAAATCTTTATATCGATTGCGCCTCAAATTCTTAGAGAGATATTAATCCTTGCAGAAGTATTTCGGTTTCACTACTTAAATTACACTGATGCGTGATGCGGTTTACACCGTCTTTAGAGTGAAATTATGCCTTTGCGTTTTATGTAGCAATGGGAAGTTGCTCATTTAATTTTCTGTCTCAGCAGAGAGTGGATTATCCTGAGTTATGATGGAATAAATATAATATTTGAGTCACAGAAGTTGCACTATAGTTCACTTGCACGAAAATTAAATTATACTTTTGCTCTATGAGTTTAGAAAGATCATAACCAAAAAGGTTTATTTTCTGGGAGAAGAAAAACGGACATACTCTCTCACTTAAAAATATTGAAAATTAAGATTGATGCTCTCTTTTGCAATAAAAACTGTTCAAGTGGAAATACATTTCTTTCAATCAATTCTACACAGAGATGAATATGAAGATATAATATTAAGGTTGTTCAAGAAGTGAAAAATAGTGTCTTGGCTTGGGCTCGAACGGAGATCCTAATTGAGGCAACCGAAACACAAATCGACATGTAGAGTTTTCCCCTCCAGATATAATATTTCCACTTAAATGTGGAACAGAATAGCCGATATTTCAATAGTCTTACTAGCAGTATTTGTGAAAGAGTATACTTTTTATACTCGAATGTAAGCCGAACTCATTATAAGCCGAGGTACCTAATTTTATTCCAAAAAACTGGGAAAAGTAACCCAGTCGAATAAAAGCCTAGGGTGGGAAATGCAGCAGGTACTGGTACACAATGAAAAGAAGTAGCTATGAAATTACAGTCATAGAGGCATCGGTAGTTTAGTAAGAGAGAATTGTTGAATGAGCAAGAGAGGAATTTTCCAGCCAATTTACGACAAAGACGCTTCTTTGCCACGGGAGAACTGATAAGGGGAGCCCTCCCTCGAGTTTAACACCGAGCGCGCTTCGCATGTCGTGTTACGTGTTGATCTATGCTAGGCGTAACGCGTACCAAAACCAATGTATTGTTACAAATACAGACGTTCACACCAAATGTTTTGCGCCTAGCGCTACACCAAGCGCTGAGCTATGCGAAGCGCCAAGGAACGGACATAGTTGGTTCTTTCCCTAGCGTGGCTAGACGTGAAAATGGAAGAGCAGATCATAAATGCGGTGTTCCTGAGGGACGAATTATAGAATCCGAGGAATAAATTCCATAAAAACGTTAACGTGCTGCAGAAGAAGTGGGTGGAAATTGCAGAGGAGGTTGGACAAGATGGTAAGTTTATGTCATTTATGTATATTACAAATTTTAGAAAACACCAACGACATATTAAAACTGCAAAAATATACGTAGCTTATGAAGAAAAGTTGAGAACAAATTATATAGAGAAAAATATAGCGCCGTTAATAATTTAATTAAGTATAGCAGATTTTCATGCAATTATTACTATTTGTGTGGTTAAAACGACATAAGTCAATCAGGAATACCCCTTTAGATATTCGTTAGTTCGGGCATAGCGTATTTAATTTTCGAGTAGATTTTTACTTCATTAAATTTCTTGTATTTAAATTTTGATATAATTTATAATAGTTTGTTTTTGCAATCCTCAGGAAATATAATTTAACAGTTTAGAATTATCTAAAAAATCAGAGCATAACATAGCTCAGAAATCAGCCGCAACAAGTTGAGCTAATGATAATTAAGAAAATTGGGAATACCGTTTCGTTAACCATTTGAAAGAGGATGGATATGTTAGGGTTTTCCAAATTGAAATCCATTATTTTGAAAAAAGTGGCTCGATGTTTAGGAAAATGTTGAGATTATGAAAGGGAGTGGAATAACAGTTGGAGTCTCATTCCCCATTACTGGATGCCCCTAAATTAAATTTCAATTGTTAAGAATTTACTTTGTAACATCCATTGTATTCAACCTCAGTCCACTTCCATTTTCCCCCTCCTCCCTTTATGGCAATTAACCCAACTGCGGGTGTTGGTTTCTGCTTAATTGATTTTCAGCCGTTATTGTCTTACATTGTATCTCTTTGTTTTCATCCGTTTCACAACTCCCAAACCCCTTCCACGCTCTTCTTCGTTTATCTATTATCTGCATAAGTTAAGTAGTTGACTTAATGAGGGATAATTATGCAAGGTTTATGAGGGATTTCCTACTGGATTTTTTTCATGTTATAAATATAAATTATATTTTAATAACACATTAAAAATTCAAAATCTTTATCAGTTTTAATTACTCTCTGTCATATACAAATTCATCACCGACAAAGAATTTTAAAAACATTTCTCGCACCGTTTTTGTATTTTCTGTAAAACGATGTTGTGTCGGTCTAAGAGACCGTAAGTTCCCATTGAATACTGAGCTTTCATTATCGTCTGTATTAGAGGGTTCATAATGCTGAACAAAGTTATGAAGTATACATATAGCCTTCACAATATTAATTGCATTTGAAACATCTGTTTCTATAGTTTTCAATAGAATACGCCATTTACTGCTCAAAATCCCAAATGCACATTCAACACTTCTTCTTGCTCTGGATAATCTATAGTTGTAAATTCGTTTTCCACCATCAAGATTTTTCTTAGGATATGGTCTCATTAAATAAGATAGCAGTGGGTAAGCCTCGTCAGCAACAATCACAAATGGAACCTTCACTTGTGTCTCGGGTAGTTCCGCAGCTGATGGAATATTAAGTTCACCTTTTTCTAATAACTTAAATAATGTGGACGATCTAAAATTACCTCCATCACTTTGTCGCCCAGCTGCTCCAATGTTAACGGCAATTAATTTGCAGTCAGCATCAACCAGTGCTTGAAGCAATATAGAAAAATATTGCTTATAATTATAATAAAGTGATCCGCTATTAGCTGGACATCTAACTTCAATATGCTTTCCATCCAATGCTCCTACACAATTAGGAAAATTCCATTTCTTCCAATACTTTTCTGCTATATTACGCCACTGATCCTCTGTAGGGGTAGGTAGGTATTCCGGTTGTAGAACATTCCAGATTGTAATGCAAGTTTGTTTAATGATTTTAGAAACTGTTGACACACCCATACGAAAATGAAGAGCTAACGAGCGGAATGATTCGCCCGTGGCAAGGTACCTGTTAATGTAATAAAACCATTATTAATTTATTTTTCAGTTAAAACTGTGAAAAATAAATGGAAGTATTTGAGGGATTACTACCACAGGGAATGCAAAAAAATCCCTGTGAAATCATGAGCAGGTGCTGAGGAAATCAAATCACAATGGCAATATTTTCAAATGATGCAGTTCCTCAAAAATATTTTAAATCCAGGGAACATTGCATCTAATTTGGAAGAAGGAAAAGAATCGGAGGTGTACGACGAGGAAAAAAACTGTAGTGAAGAAGTGGCATCAATTTCAACTTTATCGTCAAGTGGTCCAAAAAAAGACTTATCTCTAAAAAAAAGAAAATTCCACGCAAAAGAGGAGGAAATTTTAAAGTTAGAGAAAAGGAAGTTGGAGTTACTGGAAATGGAGGCAGAAAAAGAAGATGACGATGATCTGCATTTTTTTAAAAGCTTATTGGGAGATATGAAAACACTTCCCCCGTGGAGAAAACGACGTTTAAGATTAAAAATACATCAACTTGTTGTAGCGGAAGTAGAAGAGGCGGAGGGAGATTCTATTGCTAATCAGAATAGTGACTCTATAACATTCATCAATTTGTAATCAATATATTTTTATTTATAAATACAATCCTTTTCTGAAGCCATGATTGTTTCTCATTTCATTTCCACTGTTTTCCAGATCCGCATTATTTAATAATATTTTAAACCAGAAACGACATTTAAATGTCATTAATGGCCAGAAAGACTTATCTTCAAATATAGTATCTTAGCGAAGTAAATTAAATAGCATGTATCTTACCTAACTGTTAACACTAGTCGTTGTTCCGAAGACACCGTTTCTCTGTAGTTAGTTCCTATGCCGCAAAGGTGAGAATCCAGTGTTATCAGAAGAGTGTTATCGTAGTTTTATTCCAATGAAACTTGTGGAGAAGAGAATACCATTTTATTTCATTCGTAATGAATTTACTCAATATCAATACGGCCTCAGTCGATTTTATTTAAAAACTAAATAAACTGATATCGAAATATCTGGAAAGACGCACAGAATATTGAACGAAAATCCAACTGGTTGGATTTACGTGCGCTGAGGCATGCGTCATGAAAAAGAGGTCCGGTCAACTTGCAAGAGGCATGCAATAGTGCATGCCTCTCATTCATCATACTGTGCGCTATGACGCATGCCTCTGTTGAATAGAAAGTTGCACAAGTGTGGACATAGCTTAATGATTTGAGCCTGCCGAGATAGGGTTACCAGACGTCCGCTTTTTCTCTCCCGTGTCCGCTTTTTTACTGAAATGTCCGCTTTTTTTGCTCAATCAACTATTTCTATACATATTTCCATCATACACAATCTTTCACCAAATACTTCAGTATATATTTGCCTGACAGTTAGTTGACACAAGAAAAAAACTATCGTGGTTCGAGACTCAACGAGTACGTAACAGTTTTTGAAAAATCTTTCATATTTTTAAATTTTACAATTGAATTTTTTTTTATTTTTCGATTAGTAATGGGGGGGTGGTCGTGGAATGTCCGCTTTTTCGACTCGGAGCATCTGGTAACCCTATGCCGAGATGATCTGTTGAACGTTCTTGCTGAACTGTGCTGAACTATCTTTTTGAAGAGGTGATCCATTCAAAGAATCTTGTAGTGCCGCGAAGTTGATGTCACTTTCATTGAATTACTATATAACACGTCATTCGTTGCATTTAGTTTCACAGTTAATAACTGTTTTCTCAGAAGAAGCTGACTAGCAATGTCTTTTTTTTTCAAAAGTGTTATACAGAGATGTCTATAAATCAAAAGAGGTTAACTTATCTTTTGCGTATTCCAAATGACTGTCAGCAATACCTTGAATAAGATGAGACTTGCATTTCCAATCTTGTTTTGCTAGCTAGTCAATTGTGCTTCTTTAATGGCACGTTCTGTATCTTTCTCACCGTCAACAAATTGCACCCTACTGAAAATAAAAAATGCTTCCACAAAAGATAATAATTTTAGCTCACCCAAGAGCGTTTCCATCCTGAATTTCCAATAATGTACTGAAATTCGTTCCATGGAATTATGGGATTCGATATTTTTCTGCTTCTGTCGTCATCTTGAGCTTTGTAAAATTCTGTTTCCGTTTTAAAACAGACCTGGGCCCATAAGATATAGAGCCTAGAGAGTGTTATATCCTTTAAGTTCTAAAAGAACTTCCTCAGCAAAGCTATGTCAACAAAACAGTTGGTGTACTGAAATAATTTCAAAGACAAGTTCAAGATATAAAATGTTTAATAGATTTCCAATCTCAACAGATTTAAATCTTCTTCTCAATCTCTTCAATTACTTCATTGCTTACTCTGTAATTGCCTTCATTAATCCTTTTAGGTCTTCCTCTATGAATTCCTTGTCGTCAGATTCAGAATCTTCTATATGCGACTCCTCCAAATGGTTACATCCTATTTGATGTTATGTAGGGTATGTTTCCTTTTTAATTTTTCAAACCACCCACTACCGGCACAAAACTCAAAACAGGATATTTTTAAATGCTCATACGACAAAATGCTTTATTATTGTCATCATTATATAGTTGCCAGTCGATTTATTTATGTATTTTTCATCATAATCAGTGAAAATCTTTTACATCACAGTAGGTAATTTAAATAATCAAATCAATGCACTTGTTTAGAAAAGCATATTTTACACAATACATATTTAAAAGATATTTTTCTAAAATTTTCATTCTTTAAAGTGTATAAAATTCAACAAAAAATACATTGAAAATGTATTTTTAATTTTAATTTTGGCGCTGAGCAAGTTGGTTCTCATTCTCTCTCTTATTGTTGAAAACAGAGAATTAGTATTTAAATATAAGAAAAATGATTAACCTATGAAACTAAACAAATATTAGTATGTAGTCTTCTTATGCTCTGAACGAGAGCGATGATGTTACGAAACATATAACCATGATATAACCTAGTCAACGCAAGTTTTACTTGCGGATGTTAATGCCGCTATAAAACATCGTGTTGGTACCTCTTGAAAGTATACGTGTTATTTCCGTTATTTCCAGGGTTTCCAGACTTGAATGAAACAAATGAATACATAAATTCGTAGGTGAAGGGATTATGGAAGGCTGCATTGGTTGCATTTGTGCAACATGAGTTAATATGTGTTCAAAGTGATAAATTAACCTATTTTATAATCATGATTACAGGAGAATGATAGCATTTTTCATTTTAAAAGCTAGAAAAGGACTTACTAACCCATTTATTTTAATATCGAATGATAATTACAGAAAATAATGCTTTTTGCCTGATACATATTTACTGCTGAAATATGTTGAGGTAAGCCCTAGTTCTTTGTATTCAGTTTTTATCTTCTGTAGTTATTTATTCTTTTCGTTTAATTCCCTAGCTTTTGAACCTTTACTTTACAGTCGACACCTCTCTTTAAGGAAAACGTGCCTTTTGAGTCATAGTTACCCATTAACTCCCAAGATAACCACTCGTGAATTCACGAAATCCAGCTCTAGGTTATTGAAAAGGCAAAACTCCAGAGGAAACAGCAATGCATTACATCCTTTCGAAAGTAAAGGAGAGTATGTTCCTTTCTCATCTGGGTCTCTCTGGAAACCTTTAGGATTTACTGTTGCTGTAAGTATTACGCTGTATTTGTAAGTTGAGAGACATTCTTCATCTAAGAGTTTTTCTTTAGTTTAGTGCTGCTAGCTTTGCTGGTGCTGCAGTGTGGCAATACGAAAACATGCGAAGCAAAGCCCTCAGAATGGCGAAAAGACCATTTGGATGGATAGAAGTAAGAATATATGGCTCAATAAAGCAGGTAGCTTTTAAGAAGAGCAAACTAAGAATAGAAATTTTAAAAAATTCTTACTTTCTCATGCAATCATAAACATTCTTTTCAATATCTGCTTGAAAAATAATTTTATACTTTGTTATTTGATGTATATTAGAAATTCAATCTATCTTAATACCGTGTTGTTACATATAATAATTTTTAATTATTATTTAGGGATCTTGGCGACGAGAAGTCAACGCATGGTGGAATAATTTGACCGAAGGACAGAGATTGTTTTACCCTATTTGTTTTGCAAACTGTCTCGTTTTTCTTGCTTGGAGAGTGCCTCGATTCCAAGCTTCTATGGTTAAGTACTTCTGCTCCTCTCCATATAGCAGTGAGTAATGATGTCAAAACTTTGTTAATTTTAAAAATGATGCAACATCTTGGAATGGAGTTATTTGAGACTAAAATTTTTGTAATTCAAAGTAAAATGTATGATTTCATACTATCAATTGATAAAAGATTTTTTCAGTCGATAATGTTGTTTCTTTTTGAGATAGTTTCCCTCATTCTGCTATCTTTATTTTACTCTTTTTGATAATGTTTAGAACTATTGAAAGCATAAATTGAACTTCTAAACCCATTTAAATTCCAAGATTAGTTTAATATCTCATTTGTCTCTTTGGTATTGTCTATTGACATCGATAAATTGTGTTTTCAGGAGCCATTTGTTGGCCTATGTTCCTGTCAACTTTCAGCCATTACTCAGCTTTGCATTTGGCTGCAAACATGTTTGTTCTTCACAGCTTTTCATCAGGTATGTTAAAAAGGTTTTTAGTATGATTTTGGATTGAAATTTTGCACAGGGTTTTCTCCAATCAGTATTTCTCTTGCATATTTTTATATAAATGGGCATATTTAAATCACTTTAAATACTTGGAATGTATACATGTGCCCATTTGGGAAAATGCAGTATATATTTTTTTTGTTTTAGGAAGTTCGACATAAAGTCATTTAAATCTTGCCTTCCTGACATTTACTACATATGCATTTAAATAAGCAACCTCTCTGTACTGTAGTTATAATGCAGACAAACTGATTGGCCAATTGTGCCTTCTAGTTTTGTTAGCTAAGTCAGATTTTCTCTTTTAGTCACATAGTTTACAATTTTTCTACTTACTCTTTAAATTCTTCTTTAGGAGCGGTTGGAACACTTGGGAAAGAGCAATTTTTAGGTCTCTATTTGAGTGCTGGTGTCATATCTTCATTTGCAAGTTATTTGCATAAGGTGACACTCGTTGGTGGAAGTGGGATATCCCTTGGAGCAGTAAGTTGATGTCGTTCTTTATATTTGACTAATGTAACCTAACTAATTGATTTGGCAGTTAAATATAATTTAAATAACTATCCCATTAAGTTGATCTTAAGTCCTCAGGTATTGTCTACTGTTTGATGCAACAGGTGATTCTATGTATGAAAATAACATTTATGTTTCCAAAATGCTAAACAAACAAATGAAAATCCTTATTCAAAGGTGTGACTTTGTGGAAAGATATTAATAATATAATAGACTTGATTATTCTCTGCAGAATGCTTAACCCAATCATTGCTGACTGCAAGTTTGGCAACGGTCATAAAACCTGTATTAGTTCAGGATTATATCAAGGTTGTCTTTGGTGGCGGGATCCATCCATCTAGGATACATCATTAACTGACTTGGGCCAGCTCTTTCTTACTTTATTGTTACATTGTTGTGAAACACTCTGTGACCCATTATTTATGAAGTTGTTTGGTAATTTTGATCATTGCAATTTATTTGCAAAATTCGATTGCAATGAAAGGGTTAAGATATGTTTGGCCAATGTACAACTTTTGCCATTCTATAAAAACTCGGTGGAAGATTGCTAAGATTGCAGTGACCATACATAATGTAGCATTACTTCTTGCTTATCATTGTAAATAAAATGTTCAGTTTGTGTATTTAGTAGGCTTTGAAGTATATATTTCATGATGGACATAAACGTTTGTGATATTGTTTGCTTAAGCATTAATTCTTCATGCTTAAATTCATTACTTCTGCTCTACTGATGTGTTTTAAATTATGTTTAAAAACAAGCAGATTATTGACATCACCTAACAATGACAATTATTCATTGAAAAAAGTCGTGTGCAAATAAAACTTTGGTATAAGTCTGTCTATCTGTCTTCCTTTCATTTTAAAGTAGATTATAATTAACAAAAGATTGTTTCTATTTCAGTCTGGAGCTATTATGGCAATTCTTGGTTATGTTTGTACCCAGTATCCTGACACAAAACTGGCTATAATATTTTTGCCAATGCTGACATTTTCAGCTGGTAGCGTAAGTATCAGAAGTATTGAGAAAAAAATTGTTTCTGAATTCTTATAGTATAAGATTAAAGTTTAAAATCAACAAGTTAACTGTTAGTAAATATAATAATAAGTGTTGAGAAATGTAATTTTTCCTTTCCTATGGAAGAATTTTGATTTTCTACTATTGATCACCTGATTATAAATTAAAATTTAACTGATTGTTAACCTGATTTAAAAAAAAGTCCCTTGTATTATAAATTGTGCTTTGCTAACTCATTGTATTTGATTTTAGGCCATCAAAGTGATACTTGCTATGGATGCCATTGGAGTTGTGATGGGATGGAGGTTTTTTGACCATGCTGCCCATTTAGGGGGAGCTCTGTTTGGCATGTAAGTATAAATTTCAGCCATCCCTATTTAATGTAGGAAATGGGAAAGGTCTTGTATTCATTCATCTTAAATATTATGAATTTCAAAATATATAATTCACACTTAATTTCTACGGTGATTGGAATTTTTTAGTATTGTAAAGAAATTACTGCAATATTTAGTAAGATGATAAAGTTTTGGTTGGTAGGGTTAATTAAGTACGTGTGAAAACTTAAAAATTATTAAATTGCTGTTGGTTGATTTGCATCTGGTAAAATACTCTTTTATATTTTGTAATTCCATTATAATTATACTTAAAATATTCTTCATGTTAAATAAAACAACAACAGCAGTGATGAAAATGTTCTTTTTAAAAAGATTAAAATTTAGACTCCAATAGTTGGTAATTAATGTCCTCCATAATATTAGATTATCCTATGTCTTATGTCGACTATATCATGATTTGATATTCACAAATATCATGAAATATTACTTTACCTTGAATCAATTTTTTTTGGGAACATATCTTTGTATTTTATGTAATTTTAAATCTTAGTTTGCTATATTTCAATGTGTGCATAATTTTTACAGAACCTTACAAATTGAGGTTTATAGTTTCAATGAATTACTAAATATGCTGTTTCCTTGAATTAGTAAATGCAAAAGGTATAAATGGTAATTACAAGCATGTCACTTACCTGAAATTTAAATGAAAATAAATATCCAGATTTTGAATGTAGATTTTTATATTAATTACTTGACTAGCAGTTGCCTACTGCCTGCTCCGCAGGCAGGTTAGTTCCCTTATGTTTGATGGGGCAGCATCGAAAGGTATTCGAGGCCTATGTCAAAGATTCTGAAAAAGTAGATAATGTCAGAGACCGCAAAGTCGGGACCTCACCCTCAGCAGTGAGATCAACTGATAAAGACTTAACTATGTTAAATGACGTGCAAGCGATAGGTTAGCGGCGTTCGTCATCCCAAAAGAAAACGTCTCCCACTGCCCTCATTTCCCGATTTTTTTCAGTTTTTTGCCCATTTTGCACCTCTAAACTCAACCAAAAAATGTAAATTTGTGCAGGCCGTCCGCCTCCAGCGCATTAAAAATCGTTGCGGGAGATTGAATTTAGACTCAGATTTTGCTAAAAGTGTTACATCCCTTTTTTGAGGACAGACGGACGGACACGATTCTGTCTTAATATATATAGGACAATTAGGAAAGAGATTGTTGTTTTGTGTTGAATGTTTTAAACATCTTGTTGCATGTTTTCTTACCAAATCATTTCAAGAAAGGTTTATTCCAGTCTGTTATACAACTGATGCACTTTATTATAGCTCCTCAATTTGTGCTAACTATTCTATATACTATCCTAAAGATATTTACATAAACAAAATAGTATAGTGTCTCGCTTTTTTTCCTGGAAAAGAATAAGAACAGAGCCATATGGAAATAATAGAATATTGTGGAACTAAGAATTACCTTTATTTTTCTTTCATAAAATGCAGTTACATTTATCCTCCAGTGGTTGCACAAATTTTTGCTAATGCCAGTGGTTGTAAACAGTAGATTTCTAACACACATGTTATACAATAACAATAATTGTGGCTCCCGGATAGTCATGTGGACAGCACGTTTGCCTTTGGTGAAAGCGGTCCCGGGTTCGATTCCCGGTGGGAGCCAATGTGCGAAATGACCTCAGCTGTCGAAGCACTTTTAACAATACTACTACTACAACAATAATTGTTAAACATTTTTGGTTACTAATAAAAATAGTAGATAGATATTCTGTATGGGAAGGAACTACCGTATATGCCGAAGTATAAGTCTATCCGTCATATATTTCACCCCTAAAATTTTGAGGCAAATTTCAGGTTTTAGCCTACGTTCAGCATATAAGTTGACCCAAAAAATAAGGCAATCACTTCCCCAGCTCTATTTTATGGCAAGAAAAACTACGGTATCCATAAATGTACAATAGCTTAGCTTAATATTTACCGCATAAGATTAAGACATTAGAACTGTTTCTTTCAGCTGTCATGTCTACTTCTCGCCTCTGCTTAATTATTACTTATGTTTCTTTCATTGCTATTACTCAGGCTGCACAAATAAAAGTGCATTATGAAACAAACACAATGGTATTAAAAATTTATTATAGAAATAATGGAAATATAGCATGGTAATATCAAATCACAACATTGCTAAAACACTTCCATTAAATCCGAACACCAAATCAAATCATAAATATTATATAAACAAAAACAAACCATGATGTGCTTATTGATCTTCATTTGTAAAAAGAAAACATCGAAATATATATTAAATTTTTGTAAACTAAAAATAAATGTGAAGAAATTAATACAATTTGCAAAGAATAAATATGCATAAAATTTATTTTCTACATATATTTGACTCACTGATAATTAGTTTGTAGGGCTTTAGATTTTTACTTTCGGCCACAATTGTATTTTGTGATAAAATTTGTTTTACATGATATATGCGTTAAGTAAATAAAATTAGTTTCAGTTAGAAATAATTCTGGTGAGTTGCAAGAGTTTGAATACAACAAGTGTTAAGCAGACAGTTTCACTTATTTACCACTCGGTGGTAAAGGGTTAAATTTTATGTTCGGCGTATAAGTCGATCCCTGGTTTTTGAGAGAGTTCTATACAATAAAGTCTTAAATAATGGATATGTTTATCTCTTTAATAGATATACCATTTATGGAAGCAGTGTTCATTGATTATTTCATACCATTTTCATACACACCCCTCGAATTTCCAAAATATTTGACATTTTTACATCATTATTGCTGAAGGATTTCAGAACATCATCTGAACTTTCTCTCCTAGAATTTTGCTTATTTCCTATGGATATCAGCGGTTCCCCAATTGCTTGAGGAAATTCTTTCAGAATTATTTTCATCCCTTAACTTTTAGCCATAAATTTTCTTTTTGACTTACAAGAAAATTTTTAATAAATGACTTGCCATATAATTTTATTAATTTATTTTGTTAGTCATCATTACTGAATTTATGCTATAATAGGCACACATTTTGTCAATTTTTTTATACTCTTATTTATTTATTGTTCCTTTGCCACAATATGACTGACATCTACTTCAGCAAACAACCAATAATGCTTGTAATACAACCACATTCTATTTTCCTTAGACTTGATAAGTCGTAGATATATGTACATTTTAGCATAAAATATATTTATGAACATAACTTATGTAGGTAATGCATGCTCATATTCAAATCCTGCTCACTATAAAGTCACCGTAAAAATAATTCCATCATAAGTTTCTTTGTTTTTAGAATTCAGATTTCTTAGTCACTGGGTTATCAATGGTTTGAATAATTCATTACATTAGCTGATCATTCAGAGTTATTATTAGAAATGATTTTTATATTTCAGTGGTTGGGCAACTTGGGGAGAACGACATCTTTGGCCCAAAAGAGAGCCATTGGTAAGGTGGTGGCATGAAAAGAGGGGCTCTCCTAAAGACTGAGTTTTGTAAACTCAAACGACTTTTAAAAAAAGGTTCTCAAAATAAATTCTGTTAATTACTGAAAAGAAACAGTATTCCTATTGTAAACTACCTGTATAGTGATTATGAGAGTTTTTACTGTTGTTGCCAATCAAAATAAATCATCTATCTTGTAAATTATTATTTTTTACCCTGGGAATTGGATAAATTAGTTAATTGATTATTATTAATTTAGTTAGTTTTATGTTTTTCGTCTTAGAGTGATAGGTTTTTAAAAGTATTGAACCAAAAACCACATACTGATAATTATAAAAGGCTTTATTTTTCTGGAACAATAACTTAATATTTCCTAAATATCCTTACCATCAAAATAGAACACACAATCAAATCAATATTTTAATACAAGAATTGTTCCACTTTTACTTTTATAATTAGTATCTTAGTTTTTTTAGGAAACATTTAGTAACAAAATATTATGTCCAGTAACAGAATCAAAATGGTATGGTGTTTTATCAATTGACTTTCTGAATTGATATTATTTCAGCCTTGCCCATTTGGAAAGGGTCTTTAAGGATATTATTGCATAATGTAAAAATAACTTCAAATGTGTTAGAAATATTGATATGCTTCCTGAAATATTTTATTAGTTAAAAGGTGCTATCCTATACGCAAAACCCATCATCCACATAGCAGCACCAGAATAAGCAGTGGTTTTCAGAGGAAAATAAGCCATTCTCAAAAGAATTCAAAAGAAATGCTTGGACAATGGAGAACATTTAACTAAGGATCCAGTTGCCAGTAGTGTTAAATAGGAAGTAATTTTGGAAGATACACTCTGAAACTAGATTAATTTCTAACTAAAGCAATAAGAACCTTTATTAAAGGTTAATAGCTATCAACTAACTGCAACTATCATTAAATTGATTAAATCCAATCAAATTTACTTGAAGATGTCTGCTAGTTGATTAAACTAATTGCAATGAAAATCTATTGTGGAAATTGCTCTGTGATTTCTTAAGATGTATACTCTATGAATTAATGCTTGAGCATTCATATTTTATTTCAAATGAATCATTAGTTTGAGAATCACGCTGTATAAGAATATATTTGGCGGAATCCTACAAAACAACAAGAAGTCTCTATTTCTATGTACTTCACTATCTTTTGAAAATCATGATAACAGATTTAAAAGCGCATAATTTTCATGTCTTATTTCCTGTTTTATATTTGTTCCATTTATCAGAAGTTAAGAAAAAATCTTTGTGTGTGACCTCTGGCGATAGAACTGCACATTCCAGGCATCATGGAGGAGAAGATTTTGTTATTAGTATATACATTTTCCCACAGCCATCCCTCTGCTCAAGTCCTCTCCTGTGTTAAGATACTTAGTGACAACAAGATTTGAAAGATAATTCTAATTGCTAATTCTTGTTGCATTTTCTTAATTAAAACCCAAATTGTTGGGTATTTCATCCCCACCAGATAGCTGAATCTGTTATTCCGACCTGAAACAAAATCATTTATTAAGGCGTAAATATAAATACATATTTACAAGTCTAAACACAAATAACGATACATTTTAAATGCAATGAAAACTAACCTACCGTGCTGTTGCTGGTTTTATCTTCCCCTGCAATAACAGCCTCGTAGACGCTCCATGTCTCTGGTGGAAAAGGGGTGGGATTCTCCGAAAACGGGCACCTTCCCCTTGGTTACTCACTCTTCTGTAGGTACCATTCACATAAGTGCTATCGAAACAGTCAAGAAGGTCCAAGTATACTGTTCCACTGGGATGGTTAGGTAAGAAATTCATACCATCAGGGACCCTGTCAAGTGGCAGGAAGCCAATAAATCCATCATCCCAACAAACATGTTTAAGTTCTGATCCTGAATGTATGTGGCTCTCTGGGATCGAACCAAGGACCATCAGGGAAATGTAAAAGAGCGTATATGAAATGTATTTGTGATCCCTATTCACTTGCCGGGTTTCATGTTTCCATATGTTATCGGTAAGACAAAAAAAAACTTAAAAATCGTCGCTATGCATTTTAAATAGAAGAATATTTTTCTTGGCTTACCGTCGAACCAAGAATAATCTGCGATGATTTTTTTGCAGTTTTCGTTGGAAATGTACAACTTCCAGTGATCTTTCGAATTTCAACTCTCTGAATTTGCAGGAAGAGTCTCCAATAATTTCCGAAAACCCCCTCAATGCATCCTTATGGAAAAAATCGGGACATCAGGGCCTTGAGGCATCGAACCCATGATACTGAGGTTAAAAGTCATATTTTTTCTGGTGGTTACACCTGGCCAGTACTTCGTAAAAAATTTCAAGTCAGTGACACTTGTAGAACATGGTTAGAAGTTTGATCCCCCATAGATGTATATCATCATTTTCAATCCGACGTTGGAATCTCTGAATTATGATAATTATTAGTTATGTATTATTCACTCAGAAGCTAGTAAATTACATGTAAATTTATTTATGTAAGAAGGAGATAACAACTGTAAAGGTAAAGTGTTTGCCCATGACATTTGAGTATTTACAACAGGTTTTATTTTGCACATTGTTTATAGTATTATTGATTTATTGGATCTAGTAAGGAGAGCTGCTATATAAAATTTTCAACTTTTCTGTTGAAATGTTCTAATTTTGCATCCTAGAAAAATATTTCAGCCAAAATGGCAATGCTAAGAAAAACTATATCAAAATAGATATAGTTTGATTTCTTAAACTATCCTTTAAACCAAGAATTGATTTTCTTTTTCGAACTCTGATTTGTCTGTTTTTGAGACAAATATCCGTTTTGTGGGTGGACTTCTTTCCTGCTACCCTCTCACTGGGTATGTGATGTACAGAGAAAAAGCTGAACATGTGGAAGAGACACTTCTTCCAGCCTTTAACACATTCAACATGGAAATTTTTTTATAATTTTCCTCAGAAATGGAAATTATATTTCAATGTTTTCTTATTTGTGATAATTTTTAAAGATTTTATAGACCATTGATAATAATTTTTACCAACCGGAAGTTAGCGAAATCGATGAATGACATCCGTTTCTCAGCATTATATGATTTATGCAAACCAGCAATACACACATTTAACGTATTTGTTTTTTACTTCCTTCATCACTTCTTTTATGAAATTATTAAATTTAATACATCAATACAGGATCTTAATGAAATAACAGTTATAATGACTCAATAATTATTTGAATAGTTTAATACTTAAAATAGTATATATTCATACATCATAAAATATATATATTAACTACATACTACAAGTAATGATCGTAATTCATAAGAACAAAGAAATTAAACAATACAATTTTTATTTCATACTAAATATTATCGCTACTAAACACTACAAAATGCAAATTGCCATAATAATTGATTATAATAAAAATAATAAACTACACAATTATATATAATGTAAAATGTAATACCTAGTAAATAAAATATATACTACACAATATAATTAAAATATCCAACAAAGAATTACAATTTTTATGAAATAGAAATATAGTAGAAATGTGAGTGGGATGATTTGTGGCTCATTTCCAATAACTATGGAACTGCATGAAGCAGAGGCCTATACATAGCCCCGGTTTGTCATGACAATCTGAGCAATGGGTGGTCACCATCGTACGGACTTGTTTTTTTTGGCATACTCTGCACAGCTTTTGCATCTTTTTCTTCCGTGTCTCATCTGTTACATCTGTATATGTCAGCATATGTATTTCTGTCTGTTGAGTCGATTTGATAGGTCTAGAGGGTTTTGGTTTTTTGTTGGGGTAATAAATAATCCACAATTGCATGGTGGAAATCAAGATATGATTAACATCTGTTACCACTGTTCCTTCTGTATAAAAAACTATTTAGGAGCATCACCTGTAACATGTGAATCCTAAGTTAAGTTGTAAATTGATTTGAATGGTTATTTGAAAATAATTTTCTAGAGTTTAACTTTGAAATCTAATCAAAATTTTCTTAATAGCTTCAATTTAATTTTGATATCATTCGATTGATTAACTAATTAATTCATTAGAAAAATATATATAAGTATATATACTCTCTAATTAAATAGCTGTATTTACAATTCAAAGTTAATTTTTAAATTAAAGTCATTCAAATAATTTCTGTGAGAAAAAAATCCTGCTTCCTAAGCCAATTTTAATTTAATTTTTAAAAACTTTGAATGTTAATTTATTCTCTGAGATTTAACTTTTATCTTTAATGAAAGTCAAATAAATAATTTTTGCTTCCAGGAGCAATTTTGACTCAAATTTTTGCAAGAAACTTTGAAAATTAATAATTTCTCAGACAGTTAATTTTGGCAAGCATTAAACAACTTCACTCAAAACTTATCATTTTCTGCATGCATGATAACTAAATTTTTTGAGGGTTGGTACTTTTATTTAGCAATGTCCAAGATATCAAATTTAAAAATTTACAGGAGTAAATTTTTCTGCAAGGAGGACTCTTTTTCGCTGCACTCAAATTTTTCTTCAGCATCAGACAGACTTCGAAGAGAGACAAAATAAGACTCACACCACTCAGATTCAACAGTTTTATTGAAATTTTTAGAGTGTACACTTAAGTATTACAGCATTTAATAAAAAAGTTTTTAACTTGAACCCATCAATTTTTATTCAAAATCCTTTCAGCCTTGTCCTGGCCACTCTTTTGGTACAGTAGTATTCGCCTGGCCGAAACCTATCTCCAGAGTTGACATTATTGTTAGAAAATTTCTTGGCGATGCTTGTTGGTCCTTTAGCCATTTCTTTCGCTGTGCTTTTACTCACTTTGCCAGGTTTACTTAAAGGCTGCATTTAGAACTTAGAATTTTTTTAATTTCTAAATGCAGCCTCAAAATAAAGTAACATAATGAGAACAATTCTGAAAATAAAAGAAACTATTAAGAAGTATAAAAAGCACAAAATATGAGATTAAGATCAAGAAATAAATTTGAAAATAAAACATTTGTAAAGCAAAATAGAGAAAAAAACTTTAAAAATAGCAAAAACAATAAAAAAGCAGAAATTGAACAAAACATTTCAAATGACCTTGTGGACTTAGAACATTAAAAAAAATGAAAATCAATGAAGAAAAATTGTTTGAAAATTAAAATTTGTACTTAAAATATTTTTTTAATGCTGTATACATTCAAAAATTAGAGCAAAAACTAAATAATTTATAAATAATTTAAAGAACTTTGGACTCGATAATATAATATGCTGGTCATAAAGCATAAAAAAGAACTTTAAAATTTATGAAAACAGGCAATAAATTTGGCAATTACTTTAAGAAGTTAAAATAAACTAAGAAGAAAAGCCTATTTGGACTCAATAATTTGAATTTGCTGAAATTAATCTAAAGTCATCAGTTGTCAAAGTCTAGTTGCCTTGTCAAACTGTTAAACACAAGTATTATCAGTTACATCTACAGTAAAATACTGAATCCATAGTATGTATACATACATATATGTACCATAAAATTGAATATTTTATTGATGTTTTTCTTAAGACTTCCATGCGTTATTCAATAATTATTATTCGAGCACTATTTTATAAAAATGTTAGATTAATTCCAGAAAGAAAATAAGGGAAAACTGAAACAGCAATTTTTAGTTATCTTGATGTAGATCTCACATCATGCCAAAATCATACCATTTTAGGGAAAAGTTCTGCGTTATGTATTCTTCCAAAGTCTAACCTCATCTTGCTGCAGACTTTGAATAGTTACTGATTCCTCTTTCAGAAGACTATCTAGCCTGTACAGTTGTTGAACCTTTGCTTACACATAAAATATCACCAAAAACATTAAAATTTGAAACATTATCTGCTGTAAATATATGCATTAAGTAATTTCAAAGATGTCTTTACCTGTAGTTCTCCATGATCAGGAGATAGCCTACTCCAATCCCTTCTCTCTTCTGCAAGAATTCTTTCTTCCTGAACTCTCTGATTGAATTGCAGACGGTCTTTAGCTGGAGAAGGCCCTCTCTCTCCACCTGGCCCTCTCCATGTCTTAATTCGTCCCTGAGCATCAGTATTCCCACAATAAAGAGATCCTAGTTCAACCATATTATCAACAAGGTTGATCAATGGCTATCCTTTCTCATACTGCAAAATAGAAAAAAGGTATTAGTTTGCAATGTTATTTGAAACTCCAAAATTAAATTTACGTTTTTTTTTGAGATTGAAAAAAGTTAAGAGAACTTCTTTTGAACATATTAACCTGCTTTTCAAGTTCAAGCAAGTGCTTCTTTAGCTCTTCAAACTTCTTCAAGTGTTCTACACACCGATGCATTTCAAGTTCTGCTAGACGAGCCTTAATAGAAAAACATTTCAGTTGTTAGCTAATATGAATGAAATTAACTTTGAATTAATGTTGGTGGTTTCACATGTAAGCACTATGCTATATTTAAATGTTTGATTGCATAAATCGCTCATTCACATTATTTTATAATAATAATTTCAACCCTTTAAATCCTTTGTGAGTAAAAGAAAAGTATGACGGTACATAATTAATTAAAATAACTTCATCCAAGAAATATTCCATTAAAGAATGGTAATATACATTTATGAAGTTACTGAAACCAAAATGACATAAACCAGTTGTTTAACAGAAAATTCGTTCATTTTACTGTTTCTGCCAGTTTAAAAAGATGAAGTTTTCTTACACCTTATTGTTTCAATTAAGTTTTCTATTGTTAAGATGAAGAATGATTATAATCGGAATGAAAACAATGGAAGATCTTCTACCTTTATGAATAGTAAAGCATTCTTGTTAAAGAATAATTTCCCCATTTCATAGTTCTAAACTATAGTTTAGAGTGTATAAACTCTTAGTTAATGAAATTATAAATAATTATAACCAAATTGATCCTTTTGCCATTGTAAGAGGCTTGACTATCCATTAAATTGGGACAGTTACTATATAAACCAAATTCTGTATTTATATCAATAGTGTTTGGATATTCATTATGAAGACAAAATTTCCAAAATTAATTTAACTATTTGTCATTCAATTTTTTAAGGTACAATGTACGTACAGTACTGTATTTACTAGAAAACAGAATACGTTATTGACATTTTAAACAGCCTATTTTCAATTAAATTATTAAATTATATATTATTAAATTTTCAAATTTATAAAATTCTCTTCACTGAAATATAAACCTATTATATGATAATGAATACAATAAGTAATTGGCATTTAAACTAAAGAACTCATATGTAACACTAAGACATTGATGGCTATCACTAGTTACAAACAATTACATAGTTTGATGTAAGATACACATGCCATGAACATTCAATTCTAATGAAAATAGAAGAGAATAGAAACATGCCTGTAAAGCAATAGCCAAAATTAATACACTTAACTACACCTAAAATTATCACACATCTTTCTTAAAAATATATGTAAAACAAATACATGAATATCCTACGCCAACAATTAATTAAAAATAACAAATCATGTGCCTAAGTATTCTAAAGCAAGAGGTTTCACTGTATCAGGTTAAAATCACCGTGACACATTATTCACTGTTATTGCTGTTTCCAAAACATTTCTAATCCTAAGAAGCATGAAAAAATCTAAAGCCATAGAGCAACAAAAGCATTAACCACTGATTGTGATGAATTTTAGATTGTTTGAGGTCGTTTGTTAACAATTTTGAGGAAAGTAAGTTTGAAATTCAAAATATTCACAAAAAAGCTGATTCTTGCTAAAAATTTGCTCAAAAATTCTTCATAAATACCTTATCTATAACCTAAAGTATCCAATGCTTAACTAATATATGAAATTAATTTAGATTTAAAAAAGCAAAGGAGTGACGGATATCCCAAGTACTTATCTTTTACAATTAAAATCACCGTAATCCTAAATGGAATCTCACCCTAAAATTGAATTTCTAAGACATGTCCCTCACGGTAAAGTATTTGAGCCAAAATTATATCAAATTAAAGGTAAACTCTTTCTTGAACAAGGAAAATAATCACAATTTAGAAATATATTTAATTAAGTATCTTTAAATTAATGTAGCTTCATTATAATCAAATGATCAGGTAAATTAGTGAAGCTTTCATTCAAACAACGACATTATATGATTCATTGTAATAATAATAAATTATTTATAATGATAAGCAATCTCACTGGACTAAAGCTTTCTAAGTTATTTCCTTCTTTAATCCCTTAGGTTCACTCAAGGTTCTGGCAAAGAAAACGTTTAATTAAAGCTTTACTCAAATAGCATAATTTTAACTATTTTCAATACTCTAAAATTTAAACTCCATTAGTATAAGGCACTATACTCTGTAACCAGAAGTCTAAGAGTTGAAATAATAATCACACCCCATTAATAAATGTCAATGAAATAGTTTTAGTAAGTCCCATGAATACATTCCAAAGAGGGATAGATTAACCTAAGTTTGATGTAACTGTGCTTGTTAAATTCTAAGTACCATTCGAGAACTAACACTGAAACAATTATTCAAAGTGGGATAAAGTAATCACCCTCAAGGGATAAAAAAATCATTATTTTATGAGATAATAAAAGTATGAAAGCAACTGCTTTAATAATAATATTAATAGCACACAGAGCTTGGAGTATTTTCGAGTATTCCTCAAAAATCAAACTATATAAAATATTCAAACAAAAAGATAACAATGAAAAAAGAATTTTATATCAAAGAGACATAGACTGTCTATGTCTATCAACTTGACTGTCTATTAACTGCTAAAACCTTAAAAATCAACTGCCTATGTCTCTGCCTACATGTCTAATCACTCTCAAAACATTAATAAAATCCAGAAAATTAGGGAATTAAATAAAAGAAAACAATAGCATCCATTATTCTATGGCTTTAGAAATTATCATGCCATAATTACACTTCCTGTAAAAAACAACAGAGCTTTATTTAAAAAAAGACATCTCTCATCAGAAACTTCAAGGGGACCTAACAGGCTATATTAAACCCAAAAAATTGGCAAAGTAAGGTCATTAAACGAAAACGGCATTAAAGTAACAACAAATAATCTTTCATCGATTCATCTATAAGATTCATGAACATCGATGGTAAGAAATTATGACAACAGAACAGTTACAGCAATAAAATTAATAGCAGACAATACAAGGACGTTTGAGAGGCATCGCTTTCAAAGTCAAAAGAGAGACAATAAATGATCGCAGGAATTAATTATTTGCAAGTAGAATCTAAGGGGTTGCATAAAAATGTTAAAATTGGATTAAGAACCAAACAGCCATTCGATAGCGCTTGAAAGAGTAGCATAAAAAATTCTAAGTCTTCGCAATTATGAAATTTGCAAACATTCAACTTTTGCGATAAAAAAGAAAATGAATTAACCTAGGATATCAGGAATAATCGGAATGGAAGCTAGTAAAGGTAAAGATCTAATATGACTTGTAAATATAATAGCTAAACAAATCAGCTCAAATGATAGGTAAGCATTTTATTAACCAAGATAATATGGCAGCATCCAGATTAAATGAAGCCAAGTTTAAAAGATTAAATTAAGTAAAGATACTGCAAAGAGACTGGCTTTCAGAAAATGGAGTAATTATTGGCGAACAATTACCGGAGAGACAAGGCATTAACGGGGAAATTTTAAACAACCGACTAATATTCAAAGACTCGAAAATACACAGCATGGTTGTCACGCAAGAGAAAAGAGCGATGATATAGAGAGAGAAGAAATAACTTAGATACTAAAAAACGAATAAAAAAGCTCCGTATACGAAAGATTCAAGTCAAACTTAATAACAATTTTTTGCTCTGTAAAAGAATAGCGTTAATTATAGACACTCAAATAAAAATGGGCGAATTATAAAATATTGACTTACAGAAACAAGCAACATAATCCTGGGATGTGACCAATTAGCCAATGTTTCCACCAAAATTAAATAACTATTAACTATTACATGCGACATGAGCACCAGCAACGACGAGCTTTCATTTTGCATGATACGAATAAATAATGATAATTGCTACAGTAAAAGTTAACTTACTATATATGTATGATATTAAGAAATTTCAATTATTTTAGAAAAACTTACAGCATATTAATGCATCTAGCATCGAGCGTTCGTGCTGACTTAATAATAAGAAAGTCGACCATCGCGCGATCGCGCCGCCAATGAAACAATAGCGATAAATAAATATAACGATAAATTGTGCACGAAGCGGGAGGAGCGGGAGCACAAAGTAGGCTTCATGTCATTTTTTCGATTAGCGAGGTCAATAGAGTCAGAATTTAGAATAAAAGTGTCCATAATCTCTTCTCATAATTTTATCTTACTTAATATCCTAATTGTAAGTGATTCATGCTGGTTCACTTTTACCCTATTATAACAAATGCATTGAATTCAGCATTTGTGTTCATTATGAGCAACCCCCTTAAAATTTTATGATCTCTTCTCGCGAATCTCGCGAAAAAAGAAAAACAATTAAAAACATTTTTATAGCCATAGATATAAGCCAGGCTAGCCAGCACAGAGTAGATAAAGAGATTTGTGAAATCAATCATTTCTTAAAAATGACCAAATTGTTATTAAATTTTATAAACATTAAAGATGATGAATACTTACAATTTACAGTAAGGTAGCTATTTTTTTAAATACATCAGATGATATTGTTCAAGATGGCATTAAGTTGTGGATAACTGACACAGATGACTAAAGAGAGTAAATGATTAAAATCTATTAAGTATTAGGGTTTAGTCATCTTGAGGGAAACTTAATCATCTTTCAAAATATGTAAAAGGTTGTCATCTAGTTTCTAGATACACTAGATATAATGTGCTCTCTAAAAATATAAGTAGACACAATTATTGAGGCAATAAGGAACACTAGAAACAATAGTTTAGCATATTATACATTTGATTTTTTCTTTAGATTAAATTGTTCTATTTCAATATTCAAGCACCCGCAACACGAAATTGAGCATTATATTCCATTCATTAATTTTCAACAACTGAGGTACAAGTAATGTAAAGAACTATAGCATAAGTAAGTGAATTAATAAACACAGGCTGACAGAAAAAGAGAATTCATATCACAATGTGTTTAAGATAAGGAAATTCTATTGATATAAGACACTCATTAGCATATTGGTAAAATATAAGAAAAAGTTTTCCAGCAGCTTAGCTATGTACAGATCACTTTTACTATAAATAATCTGTAACTAAGCATGACTGGTTGTAACTTTCATTAAAAAGTCAACAGTAATAATTGCTCTCGTAACTGTCACTGAAATTGCTGACATTTAAAACAAAATTATTAAAATTATATCAAAATTCAGTTACAATGCAAGTGTCCCTGAATTATTTATCTAACAGAGAATGAAATTACACTAGAACATGTCAAATAAAAGGGATTGACTACCTGATGGAGTACGCTAAGTTTGAAGTTCAATGGACGATTGTTCCTCCAAACTCCAATATTCTAAAGGTAAATGAAATTGACGATATCAACAAATTCGAGGAAAGTAATCTATACCCCCGGCTTGCGGGCTAGAGCCAATATTGCTTCCTGGTCTTCCTGGCTTTGGAAGCGCATTATCCACAGGCTCCCTGGAGAACTGGTGCCCGCTGCTCTGGGGCATTCGCGAGAATCATCCAGCACACTAATGATTCAAAAAAAAAAAAAGGTCAATTTAAGACATAAGAACATTACACTATTGCACTTAGTAAGTAGAGCAAATGGTTATTCGAAATTATGATGGGTACTACTGTGTCTCTAAATTATTTCCTGTTTAAGCGTGTACCATATCTATTAAAGTTATTAGTTTTAATAGCAACCTGCGAAGCAATCTTTGAGTTGTTGTTGAATACTTTTTAATCTTATATTCATTGTGAGTCACTGTGTATATAATTTGTACAATATGCATACCCTGCTTAAATAAATGAATGTGATACTACCTATGAGCCTTATTATTTCACTAATCATACCTTGTCACTAAAAAGAATTTGAGGACTTCAACAGCTTAATTAAAATCGATTAAAATTGTGCCTGGATTTTATTCATGACTTTGCATGGAAGAATATGATTCCAAAAGAATAAGATTCAACAGCCATTTGTTGAAGAAACGCAAAAATAAGAAATACAGAAAGAGATTGGAAATGGTATGAGAAAATACTTTTTTTATGAAATGGTTGATATTTCCTACATATGCTTTGAGCTTAATACAGCTCACTATGTGAAACTTAAAAAACTGAAAATGTTCATTTGGCTCCTACCAGTTAGCTAAAAATATGTGGCCTTTAATTGAAAGGTATTAGAAATTTCAGAAATTAATTTTGTTATTCCAGATAGTTTAAACAGATCTTGAATCTCGAAAAAGCTGGTGAAAAATATATATAATTAAAAAAAGTTTTTGATGATGCAAAAACTATTCCACCTTATTCCCCTTTCGTACGTATGTTCGGCATTACAAAAGTAGTATGTTTCAGAAAGTTCCATAGAATATCAGACCCTAATTACGATGGATCATCCACTTTTGTCCTAACTTTCTTATAGGTTTTGGTTTGGAAATTAAATAGGAATTTAGTTATTTTTATTTAAAAAAATAATTACCTTTGTTTAATTTAATGCTAAAAACTTAAAGAAATCTCAAGCTTAGCTAATTACTCCTCCACCAAGACTAGTGGCAAAGTGACATCGTGGGAATTAAATATACCAGAAAAATTTTGAAGCTATATGGAAATCTCACAAGCAGTATGTGGTGGATTACAGCAGCTCTTGTTATACCAATGCTAATTGGCTTAAAATGTGCATAGGAAATATTTGATCTGCATTTTCAGACCCAGTTGAGGATGCTTAGACACAATTTCACAATGATTTTGAAAATCAGTTAGCAATATAGGAGAGAGTAATATATTTTTAATCATTACTTCTTAGATCTGTGATTTAAAGCAGTGTTTTTGGTGCTTATGCGGGTAATTGGCAATTCTGAATATGATATAAAGAAAGAAATTATCAATCTATTATGTCAAAGATTGGGTACAGAAACAAGTATGGAGGAAGCACATTCCAGGAGATGCAAAAAAACAGTCAACTTGGACTGACCTCGATAAAAACATATACAACTAAATATAATATAGTTAAAACTAAAAACTATAGTTTAACTAAAAAATATAGTTACAACTCAGCCTCAAGGATCATTTGCATCAAGGACAATCATTAATATCCAGAGATTTTAGAATACAATATTCTTTATAGATATAAATATCCTCTATTGGTAAAATGACCATAACAGTACACACCTTAAATAGGGCAACATTTTCTAAAAAATCAGGGACCAATGGGGGCGACTAAAAATACTATGTATACTGGTGGTCATTTGTTTCCAGAGGCAGCAATGATAATGACAGACAGAAGAAACAGAGTCAATGAAAATAAAGGTAATATGATATTATTTATGCAATGTAATCACCTTTTAAATTAGGCAATTAAAATAAATATGTCACTACCTTTCCTTGAATTTTAAGTCAATTAATATACGGCGATGATGAAAAGGAAAAAGTCTTAGCTCTTGTTGTATAACTCCATATGATATATTTTGAACATCATGACCCTGCTTATAGTTAATAAGTCTATTATATATTTATAGATATTCAAGACATCTTTGATTCTAAACCCTTTTTTTGACTTTTTCAATATCACCACAGAGTTTTACTCCTTATAAGATTTTAAATAACAAATTCTGAGGACAGCGCAAGACAAATATTTACAAAATATGCAATTGAGCAATAACAGCAATAAAAATTCTTTTATCACCACAAACAATAATTTACTCCATGGAATGATGCTATGGTGCCTGAAAATAGAAAAGTTTCAGTAATCTCAGGATGTATAGTAAATAGGAATTGCTTCATATTTTCTTTTCTGTATTCTTCTATTCATTTTTACGGTAATTAATAAAATTTGGCTCTCATTAAAACATTTTGCATGATGATATCTTTAAATTAACTATTTGAATTTTTAGGAAAAAGTTGTGGATAAGAAAATATGTTCACATTACCTATATATACTTCATGAGTCCTTGAAATTAATATTTATTCTTTAGGGAATACAGGATGCAGTAGGTTACTTCATAATCTTCAGAGTTTCAGAAAACTTTTGGTTTTCTCGGTTTATCTCATTCCTAAGTAAACTTCATTTTATTACATTCAATAGCATAATAAGAGACCCTAATACCTACTCAGTACCAGAATGTAATCGAAAAATATCCCATTTCACAAGAAATATTTGTTTTCGTAATGATGAAAATAAAATGAATGAACTCATAGTGTTTAAATGTATGGTGTAGATGCGTAATGGATAGCATCTATACTATTCATTTTGGTAAATTTCTAGTTTTACCATTTTGGTAAATTTCTAGTTTTACCATTTTGGTAAATTTCTAGTTTCACACAGTCACTAGAAATTTACCTTCATTTTTCATGTTGCAATCATCTTCCAAATTTGTCAAAAAATTAATTGCAAAAGTTATCAGCTTATATAGTTGCTTAGGCATTGACAAAAGGTGTAACCTATTACACCCTCTCTCTCTCTCTCTCTCTCTCTCTCTCTCTCTCTCTCTCTCTCTCTCTCCATGTGAGTACTTTGCTGGATGAAATCCACGAAGAGAGAACTTGCAATTTTTCAACTTCTTTTTTCAAGCTCTCATTTCAAAATTTTCAATGATCGAGCATCGACCCCGGAGCGATGCGGCATAAAGTGTGCCGGTTCTTCTTTCTTCCATCATCTGTCCTCCCACCCTTTCTTCCATATCTTTTCCCATCCATTCACCAAAGCGACATCCTTCCTTGGAAATCCTTTTCAGCCGCTCTTATTCAAAAACGATAGGCTGATACTTTGAAGTCGAATTGAAGTTGTAGTCGATCGACACGTTATTATTCTTTTTTTCCTATTTTGTATTTCCATAATATTAACTTACTTTAGATTATTGTTTATGCCTAAATCATGATGTTAACTCTCTTATATAATTATTGTAGAGCGTTATTTTTGTATTGATTGTGTTTTATTTTGCTTTTTTCTAGTTCAGTCATATTTTTTATCACAAGTGTATGTATCTACTTACTGTATTCTCTGCATTTCATTTTTTATTAACTTTCATTATTTGTCATGATAATATGTCTCTAACACTTCTTTTAATTTTCCAGGTTATATGTACATTGTTTTCTTTAATGTCTTTTAGTCTTTGCTATTCTTAGGTTTGTGCAGGTTTTTCACACCCCCCTTCTTTGTGGGTGTTTTCCTGCAGCGGATATTTTTTCCTAAGCTTTTCTTAGGTTTTTTTTTACATCTGCAATCCCTTCTCTCATTTTCTTCTATTTTCCTCTAAGTTTCATTGATCCATGTAATATACTTATAATAATGTAACAGCTTAACTACAGGTTAGATGGAAGAGGAGACTTTTTAGTCTCAATCTCGCCTAATAAAGACCCTAATAATAATAATAATAATATTCTAAGCTGATACAATTTCCATCCTTAAATAATTTTTATTATTCTTATTATAAGGTAAATATAAGAAAATAAATTAAAAATCCCAGATTGGCTTTAATTCTTCTGAAATTCATAAGCACTAAAAAGATTCAAGACACGTGGTAACTTACATAATAATCCCACCAAAATGTCAAACAATAATTTCCTGAACTTGTTATAGGTCTATATTATCATCATCAAACATGATAAAACTTAAGCCTTGAAATGTTTTCTAGAAGGTGCCGTGTGTCAATGAGACATCTATAGCAAAATCACAAAAAATCTTAATTTTCATCGTAGAACGTCGACCAAAAGACACTTGTATATTTCTTTGGACGAGTGAGACAACAAAGATAATAAATTGTTGCTTATTTAAATTGTTTATAACTTTTTCAATCGTATTCCATGCAGTCAGTTTTTTATGGTACACCCTGATGGGAGGGTCACACGCTCAGTATCTGCTAAGGGTCCGGATCAGGACGGAGACCCTCCAAATTTCTACCTGAAAAAAAGTAATGGTGAAACCCCCAGATATCAACCATTGACCATCTTTCTTTCTGACTGTCCATTTTTCACTGCTGTTAGCTTTCATTAGTTACTTTAGTTAGTCGAAATCAATATTTATGCTGAAAATCATCATCATCATATGGTTTTCTACCCTGATGCAGGTCCCGCACGCCATTGCCATCTCCATTCTTCTCTGTCCATAGCCTTCTCTTTATTATTTCTATAGTTCTTTATTTTAACCTCATCCACCTTCTTTATTCTTCTTCTTCCTCTCTTTTTCTTTCCTTTCACTGTGCCTTCTAATGCCACTTTCAGTACACTATTCCCTCTAATTATGTTGAATTTCTGAAGCATTACTTCAGCATAAATATTGATGAGATTTGGTGGCATGCAACATCTTTGTGTAACACCTTTTCCAATACCTATCTCACCTGTCTCATCATATCCTATTCTTATCTCAATTTTCTGTTTTCTATACAGCTCTTTTAGTAACCCTCTATCCCTCCAGTCTATGTCAATATTTTTTTAGAACCCTCAGGAGTACTTCCCAGTTGATTCTGCCAAATGCCTTCTCCCAGTCAATAAAATATAGTTCCTGATTCACATCTAACATTCTTTCACCAATCAGCCTTAGGCAAGCAAAATGCTCTGTCTTCATGAAATGGTAATAAAAGTATGTCGACAAATACCAACAATTAATTACAGGTTGATTTATGGAAAGTTCTGGCTTTAGAACAAATATTTGTGTCCATGCTTGAGCTGGGTTGGGTTTGGGCTCTATGAAAAAATGGGCTGGGCAAGGCTTGGGTTGAAATTTTTGGCCCATGCAGACGTCTAATATCATGTGATTTTTTTGCTTCATTTTATTTGTTTATGTATTTTGGTTGGCTTTTGAGTTTCTTGTGTCACTTGGAAACAGTGCATATGTTTGTAACATTGCTATATTTCATGAATCTGTTTTATATGCTTAAGTAGTAAATTTTATCAATAGTAATTTATTGGGTTTTGAGTTAGAATATGCAAAAGCAAAATTATCCACTGTTGGAAAATACCATGATTTTAAATATGATTCATTAAAAGTCTTATTGAGAAGCTTGCCCACCAATTTGCAGGCCATTACCTATACTGTAGCTACTGGTAGCTACAAATATACTCTCTCATCCTCATCTGCTTCAACCTAGAAGGATATTTGGGATACTACTGCCTTAGAAGTTTCGCAATTAATATTTATTAAACTTGCCTCACTTTAATTTCATCTAGTTACATCTCACCATCCCCATTTCCTGTTTTACGTATAGTAATTTAACCCTTTAAGTACATCAAGGGAAAATATTTTTATTCCTCATGAGATGTCAAATATCAATGAATAAATCAAATACCGAAATTTGGTAATTTTTTTATTTCTACTTCTTCATATGATAGTCATGCATCTATTTTCAGCACTTCCGGCTCATGATATACTTTTGATAATAATTAATTTTCATATTTTCCTTTTGAATATGCAACCACGCTCTTCAAATATTAAAAAAAGAACTTATCATTTCAAACGGGCTTATAGATTAGTACAGAATATCTCTAAATTCACTTAAACCTCTTTTCTTTTGACTATCCCTGATAGATTACTTATAATAGAATTTTAATTGATATTTTGCCAAGTATATGCTGCTTGCTTCCCCATTTCTAGCAGGATGCATCCAAGAGTGGGACTACTAATGTAGCAAAATGAGTCACTACTCAGTCAATTAAGTGTGAAAAACTTCTCAAATCAACTGCACTCCTTATTTTAATAATTACAGCTGTGTTTCTAAGAAAATAGGGCATTTATTTAAATCACCATATTAGTGCTACGACATTTTCACTCCTAAAATTGTTGCTAAGCAAAATTTTTAAACAAAATCTCTTTAAAATAAAAGGGAAAGTTTGTACTAAAGGAATGATAGTATTTTTAGCAAGATCGTTATTATCGGACAATCAGGTGAATTCTACTAAACATATGACACATTTGAATGAGGAAAGGTCTGCTTAATTCAGCGGCCCCATGAAGCAAATTTCTCTGAATAAAATAATTCTCTGAATATTATAAATGATCCATAAATCATTTTCTTTCATCCTTTCTATATATTTTTTAATAGATATGTGAAATACAGGAAGATATATGTAGTGCAAAGAAAAGAATCATACATTCTTAAAAGTCTTATTCAGAAGCTTATAAATAATTAGTACCTATGTACTTTCATTCTTATTTTGGAGAAAGGCATCAATAGCAGCCTCACTTTTGCTATGTAAGTTTGATTTTATGGAAAATCAGCATAAATATTCAGTGAAGTTGCTTCCTTCCTTGCTCGCCTGCATCAGTGTTTTCTCTTTAAAATTTTTCACTTTTTCAATTTAAGGCTTTCAACAGTTAAATTTTCAATGTAGCATGATACATAATCAAGTAAAGAAGGAAATTCTTCGTCATTTGCAATGGGACATCTGTCCACATTTTCCTTAATCCTCAAATTTTTGTTTTTTGTTTGAGGGTTTGAATGCTGCTGATATTAAAATTTATTCATTTCTCTCCATTGTGCTATTCATATATTTTTATCGCCTGCATACAAATTCTAACACTAATGTATGCAAATTTAAAAAAAATCCAGGCCTATGTTCATTTTATAAGTATTTTTTTATGAACAATTTACTTCTGGCCATGTTTTCAATGTCATGTCAAGAGGGACTGAAATTACCCTCGGTTAAGGCTGTCCTTAGGACTTTTCTCTTGTCTGCCAAAATTTAAAAGTGGCTCAAAACATAAGTGCAATATAAAGAATTTCTAACCTGAGATATTTAGAACAGCTTTCGAGGAGAGAATTGAAAATGACCGTTGTGTTTCATAGGACACATATTGCTCCGTCATCAGCTGAATACAATTTTAAAAGGATACTTAGAATCGATCCCTGGAGTACGGAAATATTTTCTCAGGGAAATTAGCAAGTAACTTCTTTTCGAATGCTATTCATATTTATCGCATTATCAGAAACCTCAAAATACTTCACAATGCTGAGTAAATCATGCGTAGAAAGATATTTAAATTCTCAATTGCACCCGAAATTACTCTGTCTTCAATCCGTAGTCGATATACACAGATCTCTTGACGAAATTCAAAAGATGTGGTTCTATGGAAGTAATAGTCTCAAAAAGATAGTAAAGTTCCTAACTTTTTGTAGGACAAATTCGACAGTGTTAGAGATAAAATGGCGCATTAATTGGGTACCATGCCCAAGTTTTGCTACTTCTCTCTTGTTGAAACATTCTTAGTTTTAGCCAAAGCAAGTTATCGTTGTCCTTTGAGTTATAAAGACACGTCGAGTAAAAAAAACACAATTAGCTTCCTATATTAGAATGGATGTTGGTAAGTACTGTTTTTAAATTCTGTTCGCGGGAAAATAGTCATCAATTTCTTATAATTTTTGTCCCCAGTACTGCCGTTTTTGCAGTAAAGTGATCGTTAATCTCTTTCAAATTATATGAAGTTCAAATAATTATACGAGTTAAGGGTCTATATTCTCCGGAACCGGGTCTATAATTATCCGGAACCTTGAAGCTGTGGTTGAATGTACTTTTTCCTTTCCCAATTCTTTTCAGTGGTCGATATACAATGGGTGTTAATATTTTCAGAAGTCATGACTTCTTTGATTCTCCGTATTAAGATATGTTACAGCTCTCTTCCAAAAATATCGATTCTTATACGAGGGAGGTCTGAAAAGTATCCGACCCCAGATTTATCAGAAATCTTCAGAAAACATTTCGATAAATGACGAATTGTCGGAAACTTTTCAGACCACCCATGTACATAAATGAGAGTGACAACCGTGCTGTATTTGGTACAATGGTCGATTCCACTAATTAATTAGCTGCCAAACATCTTTTTGAGGTACAGTCCGAAAAGTAAAACAATATTTCATTGAGAAATCTTGTATTGTAATGGAGGGCTTTTTAAGGAATTTAATGTCTCATGGTTAGGATTTGCAAAAGGATGAAAAGGTCTCCACAATTTTGCCCTTGTAGAAAAATAGCGTATCAAATTTTATTGCTGTTTTTACTTTGTTTCGCAAAATTTTCAGATCCATTCGCACCGATGTTTTCTGATTTCATGTTTCCGGGCTTGTCGGAAGGAATTTGAACTCAATAACCCCGGCAACTGCGCTGTGAACCACTTTCCTTCCATGAAAGAAAATGCCTCCGGATGAATTGAGTCGTCATTACATTCCGAGCAAGACCGATTCCATTATCTCTCGTCAAGCAATGGGCAAATGGTCGGTATTTACGTTCGCAAATCCCCTCATTTTGAAACTAGGGTACGTCTCTCAACGGTACGTTCGTGATGGATGACCGTTGATTACGTCATCGACATACATTTCCCTAAAGGTCCCGACAGCATCCGAGCATTCCCAATCGATGGATATCTCAATGAGGAAGTGACCAATATTCGGAATCTGTCATCACGAAGGAGGGTGTATCAAGGGTGAGTGGGTGGAGGATGGACGGGAGACCTTCGAACTCTAAAAGCAAAGCCGGTTGCATTAGATCGAATGGGCGAAAGGTCCTTACACTCCGGCGCGGTTGACGCCTCCTTCTCCGGTCCAGCTAAGGACGAACGCTCCATTTCATGCTATCATAAATCGAGAAGAAAAAGTGTGGTATTACAAAAATTATAGCAGATGTACAATAGGTATCGGTAAATTGCATTCATAAATACGAACAGAGAACCCGTTACGCGAAACACGAGGAATAAAACTCATCAATCGGAATCAGTAGTTTCTGAAGTTCGATATTAATGCATCCTCCCAGAGAGAGGTAGCTGCCATCCCGCGTTGTATCCTGATGAACGGTGAATGAGAGTCACGACGTTGCTTAAGGTATGTCACCATTAACAGAACTCGTCATATTCAAAATTAATAGAATATCAAGATGGTATTATTAAGTATCATAAGTAGTTTCTTGATATTCTTTAGGAGCTTAACTCTAATTTTCATGAGCTTTATTACTCTTGCACTTACTCAGATATTTGGTGGTATTGAAAAACCATTTTATTACTTCTAATTATGTACTTATTGAAAAAGGTAAAGATAATAATTATTCATCGTCCTACTTTGTTATCTTTGTGATGCTTAGACATCTGAACTGAAAATTTCAGGGGGGTCACTATTCACGTCCCACAAAGCTGAAGAGTAATATAATCTCTCTAATAATAATCTCCTTATCACAAATCCGGTCTCGGAATAAGCAAGCACCTTTGCGACACCTCATAGCTATATGTTGGTATAAGTCCTTGGGAATCGTATTGCCGATAATATAATCTGTAAGTTTTCGCTCCTAATGGCCCGTGTTTTTGTTAATCCAATTTGTTTTCACGTCTCCAAAATTCGTTTTTGAGAAAAATTAACAATCAAGAAATTTTTATAGGAGAAAAACTCGCGAATTTATTTTTACGATATTGTTTAAATTGATTTACTTGTAGACTCTATTTCAATAAATTCTGCTTACATTATACTAATTAATTTTGCGCTCATGATTACTTCCATCTTATTCCACCGCATTCAGTTGAGATTATCTTTGCTAGTTTAGACTATTTACAAGAGTCAATTGTAAATAAAAAAAATTGGAACACGGCTGTTAATGAATTAGAGGTTTAAAATTTCCAAAAGCCGTCTTAATCGGCGTTCATCTTCTTATTCCCCGGAGTCGGAGAAAACAAGAAAGGAATGTCGCACATTTGAGATACCCAAAGCGCCTTTCGATGACAGCTTTCCTCGTCAGGGTTTGTAAAATACAAAGCAAAGGAGGAAATCCGACAAATACGGCTTTTGAAGATTTTAAACCTCTAAGAGTTAATTGGTCAAAAGAAAATTATTAAATATGAGGAGAGGAGAAATTTCCTTGGCTAATAAAAGATTTTTCCATATATTACTGTCTTTGCAGCACAAAAGAGGGAAGCTTGAGAAACTCAAATACTTTCCTTTAACAAAATGTTGGACATGATTACGCATGTCCTCATATTGTTCCCCGTTTCCATCCTGGTCGCTCCGTGGTCTGCTGCGGGCGCCCCCGATTCCTCCAGAGACCGTTGCAGCCTCGATGGCTGCCAGGCGTTGATGGCGATGCGCGAGGAGCTCTCGATGGCCATGAAGGACGATACGCTGGCCTCCGAAGTCAGAGGGCCTGAAGAAAGCGATGCAGATTGGAGTAGAGGTGCACCATCAAGTGCACCGACCCCATTTGGCGGAAAAGGCCCTCACGACGAGTTAGGGCCTTGGGAGGTCTTCTCTACGGTATATAACTCGAAGAAACAAGTCGGCCTTCTTATGGAAATGTTGACCGGGTTGGAACGCAGGGTCCGCTCCTTGGAGCAGCCTGGTGAGTTTTATGTCTCTTTAGCATATATGTAGAAGGATCAATTGCTTAACTAATTGTAGAATTCCTGATAAGAGATACATATGATTACAAACACATTATCGGTCAAAAAATATTGCAAGGAATTTATCCGGAATAAACTAAGTTCCTCTATCAGCTTGATTTTTCTAAATTGAAGTACAAACAGAAAATTTCAATATTTAGTTTGATTATTTTTATTTTTAGTAATCTCAGTGAGTAATTAGATGCACGCTTAAACAATATAAAACGCAAGACAAGAGATATTATTATATTATATTCACTCAATCTGTTTCAAAGTATTAATTAATCTCCGAGAAGTAAAATATCAATACCAATATCAGTTGAAGTAGACAGGTCGAATATTTCAGATAAAATAAAAGAATGATTTGTAAGTACAAGTATATCATTACGTCTGGCAACAATTAAAAATTCTCACTCGTATTTTTAAGTGCTTACTACCCTCGTGAGCATTATTCCTCCGTGAATGAACCCGTGATAAATTAAAAAATGTATTTGATACAGTAAGACTTATTTATTGATCCCAAAAACGTATAATACAAAAATTGATTTCTATATATAGAGGTAACAAAATAATTGTAATTTTTAAGAGTATTTTTAAGAGGATATGTATGCTTGTCGTCTTCATAGGTAAGGAACGCAGTTGATCATTTTGAAACAGGCAGGACTTAAAGGTGAATTTCTTCTCTTTCGAATCACAGTTTGGATTCTTCGAACCCACCCTCCAGAAGCACCGAGAATGCTGTTGCCACCAGACCCAAGAGAGTGGACCAGGTGCACTGAGGGACCTTGTCGATGCAGACCGGAGACGAGGACGCTCAGTTGCTGGAGACAGGGCCTTGAAGGACTGCCCCCCACGCAGACGGTTCCAGCAGACACGAAAATCATGTGAGAACCACTCTATCTATCAGACCGCGATTGTTCTGCCGAATTCCCTCGCATTCATCCATGTCACGTACTCTTTCTGACCGCTCTTAAACGATGCTTCTGGAGATCGTCCTTCTAATAACAGCTTCCAAACGAGTTCATCTTCTTCTCTAGACATTTGTATAGTATCGAGCCCATTTTGTTGACCAGTATTTTTTTGAAATCATTGTTAATTTTATGAAAATATGTAAATTTTTCGAAGGTAGATTATACTACCGACATTACATTTTTCGACCAAAATGTAGAATTAAAAACCGCGTAATTTAAAACAAATAGGTTCCAGTTTAATTGGCTAATCTTATGCATGCATGCATCTCCGCAAATACCGTCTTTTCTACGAAGCTCACGGGAAATTGAGAATTGCTCTGCAAACTATTCATTATTATTCACAACATCGCTTTGAAAGTAAACTGAGTATATGGTTTATTTCCATGCATAGCTGAATTACCGAAGTCTTCCATCCTTTTCAGAGATTTGGGCTCTAATCACCTTACAACGTTGCACCGAAATTCCTTCCTTGGACTTGGGCATTTAACAGAACTGTGAGTTATTTTATTGTATTGTGCAGCATTCACTTTTTGTTGATTATTTTATCGCTAGCATTAGCATTGTTAATTATTTTATTCCTTCATTGGGCTTAAAATACGGTAGAATTGTATGTATTCCAACGGAAACAGTAATTTTTTGAGAAATAATTACTATGGTATATAATTTCTACCTAACAAAAGATTTCTTTTTTTAAATTACTGGCGATACATTAGCATTCAATATTCAGGAATATTGGTGGTAAAATTCTTCTTTCTGTTTCAGAGATTTATTCGACAATAGGATTGACTACTTACCTCCAAACATATTTGAAAGCTTAGAAAGTGTAGTTCACATGTAAGTATAATAAAATTCAGTCGCGTTCCCGGTGCCTTACTCCATGTTTTATTTCACTCTGAAAATGTTTAAACTTCTGCTTCCAGTCGAATCCATCGCAATAACCTGCAGGAGCTGTCGGAGAAAATCTTCCTTCATCAGCTGAACTTGGCAACCCTGTAAGTATTTTTGTCAGATAAAAAACACGGAACCAAAATATTATTCTTGAATGATAATGAATATCTCCTATGTAATTCTCCCTTCTCAATTATACCATTGACTGTATTTCAGGGACCTCTCCTCCAATTCCATACGCACTATAGGACCAAAGCTCTTCCATCCGCTCAGAAAAAACCTCGTATTTCTCTCACTTGTGCGCAACAGGATTCAAGAAATCCCCGAGGATGCACTGTCTGGATTCGACAACTTGGAAGAGATAGACATTTCGTGGAATTCGCTTTCAATCCTTCCCGTTTTGAGGGGCCTTCCGTCACTGCGACGCCTTCGTCTGCACCGTAATAGACTCAAGGAATTACCAGCAGATCTCCTCAAAGAAGTCCCTTCGCTGGAGGTGCTGACGCTGAGGGCAAACAGACTCACTAGGATAGCACCTGGAATCTTCGCGGGCCTTACTAAGCTCCGATATCTCGAGTTATCTTCCAATTGGATTACTTCGGTGAGTGATCGACATTTTTAAATTTAGCTTTGCTTGGATCTCTTTCTTTTTTTAACTGCTATAAGCAAACTTTTAGCTGGAAATTGCTATTTTAGTTATAATATACTATACCGCATACTATACGGTACTTCTTCATGACTTGACCATTGAAAAGTTGACGAACGCAAAAGTATGAATTAATTTAATATTTAACGAACGGTTTCTCCCATCGTGGTTATCATCAGGTTAGAAACATCTCGAGCATTTAAATCATAGTTAATTTTTGCATGTCTACAAGGCCGCCTCGAGACACGGGCGGTTACGGGTTAGTCCGCTGCTTTTATTATGCGCAAATACTTAATTTGATAACATCGGGTATTTTTTCTGTTTTCTTAAATAAAATTAGTTAATTAATGAATTGACAAAGTTATCTATTTATCTTATTTTACCCGCATTATCGGATAGGCTGAAGTAGCTGGGAGAACTCAATATAATACGTATGTCTTTTGCGAAGGTATTTTCCCGAAATTTATCAAGGAATCGCAGCCTAACTTCTAATCTCTTCTATCTGAAAGACTCCTGAGTCTGAGAGCATTCTTGTAACGCTTAATTTTTTATCGCAGCGCTTTGTAAGAAAGCGTATCTCCTTACGCTGCAATTTTTCAAGTCTGCTATTACGATATATATACGACACTTTCCTCATATTCCTGATGAGGTTTTACCAATCCAAAATAACATCTCTGATATTTTAATTGCATTTACCGACAATGCGCTTTACAGAGCCAAACCTTTAAATAGCTTCTTCGAATATTTCTTGTTTATGTATGCACCCAGTTAAGTTATTTGTAAGGGTGATACGTAGATATTCAACCGAATCTTAAGCATTTATATTTATTCCGTTAATTTTATACGATAAATTCTGACGCAATGGTTTCCTTTCACCTTACTGATATCGGATGAATAAATTTATAAATAGAGAGATGTATACATGAAGATAGTTATTATAATAGATCGTCTATCTTTTTCATTTACTTTATTAAGGTATTTGGTGGAATGTGGGGAATCCCCATAGGAAGGGTGGTCATTTCTGCTCCCTTCACCGTCCCTGCAATTAATGATAGAAAAAAGAGATTCCAGCTTCTTTGTTAAATAATCTTCATCGGCAGCCAATATTAAATAAACTGAGAAAATTTAAGAAATAGGATATCATCTTATTGTTAGAAGAACTTTAGAATTTAGCACATATATATTTTTAATAGGGTAGACTTTCTATCCCAAATCTAAGCAACTTTCTCTAACCCTCCTATTTTCCCATTCCTAACATGTCAACTCGTAGTATCTCATCTTATAAATTGGATTTTTTCGATACTTCTGATATTTGTCATCTGATGACTTCTGTCGTGGTTGAATCCAGTTGAGTGATTTAGAGCCAAAGGAAATTCAGTTGGAATTAGAGAAGAGTAAAATAAAACAAACAATGGCTTCATTAGTGTACGTTAAAATGAGCACGGAATTTGAAATTGATAGTCTCACCTGCTCCAGATGCTTTGATCGTCTCACCATTCCTAATCTGCACACTCCCTCTCGATTCCAGATCGATGCTTCAGATTTCGCCGACCTTGTGTCTCTGAAAGAGCTACACCTGAGTCAGAACTTTTTGGAGTCGCTCCCTTCCAACGCCTTCACTCCGACCTCATATTCATCATTGGAACGGCTCTTTTTATTCTCCAATAATTTGCAGACTTTAGAGCCCTCCGCCCTCAACGGGCTGTACAACCTGTCGACCATAATGTTGAACAACAACCTTCTTCGAAGCATTGGTTCTGCGACGTTCGAGAGTACGCCGAACTTAAGGAAACTGTGAGTTTAAATCAAGGCATGTTTATGCGAAAATTTGAAAAGGACACGAAATAATTTCGACAGGACCGGGACTGCAACTTTGTCCCAATCTCGCAATTGCAGGTCGGTTGCGCTATCCATTGTGTCGACCAGGTCATTCAAGCATGCCGTTTGAGAGAGCAAGGGCGTGTGGTTATGTCCGACTGTTTGGCAACGTATTGTCTCCTCACGAATACTCTGACCTATTGATGGAGCTACCTACCGGTAATTGGGAGATGGTTTGGGTTCCGGTCCTGTTAGGCTTTTATCATGTCCGTCTCTCCTTGGTATTTTCCTATGTGCACGTATGTGTTACTTTTATCTTGAGAGATTTTAATCGATTTTTAAATACTATTTACGTAAGAAAAAAATACTGATCTAGATTAGATTATTAGATCCAGAAGTGATTAGTGTAGGAATTGACATTTCTGCTTCTTCCTTTCCAGGCAGCTGGACAGCAACAAATTCCACTTTCTTCCCCAGCGCCTCCTGGACCCTCTGACCAAGCTCGTGTCGATTAAACTGGCGAAGAACCCATGGCACTGCGACTGCAGCATCCTGTACCTGGCAACGTAAGCACAGTCCAATTAAAGATACAGTTTAGTTGGTTAGCAACTCAATAAACTTTTATTGGAAACAGAACCTGTTCTGCCCTCAGCCATAGGAATGTATACTTGAGAAAGGACCACAAGGGAAAAGTTAACTATCAGGTTCATCAACCCGAGCTTAAATTGGTCGAAATTTATGTTTATAGATTGAAATGATTGGGTCCGTTATCGTTGGAAACACTTCCTTATTGGACCTCAGACATGAATTCGTAAATTCGTGCACAGGATCATTTTACGACGTATTCAATTTGCATTCGACCGAAGCTTCCTGGGGAATATTTTAGAGTTTCCAGATGTCTCAGGTGATATGGTAGTCCCCTGTCTTACTGGGTTTTTCGATTTTCCTGTAAATGTAATTAGTGGCATCAAAACGTATCATATCCATGAAAGACTGACGAATGATTTAGAATAGCCTATCGCCGAGTCACTTTAAATTCTTAATTAATTAAAACGGTAAGATTTAGTTTATTTCGAATATAATTTCTTATGCCTAATTAATACGCATTTCATTTCTTACGCGATATAATCATTATCTTACAGAATACACATTCAACTGATACGAAAAAATATCATGGATGTTATTATCATCTAGAGAAGTATATTCAACTTAGGAAAACCCTTCTTCTATAAGCAATTGCGCTTATATTTTGTCATTTTAAATTAAACTTTTTCAAATGGAAGGCTCGACCCCCAACTGTATGATCTGTACCTGAAATGACTTTCCTTTTTGTTGTTGTAAAATATTTTCACATAGTATTTTTCATTACGTTGTTAAGGACCGGCGATCTATTTAGAGGGACCCAGGTTAAAACCCTTTTCATATGGGTCCCTTCTCAGCTTTTTATGCCCACATTATTGGAAATGTTTTATAAATAAGCATGATATTTGACGTGGCAATATTAATTTGGATGCATTGCTTTCTTCCAGCAAAATCAGGATGTTGCCTTTTTTAGATATGTTACTTCGGTATATATCGGCCGTGGTGGCGGAGTGACCTGCTAGTCCGTTAACGCTCCAACGTCACGGTCACGGGTTCGAATCCCGGCTAATCGGATTTTTCCGGTTCGGGAATGGTCGTCTGTGTATGTTGTGTGTGTGTGATATCAATGAAATTAAATGAAAAAAGGAATAAAATCAAGAAAAGGGTTAATTGGAGGAATAGCCTTCATGGGCTAAAATTCGCCCATAAAAAGACGGCATTAGTATTATTATTATTTTATCTCTTTAAAAATGCCGGCCCCGATGCTGTGGATCCACGAAACCCCAATTTGGCCGGCCCTGGCGATATACATTTCGAAGCCATTATTTACATAGAAAATTAGAAAGCATACATTAAAATAGACCTGGTTTTGTCCCATGGTTCATCGAATCAAACTGTTGTTCGTAAGGAATTCGCAAAATTAAATAATTAGTTGATTCTTCATATTATGTTTCAGTTGGTTGCGAGATAACAAGCGCAAGGTGTGGGATTCCCCCGCGACCTGCAGAGGGCCTGGAGACCTTGGGGGTCAACGAGTGGAGGACATGACCTTTGATGACCTGTGCGAAGGGCAATGGGCCAGTCTGGTCAGCTTGCAGCCACGAGGTGAGTTGGAACAGATCGACCGATAGTAATCTACGAAACTAAATTACCGTGAATTAATTCATATGAACATTGCTTCGAGAGAAAATGAAATCTATTCATATCTATTACAAGTATAATGATTCTTGCACACCTCGCGCTTCCTTTTAATAACTTCCTCATTAAAGTAACCTAAACGTTACGACCCTCATACAATCGAATTCCCTTACTTTCTTATGGTAGAACTGCTAAGGGAAACATACCGTTTGCTGTAAGCGTTACTGTATGGCACTGGACGATTATGTTGTTTGACTGAATTTGGTGGAAATAGTGCGCCAGTTTCACCCAACCCGTCCTAGTTTTATAATTAAATGTGCTACAAACATTTTCCATAATTCTCAATCTTATTAACTTACGTATTTTTTGCCGATTCATCTGGCAAGGGAAATTTACAGTTTGTGTAACAGGGATCCATTCGATACTGCCAGGCCTTTATTTTCTAAAATAATAGACTTGTGTCCGACCGCTAAGTAAGACATATAAGACGTTACAAATATCATAACATTCTAATGAATATACGTATTTTAAATACTGCGATAGAGTGAACGACTGTATATACTGCCATTTTAGGGCATGTTTATCCTCTAAAATAATAGACACGAGTCCGACCATTCAACTCAATACGCCTTTATTTATGTAAAATTGGCATTTAAAAATCGGAGCAACCTCGCCATATACCTGCATTACTATCTAACAGCTAGCGAAATTTTCCATTCAGTAAAATATTTTCTCTCAGTTTTTTGGTTGATAACATTTAAAGTGATACTAATCCTTGCAATTATCGACTCGATCCTAGGTGGGCCAAATCCGCAATTTTTTCCATAAGAACACATTGCGATTGTTTTCAGAAATTTTTGGAGCACTTTCCGCGAGAGAAGTGTTGATAATCATTACGTTGTTACTATTAAGATGTACTTTTGTAACGTAAATGGTAAAGGTTTCTTCCTATACGGTCTTTGGTTCAACGTTAGGCCTATACAAAATCCTTCCGTAGGAAATATATTGCGAAGGAAATTGAGAGCTTGTGTTTTGGTATGAGAATTTTGAACTAGTAGGCCTTTCTGATACTGCGAGGAAGATCATGGAAATAGATGCAAGAGCGAATCGTATCAAGAATTCATTTTTTCCGCGAACGATAAGTGATAGCAATTGATTATGAAAATAGAATCAAGGTAGTTGCACCCCTACCACGCACCGAAAGGTGGCTTGCAGGGACCTTACATTCACACAACCTCCTAGGTAAAAAAAAGTACTGTTAAACATCGCTTTACAATTTGATAATAAGATTTTCCTTGAAAGTGGAAAAGGGTAATTTTATATCTAAATCATTCACTTCTGCATGAGTATTAAGGCGCACGCCTGATGTTGTAACTTTTGCATGACCCTATCGGAAAAAGATTCCGGTAATATTACTTGAATGGCAAAAATGAGTAAGCTACGTTATCCCATGCTTGTTTACTTTGCTCTGACTTTCGTATTTGCTCGTTTCAGTGCCTGTATCTTCAATGAACGCTGTGAAGCACGGAACCCCGGACGAAGAAGACATGGGAAATTAGTCGAATGCAGAGCAGTGTTTAGGCAAATCGATTTCCTATGTAATCATGTGATTCACTGTTCACGCCGATGTGATTTTTCATTCTAAATCAAGGTTATACCTAAATTACGTACGATGTAAAATGTGTTATAAACCATTGTTTTTCCTAGGAAATTCACATAATCTGACATTGTAAAACTTAATGATAGCTAAAATGAATATAAAGATTGCGAGTGATTAAATAAAATCGTTCCTGCTTGACTACATAGTTTTACTCCGAAAATGTTGTATGTGATTATATTTTACCGTAATTAATTCTGGGATTAGTTGAATTTAATTTACCAAGCTGAATATATATCTTTACTATCAAAGCTGGGGGTGAATCTTTGAAAGAAAGGAGATAAGAAGCTAGATTGCGATTGCTTGATAAATTCAGGGAAAGGGCATTTTCGGAAGACGTAACCGGTATCATGCGACCCCTCCATTACTTCGACCGATCCGATAATGAACGTAAATTAAGATAAATAGATGCTACGACAAGTGGTTTATTCATTATTTTCGTGAGCGACACGCAATAATTACAATAAAGTAGTAGTTCAGCTTTGTGAAGAAATTCTTTGATGATATTTTTAAAAACGAATTTCACACACTTCACGATGAGATAGATTCAGGTAAGGTTGGGAGAAGGAATAATATTCAGTCAAAATATTTGGGGACAATGGTCACAAATGATAACACGATTGCAAAAGAGATCGAAGCCAGAATTGCAGCAGGAAATCGGGCATACTATTCTCTACAAAAAGTTTTTAAAGCAAAAACTGTTAGTAGAACGACAAAGAAAAGAGTCTATAAAACGATCATCAGACCAATAGTAACTTATGGGTCGGAGACCTGGACGGTGACAATGAAAGAGGAGAATTTGCTACAGACGTGGGAGAGAAAAATCCTGCGATAGATCTATAGACCAGTGAATGAAGAAGGGCAATGGAGGATAAGAAGGAACGAGGAATTGCAACAAATGTATGAGGACGATTGAAGGAATTCGCAGAGATTGAGGAAACTAGCATTAGATGGATAGGGCATGTGCAAAGAATGGGTGGTAAAAGAATATGTATAATGGTATTTGAATGAAAATCAGACGGAAGAAGAAGTAGGAGACCCAGAAAAGGATGGGTAGATGACGTAGAGGAGGACTTGAGAAAGTTAGGGGTCCAAGGGTGGAGTAGGAAAGCGGAGAATAGGGAAGAATTATAAGCAGTTGTAAGGTAGGCAATGGCCCTACCTGGGCTGTAGTGCCGATGATGATGAAGTCGAAGTATTTTTCAATCAGTATTTACGATATGAGGGTTACACATTGCTTAAGACACATTTAATTTTTATCAGTGCTTGAGGAAAAGAAAAACAATTTGGAGACAGCGAGATTTTAAGCGAAAAAAAACGAAGAAGGAAATGCAATGTTCAATAAAGGCTGGCGCAGTAGGTCGAGGCACCTAGGTGCGACGCTTACTGTCACGGGTTCCAATCCGGTAGGGTGCAAATCCGGTATTAGAGGGATCTCAGCCACCGGATTTTTTTAACCTCACGATTTCGTCTGAACTGAATTCTAGCCTGTACTTTAGTGTTGCGGGAGCCTCAGACCCCGCATCAGCCCTCGAACCCGCTTGGCGGTGGTTCCAATCATTAATTCCTTATATTTTTCTCGTCTTAATTATTTGGCTACAAAAATTAAATTTCAATAAAATTAATATTGCCACTTGCTAAAAAAATTGCACTGCCGGTTATTTACTGCGAAAACGATTTTAAAATACAGGCAACCCACTCAAAATCAAATGCCATTTAAATATTTAATTCTGAGTGGATTGCCTGAGCTCTAAAAATTATTTTCACAGATTAGGCCCAGCAGTGCGACGTTCTGAAAAGCGAAATGCCAAGAGGCATTATTGAAATTCTTGTTGACATTAATTCACTGAATTATCGAAACCGTGCAAACGGCAATGGAAAATTAATGAGGGGGCAACGTGGAAATCTTTAATTTCGACCGAAGAAAAAAGTGATAAGCTTTTGTATACAATACCTATTGGCGAATAATTTAAAATGTAATATGGCGTTGCACTACACTTTGAGTTTCGTGATTAATGGGAACGCAATGGAGTAGGAGAGAACAACATAATAGAAAAATTTAACTATCATCTTCAGAATCTCCACCATCATAATTTGTGAATCATATCGGTTCAAACAAAAATCGACCACCGTTCATTAGATAGACAGAAGCGGATATTTTATTCGAAAAAGTAACATGGCAAAAAGTTTTAGCAACAATTACTGACATTCTTAATTGTTTGTTTAATTGTTGCGAATTGCTACGTGATTTTCGCGATTACTTGAACGTTTCCACTGAGAAATAAATATAAACTTTTAAGAAAACTCTTAATCATCAACTACTTATCTAAAGAAGCAATTGGAACGCTTGCTGTTAACAACCCTTGCCTCACGCCTAAAGGTAGCTTATAGGGTAATCCAAGTTGTTTTCTGGGGACGGAGTGAATCTCATACATCAAACTGAAATTGAGATATGCAAATTGAGAGGATATTTTAGAATGACGGAGGAGTATGAAACCGCACGTAACACTTTATCCAATTAAAGATTCTTTCCGCTTTTCCTCTCCTTTCGAAAATTTTCCCACAGATCGCGGCGTGAAATCGAGGGTTACGCCGAAGGAAATATATTTATGAAAAGTTCCTTGAGGAATAAATCTTCCAACGCCTTATTTTCATGGCCGCGCATCCCACGCCCTGGGCGGAGAAACACATTGCAATTCCCAGAAAATGCGCATAAAGGTGGATCATTCGGAAAAGTTTCAAAGAGATGCGGATCGTTCATGGAGAGGAGTTGTCCTACACCAGCATATCTTGTAATCTTAAGGGGTTAGGATCTCCTCCCGGTACAATCCTACTTTTTATAGAAGATTTAAATTTATGAGTTCCTGAATGGCTTCATCAACCGTATAAAAAACAATGAGTGTTACATAACAACTACCGATGGAATTCTTGTAGGATTCGCCTTGCCGTTCCAAATAACAGCCGGAAAATAATCAAGCAAAAAAATTCCCGGAATCGAATTTTTATTTGAGGTATATCTTCATATCAATAACTATTATTCAACTAATTAAGAATACAATAAAGATGAGTCTATCGTGCATTTATTCGTACATAAAACATATTTTGTGAGTCTATACTTCTACAGGTTTCGTTTTGTTTTTACTTTCTCCATATACGTAGTATAGAGAAAGTATTGTTTTCATGAAAAAAACCTACTTCGAGATTTCAACGGAAATACATGTTTTGGGGTCCCTAGGACACGTTTTGACCATTTTCGGAATGTCTATATGTATGTGTGTATGTGTGTGTATGTGAGTATGTGTGTGTGCTTGTGGGCGCTCTAACGTGAAAACTATCAGTCGTATTAATACCAAACTTCATATATAGCAGTTTGGTGTGTGTTGTCAGAGTCGATTAGTTTATGGAGTAAATCAATAAACCATAAGTCGAGCTTTATTCTTCGAAGCAAATTTCAGTTTTTGCAAAATATCACCATCAATCTGATATTTAGGTATATACTATTATTTATTTAAGTTTTAGAAAATGTTATTTACTAAAAATTTTGTATGAAATATATTTTTGTATAACAGATTGTTTAGGAGTTTTTCATGAAATACTGATAAACCGGAAGTTGCTGATAATGTACTTTGTGGGCGCTGTGGGCGGAAGGCCAATTTCATCATTTTTCATCGGTTATGTCCGGTAAAACATTATTTATAATGTTTGTGACGTAAACGATAATGTGATATAAATTAATCACTTATCTTCCAAGTTTAGATTGAATATATAATTCGAAAATACTGTCGTAGATAAATATTTACATCTTATATAGGGAGAAAGTCATGTGCTGGCCACATCAATTTTTTTCAGTAAATATCGTTCAGTGGAATGACATGAAAGTCCTAAGGATTACTCAGCTATTTGTTAAGGTTTAATTTCTATGAGTTTGTATCCCTTTTACTCGGTAAAATTACGTTTTTATGGTTGCTAATTCCATTTCAAAAAGATAGAAAACGTTATGCACTTTTCTTATTTAGTTTCCAGCAGAGTTCTAAACCCGTGTAATTTTACATTAGCGTTGCAATTATACCAATAGAAAATAGCATAATATCAGAAGGATAAGATAGGAAAGCAACTTTTGCGTGCCAAAGTATTTTTAGTTAAAAATGCTTCATGCAAGGACTGAATTATCTATTTTCCTCGAAGAAAATGTTTTCGAACACAAAAAAACTTCTGAAATTGAGTACTTCTCGCCGGAAGAGAGCATTTAATGTGAAAAACGGACTCACGAAACGCAAAAAAATAATGAGTAAAACAAAAAATACGTATTTAAATAAGTAAGAATGAGGAAATTGCATATTAAAATAATTTTGATAGCTAAATTCCAGTAAAATTATTCTCAGAGTTGCAGGAAGACTTTAATTTCCTCTTTACGTTTAAAACTATATCCTGTCCTCGAAACAGAAGGATGTCCTCCACAGAGATGCCAATTAAATCGGTAATTATATCCCAAACTGCAAGCATACACGTGCACCAACAGTTACACGCTGGAGGTCCTTCATTTTTAAGAACCTTGCGACACGGAAAGAGTGGAAATTTTGGGAGATTCCAGAATCGGGTATTGAAGGGGAAAAAATCGACATTTTAAAGCTCCGGAAAAATGCCAAGGCCATGAGGAAGCGAAATAAAAAGGGTCGAAAGAGTTGCATCGGTGCATAGGTGCGTGAGACCATATTGGAGAGAGTCCCAATGAGAAAGCCCTTTCGTGCAATATCCCAAAGAGGAGAGACGCCCCTCCTACGGACAAATGCAAGGACGAAGATTTTTCCACGGATAACAGGAAAGTAGATCTGATTTCCAATTCAGAGAGCGAAACAGGAGAAATAAATCATTTTATACTCGTCCCTGTCAGCCTCCGTGTTATGCAGATGCCTGTTCACTGGAGCCAAGTGACGAAGTCAAATCGTTTAGTCATCCGTACAAGATTTATTCCATCAGCCGACTATTAGCATCACCTTTAAGTTGATGTATTGGATGGGACACTAAATATTGAATAGAATGGTTGTTTTGTAACTGTAAGAAAGGTTTATTTACCAGTGAGTCATTTTCTGTAACGTATTGAACGAAACTTATTATCATATATTCTCCTTTACGTAGATGATTAAAAAACAAATGCATCTTGGTTATCTTAAAACTACTTTGTTACAGATTATTCAAATGTTAGCAGAAAAATAGATGATTAGGAATAGCTTATGTTAAAATGATACTTGTTTAATTCCATTCTTTTCAGTAACGCCTATCAAATTTATGAAGCCAAGTCCAATATTTAAAAAGGTTAATTTCATCACGAAGAAAGTTCAAGTAAAAGTTCTCTCTAGATATCATCGGCTAATTCGTTCTGATCGTTTAAAATTACTAATAGGGCATTAGAACTTCTGATAAAGGAAATTGCCAATAAAGTAACTACAGGAAAGTCCATTAGATTTATTAAACAAGATAATATTCTTGGAAATTAATAATTTTCACTGCTCGTTTAACTTTATGATCAGTTTCGTCTATATTTAATAAATCTATCGTTGAGTATTGTGAGGACGAATGTATAAAAGATAAAGGAAAAAGGCAGATTTATGAAGATAGTATAGATTGTGTAAAAGGAAAAGGGATATTTATGAAGACAGATTAGTCTAAACGTAATACATTTGGTTAAATTTTAGTAATAGTTATCCACTGCGTTATGGAATTCTATATAGTAATGTATCCGTCCATCAAATAATTGATTTCGGGAAATTCTACTGCCTGCCTATATTCTACACGTGAAAGCTCCTATTTTAATTTCGTTTTCCGGTTAGAAATCTTCGAGATATTTTTAAGACTAAGGGACAGTCACAAAATCACTAGCATCTCGCTTCCCACGCTTTCTACGCCATGTTTCCCTGACAATAACGTTCGTCACTTCAATGACTTCTGGAGGCACAACCCTTATTCGGAGAAAATAAACTAACACGCATTACGAAGAAGCCGTCAGCTCTTTCTATTAAAATAGTTTAGAAGCACTTACAGTTTGCCCCAACCGACTTGGACTGGGTCTTAAGGTCGAGGAGGTGTGTCCCGACTTAAATTAATGAGACCCCTGACATGTTGAAACGTTCCCTTCAGCGGCGTCCAGAAAAAAATAGACGGAGAAAGAAGCCAGGGAGGTTCTCATTGAAATGGTAAAAAATTAACTCGAAAATTTCCGAGAACTAAGGTGGAGAAATGCAGCAGCCTTGGGGATAACCTCGGTACCATTTTTCCTCCTAACCCTCGGAAGGCTTAAAAAAATTATAGGTTCCGAGTTAAGGATAACAGCCTTCAAAGAGAAGACCCCGTTGGATCTGTTCAAAGTGACATTTTTCGGAGAAATAGAGAGATTTCTTCCGAATCAAAGGCAATTCAAATAAATTGAAATATGTTTTGTTTCGATAGGGGCTGAAATAGTTCGCGAAAGACCTTGTTTAAAATTTCTGGCGATTTATAACTTGAATCCGATTATTTATTATGCATGCAGAGAGCACCACAAAGGAGATTCTCTCGAGACACTCAGCTGAAGGTGATTGCGATGTTGAGAAATGCTTTTTTCCCAGGACAAATAAGAACTACCGTTTCTATTCCGAAAAATTCCGTTGGAAAAACTACTCGGAAAAAATTCCGTTGAATATAAGAAAAAATGGTTTGAGCTTAGTTCATAAGTTTATATGATTTTGCTTGTGACATGAGTGAATAGTATAATAGATTAACGAAATACTATCAATTAATTTAAACGAAGTCTTGCTACGAATGTAGGAATAACTAATGAAGTTAGAAAAAGCAATTGATTCGCTTTGGCGATAAACAATTGATTCCGCAAAATACTAATTTCTGCAGAAAGAAATCCTTTATTGTGCCTCAAACTTCAAATAAAGGAGCAATCATTTTTATTTCAAGCGAAATATGAGACGTTCGAGTAATTCTCTATCGAAATTCATTTCGATCCATCAAAACGGTACGTTTTTATTTTGAACAGATCATATACGGTAATTAGTAAAGAATCATTAAACACATCAAAATGCATACATGCTCATACTAAAACCTACAATGAATCTCTTGCATAGATGCAGAAATTTGGGTTTTGTTGATCCTTAGGCTAGGGATTCATTTATTTGGCGAGGAAAAATTAATGATTTGAAATTACATTTAAAAGATAAAATATTAGGTATAAACATAATAAATCAGTAAAGCAAGTTAGTCACTAAGATGTCAGTTACCGTCTGATCTCTTGAAACTAAAAAAATTTTCCTCATTTTCTTGACTCTTGTAACAATACGAGCTACAAGCAACACAGTATTACTTTCACCCTTCCTAATAGTAATATAATGAGTAGGAGAAAATGCCTTTGATTAAATCCCTTATTTCCCTATAAAATTTCAGAGACTTAATTAATTCTTTTATCATTTCAATGTACCTTGATTAAAAATTCCCTCTAGTTGAATTTAACAACGCTAAAGTAACCAACTTTTCATTAAAATACCTAAAAATTAGGCATCCGAGGATTTTCAGCGTAACATGAAAAACCATTTCATTTTAGAGATAACAGAAAACCAGAGACGCCTTAAACGGTTCTACTAGCTCAGTACAATACCAAGCCGGACATACCTGCACGTTTTCAAGGCAATTAGATGCTGTGACAATTCTGAGCACATTGAGCTTCGAGACTTCTCTTTTTGACTTAAATCTGGAGATTCTCATGACGAAAATACTAAAGATGCAGCCCAAAGACGTACGTCTTTTTGCTTCCGAAAGTGAGAGCGGATGCTACCGCATTTATGTTGTGATTGCACCGTGAATGGCATCCGTAAGAGAAAGCTGACGTCCGCTTATGCCTTTCCGAGAATCGAACTGCACCCATTTTGGTCCGTCTGGAATACATATTAGGATGCTGGGGAATCTCTGCCGACAGAGAAGAAGGATTTCACGGAGATTGCTGCCAGATTTGTCCTCAGATAACAAATGGAACAGATGCCTTACCCATAAAAAGATAGGGTGGATGGTTACAAATTAAGATTCAGCAGAAAATAGATCGTACCAATTTGTTTGAGAAGACGTAATTCTAGGAAGTGCTAAATTAACTAAGACATATTGCTCAAAAGATTAATTCGAGATCTTTTGAGTGGTCACGCGAATTATTCTCTCCCCATATAAATCGCCAGATAAGGCTAAACGCGCGCCCTTTTAGGGAAAATAAAATGTAGAAGCTTCGATGGTAACTGACACAGGTGTTGATAAGTTGAATATAATAGTGTTTATTTGAATAAGGTAATTAATAAGATGATTAAAAAGTTATCCTGGCTCTGATTATTATCAATCTAATGATTCACTCCAAAATCTAGTGCGTTCAAGATGAGCAGAACATGCATGGAGTATCAAACGTATGCATATCTTCTTATTTTAAGAGAAATGATCTAACGCAAGAAGAAATGCTGCAGTTTGAGGTGTAAGCAAATCTTAATCGTAGTGCAATATTTTTCAATGTCAATTCAAATTGAAAAAACTGGAAAATTTATTTTATCTGGAATTATTCTTCTTCAGACAATCCTGAAATTTTGCCAAAGACGACTGAATACATAAAATAATGTAAAAGGAAACTTCTAGGATAGCAGAAATGTATAATTCAATATTAATTATGTTTATGTATTATATTGAAAATCAATGAATTATCCATCAATCTTATAATCTTGGATTATAAATTTTCAAGATGGGCTAGCTAATGAAGAAGTTTCCATTTAAGAGCGAAATGGACAAATTATCTTTGAGAAATAACACTTATTAGCAATCTTCTATTTACTTTTATATACTCGTATGATATGCAATAATTAAAACCAAGATATTTATAAAAATGCAACTTGTTCAAAAAATCTTAAACTTGCGTACTCCGATAACAAATCTATTAATTATCATCACCGCCCTCAAATTTTCTAACTATAAAGAAATAAGCAGGGAAAATTTGAGATAACTCTGGGTATTATAATAGAATCACACTACGACAAATTCAACTATATTGAGAAATAATATAACCTCGAAGAATATTTCTCATAATGCCGACCTACTTCGTGTAATTAAATTCTCAGAATTGTAATTGTTATTCCGAGAGAATCTGGGCCCGATCTCCAAACCGTTCAGACCGGTAGAGTAACTGTTGATGAGGCCTCAACCCCTTTGTGATACTTATCCAAAAAAATTGTCTTCGCTCTGGTTTTCCGATTCCTTGGAAGGAAATCACCTTAATTGTCGAAAGTTTTGTCAACTTCTCTTAAGGCGTTGCACCTTCACGTTCTCAAAATCAAAGACCTTCGCATGACTCATACATCAATTAAAAGCATCAAGATTTTCTTGTACCGTACTTGACATACTTTGATAATGAGAGCTCAGAAATGTTTTGCCTATTTCGACAAAAACCAGTACCGCAATTTTACGCAAATATCTCCATATGTTCTTCTTTCATCTGCTAGAATATCAAAGTAAATTGTTTCATGTAGGAATATTTGAGATAATAATGGTAAATACAGAGTATTTCAGAGTATTTCAGAATCGGCTTTCGTAACCCACAGACAATAGAGTGGAAGAAGCGAGTTCTTTCCTACACTGATACATAAGGAAGAATGATGGAGATGACGGATAGTAGAGCCAAGTCGATAAAACATTGCCTGAAAAATAATTCGGACCAAAATCGTAAATACTTGATCACACAGCATTATCTTGAAAGAAAGATGATTTATGATCAAACAGATATTTAAAGAAAGTAAGCAGAAGGAAGAGCATTGGTTTCGATAGATTTTATCAATTCGATAACAGAGATAATCAAGGAATTAATAAGCTCAAGAAATGGGATCGGTAAATAATGAGCAATCGAAGATTAAGAAAAATTATATTTAAAAAAATGCTGATATTATGAACATCGATGAATGAATACAATAAATTCAGTATTAATCTTGGCAGCCTCTGTTATATGGTACTACATCCGAAAAATACCACGGTTGTAGAATGAGGAGAGCTACTTCGGAGAACCCAAGTTTTAACCAAGGTTATCAAGAGATGTTCACGATTTGTAAATGACAATTAACAACGCAGATAATGGTTCCGAAGGAGAATTGATTCGCTGAGATGGTATACCGGTTCTTGGTAGTACGAGATCTGAGTGAGTTGCCTTTTCAATAGCCACTGAATCCTAATTATTGGGACGAACGTATGATATTATAAGAGCGGAGTTGAAAGTAATTCAGTGAAAATGTTCCGACATAAATAATCGACGGAAGATTATTACGGTCAACAATCAATCTGTAAATATGATTATTCTTTCTTCATTCTTTGTGCACCAAAACCTTGTTTTATTAACACCATTCTGTCCTCGTTCTCTCCACTTTTTTAAAGACAGTTTGATGACCTAATACCATCTTCGGAAAAGATTGGTTTTCCCTCAAGTCGCTGCTTCTAAAGGAATAGATTACGCGGTGATATCTTCATCTGCTCATTACCTGCACTAATCGATGGCTTATTTCTACCTACATCAATAATTTCGAGATTGACATCTGCAGTTTTTATCTCAAGGAGATTCTCAAACCTGGTCGTCCTACATTAGACAAAGAATTTCGAGGATTGCTATTTTTGCGCTACTCAACTTTTGTTCCTTAACGTTTTTAACCGTTAAGCTTAGCGTTAGTCCTCGCACTAAAGAAAACTGATCCCTGACTGAACTGGGGAGACCCTCGACACTGAAAAATACCATACCTATTTTCGAGGATTTACGTAACTTTTACCTGCAAATTGAGTTGAAAAGATAGGATTCGGCCATCCAAGGATGTCCCTAGCATGTTTTAAATATGTTATTTCTCAATATTAGCACGACACAGATAAAATGAGTTCCTCAAGTCTGTCCAATTAAACATTCCCACAATAGTCGTCGTTTAAACGACCAACCCACGACAAGTAATTGCCCTATCTTTATTCATGTTAAAGCGCTAATGCTCGACCATAACACACGCCTCCATAGAGACGAGACACTTGGGGATAATATTCCCATCACGAATGCCCGGGAAAATTGATTTGACTGCGCAGCGAAAGTCAAACAGCCGTCAAAGCCCATCATCAGCCCCGCGTTGAAGATTCACTCCCTCGGAGTTGTAATTATGCTTTTAGTTTCGTGACGTGCACGGACGTCCCTTATCACCTTTCTCTTTTGTGCCACGTGCTTTCCCCGACCTACCGCATCCAGAGGTCGGGCAGACGCAGCCAAAGGTAAACGTTTTCTTTATTCCGAGACCTTGGAGGATTGGGAGGGGATGCGGGGGAGACATATAACTTTTCTTATCTCACGAGCTTCGATCGTCTTTTTTTCGGGAAACCGGTAAGAAAAGCATTTCACCTTGAGGCGGGAGAGAGGCTTGGGATGGATGAGTGAAAAAATTGGAATTGGGATGAACGGGTTGGCTCGCAGAAGACGATTTCTGGAAATGTCTTAGCCATTCATAGATTCAACACGCGATATCTGCCTTTAAAGAATCTTTATCGTGTCTTACATCCGCTTGGATCGTGCCTCTACTCGACGGAATAACACTGAATGAAGTCTCCATTTACAAGCCGATAACACCTTACTTTTATAATAAAAATACATGCCCGCTTTCGCATTATATCCTTAAGCATAAAAATAGGAAAGATTGGATGAATTCAAAGGACTAGTGCGCTTACTGAAAGCTACCTTCGATGGAGTCTTAAATTAAATTGCTGGATATGTTCAGAGATCTTCAAACATCAATTCTAAATTAAATTATATCTCCAATAAATTCTGAAGAGTCAAAACTGCACCGTGGTGGTCGAATAACTCCTTCCCATTGAACCCTTGAAAATGGTTTCCTATCTCCTTAATTAAGGCAGAATTTTCTGGTCTATATCAAGATTTTCACACAAAATTATAGGAAGTGAATCAAAGAAAGGTTTTGAAATTCAAAAAAATTCAATTGGAAACCCAGAAGTTGGAGGAAATTGCAAAGAAGGAATAGGTTGATGAAGTTACATCAAGAAAAAAGCAAAATAAGGAGACTAATTACTCCTGCAGAAGTATTAGGCTAATACTTCTGCTCCGACTTTGATTACAAATTTCATCTATTTTTAACATTTCAATTTATTTTATGTCTTTGACGAGACTGAATTTTAATAATTACAAAATTTTTGTTCTATTGAAATTCGTTTGCAATATTGTTTAATACGAGGGTCGTTCAATAAGTCCTTAGAAAAAGATGGAAAAACACTTTTTTTGGGGGTAATTTTTTTTTATATCTCAACATAATCTCCTTTCAGCTCTATACATTTTTCTAAACGTTTTTTAAAAATTTTTATGCCGTCCAAAAATAGGATTGATGTGAACAACTTTTGTTTGTTTATAACAATGGAGAAAAATGAGTTTCGGGCTGTGATTAAACATTTATATTTGAAAGGTTTAACGCCGAAAGAAATCAAAGCTGAGTTGGATGCAGTTCATGGCACATCTGCTCCTGTGTTTGCAACTGTTTACAATTGTATGAATGAGTTTAAACGTGGCCGTTCATCCACAAAAGATGAATATCGTTCGGGACGCCCAGAGGAAGTGACTACTTCAAAAACGATCGACAAAATCCACGATATGATATTGAGTGATCGACGGATTAAAGTGGGCGAAATAGTTGAGGCCACAGGCATATCGCAAGATACAGTCGATTCAATTTTGCATGAAAAACTGTCTGTGAAAAAAATGTCTGCAAGATGGGTGCCGCGTTTGCTCACAGAGGAGAATAAGCGCAATCGTGTGGTCGACTCTGAGGTTATTTTGGCGCTCTTCCGTCGCAATCCTGCCGATTTTCTTCGTCGATACATAACTGTGGATGAAACTTGGATTGATTACTACACTCCAGAAACAAAGATACAGTCACAACAGTGCATTTTTAAGGGTGAACAGGCTCCGAAGAAGACGAAAACGGTGGCATCGGCCGGCAAGGTGATGGCCACGGTCCTTTGGAATGCACACGGCATCATCTTTATTAATTACTTGGAAAAAGGAAAAACGATAAGAGGGACGTATTATGCGTCATTATTGAACCTGTTGAGCGATGAAATCAAAGAAAAACGTCCACATTTGAAGAGGAAAAAAATTCTTTTGCATCAGGACATTGTGCGTTTGCACACCTGTGCTGTTTCGATGGCCAAAATTATGGAATTAAACATCGAATTGTTGTAAAATCCACCTTATTCACCAGATTTGGCCCCAAGTGACTATTTCCTGTTACCGAATTAGAAAAAAATGGCTTAGCGGACGACGGTTCACTTCCAACGAGGAGATCAATAAGCAAACGAATGAGTATTTTGAAGAACTTCCAAAATCCTATTTTTCGGACGGCATAAAAATTTTTCAAAAACGTTTAGAAAAATGTATAGAGCTGAAAGGAGATTATGTTGAGAAATAAAAAAAAATTACCCCAAAAAAAAGTGTTTTTCCATCTTTTTCTAAGGACTTATTGAACGACCCTCGTATCACAAGTGAAGAAGCATGTTTATTCTACCATCAACTATGTTTTGTACATATGTTATATTCAAATGACATATATGTAGGGATAATTTTATTGTTAATTTTCATTTTGATGTATTGTATAAATTTAATCATTAATAAATTATGTTTGAGATATCAAAACTGCCTTTTTGTTCAAACACAACAACGTGTGAACGGGTACAGCTAGTATACATATATATAAAATATTAGAGACTCATAATTAAATCCTTTTGGATTTGAATAAGCTGACGAGTAAAATTAGAAATAATTAGTTTGAAATTAATTAAGTAAGATAAAGAAATGAAAAAGAGGAATTAGAAGCCATGGGGCTGGAAATTCCATATCGCCCAAAAATTAAGAGGGCAAACAGTCTGCTGTGAGTTTGAAATAGATAGATTACGTTCCATGGTGCTTGACAGGTAAGTCTTTCACGACATAAAAAATATGATAACGGATTAAATGTTTTTCGTCGTGTCACTCTTTTAATCGGTATAAAACCAAGTATCAATCTACGACGTAACATTTTTTACCTGCTTCGAATTAATTTTCTCTCTACTTTCACTTTTCAAAAACATCCAATAGGGCCAATTACTCTATCAATTTATCACATCATCAGATAAAAATATCGATACACATACACCGCAATACGTATATGAAAACGAGGAAGCTGATTGCTGTAAGTGGATGTTTTGCTGATAAGAAATAACAGCTTCGATGTTCCACTTCACTGCACGAAGGAAAGAGTTCCCTTCATATTTGCTCATAAACGTCAACGATTTAATGCTGGAGGTTGATCAGATAGGTCGGCACCTTTGAAAGAAAAAGTTATGTCGGGGGATTCCGGAATGCAGTCGTATTTCTGAAACACGATATTCCCCGTAATACACGAAAAATGAAATCAACGATCAGCGATGCATGGAAATGCTGAAGGCGTGAATAACGTTGTGAAGGCGATCATAAACATTCACTGTACTCAATTAATGAACGATTTCCACCGAGAAACATGTATGTGATCTTAATCACAAAGCTGACCTGGAATTAGTACGAAGCATGAAGCTCACCCGAAAAAAGGCCATTGAAATCAATTATAGCAGTTCGATAAAACCTTTTTATATTTTAGAAAGGATCCGGTACTTTCCCGGCGTATATATTGGATGAAATCTTCTCGGGTTGCCAGCCGGGTCGTTGCTTCTATGTCTCTCGACGTTTCGGTTCCGGAGACAGGAACCGAAACGTCGAGAGACATAGAAGCAACGACATGGCTTCCTATAATTTCTTTGGCAATTAGAAAAAGTCTAATTTATAAATCTTCATTCCCAGTTACTTTAAGATATTAGTAATATAATTAAACTCTTACAGGCATCAAATATTCAGCACGGATTACTAGAGTCTTATAATGAATCCTTAAATTCATAGGGAAGAGCGTGAATTTAATTTTCAAAATTGTTTCAATGCATTTTCTAAGGAAGTTACCGACATTTTTTTTAGAAATATTTCTTTTGTAAGACTTAAGTAGGCGACTAAACATACCTCCATAATAAATGTACGCTAAGCTCCTTTTTGCCATTTGAAAGCCTTCATTTCTTTAGCAAAAACGGATTAGAATTAATGGTTCACCAAATCGAGACAAAAGCAGAAATAATGGAAATCGAATGAATATTCTTGTTATGGTCGTGAAATATAGAATGAAAATACACGATTATTATTGACGCTGACTTCACTTCACAGGGAAATTTAATTCACTAGAAACTTTTCCAAGTTTAGGAATACAAGCTTTCCCTTTTGAAATTCCCTAATAGGAGGAGAGTGCTTCGGACGAAGCAGTTGGAAGCAGTGCCTTATTCTGCGCAACCATAACCATTCGACAGGCCGGCGCAGTGGGTCGAGGCACAGGTGCGACGCTGAGTGTCATGGGTTCGAATCCGGTCGGGTGCAATTCCGGCATTAGACGGCCGCCAAACCCACCGGAGTTTTTCTAACCTCACGATTTCGTCTTAACTGGATTCCAACCCGTACATATAGAGTTGCGGGAGCCTCCGCTTGGTGGTCGGTCCAATAATTCATTCCTTTCATTTTTCCCATCTTAGTTTTATGGCTACAAAAATTTCAACTTAATAAAATTAATTTTGATACTCGCAGAAAAATTGCACTGCAAAGCCCAAGATACAAAAATAATTTCAAAATACAGGCAACTCGCTCAAGATTTAATAATTATTTTAATCTGAGTGGATTGCCTGCGTTCTAAAAATTATTTTCACAGCTTAGCCCCAACACTGCAACTTTCTGAAAAACGAAACGCAAAAAATATTATTTATATCCATGTTGAGATTGAATCACTGAATTATCTAAACCGCGCAAAGACCGAGGGAAAATAATTAAGCGGGAAAGGCGGAATTTTCATTTTGACCTATGAAAGAGGTTATTAAGCTTTACTAAGCTTAATTGCGTATAATTTAAAATAATATTAGGCGTTACCCTACACTCCGAGTTTTAGTTTTTCTGTGATTAATATGAATACAATGGAGATTATTCTAAAGCATGAAACAAGACAGTGAATTCTAAAAAATATGAAGATATTCTTCGGAATCTGTACTACAGTAACTGGAAAATTCCACTGGTGAGAAGGTAGACCTCTGGCTGGATCAGAGTTTTCAAATAGGATTAGGATTTTCGAAGTTCGACCGTTTTTTTACTTTGAAATAGGACAGAGTCATCGCCATGTGTAAGTTAAAATAAACTTAAAGTTATAAAATTTAAAAGATTCTTTACAATAATGGTGACTATTTATTAGAATTTGACTTATTAATCCGGGAGATATACGAGAATAACTCGTAAAGTTCGTTTGGAGGGTCACTGTTTATTAGCAGATATTGCTTCAAATTGAAATTATATAAAAGAAAGTTGTATGAAATAACTCAATGTATTAGAATTCCTGGGTATCATTAATGTTAGCGCGATTATTAAGTAAGTTCGAAATACCTCCATAATTTTAATTATCTATGGAAGAAACCACAGTAAAATAATTTCTGTTTTGCTTTATGTAGAATAAATAGTTTAAGAGGCCCGAACAGATAACAGTATTGTGAGTGAATATTTGATTTCACGTTAACCCTTAATAAAGGTTTCCCGCATTTCGTCGGCATGATTTGTAGAAATACGGTTTGGATTTATATTCCGCTTTGTCATTTTAATGCTTATTTATTGATTCGAGGTCTTATTTTCGTTTCCGATATGAGGAACTATATCAAATTATATCTATTTGGAATTTCTACCTTTTAATACTTGCATAAATAAAATGATTTTATTCTGAGAAGCCACTCAAAACTTATTTAATTGAAAATTATCCTGATCTGAAATGTGAAGACAAAACCAAAGTATTCAACTCTCTAACATAATTTGTAATACGATCCGCACATAAATATCACTACCTACTGATAGGCCTTAACTTAGTAATTATATTCAGGGAAATTTACTTCAACAAATTTTCACTACTTGACTTCAGAAATTCCCATCAAGACCATCTAGGCAAATATTATGTCGATGCACTTTGCTGTAAATTAATTTATTCAATCATTACTAACATAGATTTGACACTCAATTTGATCTACTATCATAAAGTTATGGATTGCTATTTTTTAGGTTTCGCATGTGAAAAACGAATCATAAATTAGAAGAGAACAACAACGAAGTGCTCATTATTATCTACGGTTGAATATCTAGGTTTTCCATACACCAACTGCAATCCGTAATTCCCGAAACACCAGCTGTTTCCGATTACGAAAATAATAAAATGAAAAATCTCTGAATTTAAGATCTTTAAAGGGAAAACAGGAAAAAAACGAATCAGTAAAGAACGAAAACGCCAAAAAAGACGCTCTCTGGAGGCCTTTCCCATCACGCTCTCCAAGGTACCGAAATTTCTTCAATTCTCTGGTTGATTACAATCCTTGACTTTTCTCAACCCTCTCGCGTGCAGTGTTGATTTCCAAAATGCACTTTTTTAAGGACGATGCAGTTGCATGACTGCGCTTTGCAATGCACTTTCTGTCTCACGATCTGACCTACTCGACCTTCCACTCCAAGGAATGACCACACTCTGACCCAAAGGCCTTTTCCATCAAGTTCCCTATCATTTCGTGCTGTATTTGCTGACCTTCAGTAGCGATGGAAACTGGCCACCGTACTGACGATTTCAATATACACCATTTACATAATAATTCTGAACGTGGTTTCGATAATAAGCTACTGCAATGGTCTTATGCAATCACCCCTTGAGATATATTTCCGTGGACGTAAATTACTTCTATTGACACCATTTTGCGATACAGAAATTTCAGATCCTAAGTTAGACGTAGCCATAAAATTCATCTCTAACCTGCGGATCTGTCACTATAGTAACCCTACAAGTAAGTACTTTTGCAAGAAATAAACTAATTTAATGTATTTTATAATTATATATAATTTGCGTTTCTCGATAAATATTCACTACTTGCAAAATAATTATTTGTTTAACGTTTATCAGGAAGACACCAATTACATCAATTTTATTAATTATTATTTCTTATCAATACAATAAACCATTCTTAATCAAAAACATCCCATTACTACCGTAAATACGGCATAAAATCTGCAGTGTATTAAGCAATTTTTTATTTTTAATGGCTAGAACCTCATAATTATATTCATTGCAGATATTAACTTCAATTTCAGAAAATATAAACGAAATTAAACATTCATTTCCCAAAAGGTATTAGATTATCTACTAAGTAAGTTAGGTGATAAAATGGAAGACCTAGGATGGGAATTGCGATAATCTCACACAAACGTGTTTTTGCCTAGAGGAAAGTGTTATTCAATTTACTCCTAACGAAAATAAAATACAAGGATACATTTTAATACAATTTATAAAATTTAAACTGTAAATCACTAGATAAGATAAGAAATACTCAAATATTGAACTTTCAAGTCTAGTAGAACGTATTACGGGTAACTCATATCAGAAAAAGGAACGAAAATATTAATTGGCTCCATCATTATTGAGTATGGAATGGAATCAAAACTACCAAATGGATTGTCAATCTTTTTACCAATGAAGTTCACCATAATTTGAACGTATTCCACTTGAATACATTAAAAATATTACATTATATAAGAAGTATTTTTCTAAGGGATTTGATTATCCACCATACTGCGTTAAGACTTTAACTTACAATATTATAGATGATATAATCGAAAAAAGGGATATTTTCCATGAATTATATTCTCGTAAGCATCCAGAAAAGATCTGAAATTGTCTAAATCTACTAAAAACCTTCAAATTAAAGAATTAAAAGTCTTTCAAAATGCAATGGAAATAAAATTTGACAGAACATAAATACGATATCGCTATTTAAAAATAAGAAACGGATGACCGAGGAACAATACAATCACGGAAAGTAATAGGACGATTAACCAGAAAAATCGCGTGGAACAGCTCCTGAAAGTAACATAAGGATAACTTCCCTATATCTCTGCGTTCTTCCTCTCAACTCTTTTGGTTTCATTTTCCACCCATTCCACATTACTGCAGCGATGCAGACACGCATCTCCTTCACTTCTCAGCGGGAGTGCAAAAAAACACGCATTCCCCGGCGTAATACTTCGCGAAAGAAGCGCTCACTTGTCTCGGAAGAATTCGTCGTAAATCCGCAGGTGGTGAGGACAAGCGAAACGATCCCCATACTCTATCAATGCGTTCACTTGGGGATCTTACTTTCAATTAAGTTTCCCGACTTTAAATCAGTCGAAAAGTAGGATATGTTTCCGACCCGTACTTAGAGGGATAATCTCGTGAACACACAATGGCATTATAACATTATCCTCTTTTTCAATGCCGACGATTTTTTCTATACCTATTTTACCTACGGAAAGAATATGATAAGATTAAATGCGTTGATTTTGCAATTCGCTAATGTTTAAATTGCGAAATGAACAATTTTTAGCATCTATAAATGCATTTAGGATTCATACATTCATAGGACTATATTAAAGCAGGGAGCCTTATCTACTAATTTCCAAATTTAACCATTTAAGATAAAAAATTATGTAAAAGTTTGTACAAAGCCATTATTTCGTATCCGTTTATCTTGTTTTTTATTCACTTTCTCTCATTTATTTATAGGAATTTATTGTATCATTACATCATTGTTTCCTCACATCATCTCTCGCCGTCAATTTCTCCTTTTTCTTCTACTAATTATACCTTCTTGAATTTTCTTTCATTTAATTCAAGTACATGTAACCTGAAATTCTTTTCTTGAAATATATATTTTGTTTTATTCTCATAAATTAGTACCCATGGGACAAGTCATAGCAATCGTTCATTCATTCTAATACGTTTAAAGTTAATTTAATTAGCTTGCATTGATTCCGAGCTTTCCAACTAAATTTCATAGTTTTGTGGGTTAGTGGGCAGTCCGTTAAAATAAATATAGAGGTAAACTTTGCTAATCTTGTTTGTCCTCATGGTTTGATGTGAATATCCATCTAAAAATACGTTACATTTTTCTTATAATTGACATTATTCCCTAAACATCTTCAAATTATTCAGAGTTGTCTAACGTAGTATTTGAATTTCACTATCAACTAATCCAGTTATTTAACTTTCTCTTTCAACTGCTTGTTTAGCCAAGGTCCTCAAATCGCATTTTTAGTTTTCAAATTCTATTGCTGCTATCAATTTCATGACAAAATACGCTCATTATTTTATATTCACCAGCTATCTGTGCTCTAACTTACCCCGTTTCCAGAGTCTCGAGAGCGTAATAAGTATTCTCCCTCACGCATATACTTCAGAGCGCCAGTTCTGCCTTTCCCGCACCTCATAAATTACCTTTGAAGGGTTTCATCGATCAAGGCAAATGCAATAAGAAACTATTGAGAGAAGATAATTTCGCCAACTTCTGCTAAGAGGCTATCATTAAAGGCTGATAGGAAAATTAATTGGGAACCTTTCTGGGTAATAAATCCGCGGAAAATACAGTTCTAAATACTGGAGAAACTGTTTTCGTGACTTGTTATTTGCATCATTTATTGTAGCTAACAACGCGACGTATAATTTAAAGGTGGCCCCTGACTAAGGCCTAAGACGCACTGTCGACTGGTCGCCGGCGACTCGGTCGACGGCGACTGTGACTTTGCACAGTTTAAATAGGTGTGTACGCACTTGGTCGTCGGTCACCCGAACGACTCGGCGACTCGCCGCGCAGTGGGGACTCACAAACGACTGGCTGGTCGCCACGACCGATAGAAGCACGGTTATATATGGGAGCGTACGCACGGCGAGCAACTTTTGAGGCGACCAGATGTCGTGCATAAAATGGGGCAGGCATTTGATACCGATAAATTTATTTTAGAAATAGAATCCGCCAGTTATTTTTGGTTTTAGAAGGCACTATAGATCATCAAACGAACTCACAGACATTCTTGTGTAATTAAAAAATTTTCGTGGGTACTTTCTTACGTCTTCATAAAATATGTTAAACATTCCTTTTATTCTACGTTCTTGCGGCAAAGGATGTACTCAACACTCTTTTGCTTTTCTTTTTCTTTTTTTCTTAATTAGCAACGCTACTAATGTTGAAGCTTCGACGTCCATTCTGCACGAATGTACAAGAAACGCTACCTTTCCAGTCTCTGGCTTAGACGCTGGCTTGAGTTGCCTATGTTTTGGTCGCCAAGAAACTGAGTCGCCGGCGACCAGTCGACAGTGCGTCTTAGGCCTTAGAATATAGAGAAGATTTGACTATTACACACAAACGGTAAATTTGAGATACATTAAGTAATAATAAAATAGTAGAAGTGATATTTTTATAAGTACTTCAACCACTGAGGTTATTTCACATGTATGGGCTCCCACCGGTAATAGAACCCGAGGCTAATTTCACCAAAAGCCATGGAGCTGCCCACTTTACTATCCGAGAACCAATGATAAAATACCCTGGTATGCATTTTCAGTATGGTTCCATATTATTAGTATTTTTCACAATAAAATTTCTGTTATTTCTGTTAAACATTTTTTAACTGCAAAAACTCGATGAATTACTCTTATCCTCATCTCAAAAGCCTCCAGGATATTATGTTACTTTCTTAATGTAATGGCAATCATAATTAGTGGAATATCTTTGAGCAAGTTTTCCAGAAATACCTAAGAATTAGTTGTTATAAAAATCTCAGGAAGAGAATCATAAATAAGCTTCACGAATCAATAATAATTACAGCAAACATGAACGCTTAATAAGCAATAATAACAGCCAATACGCTCTCACAGATAATGTTACTCGAGCTATAATCTGTTCAAGATGCTTGACATCTCAAATATACTATTTACTTCCAGAATATTACATAGCCCTCGTCTAAATGTTACGGATATTCAGTATTTACTATTTTTACATTACAAATATAAAAACGTAATTTAACTTTCATCTGTTAAATGAGGACTTCGTGGTGTAAATGCGACAATGAGTATAAACGGGTTTAGGCTATCAAATTATATGATTGAAAATAGTCTCTAAAATTTAAAGGTCTCACCTAGTGGATCAAGTGACTTAAGGCGGTTCCTTTGCGAGATGAATGGCGTTATAATGGGATACCTGCCATGTCTACGACTTCTAAAACTTAGGGCAAGAATGTAATTTTGGTTGAATTCCTGAGCTAGGAACTAGTTCTTCTGTGGTTGAATTCCTGATCTAGGAACTAGTTCTTCTGTCCAAGACCTAGGTCAAGGACGGTAGCCTTGCGTGTAAAACGGAATTGTGAATTTGATCGGACCGGGTTTGTCTATCTTTAACTATACGTATAAAATGGTGTGCTGTGGAACGGAAATAGAAGAGTTTTTCAGCTCACTTTTTTCTGCTGAAAATGACTTTACCTTCATCCGAAATTCCAAGAAAAATATTAACAGATGGTAGATGAATAAAATGCTTATTTAACAGTTATTTTGACGGAAAACTTCGTCGATTTTATGGATACTTAAAATTTGCAATATTCATTTAAGGTTATTATTTTATAAAATCTATCGAAATTCAAAAATAATCAACAGTAACAACAGTCAATTCCTAATTCAATGCAAAAATAACTACTATACTTCTTAACATATATAAGACATATTCCTAACTTCGAAAAGTATGTGAACTTGAATCCATTTATTTTAATAATATTTTTTGCATTCGGATTATTTTTACGAATTTCTTTAATGATATAAAAAACGTAGAGCTATATAAAATCAGTGTTAAAGAAACCACGAATTACAGCAATTGCATTAAGAATGTACAGTAATTAAAATTTTAAGATGGATAATTTCAACACTTTTAATCGATTAAAAGGTAGTTATTTTGTTAATTCATTCAATTTAGTCCTAGGTGTCGATCACGAGGATCTTCTTGGTCAGTCTACCGCCTTTAATTTGCAAGAAAAGACACCCATCATCTCCAATTACGAATAGTAATTAACGAATGTCCTTGAATTTGGGCGTATCAATTACGAGAGAATTAATTAATTTTTTTGGGAAGTGTCGTTCAGTCGCTCTTAATACGAAGGATATCAATCCGGATTTTCAGCGCTAAATATCGACACTATTAACGCAAACACTCTGGCACTAGTGACCTCAATTTTAAAAATTGATACACATCTATAATGAAACATCACTTACCTAATATTTATAGTGTTTAATGTGAAATATGCGCTACAAAAATCACTCTTAGTCTTTAAATTTATGAGTCTATAAAAGAATAAAAAGGGTGGAAAATTACGCTTATTATTTTGATGTATACCTCAATTTTTTTTCCACGTCAGAGCCACCAACACCACGCCAAAAAAAATTATTTATCTGTATGACCGATTCCAAAGCACAATAAAAAGCAAAATGAAAGATAAAATGATAAAAACATCCTTCAAATGATTAACTTGTATATTTATCATGTTTTATAGCTGTCTAAAACTCAGTAAAATTAAGTAGAGATAGATAATGATCGGAAATTGGAGGATATTCTCTAGTGGCAAGTGCTCTTAATGGATGGTATTACTCATTTTTTGAATTGCTTATCTAATTTAAGAGTCGATAACCTCAGGGTTTAAGGGTCTGTGGGTATCCTTTAAGACAAAACACATGTCAATATCAAATTAAAATAAATCATTCAATATAAATTTCAAAGACACAAAAATTTTTCATTACATTAGTTATGAAATTTTTGTGATAATTAACTGAAATTTCTGAAATACTTAACTTATACTTAACTTGCCTTCTCTGTTGGAATTAAGAAAAAATCACTGCTTTTAAAGCAAGAGGAAAATCGAAAAAAGAGGATTACTTCGAATTTCTTTTGAATGAAAGAAAAGTAACCATCCATACGAGAATTAATGAGGAGAAGAAGCGGGAGTATGTCAAGTTAATTTATATCGGAATTTTACGGAACTTAGATTCAACTGTATCCGGATACTAGTACGCATTTTCCATTTATTTTAAATTCCTCTTTCCAGTGAAGTTTCTGGTGCATGCAATTTACGTTCCTCTTCTATCGTGTCCATTATTTTTTTCTCAGATAATAGCTTCTCTTTCAACATATTTCTTTCTGGCTTTTCGCCTTTCTTATTTCTTGAGCAAAATTCATTTCCTCACTTAGTGCTTTTGATGAGGCATCATTTTCATTCCTTACCACTTTCTGTTGTCTTCATCCTCTTTGATAACCTGAAATTCAAATTTATAGCCCTCAAATCAACACGCTCTCGATCAAGATTTCCTCCATTTCCTTGATTTTCAAGGACTCCATTCGTTCATTTTTATTTCACAACATCTAATCATACCAGTGCTTCCTGCATCACATCAAATCTCCACCCAAACAAAACCACTGCAGCTACATTTTCCTTTTACAGGTAATTTTCAGTATAATATCCTCCAGACGTTAAAGTTCACTTAGTTAATATCTTGATTGTATCTCTATCCCAAATATTTTTTATAATAACCTTCAAAATAGCAATGAAGATTTAGCAATCCTCTCTGGTGAAATTCGTAGGGAATTTTTTATTACCTTAATTAAAGTTTACTGGCCACTTCATTTTAATCATTAAATTTTTTGTGTGTTACTTGTAATGCGAATTAGTTCTAAATTAAAAAAACGAATAGAGAGCTCACTCATTCATATATTTTATTTTATTACTAAACTACATGACACTAGATACAGCTTCTTAACTTTATTACAGACGAGGTTTTAATGAACTAATTTCAAATTTGGATTCATATTGAAAGTTTATCAATAAATAGATACTTTAGATATAAAATAGGTAAATTATTAGTTAATTATGAATTATGCCTAATATAAGGCATATCAATAACTTTATCAATATTCGATAGCGAATTTTTAAAATTGTAAAAATCCCCACTGTAGCGGAGAACTGAAAGTACTGAGTCAAACATTTCCATCCAAATATTAAAATCTGTCTCTATATGAGTTAATGTACGATATTGTTACTTAATAATTCTTAAAATTATAGAGGAAATAAATGTATGCTTGATTATAAAAACAGTAGCTTGAAAAGCGTTGTTAACATAATTTTAGCTATCGTAATTAAGAATTTCGCATTCAAAAACAATAGCAATTGTGAAAGTAGCAAGCGATCGGATTTAAATCTCTGAAATCACATTTTTTGTACTTGAACACGGAAAGATGCAAGATGGACCTGTTTCAGAGGAAATTACTCCGCTCCGATATACAACCCGGATTCCTCCTTTTTTACACGATAATTGCTTGAATTCCTTGGTAATGCTCCTTCCTCTATATTTAACCTTCGCCATAAAACAGTACCTGTTACTATCAAATTGATCGCGAATGGAGGAAACCCTTCCAAGCAAATAGTAGAAATTTGAAAAATTCGCACGCAACACCACGTATCCGCTTCCTCCTTATCCAATGAATTAAAAATACAGGTTATATACTGTTAAATTCGGCAATGGTTGGTTATAAAAAAGATAAGGTAATTGTAACAGTCGTAAATGAAATTTAAATGATTTTTTCGACGCTGAGATAAATTCTAATCAGTCAATTGATGAATATTACCTTAAGAAATGCATCTCGAGCAAATGTTATACTTTAGAAAGCCAAGAAATGAGAAGCTCTAAACAAAAGTTAGAAGCGTTCGTATAGGTATAAACCTCCCAAATTTCCCATTGGATAATATAAACAATAGACATGATTTAATAAATTTATTTTCGATGTTAAAAATGAATGGGTTTACTATATTCACGCGTTCTTTTAGTACAGTCATTAGCCAAAAGAATTGTAATTTCTTCAATCCTTCCAAAAAACCCACAAAGCTGCAAAACTACAAAGGAAGGCGGAATGAGGTAAGTTGAGGAGTGAGGGAATTCGCCCATGCTTTCCTAATTGAGCAAGCATGCTTAAAGCGGAAAAGTGTACAAAAGCCCAACATAAAGACGAATAAATATCACTTCTTACGGAATCCTATGAGTAAATTTCATTGGTCAGCATTATACGTAAGTGCGTTACTCAAAGATAAGCTGTGCTATTTCAGAGAAGTCCTTCGGAATATTCCTGGTAGTGAAAGTGAAATACAGTGGAGCATTCCAAAGATTAAATTTGAGCTCAGAGAAGATCGAAGGGGAACGCCTTGATATCAACGTGATCGTGGGCACGCAGCCCACTTAAGCTGGGGCGAGGGAAATATTTGGATACAGGGCTGAAAGAGTGACTCGAACTTCATTGAGTAGCTGTTACAAACGATTAAAACTTGCAACTCCCTTGCACAAAGAGCGACCTAATAGAATTTCTCTCATAGAATTATTAGCTTATATACTTCAGTATACAAACTTATGTATGAAAATACTAAATTTTGAAGTTTTATCAGACTTTCTTTATTTTTTCATATTTTTATCTATAAATGAACCATAATATTGAGATTTTTCTTTAATATATGTATAGTACATATTTTTTAGCATTTTTATTATTTTACTAGTTTCATATGTTCACTTATGCTTATTATCTATTAAATTTGATCTGTTTCAATTTATCTTTTTATAGTATTTTATTTTATATTATAATTTGTAAAATTACTTGTTTTACAACTGATGTTACTTCTTTATATTTATCTTTTTTTGCTTTTTGTTTTCAATATTTACCTAGATATTTTATTGGAATTTCTTTTATGTATCAATTATATCTCTATTAATTGCATATATATATATATATATATATATATATATAATGAGTTGTAAAATTTTGCTGCATTTATTGTAATTTTAATTTTGCCATTTTTATATTTATGCCATTTTTTATGATTCTTAAACTGTAAATGGGGAAGAACCCGTAATAAACATTATTATTATTATTATTGTAATACTTCAGGGGGTGTAAACACCAGGAATTAGTTCTTCAGTTCGTTGTTATCGCACATCGTTCGCGTAAAGAATTAATTAAAAACGAATTTTCCTAGCATCTTTTTACATATTTTATCCTCACTTTATCATTTTTTATTTATTTTATAAGGGCAAACTATTAGGGGGTGTCGCATAATACCAGATACGTCTTTTGCAAACGCATTTTCCTATTATCAAACAATCGCAGCCTAGTTCCAAAACTCCTTTCTTTCAAAGATATCACGATACAAAAATTTCTCTTAAATAATATTTGGTCGGATAATAAAGAAATAACTCACGTAAAACTGTCCAAAAAGGTTTTGCGGAAGAGCTCCTCAACGCAGTAACAGCTTCACTTGGCGTTCACTATCTTCGTTACGTTTCACCACAGACGGCCCAAAAAGATGAGCAGAGAAATGCGCAAAAAGATATCCCAAAACCTGAAATGAAAGAAATCTCCACAATGAATTTCAAGGCTCACATTTGTACCCAGACACGTCTGCTCGCATGCAATTCACGAAGTACTTTTTAAAGAACAAAAAGTCTATTTGTTTTCGAGCCAATAACCAGGTAGATGATGATTGTGTAAGATAAAAGGCCGGTGAAGTAAGGCAGAGGTAATAAGCGGAAGGCTTCCTTTCTTTTCCCTCGTTTTCTATTCTTTTTTAGTTTTTATGCGAATCAATGAGTCAATTTCCTATTCACGTGGTGAACGCTTAGTGATACAACGAGAGTTTATATTCCAGTTGGGTGCAAGGAAGATTGGAGGATTTGAAAAATGATTCCCCCATATTTAATCAATACAATGATAAGCTTAAGTTTCACTAATAAGAAATATACAATCCATTCAATTGTATAAGCAGGTTGAATTACGTGACGGCTTTCTTGCCAAAACTTCTGGTTTTCCCTGAAAATTTCAGCCGTAAAATCAATTCCGTTTTTCATGTTCAATCCAACTGATTGTGAGAATAACTCATTCCTGAACTTGCATGAAAGATATATTTGAATCCCGAAAATGAAACGAAACGTAGCTTCAATCGACAAGGGCTGATTGATGAGCTTCTCAGTTTGGGTTGGCGTATGCCCACGAAAATTAATTATACACGCAGAGAAACCTTGACCAGGAAGTTCTGTCCGTCGAGATTCAGGTTCAGGGGTTACAATATTTCTCTCATTATCTATATCTATATATATAATAAATCTGTAGAGGGGGTCGTGTCTGTACATTGATCCGATTTCAAAAAAAGTTGTATTGCTAGATACTGGGGTTGTTCCCGAGTCCGAAACAGGTTTTAGAAATTTTCATGTCTGTCTGTCTGTCTGTCTGTCTGTCTGTCTGTCTGTCTGTCTGTCTGTCTGTTACAGCATCACTCAAAAACTATCCAACCGATTTTGATGAAATTTGGTATGATGGTCATTTGTCATCCGGGGAGTGACATAGGCTACCTTTTATCCACCTAGCTGTCTCCAGTTCGTCCCCAGTCGGGGTCAAAAATCTATTTCACGCTATAACTCTAAAGCTAAATATTTTCAAAATTCCAAAATTCGTATAATATTAAAAGTCTCCCTAGCGCAAATGATAGGCTAATTTTTGTTGACCCAACTGTACTCGGTTTGACTCCAGAGGGTCGAATAGTTTCCATAAGAAATACATGGGAAGACATTTTTATCATTTGCACGAAACCTTTCTTTAACAAAATTAAATTAGAAATAAAGGTCCTTTGAAACTAAAACTAACACCAAAACAAAGGAAATAGAATAAAGTTTTTTATTTTGGTCGTAGAATATTGCTTTCATTTCGAAGTTGTGAGAATTAGTAAGTTAAATACGAAAATTTTATGAGAATCTGATATTCTAAACAACCCGTCGTCAAGGCCAATCTCGATATCTTTAAATTCAAATTCGTTAGCATTAGCGCATCATCAACAACCAAGCTTTGTTTATAGCAACACCAGTGTTTGTTGATTCTTTACCTGAAATGAATTTTTATCGTCGGATTAAATGAATCAAAAGGAAAAGGTGCGAAATGACCTCAGCTGTCGAGGCACCTTCATAATTACTACTACTGCATAAATTAATCTTCTTCCCTCATATAAAGTAATTATCTCTTCTTAGCTTGGTATGTTGATAACTTTTTCAATCTTATTTCCGCTCTAAATAATAATCGTTTTATTTAGCGTCCCGCTGTGAATTTAATCTATAACGCTGAAGAATAAATCAATCAAGATATTTGAAATATCCCTGAATTCAGTGATTGCTTCCATTGAAGTATCAATAATTGGGCTAAATAAGCAGCAAGGAATGACAAGCCTTTTATAGCTGACTTGAAAGGTAAACGAATTTTGTACTTTTAGATATAGAATGGGAAATTAAACCAAGGAATGTTTTATTGGATCATCTATTGGTGTGTTTAAGTATAGTTACTGTCCACCTACATCCACCTACTCGATATCTTTAAATTTGAATTCAAATTCGTTAGCATACGCGCGACTGCAACAATCAAGCTTTATTTATAGCAACGCCAATATATATTGATTCTTTACGTGAAATTAATGTTTATCGTCGTGTTAAATGAATCTTCTTTTCTCATATAAAGTAATTATATCTTCTTAGCTTGGTAAGTTGATAACTTTCTCATTCTTAATTTCCGATCTAAATACTAATTGTTTCATATAGCGTCCCGCCGTACATTTAATGAATCAATCAAGATCGTTGAAATACCACTGAATTCAGTGATTGCTTTCTTTGAAGTGTAAAGAATTGGAATTTAAGCAGCAAGGAATCTCAATCCTTTTATGCCGGACTGGGAAGGTAAATGGATTTTGTGTTTTTAGATATAGAATTGGAAATTAAACCAAGAAATGTTTTAGTGGATCATCTATTGGTGTGTTTAAGCATAGGTACTATCCACCTATATCTTTTCTTGACGGTGATAGTCATACTCATTGGTATTTTGTTATATCTTAAATATTATATTTAAATGTTCGTGTTATACGATTGCCGATACGCTATTAAGTTTGTTATACTATGAAATATGGAACAACTGTCTCAGATTATGGGCGACTGTCCTTTATTTTTATGCTTCGGTTCTATATTGCTTGCTCAAATACTATCAGAACGAATATGTTTCAATATGAATGTTTTATTTTGCACGGTTTGATTATTCCAAAAAAGTCAATGTAGTATTCAATTTACGGACTCCAGACAAGTGTCAAAAGAGATAAATTACACAACAGCCGACGCTATCTTAAGGATAAATTAGGTGTTAATTCATGAAAGGGCGATTTCTAATTAGATTAACCACTATAAATCGTAATTCGTTTGCGGCATTTATGTGTTAATTCGTTTATTTGATAGTTGCGATGATTTCACTGACTCGCTATCAAACGGAAATCTTGGATGTGCTGAGCGACTGGTTCATTCGTTTTCGTTTGTGGTTTACAAGATTTGTGTGGCTATTTTTGTGATTCCGTCTACATTCATTTGGTACTCAGTTGTTTCCTCTATTTGTTGTAGCGACTGGTGCATTAGTTTAGTCTGTGATTTAAATTTGTGTTGCTGTTTTTGTGATTTCGTAAGTCACATAGGATGAAGAGAAGTATTATTCTTTTCATAAATTTAAGACTTTTCATATCCAACTTTTTTCAAATCAAAATTTCATTACTTTCGATTTACATTCATTTTCCGTTGAGAATCAACGGGCACTCCGCTAGTATATAATAAATCTGTAGAGGGGGTCGTGTCTGTACATTGATCCGATTTCAAAAAAAGTTGTATTGCTGGATACTGGGGTTGTTCCCGAGTCCGAAACAGGTTTTAGAAATTTTCATGTCTGTCTGTCTGTCTGTCTGTCTGTCTGTCTGTCTGTCTGTCTGTCTGGATGTTACAGCATCACTCAAAAACTATCCGACCGATTTTGTTGAAATTTGGTATGATGGTCATTTGTCATCCGGGGAGTGACATAGGCTACCTTTTATCCACCTAGCTGTCCCCAGTTCGTCCCCAGTCGGGGTCAAAAATCTATTTCACGCTATAACTCTAAAGTTAATTATTTATAAAATTTCAAAATTTGTACGATATTAAAAGTCTCCCTAGCGCAAATGATAGGCTAATTTTTGTTGACCCAACTGTACTCGGTTCGACTCCAGAGGGTCGAATAGTTTCCATAAGAAATACATGGGAAGACATTTTTATCATTTGCACGGTACTTTTCTTTAATAAAATTAAATTAGAAATAATGGTCCTTTGAAACTTAAACTAACACCAAAACAAAGGAAATAGAATAAAGTTTTTTATTTTGGTCGTAGAATATTGCTTTCACTTCGAAGTTGAGAGAATTAGTAAGTTAAATACGAAAATTTTATGAGAATCTGATATTCTAAACAACCCGTCGTCAAGGCCAATCTCGATATCTTTAAATTCAAATTCGTTAGCATTAGCACATCATCAACAACCAAGCTTTGTTTATAGCAACACCAATGTTTGTTGATTCTTTACGTGAAATGAATGGTCATCGTCGTATTAAATGAATCAAAAGGAAAAGGTGCGAAATGACCTCAGCTGTGGAGCACCTTCATAATTACTACTACTACTACTTAAATTAATCTTCTTTCCTCATATAAAGTAATTATATCTTCTTAGCTCGGTAAGTTGATAACTTTCTCATTCTTATTTTCCGCTCTAAATAATAATCGTTTTATTTAGCGTCCCGCTGTGAATTTAATCTTTAACGCTGAAGAATAAATCAATCAAGATATTTGAAATATCCCTGAATTCAGTGATTGCTTCCACTGAAGTGTCAATAATTGGGCTTAATAAGCAGCAAGGAATGACAAGCCTTTTATAGCTGACTTGAAAGGTAAACGAATTTTGTACTTTTAGATATAGAATGGGAAATTAAACCAAGAAATATTTTATTGGATCATCTATTGGTGTGTTTAAGTATAGTTACTGTCCACCTACATCCACCTACTCGATATCTTTAAATTAGAATTTAAATTCGTTAGCATACGCGCGACTGCAACAATCAAGCTTTGTTTATAGCAACGCCAATATGTATTGATTATTTACGTGAAATTAATGTGTATCGTCGTATTAAAAGAATCTTCTTTTCTCATATAAAGTAATTATATCTTCTTAGCTTGGTAAGTTGATAACTTTCTCATTCTTAATTTCCGATCTAAATACTAATTGTTTCATATAGCGTCCCGCAGTGCATTTAATGAATCAATCAAGATCGTTGAAATACCCCTGAATTCAGTGATTGCTTTCTTTGAAGTGTTAAGAATTGGAATTTAAGCAGCAAGGAATCTCAATCCTTTTATGCCGGACTGGGAAGGTAAACGAATTTTGTGTTTTTAGATATAGAATTGGAAATTAAACCAAGAAATGTTTTAGTAGATCATCTATTGGTGTGTTTAAGTATAGGTACTATCCACCTATATCTTTTCTTGATAGTGATAATCATACATATTGGTATCTTTTAATATCTTAAATAATATGTTTAAATAAAATCGTGTTAAGCGATTGCCGATACGTTATTAAGTATTTTAGACTATAAAATATGGAACACCTCTCTCAGATTATGGGCGACTGTCCTTTATTTTTATGCTTCGGTTCTATGCTGCTTGCTCAAATATTATCAGAACGAATATGTTTCAATATGAATGTTTTATTTTGCATGGTTTGATTATTCCAAAAAAGTCAATGTAGTATTCAATTTACGGACTCCAGACAAGTGTCGAAAGAGATAAATTATACAACAGCCGACGCCATCTTAAGGATAAATTAGGTGTTAATTCATGAAAGGGCGATTTCTAATTAGATTAACTACTATACATCGTAATTCGTTTGCGGCGTTTATGTGTTAATTCGTTTATTTGATGGTTGCGATGATTTCACTGACTCGCTATCAAACGGAAATCTTGGATGTGCTGAGCGACTGGTTCATTCGTTTTCGTTTGTGGTTTACAAGATTTGTGTGGCTATTTTTGTGATTCCGTCTACATTAATTTGGTACTCAGTTGTTTCCTCTATTTGTTGTAGCGACTGGTGCATTAGTTTAGTCAGTGATTTAAATTTGTGTTGCTGTTTTTGTGATTTCGTAATCACATAGGATGAAGAGAAGTATTGTTCTTTTCATAAATTTAAGACTTCTCATATCCAACTTTTTTCAAATCAAAATTTCATTACTTTCGATTTACATTCATTTTCCGTTGAGAATCAACGGGCACTCCGCTAGTCATTAATAATTGAATCAAAAAGCTAGGTGAGCGTACCAAGAAATTAGAATCAAAAGTGTCTACATTATACCTAGCGACGCTGGTATAATGTAGACAGTAGGCATGTAATTGTATTCTCACTTCGTCTACATTTTCGTCGAAAATTCAAAATACGATTGAAGCACGAAAACGATAGTTTAATTTTGTCGTTTCATTGTGGCAAAACAGTTTGATTGATCTCAGCCTTTGAGTAAAACTATTTTATATTTATAATGTATTTAATGAAATTTACGTCAAAATACTCCTTGAAATTGATTCCTTCTGCTATTACGAAATAAAAATTAAAGTATTTTGTCAAATACGCTAAACTATATCGATTATCGTATTGGATTTACGAATAAGATTTCATACATTTTCCAATGAACTTAAAGACTGAAGAACTACGCATATTTCATGGACTACCAGATTAATACATCAATTATTTCAAAATTATTTATTGTATGTTTGTAAAGGAAATTTTGGATCACGGCTGTTCATGAATTAGATTAGATTAGAGGTTTAAAATCTCCAAAAACTGTCTTTGTCAGCGTTCCTCTTCTTACTTCCTGATAGTTGGAGAAAGCAAAAATTCTTTCCTTCCTTTCTCAGACTACCGGGAAGTAAGTGGAGGAACACTGACAAAGATGGCCTTTGGACATTTAATATGGTAAGCTTTCTAGTTATTTCAATACAAAAGTAGACTTATTTAATATATTACACCTCTGAACATTCAAAAATATATATTTTCGTAGGTGAAGTTAGCATGCGATTATGCATTAAGCTACCTCTAAACACAATATGTTATATGTAAATAGATAATAAAATTGTGCACTTTTATACGAAGTAAAACATTTTTAATAAGACCCATTTTGACCAAACGCTTGAAAAGTAGGAGATTAAACGACACGGAATCAGGCGTAACTTTGTGGTAATTATTACTTCTAACAAAATTTAGTTTAGTTAAAAGTTTTCTCACTAAGGATTTTATTAGGAGATTAGGTCATTCAACTCCTTCTCAAATGGTAACCAATAGCTAAGCCAATAACGATAAGTGCTATTAAAGCTTAAAACATTAAGAAAGCGTATGAGACGCTTAATTAAAATTCTCGCTGTTAGATATGGGTTTGAAAAATGAAAAAAATAAAGCTGTTGAATTAGTTTTAAGAATGTTGCTGTAGCTCTCAGTCAATACCCCGAAGATCTCACCGGAGTCTCCTACATAAGTATAGTGAATCTGCGTAAGAATTCAAACGCCAAGAGGGTGAAATCATCTTCAAAAGAAGGACGTAATGACTGAGGAAACTATCTGTTGAACCTGTTATTGAATCTGTTGAACCTCAGTGGCAGAACAAAATCACCACTCCAATACGCGGCGTGCTCGCCTGAGGTTATGTGCCGTTCGATTCACTTATTCGCAGATCTGACATGCTTAGCGATTTTTCACGGGATGGAAATCGATTATGAAGGCATACTGTTTAGTTATCGAAGCGTCCCCGAGAGGGAGTTTGGATAAGAGGGTTTCATTGCCACGGTTAAGGGAAAAATGCTCCACCCCTCCAAATTGCATGTTAACCTTTGGAAAGCGGTCCGCAAACGCCGCCAAGGACTTTTTCTTGGACCAGTGCATGAGTCGCCTCAATACAAGGCTGAGATACACATCCGTTAAGACAGCAGTGGATAAGTTAATCAACTTCAATCATTTCGGCTACAACTTGCGATCTTACAGATTTTGTAACTAAATGCTGCGAATTTCTTCCTACGAATAATAACGTATACCTGCAGTTCTGTATGAATACTATCGGCTTCGTTCGTATTGCCACTTAAGATGCTTACGAAGCAGATGCCATATTTTACGAAAATTCGTAACCTTCATAATGAATAAGAAACAGTCGAATGAATAGTTGGATTGCATGATCTTAATAAAATTACCTAGACTATACAACATGCGGAAACCAATTTCTAGGTCATAAAAGGGCTAAGGGTGTTTTGGGACAATGAGAAATACCTGATGAATTCAAATTTCATTCCATTTGGCGGTAAAAAACTGAAATGACCTTGAATATATAAGGTTTAATAATATCCATTGAGCTTTCGTAACGCTTTCAATTATTAATCCTATATCATAAATTATCCTTATTTCTTTTCACAGCACTCTTCTCTTAATTACAATAACCTCTTTTTTTAAGTATGTTTTAACAAATTCTTTCAGTGTTAATGCTTCAGGTTTTCTACTTTAAACGTGGCGTGAAATACGAAGAGTGGTAACATTTCAAAGTTTGCAATCCAAAGAAAGAATAATCCCTCGGTAATTTGAGATCTCGTAAGCCTTTGTGATTTAGTATACTTTGTTTTTGAAAATGTATAGAGATATATAAAACATATTTGATATTTTTTCTTGAACATAAAAATTCACATTATTTTATGAAAATGGCATATTTTGTTACCAGCTAATCGAAACAGTAGCATTCACTACATTTACGTAGTAACATAATTTAGAAGTTAGTTACCTTGAGAGACTTTCTGGGAAGTAAAAAATAGAAAAGAAATTTCAGGAATCAACACAGCGCAATGAAAGTTAAGTAAATATTCAAGGAAGCAAGGAAATTCGTTCATTTATTTCATTCATATATAATACTCATAAGGCTGCCTATAAAAACTTTTTATGATCACGAAAAAGCAATAAAACAGACATAATGATATAAATTTGTCTTCAAGGGAGTAAGAATTTAATTACAAGATTTTAAGAAGCTTAGTCATAACAATTTAAATGGTGGTAATTGCTGTACTGAATTATTTACAGATTTATTAAAGAAAATTCCTTTTACAAACATCATGTTAATATTTACATTTATAACTAACTACCTGGCATTAAATTCAAAAATTTATATAGAGTTCAATAACAGTTGATATGAAAATTGTTTACAAATATAAAATTATTTCTTTTGAATCGTTGAATATATACCAGTTTCTTTACCTCACGTCCCAAGAAAATTACCTTCGTGAGACAGTTTTCTTTGAATTTACCTTATATAAGATTTATAGAAAACTAATCAATCACGTTGATTAAATATGGTTGCGAAAGGTTACACCATCAACTTACAAAGTGAATATTCTACAAAAAGCTTAATTACCAAGGATTTAAAATAGACATATAAAATCAAAAGAGACTCCGACTTCTTGTCAACGTTTTCCCTCTCGGTAATTAAGGGAAATGCATTGCCCATTGTGATGCATCGTGACGGTGCATAATGTTATGCAGCTCCCGAACACCTATCATTCAGAATGGATTTCACTGCTCAAAGAGGCGTGTCTCGTGTACTGACATTAATTCCTTGCGTGATAATCTCTTGTCATGATTGTGTGATATCGGTAATCTAATTTCAATGGACCTTTCTGGAGCCGCGAACAAGAATGGCATCCAGGAAATATAAATTCAACTGTCAATGCAAGCCCAAGAAAGAATCTATTTATAAAGGCATGATTGGAAGATTTTTCGAGATGGATGTGGGGAAGTCATAAACTTGAGAGGCATTTTCTATCATGTGCACTGGAAACAAAATCGTCCAGAAAAGGGGGTTTGATTAATTACGCCCCAACAGTTAACACACTAAAACAGCCTGATGGTAAGAATTCAATCCACAATTCAGGAAGTAAGTTTATTTGGTATCTTAGCGTTAAGAGAAAAATCATTATCGACCCTAAGTATACGCAACTAACGCATACGGTGAAGATTAATAGGGTGTAATTAATTTGAAACCCACCGTTGGCAATAAAATCGAGATTATTTTCCTTTCTTGTAAATTAGATATTAGTTTAGAGGTGTTTATTGGTCATGTCATATTTGTTTAGAAGAGAAATTGCGTTGTGCTCCATTTAAAGAATTATATCAGGGTTTAGTATATACATTTTATTTGGTTCTCATTTCTTCTCAAATTCTAATATGTTAAAAAAAATGTTGACAATATATCCTTAAAAGGACTGACAATATTTATTATTCGTGATCAGAAAAATCTGTTTTTGAAGTGCGGTTATGAGGTTGGGGATTCCCTCATCAGCTGTTTCATTGAACATAAATTTTACTTGTGACTTGAAAGTTGAAACGTAAGCACATTCTTCAACTTTGGCAGGATAGCAGTTTTTGAACATTGTTGATCACTTTTCCAGTTTATTTTGGAAAATAAAAGTAAAACACTAAAGCTGCGGATACTTCAGATGCCAAGATCAAGTTTTAGTATAGCTCGCATCTTAGAAAGGCGGTTGGAGACACTGTACAAAAAGGTATCGCCAATATTGAAATTATTCCTCGATATTAAAGATGATGCGTCGGATTCGCTCCAGGTATTCTACCATTTATTGAAAGGAAAAATCCAGCGATCGAAATAAAGTAAGCGGGAAAAGTGTAGGATTCAGAAAGAGAAAGAATGAGCGAACCGTGGGAGAGCAAGAAAACAGATGAAGACGTTTAAGAGATTGAACTCGCCTCTCAAAGAGAAGGTCGGGTACGCATCGTATGGTAAACAGCATTTGCATATCCTTTAATATTTCCCTCGTGCTTCCAGAGGCACGCCCCATGCCGTCTGTGTCGTGAACGCAGAATTAAGAACTCATCCATATTGAGGTCAACCTTTGAATGCGGGATCTTTCTCTTCCTTTCTCTCTAAGAAACTCTCATTAGAAAATAACTCATAACACGGGAGGGGCATGCGACGAATTTAATGGCTGAGCCAAGACCTACAATCGCAGATCATCCGGTGCTGTAATGCCACCATTTACTGCCAAAGTGGGAAGAAGCGCCTGCTGTTATTCTGGATGGTAGTGGAACGAAAGCGAGATGCAAATGAAATTAATGTGAAATTTATGTGTATATCTTATGGTAGTTATTTCAAGTAACCTGATGTTAAACACAGGAAATATTTGCTTAACTCCGTTTGATAATCCCCTTTCGTTACACACTGAAAATATTAACATTGTTATTTAGCTCTTAGCATTCGATAGTGACAAAGAATTAGTTGTTATATAGCGGAAAAATGCGTACTTAAACTATAACTGACCTCTTCGGAGTTCTGGGTTAAATACTACGATCTGGGTCAGCTCAAATTTTATTTTCGGTGTTTAACATTAGATATTTTTTCGGAAAAATCAAGAATAAAACTTCATCTGCAAAGAAACCGGAAATATTTGAGTTCGAGCGGTGTTTCTCGATAGCCAACTGCGTTCACCTAGTAGGGTGGAAAGGGTCTCGGCTTCGATATCCAGAGGGAGCCCACAGTTGCAAATGAAGCACTTTCCGAAATACTACTACTATAACTAGTCCAAGTCACGCCGAGGTTATTTAATTCCGATAATATTTGTGACTTTTTGTTTAGCCTACTATCATTAAATAAATAATCATGACCTTCTTTCTTTCTTCTATACATATAAAGGATAAAACTAAAGAAATTTCGGGTACTCTATCGTCTACGGTTCACTAGTTGTTTACGGTATTCAAAGTTACATACTCACATGTCGGAGGAAATAATAGTTTAACTGTATAAATAATTTTTGAGTCCCAAATTAAATATATTGCGAAATAAATTAACATTTTGGGGTCTTACTGCTTACAACGGTGAATATTTCCGGGAAAAGGCAAGTGTTAATGTGATCAATTATTCCATGCATTCTCTCTGAAATCGAACCTCTAAGAAGAAAACAGGTTCTGAATCAATAAATAATTCTTCATTAAAAAATATTTTGTAGATGAGTTATTGCTTTACTTAAGCAATGGAGAGCGTAATAGATGTTTTCACAAGCTTGATTTTATAAATTTAATATTAGACTGAGTTTCTAAATATAAGTTTCCTCTGGGTGCACTTACTTATATACTCATACTTTTAAGGGGTTAGGTGTAAGAAGAGACTTAATAGCCTCATTCTCGCCCTGAATAAAGTCCTTTATTATTATTATTATTATTATTATACTTTTAATCACACTAAACCGCGAATATGTTGTAGGATACAGAATATATTAAGATTTCTAAAGACAAAAACAACAACTTCATCAAACAATGTTCATTATTTTATGTTAAAAAAAGCATTTTAGACTAGAACATTTCAAAAACTAAACACAAAGGTTAATCTGAAATGTCCATTTATTTAGATATATCGAATCGAAAACAAGAGCAAAGTTTGCTCAATAGTATGTTTAACAAATTGATGAGCTAATTGATTAGTTAAGCGACACATATTTCATATTTAATTCATTTACACTACGCTTACTATATTTTTTTAAAGTGAACTTCTACGTAGGATATAAATTCGAAATGGGTATTGGGAATCTATTTCGATAAAGGCTTACTTTATTTATTTGGTGAATTCACTCCGATAAAAGATATTCTACTCAGCAGTAATCCTGGCAAAACATTGAAACCCCATCATCGATAAATTAGAATCTCTCTATGGGGTCTCATTGGAGAGCACCAGAATGCAACAAAGGGTTTCCTTGGAAAACGATGCAACGCTCCTTATTAGGCGACCGTCGCCAAGCGAAATGCATTTGAGATAGGAATGTCTTCTCTGAAAGAAATTGGAGCAATTCTCAGTTCTTGTCAGCGCACATTTGAGTCGCCTTAAGGTCGGCCACGTGGGCGATTACACAGGGAATCCGAGCGTCGATATTTCAGTTTGAAGGAAAGATAAATCTGATTGGGTAATTGCGATCTTTATTCCATCGAAACCCATGAGTCTCAAGGTTTCGCTCTTTTCAAAATATTCACAATAGGTCCCGGAATGTAACTCGAAGTTCTGTGTGAATTTTCAGCAGTGCTAACAAAACGAACGATGCCATCCGTTTAGTAAATCAATAGGGTAAAGCAAGAAAAACAGCTTTGTCTGTTCTTTGTGAAAAACAGAAATAAACCTTCTCTCTGGGGAATGACACAAAGGAGATGGGGAATAAATGAACAGTGTATTTTTATCCTTATTTTTTAGTAGGGTGGATCATGATGTGTGTGTTATATAATAGTATATGATAATTTTATTACATTACATTTTTCTATCAATAAAATGGTAATACTAGTGCTAACTGAACGATTGCTAAGGGAAAAATATTAAAACACGTGCTTAAAAAGTACAAAAAAGTTTTTTGTGTTGAATCTAACAAACGACATACATTCAGCAAGTGTTAATTTCAATGATGTTTTGGTCCCACAAAAACATATATATATATATATGTATGTATTTATAAATTTTATTTACCACATAAATCCTTCTGCTAAAAACAACGTTAAATTGTTATTAATAACATTTATTTTCTTTAATGATCATGAAAGTTTCTAGAAACAGCATAAGAGTCTTCCTTATTATTAAATAATGTGGCGTAAATACTTGATCATTTACACCACAATAAAGTAATAAAAAGCAATTAAAATATTAATAAATTTAAATAAATAATTTTCTTTTATCTTTGCGGATATTTCCCAAATTAATGAATCGACAGTTGTTTGGATATAGCCACAACTTAATTACCATTATTAATTTATTGCTGATAAAATACATACTGAAATGTTAACATATGTAAGAATTTTTGAGGAAAAAATTAATAAGGTGACAAAACGGTAGCGGAATGGTTAAAAATTTTAAATTCGATGAATGCATCTGTGGGCGGAGAGATAAACTTAGCTTTCAATTATCGCGCAAGAAAACTCGTAGCAATTTCATTGCGACTTGTATGTAAATCGCCGTTTGTTCCACCATTCGAATTAATAAGCAGCGCTTCTGTATGATGGACCTCACTTGAGAAATCACCAAACACATTAGCATCGGCAGTTGACTTTGATGTATTCAAATGTGAGCAAATTACATATGATTCGTAATGAGCTTCGCATCCTCACGAACAATCGCCGATCTCCCCTTCGATACGACCGAGCTTCCGTTCGACCGAACTATCAACTTCATCAACTATCACTTATCAACAATCAAAAAAGCAGCTATTTTGCAATACTTTGCCTCAAAGTTATTCCAACTGTATATCCTATCGTAGCTGAAAAGTCACATTAATTTGTAAAACCTGCTCTCGCTGTGTGAGAATATCACTCAAGAGAAACACGACTTAAAACAAAGAAATTGAGCATCGGATGGCAAGGTTCCAGCTGTAACGGATGTGCTTTAAACGCATCCAGCTGAAGAACTCGACGTCAAAGGAGATCCTCAGTTGATTCGCGACATTAATTCGATATATAACCGCAGACGAGAATGGGTTTGGAGCATGAATACAGCGAGCTTCTTCGCCCAGTTCGAGATATTAGCGAAACGCTTAATCTTCGAAATAATCAATCAAAGATCCTAACGAATATGCTGAAGGCATTTATGAATGTGTTTGAATTTTGTTAATTGATTTTCCTCGTTATTCATTTCGGATCATTATTTTGAAGAATTATCGTTTCACTGCCGCTTCACAAAGAGAATATGACACGGGTAAATCGCAAGAAATAGAAACTGACAAATACGCGTTGCTAAGGAGAGGTGAAATATAAATAACTGAACGGTCTATACCTTATTGGTACTTTGTACTATGAGCACCCTATAGTAAAATCTTGAATAAAGAAAATGAACTCCATTGGTATTCCAAATACCGGTCATATTCTGCAATTTGAACTAAAAACCACATTCATTTGTAAAACAAAATAGAAAAAAACAATGGTCAAAAAGGAAAAATAGCGAAACACGTAAAATATAAAGGACAAATGAAAATGTTACTTGATAGGAAAGTTAGATGACTGAATAAGTGGTTTTTTTTCCAATGTGCTCTCAAGCAAGAAAAATTGGGTGTGTCGGTTGTAACGCGTGAGTTAGGCGAATGTAGCTTGGATGATTTATATGAAAAACAAGGGAAGAGAAACACGGAATCGAATAAAAATGGTTTTATTTATAATGAGCCTTAATTTTTCCTTTCGACAGGCTTATGAACTCAAAATTAATTAATGAGTCTTCCGAAAGATCTTAATCTGCATTCAAAGTATTACTATGTTTTATTGTCCACTAGAAGTTGTCTTTCGAAATTCCATTCAATCATCTTCTCTTTCATAGCTTCAAATGACTTATCCCACACGTAAAGCTTAGCCTCGATTGTGATATTCACAAGTTTACATAAATATCACATGCCGATCAGACGTGCCATTTATTGTTTCTCATCTGTCCCCAAAAATTTTCTTTGTGTCTTGGACAGGTTTTGATGCTTCGCCATATTTATTCAGGGCATAGAATTGAAATCAAGGATGAACTTCCACCGACGAATTAGACACGCAAAAATTATAATAGATTCTCATCGTCCGTTTGATAATATTTTATGTCTCCAGAATACTTGCATTGTTATTTTCGAAAATAATTCACTTTTTAAGAGAAAGAACAAATCATGATTAATTTCCTTTATTTGAGAGGGAAAAGGATACATAACATTTTTGTAGAAATTGGCTAAATTACTATTTGCAATCATCGTCCTAATACTATGCATAAAAATTTTCTTTGGAAAAGTTCGTTTTCACCAAGCAAATAAGTATCACAACATTAGATAGAAAATTGTTATTGGTGCGAATAATGAAGAGGTAAAAGAGTATTCACGGATATTTTTTTATATTTTCCCAGTAAACGCACAGGAGTTTGACCTTAATTTCTTGGGGGAGGGCGGAGGTTTCGTTAACCATTATACCCTGAGAGTACCATTACCATGCAGGGCATAAAGACGTTATGAATACAAGGAGACACCTAATTACTTATTAGTATACGATTGTTACTAAATTTCCTCGTTATAATATTACTCAAATCGAGAATAGGTTTTCAATATACAATTATTAACAAAATATTGCAATTACAATGTTCACTACTAATAGTGTACGACATAAGTTGCATCATATGTGGTCCAGGATATCGAGAACACCTCTAAACCAAGGCCAATGAATCAAAAGCTAGTCACCACAACAATTCTAAGGTCCTAAAAAAAGGTGTATTCCATTTAAAGATTCCGCAGAATTACCAAGGAGACATCCCGTCCAGGTTCGCAGCCGAATGAAGGCAGACAGGAAAAAAGGTACAAGATACGGTCGCGAAAAAGGTCACTTGAGCACTGTCATCTCTAAACAGAGAGATCTTCGAACAGAAGGGTGCGGGTATTTGTCACAGACTGATGGGAAAGAATCGTAGGTTCTCCAAAACCGGAAATTAGATCGAGTTTGAAAAGGTCAAGAAACAGCTTCCGCGTTGACCAGAAGAAAAAGGAAGATCGTCTTGCGAAAAGATGGTATTTACGCACGGGGTGGGCGCATGGTCTGGACGAGGTCTCCTGCTTCTGCGTCTTAGGCTTTTGGTGATCGATGAATCCTCAATGGGTCGGACGAGTTTCGATTGAAACGAGGAAGTCAAACTCGTCCATGACGTAGATCATGTCCACGCCCCCGAATTCCTCAAAAACCGAGCATTAATGAAATCCTCGATGCGCACGCATTCGAGGGAGTTAATTCCGTCCTGAATATTAAGTGAGCTGAAGACGTAAACTGCGGGACCTTTCGGAAGGAAAATATGCGACGAATAGGTTCAGCGTACACAGAGGAAGTTCGGTGGGTATTAACAGAATATGAGACATAAAATATCTCGGGGTAGCTCTGAATTGCTTTAAGGTTGCTTAACTGGAAAACTGGCGAATTTATAATGCATAATTGAGAGTTCTAAGAAATTGAGAGATGGAGGAAATCAAAATGAGTTTGGCCTCTAACTCAAGGAGACCATATAAGGGTGAGTTTTTGGATGGAAAAACCACGTGAAGAAATAACCGTTTTATTCCCCGAGGAAAAATGATGATATATGACCAGTTGTTTTTGCCAGCATTTTTAATGGGAATTCGGAGGTAATATGAATTTTAAGGTGATTTGTTTTGATGAAATGTTAACATTTTCAAATTTCATCATTCTTTCTAGAACGAATTCTAGATTATAACAAAAACTACTTCTTTGAAATTGATTGACTATTCAAAGTGGTTATAGTTACCAACTTTCAATAAATAAATTAGGAACGAAGTAATTTAGTTTTACTACGTTTAAATTAGCAATAAGCTTATGAAAGAGAATTGTAGCTTGAGAAAGGATTTCTAGAACTCCTGGTAAATATATAACTGAATCAGGGTACAATATTTAATGAAAGGGTTACTGAATGGGTTTCCAACCCTGAGGATTACAGTGGTGATGCCGTTACTACTCTATGAAGAAGTTAACAGATAGTAAAAACTTTCAAAGCTATTATTAATTTCAATTAAGTATTGATGGTGATAAAAATACCCAAAAGAAACTAAGCTTTTCAGAGAATTACAGCCCTTCTATCAACTAATGAGTAGTTTTGTTATCTAATAAGAAATCTCTACGGCTCTTAACGCTTTGATATACATTAAGTATAATAGGTTTTATTGATAAAATATTACCTTTACTCTGAAACTCAATAAATAGTTAACCCAAACTAAATTCATCTTTCATTCAAATGGGGATGCATTCAATTAGCCGTATGGAAACGTATTACGATGTAAAAAGTGCTGATTTTCAAGAGAATCTCAGACTAAGGGAAAAATAATTTTCTTTTTTTTAATATTTGTTATGGTAATCATTAAAGTTATTCTTAAATATCGAAAGAGCAAATCAAAGCAAAAGAGCATCGAAAGATACCATATCCAGTGCCTTTCTCTCTCACAAATGATTGACACGAAAAACCGTATGTTGGCTTTCTTATCCCTCATAAATCTTTCAGAATTAAAGTATAATTTGTTCCGAAGAACAATTAAAATCATATGGTATCCAAGGCTATACAATAGCAAAGGTAAATAAACTGCCCACCATCATCCACCAATAACCAAAGAACAAAAATTCTTTTTTCGAGATTTTTTCTACATCAACTCTGACTTTCTTTACGGCACTTCTTATACCCTTTTGTCACTATCATACAATTGGTCAGACAAACGCTCCACGTCTTCAATTCCGCCCAATCACTACATCCAAACAATGCGAATGTCCGAGATGGCGTCCCAATGGTGCCCACCTACAGACTTGTGAGATAGTATGTTACCGCGTAACAATAAACTGGGCGAAATTATATGAAAATGGCCCCGCACCAGTTATATTTATGGTAGCTTTCCGGCGGAAAAGATACGACGTTGCATTTGTGTGTCATACTGCAAGGCTGCGTCACAATCGAGTGCAGCGCCAACTGCCTCCGTAATAAAGAACCTAACGAAGGGTAATAAAAAATAAATCGAATTACACGGTGCCAGGTTGAATTATTTTATCGGGAGTTAATTGATTGTCTCGATACTTTACCGTCGGTTATTTATTATACAGTTTCCAGGCTTCCGTCCTTTAAATCTTTCGACGCGGGGGATTTTTTTGTCTCACCAAAGTTTTCACCTAAAGCTACACATTCGGGGTGGCATTGAAGAGGTTATTAATTATATAGGCGAGCTTAAAATATATCCGCCCCAGAAATTAATGGTTCCATCCCAAACCAGTGGTTCAATTCGTATAAAAAACCTCGATTCGTGCTGACTCATTCCTCCTCTTCCCTCGCAGATATTTTAATCGCTTGATTGGTGATACATTCTGATCTCAACGAAGATCCGGATAGAAAAAAACGTTAAAAAATGTGTTAAATATTTTTTTACTTAATTCAGGGGCTACGAGGCATTTTCTGTACGCGTACCATGGACAAAAATCGAAAGGAATCCTTGAAATGTATTCCTCAGATTAGAATGGCTCTATGAAATCATTCTAATTTTCTGTTATATTTGAATTTTACTACTGGCGATATTTTAATAAGATTCGTATAATTAATCATCCATTATTTATCTAGAATTTTAAAAAGTCCCTTGTAGTTTTCTGTTTTATCTTTGGTTAATTATTTTTCTTCCCTTCCCTATTATATATTCATTAAAACTGGACTACTGTGGTTTACTACGTAAGAAAACGAAAATATGAAAAACATGAGAAGAATTAAAAAAATAAGCTTCGGCTTTTCACCATAAAAATTGAATAGAATAAGTTTTTTGAAAAATAGGAAATCTTGCCAATAGGAAAGAGAAAGTATCAAGAGTCCTTCGAAAATTATTTATTCAATTTATTTGCGAAAATCTCAGAAATCAGTTTCTGCTACCATACTCTGATGAATGGAATATTTTCATTTGCCATGTGGTATAGGACAGAGAAAAATGTATCTTTCAGTTTCTTTTGTTCCAGTCTTGATCATAGCTGTGATAAATTGAAAGCTACAGAGATATGAGTGAATAATTGCACGATATGCCAAGAAAATGGTTCTCGTAGAGTCAGTGCTTCACTTGCGTGGACATGTTCTGATTATAGCATTCTGGCTCAGTGAGGAAGACAATGGCAAACTGCCTCACTCCTCATCCTACCTAGCAAACCTCATTCCTATGTGCAAGCTCTTAGTAGCTTATGCCGGAGGGGACGAGGTACTAACCGGCCTTCGGGCTAAATTCTCTACTGACTCGGAAATCAGCTCCAGAAGCTAAGAGTAGAACCATAGAGTAAGGATATAGAGGGCTAACCTTATGGGAGAAAGTGTCCCAACCTTTTTTTCTTTCGCCTAACCGCCACAAGATGTCTTAGGCGGCGTTTTTCGTCCTAAGGATCAAGAACAAGCTTGTCGTTTACCCTCGTTCACGCTGGTTGCCTCCCCTCCGCTCGCTCCCCTCTTTTGGAGGGGAAAGGGAAGGAAGGTTTCGCGGAATTAAATATAACTTGATAGTTATTATATTAGTTTGCTGAAGTTATTTTAAAGTAAGCATTCGAGATTCTGTTATCTTTGCGGGAACAACGGTACAACTCTGATTTCAATGACGTCGTTATCTCCGAAGTTAGCGATAGTTTACAAAATTGTGTATAACTATAGCAAATTTGGTGAAAAATAAATTATTTTCACTTAATTATACTTCCAATATTATTATCTTCTTTGCATCCAAAATTCAATTTGTAATAACGAAAAGTAACTTTGTGACAATCGGAGAAAGTTGAGCAACCGAAATTTACGCGCCAAAATTGAGTGCTTTTCTCAAACAAATTGCAGTAAAAAAACAGTAACGGCGATTAGAAATTTGAAATTTAAGTTAATTAACGTAGAAATAAATATTCTATGAAATTAAAATCACATGGTGAAAATCCATCTACTCTACTTGAAGTTGTTGCGTCTCAAACTCGAGACACTGGACATTTTTGCAGACTACATCTGGTTACATAGCGGGTGTATAGGCGAAATATAGCCAGTTTTAGCGATGAAGAGCTCGTAATTCTTGGTAGTTCTATTAACAAGTGTTTTCTATTGAAACAAATAAGTGAAAGCGAGTGTCTTGTACATCCTGTCTTAAAATTAAAGTTTTCGCGTTTTGAGAGATATACTGGTAACTTTTTTCTTGATGTCATCAATTCCGGAAAAAGATTAGTGAATCAATAGTTCATAACAAATATTAATTTTTTATCTCAGTCCTTAACCGCTTCCCTGACGGATTTTTTCGAGTAAATCTTCAAAATCAAGACACATTTTTTTATTTGTTATTTTAAATTTACATATAAATTTGAGTAATTAAATGAAGGAAATTATAATTTTAAACAATAATTGCTCCAAATATTTAAACTTAAAAAAAATGGCAATTTTTTACATACTTTCCTTTTTTTAACACCAAAACTGGAATATAAATTGGTTTTATAAGGAAAAAAGTAGTTACACATAATATAGATATAAAAAATAATATTGATTAACATTTCCATTACTTTATGAATTTGGATTCGTATGGTAATCCCGAAAACACGGTGTAATACAGAGCGCGACATGGCAATCTGGACAATTATATCTAGTTTCCTTCCGCTTTCTTTTTCCACTAGCGTCTCTTTTTCTTGAGCACATAAAGCACTGCTTGCTTACATTCTTCCTATTCTCTGTAGGAGGATATACTTTTATAAAATGTCTCTCTGTTAGGCGGCGGGGTTGTGGTGTCGCGAGTGGTCGACCAACTTTTGGTGAAGTAATGTTCGAAAAGTTCGCGTCGATTATTTCCTCGATCAGATTCAACCGGTGGTCAAGTTGCACTGTTCTTCCTCATTTTCTTACGGTAGCAAGCATAAGAATTCCTCCATCAAATGAAAAAATATTATTTGTAATATTTTCCCCCCTCTTTCTAGGGATCGGCTAGTCCGCTAGATCCTGGTCAACTCGATCAACCCCTCCCATAGTGTCATTGTAATCTATTACAATTTTCGGCTTACTTTCATTTCACCCCTTTATTCCACATTCACCATTTATCCACTATGTATGAAAGAAAGCAAGGTCACATCTTTCCTATCCTTCCATCAAAGTACTAATATCTTCCCCTTTTGATACGCGGAAACTTCACCTAAGATACGGACTACGCAGAAACCACCTTTTTTTTCAATTTTTTCGTTTTCATCGCCAATGGCATTCCTTTTCTTGTTTTCTTCACTGTTCCGTACGTGTCCGAAGATCGAGAAATCAGTATTTCAGCCAGTTCAGGTGACGTAAAAAAAATTGTCCGTCGTTAGACAGTACCCTTTATCAAACAGTGGCTCCATCAATGACTTCACCACCTGACTTGACATCAAAAGCTTTTCGGTTTCATTGCCCCAAATCGTTCCTTTCCCTGTGTAGATAACAGTTGACCACACGTAACCACTCTTGGATTCACATGGCATGAAAGTTTTCATCCAAAATCTTGCTCTCTTTTGCAGCATATATTGATGCCAATATATGCCCTAATCTCCCTTCGTATAAAAGAAGACTCTCATCAATGCTAATGTCCCTCTCCGGCGTATACAATTTGTGGGATTCCTCCTCCTGCATCTGATGCACTTTCCAAATTTTATTCAATTTTGGATTTGGATGTGTTGACGGATCGCGTGTGTCATCATCGACAAAATGCAAAAATTGTCTTATTTTTACGAATCTGCGATATGACATGGTATCACTAAAAAAAGTTGTAGAGAGTATTGGTCTTTTTGACCAATAATGGGATATCTCAGGCTTTCTTACTATACTTTGCAGCATAATAAGTGCCAAGAACACACGCATTTCAGGAACACTAGTATCAAGCCATTGCTGACCTTTATCTGCGGTGGATGTTGATGGTCCTCCACGTAGCACTTGATGAGCAAAACGATTCGTCTCGTTTGTGATATAATCAATCAGATTAGTGTAAAAAAAGATCGAAATACTGCATCACCCCTCCATCTGGATCCACTTCAAAATTTAGATCCGAATCACCTTCAAATGGAAACGGCCCGCCGCTGAAGGACCTGAGGTATCCACTTCACACCACGACTCCTCTATGGACTCAGCAGTATCACCGAAATCAGAGCTTGTGTCCTCCTAATAGCTGGACTCTGAGCCATAATCTTCAATGCCAAGTATTGCTCCAATACTTTTTCAAATTTCTACGGAAATTTTATTATCGAATAATTTTTGTAAATACACATCAAATTCACAGTCAATCATAAAATAAATATCAGTATATTTTCTATCTTCCCGAGTAATGAAGAGTCTACTGTACAGTCTTTTAATCATCCAGAATGCTTAATAACGAACAAGTAACTTTGCAAATGTCGCTAAACTCATCTTGAGGTGTGCCCTCCGATAACAGCTCTAAAATAAGACAATCCTAACGTATGTATCTAATTATGGTTATTTCAAACTAAACCGTACAGCCATTAACATACGTTTTTTCCGATGGCGGCTTCGAGCTATTAGCGATCTGTGAAAAGAATTTTCGGATGTTCATCTGTACCTTATGAAATCCTAACTAAACTCTCCTTCGAACTGTTGTGAATTTCTCAAAAGCACTACTCACAAGCCAAGCTTTGCATTCACGCCCTTTAAACACTCGCATGCAAAATATCTGAGCGTTTTATCAATCTGTTTGTCTCTCAAACGTAATCTTAATCTCTGTTTTCAGGGTGTAAGTTTCGAATTATTTCTCGAATGTTCCATTGTATTTTTTCGAGGAGTAAACAAATCAGCACTTTCGAAATTTTCTCATGGTAGTCTTATCTTTTGGTGTGAGTCATCCAACTAAAGGATAAGCTTAAGAAGTGCAAGCGTTGAACATTGTGTGCGGAACCCTCGTATCATAGCGTCCTATTGATATCGATGTCGGCTCTGCTACCGAAAACATCACTATAGCTGTCATCGGAGCCATATTTACGGGTATGCGAAGCTATCGCTAAATTTATCAAGCGAACACTAGCAATGTATCTATAAGACTTGCGTGATTATTGGAGTTTTGTACTCTTCAGCAGAAAAATACGGCGCCCCCTTCTGAGAGGGACCTGAGGTGGTGGCCTCGCCACCTCACCCATTGGCACCTGCAATCAACCACCAATTTGGCTCACGCCCGCGTTGTATGTCGTCAAATCATATATACTAATCGTCAAATAACGGGATTTTTTTATATTTATTAATAAAGAATTTCGAATCGGTTATAATGTATTTAAACTCTGGGTTAGACGTTGGTTTTTTATAAATCAAAATATACTTCAATTATTAGTAATTGAAGGAAATCCAGGAAAATACTGCTGTACCCTATGATGAAAATTATCTATAAGAGTTAACATTTTGGTTTACATGTATGTTCAAGATGGGTTTTATCAGAGTATTCACATAAATAAATTATGATACGTAATGAATACACATTACTTGCCATTACTAAAGCCCAACGTATCTCAAACGGCCCCATGTTCATAGGAGAGATTGATGCACGTAATAGAAATATACGCGTTGAAAGAGAAAGTTAGCCAAATTTAATGCCCCCTGTAATGAGGGGACTCATCGGTACGAAGAAGATGCGCGACGGCTGTCCACCGCCCATAGCCTGCGGCCCCGAGCATCCAGCTCGCGGCCCCTTCCTTATGCGTCGTTGCATCCAGCAAGCGGATGCAACGGACGCACAGCGACATCTGCGCGCTGGGTCCGGAACTACGCAAAAAAGTTGGGACACTTGGATACATGGAGGCGAGCCCTCTATATCCTTACTCTATGGTAGAACTTAGATCTTTCTTTGAAAGCGACAAAATATGCATCAAAATTTTTCATCATCTTCTTAATTCCTTCTTCGCCGACATTAGTTAGTTGCTAATACAAACATTTCAATAATAGTGAAAACAATATGACTATCGTAATAGCTGATAGTGAAATAACTCCGCATAAGAGTTGTTCTACGCTTCGGAAACATATAGCTGTAATAAATATGCGTAAAAAATTTCCGGACGAGAAATTCGACGAAATATTTCCCCGCCGGTGAAATATTTCGAACACGTGACCGCGACGGAAGACAATTTCACGGGATTTCCATCCGAACGCTTAATCGCGCGTCGAATTCGCTAATTTTATTCAAAAAGCACGCGTCGTCCCGGAAGACGAATTTATCTGGAATATAGGAGGAGTCTGGAATGCAGGAGGAAATTTCGGAGGGGCTGAGTGAGGCCACAAGGACCCGTTGACCATGAGGCTGTTTGGGACTGCGCCCCGCGGTGATTGCTCCATGGGACAATGCGCCTGCTCCTCCCGCCAGCCGAAGACCGCCCCGTCCATCCACTCCCCAAAGAGTCGCTTCTCCTTCCTCCAACCCGTCGTAGTATACTACGATTCCCGCAAAGCGCTCTCATTTCCGATTCATAAGAGAATAATAATGCAACGCCGAGCGATTGGTTTAAAAAATTACCCGTTTCCTGAATTTTTTGGAGGCTTCGGAACGAATTCAATGTCTCGAATGACGTCACTGACTAATTATATGGTAGAGCGAAAACTGAATTCGTTGGAAAAATTTATGTCCATAAATGGATATATAAGACAGCTCGAATTCGGTAATTAAGGTGAGTGAGGAGCAATGATGATGGATTTGGCAATAAAGTCCATTAGCAAAGGGCCAATGTCTATGGAGATATGTAAATTTATATATTTTTGCTGTAATTGATTTACAAATCTATAAAAAGCATAAGAAAACTGCAGATTTTAGAGTATAGATTGAAAATCCGCACGAAAATATTCAATATAATATTCTTTAAATGAAATTTAATCACAGAAGTTTATAATGTCGTACTTTATAATCATTCTATTCTAGAGAAAAACAAAATTTCACAACCTGAAATCACATTATATTTTATCAGACTTGTGTCTGATATCTTGTGGAGTTTTATGACGCATTTAAGTGTTCGAAATGTATTTAAATACTCATTATCTTGTACAGTTCTGTTTTAGAGGAACTCATCCTCAGAGCTTGGGATCATTTAGCAAAACTTTTTTTAATTACTGAACATATCTCATACACGCCTTTAAAACAAAAAGTCAAAATTAAGTAAACGCCATTATAATGCTATAATGAATCTAAGGTTTGAATGGCATTAGTATTTAAAAGTCTCTCTAATATATCCTCAGATAACTCAGTTCAAGAGAAAATTACTTTTAGATAAACTACTCTACTTGCACTTGCAACAAAAGTAAATAAATATTATGGAAATATCACAATAGTTAAAGTTTTTAGGTAGATTTTTTGCTCATAAAACTTTCCAATTTGTCTTTTTTCGTTCCTTCTGCTCATTTTGAAGCTGCGTATTTTTGTACACTTGAATTACTTTGTTTTACCAAGAATATATCTAGCGTATTTCCGTAAATCAACGAATTATATTTAATCTGGATTGAATACGATAAAACCTGACTCACTGACCTCGGAGAGAGAAGTCTGGCTGTTAGCAGAGATAATGAGGATCTCTACCTCGTTTGACCATACATTTCTCTTTATATCGATTTATTATGAAGTGAAGGAAATTATGAAGTAACCGAAATGTCTGTCATAATTACGGAAATAATTAGAAGATTTCAGTAACCAAGAGTGATTAATATCTACTTTATTAGTACTTTGACAGCTCATTAACTGGAGCTTTCAACTCAGTCAATTTGAAAATAAATTGGACATATTGAGAAAATTATTATAAACTAGAAGTGATAATTATATAATAACGATATAATAATACCAATTACAGAAATCCAAAAAGGTGAATTGGCAGGATGCAATTAAAGCGACGAACTTTTTCAGGCTGGAAGAAGTGATATCTTATTTAATATCAGCAGAAAACTTAGATATGGAAGAGAAAAAAGCTAAATGAAGAAGAAAAAGTGAACTGGCGTAAAAGAATTACGCAGTCAACTTATGGATTACTAAATTTTTGATATTTTATATTGCTTTTATAGAAAATTGTGAATATCCAACCAACGTATTTCTATAGTTTTAACATATTTAAAATAAATAAAAAATCCTAATGTATGCGTTTTTTCTTTATCTTTGAATAATAATGCAATTACATGATTAGACTGAGAACATACATCTCTCATTGCCTTTCTGAAAGAACAGTTCTGACTTTGATCGCGGAGTTTATGCGTTTTGTCATATTTTTCGGTTTACTATTTGTATTTATTCGGTCCTTCAGAGTTAAATATTAAAATAAGAATAAACTTGGTCAGATATTGAATATTATATCTGACGAGTCTTGTTATTAGTATGTAATAAATACTAAACAGTCTGTCACTACGACTCTATACCGTGCATACGCGTATGATTCCTATCTAAGATTTAGAATATCATTTCTTTCAAACATTTCTTATTGAGTGTGAAGCTCGGGTTTCTTCCTATATCCCTTGCAACCCATGAGAATTACTCTCCTTTCCTAGTTTTGGCGTTCATCATCGAATGACTGAGAATATTGATGCGCCTATCGACTTAAGGAAACCATTTATATGCTATCGACAGATATATTCGATTGAAAGTTGTAGGCAGGCGCTCTTCGCAGGTGGGGTGATGAGGCGGCTTCCTTATATTGTGTAGGAAGAGTGAGGTTGAGGCCAGGGCGGGGCAAAGGGCACTCGAGGGCCGCTCCTTTAAAAGAGCCGTCCTTGGCCACTTTAGGCGTGTGTGGGGAGGGGCGACGGAGAAATTGGTCGGAATCGGCGGGGGAAAGTGATAATGGCAGAGGATGGAAGATGATTTACACCAAAGCGGCTTTGAATCCAACAGAGCATTACAACAGCTCCTCCACTATTGTATATATCATCTTCCCTATACGAGTACCGCTTTACGATATCTCGGGTCAATAAAATTATCTCTTGAAGGATCAAAATAAAATCTTCACTGAAAATTTTCTTGCTTTTTTACTCCCGATGCTCACTAATGGAAAGCGAAATAAAAGTGAAGTATCATCAGCGGTTAAATATAGTAGAAAAACCAATGGAATTAATTCTATAGTCTTCAGTTACGTAAGCGTAATTAATCAAGAGGAGCTATTCGAAAAATCCATGAGCGTAGAAAGTACGCAATTTTAGATAGTGATAAAAGATTTGAAAAATGTTCCATTCCAATAAATCCAAGGTTAAAATTTTCAGTTCTGACGATTCATTTGCAATTCATAAACTGGTTTACATCATGTAACTCTTGATAACTCATCAAATCATGTGTTAAGATGATATCCATCGGGCCATTAAAAAACCGTAAATGATAAAAGAGTTGAAAATTTGGTTTGACGAAGGGGGAGGGGATATTAGTTAGAATAAAAGTTTATGAAACGTGATATTTTCCTCTTAAAAGCCAAAAAACGAAATTTTAATTTCCTGAAAACAGGGGAGCTTCTTAAATTGTGTTAGTATTTTTTAAAACATTGTTGCAATGAAATTCTTTTTAAGGCTGTCATTAAGAAACGAGAAAAAAGTGTAATACCTGTAGTTATTGTTGACAAATTCCTACCCGAAATGGATTTGACACTTTTCTCCGGTAATTATGAGCAAATTTATCCATAAAGGTTCATCGGAAAACATATGGTCGAAAACGTTTTAAATGATAATTCCATATAATTCTCGTTGACAGTAGTAGTTGATTTTAGAGACCAATTGAAAGCATATAAATATGACATGTAGGCAGCAACATGAATTTTTTATTGCGTTTATATTAACGGTTCAGCGGCGTCTTAAAGGTGTCCTGCGAGGAGTAAAGGACACCGCTGAATCCCAATATCCCGCAGTGGAATACAATTCAAGCACTTTATTTCTTTATTATCTGAGAGATATAATGAAAGATAAATACAGCTATAAATAAATATTCTGCGAGAGATATAATACACTGAATATGAACTGAATATACTGAACTGAGGTTGGCCTATAGTCTGTCAAAAAAGGATGAGAATGGTCTTACTACGCGTGAACCGCATAATGGATCGCAGTGAAGGAGATTGCGCGTTTTAGCAGTGTATATAAGGAGTAAAACGCTGCCTTCTTCGTGGCCAAACCTTGTCTTGTCTCTGCACAACAGTGGTTTCTGTCTGAGCCTGCACTCGCTTGTGGTATGATTTCTGTTGAGCAGAAATTAGACGAGGTTTAGCCACAAAGAAGGCAGCGTTTTACTTCTCATAGACGTCGCTAAAACGCGCAACCTCCTTCACTGTGGTCCATTAAGCGGTTCACGCGTAATAAGACCATTCTCATCCTTTTCTGATCAGGACTTGTATTATTTAAGGAATTGAGGAACTTCATTACCTGCTTTCATCTTTAAAGAAATTTGCTTTTGCTCACCTTAACTAGATCTGCTATGTAAAATATATGTTACTTTCATACTACGTAAAATTAGAAATGAAACCGATTATATCACTTATATTCGTTGATATACGAGAATAGTCGATGAAATCTCTATTTTAAACCAAATATCTCGACTTTTTAAAATTAATTAATACTTCAATATTTGAAAAAAAAACAAATAAAATTGTCTATCATTTTTATCTCCAGTAGAAAATAAAATATAAAGTTGATTTCAACAATAAAAACATATTGAATTGTTATTTAAACATCAAAAGAACGAATTTAAATGTGTATTTTCGGGATATAAAAGCAATGATTAATTAAAATAATACATAATACTGTAATAAAGATTAACTACGGAATAGCTTTTCGGAAAATAATAGTTTAAAAAAAGGGGTGAACTACACTTCTCAAGCGTACTTCACCTGAGCCTGCTCATTAATCTCTTGAATAATCGCCTCGGTATCAGAGATTTTCATACCAAATACGCCAATGCCTTTGGGCAAGTTATACTGCCCATAGATACGTACAAATTCGCTGCCAGCAACCTTGTAAAAGTCTTGTTCTACCTTGCACGGTTAACAGTCATCAGTTAAGCTTGAGGGCTCATCGCACCTGGACCCACAAAGGCTGGATGATAAGCACTTGTTGCGAAGGAAAACCTCTTCGCGTAAATTTCGACGAAATGGAGCGCTTTCGAAGATGTCTCAATCCGTCGTTGGAGCGGAGAAAATGCTGAGTAAGCGACCGTACATAATTTTCGGCGATCTCTACGCGTAGATTCTTCTCAAGATTAGTTTTACGGCGAGCATCGGTTTGCTTCGATAAAGCGGCCCTTCCCATTTCATCAAAAAAGGAGGAAATTTGCTATAAAACGACAGGAATGAAGGTTGGACAAGGAAGGAATTCCTCGTCCCGTGAGCTGCCTTTAAATTTTCGGACGGGATGGCATTCGGAATGAAACGAAACTGGCCGTTCGAATTCCATTTCATTCATTCACCTCCAACCAAACGAAAGAGTATCAAATCCCAAACATTAAATCAGTTCTTCACTTAAGGACAGTGCAATTTTATGCGCAAATCTCAACAGGACATACTGGTCCGGCGATAACGGTAAACTTACTTTTTACTTTAGACTCAACATACCAATCGTCTTACCATTTTATAATTCTATCCATAACGGTTTCAGTATTTAATTATTGTTTATCACAGAAACTTCCCAAATATATGTTAAACAAAAGTGAAGTGAAACAAAGAATAGAATTGAAAACAATAATCAAGATTTTGAAAAAAGTCGAATAATGCCAATATATCTTAATGTAATCCTTGTACTTCGTGATTGAAAAGGTTTGAATAATCTAAGCAGATACTTTGGCGATGATCTGAAGATTTTTATGCCTATAAGGGTATTCTATGATACGCGGTATAATGCGTAATACGTAAATCGGGTTTTGTCAGATATGAATGGAAAATGCTATTTTCTCTCTAACGGTATCGATGGCTCTACAAGTTGTGATATATTGCATGCAGATTAACTACCGCTTTTTAAAAAATTTGTATCCTCTATACACAAGTATATGTATTAAGGTAAATCCGGATTTGAAATTATTGATGTCTTTCGAATAAAAAAACTTTTAAATTTAATTTTTATATTTGTTTTTGCTCTATTATTCGTGAACTTAGAATTAGAAGCATGGCTATGTCGGGTGTTGAAACCCATGGCCTAAACTCCGACAAATTTGCAACTATTATTCAGACTGTTACCACATTAAAAATAGTGTATATATTTTCGAAAGTTTTTTTTTTAAGTATTCGTATCTATATAATATGTAATCTTTTGCAAAAATTTGAGCCATCTATGACAAGCATTTATTAAACATTTTATTGCATTCTGCGAGCATATTGATCAAAAAATGTCTGCCTTCTCATATAAATCTTTTTTAAGCAATTGCTCTACCTTTTCAGAAAATGTTTCATAAAATCATTTAAAATTCTCACCATGAATTTCAAATGATAGATCCGCCTGACATCGGGACATTAGGAAAACGTTAGACTGCATATATGAAGTATATTTATCACCTCTGTTCACATTCCGGGTTTTACGCTTCCATGTTATCGAGAAGGGATTGCAAAACATTCTTAAAGTCGCTGTCTTGCAATTCAAAGCGGAGAATTTTGAACCCACCTGGGGTCGAACTCACGAAAATTTGTTGATATTTATATGATTATAAATATAGAGCAACGCATCTTCTGGGCTCTAGCCTATCCTACCGAGAAGTACCTAAAAAATTCCGAAAATCCCCGCAATGCATTCTTATGGAAAAATCGGAATTTTGGGACTTTCTGGAACCGAACCCATGATATTTAGGATGTAAATCTGAATTATTCTGATGTTAAACGATGCGGCCAGTACGTCGTAAAATTTTCAAGTCAATGACGCATTTGGAACATGCTAAAAATTTGTATCCTCTATATACAGGTATATGTTTTAAGGTAAATCCGGAGAGATAGCTATATAAAATCGATATTTAACAATTGCAATATTCACTTAATTATGATTCACGTAATAAGTCATGTAAAATATATTGAAACGCAAATATGTTCATCGGAAAGGGACATCAAGGTGGTAACTAAGTCTTTTATTTACATTTCGGCCTTAGCTACCATGAGCATAGCAACGATTTCAGTTGTACATTGAGAATTTTAAAAATGGAAGTGGCAACAGATGCTATGCTTGTGGAGTGGAGTTTAAGCTTGATTGTGGCGTTCCTGTTTACCTGGAAGTATATAAATACCTTCACAAGGAACAATTCATGGGTCTCAAATGGAGAGCGAAGGTAAAATAGTAATATTTTCAGCAAAGTCACACGTAATTAACGAGCAGGGTTTTCTATAACGCATAGCCGTTCCATACGCTATAGGGATCATACATAATGCCCTATCTTTAACTGAAGACAACTATTCCTAATATAATATTTCATCGGGAAAACTAACTAATACAAGAAGACTTCACAGATTTTTAATTTCCTCTAAAATCTTTACTCAGACACCAGCCTCCGGATTATTCTATTAATGTTTCGTACGAATTAGGAAGACCAGAGATGCTATTGAGAAGAACTAGAAGCCATTCTATCTACGGCGTATATGAGGTATGTGCCTGAGATTTATGAACCAAAATCCGAATTTTTAATAAGACATGAATTATTCAGAAACGCATACAATAATATTCCATACTACACATCGATAGAGGAGTTAAGAATCTTGGCGACCTAGAAATGGTTTATCATGACGTTAATTTGTCCACGTGGATTTCATTTGAGGAAATGTTTTCATCTTCCAATTAACTAAAACGCTTTCCATTTCTATTAAATAGGCCCCGAGGAGGAATAACATGAACGAAGAGCTAGCTTGGTTGATTAAAAATCAGACAGTTTGGCATGGGAGTGATTGCGAATTATGTTTTAAAATATTAAAATGAATAATGAAAACTTTAATTTTGTTTCTGGTTTTTGTACAACTCTTTTCGATCAATTTCATTTTCCTTCAGGCTGGGCGAACGTTCAGTACGAAGAATAGTGTACTCAACCTGCCAAGCTTTATACGAGGCCCTACTGCCTATGGTTATGCCAAAACCTTCTGAAGATTTGTGGATAGAATCGGAAGAAGGTTTTCGAGAAAAATGGAACTTTCCCAACGCAATAGCTGCCATCGATGGAAAGCATGTGCTAATCCAAGCACCACCACGCAGTGGCTCCAATTACTTTTGTTACAAAAAATATTTTAGTATGGTGCTATTGGCCTTAGTGGATTCAAATTACAAATTCATTGCTGTTGATATCGGTGCTTTCGTTAAGAACTCCGACGCTAGCATTTTTCGAAATTCTAATTTGGGTAGAGGTTTACAGGATGGAACTTTAAACATACCTCCACCGAAAAAACTACCAGGATGCAATGACATATTACCTCATATAATAATTGGTGATGAAGCTTTTCCACTATGCACATATTTGATGCGGCCATACTCACGCGACGACACACAAATGAATGAAGAGAAAAAAGTGTTTAACTATCGGTTGAGTTGTGCAAGAAATACCGTAGAAAATACGTTTGGAATAATGGCACGGAAATTCAGAATTTTCGAACGCAAGCTATCCATGTCTCACGAACACATTGTCACTGTTGTAATGGCTACATGCTGCTTGCATAACTTTCTAAGAAACGATACGTGCCACTGGACAGAGAATGACTTGCTTGTTTCTATTTCAAACATGAGAGGACTGCAAAACATGAGAAATACTGGTGGTAATTCTCGCATAGATGCTTTAGCAATCAGGGATTGTTTCAGAAGTTATTTTAATTCAGCAGCAGGGTCGGTGGGATGGCAATTATGTAATTTTCAAGCCGGAAGGCGGATCAATTTAGTTTAGAGTTTTAGAATAAATGTATGTATAGCAATAATATAATATTGAAATATGAAAAACATACCAGTTTCATTTAGTCTTCTTCCAATATCTCCCCAGATATTATATCTCCTTTGTTGGTTCGAATAATGAGAGTGTTTTAAATTATACAACTCTTCATATTCTTGCACAATAGCAATTAGCCGTGAGATGTCCATGATCTGCAGCAAAGCAATAACACGTGTAGACAGGTCTAGGTGTTGGAAATTGCCTCTCCGAGCAATCGCATCGGTATTGCCGAAGGGCCGATGCGTTCGGTCCGTCCGCTGCGGATCAGTGGACGCACTCCAATTGCTTTCTATACAAAGAATTCTAAAATCCGTTTGATGCGATCCGTCCGATGCGAGCCTGTGGACGCTTACCTTTAAAAGACCCTAGAATCTCCTCGGACCCGAATCTCGAGGCCTCTTTAGTGCCCGCGTGCACCACCACTCGCAACACGGAGCAGTCCGAAGACGATACCGACGTTCTCAGTTCCTCCGTCACCTTCGGTACTGTACCTCCCGGTAAACACCTGGAGAACACCCGCTCACACACTCCCTCCCGGCGGGCCCTTGCACGTAATGGATCCATTATCCGCCGGACATTAGAACTTCCTATTATTAAAACCCCCCGACCCCCTTCGGGCTCAGCCACCTCCGGAGTTACGGGGATGGCAGCAGGTGCAATGTCCTCCGACAACACAGAAAAACGATTGCTCACAGGAAGAGCATCAGCCGAAGCTTCTGCAACTCCCTGTCTCCGCAAAATCACCTCGCGGTCCCTTCGAACGGAGACTACCTTCCATTCGTCCGGTTTCTTGGCCGTCGACATCCCCGCCCTCGATGAAACCTTCGGGGCACCCTCGATCGCTCGGTCGGCTTCCGCACTCGGGGAACCCCCAGCCGCCAACTTGGCGCAGCGAGCTTTTGGGGTGCTACCCTTGGATCCCATACGTGAGGAGGAAGCCTCCAACCTTTCCACCTTAGAGCTCCGAGATCCGCAACTATCCCTCTGAGTTCCACTATCTCGGCTCGAAGGGACGCGAGACAAGCAGTTCCCAAGAAAGAGGAAACGGGAGTCCAAGGAAAAGCCATCCTAACTAATTATGCAATTGACTTTTAATGACTAAAAACTGAGAACCCAATAGAATGCTTGGGAAATGACAATAAGAACACGCGAGCAAATGAAACGAGTTAACTTAGGCTGACACACTTGCGTTTGACCTGAGACGAAATACGCAACTGACCAAATATGTTTGAGAAGGCTCTAAAAGGACGAATATATCACTTATGGGAACGAGAAAGACCGGTTAACTAATAAAACAACAAGAAAATACGACGATTAAGTAATGACGTAAGTAAAATTCGCAATAAGAACAAATATACCGACAATAAGCTTACGAGGAGATAAAAATACAAAAACTAACCTTTGCAAAACAAAAACTCGGCTAAAACGATGGAGGGATGACTGGAAAAACAGAAAATAAATAAATAGTAAGGGCTTTAGTTGTACTTAACACTAAACTGCTGATCTGATAAGACGGACAACACTGAAAAACAGCACCAGTTAATGAGGGCTAGATGGGCCGTTGGCTTGTAACTGGGGGTCCCTTCAGGAGCACCAGAGAAAACACATCCTTTCACTTCGAGACTCAGGTCAAGAATGTATCCAGTGAATCTTATTGAATTTTTACAAATATTTTTTTACAGTGTATACAGAGGCATATATGTGGCATATTGAGGCGAGAAGGACAGTTTAAGTCGCAAATGACATATCTTTATCCAAAAAATATCAGTTTTAACTGAACTAGTATTTTTAGCAATTTTAACGTTTCTTGCTGAAATTTCGAAAACTTCGATGTAAAAATTCTCACATAAGACAGTTTTTGATTTGGAAAGAAAATAATATTTGTAAAGTGGGTGTGGCACTATTGCCGGGTATTACATTTCTATCAGTGAAAAGGGCAAAACGACCCACCCTACTGTATAACCAACTTCCCTAAGATTTATGCATATTTTGCTTATTTTGACGAATTTTGGCGAACTGAGAAACTATTTTCCTTGATTCAAACGTACTAAATATTTAATATTAAGCAATAACGAAGCAATATATGTGTTTATTTGCCATTAAATCACTTCGGAAACAATGAGAGACCACCAGGAAAAAATGCAAAAATTTGACATTTTTCACAAAAATTTAAAATTTTGACTAAAATTCGCAGCCTCAGGTCATAATCCGATCGAGTTGAAATTTTTTTATACGTTATTAGGACCACCAACCGCAAACTTTAAGCACTAGCCGTTGACGGATTTCGAAAAAAAGTTTTCTCGATCCACCCAAATGAGCAGTGCTCATTGAGCACTTACTGAAAACTCCAACAATAATATAAAGTAAGAAACTAATATTTCATACCATATATATATACATCTTGCGATATGTTTTCCTTCGTTTTCTTGCACTCCCCTTTCAAAACAATTCGGATACTTTAAGATTTATTTCTGATATAATATATTCCCCTTAAAGAAAAAAATAACTTTAAGCCGTGTAATTACATCTTGAATTGTATGTTACTAGAAGATGCCAAAAATGAATATTCACTATAATCTTCAATTTTATTTATATCCTCAAAATTACAAATAAATATACTTGGTTGTTCATAAACAAGAGATTTTAAAACAGAACATCCATTTATAAAGAATCTGTATTGACATAAGTGGCAGATTAAGCGCTGTGAATTTGCACTCCTGATCAATCTAGGGTCATTTTTCAAATCTTCCGATAAAATTCAATGCTCACAGATCAATGGTATGCGTTCTTGATAAATATTGTACGTATATGTAATATACTGAATATTCAGTCTCTTAACATTTTACATACTATTTATATTCTTAACGCAAGCATTTATTTGAGCAAGGAAATACGTTTTGAAGTCGGCTCTTTTCTTGCATCTCCGCCGCCTAATTTGAATAAAATATCGATCGTTGTGAAGTCGCGGCCGATGAAACCATTCATAAATGTCTTTTAAATATTCTGCTTCATGTCGACGGAGAGATTTGTTGACGATCACGAAGGACAAATCAATAATTATCTATGTGTTTCGCCGACGTATTTTCGAGGCTGCGGAACGGAATAACAGTTCGTGGAAAAAGGGGACGCAAATAAAACTGCGGTTTCGGAGTTCAGGTAGAATATTTATTATTTTTTGGAGGGCAACCGGAAATGCTTTAAAACCGTCCAATGCAATTATCGCGCATTAAATAAAATTTTCCATTATTTGTTAATCTTAAATATATCAAATTAAAAACTGATTAATGGGATTTTCGAGTAAAATGAACCATCTCCAACTTAACTATAATAGATTACACTGCACTAATCTCTGATCTTAAAACTAAATTAAAACTACTTATTTGTTTTATTTAATGTATGAGTTCCTCTCCTAAAGTTATTGTAGCTTATTCTGACAGATAACCTGGGGTAAACGAAATACATATTTCCTTCAGTGTTCCAATGTTAAGTTGGCGAAGAAAATTTGAGCCCTTTATAGTCTGTGCGAGTAGATGATTCAATTTTATTTAAACATTTACGCGGTGATAGAACGAACATTTTTGTTTAAAATTATATAGTATTAAATAAAAACGTACGTTAAACATTAAGTAGCTGATTGCAATGAAAACTGCGTGTGCAATAATATTTTTAGTTTGCACGTACAATTCCACTAAATTTAGTGGAATATACAAGTTTATCTCAAATGTATATGACTAAAGATAAAGCAGATTTTAAAAAATGTATTAAATTATTGGAAAATAGGATACAAACTTTAGATCACGAGTATTGTATGTGTTTCAGAAAAATTCTTAAGAATTATACTAATCTTTTCACAGTCGATTGCTTAGTGTAGCCCTATACTCTGTCAAAGTAAAATTTTAATTTGGATCTGCTTTGACCTATAATATTATCAATGGTCCGAATTAAGTTAGCGACATATATTTTTGTTATCGGCTATTTCTCAATAGTAGTTATTTCCTTCAGTTCTCATATAAAAACAAAAAAAATACATTTTAGCCTTCACTCATTTACTCATAATTTAGTGAAGCTCTACGATGCCACAAGAAGATAAACTATGGTTAATGAATAATTTATATTAGGCTTATGACATATTACCCACGAGCAAGATAAAATTTCTAATTGGTTTCCAGACTATAAGGTCGGACAACCCCAAGTCCGAAGATGCAGATAACTATAACATTTAAATAGGGTAAGCTACGTTTCCTATTTCCAAGCCCCAGATCAATCGAATAATAAGTTATTTCTATATTGATTTCCTCACGGAAAAAATATACATCTACTTCGATACGTCTTTCAAGGTAAATTCGAAGTAATCGATTAAAGAGTGGAATAACTTCTCTGGTTGCTCGCCATTTAGAAATCTGACGACGAGACGACTTGTTTCCTTATGAGGGTTAATCAGATGGATTCCGAAAATCTGCATCGCATGACATACGAAGAAATTGATTTAACTTTACGAAACGGATAAATCGATTCAGATGTTTCCCTGGTTCAGGATCCCAGCATCTCGAGGGTAATAATTCCTGGCGGGCGTATCATTAACAAGAAACTCTACAGATGCGGCACTCCCATTACGTGTCCGCTTCACACACTAGATGTGCAAAACGAATTCGTAAAAGTAGTCGGAGTTCCTTAGCTGTGAGGCGGAAAAGGCGTTGGGGAAAGAGAAAACTGGTTCCTTACCAGTGAAAAGTGCACTGGATGTTTTTTTGACGTCGACTACGGAGTACACACATATCCCGCAGCTTGGAAATTAACGCGATCGCGAAATAAAGTTCGCATTAAACAGAAAAGGGATGATTCACGATACGAAAGGTCGCATTCCTTGCATCTTGTATAGAGACATTTTTACGCATACCATTTAAAGCTTGAGACCAAACATTTTACCATTTTCCCATGTATTAAAAAAAGGCTGGTGTTTTATTTTATTAAGGCGAGCCTGCAAATGTCTCTACGAAATAAACAAGCAGATATCAAAATATTGACTCGAAGTATTTACCTGTATATTTAAATGTACGATTTAGATATTGCAATACTTACGTATTTCTTAGAAAATCAAATATTAAATTTTGAAATTCGTGCCTTTCTTTATACATTACATCAATATATGCTCTCATAATTGAAAGTAATCTTTAATTGAGATTTTATATAGAACTTATAGCTTATGGCCGTAAAGCCTAGAGCAAAAATATTCTTGAAACTTAATAGGGACAATTAGGTGGTCAATTTATACTCCTTCATATTTATCACGGTCCATAAGAATCATCACTTCGAATTAAACCTATCGATTCCAAGTGACGTGTGTTAATTAAAACGATAGAAGTACGGCAATGCTTTCCGGTTGTTTTTAAGAACAATTGGCTAACGTTGAAGACATTTCTATCCTTTTAAAAACTACTCTACTGTGAGAAATATTTGCCTCTCAAGCTCATTTGTCATTCAAGAAAACAGATGCGGAAAATTGTTAATCGCAACTAGAGGATTATACTCGTCTATATTCACAGTAAGGATTTATACGGCGGATGGCATTGAGGACATGGCTCGAAAATAGGAAGTAAAGAAGAACTTGCAGCAGATGGAACTGGAAAAATAAAATCAGACATTAAGGAAATGATTCTTCCTTGGAGCGATGTAATGGAAAGAATTTATTCCGATACTTGTGAGAAGAAGGATGGAGATAGGATCAAAAGGCGTCCAGATGGAAAATAAAAGGAAGGCAAATGAGGGTTTTGTGGAGAGAAAAACGTAAATTAAGGAGTGGTCGCTATGGGAATAGGAGAATGAAGCAGAAAACAATTTTGAAAAGTGAAGATAGTTGTCGAAGGAGACAAAGGTAGTTAATAAATACATACTTTCACGTACACATATGTACTGAATAATAAATCGATTACTATAGCGCGTGGGCATCTAATTCTGGTTTCTTTATCCGAAAAATAAAATTTTAAGTAAAAAATTAATATTCTTCCCCATGCATAAAAAATAAACAATTTCAAATATGTGATCCCTCAATTTGTAGAACTGGAATTTTTTTTTAACATCCGTAATATTGATAAAGGTGAAAATAAAACAACACTTCTACCCGCACCACATTAAGGTTTATTCACGAACCGGGTATCCCTCCATAACTATATATTTGATTTACTTGTATTATTTTCAACCTGAAGATGACGCGTCGAAACCCGGGTCGTGAATAAACCTTAATGTGGTGCGGGTAGAAGTGTTGTTTTATTTCACCGTTCTCGATGGCTTCCTACCACAAAGTTACGCCTGATTCAATTGCTATTATCCGTAATATTTTAAATAGTATAAGTAAGAAAATTTCTTGTATATATTAGAATTTAAAAAATCTCTTACCGTATCTTATAATATATTGATTCATTAATTACCATCACAACATACTATCATTTCATTAAAAATAAAACGGAGTAATGAATTACATCATAAAAACTATGTATAGGGTAGGCTTTAAATAAATGATTAAATATAATATTGTTTACATTTTATTTACAATATTTATATAAAATTTTATTATTCATATTATAAATTTATTTATAAATTATTATGTTATTATTAAATATAATAAATAAAAAATATTAAAAAGAAATTTAAAATTGCCCACCCTATAGTGGATTTATTATGTTCGGTATGCGAAGTTTGGACACATTCGAAATATCCTTATTTCTACGGATCGACAGACTGAATCAACTTGATCAGGTCTTCAGAATCGGCAGAGAATAATGTATTCAATTTATTGTAGAGATAAGATCACGAAAAGGAGAGATAAGAGGGGCGTCCGAAGAGGTAAGAAAATATTATGCAAATATTTTAAAATAGAGGAACTAATTTGATAAGGATCTAGTTAGTTATGAGATTGGAGGAAGACTGTGTAATAGGGAAAGATTTTGGTCAGTAAATGTCTCTTGGAGGAAAATGGAAAGTCATCAGCATTTGAAAAGCGTACCGGGATACAGGAAATAGAGGCACAAGTAATGATAGACCCGTCAAGGAAGAAATTATAACGATGACGATAGATTTGGTTAAATTATAAAGCAACATTTTCTGCTGAATCTGGTTTAAGCTGCCTTTGTATCGACAAAAATCTACTACATTGTATCCCTTTGCTTAATTAGACAGAACAGCCACCTAGTTACTAACGGTGGGAAAACGGAGTACGAATTATGAGCTGACTTTTTCTCCTCTATTTCTGTCGAAATTTAAAGAATTTAACCCATTCTTTTTTCCTAGCTCATTTGCGCTTCTTTAGTGTCGTTTTATTATAAACGATTTGGTGCTTAAAAATAGAATGGATGCCAAACTTACGTTGGAGCTAAAAATTGACTTGAAAATTATTACATTCGTATAAAAAAACGATGAATAAGAAATTACAACTAGTAGAAGGATATCGAAGTATCAAACATAGATGGCGACAACTAAAAATAACCGAATATAAAGAAGTGGGTTGAAGATCATCTAAATTGTTAATGCGTTACGTGTTAATTCGAGGAAGACTGAGATTAGAAAAACTCCACTTCCATCCAACACAATACGAGAGCGGGAATCATCTACTACTCTTCATCTACTCAGCAATATCGGTTCGTTTTCATCTCAAATGATTCCATCACTGCAAAATGGCAAGCTTCGGAAGAGATTGCGATGAAGAAAATAAATTGTTCGTAAAGAAAGTTTTAAACAAAATGTATCGTAAACCTAAAGAAACTTTTCAGAATAAGGTGCTAATAAGGTAATAATTCAACGAAGAATCAACAGATTGTTTCTACACTCCCTAACAAACAAAACATAAACGTCCTTAAAGTAGGAACATTAAAATTCTCCAAATTTACTAAAGAAGCAGGAAAGACTCATTAATAATTTCGATATTGCTTTCAACTTCAAGTCTTTTGTGATCTTCGCAAACGGCACACAACTTGATCGATGGAAGACACATCTTGATGAATCACAGAGTTAGATTGATGACTAGCGTAGAGACAATCAGAAAAATTTGCAATCTAATGTATCGTGCTCCTATAATCTAACTGGAGCTTTACCCGAAGAGAAAAATTCGGTTCAAAGATTCTTACTTCGGAGCTGAACATTTATCATACTCTTAGTTGTTGATAAATTGTTGCTAGGAGTTTCACGAAAGGACGCGGTATTCAAAATTGCATCCGTCTTCATAACATCGCACCCACGGACACACCGAGGTTATTTTTAACAAGGGGCAATTATTAGAGCACGAGTGGCGATTTATTCGTGTATGAATGCACCGCTACCGCCGCGACAACGACTCGTGAAAACGAGTAGCGCACTAATTCATGTTGGTATTCAGAATGCGCTTTAAATCACCATTAAATAAATCGGACGGGGGCCCAATTAAGGCGGGAGGTCGCGGATATTCCGTCTTTTATCGTGGGATCTTTAAGCCCCGGTTGCACTCAACCCCGCCCTGATTCGAAAACAACCCCAAGGACGCGAACTGCACCTGAATAACATTTGGGCGGCGAGCGACCCATTTCTTACAATGACAGTGAGTTACCTTTTCCGTGTGAGGTCCTCCTCTCGCAGTCCTCGGACACTGATGTGATGACGGGAGATGAGGCAACCCAAGAAGCACTTGAAGCTGGAGGATAGTCTGCAACATATGTGTAATTTATCTCTATAATAATTATGATAATACGTATTTATTATGGCGAGATTGAGACTAAGTCTCGTCTTCCTACCCATCGTCATGCAATATATGAATAATCAATTTAAAGAGATTGTATGAGAATATATGAGAAGAATTTTGGATGTAAAAACCTAAGAAATTCTTAAGAAAAGATGTATCCTCGGCAGGAAAACACCCACTAAGAAGGGGGTGTGAAAAATCTGCGCAAACCCACCGATAGTAATATGGTAAGAAACATGAAAAAATATATAAAATACTCTATCAATAAGTACATGTGTGAAATACATCAATAAAGATAGTCACGTTGATATTCAAATAAGTGTTATCCATACAATTAACAGCATAAAACAATAAAAATTACTAGATATTGATAAATTCAAAACCGCACAAAACCGTAATACATAGTTTTCTACATATTTTTGGACATTCATACCATGCATACCGTATATAGTCAGCCTTACATAAAACATGCATTATCACTACATTTGGAAAGTGAGAAAATATTTTTATTACTATGATAAAGAAGAGATAATTTTATTTACAACAGCATATATGACTTATATGAAAAATGAAGACAATCTGAGTAAAGGTACAAAGAATGGGGGTAAATAACATCCAATAGTGACTTTTTCGGGTTTCTATACGGATTCAATTTTACAGAGTGCGTGAGAATGTTAAATGCAATATTATTTCAGGAAGTCTATAGAATCAAACGAGCCTATCTTTAAAAGTGGGCTGGGAATATAAATGATAAAAGCGGCAGTGAAAGAATCCCACTGCTGCCCTTATATAAATATTGAGCTTTAAGCTCGCGAATAAGAAGAGCTTTACTTCGAGTGATAAAATAAACTATACAGATTTTCCCCTTCTCACGAAATGAAGTGCGCCAGAACCAATTTTAAGTTAAGTATTTTCTTCAAATCAGAAATCAAAATGGATTCCAGTTTGAGCTCCGTAAAACATCATTGCCCTTTACTTTTTAAACAAAACAGCTGCTTTAAATTTAACTTGAGATTGAATAGAAATATACAACTGCGAACTATAATAAAAAATCGTATTTATTTCGTAGCATAATTGAAAGTTTGACTAAAATGCAAGAGCAAGGCAGAGAAAGTAGTAGAACTCCTCTTTGTGACATCGTACAAATGCGAGGAGACATGGCAAAGATAGAATGCTTGACTAACGTTTTTTGTGATTTACTGGTGAAAAATACTCCAAAACTCTGAAATTAATTATATATATAATTATGGATTATAAGGTGTAATTCCCATAGTAATTGTGTAAAATTAACATGCGATATTGAAACTACAAGAATGCAAAGAAAATATTGCCATTTCTCAACATAAGAATAATTTAAATGAGATTGCCAAAAAAATAATCTTATTCACAGGGTGAAGTTCAACAGAAATTATGCCAGTGCTTAGAGAGTAAATAAAAAGAAAAACAAGTTAAAATCCTCATCTTTATTAATAGTGATGAGAGTGAACGGCCAGTTTAAAAATTAGTTTATACGCAAGTATGTATAAGCGAAGAATCCTTACCTACACCAACCCACTTCTCAGTTATTATTTCAAAGATATCTAAAAGAGATTTGGTGGTAAACCAGCCTATTTACTAAGTAATTTGCCTAAAAATTAGCACGAGAAACTCCTAATCATTTATACTTTACTTCCGTTCATGTGTAAATATCAAAATTGTTTTCAAAATAACAAAATGCTTCTGCTCCATCCTTAGAACTTTAAGGTGTGTGATTTGATCGGTAGTGAATTAAATATGTTCTATGACAATAGCAATTAACAGCAAAACAATTAGATACTGAATTTGCATTTAAAGGAAACCAAAAATAGCAACATTTTACATTCGCGAGGGCCTGACAGAAACGATCAACCATACCCTTGCCCATCTACTCTTCATAATAAAAAGGCGCATTTCCTAAAGCGTGGGCTAACAAGGACAATGCATTCAGTACTTGCTCCCTCTCGCATTGAGTAATGTTCCCGATTTTCCAAACACAATTTATTCGGACAGCTAACATTCACACCGCATAATAACTCTAGAAATTCATCGAATCATCGTCCAGAAAGGAAGTTGTTGCTCCCTTCCCCTATGCCCTTCGCAATCCCATTCCGCAAACACTTCTACGATGGGCCACCCTCTGCGTTTTGTTGCCCACTCTCACCCACTTGCTGACCATCTCTTTTAGAAACACTCGCATGCAACAAAGAGCACCTCCTACTCTTTGCAGAAGGCAACCCCTATCTTTCCACCCATTATGAGAGCTATTCCACCCACTTTAATAATTGCACCGCGGTAATTAAACTGACCGACGGTCTTTCCCACTCGTTTCTTGGAGATTGTATATATATATATATATTGTCTCCATCTCATTTCTGTTGGATTTCTTTAAAATCGCAAGCAATGGAGTTTACGGCCACATCTGGTCGTTGATTCTTTTCGATTTTTACCTGTATACATGTATTTTGAGAGTGAAATAAATTATTCTTCTCCATACAAATGGGCACTCAATGAAGCAAGTTTCATAAGCATTCCCTGCTTCACCTTTCCCCTGGGCTATTCATATACAAATTAAAACACATGCAATTACTCCCACAACAATCTCTCCTTTAACGAGAATAGAGTTTATGGTTTATTAAATAGGAAATATCTGTAATTTGAATTCGGGAGACGAATAAAAACAACCCTGCAATCCGCCAGTAGAGTGTGGCAGGAGGAGTAAAACATCGACATCCATATCTAACCTGGAGAGCTATTAGCTTCTCTAATACTTCGCGGGAAAAACTACCAAAAGTATCTCTTAATTAATCTTAAATAATCTCTTCTGGCAACTACTTCCCTGTATCGATTTTTAGTTTTCTCCCTTAAGATCGCGGAAGTTTATAACTGGGATAACAATATCAGCTATCTCCTCCCCGAAATCGGTAGTGATAAATTTATTAAAAAGCCTCCGTCGATATTCAAGTCTTCTATCACTAATAGAGTTCCATCCGAGGGATTCTATCGTAGCTGAAACACTGCTGTCAAATCTGAAATCTCCCTTGACGAAGCTTGCTGCTCTACGTTGAACCATCTCAAGATCGGAAATTAATCCTACTTCGTGAGGATCCCTAATCAACGCTCAAGTAGATCAGGGAAAAGTATGTTATTTTATTCTCGATGAACATATCCTCTGGATTCACTTGATAGAAGTTCATATATAATGATTTTTTTTAATTCTTCACAAGTAAGATAAAGCATACAGAAACCGGTGATTCTTTGATTGATTCTTTTAATTTGTGGAAGTGTACTTATTTTTATATATTTTTATCTTCCTTGTGAAAAATAAAAATAATTTCCATTAATTGGAACGTGTTTATTAATTTTATTTAAGGGTGGGTAGCCAGTCTATAGAATGTTCTAATTTTTATAGGTAGTTTAAATGCTAAAAACTGTAGCAAAAATCTTTTAATGTAAGAAGTAAATCGTTATTTAAATAGTCAGATCGACTAAAAGAGCATATAGACTGAAGCTATTCTTGCAGTGCAGAGAATAATACACAGAATATCATTCCCATATAACTCTTCATTACTGTTTAAAACTCTAACGCACTTTAGTTTCTAACATTTCCCATATAGATGGTAGAAGTTTCAATGCCCAACTGAAGGGCTAAGGATCGTGTTTTAAAAGACATGCACGACAGAAGAAAATCGGCACAAAAATAATCAGTAGCTACCATCAAAAATACAATACAATAGGAGAGTTAATTAACACTAATTTTAATTACCAGCGTATTGGGTAACCAGAATCCCTTTTTTTAATGTTGTTCAGTCTAAGAGCCGAACCTGTTCATTGCTTGTACGTACATGACTGGGAGAATGATTCACGCAGCCGAATTTCTCCTTAAGGTCCATCTCGAGAGTTCTCCTTCTCAAAGTATGAACACGAAACAGGTTTCCACGTCCGTTCATTTACGCAGAAATGGTCGCTAGGCATTTTAATTGATCCTCATTCGAGCGGTTACCGCCAAAAAAAGTATTAAAATCTCAAACCAACAACCGAAAGGCAGATTTCAGTAATTTACCAATCATATTAAAATGGAAAACGTAAAATTTCAATATTTATTATTTTTGTCAACTAATTTTAGGAAAAATTGTTGGAACAAGCCATGAAATGGTAACATAATGACAAAGAAACGTAATTGTAATTTCGAGCATAAATTAAGCTGCGATAATAATAACGAATGGTTGATCTAAGAATTTGCTAGCTTTCTAACACTGAGGTCCCGGGTTCGAGTACCGACTAACCGGATTTTACCAGCTAGGACAAGGGTGTTTTTGTTTGAAGCATTTGTTTGCGTACCTTTGTGTTTGAACTTTTAAAACGGATAGAATTGGGGACGCCTGTTTCTGTTAAAGAAATAATAATCTCTCGTTTTATATAGTCTATCATAGGCAGACTCATTATCTCTGCCTTGTTCAAACCCATTTTCCTAATAACTATGGCAAAAAAATGAATGCGAATATAATTTAAATTATGATAATAGACAACGATTGATTTATCTATGAATTGAATAGTCTGGTTCTGGCTTTTTGAGAGATATGCAAGTAAGCAAACAGTGATGCATTCGAAATTGAAGTGCAATGGAGAATTGGCCTCCATCCAACTCTGCAGTAAACCCTCCCGCTGATTTCTGTCATACCTCAATAACAGTGACATAATCAATCACGCGTTTCATTTCAATCAAGTAACGTATTAATTAGATTCATCCCGTCTTCGACAATTTACCACCGATAAAATCTACCAACGTTATCAGATGCTCATTCATAGATTTGTAAAGCGATAACTAAAGCTATCAATTCGTGCAAGTGATGGCTGACCGCGCTAATGAGCTATTCATTTGATACAATCGTAGACACATTTTAGGTATCGTGATACATGATCATTCACACTTTGTTAAGTGATGTCACAATAGACGGAAAGGATAAATGGGACAACCAATCAGAAGACATGTTGTGACCCAATGACGTAATATTTCCTCTATATATTGCTCCTCGTGTTTATACGATAAATACACCATATTGTGGTTTTTAAAACTGCTAAATTCATGGCTCTTGAACATCAACTATGCAATTTTTCAGAACATAGAGGAATTCTCTTCTTATAAATGATTTTATCTCAAGGCTATTTTCTTTATTAAACTTCATTACTATCATTTGATTAGATCTCATTGTGATTATCCGCAAAAATTGAAATAGAAAAAGGAATTTTCTAAGGTTTCCCGATTAGCTACTCAATTTATCTTTTGTTTCTCACGATTTCTTGATTTCAAATCACAACATTTCAAGCAAAAAAGATTTTAACGTTTATACGTTATAATTTTCTGTAGCACTGACCGAAGTATTCTATTCCCAAAATTCTCCTCAATATTTTGGTTCCCTTTAATAAATGTCTATAAATCAGCACTTAGAATCGAGTAAAATAAAATCTGAATTGACCGACAAATTGCGGAACTCAGTTGAGTTCAAAGTAATGGGTCCCTACTACAATGAAAGCCGAACCCTGAAACATGAAGCGCGAATGTTCTTATTGATTTCAGAATCTCGCATACACATCTGTTTATAGGGGCTCTGAATTCCAATGTTAAACGTTGGTACCAAAAAGTGAAGTTATTACTAAAGGGGAAATGTGATCCTTCCGGATACAGCTAAACATAAAAAGGCATTTTATCTTCAGCAGAAAATTAAGTCGATTAAATCAACTGATTCAGGGATCATTGAACCTTGAGGACTTGTGAACTTTATTTATTTACTTTGAGATATAACGTAGAACGATAGCAAAACTATAGTGTAGTGAATCCAAACTTCGATCATTTCACGGAGAGAGACTAATCTAGATCTATTCTAATCTAATCTAGCAGCTGAGATCGATAATTGAATGCATCATAAAATCTCAAACATCCCAGAGAGATATTCACAGTCCTTTTCTAGATAAAATATACAGGGATTCAGGCGGAGAGTTGATAAAAAATATAGAGAGATTCAAGAATAATTACCAATTAAAATAATAAAATATGAATCTGAACCAGTGAATCTTTAAAATTTTAATATCACCATAAATTTTAACATAAATATAGCTTTATGTTAAATTTAAATTAGCTTTAATAATAATTTAACCATTTACCAATTTATGCAATCGTATATTAAAAATCTAGAATAGTGATTTATTTCATAAAGGCTTGGCTGCTGAAATATTTCGATAATTATTGCATTTTTATGATGAATTATATGCTCGATTTAACTTTCTAAAATACTGAGATATTCATAAATAGGACATGCATAAAGTGTATTTTACGACCCAGACGTGAATAGCAAATTAATACAATCTTAATTCTGTTTTACTTTCGCTATAAGCCGAGATGAACAAGCAATGACAATGAAAAACATCTGCAGGAGTTTCCTATTTTGATTGCCTCAAAGTTTTATTTTTCCCTGCACCCCCAAATTTCTCAAGGTGAGAATCTAATTGCATTGTCCTCCAAAGTGGAGACCTCTTGACCTATCCTTCCTCGAAGGACTTTCACTGTCCCTGAATGTATTAGGAATATTTGGAGAAGGCGTTCGGTGAGAGGAGACGGACGTTTCCAAAGACTTCCCACAGTGAAACTCGAACTGCGACGGTGGGCATAAAGGATCGCTACAGAGAAGAAACAAGAGCGAAGCAGTTACTTCTAAAAGAAAAATAAAATAAGCAGCTGAATATATTAGGATGTCGGGGATAGTTGAGGGTAAGAGCACTCGTAAATTCTAATCACACCGAATTTTTAAGGCGAAAGCGGGTGGTTGAAATCACACGCCGTCACTGAGTCACGGATGCATCCGAAAAAGGAATGCTTTACGACTACCAGAGAAGCGTGGAAAAACATAAAGAGTCTGCTGGAGCATTTCTTCGATTGTTAAGCCCTTGTGTTCCAAAGGTACTCTTACCAACACCAGAGGGTCCTGAAATTTCAGAAATAAAACGAGAAACGCGCTGCGTACATACGTTTCCACACCTATATTTCAATCGACGTAAAATATACGTTGACAGACATTTCTAGATAAGGTAATGCGGACGAGATGCAACGTTATTATCTCACGGAGAATTACTCAGGCGTTTCAATTGAGGAATGGTACTTTTTCACCTACCAAAGCGACAGCATTTGTAATCTAATGCCAAACTATTATATGCTGATGAGATATCGTCAGTGCATTACGTTGGTAAATGGTAAAAGACGTAAAGCATCCTTAATAGAATGGTACTGAATTATATGTTCTTTTTCTGTTCATAAGTCTTTTTGTATTTTTCAGCGCTAGAGGAGATGTTAGCCATTTTCTACAAACTTTAATTGCCTCAATAAAAAATCTGATGTGGCCAGTACATGACTTTCTCCATATATAATGTGTAAATTTTTATCTACGACAGTATTTTCGAACTCTATACATTCAATCTAAACTTGGAAGATAAGTGATTAATTTATATCATATTATCTTTTACGTCACAAACATTATAAATAATGTTTTTCGGGACATGTTCGATGAAAAACGATGAAATTGGCCTTTCACCCACAGCACCCACAAAGTACATAATCAGCTACTTCCGGTTTATCAGTATTTCACGAATAACTCCTAAACAATCAGCGATACAAAAATATGTTAAATAAAAAAAGTTATAGTAAATTACATTTTCTAAAACTTTTATATATAATAGAATATACCTAAATATCATATTTATGGAGATATTTTGCAAAAACGGAAATTTGCTTCGAAGAATAAAGTTCAACTTCCGGTGAACCGATTTACTCCAAAAACTAATCAACTCTGACAGCACCCACCACAATGCTATATATGAAGTTTGGTATTGATACGACAAATGGTTTTACGTTAGAGCGCCCACAAGCCCACACACACACACACATACACACATATACACATATACACATATACACACATACACACACACATACATCATTCCAAAAATGGTCAAAGCGTGTTCTAGGGACCCCAAAACATGTATTTCCGTTGAAATCTCGAAGTCGATTTTTTTCATGAAATCAATACTTTCTCTATACTACGTATATGGAGAAAGTAAAAATTCAAAATATAGACATTTACATTTAACGCATGGATGAATGATAGAAAATGCTTCCTAAATAGAAACATTAAAGGGAAGATTTCTTCATAGTGCCTCATATTCACACATGGTAAACATTTATAAGGAGAATTAATTTGCATTTATTACTTTTCCTGATCATTCCAGCTCGCTGGTGAAATATTCCTCAGTATAAACAATCTGTCAGTTTCATGAAGTGGTTTCAACTCCATGCTCATTTAAAAGGAAATTTTCGATCTTCCAAATGATATAGTCGTGATCTTATTGAAGACGTTAGAAAAATACGGTCTTCAGATCACTCAATCTTGAACTTTAAATAGCAATTCATCACATCCGTATTCTGATTTATTAAATTAGCACTCTGTTAATTCGAGTAATGATGCAATATCGATATTTCATTCTCAGTTCATTTCGGTGTGGCAACTAAGATGGCGTTTGAAGGTAACTTGCACTTGATTTACAGCTAGAAAGGACCGAAGGATGCAACGACAATATATTCTTTCCTTCTCTAGACAACTCCACCCAGCCACCTTCCACCCCACCTATCAGTTGCTGCCTTCATTAAAATATACTTACTTTTCCTCTTTTTATTTTGTACCTTTCCAATTCAGACGAAACGTTTAAAAGAATTGCATCCTCTGAGATAAAATATAACTCTTTGATTTCGTAGTATCTCTCCTGAACATCTCATTTAGTATCCCGGATCCAATACTGGTACAGGTTACTCACCTTGAGATAAATTTAAAGCACTAAAAACTGTAAATATGCATTTACGTCAACCGTATTACATTTCTTCCTCGATAAAATATTAAAAGATATAATCATTGTCATTTTATGAATTATAATAAACGACTAAGCACTTTTTTAATTAATTCCCTGATACAGAACATATTGGATACATCAGCTCATTATGTAGCGACTTCACAGTAAAAACCATAATAATTAATATTATGTGAAGTTAAAATATGATTGATTATACAGGGTGCAGCAACATAACTTCCTTTTTTCGCATTAAAAAGCATTTAAAAAAGGAAATCATTTAAGAAAAGGCCACACCCTGTAAAATAAAATTTAGAAATAAAATTCTTCTGTACAAAAATCAGGCAAAGTATATTATTAGTTGAGAAGAACGAATATTGTTCATCTTTTTTATCAGTGATCTATCTTTTTGCTTAAATTCAGGATTCAACATTTCGATTAATCTAAGATGATTTCTTATGTTGTAGCTCTAAGATCAACCTTAAACTTGATTTAATTTAGTTGTTTAGAGGTATATTGAATAATTAATGAAAATTATGCGCAAACCTCAATTTCAACCTGTCTTTGGCTGAAAATAGATCTTCTCAATAATTTTTATCGCTGACATGTAGCAAGATATTATACCTTTTTACGTAACATGTAGAAAATTATTCTTTAATAAACAAAACAAAATTTTACTGAGTCAATTTCATTGAATCAAATATGAATAAGTTCCACCAAATATCATCAGGATCAATACACAAAGTAACAGTAATTCCCAGAATCCTCCAACCTTAGTCGTAAATGTTTATCACTTTTAGACATAATTCGCCGACTCTTTTCTCGGCGTCCGAGGCTACGATATAATACCACACCTAGCATTCGTGGTTTAAAAATATCCCCTTATGATAACCCTTATAATTGATATAACATGTGTAAGTTCCGCGAAGTAAGTTAACAACGTTTTCCTACATTTAATCCATTGATATACCGTGGGCACCAATAGTGTTACAGAGTAATAACGCGTACATCAGGTCGGGTTTTTTCCGCCGGTGTTCTTGCATTTTAATTGCGAAGTCGTGAGTCAGGGAGACGGCACACGCTCGACATGAAAGCGCGCGCAAATTGCATCCTCCCTCATCCCCTTGTCCTTCTACCGAACATTTTTCCTCGCGGAGGTGCAGCCTGTTTTCTACCCAACGCACTTTCACATCTGGAGAATTCATTTCTGAGAGGCGAAGCAAAACATCTCGAATTCAAGGCGGACCGGGTTAACCCCAAAGAGAAATGCGATGGAACCGTTTCGGCAGAAAAATCCAGTGACCGAATAAGAGAAACCGTAACGGGGATGTCGATAAACAAAGGAAACTCAAGGACGATGGGCATCGTACTCGAGTGATATAATGATCCCCAAATACTGCCTAATACATCTTCAACTGATATTCCACAGTATTTGATTAGATACTAAAAAATTCATCGTAACAACTTTTACTAGACCACTAAATATCTGAAAAAACACGACCTAGGCCTACGAAACCTAGGTCGTGTTTTTTCAGATATTTAGTGGTCTAGTAAAAGTTGTTACGATGATTTTTTTACAAATTAAGAAATACCACAATGTGAACCCTGAGATGGTTTCGTTTAGATACTAAAACTTCCTAAGTTCTTCCAGTATTTGTTTACCAGCGACTTAAAGTCGAAAAGCAATAATTCTCCCTTAGGAAATTGATTAAATATCACGCACTACTTTCCTATTAAATTCCCTTCTACTGATAATAGGTGGCTGTTAACAAACTGCGGAACATGATGATGATCAGCTTCTTTTATAGCTTAATTGGTCATGGTTGGTTTGCTTCACCATCGAGGTAAATACTGTCGAAAGTAGCGTTTCATATGAATCATTAGATATAATTAATATACCAAAAAATAATGTGCTTTTCAAAGAAGAACATACCGGGATGATCTTAAATTGAAAAAGAAAAAACGCCTTTCTATATACTAATTTTCCGGCAGTATAGTAAAGGGAAATCCCGCCAAAGGGTTGTGTACCTATATTACTGAAGTAAAAAACTATCATATCACTGAACCAGTAAAAAGAGTTGGGAAATGAAAACCTATTACACAACTGGATTAATGAAAATTCGTTTGAGACGCCCACATTACTTTATCCCTTCACATTGTGATTTATGATTAGACAACAATACAATCAAGGGCAAATAATCCTGGTGCATTGAAATATTTAGGGACTAAGTATGTAAAAAATATGCTAGAATTCACATTTCTAGAGAATATGCTACCAAAATATCAATGAATGCCTCGGTCATGAATTATTCAGTTCGATAAAGAATAAGGGTTTCTCAAGACGCAAAACCTCCTGATGTGATTCCATCTCATCCAACATTACCAATTCATCAACTTCATGGCGCTTTCCTTAGATCTCGTAACATGTGATCTATCTTTCTCTCTAACCTTTTTTTATTTTTTCTTTAACAAAAAGTTCAACCGATTCACCCTCCCATCTCAAGATGGGGATGCTTGTCTCCGGGAGGCGTGATTTATTGCTTAAAATGTTCTTCTGTAAATGTAGCGAGAGCATGAAAATGAAAAATGAAGACGAGAGTGGTCGTAGAAAAGTTATTGCTGTTGATATCTTCGTAAGGAAAATTTTCAAATCAATATTTTACACCCTAAATACATAATTGCCGAGCGATTTTCATTTTATGCAAAGCTAAGAAATGGCGTAGAACGAAATGATAATGGCGAAACATCACTGGATGTAATAAAACAGATAATGAAGTTACTAACAACACTTAACAAGATGAGGGTAAATGAATTATAATAAAATTATTTATTTTCAATAATTGAGAGCAATTGCCTACTTAAATATTCCCTGTCGTGTTTACATATATGTATATAACCTAATATATGTACAAGTGAATTTCTCAATCAAAGACGACGAAACTACATTTAAAATTATTAAAAATTATAAAATCATTATATGTATATTATTATAATAAAATACTTAACATATTCGTAATAAAAATATAAACATCAGCATTTTAGACTATACAGCTAAAAATTAAGAGTAATGTATAAAAGATTGCTCAATATTTTCTTAAAATATTATGGATCGCGGGAAATTGGAAGACAAATGAATTAAAAGGCCGAGCCGAGCCGAACCGGCCGAGCAGCGCAACACTTTTAAAAGTAAAACACAGAAAGGCATTGTTTACACGATTTTTGACATTGAATCACTCAATTTAATTAACCGTACAAACGACAGGGGAACATTATTAAACGGGGAACCGGGATTTATTTCATTTCGACCTAAGAAAGAGGTGATTCAACTTTCACATATACTACTTAAATTCGCATAATTTAAATATATTGTGGTGTTACACTACACTTCAAGTTCTATTTTATTTTCGTGATTAATAGGAATGCAATGGAGATAAGTATGAAACAAGAAACAAAATATTAGAAAAATTTGACGATCATCTTCAGAATATGTGCCGCAGCAATTTCCTTTCATCCCTATTTTCATAATGTACAGATATGTATGCAACTGGTATATATTTCGATTTAATTGTAAACAATAATGCCCGCAAATCATCCTTTGTAGTCATGTTTAATTAGGTTTATTTAGTTATAAGATATTAGTTTTAGGGGTTCATCAATACTATTATTATATCGGTGCCAGTCATATATTTATGTAATGGCCAAGCTATGGAATTTTGGATAACACCCATTACACCCATCAGTTGGTAAACGTGCCCTAAGGTCGTTGTAAAATTTATAAATAAATGAGTTTACATAATTGGAGAGCCCTACTGGTTCAAACAAACGTCGACCGCTGTCGGAAATATGAAATGTGTAAGTTGAAAGATTGTTTACAACGATCGTGACTTTTTATTAGAAACTGATTTATTTCGAATAATTACGAATTTCTATCAACATTCATCACAGAGCTGCTATTTCCCTTCCTGAGTAGCGCCGTGTTTTTATGCAACCCGATAGAATTATGATTTGGCTATTCGTCGCCAGATGGTGCGGGTACTTCTGATTGTATTTAAAAGAAGGTTTTCGTATCACCTACAAATACTAAATCATCAAAATAGGCTGAGCTTTGTACGTACTACATAAAAATATATTTCTTAACTGTATGATGTGAATACTGCACGACATGGAAATACAGGCCATGATCTCACAAAAGTTGTAGGAGATACCAACACTTTTATTAATAGTAACAAATAAAAGTAGGTACTATCTCTAAAAATACCATACTATATACCATCGTTCTATGTCTCTTATTGGAACTCTAGCGTCTTAAAGTTTGTATTGAAATTTCACACAATCTACCAAGAAAGGTTCTTCATTCATAGTCTAGCACAGGATTATAGAAATTGACTACGCAAGGATTTAAGTGATAAACACAAGTTCGAAAAATAGCCTCATCAATAACTTTAGTTTATTGATGAATGAATTTTTGCCTGTTACAGTCACTTTCCGTTCAACTGAATTATGTTTTTCTTTTAAACGGAGTTTTTGAGTTTTTAATGTGTTTGCATATGCAGTTTTAACGAGGAAATTAGATATTCGTGTTTGAGCAAGCAAACTATCGTAATCAACCTGCATTAGAATAATTGCATTAGCACTCATGCCACTGCCGACAATACTGACGAAAGATAAAACTAATTTAAGAGGCTTTCGTTGGTTCGTATAGTTAACAAATGTATAACTAGTAGTATTGTTAAAACACGACAGCTTAAGTCATTTCGCACATAGGCTTCCATCGGCAATCGAACCAGTACCACTTTCATCGAAGCCTAACGCTCTGCCCAAATGGCTATCCGGGAGCCCGAAATTTATAACTTCTCATCCCAGCCAATAAGATCGGACAACTGTAGTCGAGCCAGAACGTATGTGATGATTAGAACTCTCGTCTCTTCTCCTTCAAAAACATAATTCCCAAATGGACAGATTTAGTTTGGCGTGCGCGTCCCTTGGAAGCGGTGGGCGGTCACCGCAGTGGGTCTCGATGGATGCGGGCGTTGAGCGACGAAGAACAGTTTCCCCGGCAACTCCGTTTCCGATCCGCCGCTTAAGATCTGCTGTGCGATGATGAATAGGGACGGCTCCACGATAAAGAGAAGTCAAATAGAAGAAGAAGATATAGAAGGAGGAATTGGCACAGCGAAGATGACAAATAGGGGGTGGAGTGCAGTCATTCATTATCTTCCTCTTTCTCACCTTACGAGTAAGAAAAACATCGGAAAAAGTATAGACTAGGTTGGGAAATAAATTGTATTTTAGTCGGAAATTATTTTTCCTCTGCAAATAAGTCCCTGATTTACTAGACGCCCCTTTTATGATGTCATTTAAGGTCGTGGAAGGTAAATACAAAAACTCAGTAAACATTTTTTCTTTGAAAAACTTGGATTTGGTACGGATAAATTAGGGTTACCATCTCTTCCAGAATTTGGTCGATTTGGACGCGTCTCTCCCAGTGGGAGATTAAAATCTCCCAGCAAATATAAATCTGCTGATCTCTAGCTCATCATCTGAAATTTGAACTCGTAGTCAGCCTGGTACATGTAACTCAATGCATGAAAACATGTCATGATAAAATTACTATAACATTTAAAGTCCTCCGAATTCATCGCTTTAATTCAACAAGAATGTGAACACCATCAAAACACCGAAGCGCCGAAAACAATCAGTAGTAATACAAATCGTTAGTTTCGTAATACCAAACAATATTTGTAATATACCTTTATTTAATTAGAGAAAACCACCCCCAGAATAAAAAATATCCTGGAATGAACAGCTAGTCAAGTGGCTATTCTTTATTCCACATATTCGAAATCAATTGTTTAGGCTTTTATTTGGTGATATTATAACTACATTAACACAAGAACACTTGGCACGTTTAATCACAAATATCGCAACAACAACCTGTGTTTTAATCCGTACGAATCATCTTCCAGTTAATAAACAACGCGTTGCCCTTTTCATGAAAAGGGCAATTACACGCTTGGGGTGAAAGGAACCCTACCTACCCTACTCAACCCATCGGTGCCTCGCATATTTCACGATTTGTAGCGGATATTAATTAATTAATTAAATATGCGCGGCGCCAATGGGTTGATTAGGGTAGGTAGGGTTACTGATCTTCTTTCTTCGATGAATTTTAAAGTTACATTACGAGGTAGAATTTAAGATTAAATCAATATGAAAAGAGTCAACTTTAACTGACAGAAAAATCTCTCATTACCATAAATCGGCTTTTATTAAGGATTACTGTAAAGATCGCTAAAATTTCAAAATTATTTTCAGAACCGTAACCTATAAATATAAATAAAATACAGCAAAACAAAATTATGAACTTATTCTCCCAAATAATTTAGTGAAAATTCCATTTCATGAATTATTCAGAGGACACGTTAATTTTTGGTACTTAACATATCTATAAAATTAAACAATATTGAAGAATATATATGAATAATAAAAACTATAATGGGATGTCATTAGCTCAGTTCTAAAGAAACCGATTTCGTATTCTTCTGTCCATTCTAAAACTCCAAATGACACGGTAGTCATAAAAAGATCATTAAAAAGGTTTCACGACGTTTTTCACAAATTAAAACTGTCGTTAAAACCAATGAACGGAACGTGTCGTTTTATGCACCGAATTCATAAAGATGAAAAGCATGCCGAGAGTTCTCCCTCTTTTTACTGCTTTCGGGCGGAGGTTCGCTGTGTGAGGTCCACAGCAGAGGAATCGCCATGCGTGACGCAAATCGTGCAGTGTCAACGAAGATGCGAATCCGATGTTAGCAGTGTCCTGCCGAGTCCCAAGAGCAGTGACCGTCATTACAACAACACGAATGAGAGGAGATAATGAAATGGGAGCACGAAGAGGATACATAAATCTGCGTCGAAGTTAAGAATCACTTTGAGATTACCCCGTTCATACAAACGATACCGAACAAATTTTGGGTGTTAATGTTAAGATTTTAAATTATCAATTTCAACCAAAACAATTAGGAAACGTACAATGTAACTAAATTACCACAGTACTAAAATTTCCAGTACATTTTCAATCTATTACTTAAACATGTCTGTAGTACCGCTTGAATTTTAAAAATTCATGTCGATAATAAATAAAAATTTTAACAAAAGAATTAATTCCAAAATTCCCTATAAATAAATTATCATCTATTTTGTATTTAGGAAATTTATTCAGACCTTAAGCTGTTTTTTCAAGGGCGTGCTTTAGCCGCATAGTATCTAAGATTTAAGCATGTTTATATTCAACATAAGGGTATATTAGTGAGACATTATATTTAATAAAAAGTTTCAAGAATAATCTAGCATATATTATTTAAAAAAAAGAAAATAAAATATACAGAATAAGAAAATATGCATTAACCATATATCCAAAGATTATTATTTTTCAGAATGATAAACCAAGCAAATCTAGGCTTAATATTGTTTGCCTACTACTAAAAGGAGATAAGTAGAATCCAAAAATTCATGCATTGACGAGTTTTGTCTTTTAGTGATATAATATGCTGTTTTCGTACTTTTCAGGTATTAATTTAAAGAATAACTAATAAACGTATATTTTGGCATCTGTGAGTTACAATGTGAGAGAAGAGAGCAGTTACATTACACATGTGAGACATGGGAAGCGATTCACTGAAATCCCTAATTCTAATAATACGCTATTTCTTTCACTCTCGATGAGCGACACAACTTCACTTTCTTAGAAGCGTCATCTAAAACAAAAGCGAAGCATTCGCCGTTCTAGGAATTTCCTTCCGATCGCCTTCGATCAGTTATAAAATCCGATGCATCCGTTTTCGGAATCCAGCCTCTCCGATAGGAGAATTCCCACAGAAAAAATAACCGAGTCCTCAGAAAAGCCAACGAACCGATGATGGCGTGAAGGATCGCGGTTAGCGAGGCTGCTTCCCATAAAAGAAGTTCCCCTTTGACCTCCCCTTCACAATGACTCCGAAACGGTCGATTGAAGCCTCTGGAAGCAGATCTCGGAAAAAAGAGCAAGTCTTCCGCGCGACGCCAATTATAGTCTCCGCTTGACCCGTGGCGTTGGGAGAGTGGGTGGAGGGCAAGTGGGCGTTTTTGACACCGCGGAGGAGGCAAGGAAAGCATCTTTGGGACTCCGCCTGAGAGACCAGTTCTTCCAAAAAGGAGATGGGGATTAGTCGAAGAATAAGAGCGGAAGAGTTGAGGGATGGGGACGTCCGGGCGGGAGGAGGAGAAAGGGTTTCGCTTTGAAGATAACCGGATATATGTGCGGAGGATAATGAAATGAGGCGGGAAAGGGCACGTACGGGGATTTCTGGAAAAACATATTTCCCTCCTGTTTTCGTTTCTGCTGAAGAAAATGATGGTGAATCATCGAAAGCCGCAAAAGGATGAAGGGAGCTTAATCTACATCTTTAGCCATATTATAAATGGAAGCATTCGAAAAGAATGATTCTCCTATTTCATCTCGTCTCTTTTACAAATGCCCAGAAGAAAATAATTAGTTTCGAGCCATTATCTCGATTACAGGAGAATCCTTTCGCAGAATTAAAAATAAACAGAAAAATGGTCTTGCTTTCATTAAAATAAAGTTTTCGGCCAACAATTACCGTCCCATAATCTTAGGGTGGATTCGAATACAATAATTTTATATGAGTAAGCGTATTTTCGAAAAGACGATGAATATTCATATGAAGAATTGTACTGCAATTGAACTTTTAAGGAGGAGGATGCTTCGGAATGAAATTTGAGGGAAATAATCAAGAAATGTTAAAAAATTATAAAAACCAAGGAGGAGGTAATTACGATAATGGTTTATTAATTTATATAAAATAAACTCTTTCTTCTAAAATATGTCTTTAAAACTCAATGAACAATGATTGATCGAAAACTTGTAGAACCTTCCTGTAGTTTATCTCCAATCCCATAATAAATATTTAGCCCTTTTTAAAAAAGAATTAGAATATACTAGCTGAAGTTCGATTTGATTCTTAGCAAAGAAAAAGTGATTAATATTGAAATAGCAAGACTTAGGATTCTAAATGGCGAATCTTTATTTCAAAGACAAATGAAGCCAAATAATAATCCCTCGATAGCAGAAAAATATCCGTTACCATAGATAACTGAAACGATGACTCTCTTAAATATAGCTACACCTCTACTTCTGTGGAACTGCCGAATCTTGTTCAATAGGTTCAGTTTCACGTAAGCTAACCATGTTTATATCTAAGATTTGAGTTTAGTTGCATTATGAGAAATTATAACTGAATCAGAAAAATCCAACGTAGGCTCTGCCATCATTGGCTTTCTTACGTCGTTCCACCTGATTTATTTATTACTTTTGCTTTAATTGAATAAATAATATGCATTAAAATCGTTACGTTAATCATCTAGGTTATGCTTATGTGGGTAGAACTTATAGAAAACGCTGTAACTAAGCTGTTCGGTGAGTTCATTGCTCAACAGATGAAGTTTACGTGATAATATTTAGTATATTCTACTGGGGTATATCTACCACAAAATGGCTGCAATTTCCTATTAAAGACTTTTGTAACGAGTCTATCAATTTTATCCAGACAGTTAAATTGCAAATTTTGAGAGCATCAGTGGCATTCGGAGAAAATTCTGATTACTTTTCTGATAGTATTAAATTTTCCCTTAACTTAGATTTTAACTGTCTGCAATGTTTCTCCATGGATAACATGAGCTAAAGGACTGCAAAGTTCAGTTATACTATATGCCGATTTTCAAAAATATAGAGGCGCCTCAAAATGTTTATTCTTTGCAAAATTAACAAATAGAAAATAAAAATGTTACACAAATTGATGTTCTAACTGAAATATATCCAATTAATTTTAATTATTTTAAAACACACCCTAAAAATAGTCAATGATGAGTAATTGATGCTGTCCCTTTCTCTGGCAGACAAAAGAGTGGTGCAAGTTGAAACAAAGGTACTAATAAATTTCTTCCAAATGATGAAAATGGCAATAATGCTAAGACCACGAAAAGTGAAACCCATTAAATTCTATGAAAGGCAGGAGCAATCAGCAAGCTATTGGGTGTGAAATATATACAGTTTATGTTTTGGGATATTCCAAATTCGCGAGTGTATGGGCGTTAGCACTGAAATTTAATTTAGTGGCAGTAAAGTCCCAAAAACGGATATCTGACCCATCTTTAACGCTGGTCGGATTAGGTTTTTATTACCATTAATTTAGGGTGAGGCTGAAACAAATTCATCTCTTCTTTCATAAAACAGCAATGAAATTTAAAATAGATATATCATAGGAAACGAGACATTTGTGGGATATAGGGCAAAATATAGATAATCGACATTTTCTGAGTATTTATCGGGGAAAAAATTCACTAAATAAAGGATAACACAGAATTATCTGTAATTATATCATTAAAATAATGTGAATTGCATTCAAAATTTGAAAATACATGTTCCATCTATACAATAATTAAAAATACATAACATTTTTAAAGATGAGACCTGTTTATCAAATTAAAAATAAGGTATAAATGCTAACCTTTTCGCGTATTTTTAGTTATTTAATAACTGAATAAATGATGCTATAATAAAACATGTTATGTACATAGCAAATATTTTCTATTTTCTAATAATTATTATTATCATAATTTTATTTTCCATAGAAAATCTTTTCATAAAACTATTAGACTCGTTGATAACGGTTTGATAGTGATTAGTAACTAAAATTCAAAATATTTTATCCCGGCAATACCAAAAGTGGCCAAAAGCCTTGGTGTGTGATTCATCGCCGACTATTTACCTTAGCAAGATCATGCGGATATTCCACAATTTAAGCTAATTAAAGTTAAAATTATAGTGCATTTTAATTTGAGAGAATTTTTAATTCAACTCATTCCATCAACGAGACTACAATTCTTGTGTGACTCATTGATTTATTCAATCAGATCAGATTTTTTATGATAAATCTTTGTAAACTTACAACGTAATTATTGTTACATTCATGCGGTTAGTTAGAATGGATAGATGATATGAAATATAATAAAGTGATTTTTTTGTTTTTGCAACAAGAGAAATTGTGTATTACTTAATAAAATATGTTGTATGAATGTTTCTGATAAGTTTTATATTGGATTACTACTCATCACAAAATAAAATATAGCGGGTTTCAGTTTATGACACTCCTCATCCAGCATTTTTAGAAATCAAAGTAATATTTAGTAAAATTAAGTACTACCAGCACTAATGTCTAGGAAGTCATCCAATGAAAGAGATACTCGAAAGCTAGAAAATTCTACACACAGTAAAAACCGATACTTTCTCTTAACTTTTAAGATTAATCGTTAATCACTAGTAAATGAAATATTCGAGAAAAAATATTGGAAAAATATTTACAAACCATTTTGACTATCTATTTTTAATTGCTAAATACTATACAAACATTGGTATCTACTCACTCCTAGACATTTCTCCTCAAAAAAAAACATTTTTCAGATACCCTTGTCATGGAATCAAGCGAGCATAAAAGTTACTTCAGCTCCGTAACAATGAAGGCGGATGTTGCCAGATAAAGCAATTCCATAATTACGGTCCCTATCATCATCCCTCGCTTTAAAAGCTTTAAGCTATAAAGTATCCCAAAAGGACACCCCATCCGTTTCAGAAGTGCATATTTTACGACCCTCACTTTCTTATGGATGGAGAAGTATCTCGCCCTGCTTTTTCTGAAACGCTTCAAGATGATATCAGTAAATCACTTTCTAGTTTTCATTCTTGAACCTTTTCCCATGTTTTGCTTCTGGATAATTCTCGAACCCAAAAAAATCGCTACCCTATTCCAGGATCTATCAACATGGATTCAGCAATTTTGCAGATGGAAGATAACTTTTATACTTCGTTTGAAAGATAGAATTGCCCTGAGTGCAGCTCCCACTGGGTTCAATCACCACGCTAAGCCTCTTATTTGTGCTGCTGGGAACGCGGTAGTAGCTGGGACGATGTCCTAGGATCCGGGTTCACCGGTAGAGACGATTCAACTACGGATAGGTTCGCATCGACGGAGTGGGTGAAACGCAACGTTCCTTTGGATTGCAACCAAGAGTCAACCAACGAAGGAAAGCAAACCATTACTTCGATATGAAAGAGCTTCTCCCATTCGCTCCGCTGTAAAGAAGTGCGATCTCATGTATAAGTTCCATAAATGTGAACATCGGCTTTAACGAGTTAAGAAGGAGAGATTTTTATGGCGTGTGGGTGCTTTGGAAATCGTAGGATACGGTCGAATTTGGAAAATACATGGAAAGGGAGGCGTGGAAAATGAGAGTTGCTCACAGGGAGCTTTGCGAATGTCATCTTGGGTTATGAATACTACTGGGAGTGTTACGATGAATGCCTGTTGAATTTTAAGCTATAACACATCCAAACCTTCTTAATATCACTTCTTAGAGAGCTGAATTATGTATTTAGTCATTCAGTAGAGTTTTACTGTAGTTACACTGCACCCCAGGAGGCTATGGTTCAAAAACGTTGGTTGGTCGAGAAGGAGAAATCACAAAATAATGCAAAAATAGGCTCCAATGTTATGACTATACCAGCAACATTGGTGTATTAAGAATTTAATTGCTTATCTTCATGTCATATTTTTACAGAGGTCCATTTTGAGGAGTGTATTTATGTTCTCGGGAAGATTTTCCCGATAATTGACATGGCTGACAGATGGAAAGGATTTTCTTCTGATTATTTACAGGGAAAAAGTTAATTAATTTAAAAACACAAATAATGAACTGAATTCCACGTTGCATGACTTTGTTGATTTACAAATCAATATACAATTCCATTCTAAGAGACTTAATTAGCATTCGGAATTCGCGAAACCAGATTATTTTGTGGAATAATTTCCAGAGTATTAGTACAAACTTATTTTTAATGAGATAGCTTATATGATTATTATAGATAATGGTATTATACCAAGATTATACCACTTGCTGAGAAATTAATTTTTCAATTTCTACCGATATCCTGCTATAAAATTTTATTGAAAGTAAAATAATGTCCCATTAAATAATTGAAAAAAGTAAAAGCGAAACTTTAAAATAATTAACTGCTATCAAAGTGGAAAGAAAATAATTCCTTATTTATTAATTTAATTTTTAATTATTTCCTCTAAAATGTCGCTGATGTTGAAGAATGCATGAAGAAATAATGAATAAATAAACTTGTACTGTTTTAAATCTCTAAGTAATAATATCACATGTATAAATATTCCTTCGAAAAGCTAATTACTAATATAAATATACATTTTAGACATTTCTAAGTCGCCAAATAGCCTTTTCCAAATACCTACTATTTGGGCATAACGAACGGAAATCATAAATAAGTATCCTTTTTTCTTGATTATTATCTGATTTTGATTAATTTCATAGAAAGAACGATATTACCAATGTTTGTGATATAGTATAACCACTAAATTCATCCTTCAAGTTTCAAGAAAATCAAAGAATATCATATTATGAAAACATTGCTTTAATATTGCTTTAACTGCAACCAGAAGGTACCATTCCGAAAATAATTTTTCGAATAAATCAAGATAGAGGCGATACTACAAAATGAAAGGTCAACTATTTCAATTTTAACCATTCTATTTCCTTAACCCTTAAAGTAACTGATGCTAGAACATTTACGCTATCCGATCCTATCAAATGGTTCTAACACATAGGGGATATAAACGTTCTAACTACCAAATTCCTTAAAGGTAAAAATCAATTTCCAGATTTTTTATTCTCTGATATATAGTCAAGGAATGCAATTCATCTTCAGTATTACCTCTGGTAAAACCTTCATCTCGGGTTCGACGCCCACCGACTGTGGAGAGATATATTCTCGGCTCTTAATTACCACTAATATGTGTGACTCTTTTCCTGCCGCCACATAAAAATTGCACGATATAAAACAAGCCGCTTGTAATTCTATCAAGGTCGTATATTTTCTCATCTTTACCGTACTGATAACATTTCTGAAGAATAAACAATTGACCCTCTTATAGAGGAATGCACTTTCAGGCGCTTTTGGTATGCAACCCGCACTGCGCATCTGTTGCGTGGGATTCTGTCCGACTTACTACGCTGCGCACTTTGGGCCGTCGCATATTTCTTCAAATAGTTTTCCTCGAGTACAAAAAGCTGTAACGCGTCGCAGCTGTTTTAAGTAGATCTAAAGACGCACGCGCGTATAAGGAAGCTTTTACTCAATCACGATTTCCACTTCATCGAATAGAACTTTATGTGCGGTTGGATTTAAGAAGTGTCTTGTCCTGGAAGTCGCACCCTCGCCCTGAAATAAAGTCCTTTTGTTATATTTATTATTAAATTTCTAATCCTTGAAGGAGTATGAGGTGTATATCGTTGTGAATATTTAACATAGCCCAAACCTGAAGCTTTCAAACCATGGAGATGAAATTACTCGAGATGGTGCGGAACGATATGCTTAAAGTCAACCGTTACTATTAAAATAGGTCTTCTTTATCATTTCTGTTGAAAAATTATTCCCAACTATCTAATAAACATAACTCAACTTAGTGAATTCTTAGGAGCTTTGATATATTTTTGGGCAAGCCTATGGACTTCCTTCAAATAATAAACCCTGAATCCTCGGCAGATTGTAATTAATAGCTAAAAGATGTAATTTCATTCTAACATTCATAATATTAGATATTTCTTGAGATAAATAATTAACGTTTCAAATTCAATGATAGTGAAGAGTAAAAGTTATTTTTATGTAACTTAATCTTCGATCGTGACTTTTTTCGATGTTTATTCAATTCTAATTACTTTGTTTTAGAGTATTTTATTGACACGCTTACAATATATAAGTGATTCTTGTACTGTCAATTATTTTGAAACTTGATTGATATAATTAAAATGAATGAATACATAAATTTCTAAATATATCATTTAATAAGGTTTGCATAGATAACTGACTCATAAATCGGAGACTTTTCTAGCTTGGGTAATTTATAAAGATTGGAACAAAATTTATAGATTGATATATATATATATTAATCATTCGTGGTTTATTTATAAGATTTCTATTAGCTAAATGATGATTGGTTCAGTCTATAAATATCTTCACAAATCGGATAAAGGTACGCTGTTTGCCAGATTTTGCCCATGGACAATGGTTTGGAACCCTCTACCCTTAAATGTGTTTACATTCACCGTGAGCTGTTCGTGCATTCTTTGGATGATATTGATACGCTTTAAAATGAAAAATACATATTTTCAGCGTAAAGTAGACTAATACTCGTATATGAGTAATATCTCTAAAATCCTGCTTGAATTTAATTAGTAAATCTCAACATTTGGCAATAAATTAAAAGCCACTGTACTAAGTTTTTCCACATTAAAACTTAGGTTCAGTAGTTACGATAATGATTTACAAACTTTATAGAAAATAAAGTCTTTCTTCTAAAATAAGTCTTTAAAACTCATTGAACAATGATTAATAGAAAACTTATAGAACCTTCTTGTAGTTTATCCCCAATCCCATAATAAATATTTAGCCCTTTTAAAAAAAGAAATAGAATATACTAGCTGAAGTTTGATTTCATACTTAGCAACTAAACAGTGATGAATATTGTAATATCAAGACTTAGGAGTGATTCTAAATAACGAATCTTTATTTCAAACACAGATGAAACCAAATAATAATCCCTCTATGGCAGAAAAATATCCGTTACCGTAGATAACTGAAACGACGACTCTCTTAAATATAGTTTCACCCACAGATATATATTACTAGATAGGCAGTGGCGGTGGAGGGGGTGAAGCCTCGTGATGCGCATGGCGGCCATCTTACGATCACCCAAATTTGAGCGTATTCGTATTCTATTTCATAGGAGCAGGACGTAACACTACGCGATAAACGGAATTAATGGCTTGAATTAGACCATCAATTACAGATAAAATAACCATTATTCTCCATTGAATTATAGTAACCGAGAGAAATATTTTTTTTCGAAGTATACCAAATGTTAAATGATAAAAACATACTCCGAGAGCGAAACTAAGATAGCATTGTACACAAAAGATTGAAAATGTTTCCGCTATTTAGATTATGATGAACATTCCTTAATAACTGACTGATTTAGAGCCGGAGGTTGCAATCATTTTATCGACAAGGCGGAAGATATTAAAAAATAAAGACATTTATAATAAGTGGTATTTATTTATTGCATGGCACACGGACGTCTCTGTTCGTGGAATAACCGTAACTGGGAAATTACTTATGATATTGATGTTTGAAATATGAAGTTTATGTCAGATATAATTTAAACAATAGAGATTTGAAGGCTATATATTCTAGGTAAGAATTCTGCAGCTTCATACATAGATTAGATACGGTTAAATTCTGGTTATGACGTCCCTCACTTTTACGCGGTTTCGAATGTACCGCGGGTTTCACCATGTCCCCCGATATGATTACATTGACTATTTTCTTTGTTAGTGGTAGGTAACTTTGTGGCGAATTTTTTCTCAACGTGCCGTAACTTCCAGCAATTATGTCAACGCGGTTGGCGGCACATTGAATTATGTAACAATCAAACGCTGAACACTATCGCGCTAAAGGAAAAGATCAGAGTACATATTTTATTAACTTCTATGAAAGTGGGGTCAGGAAGTGGGAGTAAATCATTAAAACATCATTCGCTAATAAATTACTTATGAAATTTAGCTTTACAGTGTTTTGTTTCCCACGCAGTTTCCCGTAATAATGCAGGTGTAAACTCCGTCCCTCTAGTTGTAACCGAATTTTACTTTATTAGTCAGAGGCAAAATATAACTTAATTGCTCCAACAACGTTGAGGGAAGGGAATGAAGCTCATACCCTACCTCAAACCAGAACGTAATGGTTATTACGATTGAACTTAACAGTTTTTAACAATAACAGTTTAAAAACCATAATAGAGGTTAATTCCATTTTAAAAGGTTTTAACTGGAGGCAGTAGTTCACACTCTAATGAAGATTAATCTCCCAAGACAAACCAATCCATATCAAATTCAAACACACAACTACACCATAGGAATCAAGGAATATAAAGAAACAGAAAATGTCCATTTAGAAACAATCTTTATTTACAATTAATTTGTCTTTACTGACACTACACTGAAAAAAACACTGTGGTTGAATCATCCAAAACACTAGCAGAATCAAGTACTAGAAAACAGCATAGGTTTCTGTTATGGAGGGCTTCCAGGAAAGTTTTCCATCTTCTGGTGCCATGATCTTAATTCTTGATGGCAATGGCAATGCAGCACCCAAAAGGAATTAATGTCACTGAATCATCTGTAAAACCGAAGTAGTATAAAAATTGATAGTCAACTGTAAGCACATGACAGAAATTCACATAATGATATCACTTTGCTGTCCATTTGATGACTCAAGTAGTTTTCTTGATTGAGGATCTTTATTTACTTTTGGGTATAAAGTAAGGGATTACTCTATTTTCTCCAAAACATTTCTCTATAATGGAAATCTATAAATTCGTATGAGAAATTAAGACCTGTAGTATACATTTTATTTAAACACAAAATGCAATTGAAAATTGCTCAACACTTTCACAGCAATTATTAAACACAGGACATAGATGTATTTTAATTGCTAATGATGAGATAATAGTAAGAAATGACAACAATGTCCTAATTTATCTTGAGATTTATCATTAAAATTAGGAAACAAATTGCTTCGCACCTTAATATCTAAGAGTCTATTATTGCAATATTAAGTGAATATAGAATACTTAAGTTCCTTCCACACATATGTATGTATAAAAATTATATATTCCTTCTGTGGTCTAATGTACATTTGATTTATGAGGCTTAATTCTATAGGTGAAGTTCGTCCCACCGAAAAAAAATTCTAACAAGCCGAAATGTTTACACTACAAAACGGGAGATTTTTTTACTATACATACCAACAAATACCTAATATTTAATAAGAATTGAAGTCAATGAATTTAACAATATACAATTGTAAGTATGTAATCGAAGTGAATAAATCTACTGATATTTCTCTATATATATTAATTATTGTACGAAGCAAGAAACTATCAATCCCAATAAGGATCTCTTTAATTACAATTGATGCTACAGATAAAAAATATTGCTTTTAACTTTATGGCTTGAATAAATTTAATCAAACAAGGTTTGAATCCTTTCAAAGAGTTATTCTTCTTGAAAATAACGAATCGCTTGCAAACTTTCAATTTTGCACGTCTAAAGTAGGGCCAAGTCACGAGATTTTCCGGTAAAATTTCACTTTAGGACTATTTGGGAGAAATTCAATATCTCCCTTAATACCGATGATATTTCGACTAAGTGAAATTTTACCACGAGATATAATGTGCAAATGCCTGCATAAATTAATATAAATGTAAATTTAAATTGGTGGAATCAGTAAATAGTCTCAAAGTACAAGCTATCATCAACAATGCGGTTCCGTTGGCTAGAAGTAATTTATTTATTTACCTGTGTAAGGACACATTTTCAGCACCAGGAGTTTCCTTCCTCGAAGTATACTTGAAGGTGCATCCCCACACAACACAATGGTTCACCATTCTTCCTATTTGCAGAGGAAACAACAGAAAAAGTCGGCACGAAATCCTATGCTTTCAAAGCCAAGATGGGTTCAGGAGGGTGACGGTAAGATGGCGGTTACGCGCAAAATTTCTCTTTTGCTGGCTTCACCGCTACCTACGGAAAAGCATAGGCGCTGCCTATCTAGTAATATATATCTGTGGTTTCACCTCTACTTCTGCGTAACTGCCGAATCTTGTTTAATAAGTTCAGTTTCACTTAAGCTAACCATGTTTATATCTAAGATTTGAGTTTAGTTGCATTATGAGAAATGGTAACTGGATCAGAAAAATCAAACGCAGGCTCGGCCATCATCGGATTTCTCACGTCGTTTCACCTGATTTATTTATCACTTTTGCTTTAAATGAAGAAATAATATGCATTAAACTCGTTACGCTATTCGTCTAGGTTGTGGTTATGTGGGAAGAACTTACAGAAAACGCTGTAACTAAGCTGTTCATCGCTGAACAGATGAATGCAATATCAGCAGCAGAAAAACATTCATGAGCTCTAAGTCATGGGGTGCTGAGGAGTTTTACAAAATAAAAGTTTTGTACTTACCGATATCTGCTTAGTGCTAAGCCCTTCTGTGGTCCTTAGTTCCTCATAGGTGCAAATGTCTCCTCTGTTGGTCTCATACTGCTCCGTCATAGTTGATGCCCTACAAGCATATTTTTAATATATTTTATACTAATTTTACAATTAACTTTAAGTGTATATGTCAGTATATGTAGGTAGAATAAACTGCCACCAGGCAGTTTACAGCCTACAAGCAGTTAAAACTATGTAATAACAATAATGATAGCAAGCCTAACTTGATCGTCAGTCAGTGAGGACACCCTCTTCGTCAATACTTGACCACCCATAACCCTGTCAGTCGGGCAGCCTCGCCAATACAATGCTAAGGGACTCCGCAGCTGACAATAGTTACTGAGGACGCTCAACGGCACTTCCCTCGTCAACTCGTTCCCTTCCCAATTACGTCAAGTCAGTAGAAGAGATCTACTCCCACAAACTAAGTAACGCCTCAGTCAAGTTGTAGTCAGTGAGAACTTAAAGATCGTGGCTACCTCGTCAACGGATTTTATTGTTATTATTTAAAAAATATTTAATTATTTAATATTTATTTATGATAATTTTATACACCCGTTGAATCTCAATATAGAAATGAGGATTGATGAATTCCAGGGTGTCTTTACCCTGACCGCCAGGGCGCCAATCGGAAAATGTTTATAGGTAGCAAATATCGCTCTTCTATCCAAACCAATCAAACAAGAAGATAAGCATATGATTAAGTATGCAGAGCCATTTTACGACAATATTCAATTTCTTATCTGTTCAATGAACAACTCCTTTTATTAATACTGTATTCTTTTAAAAATATTAAAATAGAGTAGAGGATCACATCCAAGTCAGGATATGCAGCATCACGTTTACTGATTGCAAGATGTTTTGTCTATGTCTATGTAAGAACCCTGCAAGCCGCCTTTCGGCGTGTGGCAGGGGGTGCAAGCACCTTGACTCTATTTTCCTAAACGGTTGCTTTCGCGTATACTTCGCGGAAAAAATGAATTTTTTAAACGATTCGTTCTAGCATCTATTTCCCTAATCTTTCGGGCAGTATCAGCACGGCCCATATAACAGGGGGGTCACATTATATCGGTTACATCATCTGAAAACGTAATTTCTCTGAACTTATTTAATAAATTTATCCTTTGAATTTTTCTTCTATCTTCTAATGATTCCCATCCCGCATCCTGTAACATCTGAGTGACACTCGCTATTTTATCGTAGCAATTCTTTACAAATCGTATCGCCTTTCGTTGTACTTTTTCTAAATCCCGAATATGACATTTCTCGGCGGGGTCCCATACACTACATGCATACTCAAGGTAAGGCCTAACTAACGCTAAGTAACAACCCTCGCGAACTTTTCAGAAAGCAAAGAAAAGAAAACAAATACCGATTAAAGGGAAATATTTACATTCTCCATTAACTCCATTATCATAAGCCATAATATATACAAATATAGAAGTAGATGTGATTTATTACTCAAGTCAGAAGATAATATTTAAAACATTCACAATTTAGCTGTTTTTATATATGCAACCAGTTAAAATTGAGAAAACCAATCTTTAGTTTCGGGCTTATGAGGGAATCATACTTAAATATTTACGTTGCTGTAAGCAAACCATGCTTGCAATACCTATACGCTTAAATAAAATTGGAATAATTAACTTAAATGTTCGTATGTTTGTCCTTACAATTCTTCTCGAAATATATTTTTCCTAACAGCAAATGTTAAAATATAATTATAAGTCTTCCTTCTCAAATATTCTATTATTTATTCTAAACGTTGATTTTAATTGGGTGTCTATTCTTAATGTATTCTTGTAGCAAAATACATGATACCGGAATGAAAATTAGCCTTGACTTTCATGGGGATAAGTTGTTTACAACCCCAAAACTTGACAATATATTCTTGTATTTAATCAATTTTTTTCTTTGTTCCCAAAATAATAATCTATTTTAATTGCAAATTTTCTAATGACATAAGGCCTTATGAAAATTACGTTTGCCTGCATTTCTTGTGGAAACACTTTGACCCGCCTGGAATCAAACCGAGGGACGCAAGATAAATGAAATAGTAGACTATATTAATTGTAAAGAAAGCATCGAACAATGTTTTAAGTTTGGGCACTGCAACATCTAGTTCTCGATATTTTCTGGAGCATCACACATACATCCATTTTTATATAGAAACATATATAACTGAAAAATATGGCGATATTAGTCACCCTATTCGCTTAAAAGAACAAAAAAATTATAGCGTAAAAAGAATGAATAACGCCGCGAAAATGACAAAGCGAGCATTTTTATATCTTAATATCCTCCAACCGAGTCACATAATCTACGATTTCAATCCGAAAAAATTGTCGCGGAAATTTAAACGACCGTGTTTCATCCGTGGTCGAGGATGAAGCGGCGTTTTGATAAAAATATGAGTTTCGTTTAGAAACCCGAGAGTGACACATATAACTGTCTTCGGGGAAGACGTCGAGTGGGAGCTCACCGCGGAGGACTGCAGAGGGCGTGGTTCGCGAGGGAGGGCTGCAGACCGAAACTGTCACGCATGATTTGTACGCCTTCGGATGGAAGAGTGGGAAGTCACCGGAGGTCGTAAATACGCGATCGCGCGTGCGGTACGCGTCGAACTTACCAGAGATAGAAACGCGCGGGAGCTGAAATACGATATGGTCTTCTGGATTCAGGAGAATTTGTCGATACCTCGCGATAAAGTCAGTAAAATCGCCAAGTAATAGTCGGTATTATCGACCACGATGCGGCTTATTTACGGAGCGTGGCAAGAGATTCCATGCGGAGCGGTCCAGATTGTCATCGGAGAAGCGGAGGAAGCAGCCGACGCGGATTTTAATGTTACCACTGAGGAACAAGGATGCGATAAATTAAACAGCGCGTGTGACATCCTTATCGTCTCTCGATGCTCTTAATACAATAACCGCAGATGCCAGAGCGAATCTAGGAATAGAGCTTTCCCTATGGAGAATCACTCCCAATTCTCTTACTTCCTTCTCCAATAAATGAGAAATGGAAATTAGCATCACCAAATTGTCATTTAGAAAGCCACTTAGGGAGCATTTTCTTGAAATTTTCAATTGAAATGTGAAAGGGTTAAGCAAAACTGTTTACATATTTATTTGTAATAGAAAGTGAAATTTAACTGCTGATAAAACGAATGAAGCAGGAAAAATGGCAAAAATAATATACACAATAAAATTTTAAAGTAAAAAATAGAGAAATTGGTATTCAAGAGTTGTACTTTGATAACAGATTCTCTCTAGGAGGTATCGATCTGATGATTATACAGTTTATTATTAATTAAATTAAATTAGATTAAATATTCTGATTCTATTAAATCTTTTCCGTTTCAATATATATTAACAATCTGATATAAATATTATACCCGTACATCATCATTGCTACCAAGAAAATTGTGTTTTCTTGGTAGTAACATGCCTTTTTCTGACAAAATATCTATTTTTATATTTTAATAAATATTTATCTAAGTAGAATAATTTTCTTTTCAATTTATAGGCTATTGAGTGTTTAAACATTTCATCTTTCCAAATACCTTTACGATGGGAACGAATTTACAGCAAGAGGTTCGATGACGTATATATGTACGAGTATATACTATATGGTAAATTATCTAAGTTTTAGGAGATCATAAAAATGTTAAGAAAATTCTAAATATATACACTAATTTGATTAAAGATGAATGAATGATATTATTTGTAGATACTAAAGCCTTAATTTGTGAAATGAAGGGGAAATAAATCTGAAAAATTAATGAAATGAATTCTTTGAAGAGACTGTAGCCATAACTCATGAAATCAAGATAAAATAAAGCTTTGCAGAAAACCTTCTTCAGCTACCGATGATTAGCAGAGCCCTCTCCGATCATACAAGGAAACAATCATATTAAAGACAATGATATTTCATTAAATTATGTAATGATTTTTATCAAATAGGAAACTTAACAAGAAGAGGGTTGATCGTAATTCACGGAAAGTTATTAAAAATTAAAACTGAAAAAATAAAAATAAATAACTGGGAAGATTGTGAAGCTTTTAGTTACAATATGTAAGGAGTTATTCTCATGTACCTATTAAATAGAGACAGGAGACGTTCAAAAAGCTGTAAAAATATACATTAAAATCTTCTTAAAATATTTTCACTACAAATATATGGGTAAAAAAAGACGAATGACTTTTAAATAATACCTCTATCATAGTAAATGCAAATGATGAATTCTTTCGCTCTTAAGCAAATCATTATTAATATGCTATGGCGAATCAATAATTATTCTAAGTAGAGTTAGTCATAGTATTATCTTACATATATAGCGAATTAAAAAAGATTCCAAAATGTTTTCCTCAAATATTCTAGATGATGCATAAGGAGCAATAATTCAATCCAGCACGCTTGGTTCTTTTTGCACTTTTTAATTTAAACTAATTAACGAAATGGCATTTAACCATGATACATAGTAAACTAAATGAGGCATATATCACAATAAAAGCGTTAGCCTTCTTTTAGGAATAATAAATAGCACTGCAAAAGCTGGGCAAGGTAATCGCTTGCGCATGTGTTTCAGGGAAACAAATCATTGGAATTCAATCAGAACTAAAGCATAAGTAGCAATAAAAATGTCATAATCCGAATTATAACTCCTATTTGAAACCACTCTAATTTCGCTTTACCATTCTAAACATCAGAAATAATGAAAACAATTTGTCCAGTAAGAGATATTGAATTATTACAATTCTCTTTGGAAACGCAAAATAACTCATCTGGCAATTCGTGTAATGAAATATAATTACTCTTGCCATATAAAGAGAATAAATAAAGATAGCGCACTGGTATAAATCAAACACGTAGTCCTCTAGAAATTGTATCTTCGAAGGCACATTTTTTTTCGAATGATAAATGAGAGCTGTGCCTGGGGAAAGAATGTCATACACAAGGGAGACACTCATTATAGAAGAAGTAATGGGAATGAGCTGGAAAGGAGAAAGAAATACGCGGTCCAAAGTGACTCGACAGAACACAAAGGAAATGGAATAAGACCATATGGAGAATATTTTGAGCCGCGGCATCATGTAAACATTGAAATTAATATTCACACAAAAATGTACAATTTGTTGCTTAGCAAACTGTCAAAGGTGTCTAATTGAGAGTTGAATAAACAGTTTCCGTTTGATTTAAAAGGTGACCAGCTGTTGTACCAACGTCTGGGTGTAAATTCATTTCTTCAGACATATTTTGGTCTGAAATCGAAATAAACATGCACCGAGGTCAAAGGTTTAAAACAAACGACGGAGCAGGCCTTTAATAGTAGATTGAAGTGGGGAAATGAGAACATAACTGTAAATAATTTCCACCGTCTACATTTAGTTTCAGACTACAAGTTAACCGTTTATTCTTTGTTTCCATTTAGGCTCATTTTTTATGCGGTATAAAAGAATGGCGAGATTTTGAGGAAAGAAGCGTACAACTAGATCATTGATTGTGTTTCAGATTGCTTTACGAATGTCCATCTAGTGGGGCATATCCAAGTCAACTAACTATAGGTACATCTAATATTAATTTACAAAAGTAAATTCCCAAGCCAATAAATATTCGGACAATTTTCATGGAAACTGGTTCACATAAAAAGCTAAGCTCTCGTCAAATAACAAATTCACATGAAATGAAGCAGAGCTGCTTAGTTCTTGAAAATTACCGTAAATGCTCTTAAAGTGTGCTAATATTGCGTTTAATATAGCTCACCTATTCACACTAGGTGTTCTACAGGTAGTGCACCGGAAAACATCCTCTCTGCAAGATAAAGAATGAGAAAAATTATCAAAACTTCCCGATTTATACCTTAAATTATGTGAAAAAACTACTTTTAGAATTAAATCTAACTAAATTTTAGCAAAGCGATTAAAAGTCTAAACTAAAGTGTATATGTGTGTTAATGGTCCTGAACATTAGTAACTGGGTTGATATATCAAGAATGTTTTGGAACGTTAAAATGATATCAACTTTGGGTAAACGGTTCTGTAGCTCCACAATAAATTTTAATAATTACTATTTCTTCTAAATTATACAGAAACATCAAAATTATTCAGTTTATATGATTACAAAATCACAAAGCCACATCAAATTATACTAAAACTTGTGATGGCTTCCTATTTTTATGAAGCTAAATTTAGACTAGAAAATCCTCTGACTATGCTTACGGTTAGAGAACAAGAAAAGTTTAGATCGATACTCGGACCACAAACTGAGGAAACTGCAATAGGACTACCTCCGCATTTCTTTATGCCAGATACAAAGAAGTACCTCTCGAAGAAGAGGCAAAGAGATTTTACTAAATACAGCAACACAAGTCTCGTTTTACAGTAATTCCTATTTAGGTTATTCTTGATTTTCGAATGTATCATTTTAGACATATTAATTAACTGTCATATTACAGTATCAGCCTTGATTTTATAATAGAATCGTTCAGCAAGAGCAAGCACAGCAGAGATTTGTGTTCTTGTTACGGCAAACACTTCATTGTAAAAAACTTAACTTTGACTATACTTCTCCAACTTCCCTGGATACAATAGTTTTTTATTAAATTGCTTAATCGAAATACCGCTCACTATAGCCAATAACATTTAATATACATTCTTAAATTAAATATAAGAGTTTGGAAATACAAGTGTGTACTCAGCAGATGGGAAGTAGGTTGGATGATACGTACATAGAATTTTTTTTTAATTTTGTAATATTTACCTATGTAAGTGCATATACGAAGAACAAAATAAATAAATATACACTTGTTTTCAAATGCGCTGAAGTAGAATGTGCGAAATAAAGTAGGAAGAATGGATAAAAAAATTACAAATGGGACACAATGGAGAGAGAAAGATACCGTTTAGAATGATTTAGAAATGAAACTACAGAGGCCATAATCTTAGTAAAGATTCAAATTTAAAAAAGGAGCAGAGTAGAACCTAGGGTAAGTCAGCTTTCAGCTTATAGATAAATCTGGATAAAATAAAGAGTTATCTATGACTCAAGAAAAGAACACACGATAAGGATTCTTGGTATGTATTTATAAAAGAATTAGTAAGAAACAGGACGCTATATTTGATGATTATAAAAACTACAGAAAAAATGTCGATCAAATTATCTCCGAAATTTGGGCGACAGTCAGGAAGAGAAAGGAAGGTTACAAATATGACTTTTACGAATCTTCGGTAAAAGGTAATTGTCCTAAAAAGCGAATCGTCATGCCATCAGCCTGATTTCAAATTTAGCTCGGAATAAAAAGTTGAGATGATAGGCGGTCCCTGCTCAACCTGCTGTAATGAAACGGGAATTTTGAGCGTACTTAACTAAGAACCAAACATACGTCATCTGCTCTCTTTCGATTACAGCACATTAGGAAAAGAACGTATCATTAGTAAAGGCGGTGGATTTTTCTCTCCCCGGTCATTAAGGCTTTCCACAGTCATTAAATTCGAATTGCAGATGACGACAGAGTAAGCAAGTGATGAAGAGTAGGAAGTAATTTAGAGGGTTGTTACGCAAATGAAAATCACATTTCAAATGATGTCTCATTCCCGAGTCTGGATGCATAAGCAGCCATACGATGAAAATTGTTCGCAGAGTATTTAATTATTATCAATTCCGATGTGATAGAAATTGGAGTATCAACTTGTGAAGCGAATGGGCATAAGTCTTGCTAAATAAAATGTTCGTAAAATCTAGGCAGAGTTCAAGAGAGGAATATAATTGCCATCCGACATAAAGTAAAAGATCTGGATTCAGATACAAGTCCATATTGAGTTAATTTGTACAAAATGTGAAAAATACAATGCTTACAATTTTTAAGATAACAGTTTTATCTATGAGCCATTCATGGACAACATGATACTAAAAGATACTCAAAATATGGCTAGATTATCAAGAACAGACAATAATTGATTACATTTGTTACATTTTGCTTTAATTATGAAGAAATGAATGATTAACATTCTGCTTAAACAGAGGATAACAGGTGTGAATAATCTCGATCGAGAGAAATAAACTTCGAATTAAGACAAAATTTAAAATGGAATAAAGAATAAAATCAAAAATTTTAACAAAGATTTAAATAATTATTAATTTTAATCTAACATTCAAGGAGAATTCCATATAATTTTCAGAGAGAAATACATTTTCAATGTAAACCCTTATGTTGCAAGAATTAAGTTTTCTGAGTAAGCGTGATTCTTAAGAAATTTAAGACCTACCGAGAATTAGAAGATTTATGTGAACAAAGTATTACGTAGTTATTGTTATGGTACTCATATTATTATATCGAAATCATTTAATTACTATTTTATCATCATATCAATAATTAATAATTTCATCCCCATTTTACTTGAATAAGGTATCAATTTCAATTACAGTAAATATTCTATCAATTTAACTAATTAATATTTTTCAAGGATTAAGTTATAAAGGGTACCGAATATGGGGACAATGATCAAGGTTCCAAGTTATTAGAACTTAAAATCGATGGAAGAAGCCTTCACTTTGTGGAACTCTTTACCAGGATAGTATCAATGCTTTCCTTTACGTCATATAAAATATACGAGCTTAATATATATATATATATATATATATATATATATATATATATATATATATATATGGGGTATTTCCATCGTTATGTAATGCTTTTGGCCATGAATTCATTATATCTTGTTCAGCATCTCGAATATTACGTTGGAGTCACTCTTGAGAGTCACGCCTGTCAGTTGAAGAATATACTATTCCCTTGCAAGGCATTTCCATTGTTTCCTTGAGTTGTTTCACAGAAAGTAATAAAATTTTAACTTGATATCTAAAGGGTTTGAAACTTTTAGATTATAATCTACAGGCCATAGAGCTCTTGTCTCGAATGTAAGAGACGCTGTATACAGATAAATAAACGAATTCTTTAATCGTGTTTCGTGTTTGAATATTCTTCCATGAATAAAGAATTAAGTGTTTTCTTTGACTGCTAAATCAGTAGTTAATTAGGTAAAAAAGCGCAAAGTAAATTGTACAGTCGAAAATACATTCATTCATTTATCTTTTGTTAATTTTTATGCTTCCTGAGAAAAATTTTTGTTGTCGGTTTTTTTTTAGGAGAAACGTTTAATATGCACTCATTAATTAAATAACGTCAGTAATATACACTTCTAATAGGGCAGTTATAAGAAATTATATCAGCTTTTGCAATAAATTGAGAAATATATTGAAAATATACATTTATTCATCTTTATTTCCAATATTACCATGGAAGACTTCCAAAATATGCATTCTCACTAATATTCAATAGTTATGCAATTATAAAAACTAGATTGCTATGTTTTTAACTTGAGTATCTCACCAAAAGAGCCGACCACCAGTGGATAATAGAATTCATTTCGTACGTAATCGAGATTGAATATAATTTTGCTGCTTTTTTCCTTTTATATTAATGAAGGAGTTGAACCAAAAGGAAAAAGGTTTCGCCAATGATGTTCCCACACCTTCGATTCGACTAGGCAGGCTATTACATTTAGTTTTCTTCACCAATAAGTATTATACGAGCTCCATTGCCGTAGTAATTATTTTTACCTTCCGATTTGACTGTAAGTGTGAAACCATGGGAAAACAGCGACCATTACTGCAGAGGAAAGGAAAAAGAACTGATATTAGTTTCGCACCGCAATTACCATAGTCTTGTTACTTTATTTCGAAGCATAAAAACCTTCGACGGATCAAAGGTGTTTCATTCGCTTAATTTTTATGTTAATTATTTTCAACCTCACTCACGAATATCAGTATCGCAGCATTGAATGTATTCAGTTACGCTCCTCCTCAAAGCGGTTACCCCTACTCTTTTATGGTCCGAATTCGACCCTGAGAAAATTTTGGATTACGATTTCAGCAACCCCAATTGATAAAATATTCCTCCGGATTACCACTAACGATAAATTGTTCCGAAATGCCAAGGTGACTGGGATCTTTTGTGATGGAAAGGAATGCAAATTAGTGGTGAAGAGCGAGACGTAAACCACTGAAGCTCGTCTTTCAAACGTTTTTTGCTCACCAAGAATGCAACCCTTTCGAGCTTTAGGTATTCCAAAATCCGGCAGAGGTGGTAATTCATTCGTTTTCCTAACTACGCTTCCATTTTTTTCATCTTTCTCTATCTGAAGAATTCTTATCGGGTGTTAATTCCTCATTATTTAAGCCTAAACAGAGTAAAAACAGTTAACACTCGAACTTAATGTTGCACTCATAGTAAACAAGCCAAAAGTATAAAATAAACTCGTTGTTTACGTAAAAAGAAAATTGTTCCTCTATCAACAGCTATACGTAGGTTGATGATATATATTTACGCTTCTGTAATTTCTATTTACCAGAATTATTGCATCATATATCGAAATTTTTAAGGTCGCAGTTACTAATTTTTTTACATTTCCAAATTGAACGACCTATCGTCTATGAATTGGTCCCTTGCTCTGGGGAAGTAACGCATGATTATTTTAAATCTATTTGATGTTTACAACAATGCTACACAAATTGCATCCTCCGCGATCATCCAATAACTCAAGATCCGCATTACACCAAGATAAATGTGTACTTGCTCTCGACTTACGACCGGGTAACCTTCTCAGTCACAGTTCGTGAGTAGATTTGAACGTTAGAAAGTCAGCCAAAAATGAACTATTAAATACAAAAGAAAAAAATAAAATAATCGTCAGTGCAAGTGGTTGTAACTCGCACACGTCATAAGTCTACTTGTAATTAGTTTGATTTGAAATTGCATTTAGAAAAAACAGTCTCATTGCTAGATTGAAACAGCATGCTCTGCATTTTCATTGAACAATAGAAAAATTAGACCTTTGTTTAGAAGCATTATAAATATGAATTATTCAAAGCAATAGAGCTGCTGTGCTATAGATTAATAATAAATATAAGTGGAGATATCGAGCGACAAAAGTAGAAATTCGACGAGCAAACTTCGATAGAAAATCCCTGGAAAACAGGTGAAAAGGGGTGGAAAATCGATTCAGTACAAACCAATGCAGGGCAGTCTGCTAAAGACAGTTTCGGAATAGTTGAAGAAAGAGGCCCTTGGGTAGATTATGAAAATCGGGTATTGCTTACAATGAGACTTGACAGAAACGATTGACTGGGGACAGGATGGTTGGAGAACTGAAAGAAAAGGCAACAGATTTTATAAAATAAAAGGGTTGACGATGACGAAAACCCTTGACGATGTTAGGAATTATGCCGCATATCAAGAATAAATACAAACTTGTATCCCAACTGCGTGCTGCAACAAACCTGGTAAGAGAAGGGTTTACAATATTTTTCTACTGAACTTAAAAGTTATTTTCTATTTAGTTTTGATCATACATATTCGAACGTTTCTTCGTAGCCAATTTCTTTTTCTAGCCTTCAGTCCCGTAGCATTTTCAAAATATCTTAAACTTGCACTTTCACCGTCTAAAAAGAAGAAAATAGTTTAATTGTCACGAAAAAAGAACCACGAATACTAATGATAAACCTCTCCATCTTAATGCTGAGTAGATCTTCCGCAGGTAATAGTAATAAATTCGTGAGTATTTGAACATCAAACATATAACCCAGGCGTTTTGTTCCTGAAGTTTTCTCCTGAAAAAGAAAAAATCTGATGTGGCCAACACATGACTTTCTCCGTATTTATTGAAAACATAAGCCTATGCCGGTAATAACTCTAAAACAATGAGTGTTACAGGAAAATGTTTCATACAAGCTTTGTAGTAAAAAATATTATCTACAACTTTGGTACATAATTGTATATACTTACATCGCATTCTGACAGAGATAAGTATGAAAAACTTCCTTTTCTGGGTAAACAACAACTTCCGGTTAACCATTATTGCAGAATAACTCCTAAACAATCAGTGTTACGAAAAAATGTTTCCTACAAAAGTTGTAGTAAAATACATAATCTACAACTTTTGTGTATAAATGTATATACCTAAATTGCATTCAGATAGAGATATGTATGAAAAACTTCCTTTTCTGGGTAAACAACAACTTCCGGTTAACCATTATTGAAGAATAACTCCTAAACAATCAGTGTTACAAAAAAATAATTTGTACAAAAGTTGTAGTAAAGTACATTATCTATAACGTTTGTGTGTAATTGTATATACCTATATTGCATTTTTACAGAGATATTTAAGAAACAAAATTTTGTTCCGGATAAACCGTAACTTCCGGTTAAGCGATATTCTCCAAAAACTAATCAACTCTTGATTTTGTTAGGAAAATTCTAAATATGAATTTTGAATATGATCGGATAAATACTTTTTAAGATAGAGCGCACACAAACTTTTTAACCACAGACAGACAGACAGACAGACAGACACACAGACAGACATGTTCGGGAAAATAGCTAAAAATGCTCTATGGGCCCCAAAACATCTATTTCCGTCGAAATCTGGAGGTCGAATTTTTTTGCGAATACAATACTTTCTCTATACTACGTATAGGGAGAAAGTAAAAATTACGGTGAGACACCTTTAAATAAGATCCTAATGAATAAACGGAAGTACATTCTGAATATCGTGCGAAGAACTTGTACCGCTTTGCTTCATTTGACTTCTGGAAGCGTCCTGTTTGAGAGACTTGTAGTCAAGCCACTCATAAACTTCTATCGTTAATTTTCTTCATACACTATGGAATACACCTTTACTCTAGTCGTAAGCCGAGACCGTATAATCTTGAAACTTACCGCCGATTCAAAACACATAAAAAGAGATTTATGAATATTTTCCGAAGGAAGCCGGATTTGCGAATTTTCCATTTTGAACCTAATAGTGCAGTGAAGAAAACTGGATAATATATGAAACGCGAGGCATAATGTTATTCACGGGCGAGAACCGATCTGAATCTGCAAAGGTGGCGCCCAATTAATCGGCGTCCAATTATTTATATCAGAATCGCTCCATATGGAAGTGAATGCGTGGTCGCGTCATGAGTCACAACGGTTTAGGGCAGAACCATAGCTGATTTGGGCGGAAACTGATAGGCCTTCCCATGAGTGTAATTACCGAGGTGTGTCCTGGATTAGAAGATATCCCGCGATTAGATGAGGAGGGTAGAAATTGTGGAACGATTCAAAGCTGAAAGTGAAAAGAACTTAAAGGAACGGATGTAGTGGGCATCTCAGGTCTAATCCTCGTATCGAATATCTCTCCCCGAACGACCATTTACAACTTGAGATTTTATTGAAACGATATCCTTAGGGCAGAAAAGTACCACCAGATTTTCAAAAATAGTACCTTAGGTAAAAATATACTCACTATATGAAACTTTATTTTTATTGCATCGAAAAATTTCCTTGCTGTTAATGGGCTATTTCAAACATCAATAATAATTATTATTTAATTAACTTCATACTTGAGGTTTATTTACCATTATCACTTAGTAGAGAAGTATAATTCACCAATAATAAATCAAATTTGGATCCCCATAGACTCACTACGCTCGCGTAATTTGTTGAATTTTGTTTATTCCGAGGAGAAGGAACACTCTTATGAGCAAAGTTACCCTAACCCTTTTCATTCATTTATACATTTATTAGATTATACTTAAATGCTTCTAATTTAAATACGATTAATTTACGGGGCATAAATTGGAAATGGTGTGCAAGCGGTTTTGTTGCCTTTAATTTATCTAAAGACATGGAATAGAATAATATGGAATCTAATAGAACCTATGCTCAAATAAATAAAAGTTGACTAAATAAAAATCACCATAGCAATTTAAATTACAAGAATAAATCTATATCATTAAATCTAAACGCATTCTTCCCTATAAAGATTCCAGTATAGGACTGCTAAATTAACAATCATACTCCAGCAATACTCATTTAGCAAAACTTGAGCAGTTTGTTTTTAACTGAACCCTCGACGGAAATGGAAAGATGGATCTGATAAAAAATGTGCTGGTATTCACGAAAATTAATCACTTAAAAACAAACACATCAAATGAGACCTCACGATATTGATTAACAACAAGACATAAGTTTCCTACCGATTGGGACCCGAGATAGGCCATTGATTCATTACCCCGTCACTTTGAATTATCACTCTTGAGTGACTTTGAGGAGGAAAAAAGAGTTTTTCTCATTTTAGGTCTCGCGAGAGTGATTTTCACGTGCGTAACGTTCACTCGAATCACGTAAAAAATGAATCTGCGAAGCAACGACCGAGGCGTTTAACAGCCGTCTCCATACCCCGTTGTTAATCCTGTTCAACCACTCTTCTCGCCTCTTATCCACCTAAAATGAAGTAAGTCATTAAACCGCCTTCAAAGTTATAAGGAACGCATTCAATTAAAGTGCCTCCTTGCGTTGCATTACGGAATATGTTAGAAATGGGAAGATGTTCGTGCAACCCTCAATCCTTCGAAAAAATTTAATTGCTTTCTCATGCATCTTTTATAATTTGCTTGTTAAATTTTTCATGGAAAGTTATAGGTGTTTGGTGATTTATGCTAAAGTATTGCACAAGTTAAAATCATCATTTACAACAAAATCGCACCATAAAAATGTATAGTGTATATAGAGAAATACAGTTATGAATCATTATGAATTTAACTCTATAGAAAAGTGTCTGTTATATTAATCAGTATATCAGTTTTCTCATTACCTTTCCGTGGCTGGATTTCGAATTGGACTCAAATCCTTTCCAAAATTACACCAAGAAAAACCTAGGGTGTGATTTTTCATATTTTTTTATTTTTACAACCAAAAAAAGTCAGTATTCCTACCGAAGTATAATTTACAAAGTATAAAACCTAGAGTGTATCCGCATTAATTTCTAATAAACATGAAAGAGAACACCATTTACTTCGAGAAAATAATAACCAAAAATTTAGATAATATTATCCTAATATTTACATTTATAAAAAAACCTTTGATATATTGTTCTTATGAGATTAATTCGTTCTTTTTCTTTTTTCATACTTACTGCTGATATGTTGTAACATTTTTATTTACTCTAATAGCAAGAAAGTATTTAAGTATTTCAAGAATACCTACTGAAACTTTCCTCCGGGTTAATGTAATGCCACAGCATTCATACAGTTTCCAGCTTTCATCATGGCTTTTTACAAGAATTAAAATTTAAAAAGTCACAAATTTACATTTTCAAATAATAGGAAATGTTGTGTAACTTAAGAAATCCTGAAGCGCCTCAGATTCAGAAAAAATGGCATGTATTGATGTCCCCTAATATATAAAGCAATTGAGTTCCTATAGCTGATATGTTCTCAATTTCTTAATTAATAGTCTCAAGCAAAATCTGATGTAAATTCTCTTGCTGAAATTCTTCGCTTCTTCATTCTGGAAAAAGAATTCGATTAACATTACCTGACTGGATTCGATATTTTTCCTAGAGCCCCTTCAACTTCAATTCCGAACGATTTCTATGCCAGTTCAAATTATTTTATAGTACGCCATTGGTTCTGTTAACCTATAAGGCGACACTCGTAAAAATCTCAAAACCAATCTCTAACACAACTCCTCTATTTTCTCAGTAATTTATTTGCCGTTCTATTTGGTCTTCATCTTCGAGTAGCCAAGTTATCCTCAAGGGCTGAATTATTCTTATTGTGATTTCATGTTTGACTTAAAAACGAATCATTTACGGAAGTCCCAAACTATCTTAAAGAATTATTTTATAGTCAAGAGATAGTTAACAACAGCACAAATATAAATTCTCATCTGAGGCGATCAACCGCAGAATACAGTTAACTAATTAAGACTTCCCGAGACTCCATCTTACATAACTCTAAAAACAACACCTTAATGACGAACGATAAAAGTAAAATACCACAAATAAATAAACAAGATTTCTTGAATACTTGCATGTAACACTCTTTCATGCTGATAATTTAGTGAAGAGATTTCCAACTCCATATTTAGTAGCCTTCCGCTTGCCGAGATGACTCTCTGTTCCGAACCACTAGCAAGAAATAAACAGTCATCGTATTGAATTCGGGTTTGGCAAGATACTGCTTCCTGTTTAGGAACGTTACATCAAAGTTAGATGCTAATTTCGAAACATTTAAAAGAGGCCTGCTGCCGATATTAGCTAGGGAAACATTTAGACAGTAAGTCGAGTGTTTTCAATAAAAATCCAACATTTTATAGAGGGAGACATCTTGCGGGTTACACAGAAGGGCAGTGACTCCAACTGATATTGTAAACACATCCGAGTTGAAGCTTCCTGTGAGTAAAAGAAACGGAAAAAAGGTGCCAAAAATTGGAGCGTTAAGGATATTGAATTGGGTTTTGTTGGCCCGTGGGCGATTCCCGAGCGTAAAACAAAAGATAAGTTCAGCGATGGCCTTTCACTGTCAAGTTCAGGGTCATGAGCCTCTCCAGTCCATCGCCCACACCGCAACAGAAGGATGTAGGAAGAGGATGCGGAAAGAACAGAAAAATCCAAGCTGAAGAAGGCATAAAAAAGAATGGGCATCTATAAGCAGGAAAACCTAATCAATATTAGCGGCTAGGATGTCGCAGAAGTTCTCAAACAAGAAATTACACAAGAAAGAAATGACTCCTACATCAAAAAAGAATAAAAATAAATAATCTTTTTAACAGAAGGAAAAGGTATGAACTTATTTCTTTTTCAAAGTAACAAGATAAAGAGATAAAAGTATTTTAAGTTTTGTTATTTTAGAGTTATGGTCTTTTATTAGTCTTTTAATATCTAGTATGTATTTTTTTAATAATTCAACGGAACCCCTATTTAAAGAGCTTGAATAGATATTAAACTACAAATAAAACTTTCTGAAGACAATTGATAATTGGTAATAACATATTATAATTTACTTATGGGGATAAATTAGCACTGAAAAATATAGGAAACCAATTACAGAAGTTATTAGAGAGGATATTTAATCCATATAGAATCCTCCAATCTAATTTATAACCCTTAAATCGAATATTACTATGAGGAACAAATTGTTTGGCATGAACATCTTCTTAAAGACAGCTCGCGTTATAATTGCAATGTACTTTTATGATAGGGTGACAAAAAATTAAAGTTCAGCATAAAGGAGTACTTATTGACTAATACCAATTAATATCATGATACAACCTAAATTAAGGACAACTATAAACCAGAAAAGCCTAATTAGATTTAAAATAAAGTACAAAATATGAATAGATTTATAGAAGGAAACACCCCCAAGAAAGATATATCGTTTAAGTTTTTCTTTGTTTGAATAACTGTCGACTGCGTAAGATGAATCTACTAAATTTTTATATCCACATACTAGCACTTTACAAACAATTCAATAGAGCCAAACTTTATCGAAGTAAAATAAATGCTGTTCCACATAATTCAGATGTGTTCTGATATCTCTCGAGGCGTTAAAGTCTTTTTAATCAGTAACAGACTAACAGAATGACATAATAAAGTAAAAATCGTCGTAGATGAACAAACTCAAACGAGTAATTGTTAGGGTAAATTATTAAAATGCATAAATGTGAATCGTCATTCATTATCCCAATGATAAATAGATGGGAAAAATTCCTAATCCTTGGTCACCATTTACGTTATTTAAAACAAACCGTCTAATGTATCGAATCAAATAAAACGATACTTATGTTAGTTTCGACTGTAATAAACTTTTTTATTCCGTTAAAATCTCACACTGTCGTAAAAAGAATTCAGATTTCGGACTTTCCTTGAACACTTACATAACGTGATAAAATTAAAAGACTCCTCAACGTAAAGCTGAGGAATTTAATGAAAACTGATACAAGCAGTCCAGGTGGGACAGCCGAGAGTCTGAAGAGGAAGGAGTTAGGTGAGATAATAAAGTAAAAAATGGAGTACACTCAACGGAACGGCAAAGGATATCTGTGGACTAGTGAATTTGCAAAAACGATCGCCCTGCATGGAGAACATAATGAAGTCGGAATCGGAAGAGTTGAAAGGAGAAATTTAGATCTTCTTCAGTTGGAAAAGAAAGTAAGCGATAAAACTTGAGAGGGAAGGCGAAAATAAGAGAATAAAAATGTGTTGCGTTGGAGAAATTGAAGATATGTTCTTGAGACATATAAAAGGGTAAGGAAACTTACAAAAAGGTGTTGGTTTACGTTGAGATTCACCAAATGGAAAGAGTTGGAAGGCAGACATGGAAAAAAACGAAAAAGACAACTTTGGCAAAATAAAAGGAGTCAGGAAAAAGTGGAGGGAAGCGAGGGACAAATTATCTGGCAAAGATGTGTGAGGTGTAGAAAAAAGGGCGGAAAGATAGAGAGAGAAAAAGAATTAAAATTAAGGAAAAGGCCAAGAAAAAGCGTGCTATGCAAGAATACACAGGAACAACTTCATTTTGCGACGAGCTGCGAAGAGGAGATCTTTCTTTTCTTTTATATCCATCGGTGAAGAAGGTTTTAAACTAGTCGTAAATTCAAAGTCAAGAAAATTTAAGCGGAGAAGATCTGAGAGAATTGAATCTCGACACATATTTATCCCAACATTAATCAATCCCGACACTTTAGGTAGCAGACAAAACTTAGCAATTTTTCAAGTCGACTACTCCTTGTAAGCTGACAAAAATTAAGCTTCTAAAAACTCCACAGCTACAAAAAAAGAAACATCTTCTCATACGCTGTTATTGTACATTAATTCATAAGTTAAAATTATCATAATTGACCGTTGCAAATGGAAGAAGGAGACTAGAATAGAATATTTAATTTTATTTTATATGAAAATATAAACATATTCAAACCATTATAATCCAACATTATACCAATCCCATATTATTTTATTGATTTATTTTGCTGGAATAAATTGTTATTACCGGGAAAGTTACTTATACTACGCTTTTTAAAGAGAGGCTTTGATGTTGATTAAATTGTCAGGAAATGAAAGAATCTTAAAAATAGAATATTAGCTAAGAAAGCTATTAATGAACCAAAGACTTCGAAAAATATTCAAGATACCTTTTCAAATAAGGTGCAATACTATTTTAAATCTTAAATCAAAATGAAGAAATTAATAAACTAAAGACTATGAAAATTATCACAGACACCCTTTCAAAATAAAAATTAACATTTTAAATTACCATATAAATCTATTTTGAGCAATTTCTGTAATTCTAAGCATTTTTTGAATTTTGGAATATAGATTGCATGCAAAAGTATGTACATTTGAATACGTAATTGAAAGACTTACAAGTGTTGGAGAAAAAGAGATGGAAAAATGACGTCAAGAAAGATGGCAGAATTGAGATTTGAGGGTTTGAGTAATGGGAGAAGAAAGGTTGAAAGAAGTGTACTTTAAAGGGCAGAGAAGGAAAGAGAGAATGCAGAAACGATGCGAATATGAAAGATAGGTAAAAAGCAATCAAGAAGCTCTAAAGTAAGTGGGCGAGACCTTATCCAAGAGGTCCTTAGCTTGCTTTTCGCCCTAAGGGTCTGAAAAGAGGCGTAGCCTTTCCTTAAGACGTAGGAGGATGCTGTTCGGACGAAAGAGGTTACCTACGGAGACCAGACCGGCGTCTGAGGCGCCGTAGGGTTCTCCAAGGGACACGAATGGGATGGGCCTGAGGGGCGCCCTCACGTTCTTTTTTCAATTGGCAGGTCCTCCTCCTATAAAGGATGAGACACGCACTTCCCGCGCTTCGTTCGCTTGCAGCCGTCTTAAAGAATAAACCCCTCTAGACATCCCGTAGAAAAAAACCCGTCTTTGCGTGTTCTATAGCTAAAGGGAACGGGTTTTTGTGGGAAGGTCCGGTGCGAGGCAGTTGCAAAGTCAATCGAGGTGCACCGCTTAAAAAAAAGAAAGAAGATAGCGAGATTGGTTTCGGAGAAGCAAGAACCGTAAGCTATTCACGAGTTGTGAACAAAGTTCCTGTTCCTCAAATGCTATTTGAAGCGCTTCAGGGATAACGGTAATGATCGGATGTTTACAGGCTAACGAAAATAATTGATCGGTTGGGGTAGCTTTTTTATCATCTCCACAAGGGAATCCCCTTCAATAATAACGTGATTTTTATTTTTAGAGCGTTGAATTTTTTTCGGAAAATCCGCGCATCCTCATCAACCATTGGCTGCTGGAGAAAACAGGAAACCGCAGAGAAGAGAACCCGTATTCCAAGCAAATCCTCACCGAACGTCGCGCAGCCAAGTCGCTGAATTGTTTCCATTATCAGTGTTTATTTAATACGCATAAATCGGTAGATAAATTTTAAAAGTTTGTTGAAACTTGAAACCATAAGTTACGTATTGATTGAGAAAGAAGAAGACATCTATCGGAACCGTGGCTTTGGACTGCTGAGGAAGAGGCAATACCATAAGCAAGTTGTGACTGGAAACTTCAACGCTCGAATTTCAAGGTATGTGAATATTGTGCATTCGTATCTACATACGTCTAAAAATTAATTTAAATTCTTACTGAAAAATAATTACAAACAAATCATAGAAGTAACGGATCACTATATCAGAAGAATATTTAACATAAGCCCAATATGAGAGTTAAAGCTCTTTTTCTTTGCATTAATGTTCGCATAACTCAAGGGGTCAGCTGATGACTATGGAGATAACTCTCACTCACATGAATCTTTTTTGCACCAATTTTTACAACCTTTCCTGTCATTACCTATATTGGAAATTAAGAGGCTCCAATGGGGTTGAACCTGGATCCTCTCACTACATGTGCACTCGACGCACCAACCAGATAAAATGGGATAAATATGAGGGTTGTGTTTATTCTCTGAGAATTCCTTGCCTGTAATTTTCAAGAAAAACAATTTATAATCGAGACAATATGCAGATTTAATCGCTATAGGAGTAAATAAAATGAAAGACCTAACGCAGGTGCCTAAATATAATGTGATCGCTTTGAATACCGCAAATATCAACGCGATAAATGACATCAAGATACCACTTTTTTAGAAATCATTATTCTATAAAACATTTCTTCCTTTATTCATGGTTTCATAACTATATTATTAGTATGTTTATCAATTACATTGTGATTGACTAAATAAAATCCGTTTTAATAAACGTGTGGTTAAATAATTATCCCAATATCAATCTGTTAGGTAAATAAATGTACATTGCAGTCGAATGAAAAGTATTATTCACATTATTCTATTCTGAAAGAAGATATTTTTATGGACATTACCTTCATCACTCAAAGCGTTACATAAAACTTACTGTAAGCTGGTGGGCTTATATATTGCCAATGTTGAACGCACAGTTTAAGACAAAACAGATCAAACCATATTCCACAAGTTTCCGATGAGTCACAAAGAACTTCCACCGAAACTGCCATCTCTAACTAATCTTGATTTCCATAAAACTTTCATTGCTTGTATTTGTATTTCCCCTTAAAATTTTTACACTCTCAATGCCCTCCTCGACTGCTGTGTAGGCGTAAGAGAGTGCGTTGACCAGCGTCGCCAATATATTCGGTATGACCTTGGCCTCTAACAGAGATCTCGCATCCGCGCCCAAATATAAAGCGGGAGAGGTGAGGGGCAATCGGCATCCGCCTACGGTAGACAGATGCCAATGAATTGACTCTCGCCTTTAAGAAATTAGCATCATCCTGTTTATATAGAGGCGATGGATGAAGTATTTTATGAAGATGTTTCGTTTGTTACATCGATTATGTAACGCCTACTCCTTGAACTGAATGCCTCAAAAAGTTACCAAATGTCAACAATATAATTGGTATTTAAAGCGCGATGAATCACTCAACAAATCACTTGTTTGTTCTCTTTGTAATATAATGAAAATATTGGAATATATTATTATATATTCGAATGTTATAACAATAATATTGAACATTATTTCATCATCCTTATAGAACATTGTAGAATGAGGAAGCTTAAAACCAGAATATTCCGATAAGAATGAAAAAATAGATGTTTAGGTAATGCAGTTATCATAATCATTTAAGGTGCCTTTTATTGGTTTGTTAAAAATACAAAAGAAACGTCATTAATAGAAAAATTCCTGCACAAAAAATATCGAGAAACAGATAAACCGCCTAAAACATACGTTGACGATCAATGTAACCTTTTGACAGGCCTACTGATACCCAGGATCGAAAATATTTAAACACGGTGCTTTTAGTATAACAATTGTTCCGTTAGTAGAAATAAAAAAACAGTGAGGAACAGACAACGCCTGTGCTTATAAACGGGCAAGTCATGGTTCTAATCCCTCTTGAGACTTAAATGATCTTGTAGATAAATCTTTACGTAAGCGACTTTGCTATTGAGTCATTAAAAGTTGGTGAGGAGCATCAGGGTATTCAAGCATCCTCTACTTAGTATTAACACAGAAAATATACTCTTTGAATAGCAATCAAAAATAATGACTGTGTATATTCAACGTTTTCAAACTGATGTTCTTCAAAAAACGGAATAACTGAATAACCGTCACGTTATCCAATTTTGGAATACAGAAATTATCCCTTAAGATGTGTGAGCCAATAAAGAATTGTCAGTCACCCGTCAGTGTCACTAATAAAAAACTGTAGCACATAAAAGGTATTCCCTAAAATACTTCTAGATATAATCAACCCATTTCCTCAGTGAAACTATATAAAATGAATTTTGAGCTCTCCGTTAACCAAAAGGGTGGAAATTGGTTAGCTTTGGTGTAGGTGGTCCTGGGTTTGACTCCCAGAGGGAGCCCATATGTGCGAAATAACTTCACTTATAGAAGAAATTTTAACATCACTAGAATCAGAATAAAAATAACATATCAGCTTTAATCAATCATTTGACACGAGTTGTTCAACATAATCGTTGCATTTCTGAATTTTTACATTTCATACTACAATAAACTATTTGAATTATAAAGCTAAAAGTAACACAGTGCAGAAGAACTAATAGGTTATAATTCTTTGGAATTTTCGCAAACTTACACTCCGATTATAATTCCTTTTACTTCATTTGTCTGCAGAGCTGATCTTCGTATTCGATTAAAGACATTCATTTCCTATGAGCCGAAAACTGAGATTGTTAGAAATATGTTACAGGAATTAGAAATTATACAACATCGACAAAGAAAATTTAGATTATCTTGTATCTCATCGATAAAAATTACTTTCAAATTCGTTGTGCCCAAAAATTAGAACAATAATTTTATAAAAAAACTCAAATCCTTGAAGTGGACCAGTTAAATGGACTTAATTCAGTGATAGCATTCTAAGTGAGGAAAGCAAAGGAAAACTATATAACTCCTCATTTGGACGTAGCAGCAGAATCCTTTTTCGAAAGCTTTATATTGCTAATGATGGAGAGGATGAGGTTCAAACCGGTCTCTGGGCTGTCAGACTGTAGAGGCAGACAGATCATGCAATTTCGATAACATGAGAGAATAAGATATCGGATATCAGATTTTTGCTTCGTAACAGGACCGTAATTAAAAAATGAATCGTAATAAATTCTAATGATTGCTTAACTTACAATATAATACTATTCTTCGTAATTCGTTAAAAATTAAGAGTTTAAAGGAAGGAAATTCGGCTTCACATGCGCTATCGTAGTCATATTTGAAATATACTAAATCGACATATTGAAATCATAAGCCGATTCCATGTTTAGTCAAAAATCTTCTGCATGCAGTATCTTTGAAAATTCTAAGCAGTTTTATCATATTTTAGATGCGCGAGTTATAACTTTTATGAGAAGATAGACTGATTTCATTTATAGATCATAGATAATTACGGTAGATGCTAAATAAATTAGCGATTGTTTGTAGCAAAATTCATTATAATTATTAAAACATCGTAACGTCAGTTGTATGATATTAACGCAAATAAGTTTCGGTAATTAATATCCTATGGAAAAATGAAATGACCACATATACATAAATAGCCTTTACTAAGATCTTGGGTAAAACTTTCCTTGCAGCAGGGTTATCCAACTGAAGGCCTAAAAGTCACACGCAGCCGTTCAACGAATTCTGTGCGGCACGTAGAAATTCTAATCTGAAAGTTTCATCCAACTGTCCAGTCTCAAGTTTAATATCTCAAGTTAAATAAGTGAATATTCTGCAAAGTATGATTTATAATTACTTTAAACGCCATTTTAATAAAGCAAATAAAGGATTTTCGGCGAGTCTTTAAAATTAAGAAATAGGTACAGGAAATACAGAAATGCACATCCTCTGCTTTCAATGGTCTTTATGGGAAATAATCTTGCGGAAAATAAGAAGTTCGCTTTCTCATTCATTAGATGTCTACGAACTTTTTTTGGCAGAACCCGCAGTGGGCACTAATTGAATTTTACATCCATACACTCTTTAATTGGAAATCGGCAATCTCTTTGTCGGCATTATATCACGAAAGATCGAAGAAATGTCAAATCAAAGCTCGCTCTCTATACAAGAGGAACACGCAGTTAGATTGTTAGCTGATGGGACATGCAGGAATGTGAAACCCGAAATCTATCAATTACTATTCCGGGAGTGTAGAGGAGTGGGAGGGAATGAATGATAGACGAGAAGAGAAAGGTAGGCGAGTGGTGTTGATAGAGTGACAGGTAACGAGATAAAGAGAAAGGGTACGCTATGGGAACAGGTTACGCAGTGGGAGAAATTGCTAAGGGAGTGATGGAAAAGGAGCAAGGCGGGAAAAGTCACCCAAGCCTCAAAAACGAAAGCAGCGAAGTAAAATGATAAACTCAGCTAGAAGACGGACAATGAATTATTTTCCCATCGGAAAAGGAGCTACGTAAAATGTTGGACGTCGGCATAGACAGTGAAAAGTTGGCCAACGCTGAGATAAAAGGAACGGAAAAAGACCAAGTAAAAGGATACTGGAGCTACTAAGGTTAAGCAGGCGTGATGAAGGATGTGAGAGATGCAAGTCTATGTAGATGCAGAAATCCGGTGAGAGAATTCTAACATCCTCAGTTATCCTCGTGTCAAGCGGCTTTGTTCTCGCGTAGTCAGAGAAATATAGAAGTGAGGATGGAAACAGAGAGTAAAACAAATGAGGAATGCGAGGCGGCTAGCGTGAGTAGAAAGGATGCTGGTACGGCACCGAGGTGGTCCAGAGGCGTGGGATTACGACTCAAAGCACTTAGAGCTTTGCTGCCACAACAGAGGAAATTCGAAACAGGAAGAAAAGGAAAGGGGCATTGAGAAATAGAGGGGGATATGTGAGTAAGACGTGGAGGAGTTAAGGTTGAAGAATAGCCAAGAAAGTCGAAATAAGTCGGCGAGATTTTTATTATGAAATATCTAGGAAGAGAGAGGCGGGAAATGGAGTGAAAGGAAGGAAGAGTGTTTATGTGGAAATATTAGATTGGAAGTGGGATGTAGAATAGGAGAGTGGAAGAGAAAGGGCAACGTAGGTGGGAAGAGTAGCTAAGGAAGGCAGCAGTTGAAGACATCTCAAGACTAATGAGTTAGAATTACATCACACTGAACTATTAGAGGCGACGTTGATGTTCAAGAGGAATCTGAACGAATTTTTTTCTCCTAGAACGGAATTTAGTAACCCTCGATGGACTACGGATGCCATATGGCATCATCCGACACCTACTACTATTTCATTTTTTATCACAGAATAGGAGAGCTCGATGACAATGTTGCAATTTTGTATTTTTTGGCTGGTTTTGTGTGTCGTTTATGTATAATATTTTATGGGTATTATTTTCAGAGAATCTCAAAGTGAAATACGTAAGAAATTTAAAATAATCACAAAACAAAATAATTCCGGCCTTGGAGGGTTAAATAAGAATAGTTGATTCAATAGTTATTTATGATTAAAAATTTGATAGTTTTCGGATGCAAAGGAGTCGCCCTTACACTGAATAGAAATAAAAAATAAAATTAATTCCAACTACAAAATTTTAAAACAGGTAAAATACCGAGATTCATTGTTGAAACCTTTTTACTACACCATAGTTCTGGGACGTAGTGAAAACGTTTCAACAATGAATCTCTGTGTTCCACATTACCACAAAGTACTGAACCTGAACTCATCCCTAAGTAAAAAACCCTAAATAATTCTTTGCTGAATATATTTAAACTCGTTCTTTGAAACTGTAGGTAGGATAACTTATCTAATATCAGAAAGTAATAGATATAATTATAATTATGAAGAGCTTAAAAATAAACCAGATGCTTTTTACTTTTCCAATGAATCTTAGAGCGCTTACATTAATGTCGCCTAAATCATCAACGAATTCACTGTAAATATAAATCTTTTTATGTTTTATTTTAAATTTAAACATTGTATACTTGTAAATAGTCAGTAATTATTATGATGAACTTTCAATGTTAATGTTTAGGGATCTCACTTTAAGTTCCGAGAACTATAAATCTAGAAGAGAAGAGTAAGAAAGTGTTAGTGTTGTGTGAGATACATCAAAATGAGGAAGTAACAGAAGTAAGAAAAGATATTTATTAAAGGTGAGATTAAGGATGAATATATCTAAACGAAGCTTTATTTTCAGATAATATAATGCTTGAAATATTTTTGTGAGTAGTAAGAGTATTAAAAAATCTAAGAAATAAATAAGTCATTTTCCTTGGAAAATTTACATTTTCTCTTCTATTTAAGATAAACCTAGATAGCATCTATTAACTGTACTTAGTTATGTTTGTCTCATATTATTAAGCCGAGAGTATTAGTAACAGACTATTAACAACAGACTAGTCGATTTCTTTATTAGCGACTTTCACAAAATACAGCGATAAATAGCCTAATGTATTCCAAGTCCAATAAAGGAAAGAAAATAGATAGGATTGTGAAAGGAAAAATAACAAAAGTTGAGGAAATAAAACGTATAGATAGCAGAGATCACTCGTACTCTTAAAGGTGCGATGTGGTGTAAAAAGAGTTGAGGATGAAACTAGTAAGACATAAAAGGTAGGACTACTCACGCGGTACAGGAAGAGATGGAGCGTTAAATATGGCGAAGGAAACAGAATCCGTACGACAGAAATAAAATGAAAGGAATGAGAAAACGACGAGTGATTGTATGTTGAAGCAAAATACCCAGAAAAGTATGAAGGGGGAGTTGAATATTTGACGGCCATGTTTGAGGATTATAGAATCTTCTTAGTGGCAATGAAAGAGACAATGTGAAGAGAAGGATTTGCACGCTTGGAGGAAATACCAAGAGAACGAGGGGAAATAAAGGTATCTAAGGAAAGGAAATGGAAACTTGATTATTACATACCCTCCTCTGGTAATCTCTGAATATTTATTTTACCAAATGGTAGAGTCTACCAATGTTAAATTTTAAACATAACATCAAAATTTATGCACTCTATGAAAACAATTTACTACAATGTCAGGGAAAAATAGTTAATTAAGGTAAATATTAAGGTATTTACGAAATTTCAGACATATTATTAAATTATTTCTGTCTTGGTTCCTTGGTGATTTAAATCTCTGTATGGTAAATGGACAGCAAATTCGATGAATATATTTACAAGTAAATACATTGCACAGATTTTTGCGAAATATAGGAGCGTTGTAAATCCATAATAGAAAAGATAAATTTTATCAGTATTATTTCCAAGGAATTTTAGAAATAAAAAGTGAGATTGCTGCTAAAATTAATAACTAGCTTATCATAACATCTCTAAGTTGTTGTTAAAAAGGTATACATATATAGTAAAACAATTTCAAATAAAAATCAACATTGTTTTGAGCAAAAATGTAAAAAAAATATTTTTAAGAAGATTGCGCAACCTCTAATTGTCGAAATCAATTGCACACGAAAATTTTGCAGCCCCTTTACTGGGCTTCCATTCCTAGAATGACCTTTTCCATAGAACATACATAAGGAGAAAGTGGACTATTCCATGTTATACATGAATTTCGACAGTATTTATAAATGTTAGCTGACGAGAAGTTGATGGTATTTCTACAGAAATTACCCTGCGATATTCCGAAAGGATTTCAGCAGTAAGAGTTCAAAGATGACTTCATAAACCAACTTTAGGTTGATGAGAAAGTGCTAAGAACCAAACAGTCATACTTTCTGTGGCATAAATAAGGAGCAATAAATTCACACTAGTATTACTATTACTTTTCTCGAAATCCTTCGCAATGTTCCCTTGTTTAGTCTTTCTTCCTCATCCCAATTTTTAATGCATCTTCCTATTTCCTCGTCGGTCTTCCCTCAAGTACTCCTCCCATTTCCCTTCATTGTAATTCTGTATCCCCGCCCTGATCTTTTTTCCCTTTTTAATCGCCCATTTAGGAAGGTGCACCAAAGCAGCGATTTTAATTCGCTGCAAAATTCGCTTCGTCACGATAAAGGTCGTTACGCTCCTATCATAAATCTGTGTATTTTTTCATGTTTTATCTCTACGCACAATCATTCTCAAATAAAAATTGCTTGTTTCCTGCAATAGTGTACTCGGATATTTCATGTTAAATTAGACAAATTAACCAGATAAAATAATTGCAGATTACTATATAGTTCGCAATTTCTTTCATCGTTAACAAATATGACCCAAGTATTTTGGTTTTCATAACTTAGGCTACGTCCTTGGGTCTCTGTAGATTCCTAGCGACTATTATTTAACAAGCCATCATTTACAATTAATAAACCAATTATTTCTTTTGTTAAAATCCTTCCCTACCACTCCTAAACTTCAATAAAGTAAATGCCTTCGTTTCCCCACGTGGTGTGCATTATCAAACCTGATGATATCGTTCTTGCGTCAAAACCAGTATTCTGTAAATAAAAACCGTTCAAACCAAAATACTCTGGTAATTTCTGTTAACAATGAGCAATACTGCTAGTTTCCACGAAGTATAGCCAGAGGTAGCCGATCATAAATCCAGAATTTTATTATCTAATAGATTATTTATCTTTTTTGTGTTGCTTTGAAGGTACGTAAAATTCCATGCTTTTAGTGAGTTTCTCCTTTCCAAGGTCATGATGATGGTTCAAATTAAAAAATTCAATCTGAGATATAAATATGGCTCGTATTCAAACATCTAATGAGAGAGTACGTTTCCAAAAAAGTAGCGAAACAAATTCAGCTAGCGATGAATCCCTTACCCATTACCATAAACTTCTATTAAATTAATTACTCCATTAAACTTTAATGCATGCGCGATTTCATGGTTTAAAAAAAATATTTGGTAATTTTAGTTTTATTAAATCAAGTTAATTTTGGTTAAAGTATTTTTCATAATATATAAGAATAGGAATAATTTATATATACATAATCAAATGTTTTTGCGTAAACTTTTTGGTAGTTTTTCATGAAGAAAGAGGAATTTAAACAATTTATGCTCGATACGTAGTCATCATCATGATCGTCAGGTTGACGCTATGGATTGAAATCTACGTCGTATTATGCTAAACTCTGTGGCATCAAATATAATGTTTTTTTTCCTCTTTCGTAACGCATACATAATTTTAAACTTTACTTGATTAATTAATTGATTTTTATGTTATTTCCTGAGTAGCGAATTTACAGCATGTGGCGTTACATTGATAAACAACCTGTTCTCAAATACATTGAATAAGGAAGAAAGCAGAATGTTTACCATAGAAGTCAGGAACCTTCATGGGCGATGCTTGTCAATAAGGAAAATATGCCACTCATTGTACGGGACGAGTTCTTGAATCCAAATCGCGAGAACGCTGGCTGTTTAACAGGCGGTCCCTTCAATCTCTTCCTTAAATCTCAACTTTCCCTCGCTTTTCCGAATATTCACTCTCTCTGCTAAGGATTCCCGATAACCCGGCATCGGTGCACAACCACCCACGCGTGATTCGTAAGTCACGCGCCAGATGCACCCGAATTTGGGCCACGCGCGGCGGTTGCGTCGCATTACAAGAGAGTCACGCGGAGGCCAACGTGAATAACCAATAACTTCCGTATGGAAAACGAAATTCGACTTGAAGAGAAATTTGACAGCGTGGGTGGCAGGTGGACATTTAGGGCGGCGATTTATGGTCGGGAGGAAACATTTGTTTTTCAAGTGTTGACGGGAATTGGTCAACTCTCTTTTCGGCTTCCTGAATCGGGCATATTGAAAATATTGGGCTCTCAACCCTTCGAAAGCTTAAGTAAGAAGCAGAGACTACCTAAAATAACTAATGTTGTTATTTTTCGGAGGAAAGTGTTGAAATGAATTTATCAGCGTGTTTAAAATTGGATTTCCAAAACTTTAAAATATCATCTCTCTACTCTAACTCTGTACGAAAAAGTGATAAAATATCCCAAATGGATAAAAATAATACAAGGTAGAAGGAGGAGGCTAATGGTTAATCCCAAGTCAGATAATTAAATTTCTAGCCAAAATTGCACCTCCTGTAATGAACCGAAAGTATGGCATAAATTCAGAAAAGAAAATTTTTCGTTTAAGCAAATATATTACACGGGATTATGGCGACCATTGTAGAATAATAGGAATATGTTAGACGATCCCGTAAACCCCGTCGTTAGAAAATTCTTGTTTTGATCTCTTCTCCACGATTTTTGCATAATGAGTATTATTAGAGAAAATCACTTCACGATTCATTAATGCTTTCTAAAATATTTCCCTAAAAATAGATAAACAAAACATTTTATTGACCGTAAATGAGATTTGAAGTGTTGAGGTATATGTTCAAACACGGAAACCAGATACTTTTTGATTCCTTCTTAGAAACTCTATGGTGCTAATATAACAATAATATAATTTTATTCAGAACTGGCACTATGCCTTTCTCTGCTGACTAATCTAAAAAATATTTTCAATTTATCCCAATTTTATCGCAACAGAAACCTGTACCATGTAGTTGTTCATCTTAATAAAACAAACAGTAATATTTATGCGATTTAAGACCGCTGAATAAAGAACTAACAAAATAACAACACCTTAATAAACAACTAACTCCAGTATAAAGTAACGCAAAATACATACATTTTCACTGGCAATTAGAAAGAAATATATCCTTCAATGGGGAGTTATCCCTTAAGTTTATCCTTTTTCCATAAATCTTTTTATTACCAGACGTTTTTTCTAGTATGATGCACATTGAAAAATTTTCTATATCGAATGCAGAATTTCTCTTTTGATGTTATATTGACCAAACATATTACATGAGAGTTAAAAATGTTGATTTATGATAATCGGTTATCCCGCAAGAAATATTTCATCAACAATTAGTTAACACTGCCTTTACATTTTCTATTTTCGTGTTGGCAACTATCACACTATAAATAATTTATTTACATTACATAGTGTCTGAAATATATATCGTATTTTGAGCACGGCCGACTAGTACGTTTCCTCTTTCGTTCTGTTATGTAAATTTAGAAATAGTTCGATAGCGGCTAAAGTACAATCCGATATATTCTTCAGTAAATCTGCCTATTCAGAGTCTGTGTAGTCGTCATATATTATTCTTTTGATGCTGCGCTACCACGAAATTACGGACTAAACTTTGATATAAAACACACAGTACAGTTTTTGTAGGTTTAAACAGCTTCCTTAATCGCGTGCCTATGCCATCGGCAGTAATTCTACAATAAGCTACACCCCTACAAAAATTAACTGATGATCACTTTTGCATGTTACTAAAATACCTCGAGACGTCAAGAAGTAAATTTCTTATCGTCATTTAATAAATTCGTCTAAAAACGTCTTGTTTAATATAATCGTCAACTAATTGAATGCGATTTTTTTTCGGAGGAACAAGACAGGAATCACAGCGATAGCTTCCTCTCAAACCAGGGGATGGGTAAATAAATACACTGAGCAGCACCAGTTAAGGTGGAGAGAAATGCGTAAACAAGGAAAGAAGTGGCAGTAAAAGAGAGGAAGCGGTTGTAGGAGAGGGTGACGAATAGAAAGAGAGGAGAGAAAGAGGAGAGGTGGCAAGAGGACAATGTCTGCGCGCGCCTTTGGGAGAGAGGATTTATTTTTGTTCCACTTGGTATTCGCGATCGCTTTGCCACTGTCGCCTCGCTAACATTCCAAACAGTCGACGTCCGCGCTTCCACTCCTTCCTCACACACCACAATGAACCACTTCGAGTTGCTAAAATTCGCACCGTGAAATGAGAATTACTTCACCCCAAGTTCCCCAAAGATCAAGACCGTGTAACTACTCTGCTCAGCTGCTTAGGAAATTTATTTTAATGCATCAGAGTATAAATAACGACATATCAATATGTATAAATCCCCTTGAATATATGAGTTTACATGTTTTTTGGAAAATAAGTTACATGTAATAGTGATGATTCTAATGTTTGCAGAGAAAAAATACATCCTTCCGTTATTAATATCAAAATATGTTGGTGATTTGAACGATAGATCATCGTAACTTGTTATACCGTAAACTTGTTTCTAAATCTTGTAATAAGTCAACATTTATAGCTCCTTAAAGCAGGTATAATGTTTTATTGAATAAAATAATGAGTTTATTGAATGAAATAGCGGGTAGAGGATAGTAGAGGAAAGTCATGTCCATACCTTCTTAAACTAAAAAGAGCTAATCCATATAAAAAGGAGAGATTTTCCTGCTTCTTTTACCCCTTTCTCTGAGACAGACCTATATTTAGATACAAACTTCCGAACTCTTATAATCTATAAGGTCAACAGAGTTAGAATCAAATTGTATAATCATGTACAATGAATGCTCTGCATTTAAGGTTAAATAATAAGAGTATTCGATGACTTCATGCAATAGGACCCAACGACATCCATAAAAAAACAGTGAGAAGTGAGTACAAATAGTAGATCTCTACGTACACTATGATATACAAAGTTTAGAGGCACAGTCCAAGGTTGGACCACTGCGAGACTACATGAAAACAAAGGGCAGCACGCCGAAGAATCATCACGGTGAGAGAAAATCAGAAGACTGAGTGGCAATTGAAAACAAACAAATACGAGATCGGGACGATTTTCCGGTTTGAATTCGTAGTCGCTATTTAAGACGTCGCTCTTATTCAAGGTCCTCACGAGTGGGCCTCCACGACGGATATTTCGGCAAGCCCTCTTGAGCAGCCAAAAAAGCACCACCATTATGATCGAGATTTAAAATAAAGAAGTTGATTTAAATGACAAAGTGTACAGACACGGACATACATACCGATTGCTGTAATTCAAACAATAACCCGCTCAGCCTTCTCATTTCGGAAGCTATTTGCTAAGCCACAGAGGTAAAACAACTTCATTTTCTCCAGTTCCTTACTTTTATGACATCGCGACAAATTCTACAACACCAATATTTAAAAACAAAGGGGTAAAGGTAAACAATATATACCGATACTAATAAACAAATGATCTACTGTGAAAAATTTTCCAGTAACCGTGATGTTGACGATGATTCGAACATGATAGATTGCAATCGTTCAATAGCTATAAAATATTTACTTAATTAGTTATACAGAAATACTTGATTTGGGAGTGGAAGAGACGAGTACTAATTAGTGAAATAATTCAGCAGCAGTCACGCTATTTCTCCAAGTATTTGACGAACTTTATTTCAAAACTTTGGAGTAAAAATCAGTATGTGCTATATAATTGTCGTATATGTTTTCACTTTATCGCGCTTGTTATTTTCTCTGAGGATTAGCCAATGTCTGAACATTCATCAACGGGCATAGATAAAGACAAACTTCGGAAGTTTTGCATAGTTTTTTTGATGGTGATGATCCATCGTCCAATCCATGTATCCATAACTACCGTCCATGATCCATGAAAATTTATCTCTATGGATTCTATCATGATTAACCCATTACTGGCCACCGTACGAAATTTCGTACGCTAAACAAGGAGGTAAACAAACCGGTGCCATGACGCGATGTGTCATTGCATAGAGTTCGCTAGCTTATTATTTTTGAGGTAAAGGTCCAACCATTCACCAGTGCCGCCTGGCTTGGGGCTGCGCCACTTTCCCTCCATTTCCCACGCAGTCAGATTTCGTCTAGGTTGGCGCTCGACGCAAAATGCCACCCCGGTAAGTATTTGTTTATTTTTTATTGGTAAAACTAATCTGAATTCTGTTCCTGAGTGTGTTACTGGCTTGTTCAGACCATAAACTACATGTATGAGTGGTCATTTGATGAACGGTTATAATAATGTCAGTCAGGCATGTGGTTTTTGTTGACTGTTCGAAATTTCGTACGGTGGTTGGAAGGGGGTAAAAATGTGGTGTTGTTTGCAGGTACAATTTGAACACGGATGGCGAGGCCATTGTTAATATATTGGAGCAACTTGACGAAGAGGATGAGCTGGCCAAGGATATTTCCGAAATGGACGCGCTTGAGTTCGTTTTATTCCCACCAAATGACGGCAATGACTCTGATCAAGACGATGCACATAGTGAAGCAGGGCCAGATGACGTCACCAGTATTCGCGATATTGGGAAGGGAGTTTTAGCACAGCCTATTGAAGTTAGGGGAATGCGATCTCGAGATAACCTTCGGCCGATCATGAGAGCTATAATTGTAGACACCAGTGGTTCTGAAGACAACACACCGGATTCAGAAGAATATGAGCCCGAGCCTGAGTATGAACCTCCCGCTAAGAAAAAAAAGGACGAAGAAAACGTCTCAAAGACAGAATAAAACGTCTCAAAGACAGAAGAAAACATCCCAAAGCAAGAAATCAGTCTCAAGAAAATGGACTAAAACCCTACCTACCTACTACTACCGCGGATGGGCGGTGTGAATACATTCGATCAACAACGTGCCATATATCGAATCAAAATCCGAAAAAAGTGTTGGTACTGGCCCTTGATCAGGTTCATGCTAAACGGCAGTGTTGTAAACGCTTGAATGTTGTTCCGGTACAAGGAAAAAGATATTTCTCTTCTTGAGTTTGTCCGAAGAATTGTAATTGCTTTACTATCTACCCCAACCCTGCGGAACAAACCCAGACCCGCCCCAGTTATTCCTAAAAAAACGGCTCTTGTAACTCCAGATATTCGTTTTGACGGTATTGACCATCTGGTTGATGGTATTGAGAAACCGAGGCGTTGTGGAAATTGTCACAAGACTGCTTCATTTTACTGTATTAAATGTAATATAGGACTTCACCCAAAGGGATGCTTTGTCGCCTTTCACACGCGCTAAATTCGTGAAAGAAAACAAGTGATTTGAAAATGATTAACAATGTGATTTGAAAATGATTAACAATGTGATTTGAAAATTGACAACAATGTGAGTTTGTTGTTCTTGATTACTTAGTAAGTATTATAGCGAAATGCGCTTGAAATCCTTAAGATATGATTATGTAAAACGCGCAGAATGGACTTTTCTGCTGATTTATAAAAAGATATTCTGTTTTACTACCATGTATAGTTTTAAAAAAGAGATTTTTAACGTTTACTGTAATAAAAATGTTAATAAACATCATGACGTTTAATTTATATATTTTACCCCCTTACGGCCACCGTACGAAATTTCGAACACGTCCAAAAACTAAGATAACGCAAAAAATTTGGATTTTTCAGGACATCTATGTATTAAACAGTCCCACAACGTCTAAAAATTTTAATAACATCAAAATTCATCGATGGCGAATAGTTCCGGCCGATAATGGGTTAAAACCTAGGTTCAATACATTTTAATAGTGATACTGATTAAATTAAGTTGTCCAAGTTTCAGGTCTCAACATAAATTGCGTCAGATATATACAGGGTGTCCGGGTAAAACGTATAATAATATAAAATCGAATGACTTGAGAAGTTATTGAGATATTTATTAGCGGTTTCCTTCTACAATTTTGGTAACTCAAAATGTTTTTTACACAGTTAATACACCTCGATAAGTGCACCATTAGTGGCAGAAAGACATATAATCTGTATTTTACTCTTTCCAAATGTTTTGCTGCATTTCAGGCGTAACATTTGCAATAACTGCAGGAATTCCATGGCGCAGTTCTAGTAGATCACGAACTGGTACACTTGTTTCTTGATAAACACCCACAGAACAAAATCAAGTGGCCTCATGTCTGGGTTTCTAGAGGGCCAAGCAATCGCTATCATCAAGCAAACATAGATAACATTTTGAGTTACCAAACTAGTAGAAGCAATCCACTAATGATGATCTCAATTATTCTCAAGTTATTAGATTATGTGTTATTATGTGTGTAACCCTATATGTTTCTTGCACATGGGAAAGTAAGTTATCTACTCCACGTGATATAAGCAAGTTTAAGATTTTCTTATTGAATAAATTACGTCATAAGTCTTAGAGTAGGCCTAAAATCAAACCGTTATATTATTTTTAATTTTAAATTAAATTTATTAAAGCACTCTAAGATGTTCTGTTTAATCCTATTTACAATATAAATTAATCCATTTCGGTATTCTTCAATGAGTAATTAATGCTTAACAAGAACTCGATGGGACTATTTAAGAATAGTTTTCTTCATCCAAGTATCCATTAGACATTTTAATTTCAGCCAAATGTTCTCATTTCCCTTCCACGATTTTGGAGTAGGTTCCATGGCATACCTTCCGCGTGTCATGTCAGCATCCCAACACCTTCGCGTGCACCGATTGTTTTCGGCGATCATGTCTGCCACAATTGGGAGGCTTCCTTGAATCCAAAACAGCGTAAGCAAATGAGCGGTGACATAAGATAGCGTTTGGCAAGGACACGATCAAGGCGATTTGCTTCACGTTCTCTGCCGATCAAAAGTGCAACGAGTTTGGGGAAACGAAATTTATACGTGATTTCCAAGTTGCGCAACAGTTTTTATGCGTCAATATATTACGAGTGTCGTGATGTAACATTACCTTTTCCTTGGGTGGGCCAAAAATTTCTCTCTCATTCGCTCCTCTGTTTGAAATCACGATTCGCTGATTTCAAACACTCACAAAATAAAACCCTTTCCATTCCCTCTTTTTTAAGGCTAAAAAATCATTACGTCATCCAATATTTTCCATTAGAATACTTATACAGTTAATTCGCAAGCAAGAACGTACTTTATTTCCTTTTTGCTGGGACTGGAATTCCATCAAATTACTATCACCCCAAACTGGTAAACATTTCTATGATTTTCTCTTTAAGTCATATTAAAGGTATTTTTGTGTTACAGATTATTACGTGTACCAGGATATTCTCGAAAGACTATCAAACTTACTATAGGCACATTATTCCAACACACTGTTGTCTTAAATTAAAAGAAAGGCCATCTGCATTTTTTATTGCATTTCCTGCCAGAGTTAAAGCATAACTTCAGCAGACTCAGTATGTTGTGTGTGATATATTGAGATAAAAATGTATATAAATAGGTAAAAAGATATAACAAAGTGTTTACTGTTCAGTAAAATTAAATTATGCTTCGGTAAACATCATGCAGATTATATAATCTTAGGGTATTTCATCTGTGGATACCGAAACATCTGGAAAGGATCACACCACGATATCTGCTTGTAATATTAATTCATAGAAAGTAAGTTCATTGCTTATAACCAATAATGTTCTATTCAGAACCATTACGAACATTCTAGGAAACAATGAATATCTAACCTTGGAACTTAAAGATTCTTAATGAATGATTCCTTAAATTCATCGGAGAGGCAAATATTAATAGTAAAAAAAACTTTCTTTGTACAGATCTAACCGAAGGTAAAATTAGAATACCTTGAAGTCTTTCAAAAACGGGATCTTGACTCGGAGAAAATTACAACCTCCTGGGATGGAATCTTCCGTATCTCTGCAAATATGAAAAAGTACTATTATTTTTGTTGCTAGTAATAATAAGCTTATATAAAAAATATATCAATGGATACATATAGCTTTTAAACTAGTTTCAGAATAAGTATTATTACTTATTCCAAGCGCCTTTTATACTTCTAAACAACATTAAGCATCAAATTTTTAAATCTAAAATAGGCATATTTTTGGAGAAACTCAGGGCCTAAAAAAATACAGCATATAATAAATTGAAACCGCTTGAGAAACGTATTTGAGAAGACAAATCTGAATCTTCTCCGACTTCAGCAGTGACGACTGCCGTGTACTTACAAAAGATCCCGACTTGAGGAGAAAAAAATGTTAACGGGCGAAATACCCGAACTTTCCAATTAAACTGTTGAATAGTCAAAGAAAAAATGCTGGTATATAAGAAATAATTGAATTGAAGTTTCTATGTAAAATAAATTGATTTCAATAAGGGATGATCTATTTTAATTGGACCAATTTGCCTTAAATATGTTTGTTCCTCACTAAGACCACATATCCTCTGTTCCAAATCCGAAAGCGATCGTCTTTTGTCCGGATACGCCAACGCCCTCTGCTGCATAAATATATCCATTCCGAGCACGGCGACATTCGCATTTGTCCGTTAGGAGAATCTTTTACCGAAGAAGACACCGGGTGAGAACCAGTGCGACCTCAGCACCAAAGCCACTGCTGATATGCTATGGCTTAGCTAATGCTATACAGCCCTTGCACCATTTTAGGCTTCAGAATCTGCTCTTGTATCTTTTCTGTTTTCTGACATTTTTAAAATTACGCTACTAGCTTAATCTAGCGATCGAAATTTATTTCGCAGTTAGTATCTATCATAGCCAGGAAAGAATTTTTATTCCCAACAATTCATCTTCGTGTAGGTATCTTTATTCAGAATTAGTTTTCTCATTGCCTAAAGTAGCAGAAGGGAAGATTATACGAATTATCACCTCTGTAAACATACTTTCACTAATTTTTGACAGCGCTCTCCGAGCTTCTTATTTCCTTTCTTCCACGGAATCCTTATCTACTATAAATTTAGGATTAATTCAAACCCCGAGATTATATCGACATATTTGAGAGTTCCAGTTGGTGCTGAATGATAATTTGACTTTTGATAATACCGACTGCGTCTAAAATACATTATTTTGTAACTCGATTTAACAAGGAAAAACGGACTTGAAAAAAGTCTGACAGGGCCGGGAATCGAACCCGGGATCTTCCTCTAACCGGGAGGCTGAGGAAGATCCCGGGATTCAGGGATTCCTGGGTGCACGCCCTTATGTGCAAAGTCACCTTAACCCTTTCCTTATTTTACTCGATTTAACGTTAAAACTTGGAATGAAAAAGGGTAAAGTTAAATAAAAAATTGTCATTCCTAAATATTTCAACACTTTTTATTACGGAACTTTCGACAATGCAATCATATATTGCGGAAAACTATGAATGAATTGTGGTCTCAAAACTCCTATTATGCATACAGTGATTATCACCGTTTTATTTGAAGTGTTCTATTACGGAGGCCTATCCCCTCTAACTATAGGTTTTTTCGAGGGGCAAAGCTGTTATAACTCATGTTCAGAATAATTCCGAAGTCGATAAATTCTTCACCCGAAACAATCATGTATTCAACAGTAACGTTGCAGATGCCTCTTCGCAAATTCCTCCTCCTGTTTTATAGCATTCATATTCAATTCTTCTCCCGTAATGATAGGAAGGTCTATCGTCTCACAACGGTCCTTCACATAAATGGGAAATCAATATATTCAACAGAAATGAAAATAACCGCAAATCTATCATTTTGTGGATTCCGCGAGGTCTTTACGCTTCCGTAATCTTCTGAATAGGGCTTTTGCCAAAACAGTACACTCACGGACAACGAATTCGTTGGCAGAAATGCAAACTAACCCATGCACATTCCTCGATACAATGCGCTGGTTTTTCCAGCAAAGGAAGGGCTTTAAGGAGAAAGGTGAAAATTAAAAGAAAATCTCCAACATACGCAAACACAAGATGGAAAAACTACAATTTCTATTCTGCGTTAATGAGCCATTTCATAAAATCAAAACACAATCATGAGCTATTAATGTAACAAACTTTAAGGAAGACAGTTCTATATTGCAAGCTCAGTTTTGCTATACCAAATAAAACAGTAGAGTTCCTTTTTGCCTATTAATGCAATTCGCTTTTGTTTTTTTGCAAATGCAAAAAAAACAAGTTTCCAATGATCATACCCTATCTCCAGTTTGTTATAAATCATATTGCCAAAATCACCCATATATTATATCTTATAATCAAAATACAATCCAGTATATACATAAATGTCGATGAATTCAATATCTTTGCCATTTAACGCTATCCATATCAATTTATATTACTTAAAAACGGCAAAATAAATCTTCTAGGATGAAGTATCATTTTCCTTTAACCTTTTAATTGTTTGTATTATCCTTAAGTTCAAGTTTTCAAAATACCTTTAACATAGCCCTTTTTCCTGAGGAGGCAATGAAAACAATTCTTAGTCGTTCTTATTCAGATAATCACAATATTTTCATGCAATGTTTAATAACAGATCAAAGGAAATAAGGAAAATATTATCAATATGAAAATTATAAATAAATACATAATAAATATCCTGTTACGAAATATAATTGTATTTAACGCCGTATGTTTTCCATCGGTTCGAACGGCTTCGATATACAATAAATCCTAATATCAATGAAAATTTCCCTTATCATCTCTGTAAATCTGTTTTACTGCGGATTTCTGAAGCCGTAATGGTGGGTCTGCATCTTGGCCTCGGATCAAGGTTGAGGTCATGGGTTCGCATACTGTATGAGGTATTGACGTCCAAGCCCCACACTGGGGAGGATACGAACCTCTTCGTATGAGAGGATATGTTAGCAGTAGATGAAAATACGAGATTTGAAACTAATATTACATAAATTCTCAAATAATAAATTACAATGAAAAGAATAAAATTTATTTGATAAAATATGCCAAAATGTCTAAAACACAGAATTTTCAGAATCGGTGATTCGCAGAACGATGGATCTCAACTACTTGTAATAGTATTCCGATTGATGTCTGGGCGATTTTCTCCAGCCTACTTAAAAGTAAATGAATTTGGAAATAGAGAATCTAATTCCAGTAGAAATAAACGATGCATGCATTATTAAATGATATCTTTATCATTAATGCTACGAAAAATATCTTGAAGTGATTCTCCTAAAGGGAAAGATATTTTGGCTACTTTCATCATTTAATCACGATTTCGGGATTTTTTGTATTGTTCTGAAGATCCATTTTTCAAATTGCCTTAATCTTAGTTAAATTCCCCCAGAGGATGAGACAACATATATTTTTCTATATATAAGAAAAATGAAATAATTGTGGATTTAGACAGAAATGCGGTAAAAATTGCATGTATGAGAGATGAATTATCAAATTATCAGGGCATTTGGTTATCAAGGGAATATTTCTAATCGACAACGGAAAATAAATGTTCGAATTCCTCATTATTATTTACCTATTAGTTAAATGCTTAATTTAGTTTCTTTTTAGTCAGTTGAGATATTTATTTCGATATCTATGCAGCTTGGAAAGCATGGTTTTTCAGAGATTCTGCATCTGCCCCCTTTGGCAAGCAATCCCATGCCTCACTTTGCAATTCACAATAAATAGAACGTTCTAACCATTGTCTTTCGCCAGTGAGTGAATCTTCGCAGCAAACTTAAAACACGGATGCATCTTAATGGTGGAGAACATGATTTCTTCTTAGCGCATCTTAGGACCGAGAGACTTAATTTAAAGGGGAAAATGTTGTTCTCTTACCAGCAGAATGGTCACTTTCAACGCTCGGAGTCAGCGAACCTCAGGTTCGACGTCCATCTCCCCGAACTTTGGCCAATCTCTCCGGTCCCCACACCACCCACCACACACCTTCGATTTGCCAACATTTCGTCAAAAGAGTCGCATTTTCGTGTGGCCATTGTTTTGGAATCGCGTCACACGCTCGCGCATCTCATTACTAATTCCGGAGGCGTTTGCCAGAGGGCGGTAGGAGATAGGAATGGCATAGTCTACTTACTTGCCGGGTTTTCCCGAAAGGATGCCAAGAACTATGCCACAGAAGAGGTAGGAAGGATGGAGAGAGGTGTGGTAGAAGGAGGGGGAGGGGCGATAGAGTCTATCGAACCCCTTATGCGGTTAAGGAGGGACACTGCTCAGCCTTTTCATTATTCGCGAGCCGAGCTTAGTTCGAGTGGTGTCAGTCAGGGACCGGTAATATTGGCAGCGCGAGAGGCCCAACGAAGTGCAAGTGGCGTTAAAAACTGTTGCTCCCGAAAAAGATTCCTGTAAATATCCCCTCGTGAACCACCGGTCACCCTAGTCCAGAGAACCATATTGATCTCCACACCGTCCTCGCAATTAACGGTGAGTTTTTTTTACAAAATATCGCCTATATGTTTTAACGGGGAGAAGCGAGAATCTATATCGATAGCCCTGCCACCTGAGGAACAATTCACTCTTTCGACGGAGGGCATTATTTGCTCGATAATGCCAACATTTTTCCTTCACGAACAGTAAACTAATCACACGTTATTTCGAAGAAATGTTAATGAATTAAACACACTTATGCAAGCACCAAAACGAATGTATTTAAAAGTCTTTGGAATGTATATTTTCATAGACACCGCGTAAATCCTTACCAAAACCGAGGTTCATTGTCATGAGCCTGTGCTACAGTCCTCCAGAGAGTTACGCCCCAGAATATCGAATACATCAAAAGCCATGAATTCTCTGATTTAAAAATTATGAAGGGCGCAAATAATTACATATTTTAAATCTTCCGTATAGATTTAGCCCTTCAATAACTGTCGAAGATCAAATTTAACCACAAAAATTCGTTTACACTTTCTCAACGTTTTTTTCGAGTAGTTCTTTGATCCATAATATATTACACAAACATAATATATTCCAAAATATATTATATCAAAAACATTTTGAAAAACTTGATGAAAACATGACCAATGAAAGTACATCCATTACGATGTTATCTCCTCAATCTCTAAATGCGTAGCCCCAAGATACAAATGGCACCTAAGTATTACGATCAATTGTACTCTTTTCTATTTGATGATATTAAATCCAACAAAATTATAGATATTTCATTCTCTCGTACTTTTTTGACTTTACTTATATCGAATTCTTTTCGATTTTTTAATACGCTAAATAGCCAGAAAATAATTAAATAATAATTCAACATATGATAGCCTCACGTCCTTGGTTTAAGAGAAACTAAAAATTTAAACTGTAATTCCTTTAGTTTGCAAAGATTTTGGGATGATAGTAACCTTATGTATGCTTTCCGTAGAGTATATACATATTAATGCGGTATAGCTTTTGCATCAAAGTATCTAACTTGACTAAAATGAGAATAGAATTAATAGAACGAACAGTCGACCTAAAAGCTAACTGGAAATAGATTAAGTCGAAAAAAATTAGCGATACTTTATATTCAATATTGTAGAAGATTTTTGAATGACGCTCAGGATTAGGACCAACACGCTTATTTATCAATAAGCTAATTTTCAGCATCTGATAAGAAATATTATGATAGACGTGTCTTTCAAACTAGGATAAATCCAAAGAGTTAATGCAAAATTTCTTAAAATTAGTAGGTTTAATAAGCGATGGAAAAGCAGCTACTGGAGAACCGGAAGACAACGTACACCATCTTGTGAACTCGTGAGCTATATCTTAAAATACATACACACGGGATATCCCGTTGAAGTTATGATGGCAAAAACAGCTAAAGAATATTTTATATAGGCCCTCCTTATAACGGTAAATGGAACGAAAATCATTTCGCACAAAAGAAGTAGCGCTTTGCCCGTTGAGTGACTCACGAAAGCTCTAAAGAGGATGTCACGGTCGAGATAAAAAGATATGAAGGGTGCATTAATGGTTTAGCTGTCAGTTGCGAAGAATGGGGTCCAGCTAAAGATTCCTTGTAGGATTTCAAGGCCAACCAATATATCATAGATTTCACATCCTCTTCTAATCATTGCACATTCAGAACTATCTTAACATCGGCATTCCGGGCAGGATTTCCCCTCCGGAGATACCGGAAGATTTGTAGTCTCCGGGATGTCACTGAATCCTCGATTCCAATTATGGAATCAATCCATATTTCTCCAATGGCAGAGAAAACTAGATTTCACATTTGAAATTGTTAATGAAAGCAAACGACTGGGAAGCCTATTGCCTCAAGCTGCCAAGAGTGACGGCTTGATTTAAGGCAAAACCTCCTTCCCTTTCTAATACCGAAATGGATTGATACACGGCAGAAGGACACATTTGATGAAAATATACGCTGAACTTGTTTTTCATTCAGTTAAGTTATAAATCAACTCAATTTCTTGACGTAATGTATTCCCTAATTTATTTAATCTATTAACAGTGCCAAGGCTTGTGCATTTTAGATAACCATAGACTACCATTCCTAATGGTAGTCTTCTAGCCAATATTATGGATCCTCCCTATTATATAGGCAGCTCAGACCCTCTTAAGTGTATAAGGGAAATATATACTAAATCAACTATTTACGAGAATTCATTTTTAAGAACGATACACGAAAGTAATCGATGGGAAGAAGACTTCTGGTGCATGCACTCCCTACCACACACCGAAAGGCGTCCTGCAGGTACACACTTATAGGTGTGTAAAATGTATGTATGTAGATGTAATTATGCCATTTGAAGAAGTATGTAAGCAAGCCAAACAATCACAACGAGAGAAATTACGTCATCATCCCATTAACAAGTAAGCGTGGGATGCCAATTAGAAAAATATTCTAAATTTTGATGAACAGTTTTTGCTACGCTTTTCCTAGTATGATTCATGAGCATCTTTCGCATTTAGAAATGGCCTTTTTTCAATGATTATCTAGATTGGTCAGGATTCGAAAGCTAATTATCTACTATTGAATTGTACTTTGGAGTGATGAAATCCTTACTTACCCTGAAAATTAATTTTATTCATATCTTATAAGTAATGCATGATACATGTTATAAGCTATTTGGAGATTTCTAAGACATTGCATTTAAATAACCAAATAAACACTCATAAATGAAATGGGATATTCGTTTAGCTATGTTAGGATATATGTATTTAATGTATCCCACCATTAATATCAGTCTAAAAGAGAGACCCAGACATCTTAACAGACATCTTAACCCAGATCATCAGTTACAGAAAAATACAGAGCTACTACTTCATTCATCCGTTCTTCTCCATCCAAATCTCCTCAGAGTCCTGATTTGCTCACCGCCTTCCCCTTTTCCCTGAAATGTCAACCCTTTCCCTGTCTACCCTCACTACTTCATTAAATCATGAGCTCAAATCATCCTCCTTTTTCGCCTTTCCTCTACATCTCTGTGTTTTCTTTGTCGTTTTCTTCTACCGCTTTGAAACCTGTTCCAGTCAATTCATGCTAGAAAGTGAACCAGATCCAGTTTCTCAGGACGCGTGCGACAAAAATTTAATCCCTTGAATTATTTCAAAAGTTTGTAACGGAAGTCACAACAAAGTAACAGAGAATTCGATAATTCAGGGCTATGAGTTCAATGGTTTGAAATTCTTATTACGTAATATATAGAAACTGACTGAAGTGAGAGAGAAGACTGGGATCCCTCAATATAAAAGGAAGGGAAGAAGACTTTCCCCATGGTTTCGTTACCGAATCAATTTTAGTAATTTTTTAATAGATTTAGATACATAAAAGAGATGCTTAATTAAACATGACGTACTCTCTAGTAGTTCTAAAATATAACTTTAAATATTATAATTATAAAAACAGGTATTAGTTATCCACATCCGCAAATAACATCATATTATGTTGGTTGTTTTACAATGAGATGAAGCCTTTATCTCCAATGTAGCATAGATTTTCAGAAGCTATATTATTGATTTTGGATGCCATAATTGAGTTTTTACCTTACCAATGGAAGCCAAAGAGTCGTGACTAATATCCACATTATCTTTGCGGAATAACTCAAAGAGTGAGATCAAGGAAAGATATGAAAGGCTGACACGGGGATCGCTCTGTTATCTCCGAAATCTAATAATGCAAGGGACTCTAGGAAAATTTTGGTTCAGCTTCCACAACAAGCTTTGCCACGTTCTGGGGCTACCGAGAGATCTCGTTGGTTAAGTAGCACATCTGAAGCTATCAAATTTCTATTTTGGGACTTTTAACCGAAAAATCCAAAGTTGTTTTTGAGTTATACTCTGGAGAAATGAAATATTTTCTTGGAAAATTGCTACTAAATATCGTTTTTTGTGTGTGTTTACAGCAAGATAATTGAGTTTCTCTACAAATTTTAAAGTTCGAAGTACTTTAGGATCGAATACTGATGAATTTCATCACTAAAATATGTATTTATTTCTTACTACTAAGTCAGTCTTTACAATCTTTGCTGTGATTTAATTATGAAGAGCAAAGCGAGATAATTGTTGACAGATGATTTGGAGAATCACGTGGATATGATCAACATTAAATATTAATCAGAGAAAATCTCATTCGTATGGAAGCTAGGTCATCAAAAGGGCATCTCTGCAACATTTTAATTATCAATCACGCTTTTTGAAGCTAAGTTCAGACAAAATATGGACGTCATAACTCGGCCGAGCCGCAGTACAAGAATAGAATTCTCGGAAATCGCCTATGTAGGTTAGGGAGCATTCTTTAATACGGACCTACCTCAAAGGAATTCAAATATGCATGTCACCATCTGCAGGAGACATGCTTAACTCGTGAAAGAACTAACAAACTAAGGAACTTCCAAAATTATCGAACACTTGTTTCCTCATCACCAAATTTTCGTCCTCACCATCTGCTTAGCAACTCCACAGCGCGGGTGGCGAGTCCGGATGCAACGTAGACTTGTGCGTAATATGCGACAATGAACTCGGGCAAACCTTTTCGGGAGAAGAATCAAGTGCGCATGCGTGCGATACATTATGTTTTTTTCCGGCGCATTTTTCAAAACGTACCTTGTTCGTCATAATCTTTGTAAGGGAACAAATTGGAACTCAACTGAATTAGGGGTTTGAAAACTGTCCCAAAGCCGTGTATTCTCGTGTTCTGTAACTGCGTTCCCATCAGTTCTGGATAAAACGGAAAATCTCAGATACTGGAATGATGGTTATTAGGTCGGTAATCTAGGTCTTACCATGTGTTCCAGAACTAGCGACAATATAGGTACGGAAAACTGATATTCATATTCTTCGAGTAAGAATTTTAAAATTTCTCTCTTAGTGATGGGCTTGAGATTCTAGATTCCATCTATATCTTCATATGTACCCGGACCAAATTTCCGCGTGTTACAGGGGTGAATGAGGGTTACATGGACCATGATTCTACTTCCCTAACCTATTACTGTCGCGTCTCGTTCGCAGAAAAATAATTTACGAAGTCAATAATCCTAGCATCTATTGTCCGGATTTTTGTTGCAATATCATATCGAACCATATATCATGGAGGACGCAAAATACCCACAAAATATTCCCACATTCTGTGAATTGATTGATTAAATTAATCCTTTAATTAAATATTCTTTCTTCTGAAGATCCTCATCCTGCGCTCCAAAGCATCTGGGTTACACTCGTTGATTCATCCTAATATTTTTTAAAAGTATTGCCTTTCACTGTACCTTTTCTATTATTCGAACATAACTCTAGAAGATAGGTTCTTCTACTTTGAAAGCATACTCAAGATGAGCCCTGCCTATTTCACAGTAACATCGCCCACTTTCTTATCTCATCTCTAGCAAACTATTCTGTTGGCAAAACCTTGTTTGTTGAATATTACATCGCCAAACCAATTATTCATACTTCATTACTTAAGGAGGTCCCTTCCATATACGCATCTAATTACAAAAAGTAATATCTGGGAATTTAGTAAACATATAGCAATTACGATCCAATGAAGGTCGAAGGCAGCCATTTTACGATAATTGAGGAATTCCTAAAGAAATTAACGTCTCCAAGCACAATTACAATAGTGAGATGGATTCCATTTCTTATTTACGAAATGTGTTTCATTTCTAATCTCCATTTAGAATTTATTCGTTAAGAGAATAAATACTTTAACTTGTGATAATGGAGGCATTGAAATAAATATTTTTTTTTGCTTCTTCGATACAATGCTTAACGTAGATTTTCCCTATAGTACCTTTTCATTACATTTTTAGCTATCATTTTGTACTCATTCTTTACACAAGAGTTTTATTTGTTCTGAAAGAACTTACATTTTTATATGCGTGAGATGCGTGAGATGCGGGAAGATGATGAAGTACATGTGTTATATTTAGCGGAGCATACACTGATATATTCCATAAATGATAATAGATAATTGCGGTAAAGTATCTATTTTTCCTTCTGCCTTCTTAAATCATATATAAACCATTATTTGGAGACTCAGAGGAGGAACATGAGTCGAAAACCTTGCCCTTTCGAATCAGACAGATTGATTGTATTTCTCGATAAAAATAAAGATTGAATATCTCGAGATTTCAAAACGGTTATCTTTAAATTTCGTGCGTAGTCCTCGTAAATATTTGGCAATATTGGGTCATTTTACGCCTGACAAAGAACTGAGAAATAATCGATTTCTTCGGACTGCTTTCTGAGGATATCCCGCTGACTCCTTGATTCGCTTTTTGTATCTCATGGACTTTCACTTCAATATCAAAGAATGAAGTTGACCTTTGGTAGTTGCATCGGTGCAGTTTTTATCGTCTTTATATCATAATTTTTAACGAACAATCTAGGTCTTTTAAACGTCCTCTAAATTCTCACCGAAAATCGTTTCAAGGGAACGGTAATTTTCCGGAAAAAAATCGTCACATTTTAACCACGTGGACGCACTTTTAATGGCCTGAATTCTAAGGAGCCAATGAAATATTCATCACCATATGCTACTAATGAAAGCATTTTAAGAAAAACGTACGTGTTCTTCTCTTTGTTATTATTCAACCCCCTCTTTTTTAGATGAATTAATTACTGATACATGAACAATATCCAAATTTTTCGCTACGTTAAAGACATATCTTGCACAAATTATTAGCTAGTGAATTGGTACTAAAAAATTAAGTGTCTTTATCATGTTACATTAAAGAGTCTTACATTCATAGCATCCCACGCCTAGCAAGTTATAGCTGCTAAAATATGAGTTCATCAGATACTGTATAGAAAAACTTATATATATGCTAGAGCTTTAAACTTCTAATGGAGGTTTCGATATTAGATTTTCCGTTATATTGAATACTATTTCACATGTATATGATATACGATAATGAATAAAGAATTTGATCATATCTATCAGCAACGTAGTTAGCACAAATATTACAGAGAATAACATGATGATTAGATTAAGTGGATACCATACATAATAATAATACCGTGCAATTTATAATTTGACTTAGGAAGTAGTCCATTCAGAAAACGAAATAATTAATCTTTCAAGGAATTTTCATTCCATTCAAGTTGCGTGCAGTCAGTGTTACGTTCTCTGTTCCTTGCATCCTGTGTAATCATATATTTCTCCGTAAATTAAAAGAAAATACATAATCTAGCAGGATTTATCCTTCACCGGACGGAATTGGACAAGAGAAGTTCTGTTGATAATTTGAAATACGAAATACCTTAATAACCTATTGTACAATTTATACATCCCACGTATTTCTATATGTTCCAAAATGTTTTAAACCTAAATTTTCTAACAAATGGTTGGTAAGATTACTAAGAGTTCCGTAATAAATAATATTATTGCCGTTTTCAGAATACCTCCAGCAGAACATAAGTAATATTTTTCTCTATTATTTCATGTCAGTTTTCACATTCATAAAAATTAACACGTCGCAATATCATTATAACAAATCCTAATGTGATGATGATAATATCGGGTTATGATAAGTTCATAATTACTCTACTTATGAATAAAAAAGATTTTAAATTTAGATAATACTAAAATCTCACCATCAGCACCATTCTTAAATTCTCATTTTGAATTAATTGTAATTCACAGATACGACATATGATTTCTAATTGTTAGTAAGTTCACCATTTACAATTCATTTAAATTATCATCATACAACGAAGTTCATTTAAATCCATCCTGGTTTGTTCATAATAACTATCATCATCATTCATTTCCTTTCAAGATTAATGCGAATGTTAAGATTTGAATAAAATCAATGTCGTTTTTAAATGCCTCAACACTTTTTATTAAGCTCTAAGATGACGAAAATATAATGTTTTAATTGAGTTTTATCTTCTTAATCGCATCCTGGTATAATAAGATATAATATGGTAACATTTACTGATAAGAGGTTTTAAAAGCAAAGGTTGGGAGTGAATAAAATATGTGGAAGGAATTAAAGACTCATGGAGGGCAGAGTAGACAGCAAGAAAGACTGGAGAGATACCAAGCGGTTAAATTATGAAATTATCCCATATAATTCTTTACACTGTATAATTCAAACATGATTGAAAAATGCACCAATTAAAGGTCCCGATATGCATATCCGGGAGCCATACAATTTATGAGGATGGAGGTTGGCTTAACCTTGCCGATTAAAGTTGAAAGGTCGAGAGCTAATAAAATGGACAATTTTTGCGTTCTTTACGATCAGGCTCTGTAGTTCGCAATGACCATTTCTCGCAGAAGGTCTTTATCAAGTGGAAGCATAAATCAAGTACTGAATAATCGAAGAAAAAGTTTCCTCCTAAACAGCGTAATGGGTCCTCATCTATTCCACTTTATGTTCTAGGATGAAAAGCGTTAATTTAACAGTAGCAAATGAATTCAGGATAAAATTTATCTTAAATATTATTAAGAAAGAACTTATGCATAATATGAATTATAAAAGTAATTTTAAATACTTCCTGTAAATTTTTGCTTAAATATTTACTCTGGACAAAACGACTGATGGAATTGACTGTTTGGGCATCGACTTCGTAGCAATATTCCATGAAGGAATAAGAAAAAGACAAACTTTTACCAGGCACAATATTGACTGAATTGCGAACACAGCTTCAATTCTATGTATATTCCTGAAATTGAGCACTAATAAGTAAAAATGGAACAGGAAAATCGTAAAGTAGTGACTAATAGTCGAACTGCTCATTCTAGACTTCCCTACATGAACTATATACATTTTACTTTCAAATCACTTGCATTGAATAAAGATAAAAGTAATTCGTAACGCGACTTTATTTTATTCTTAACTTGAAATTTTCTATTACCACACATATTTTGGAAACAATAAATTTCTTGAATAAAGTTTGAAATTTCTCGAGGAACTAATATTAATCACTTAATGACGTTTAGAGATGATTATCGTCGTATCGTATTATTAACTCGTCGCTGAAGTTCATCGATTTGAACTCATTTGAAGAAAGACTGTCATTGCTAAACTTCTTCAGATACACTCTTCATCAGTAAAATTTCAATGGCTTACGCAAATCAGCACTTTTAAATATCTGAAGGAATCTTCGAACTGGCGTTATCTAGGCAGAAATCCCACACGTAATTTCATTTGATCTAAGAAGAACGTTTTCAAAATATGGAAAATCATTTATTACGAAAAAGTTTGAGAACAACGAAAATTACAATCAAATTATCTTTAAACAATCAAACAACTAATTTCGATTACAGATGCGGTCACACCTTTATGGACATGAAATGATCACCCACTTTTTTCATAAATGATGTAAATTGACACCTTTTCCATAATTTTAAAACCACAAGAAGAGAATAAATTACCTTTATTACCTTCATTGAAAGTTTAGGCACTGTTGTACAAATCTCAATTTTCATAGATTAAATCAAACCCGCCTTAAGCGATAATATACAACCACGCTGTATATCAAACACTTTGAAACATGACCAGAAATGGACGATAACTTAGATTTACAAGTCATTTCTTGCCAAGATTCTCCCTTAAACTAAAGGGAACTGTTCAATTTGCATAAGAACTACGGAAAATGCTCCTTTGAACAGATATGCATCTCTCGAGCGTGGCATTGAAAGGTAAACAGCCGATTGAAAGATATTTTGTGATTTATTGACGCATATTTTCTGAGCTGATAATGACGCGTGATTAATCGTGCGAGCCTCTGTTTGGGGCGTTGCACGGATTTACGATGAAGGGAAACTGCAGCCACTGCTCACCAAAACAGGAAAATGCGGTCGCGAGAGAAAATCCGGTGCATTTCATTATACTGCCCACAGCCATAATCGAAGATTGGGAAGGCTTAGCGAGATATGATTATTTTTAATAAAACGGCGTCGAGATTTTCGATCAGATAAGTATCATAAATGAAGTGAGGGACACCTTTCTGCGTTTGCGAAAATGAATTAATTTGGTTGCTTGCAAACGGGGGGATGTTGCAAGGATTCAGGGACAGCAAGGCTCTCTGACGAACTAGAGACGACCGGATTTCCGGCAGACCTTGTCTTCTTGGCCGACATAGCTGGACATCATAACGTTTTAAATACTGCAAGGTCGCAAACAGGTTGTTTCTGTTGTTGAGAAGTGCACGTGCATTTGGTAATTAATGAAGCATCGAGAACGTCTTTAACTAAGCTACTTTTGATTTTCCACAGATCGTATTTTCTTAATGTTTCACTTTTAATATTTCACCCGCCACCGTTAATCCAATCTTTTTGCGTTTAGTTTACACTTAGCTCTAGTATCAACTGTTAAAAGCCCCCCTGGCAAACAAATCCCAAACCGGAATCCGACCCAATCGATTCCCACCCATTTTCCAAATTAGCATTAATGATAACTCTATTCGAGATTCCATTCCGTTGATCGGCATTCGGACTTGAGTCCTTCCCCATAATTTGGTAAAATACATCTTTGGATTTAAAAATAAATACTTGAAAGTGCTTCCAGCCTGAAAATTTACCCGAGGGAATGATTCTTTTTGAAAAAAAATATTTCATAGATCAGATTAAAAAATTTATGAACAACAACCACGATATAAGCTAAATGCATGGAGAGAATTCCATCCTTTTTGATATTTTATCTTGTTCTTGCATATTGTTAATCAAAATACACCAAAGAAAAAAACAGAACTTCTGTCTTAAACTTCTCAGGTTAAATAATTTCCAAAAGGGTATTCTCATTAATTTATTTTCGATCTATGCAAATGAAAGTTTATAATATATATTTATTAAAAGACGAGATAGTAAAAATAGCCAAAGCATTATAATGCAGAGGAAGATTAAATGTGCTACATGAAGTCCTTCCAATGATATTCAAGCTATCCTGTTTCTTCTGTTACATTGTATGTACTACGTATTGCGCTTAATTTTTGAAGTCCAAATTGGCTCGAGTTTTTCATTAAACTTTCAATATTACCAAAAAGGTTGGACGATGATGCTCGAGAAGGAGTTTTAGTTGCTGGAAAAAATAAACACAATGTAACGGCTGCTACCATTGAGTTTTAGCTGATTAGCAAATATACTAATCCTATTCTATTACTTTACTTGACAATTATTTGCTACGAAACCAAGTAAAACTCATCTTTTCTTAAACAGAAAAGTATGCCGCGAAATTTAAACTGCAATACATTTACATTTGCATAAACTGCAGTTTTCCGTGGACGAAAAAATATTGAAAGTTCGACATGAAAAGATCTTTTTAGTTCTGTGTTGCAAAAATAAATTCCACCGTCGTTTTTTTGTGACAACCATTATATCAAGGTGATATGGTTACCGATAGGTGCTAAACCGACACTACGGTAGAAAAAATGCAACCGCGAGCAATATAATCGATAAGAAATTTCCCTGCAATGGTAACCTTCAATTTATTCCGAAACATTTCAAGAAAAGAAAGCTATCCACTCGTTTTAAATCATATTTATCATCGAAATGGATCTAGCAGAACCAATGGCCGAAAAATATGCGAGAAACCTGTTGTCTCCAATGATTGGAAAGCCTCCCCACGATACTGGATCCATACGAGGAAGGCCAAATTAAGGGGTTTGTAAAAAGTCCACAACAAAGTGGCTCTTTTCCTGTGGAATTTGTTTGTACGCCATGATAAGCGGAAACTGAGAACGTCGACAGAAATTATAGGTGAAGACTTTTGAAACCAATCTTATAGTGATTTGAGATGGATTGGCCAATTACAGTATAAAAGGAAAAAACTGATTTTAACAAGGCTGGTCCTTAGACAGTTCGGAAAGGTTTAAGATATTTAAATACAATATACACGTACCGTACCTTAAAATTCACTTTTCCCAAACATGTTTGATGTAAAACCGTGAAAGAACGTTGTTACTCATATTAATACAGAAGCGACACCTGGTTACGTTTTAACAGCAATCTAGTTGATTTTTTTTTAAATGGTGCTTTTAGATTATTCATTGGAAATTTCTGTAAAATTGATACCGTTTTATCCATCGTAAATACATGATGTTTTTCCTGATTTTTGTATTATAAAATTGCAAACCGTACTTCAATACTACTATTAATACTCAGAAAGTCAAATTACTAATGAGGTAAGGCAACGCACATTGACAAGATATGTCATAAATTGAAAAGGAATATTTTTCGTTTTACTTGTTCCTGCCGCTTAAAATTCAAAAACGCGGAAAATTTTAGAAATGGCAGCCTAATCTCTCGGATAACCATCCACAACAATCTCTAAGTATAAATAGAATTGGAAGACGACTGCAGCGCCATCTTAACGCGAGGAAAAGAGTAATTTGAGCGGCCGCCGGGATTAACCTTGGAGAATATTTTATGATAATTTTATGAATCCCGAAATTACGTCCCGTAAACGCGGGTGATAAGGGGCAAAAAGGGCCCGAGAAAAAGTGAATGGTAATTAAGGAAGGAAGTGAAAGTGTGGATAAGGATCGTGAGAGAGGGGTTCAAGGAGAAGGGTTTGGCGTGAATACAGGGAGTGAGAGGTCCTTGGCAAAAGAATGGATTTGGGAGGACATTAGCCTTCCCCGCGAACTACTCCTGTGGCCAAACACTGCGTTCCTGAGGAACCAACGCCCTTGTACTCATGCGAAGTGCAAGTCGCGTCCCCTGTTTCCATTTAATGAGCTTACGACGCGATCCTGGGAAAGATGAAAATCTGCAGCAGAACTCAAAGATGCAATATATATCCACTTCTATATAATGACCTATTACGTAAGTTAAGTTCATCCAATGGTCTATAATTATTGGAATTGAAACAAATAGAAACAGCATTTGAAATAGATGTTAATTACATTAGAAAAGTATCCTCAAATATTATTTCTATCATCAAATCTATAACAATTGTCATTTATCAGTTATGTGATAGTGAAATAATAGAAATACAGCCATAGAATATTAAAAAAGGGATCATTATTCTTCACTTACCATGAACCAAATACAAACAAATACGTAACTAAATTGTCTTACTGTAAAACTAAATTAGGTGGAAATAGAGATGGAAAAATTAAACCAGTGGCCACCAACCTGATTTTTACTAAAATGTAGAGGACGTATCAATTTTCAAGTGAGCGGTGAGCACTTCCCAGATTAAAAATAATTGAGTCAAAACAATCAATGTGCAGGAATGAAAATAGTGGGACAAAATGTACTTCTTAAGAAAGACGGAAAAAAATGTTTGGCTCTATTTTGGCAGCACACACAAACGACCTTTTGGGATTAGGATGTTTATTACTTTTAAAATATTAACGAAAGCTGAATAATTCAAACATTTGAAGATTTAGTAAAATTTAGAGTACTCCTAATGATATCTTGCAGAGATGATTGAAGAAAATCTGACATGTTTTTCAGAGAGCGAACCATTTCATGTGAGCAAAACAACTAATTTCTTCAAGTTTCATATACCCCACATTCGGGCAAAATTCATTAATTATTTCGAAATAAATTTTAATAGCGAAGCAAATAGATGATAATTCTTATTTATTTTTCCTCAAATTATTGATTGACTTTCAAATAATTCATTCAGTCAGTCAATCAGGGTCAACTTGTTGAAAATGTTACTTAGTTCAAGCTATCGATCAAATTTCGTTCCTCATCAGAAACACATCAGTCAATAAATAAATGGGGATGTTATGGAATAAGAGCTGATCCATAAAGTAAAATTATAAACATGTATATTAATAATAAATATATAAATAAGGGTTTAAAAAATCGATGAATTTCCAAATCATCTAAATTGATGAAACGTCAAATGCAAAAGATAACACTTGTTTGAAATGTGAAGTGCTCAAGCAAATTTCTTTCTGAATAGACTTTTTTCCTTGTTCTGCCAAGATTTTCCTTTGATATCTCAATTTCCACGAGAAGAAAAATCGCGCGTACATGTATCATTCGTTTTCCATCAGATAATTCAAATAATATCATCTTTATCAGCTACTTCTATGAAAAATACAGCGTTCGTTTTTGTCTTCCTCGTCCTTTCTCGACTTAGTCTGCAAGTCATTCCCATGTTCTAAAACATTTTTATCCTCCATCTCTCGACCGCACCGGGGAATCCAATGGCGAAGACGTGATCAGATTATTTGTGCACACTCTCGTATTGCATTAACCGTTTGCCTTCGTATTGCAGCGGAATAAGACTTCAACCCCAGCGGGGCCTCAGGCTATGGGTTTTAGAAGTTTTTCTTCTTTTAAATTATAATTTTGGACTAACCTTTGATTTATCAACGGCCTAACACAATCAAACTCAAGCCTGACAATTTATTCCATAAAATAAATGAGTCCATGACTGCAAAACGCTAAAAAATAAGTTTCAAGATAACCAGAAACTCTAGCGATGTATTACAGAAGTGTATCCCAGCCGGTGCGCCGTATGAAAGATTACGGGGGGCCGCACAATATTCGAGAGTTCTCTATCATTTTTATTTCATCTTATATGTGCTGATTACTTTCATGTGATTTGTTAGTTTTTGGTGGATTTCGTTGCAACAATAATAGAATAGTCCTATGCTTGACCAATCTGAATCAAACTCCATGAAACAACAAAGGAAATCAAGAATCGTACTTAGCCCATCAGCAACTAGCTCATCTCCCCGCTTTGTTATTATGAAAGTACAAATTGATAAAAAGCGTAGCATGTAGTAAAATTAAATTGCAATACGAAAGTGCGACTTAAGATAAATAATAATTGAACCTAAGTCCACTGTGTTAGCTTACATCAACATCAATACCCTCCAAGCCGCCAATGTTGACGTAACCTTTGTTATCGCTTCGAACAAATTGATTTGAGGATTAAAGAAGAAAATGAAATGCAAGTTAACTTGTGAAACCGGTCGTACAATAAATTTTCTGTGGATAGTACTAAGTATTTCATTTTAATTATGTAAAATGATGGAAAAAAGATTTCCACAGGAATCTTCCGCGGGATATTCCTGTGGAAAAAGTACTATCTCGTTATCTTTATTTTACATGATGAATTTCCACCACATCTCGCCTGATTCTGTGAATTTCATAGATTTGAGGAGCTTCTGGATTATTTTGCTGCGAAGAATGAGTTGATAAGTAATTACGCCATGGAGATAGCAATGTTAGGAAACAGTGAGTAGCTGTAGTAATTTCAGACTTATGTATCATTCTATCAAGGGAGAGATTTAAATTCCAAAGAGAGAAAGTTTCATACAGCATTACATTTTATATTTAGGCTGCATAAGATTTTTGTCTCTCTCGTTCACTCTCGTAATATTAAATATGGTTCGAAGTAAAGCGCCAAATTGCCGTAACCAATATCTGTTTAACCTTTGGAAAATACACCGTGCGTTTTCCGCGAACTAATTCGTATAATATTTCTATTTGCCGAGAAGGTACCCTAACATCTATGGTAATGAACGTGTGTTTAAGTAACATATACAAGTTAGAATTAATGTTTAACCGAATTCAAAACAAAATCCGTCGAATCTGCGTTCTTCGATAGTGTATGATACAGCATGGAGACGAAAACATTCAATAATTACCTATCACTTTTGTGATTAATGTTACAGAGATTTTAAAATGAAATTAATTATATTCTGTTAAATTGGATACATCATATTTTGAAATACTTTCTTTCTTAAGGTGGTGACAAAGTCTAAAGGAGGCAAAGCAATTGATTTTTCGCATCAAGCTATCGAAGAGTGTCAATATGTGTTTGCAAAAGAGATGTAAAGTTTGGAGGAAAAGCAAATACGAGCACATGCTTCTAGAAAAAAAAATACAATTGATTATTTACACACGAATGTTTTCTTCTTGGCTTAAAACGGGAAAAATCATGGCATTACTTCTACGCTATGACCACTAAAATTACATTTACAAATTCATATATTCATCATCCAACTACAGCAGCAATTCCTCAAAGATATACCTGAAATATGGGAAGAAGATTACGTAATCCTTTATTATTAACAGTCGTCTACACGCCTAGAGCAATATAAGCATTTTTAGTTTACATTGCTTTAGCAGGCAATTGCGTGATATTTCGAGAATTTTTCAAGCTTACATTTCTTATCACTTAAACTTGCAATCATTTTATTTAAACGACTGATAACTAAGCAACAAGTCTTTTGAAAGAAGATCCCTCTAAACTCAGCGTTTGCATTTACAGCATCCAAGCTCTCTTTGTTTATAACGGCCGACTGATTCTCCAAATGTGACCTAGGTTGTCATATAATTTCGTTTGCCTTGGGATTCCTTCGCTTTCTTCAAGGGCGATTACTTCTTTCAAGTCCAAGAAGGACAGATGACTTATCTGAACGAGAAAACCCTCTTTAGGATAGGCACTTCCCTTCTCGCCTTCGTGATCGCATCAATTTTCGGTCATTTTTGTAGGCGTTGTGTTTCCTTGCATCTATTTTGACAGGATGAATGAATCCTATGCTCCTCCACAGACTAATATAATAGTCACAATTTTCTATCAAATCGCGGCTGATACTGTGACATATTTACCACTATATCGCCTTTGATAATTACAGGATTGTTTTAATACGCGTGCAATTTAGTCCTACACGAAAAATTAATCGCGACAAAGAATAACAGGGTTATCAACACCCCAAATCAATTGCGCCAGAAGTTCGCCGATTAAGTCATTTAGAATGTTAATTATGAGTAAGGGAAATTGATTTTCTAAAAATCATCATTCATTATAAACAGCTTAATCTTAACATTGGTCAACGGGAAACATTATACTTAAATTCTATATATTATGCTCCGCTCTAATTTGAGTATATGTAAACCTATATTTTAACATATAGATATAGAAACTTCATTTCCACGTTATCATACTTTAACATGAAACGAAATCTTTCTCCAAGATTGAAGTTCATATCGCTGATAACAACTAATATACTAGAGAAAATTTCTACAAACATTAATCGTGCTGAATGATTAATATGTTTTCGCCTTAGCTTATTTGATACGACAACTGGATTTCAATTGGATGAAAATTTCTGCTGAGTGAAGCAATAAGGATTCATTCGCTGTAAAATATTATGTCATTATCTCAGGACTAGAAAATAGACTCAATATAGTATATTTCTTCGTAGAATCTAGGGGTTAGGAAGCAAGACGAAACTTTATGCACCTCTTTCCTTGAGGGAGGTTTAATTACCTTGAAAATAGCTTACTTCTCCATCCAAAAAGTAGTTCCTTCCCGCTTTCCTTTCTGCTAGTATCAGTTGGATTTATCTTAATGGCCTACATACAAATACACGCAATGTATCTTTATTCTCGAAGACCCTATCCCTCAATTCGATCGCTTGCCACCTGTTGTCCTTACAATCTAAGCGACTAATCGTTCGATAAAAGGTACCATTCTCACATGTTAATCTATGTCGGTGGCATCGGTAAAAGACCTGTAGATTTAAATACGAAAGTGATATGAAGTGAGAGCGGTTAGAGATTGAGTTGTCACGAAGAGCCAAACACAACGAATGAGAAAAAAATGACAGGTTTCGAATATAAATCATACCTTCTTGACTTCAATTGCAAGAGGAAACGAATTTGCATAAACATTTTACGTGATGTGCTCCTAAAAATATATTGTTAAAAAAGAAATACTGAAATCATAAGTAACATTAGGAAGGTACCGCAGTTTGTTGAAGAGAATAAGATAAATTTGTTTGACTTGTTTGTATTTTGAGGAAATCATAAAGAATAGCTTATAAATGTAACCTATAGATCGCTTAGAAATAAATAACGATAAAGAAATGTTAATAGATCATACATCAAGTTCTAGGAAAAATAAATATTGTCTCGCTAATTGATAATTTACGCTATGGAAACCTATAATTTAATTATAAAATAATAATATGCTTTCAATCACAAATAGTTTCTCGTAACAAAGAAATAAAATAGTTTGTTAATAGTTGAAACTAGATCGGTAGCATTAAAAAAAATATTTTGTGAAATTTTTGCTTTGTTATTTCCCCCATAATGCTGTTTCACATAGTAACAGCTTCTACAATTAACTTAAATTTAAGAAAATTTAATTTTCGGATGTATAAGATAAATTTTTACTTAGATGCATCAAAGGATATGTAAAAAAAGAAAAATAAATCGTAGATCTTAATCATTATTTCAGATTGAAATTTTCAATAAATTATTTCAATTACAATCAAAATTTATATAATCCTATTCAAGCAATAACTTAATGTTTTACATTCAGACATAATTACTAAAAATTCTAATTAATAAATATACTATGAAAATAACTAATGAACACACTCACATTTATTCTTTGGTTCTTAAGAATTGTGTATGATTATCTCGTTGTATAATTCCGGGAACGAAATATTCTAGACTTGAATATCAATTTCTGCAGTTATATTCTGGCAATTTCAATCTTCGTTGAACCTTTCTAATTGAGATTGCTTAAAAGTTCCTTCCGGAGACTTCTTATCGAAGTTCAACCATAATTATGGCCCATAACAAAGTCTCAAAGTACGAAGAAGATATACAACAACACTTTCCCCTAAATTTGATATATTTTTAATACAAAATGTTTCCAACCGCTTATTTCTTTCAAAAACGTACTTTACGGACCCATAAATTTCTCTCCATATCCTAATGCACACTTTTGGGAACGAAGGGAGGCGTCGATTTAGGATGAACGAGATGTGCGATATCCGCGAAATGGGAATGGATTATAGAGGCCTCGTGGGAGTCCCGAGAGGCACGCCCAGCGCGCTAAGGTTCATCTCGGGTCGTCCAACTCAATCCGTGGAGCGGATATTCAATAGGAACATTCGGATGCGAGATCAACGCTCCTGTATCGTGAGCTAAGTCACTTCTTTTCGATCACGCGAATCGACTTGCGCATCCAATGGACGTCCGCGACCTTCCTTTTCTCGTCCGATTCCAACAAAGACGAATCAAGCCTTCGACTCATACGTTTTCAGGCTTTTAAACCAAGAACCCCGAGGTCATTCTGACCAACAAGGCGTAAAAAAACACAGAACAAATTCGACATAATGAAACACTACTCTTATGAAAGAAAACTTAAAACAATTGTTATGTTAATCCACAATTTGCGTAGAGGTGCTAATGCGCAAGGCTTAGGAAACAAAAGGCAAGAGAAGTTAAATGAAAGCAATATATCAACACAATACACTAATTATGAAATTTGCGTATGAATGAAGAAGAAATGGGAAATTTGTTAAGATGGCTATTATGGTAATTTCATCTAAGTACCAAATAAGGCAACGAAAATCGAAAATTAGCAAGTCTACTGAAATTGCAAAAAATAATGCACTCAAATATAACTTTTTCTCGTTCATCTGAGCCAACACTTCCTGAAATATGACAAAATTAAAATTAAAATCTTCTTAGATTATAAAAACCTAAATTCATCAAAATCAAATAAAGCAAGACTATTCCCCAAGCAATGATCTCCTTTGACCTAAAATCTTCTAAATCAAATAATAACAATAAAAATTGGTAATTTTGTGATACATTTTCAAACACCCTTTTCGCAATTCCCATTACTTAAATTAGCTCCAATTTTGACTTAGTGAAGGCAAATGAATGCAAAATTCTCTATTTCAACGTTGAAGTTATTGTAACAAGTAGGAATTGCATAACGGATGTTTGAAAATTTACCACGAAGTAACCAAAGTTTATCCTACACCTTTTTATACTTTCTGTTCCAAATACAAGTAAGATATAGTCAAATCTATATTTTATGATAAATATTTTAGAATATAACGGTAAGCTGGCTAAATAAAGGAAAACTTAAGAATATACGGAAATATTGAAGATCTCAATCAAAGTGCTCGGAAAGCATGACTGTCTCGTAGTGGCAACTTTAAGTCCCACCTCAAAAGGTGAAGGAGGTTGGATAAAGTTGAGGAACCCGCTAATTTTCGACTTAGAGAGCACTCCAAAAAGTTGAATGAACGCGGAGTGGATGCCTCCAAAAAACAGAAGCGGCTGAGACCATGATGCCACAATAAAAAACCCCTACTAATAAAGCTAGCAAAACGTAAACTTAAGGCCTCTGAGGTGTGACTTGGAAAGAAGGCAACAACCTATTCATGAGGAAGAGAATGCAGTAGACAAAATCATTCAATCAACAAGAGAAGGCCTAACTAGATGGAACTCCGTTATAATTGAACATTTTTTTTATTTTACGGTAAAATAAAATGTTTCATTCTTGGAGGATTGCTGAACACGGCGATTAAACTGAGAACTGGAATTTTGCAACGTTTAAAAATATTGATAATGATAATAAATTATTAATGTTTCTCACAAAACATACTCTATATTTAAAAAATACTATCGTTAAGAGATCAGCTTGAGCAACTGTTACAGTTGAATATTAAACGCCAAAAAGTCATAAGATTCTTCCTTTGGTAAAGAAGGAAAGGGTTTAAGTTATATTGCACGTAAGGGCGTGCACCCAGGAAAACTCCCTAGGAATTCCCGGCCCCGTAAGACTTTTTGCAAGTCCAGCAGTGATTGAGGCATTTTGAAACAATTAGGAAAATAGATATCTTGCTTTGCATCATATTTTGAACTATGAGATTTCAATTGAGGTCTACGAATTTGCATAAAGAGCTCAAAACTATTTGGCTACCGCTTTTTTTCCAAATCGATTCTGCAACAACTTACTCAGTGTTACAGATATTTCTCTACCTTGAACGTGTGAATAATTGTAACACCCTTCCAATTTTTTGAATCTATTATTGATTAATTGAATTTTAAATTAATAGAAAATCATAAAAGCATATCCGATATTAAGGAATGAGACTACTATTATACATAACTGCAAAAGAAATCTTTCCTTAAATCGTGAAGATCGCTCGTAGAAATAACTCAGATTACCTTAGGATTTCTATTTTAGTACCGATATCATGGAACATATTTTATGGATAAATAACACAAAAAATACACTGCATTTTCTTACGTTAACTGAAAGGATTATCATTAAAACCGATACCGATAACTTTCATCGAGACTGATCCGCTCTTTCGATGTTTTTATACACAACGGCCGTTGAAATCTCCGCCATCTTTAGCCCTAAACTTTTAATGACTGCTTCCTTCACTTTTTCTTACGCCTTTCCTTTCGGTCCCCACCCTGTTTTCGAGAGACAATCTCATATGGTATTATTGGCGTTCTTGTCGTCCCCTTTAATTGACTAACACCGCCATTCCATCGCTATTACACACGCCCTCGTCTCCCTCTCGTATGGCGTCTAGTGTCAAGGGTCGCCGAGATGAGTGTCGCAGCGGAAGATAAATCAAACTCGATGGCGCGGCGTTGAAGTCACTGCGAATCCAAAATCGAGCGGGTTGTCTTCGGGCGCGGCCATTCTTCTTTTCACAAGGTCACCCACAAATCTGCCGACGCCTCACCCGGATTCAGACTCTTGGTGATACGGCCCATCCCATCATCTCCTCCGCCGAAAAATGTTCTTGAGATGCTTCCGACATATGCGAACAAAAAAACCTGCGGCGGGAGCACGTTTTGCTGCGGTAGCGAATTTTCGCTGCAGTCTATCATTTACGACCGAGAGCTTTAGTAAAACGAAATAAACGAAAGATTTGCCCGAAATATAATGTTCTCGTCGTCTTGATGGAGTCTCTTACGGGACTTGGTTCACGGATGATTAACCTCTGATTTGCGGGGATTCTGCCAAAAATACAGTGGAAGATCGTGATAACGGTAAACGTAATGGCGAAGGTTCTTCGGGGTAAATACGTCACCAGCTGATTGGAGATTGGTAGTTCTTTTAACTTAATAGAGGGAAAATATCACTTAGGTTTTCAGGTTACTTAGGTTTATTTTGTAAACCCGCAAAATATTTTCATCTTTTCTCTCCTTTCTACTATCCCTAAAAACTCTTCATTGAAACATTTAAAGGAACAGGGTTAGATGCAAGACGAGACTAATAGGTTTCAATCCTGCCCTTCAATTAAGGTGTTAGTATCATTATTTGATTGCCGTTCTGCATTTTTAGAAAAATTGGAGATAAGAGTTGACGAATTTCATAAATTTACACACTTCTTAATTATAAGATTTAAAGTTTATCATCCGACAGAAGAAGGCTTACTTCATATTCACATCAGATAATATCACAACATTATTTTTGTAATAACACAGTTATCAGCAAATGAATATGGCAATCCGCCGTTCGCCGACTTTTCAGTTTAACTGCTGTCGCATATCGTTCGCGAGAATATAAATATTTGAATTCCCTGTTTACAGAATGAGGTGGTCACATTGTTGATATTTTATTCTGTGACAACAAACTATGATAATGACTAACTACGGAAAATAGGATGAATTTGAATAATATATCACATAAATTTTCTTTTTGGTAATTTTTGAAATTGCAGAGAGCCATTTTGGACACCCTGTATATGAACTGCGTCCTTCGAAAACGGATTATCTGAGCCACTTCGAGCTACATGTTTATGTTTCGAGGTATTGCGACTCTAAAACTCATGATTAAAGACAGAAATATATATTTTATATTAAAGAAATTCATTTAAGTTAGTTGCTAGAAAGCGATGGGATTTCTATAAGGATATTGTCGATCTAGCTCTAGTTTACAGCAATATCTTAAACGTTACAATACAACAATACTATAAGGAATTTCAACTACTGTAATCATGCACGATATTTATGGTTTAGCAGGCTTCAATCTCTTAACAATGTAGCGATTCGTTTTACTGCAATTTCATGAGAACACTCATAAATTATTTAAGGAGTGTTTAGTGTTGTATTAGTATATACATATAGTCTTTCAACTGAAGATTAAAAAAACAACTAAAGAAAAATATGCAATGACCACACAGAAGACAAGCATCTGTTTTATCAATTTCCCTTGTCACCAAGTTGTTTTCAAGACTGAAATATTCTTGGATAATTAATTGAATCTCAAATATTAGATTTCCTCGAAGTGATCTCCTCTATTTAATCACCTGCAAAGCTCTCGAATACGACAGTAATTTTACATGTTATCTTTGTCTAAATCCCCGTTTCTGCTTCATAACCTCTATCTTCGCCCACAATCTCCGCCGAATTCCCTTCGCTAAAACCGCAGTCCAAAAGAGCAAGCGGGTCGTGGTCGCCAGAAATTCTGCCCATGACTTACTGCTCACCCAATTCTAAATCCGATCCCGTTTTTCGCTCGGAGAGACTTCGGTAAGACGCGACGGAGTGACACGGAAGTGACGTCAAGTGCTCTTCTTCACCCTCGTATTATGCCCCACCCAATTCATTTAACGACAGAATCCGGATTCCAAACGAAACATGTCTATGATAGTATCTGGACTTCCTTATCGTAAATAATTTTCGCTTCGATTCCAATAATCAACAATAATACCTTTTGTATAATCATGAACGAACGATTTTTATGAAAAATTGGTATCAATACGTTAACTTTAGAGTGAGTGTATATGGAAAACGTGCATTACGTAATATCCGATATCAGCATTGAAAATGTTTTCCTAGCTTCTATGAGACGTGCTAATGGCCTATGTCACAGGATATGAATAATAAATTAAACTTATTGAAAAAAATTGGAATAAATCTTTTAAATTTAGTCTTTCTGAACAGAATATTTCTTCCAGAATCAATCTATTCAATTATTAGCTCTTTCAGTTACTTCCTTTGATTTAATGTCAGTGTCCTACGAGCGGAAATCTTACAAGGCAATTTAAGACATCTTACACAACTCTATAAGAATAGCTTCCTTCATTAAAATACTGAGAATTAGGAATATAAATGTCAACGTCTTAGTGCCAGAAATTATACTCTACACAACAATTGATAAAAGTTCACCGACCACGGCTTACATAAGATTATCTATATTCTTTAAAAAAAATAAAAATTAGAGATGCTTAATCACGATTTCTGAAAAAAATATCATCTAAGTGATAACGAACAGTTTGGTGTTTACAACAGAATTTCCAAAAACGTGAAGATGCAGTTTGTTAACAGATGCGAAACGCCTTCTTTCCTTCCTCAGATCTTTTCGCTGATCTTAAGAAACCTGATCATGATATTACATATCGTAACTATCATCCTGAATTCACTCTTCAATTCGTTTAAAATTCAATTCAAATTAAAATTTCACAGATTACAGTTGATATTATAAACTACTGATCACTGATATATAACTGTACATGATCATAAGTAATAGCTTAATCACTTCCAAAGAGGTTTTGTTTTAGGAGCCGCTGATGCTTTGGAAAAAAATGCTTAGTTCTGTGATAGGCATAAATTAATATTTAAAGCACCATTTTGAACATACGAATAATCACGCTCCATCAAAGCTGAGCAACGTTCCGGCTAGTATCCACTCACCACTGAATTTGGAGGGACATATATGCATTGATATACCAGTAGAAAACTTTATGATTAGCTTTTCCAGGAATATTCTCTCCAACATCTTTTTAAATTTAACTAAAATCTTTTCATAACAATATTCAACTTCATGTACAGACCTTTGCAAAAAAAGCTACGGGAAAGGGACGAATTTACTATGCAAAACTTTCTCGAGCCCATGGTTTGAAATATTCTTACTATTTGTTAAATATTAAATTATTTATTATTAATTCGTATAAATAAACTCTTTCATTCAGAAAAATTGAATACACGTACTTAAGTTTTTAAAAATGTTATCAATCCCAAGAAGTTTCATTGATTCGTCATTTTTCTCTAAGATTTGAAGATAATATTAAGGTGTAACATATTAAAGATATGGAAGATTATCTTACACGCTATTGGTCTTAATCTGTGAAAATAGTCGCAAAATAATTAGCCCAAATTGAATAAATGTAAAAGGGAACAAATTCTGAAAATTCTTCTTTAGGTATTCACAAATTCATAGATTATATTAGAAATTGTTTATGAAAAATATTCCTCTCTGAAAATTTTCTTCGATAACTCTTCTATAGTCTTCTACTTGTGTACACAAAACATAACGGTAGAGGAGTTCGTGGCCATGGGAAGTTAATAGGAATAGGGTCTAACTCATCAATCAATGACTGGACTTATTCAGGAATCTTTCTTTATCCAGGTTATGAGCTTTCATAACGTTCATTATTTCCAGCGTGGTCTCGCTTTGATTCCCATTTTAATTCATTCTTATTTCCTCTCACCCACTTTCCTCTGTTTATCTATTTGCTCGACTGTTTACTCAACTATCCACGAGTACGAATGACACGCGAAACTGAGAGCGCACAATTCCGCCTCAAAAGATTCGTCACGAGGTCGCATTGGTCGGAGTCAGCCCGTGGCTGACCGAGACTTCTACTCATTACCATATGAATCTTTTCCGAGAATCTCTTACACCAGCATCTCTCTGGAACCCCAGAGGCCGTCTAACAACGCAACTGACGATGAAGCAACTCAAGGATGGACCCTACAGGCTCTCCGGGAGAACATTTCGCGAATCTCAATTCCCAAAATTTTCCACGGTCGAGGAGATTCTCATCTCTCCTCGGATATCCTCTCATCTTTCTCTCACTTTCGCCTTTTTCTAAGAAAGAGAAAGAAGTGGAAAATCCCAGACCATGTCGATTTGCTGCTTCCCTTGTCGCATCGCTATCTGATCTCCATTCCTTTATCTCTTCCCTAGCTATATCTCTTTTTAGCAGAGAATTTTTTGCACTTCCTTCCTCTTTCCTGTCATCTTAAGTCTTCCTTTCGTAATCTCTCCAATCATTTTCCACTTTCGTGGTTGAAAGTACGCCTCTGGAGTTCATAATGACTTCATTTTAAAACGGTTTTATAAATCTGAAAATTCTGCTGAATACTGCGTCTTTCTTCTAAAGGATGTTTAAAAAGATAAACGGAGAAGTTAACTTGTAAAAAATTTTCGAGAAATTCCAAAAGCAGTAATAATTTTTTAATGAATTATATGTAACACTATAACGTTTTAAATTCGTAAAACCTTTTGTAAAGTAAGTATAAGGAAAATTACAAAGAGAAAACCTTGATAAAAGTTGAAATAGATTAAAACATTCGTATTCCTTGAGGTTGATACAATATATTTTTAAGATAAGATGTATACATTGATAAGATAGATCATCTTTAATCTTAAAAAGAGATTCTTAAATTCTAGTTGTGAATTAAACTCCTGTTTTATAATGACAAAGACAATTATTTATCATAAAAGTTCAACAGTTTTCATTTTTTTCCACCTATATTATTGCAATGTCAGTACCTTTTTCTCGTATTTGAAGTTATTTTTAAGTAATTTCAGTATGAATTAAATGGCACACAAGAGATGAATTATAAGAAGCTGAAAAACTGGAAATACGATAAAATAAAATGTAGCGCGAAATTTTCAGTTTTTATCTTTTTTGGCGTTTAATTACCTTGCGAGTTAATGACCCCATCCAAATTAATTTGAGACAGAATTCCATCACAAATAAAAGAATGATGAAATATTATACAAGACAGAAAAATCAAGCAATGACAGCGAATAGAAGGGTGACCAGAATGTCTCAGAAATACAGACATCACTGACAACTATACCTTTTCGAAGGATACAACCGATCAATGTAAGGTGGAGAATCTCCGAGGTGCGTTCCCAGGTTCGCTTCCTAAAGAAATAGCTGCGGATCCAATCATTTACTGCCAGAATTTTATGACAACTTCGACAAAGAAATTACTCGCCAAGCTTAAGCTGCTTAAGGCTTTACCTACTCCTTTGAACACACTGCATCATGTTCATTTTCTTTTTTCTTGGTTGATACAAGTCAGCTTAATATCTTAAAAAATACGCAAGGTAATAATTTTTCTTAATTTCAAATTAACAATATTTTTCCAAGATGACACAAGAAACTCCTGGTCACAGCTTCTGCGAAAGTTGGTGTTTTTTTCAATAAGGTCGAATTAGTGAAAGACCATAAATTCTGGTCCTGGAGCATACGATACTCGTAAATACTTAAGGAATAAACTAAAATTAACTAAATAGCCGACTTACAGGGGTTGCTCTCCAGATATTTTCATGTAGTTATTAGTTTCCTCGGGTTACTTAGTGCACTCTATGGAGTCAACAAGGCGCTCTAAGTTTCACACTAATGCAAACAACCTAATCCTATACCAATTTTTAAGGTGTGATCTAAAATTAGCTGTATTTGACGGAATTAAAGCGACAAAAATCGAATTGCAGGTTAGTATTAGTACTTTATGAGGGTAAATTATAAAATTGCTTCTAAAACCTTGCTGCGCCTGATATGCGTTTCATCGCGATTATGTACGGTAATTTGTTGAAAATATTCCACACTTTAATAGCAATTGCCATTTAAAATTATTACATAACTAATCACAGTTTTACAAAAGAGTAAAGTGACCAATTTGGGAAATTGTGCGATATGAGATTACTGAATGCACAATAGCATTTCGGGATAAAAATAAGAGACTATTTCGTAAAGATAATTAAAGATTGGAAACGTTCACAACATTGGATAAATTAATCCCATTCTTGCATCGCGCAAAAATGATTAACGTCGTTAAATGAAAACAAGACTTATGAGCATGGAACACATGTTTAAGAGGTGAAAACGACCTCCGACGAAGAAAAATTCTTATTTATGGCACTGTTAAAATGCAGTGTGATATCCTCCTTGCTACCATGCATCATTCTCTGCCCAACGCATGCAAGCAACCATATAGGGAGCCGCACAGTGATAAATGACATCAGTTTAAGGTTGCACCTTTGGTTGCGTGCGAGTTTTCAATTTCCCTCCAGTATTTTCTAGGCATTTTAATTGCAGGATTGTTCTTCGCTTTGTTGAATGGAATATACTTCAATAAAGGCTAATTCTATTTTTACAATGAACTACCTAGATCCATTAATCTGACCTCGACTTTGCGGCATTCCTACATTATAAAGAAAAAATCTGATGAGGCCAGCACATGACAATCTCCATATATAAGATGTAAATATTTATCTACGACAGTATATTCGAGCTCTATACTCAATCTAAACTTGGGAGATAAGTGATTCATTTACATCATATTATCGTTTACGATACAAATATTATAAATAATGTTTTTCGGGACATTTTTGATGAAAAACGATGAAATTGGCATTCGCCCACAGCGCCCAGAGCGCCCGCTAAGTACATAATCAGCAACTTCCGGTTTATCAGTATTTCAGGAATAACTCCTAAACAATCAGTTATACAAAAATATATTTCATCCGAAAGTTACAGTAAAATACATTTTCTAAAACTTTTATAAATAACAGTATATATCCCTATATATCAGATTAATGGAGATATTTTGAAAAAACGGAAATGAGCTTTGAAAAGTAAAGCTCAACTTCAACTATCTACAAACTAATCAACTCTAACGATATGAACCAAAGTACTATATATGAAATTTGGTGTTGATACAATAAATAGTTTTTATGTTAAAGCGCCCACAAAGTACATAATCAGCTACTTCCGGTTTATCAGTATTTCACGAATAACTCCTGAATAATCAGTAATTCAAAAATATGTTTAATACAAAAGTTATAGTAAATTACATTTTCTAAAACTTTTATGATAATTATATATACCTAAATATCATATTCATGGAGATATTTTGCAAAACCGGAAATGAGCTTCGAAGAATAAAGTTCGACTTTCGGTTCACCGATTTACTCTAAAAACTAATCAACTCTGACAGCACCCACCACAATGCTATATATGAAGTTTGGTATTGATACGACTAATAGTTTTTACGTTAGAGCGCCACAAGCACAAACACACACACACATACACACAGACATCATTCCGAAAATGGTCAAAACGTATTCTAGGGACCCCAAAACATGTATTTCTATTGAAATCTCGAAGTCGATTTTTTTCATGAAAACAATACTTTCTCTATATGGAGAAAGTAAAAAGAAGAAAGCACTGATAACTTTATCACACTATAATGAAATTTACACTGCATAATGTACTTTAAAGGTAAAAGTGCTTTCCTCTACGTTTTTTAAATACAAATTATTTCTAACGCATTTCTTATTAATTCAAATTTCAATGTTTCAACTAAGGAAAATCTTTGCTCCATTGAACGTTTTTTAAGAGAGCTCTGAGTGCTCTCAAAAAGTGCGGTGTCCTTTTGTGTTTTCTTGGAATACCGGTGAATGAGGAGAGGAACGCCGACAAAAACGGCTATTGGAGATTTTTAACCTCTGAATTCTAGTTAGATGGTAAATCGTGCCATCTATTACTAGGTACTAAATAGACATTTTTAAAGTAATATAAAAAAATCGCATCGTTCGTAAGAACTGAGAAGCAACTCGAAAATCGGAGTATGAATAATATATCAACCATATCGTCTGTATACGACGAGTTTTCTCAAAGTAGAATAAAATAAATTTGAAACGATCTGATCAAACTATTTTAAAGGAGAAGATACAGAAATTATGAAAAATGTGAGCTTATATTTTGCAAGAGATGGTTCCACTAAAGCAAGTATATTCCTCACGAATATAAAAAACGCTAAACATTCAAAATATTGGGAACAGCTCATTGATTAGAAAGCAACGCTTACGACGATTAAAATTAAGAATGAAACTAATACTACTCTATCTCCAATTGGTACACGCTCAAAGACATTAAAAAGGCAATACTAACTAACTACTATAAGTAACTAAACGGCAAACGGATTAATTGTTTTGAAGGAGGAATTCAAAAAGAAAGTATGAGCTGCAGGGTAATATATTCGACGATGAGGGATTAAAAGCTATAATAATTTTTATGGTGAAAATTAAAACTAAAAATCACAATACCATTGAGACGTCTGAAAGAATTAAATGTGCCAGTCTGCATCCTGTATAAAAGTAAAAATCGCGTAATAAATCACATCTCAAGGAAAACGTTTTGATTAAGATCATACCGACAGAAACACAGAGATGTCACTTGCAATAGTTTGATAACCTTAATTACATAGTTGAAAGTGGATTCCAATAAATCATCTTGATCTTATAAAACATGCGAGCGATGTGACAGACCAAATAAATTCATAAGCGCGTGTAGTGAACAGATTCCAAGAGATAAGACGAATGATTATGAGTAACCATTATATATTATTATCTGTGCACATACTGATCTGAATTAATCACATATACCCTTGAATTTATAAAATAAAATAAGTCAACAAAACACACCGGTTTGATCAGTTCTTCATGACATTATATTATAAATATATATCGGAGGATTGTGGCATGCTAAAAATTCGTAATAGCACCGTAATCTTTGAGAAACTATTTTTTACGGAAAAGACGTACGTGGACTTTCACAGGAATACATACACATCTGACTCTTTTTATCAAGAGTGAAGGAAATACTATGCTCTAAAATCTACCCTATCATTGTGCGGTAACGATTCAGGAGAATTAGCGTTGTCATGCTCGTCATATTAATTGGTTCCTCTCCCTTAGCATTCAATAAAGCCCACGTTGAACCCCGGCGGCCGCTCTTTGTTCAGATGGCAGGAATCGATTACGAGCCAAGTATTTTAATTGAAAATGAATTGATAGGAAAGCGGCGAAGTAATTAAAATTGGGTGTAGATTTCACAGAATATGATACTATACGCCTGATAATTAGGTGGGACCTCTTCTGTCAGGATATCAGTTTTACAGAGTGCCATAGAATCGATGAAAGTTTCCATGACAAGACTTAACCTTAATATTTGCAAGAGATATAACTCAAAACGCCGGTTTTAATTCCACAGATAAGAAGAGTGCTAATTTTCTTTCGACCTAAAATCGTACTGAAACCACCTTAAGATAGACAACGTATTTAGATTTATGAAACAACTCTAAACATTATAATGCGTAAGACACAACTATCCATATCTTAGAAATGTTTTCTCTTTATAATAAATAATAATGAGTCAAAAATATAACTTCCGATAGTTGACCTCTAAGGAACAAGTTTAACGATTCTTCAGTCTCAATTTTCCACTCTCTTCATTTGATCATTGATTGTGTAGTTTTCTTTCTGTGTCTAATTTTAGAGCAATCCCAATTAATAGTTTTCCCAGTTTCAAGCTTTTTCATGTGACATGTTTAAGTTCCTATAAATTAACAGTGGATATCCAATAAAATCCGTAACTCGCCTCATTAATTCCGTAAAATGAAAACTTTCGAAATTATTGTATTGTTCCGCTATATACGCGTATTGACAGCAATAGATTAAAAAATTTAATACGCCAACCTAGGATAAAGAATTTTTAGCCTACCAATGCCAAGGTCCCGAGTTCGAGCCCCAGTTAACAGGGTTTTTCCTGATTAAGGCATGTTTGTTCGCCTCGTACTGTACCTCACTTTAGTAAATTTAGTGTTCAATCACTCCATAACTACCAATCCATCAAGTCCTGTCATATTCTGCTAGGAAAACGGTCTGCATGCAGCGATCGGATGTTGATGAGCAGAGTAGTTCTATTTGCGGAAAATCAATCCTCTTTACTTTAGATTTCTGGGCAAGCAATATTAAGAACAAATTAAAAATACAGATCAAGAGTTCTAAGTGGGCATGGAATATATCTATTACTTTTTATTAATCCGCACGCTTAATATTGGCCCACTAAATCATCACTTGATTCCATATTTAGTAATGATGTATATGACTGCGTATCCAATCTACATATTGAAATCATAATATATCCTTTATTTCACCTTAACGAAGTAGTGGCTTTACCTTCATATTTCCTGCATAAATAATTAATTTAAGTAAAAATGAGATGTGCCATATAAATTACATTATTGCGTCATATTACTATAGGCCATGTATGTAAAGTATTTAGCCCAAAAACCGATAATTGGATCAGCCAATTTAAAATTATCTAGCAAGAGCTAGCAGAGGGGAATGAGGCTAACTAGGCAGGATGAGGTAGTTTGCCCTTTCTATCCTCACCAAGCCAGAATGCTAGATGCGGAACATTTTCACGTAAATGAAGCACAATAACTCTACAAGTAACACTCTTCTTGGCTTTCCATACAGAGAAACATTAAACCTTGCATTTCATCACAGCCATGATCAAGTCTGTGACAAAAGTAAATAACAAAATACATTTTTTCTACCCTGCATCAAATGACTAACGAAAAATATTCAATTCATCAGTATGTCGTAGTAGGAACATCAAGTACAATAAATGCCCACTCTTGAATTCCGGTAGGTTATGCTATGTGTGCTAACAAAAGTATCATGGTCAATTGAGTAGGAAATTACTTTCTATTTCTATCTGGATTCAACGTGTCACTTATAATCTAGTGATACTGCAGATGCGGTATGTGTTGACAATCCCTATCTTAGCGCAACAAAAGTAGGCTATGGTCATAAGCGTAGGGCGGTCCGCGTTGGAATGAAAAATCCTGTGCGAGCAGCGCGGGTCCATCTGTGGCGACGAATAAGCATCTCGATGACCTTGGAGCGTGTGCTCCATCTCGGGCGCACGCATGGGCGGACGGCAAAGGCTTTGGGAGAACCGCTCATTCCTCCTCGGCATTGTTCCATGAGAACCATACCGTTTTTGAAAGCCTCAACGGAAAAAAAACAAGTGGGACATGGCGAATTCATCGGGAAATAAACAAAAGGGAATTTACCGAAATGGATGTCCCCAAGGATGACAATTCCGAGTGCAATGCATGGACGTTCCAAGTCAATAACTTCCTAAGTTTATGAAAATACTGGGCGCAGTACAAAGGCGTACGGATCAAGAGATATAAAAAACAGAGACTGAGGAAATGCTCCAGATAGAAATCTCAGAGGCATGCGGATTTCTACTATTGTTGAGAAATATTTTCGGAGGAGTACGAAACATTCAGCTTCTCTACAAAAGGAAACATCTGTGGGCGCCCTATAGTTTCTGTTGCCTAACAATGGAGTCTCGTTCATAAGACTTTTCTAATGTCGAAAACAATCCGCGAAATCACGTTATACTACTTCAGCATTAAAGCTTGTTTATTTTAATTCGGGTAAAAAACTCCTAACCTTTCCCTTTATTTTCAACACCTTTGAGATGTTAAGAGCACATTACGAAATAGCTTACAAAAGATTGTTTCTATTTTATTTATTTTAGACATCAAATTTTGGTATAACTACATCGATTTAAAGTATTTACAAAGGGAAACATTCCGATTATCTTGTCATTACTTAAAACTGAACGTTTGCGATTTCTTCAGGCGAAATACTAGTACACATTCTTATGTTTCCCAAGTGTTTTACTATAACGTAAAAAATTACAGTTAATTAACATCTTTTGAAATCTTACTCTACGAGAAATCCCTCCAATGACCGCAGAATAAACAAAAATAAATGTCGCTGATAGCTTTTTTTCAAACCTCAAGCGGTTTCGAATGCTGCCTATGAGATGATGTCAACTTTTTCTTGGTGATAGTGATGTGAACCTGACAAAATTAATTATACTTTAAGAGAAAAATGTGGAATCAAGATTAACATGTGAATGATACTAACACAGATACAGTGATTGATGCTAAAATAATTACTAATATTATTCTCATTATCATATTGATACCATGTTATTAATTGTATTATATGACAGACTTGATTTGTAAACTCATCGCCTACACGTTATTTTCTTCAACTGAGAAATTTCCCGGTATCTTTTCATCCTTGGTTAAAAAGAGTTTGTTCTAAGATCAAAAGAATCTTTAGAAGTTAGTTTTATAATTTCGATTATAATTGTAACACGTCTGATATCATTTTTTTAAAAGCTACGAAACAATAAATTTCCTTTATCCGTTAATTACTTCGAATTAGCAAACGATAATAGTACTATAGTTAGAATTTTCTCTTTATAATATGAACTTGCGTAGTACAGGCAGGGTCGGTTCTAGATGGTAAGCGACGTAAGCAAAGTAAAGACCGGAATATTTGTATCCATTCTTTCCTATGCTGGCCCTAAGCAGAGACTTTAGTTTTTTAGATGAAACTCCTTGAAATTCCATGGTAATGGTGTTCTTTCATCAACAGATATATACATAAAAGAAGCACACATACTTTTGAAATGGGTCTATTGAAAAGCTTTATTTCTTAACTTAAAGTTTATGATTTCTCTCGTGAATATTTATGCGTTTAAAACACCCGCTCGTAAGTCTGAGGCTGTGATAAAAGATATTTCTCACTATGCACCGTCGCGCCTTTTTGAAACAAAATTCGACATCCTGATTCCTCCGATTCTTCGCTTCCGTTCCATTTCAAATAAAACGACTCTGCCCGTCAACTGGTTGGGGACGAATTTCGGCTCCGAAAAAATCAATTCTTCCTTATTCCGTCTTTAGAGCCATCTGCAGCTACTTGCATCCTGTCGTTACCTTAACTAAATTACGAAAGCGTGATTGAAAAAATAATTTTTATAGGTAAATCGAAATATTTATCCTGCCGCTATTCTTTGGCTTATTTTCTACAACAAATGTATTAAAATATACTATCGTTTTGATAGAAAAATTAGGGATGTAAAGGAATAGGGAAAATGTTCCCTTAAATCCACCACATAATTGTGAAAGGTTTTGCAATAATTTCCTCAACATTAAAAAGAGACTTTTCGGCATAAATTTCATTATATATCTAAATTAAACATACGGATATCTTAAGTAACGAAAAAAATAATCAATCTGCAATGAAAGAAAATTTCAGGAACAACAAAAAGAGTGTCGAAGAAAAAAAACAAACATAATTAACAACAGAAGGTAGCTAATGAACATTAACTTTAGCTTGTCAAGTGTTAAGAGTTAAGATAACCCACGTTCTATCACCAATTACGAGCTTGATTATTTCGCATAAATAACATACGAGTACACTAATCAAAGCAAACATAATATTGAGGAAATTCACAAAATGATAAAATAAATCTCACGATTTAATTATTAACGGAGAATTTAAAGATATTTCTTGATATAAAACCAATTTTCAGATCTTGTTGCAGGAAAATTTGAGTATAATTGGAATTGAATTGAATTGAAAATTGAGTATAAATTTGGAATGTAAACGTATTTTTTGATGTTTTACTTCGCACATTAGTTATTAAGAGAACCATCAACGAAAAGACTTAATCCGAGATCCCCTCTTCCAAGCTAATGCTAGTTGCCAAAGAAAAGCATGAGATAAGCGTTATGGAATTTCGATCTCCGATCATAGAACGGATGAACTACTAAAGGAAGAATGTTAAGGGAGTTGAGGAATTTGAAATCACGGGATGAATTTGGATGTCCTAAGTTGGAGGGCACCTGGATGAGACGGTCGCAGACAGAGGAAAGCGAAAGTGATGGCACATCTTCTTTATCACCCGTCCTTCTCACTCACGCAACCTCCGTTGCTCTCTAAATTCTCCGAGCCACTCCATCCAGTTTCATTTGGTTTTTCCTTCGCTTTCGCTCACATCCTCAACCTTTCCTGCTTTTGCACCATTCATTCCCATATCTCATTCGCCTCTCTTTCATTACATTTTCATTCCAATCACTTCTTATATCTTCTTCTCTTAAGACTTGTACGATTTCTTTTTCCGTCCCTTCTTTCTCTTAAGCTCTTTAATTTCGTCACCTCTTTTATCTTAATCCTTATATCATTTTTCCGCTTCCTCTTTCTTTTCCCACATATTTGATAATCTCAGCTTCTTTAATTTCCCTTCTTTTTCTCGTAGAACTTCTGCACTAAGCGGTCCCTTACATTTCTTTTCCACATTATCTTTCTCAGAATGACTTCTTCTGCGTCATTTTCCAATTTTCTTCATCTCATTATACTCTTTCTTTTCATTACTCATTTTACAATTCTTCCTCGTGACCTCTCCATCTCCTCCTCAATTCCATTTTTTTCATCTCCATTCATTCTTCTTTTTATTTTGAGCACAATATGATCATAAGATGTCTTTTTACGAGCATTAAAATGAAATTTAGTGAGAAAAGAAGTGAAATTGGATGGAAAAATTAGATGCGAACTTAAAATAAAGCCCACCCCTGAATTATAAACCGCTGCTTGTTGTAGACTTACTCAGCCCTGGTGATGATACCCATGGTGTTGAATAGTCTCTTAATAAAACATTTGTAGAAAAGGACAGATTTTTTCGATTCAGAATGAAATTTAAAATATCTGAAGGATAGATTCAGACGGTGCCAATAGAAAAATAAAAGTAATAATGTGAAAGGCTAGCTTGGAAAACAGTGTAGTTGGAATATAATAGATTTCAACAGCATCTACGCAAGCAGAGCTTGAAAGAGGTGTTTGAAATAGACCATTCAAATGGAGAATAAAAAATGATCTCCCCGCACAGGGATTATTATTCTCACATTTCCTCAACCGTTCGCTCGTCCATCTTTCCCTTTCATCTTTTTATCCCCATAATACATTTAATGTTCCCTTTTCCTTGTTCAATGGGTCAACAAACGTTGTCGCAAATCTCCAGGTCGTCCTGTACCCAACCAATCGTTTCCTTTCCTCATAGTTTCAAATTTTAAGACTGACCATTTCCTCTCTCTCGTAACCCAACCTAGGTCGTCCTCGGTTATTCCTCTATCTGAAACAGTCTTCAATAGATTATCAATTCTATGAAATTCCCAGAGTTCCCGATTAATTGTCTTCGTCTTTTCATTAAACTTTTCCTTAGAATTCGTTTGCTCGTTAAAAGGTAGTAACTCGACCTAGGATGAACATTGGTAATTTCATGATAAATATCCGTTACGCAGCTCACATTATTTTTTGTTGACTCCAATTTTGGTATGAAGAAGGAAAGTGAATGCAAAATTCTCTATCCAAACTCAGAGCCCAAATAACTACTGGGGATTGCGTAACAGATTTTTTGCAAATTTATCACGAAATTACCAATGTCACCAAGTTATCAATGTTTACCCTATTCATTTTATTTATCTGTATCCTGTAGCCACGCATCTACATTGATTTGGTGCGTTCTTCTCTCCTACTGCTATAACACATGTTTGACAGCCATATAAGAGGACACACCTGTTTATCTCTATCTTTGATCTCTAAGTTTTCCAGTTTCTTATACCCTCATTATGTTTCCTCATCCCTTTCCCTACCTTTCGTTCTCAATACTATCCTCCTTTTACGTCCCTTGTTTCCTCCTATTCCCTCCTTGCTTAATTGTCTTATCTCCTTCCAAATTATCTCTTATTCTTCCTTTATTTCAACTTCCTCCTCAATTGCCACCACCCCTCGTTGATTTTCATTCCCCATACTTTTTCTCATCTCAATCTATCTTTACGCATTCTCCTTTTCCTCTCACGAAAGAAGCTATCTGCCGTTCCAACGGTTTCGTGTAACTTACTGCTCGAGAAGAAGAGCGTCAAGATAATGAGGATGAGCTGGGCCATGAATAACCGAGCGAAGTGGGGAGAGGGATGGGTCAGTCTGTTGGAAGACGAGAGGGAATTTGTCGGCGAGGATCAGGTGAGAGATGTGAGAGCACATCCTGATGAAGAGGGAGATAAAGAGTAAACGGTAGTGAGATTGAGGAAAGGAGCATCCGGTTCGGACGAAAAATACGTAAAAGTCATCCTATGGTTTCATATTTAGTTCAGTATGTCCTAATATTAAAACCGAGATATATAAACGTAAGGAGATTGCCACTGCTAAAATGTCAAAGAGCGGAATATGTACTGAATTATAACATATCAAAATTCTGGCGCTTCTCTGCTAGTCTCTTCTCTAGGTTTATTAGTAATGCGAAAAACTTTGTCAAAACAACGGCTTAAGACGGAAAAATATAAGGTGATAATATAGCTATTATGTATTATAAGGTGTAACGAAGTAACTTGATTGGTAACCTCTTTTAATGCCATTTTTACTTAGATTTGTTAACAAATTTTTCGCATGAAGCTACCTGCCTAAACATGATAATTAATTGTCTAATTTTAGACTTATGAATTGAAGATCACTACATCCGAATCATCTCAGAGAAAAATTACGAACAGATGACCTCATATCATTAAACTGATAGTCAATAAAATGGAAAATGTTCGTAAATAATGTAAATTAACCCCGAAAATAATTCTGGGAGGAGTTATTCTTAGAGTGAATATTAGCGTACTCCTGCCATGATAAATTCAATTTCTTTTTGATTTTGTCTCCTTCATAAGAAGATGAAACTAAATAAAACGAAGTAATAAATAAACCCAGCAATGCAATTTCCACTGACAGATTTTCTCCATTTCCCACTTATGAATATATATAGGCAAAACTGCAGATTATCTGGAATTCACTGTGATTCACTTATCCTATAACATAATACAGCTATAGTCCACGTATCTTTAAGGTTTAGAAAATTTAGATGATTTCGTGAAAAAATTTTCAAAAATTGGAACTACTCTAATTTGAATTACATGCTTCTTCAAAATTCTAATCTTGCACAACCATGGAGAGAATGACAATTTTTAGCGCAAATTTAAAACTACATAAGGATCAGCCTGCTACAAATCCGATGAGCACATTTACATGTAATTACAAGAAGGATTTCAAACTCAAATGCAGAGAATACATGTAAAATTTAATGAAAATAATAAATACTCCGAGCACTATGGATAATTTTTTTATGGATTTGTCCATGTATGATTTACCTTTGAGCATTAACCCGTGGAAGGCACACCTCCTTCCAGCAATTTAGGAAGGCACACTAGTGCGAATTTGGCTTTTCCAACTTTGAACGCGTATAACTTTTTTGTTTATTTAGATACAGTAAAAATTGCAGCGCATTTTAGACGCGCAATTTAATTGTGCTTTTAGATGTATCATTAATTTTTTAACAAAATTTTATTTTGTTAATGAAATTTTGCAATTTGTAAGTCGCCGTTTTCCAAAAATCACTTTTTTTCATTTTTACATAACTTTTATAAACAATCTTTCTAACTGCTGAAAGTTATTGAAATTCTTAGCTAAAGAGTTATTGTTTTGAATAATTCAATTCATTATTTAATTGTTAAATAATAAATATTTTTAAAAGCTGTCTGAACATGCAGTAATTCTGGTATCTGAAAATGAACAAATATCGATTAAGTACCATGAACTTTTATGGTCTTAAAAATTTACATGTAAATGATTTTGTTCAACAATAACTCTTTAGTTAAGAATTTCAATAAATTTCAGCAGTTAGGAAGATTGTTTATAAAAGTTATGTAAAAATAAAAAAAGTGATTTTTGGAAAACGGCGACTTACAAATTGCAAAATTTCATTAACAAAATAAAATTTTTTTTTTAAATTAATGATACATCTAAAAGCACAATTTAATTGCGCGTCTAAAATGCGCTGCAATTTTTACTGTATCTAAATAAACAAAAAAGTGTGCTTCCTAAAGTGCTGGAAGGAGGTTTGCCTTCCACGGGTTAAGTATTATGAAATTTCACCAAGTACCGCCATATGATAAATAAACATAAACGACATTATTTTGAGGAAGAACAAAACAATGGGGAAAACGAGCAGTTCTTCATCGTACGAGTATGTTGTCATTACCTCTTTATTTCGGCAGTAAAATAACGAACATCTTGGAACCAAGGACTCACTTGCAATTGGAAAGGGAGAGGATTCGCTTAGCGGAGAGGAAGTTGCATACATAACGAGGTATTTTATTATTTTATGACTTAAGTTTCCTCCATATATTCCTCCTGTTGTAAACGTCTTCAGCTTTCAACCTCGGAATTCCGACGAAAATATCATCAACATTGCGGTCTCTTGAACAAATATCAACAACAACGCTGTGATGAATCCGGATTAACACTTTTCGTATTCTATTTTAAGATAAATTGCAAAAAAATGGATTTTTAAGGAAATTCTCAATTAAAAATACTGATAGACAAACGATTAAATATAACTGTGCGCTTAAAAAACCACTTATACGGGATCCTGCTTCATTTCAAGCTTGATTCTCTTCTTTCACATCATCACAAAGTTTTATATATAAATAAATCCAAAAATTCATGTCACGTTGAAATTAACTTTTCCCCACCTTGCATTAAACTGAATGAGGGAATTTCAACATAAACAGCAAAATATTCCATTATTTTTTGTATCAATGACACATTGGTTTTTCTACCCAAAGAAACAAATAGAAAACCACAAAATCTGTTAATTTGAATCGCTATTTATATTTGGATATGTCTCACTATGATCAATAACGGGGATAATCTCCGGAGACTATTTAGAATTAACTTTAGAGTTAACCATGGGAATTCCCAGAGTACCCTCATCTCCATAAACTCAACAAAATCAAGTACCACCGCCCCTCTAAAGTTTGCTCTACATTAAGATGGTGAGAAGGAGAAATATAATGGAATCAGATCAGTAAGGCCTGGTATAATTATTAATAAAATGATTAATGAAATAAATTTATCGCAGATTACAGTTACGCCTACCTTCTGGTAAACTTAATTTGTCCTTATTATAAGTTGACATTTCCAGGTGATGATTATTCGAAGCTGCATAGAATAATTTTCCAATCATTTTAAGAACAGAGTGTTAATATAAATTAATCATGAAGAATAAAATAAAACACACAGACAAAAAGCTACCACAAAGTGATACTGAATTCTTAGATTGTATCACTATAGCACTAATTCCTCACCTTTCATTGTAAAATATTTCAAATAATACTTCGAAAGAGATTAGAATAAACTGAATAGAATAGCTAAACTTTTCATTCAAGATTTAGCCCCAGTGGTTTTCTATCGCACCAACCCTACTTCGAAACCCTACAACCCTATTTCGAAATTAATTTAATGGGAAAAAAGAAAATTTTAAAGAAGAGAAAATATTTCACAAGAAATGCACTGACTTCTAATACAAAATGTAAGTGAGCAATAGGAGTATTTCCTAGTGTTCTCTCGACCAGCCAACTTTTTAAAAACTTTGAAATATATAGAAAAGTTAGCTAAATATAGTAAAGTTAGTAGAATCATTAAGTAGGATTGTGAATGGTTTGATTAAGGGGAGATTGATAAAGATTTAGAAACTAAGATAGAATGCATCGGAAAATAATTCAGTTACCTAATTTTTATTAGCCACCACAAAGAAATAACTTTCATTTAAAAACTGTAATTACAGAGTATGATTGAAGAAGATATAGGGGGCTAAATCGAATAATGATCAAACAAACAGTAGAGGGAGATCGTTACTACAGCTGATGGTTAGTGGATCGAGAAAGACGTAAGGTTTTAGCGAAAGAAGACAAAGTAATCAAACCACGGAAGACGACGCTCGAAAATTGCATCTCCAAAACGCAACGCTAACCGATTCAACGCTCAGGAGCGGGACACACGGCACCTGCGAAAGAAGTCAAGAAACTGGAGAAACGCATCGTCTGCAGGGACAAGATATAATGGGGGTGGAGAGGAGATGGGAAAGGCTGTCCAAGGATTCGCATGGACCCGGTGGGTTGGGTGTGGGACAGAGTCGGCGGGGCACGAGGGAGGGATACACTTACCTTGAGAAGCCTTCGGGGGGGCGGAGAAAGGGGGCGAAGAGGAGGGAGTGGGCCCGTTCGGGGGCGTGGAGAAGGTTCTCGGGGGCAAGTTGGGAAGTTTGCGGGAGAGGGAGATCCTCTGTGTGGGCGAGGGAAGAGGAGTGGGGAGAAGAGGGGACGAGAAGGAGGGGATCCTGCCTAAGGTCGAGGGTTTTATCGGTATAAAAGCTGAATGGGAGTAATTACGATCCACTGTTCCCTTAGCGACGCAGTCCCAGAGCCTTCGTCTCCTCCGAGGAGTGATCCACAAACCGTTCCTTTCATTTCTCCTTCTCCATCACGAACGCCTCTTTGCCGGAGTTTCGGGGTTTCCTCGCATAGGCAAATCGGCGACGTCGACCGGAGACTTGAACGTGCGAGTAGGAAAGGAACCGGAGAAGACTCGAAGGACCCTCTGATGGCGTGTTCTATTCATGTGAGTACTATGAATGGTTTCAAGGGGGTGCGAACAGTGATGGGGGGATAGGGCAATAGGAGGGCAGTGGGCCTGTGATTCTTCCGATGGTGGAGGAAGTGTGTCATGGAGGTGGCGTCCACGCGATGCGTGAATATTGTCCCATTCCGAGGCGCTCCCGCCCGTGTTTTCGCACGCTCTGGTCCAGAGAGTTGGCGACAAATGTGAAGTGATATATCGGATGGAATTTCGAGTGTTAACTTGCGCAAATATAGGACGAGCGTACGTAAATAATTTGCCTGTACTAGTAAATGAGAAAGTTACTTGACAACTAGTTATTTTAAGTTATCGATACCTCACTATGGAATTATGGAAAATTCATAAAAATTAATTTTCTATAATTAACAGTGAATTCAAAGTATTAGATAGTTTAGAAAAATAATCGTCAAAAATGTTATGTAATAAACTAAATTTGGTTCAGTTAGGTATGAGGTCTTCGATAACGATTAGAACGGTGCATGATTTTGCAGTAGAAATACTTCTCTGAATTTATACTGTTAACGTTTTGAAGTTTACTTTTGTCTTTACAATTATTAGGTTTTATTGTTCTGAATAGAAAAAATAATATTTTAATTGCAACAATCACTGCTTGTACCGTTATATTCGTGCATTTTTTAAGTAACTGATATTGATAAAAATAAAGTAACTCTATATCATAAATAAATTAAATAATTCCTCTCTCGACCTGCATTTTCCAATTCGTCTTTAAGCCCATCAGGTATAGAAGTGCAGTAGAAATCGTAATGATTACAGAAGTATTGTGATTTGTTTCCAACAAAAATTTATTTAGCAACGTTGAGAAGCACTTGGAGATATTAGAAAATAGAGATGACGCAAATAGCTCGAAATAATATTAGGTAGTATTGGATTATGAGTAGAATGAATTTTTTTTAAATTCTGAAATACATTTGAATATTAAGGAATCTTGTAGTTGACCTTAACTCTTTAACTGACATAACGGGAACATTCGTTTTATATCAGCTCACGTTTCACTTTTATAGTTCAACTTTTGTTGACATATATCATTTCAATTATTACTGGGCGTTTAGTAACCAAATACTTTTTAGCTTCGGCATTTGATGATAACTCGGGTTTTCTGGTCCTCATCGGATATTGCTATCAGATCAAAAAACAGAGTGAAATAGAGTCATTTCGAGAATTTTCTACGATTTTTCTACAGCCATTCGGCTCTTTTAAAATTTTTAATGTTTTATACATGGGAGAAGCAATATTCTGTATTTACGAGAAGTATACACAGCTAAGTATGAACACTAATGCTTCATTATTTGCCATGGTTACGAGTTGCCCATAATAGCAGATAGAAAAACAGAAATATCTGTTCGAGTGGACATATTTTTACTACATAATATTCTGTATTACTATAATCTCTAAATTTACTGTCTTATTCCATTTGAGTAGGACAAGATTAATTGATAATGATGATGCCATGTAATTATTTATTCATTAGATAAAAAATATCAAGCTAGAGAGATGTAATTGAATGAGCACTAATATATTTATCTGCATATTGGTTAATGAACGTAATCCTTGTGATCATCCTAGATAGGAAGATATATTTTTATAGCTACCGCTAACGTTGTGAAAACTCATGATGTTCTAGATTTAACAACTTTTTATGCTAACCCAGAGCTAAAAGAAATTATGATTCTTTTTTTGCTCAATTGAGTCTTTAGAAAAATCACGGAATAATATTAAGTTAAAGGTGTATTTAAAATGTTCTAGAAACATTTTAGAAACTAATGGGATAGTAAATTTGGGAAATTATTCCATACATATTATTTACAAATTATTACACGCCCATTTGAGTCGAATGAATATATAGTACATTGATCTAATTGAAGAATAAATTAGAGTTAAAATACCACACATTCTGGACATAGAAAGATTATTACCGTACTCCTAAAGATAATGTGAGTTTTACGTATACAGCTATAACAGGTTCGGATTCGATAGCAATATTTTTGCTTCTTCAACATCACATTGGAATATTATACTAATCAAAACTTCCACGAATTTACAAGAATATCTATGGTGATACTGTTGTTTTCTGTTGTCTCTCTTTGAATACTCAAGTCTGTAAGTCTGTAAGACTTCCACGGGATTTCCACGATGAAAATCCACTGTAGAGCTCAAGAATTGCAATACAAATTTTAACTGCGTGATACAAACCGACGTCTACGAACTGTGAAACTTTAAACCTACCGTTTTCAACGCAGTTAAATCTCAATCCGTCGACCTTTCCGGCGAATTGAGTCCATTAATTAGCTAATTCTGCAACTGAACGCGCTAAAAGCTCGACTTTTCTCGATAAAATCTCCGCGGAAATCAAGAGTGGCGTGCTCTGCCTCACGACCGCAATGAAACTGAGAAAACTCTCTAGTAGAGGGGTGAATTAAGTGAAGGGGGAGCGGAAGTTGGTGTCTGGAGAAGGAAAGGGATAGGAAATCTACGACAAAACTGATGGCGAGAATTAGGAAGAGAACAAATAATAGAATAGAGTTTATAAGGTTTATAGAATATTTGTTATTAATTAAGAGTTATTTTCAAATAATACGCTTAGCCATAGTAAAAATTTTATATACAAACGTTTTTGTCAAACTTTAGGAAATTATAAAATGATACTTAATAAAGCTAACCATCTTAGTCATTCAAATACTTTAAAAGTCAGCAATCAACCATAATTATTCCAATTCCCCCATAAAATTTTTATGAAAAATATTTTTAAAATGTAAATTACCTATTATTATTAATTATTCTTTGATTCTGAATATTGTAAAATTGATTACTTGTTTGAATATTTGAAGCATTTTTCAATTCACGTTACCTCAGAGCAAACACGCCATACCCAATAGACCAAAAATTATATTACTGTAAATTGGAATAAGCCTAATGTTGAATGAACAAGGAATCAGGAGGAGGTTGGTAAATGTTGAACACATTTAGCAAATATTACGTCATTGACGTAAGTCAGCTGGTCTAGTAAAATCAGAATAGTTATTCCATAATAGTTGAAGTATAAAATGAGCGTTTCATATACATAGAAAATTCCATGAAGCTTAGCAAAGGAAATTTAATGTTTGCACTACTAACAAAACTACTAAAATGTAGATGAATTTTAACCTAAAAATTAATTTTATTATCAAGTTTAAGCTTTAGTCTGATTTTTCTAATCTTTCCTATTTATTCCTATACTAAAAGAACGTGAGTGAACAAGATAATTTTCCTTAAATAAATAAGGCGTCTTCTGTGAGTAAATTTTTAAACTAACGCGAGCCTTACGTACATGCGATTCAAGTAGATATTGCAATCTTTCAAATGTACAGCTTTCGTCGGCGCCAGCAGGGGGTGTCGTCACTTGAGCACACGTGTTGTCGCATGATTAATTAACAGTTTGACCTTTTACCAAAGATTATATGATCCACGGCGGATAGTTTTAATAAATAATTCCAAACATGACTCATTCATGGTTAGCACGCAGTGTGATACAGCATTTGTGTTATAAAATCACCCTTGGATAAGTTACAAGATAGAAATTTAGTATTTCCTTTTCAAGAGGAGCTTTAACATAACATTAATCAACACCTCAGACGCTAACGTAACATAAAATTAACCCCGTGAGATATTGTTATTTTGCAAAAGATGCTCATTCGTAATTTCTGGGATTTAAACACTGAACTCTTCTGCGATTTTTTCTCCTTCTCGTCCAAGTATAAGAGCTTTAACAGTCATTAAGGAAAAGGAAAAACATTAAATAAACACCCAAATGCAAGCCGCTTGCGTAATAACAATCGTAAAGCGCGAACATTCTCAGCAAAACGTACATTTTTCCGTGTGTTTATACCCAGAAAAAGTACTCAACCGGTTCCGAGATTGCTGCGAAATAGAGGAATTTATCGCGCTCTTAAAATAGCACCTTCTACACCTTGAAGGGTGAACAGCCTCCGGTTACGAAAACTTATGATCGCGTGGATGCAGGGAATTTTTCGCTGGACCTTGTAGAAGGTGAAAGGACTTACCGCTCCAATGCCTTCTAATACACGCGAGTCATTCCATCGGCAATCCCAACCAAGAACTTGAAGCTTCCCTTAACCTAGACCTCTGAATATCCGATGGCCTCCGCGGCAAGCACTCCCTCCATCCGCGAGGTCGTCCTCTCATTCTCCGAGAGTTCATCCACGATAACATCCTCTCAACACGCGCTCTTTCCAGATACGAGGAAAGTGAAAGAGCAGGTCGCGGAGTAGGGAGAGTAGAAAGGTTAAAATGAGGGAGGAGCACGCTACCCAAGCTATTTACCCGAGAAATTCTTCCGAAAGGAAGTTGCGAATCGACACCAGATTGTGGAGAGAAGCAATGTGCGAGTATATATTGCCGGAATAACTGCCAAAACATACGAGAACAGATGTATAAGTTGAAGATACTCAAATCCCTATCTATTTAATGTATAAATTCAATACTGGATAAACCATCAACTGACTTATCTAAGGTAATCTGGTTAAAGTTTAAGAACAGGTTCCCATCTATAGTGCTACAGGGTAGGTATTCGTACTATTTAGAAAATTTCGCGGCGTGTGTCTGATCCTAATGATATTAATTTTACATTTTAAATGTGTTTGACTTTTCGATTAATTTCTTGGAATAGGAATATCTATAAATAGTACCAGCGATTTTAATTCTGTAATATTAGAATCAACTGTTTGGGCCGTGACTTCGTGGTATAGGTATCGTGGTATGGTATAGGGTATCCATCAGGAGCGAAAGTGAAAACAACAATTCAATATTTATCCAGTTGTAGGATATTAAAGGTTCAAAAGGCTGACAAAACGCTATAGAAAAAATTACACAACAAATATATTTTTAGAGATCTCTCTTTATACAATACACGTTTAACAACTTTTACGAAATAGGCATAAGTGAGAGTTGTTAGAATTATAGCAGTGATAATTTTAAACATGAAAAGGGCGTTGAGGCTCGATGAAGATCTAGATAGCGAAATGGGTCAAACTCAAAAATAGCATTTTGCGAGCCTTGTCAATCTACTAGCCGTTTTCCCCTTCAAATTAAATCACAAATGTATACACATTTTGAATTTGAAGAAAACATTTATCAATTGTAAGTTTTGAGAGACTAGGAAGGTCTATTAGTTACACCAATATTGACACAACTATAATAGTTTGGAAAGTAAACAAATTGTACATATACAATATGAATTATACATTTACAATGAGATAATCATGCCTCTCTATTTATTATTGGATTTAATTCATTCTAATTCTACACACAGATCGGCTTTGATCAGGTTATAAATTTCTTAAACATTGTTAAATGCCATGTTCTTATTTAATTTCTTAGATATATGTTGCACCATCTTGTTTAAAATATAGCTAAGACAAAATTTTAAGATTTTAAATTCGTATGTTATTTATGAGCTATATTTTCTTTAAAAGTAAGCAATAATAATGCCGAAAATCGGAGGCAAACATTTGCTTGGGCCATTTTTTACTGATACTCTTTTTCGAAAGCCTCAAATATATTGGACCAGTTCACAATTTATAGCATCATTTTATATCCGTAAGCACAGTAATGGACAACCAAACGTCACGAAAATAACATCGGGCTTGCTTTAGCACCTCACGATCTTCCATACGTATTTACCTTGAAAATTTAAAAGCAATCAAAATATGATGAAGTGGTTCCTGCTCCATTTCACATCATAAGATGAAAGCATATTTACTGATTAATGAGAATACATTTTCGTGATCAATCTGAAGCAGAAACATAGATTACAAGGAATATTTTATAAACTCCTGAGTATTCTTGAAATGTTTAATTTAGTGGAAGCAGTATTTAAGGTGCCTGGAGTTTCTACTTAGAAAAGTGAATTTCTAAAATAAAGTGCATTAGGCCAACCAATTTCAATGTGTAACGGTACTGTAACTTTGTCATTAATCAAACGAAAGTAAAGCACGGTTCTTATCGCAAACCGGCAAATCATTAGCTAGAAATATACAATAATGATTTATTAAAGAATTTACATATATGTAAATAATTCTATAATACCGATAGAAAACTTGGTGATTCATTCTAAATTAGATGTGAATAACATATTCATTAACATAGGAAAGGCATTACATTAACTCTTTCAGGCATTCTTTGTTGTTATTTAAACTTAAACTATTTGAAATGATTTGTTATTACTAATCTTAGCATACTGCTACTGCTACTGATGATATAAGTATATTTTACAATAAATTGTAACAAAAGCAGCAATCTCCCAAATCAAATATCTACGCATTAATGGTTTTTGAAGCCCTTTGTTAGTTTCATTTTGTTATTCAAAGATTTTCGGTAGTTTTAGTTTGCCGTTTTCATTTAATTTGTATAGTATAAATTAAAAAGTTAAATATGACGTAATATGAATTCCAATAATACAATGACGGTGATGGCGATAGATCGCTGATTGTAATGGTACTAACTCGGTGCAAAAGGTTCCTATTAAACTGAAACAGCCGTAAGCATAATTACATAGAAACCTAAAAGTAAAATTTATTTCTACAAGCAGTGAAGTTCTCAAATTTCATGGTCCTCTTGATATCGAGCTAAAGTAGATTAAAAATCTTTAAAATATCAGGAGAGCCAAAATCAGTGACGTTTCAAAGAGCCCCTTGCGATTTATATGCTACTGATACGTCTACTGGGATATGAAGTACTTGAGGTAAACATGCTCGGGAAGAATTGCGTGACGCTCGCGGAAGAAAGAATAACTAGATTAATCACTCGATCGCTAACTGCCGGCGCAATCCCTCGGAGCATCGGCTGACATTTAACGTCGGTTTATCGAACGCCGCCCGACCTCTAAATAATATTCGAAGACAGATGTCAGGTGTGAGGCCACAAGGACGCGGAGGGGATCTTAGGCATTGCGCCTCCTCGCCGGCGAAATAAGCAAGGGGAAGTTACTCATAGCGTCAGCCGAGCTGGGATGAGAAAACAGGGAAAAGCGATTCCAATCGGAAAGGAAAAATGTTACTCTTTTACTACTAGCTCTCACCGATACAAATGCAACTTCTGCAGATCCTCCACCATGTCGTTTAAGAGGAATATTCGCAATTAATTGTTGGAAATCCTTTCCGACGATGTAATGGCGGTGCTATGGAAGGAGAGTGAGACATTAATTTTTTCCAGCAGATGGGAATGGGAAGGGATTTTATCCGAGAGAATGCATAAATGATATCTGTGGCTTACGTAATGGCATTTCTAGTGGCGATTTGTGCTCAGAGGCGACCGAAGACACATTCCCGGTGTGGGTAAAGCGGAATCCGGCGCCATTACCATCTCTTTTGCTCCTTTTGGAACCTTGACCGCTCCTAACCTAGATCAAAGAAGGCATTAAAACGTCGCAGTCCTAAATTATCGCTTTTGTAGTTTTCCGACCATGACTATTTGTAGGAAATTTAGGGCCCTTTATCTATTTTACATGCATATTTCTCGAAGTTTATGGACTCACTTTTATTGTTACAGCAGTTTTCCCTTGTTAAAATTATCCATTCTGCCATTATTCTTCTAAACGTGTCACTGTGGAATTTTTGATGAGACTATACTGAAACCTACATTTGCATTTCATGCAAATTGACTGAGATATGCTATGGCCATTCTTCTTGTTGCCTCCTGATGGTTTTGGGACGACATCTGGGAATATTCTAATGAGGTCTATAAAAAGTCCAAACCTTTTCCTGGACACCTTACAAAGATTACTTTTATAGGAAAATTATCAAAGCCAAAGTATTTGCAATTTATTCTTTTTATATCAATAAAATTTCTGGCCATCAAGAGATTATAGTATTGCTTTTATCGCGCAATCTCAGAGAGGAAGAAAGAAATCCAGAACAAACTCTTCGACAAACTTTATTGAAAGTATACCATAAGCATTCATGCCCCTATATAAACATTTGTTTTTGTTGTATTGTACCCTTTTTATTATGGCTACAGCAAAACGTCAACAATACCCAGTACATGGTTTATATATGATATTTATTATGAGACAATCCAGTTAATCTTAGAAAACACTAAAGCGAACTTTAATACAGCTTTATCAGTATGGCCTGGCATAGAAGGGTAACTTTAATTCAGCTTAAGAGACTAAGCCTAGCCTAACCTTTAAAACTGTTGAAACTGTTTCAAATTTTTTTCGCAACAATTTATTGACGACTTTGGGTATAAAAGAATCGGCGAGCGGAGGAATGATCCTCCATGGACCTTCTGGCAGTGAAAGGAAAACGGGACCATGAATAGGCGATGGAATCCAGGAAGCTATCAATGGGTAGACCGTTCAGTTCTTTGTTATATCACAGAGCATCGAATGAAAGCCTCGAAATCAGAGTGCAACGAAGCCGAGACGTGCATCAAGAAAGTTTTTTGCCACCTCCTCCAATGAGTCGGCACAATCCCTAATGCACCTCAGGCTGTTGAACAACACCTGCTGAGGTAATTGCTTCGGTATTGACAGCACCCATTGACCATTCATGAGCTTCCGATGTAATTGGGAAAAAATTTATAGCCGTCAACAACAAAAATCATCCACATCCAGCTGTCATCGGTGGCGGAAAACGATGAGGATGGAGAGGCGTCTTTGCAGCCATTCGCCAGAGCCTCTGGAGTCGAAGTTTCGGCTCGCGCTGCCGTCCCCACAGGAGTGGATAGAGTTGAAAAAAGTGGTCGGGGTGATGGTGAGGGGAGTGGGAAAGTGGTCGTGGTAGTGGATCGAAGGCCTTGGGAAGAGCCGGATCCACGGTAGACGAGTCGCATTGGGCCAGCACAATCAGACGGCCCAAGGGGGCAACTACGAAGGAAGCTACATGCTGCGGCCTTCAGACGGCCGAGAGGGTGAGGGTATGTAGGGTGAGGCGTGTAGGGAGGAGGCGCGGGCAGGTTTGGAAAGATCGGGAGGGTTTTCGGTGGGTGGGATGATGTGGAAAAATTCAGAGCAGAAATCGTCCGGAAAAATGTATTAGACTGAATGAAGGACACTCGTAGGGAAAATTGGGAGTTGACATTATCAACTCCGTGGGGTTAAGGAAATAGCGGAGAGGATGGGTGGGGATGGCGGAGGATGAGGAGCGGATTTTCCTAGTCTTAACTCGCGGTGTGAAGATGCGCCGCTGACTCTGAAAGGGAGAGGAAATCGTAGGGGATGATGACCCGAGCCAGATTTAGGAAGTGTAGCAGAAAAACAAGAGATGCCGGCGCTATCTGCGGGGAGGTAACATCCGTGAGGAGACGGGAGGTAATCGATCGATGATCGATGGATGGCGATTATTTTTAAATACATTGCCAAAAGCGGAGGTTCTCAACCTCTATTTTTATCAGGGAAGGTACGAAATATTTCTCAATCAGGATGAGCGAAGCAGCTACACGACTTTTATTTTAGAACACTAAAATTGAACGGACGAAAATATCTCAAGTCGACAAGCTTTGAAATTTTCAGCTCCAAATAAATGTAAGGGTGATTAATATTTTTTAAATAAAAAAATATCTCTAACGATATTTCAATGCTAAAACTGAAGCTTTAGAATATTCAAAACATTCTTTATGAAGCCGCAAGGTATATATTAATTTAAAAATATAAAAAAAGAACAAAATTATTATTAATGTTCGTTCATTATTCATTGTCTCTTTCTTGATAGAGGAGGATCAACAAACACTATTAATGATATTACCAAACACCGCACAATAAGGATGGCCTAAACTGTTCTGAGGAAACTGAAGATGGAGTGACATTTTAAGCTTTCCAGAATATCAGATGGGATCTATTTAGATTATAGAAATGCAGGAGAGTTACTCTCAATCAGAAAGTGACGGATTGCAAATGAAAAAGAAAGACAGGGAAAATTAAAAGAATGATACGCAGCGACGATCATCGACGAATATCTTACACTCATTATGTAAACTTTTAGAGGAAGTCTTTCCGAAGGGCTCTGCCTTGAAAAAATTCAATGAACTTGACATTTAAAGCAAGAGGGATTTTCATGGTCAAAGATAATAACAAACCACATTAGAAATAGCATATTTTAAACGCGTTACCAAAATGTATTATATATTCCGGTGAAAATAGAATACAATATCAAAATAATAAACAAATACCAATATTTTGAACTAGTGAGGCAACTTACGGAAAAGAAACTGTAGCGAAGCTGTATCAAAAAACCCAAATCCCAAATCTTCATAACCTATCCAAGATTTCCAGTGATATTTCATCTTTTATAACAAACTCATATAACAACCAATTGTGGAGAAATACCTTCTACAAATATTTTACAATGTAGACAAAATAACTGAGAAGTTGATTCACTAATGAAGACGATACCAAATAATAGCTTTAGAATGCGAATGCATTAATAATAGGAAGTGTAAGAATGTCAGCTTCAGAGATGGCGGAGGATGAAAACATGGAGCAGTTAGCGGCGCCATTGAGACCCTGAACAGAGCAATGTAATGACCTTCGGAGGGAAATAAAATTATTCTCGTAACCGAGCAACTCGTAACGCTTGAACACTTTACCCAGTTACATTTTCCGCCCGGAGATTTTGCCAGTAAAGAATTTTACTGGAAATCTGTTGATTATCTTAGAATGATTTTAGATAAGAAATTCTGTAAAATGTTCCTTTTAAATTTTATAGGGTATAGAATTTCCATTCGTGTAAATTAGACATTTTAATGTTCACTTGAAAGTTATTTTTGCTAATTCGTTAATAGAGCTACGAAAGTGAAATATCTTTTGATATCCGGGAGCTGATATGCTGATTTATATTTGCCTGCTAAGGGAAAGGGTTAGCTAAGGAAAATTATTTTCAAATTGTAACCTTCTCCATCTTGAAAAAATATCATTAGTTTTATGTAATAAGGGAATACTGAACCACTACACAACTATTGGATGAATACCGAATAAGTCCAGGACGACATCACATTGAACAGTTGAAGAACTCGATATTTTAATCTGATTGATAAATTGCTGCAGGCGAGTAAGGAAAGTGAGCAGATGGATGAAATAGAACTTTTATAGGGTTCACTAATAATAAAATTTGAAAGAAAGAGGCATATCGTATACCTTCAAGCTCGAAATCTTTCAATGGCTAACATCTCCCCTAAACTAATAGAAATTAAATCATCATCTTGCATAACTGTTACTTATGCTACTTGACGATTTTACATTTATGAATAATAAAACAACAAGGTAATTAAATCAAGCCAAATAAGTATCAGCTAAATTAAATCACTCAAGGAGAAAATGTTTATTGGTGTTCAATAGTAGGTACATATAGTCGTTCCTTTCAAAGCTACGTTTCCATGGTGTACGGTTCCTGATATTGTATTTACATCAGACAAAATTTTGATGCTTTCTTATTGTCCCATAGCTTTTATGCTTTCCTACCACGCCTTTATATTTTGCAAACGTATTTTTTATCGATTTAAAAAATATATTAATGATTTATCCTCAAATAAGTTTTAGTTAAGCTCTTTTTCATTGATGTAAGAAATTATTCTACTTTGCATTATTATTGCAAGTATCAGACATTTACTCTTCCGCCGATAAATATTTTACAGCTTGACGTGATCGAGAACAAAATACTAACAAAATTTTTATTTCGTGAAAGCAGCAAAGACTAAGCGACAAATGTGGCTCTTGGGCATCCCAAAAAATCTTCTTAACGTATGACTGACAGCTAAAATCTTGCAAATCAAAACCTTCGAGACGCTCCATTGTTTTGATAAAACATGGGGTCATTGATCACCATCGGATGCGACTATACTCAGCAGTCTATCAATAGCGAGAGCCGTTTAGACGATCGTTGCCGATCCACTGGATCAGCGACTCCCAAAACTGGAGGCCGTCTCTGCAGATCTCTTATCTCGGACGTGCAATTCCACGGCCGCCGTCTGCCCCTCCTTCGGCCGCACATCTCTTCCGCCTCCCGGAGGGCCACGCCCTGACAGTAGTATCCCTTATCTATTCTTGGGCCAACACTGCCCTCCTTGCCGCCGGTGCGTCAGCGAGGTGTTTTCGGTGTGCGGGAGGGATGGAAAAGTTCAGGGGTAAATGTAGGCGTGGGAAGGGATGGGTCGAACGGTGGTGTGAGCATCTTGCGGAGTGGCCAAGGAGGCGGCTGTTGCGTGGAATCGTTTCTCTTCGCTCGACCTTGCTGCGAAGGTATTTGGACGGGGAATCCGGTTATCGACGCGCGATTGTAGTGAGTAGTATCTGAAGAAGGCATTCATCTAAGGTCTCCATTAGAGATGCATGCGGACGGCGGATCGGTAAGGTTAAGGCCACGTCGTGCCTTCCTTAACGCCCTTGAACCGAAGGGTACTCTTCTAATTTCTCTCCGGAATGACATGTTTCTAGTACGCCCACCCTTCTACTTAGTCCGAAAATAATCAACAGGTGCTTCGCAGAGTGACCACGCCTCTGAAATGAGAATCCTCCGAAAATCGTGCATTGCCTGAACTGAAATATCACGAACGGCTTTTTGGGAGACTTCAACGACTGCAGCCACGAATTGTTATATCCTTATTCTTCCTCTATTAATCTACAAAACTAGCCATTGATAGCAGAAATAGTAGCAGTATTTTTAGTAAACTGCTTCAACAGCTGAGGTTATATCGCAATTATGAGCTCCCACTAAGAATAGAACCCGGGACCATTCTCCCCTAAGACGAATACATTGTGCTCTCAGCTATTCGAGAATCATAGTAATGGATAATTTTCCAATAATATAGGCTTATATTATCTGAGCTTCAATCCTATAATCTTTCTCTACGTTGCCTTCAATTCTTCCTACACATCGTTTGCCTCCAATTGAAAAAGTATACAAAGGATTTTGAAAAGTTACTTTTGAAACGACATTGGATAGACTGAGGCGAGACAACCTAAATAGGTAGAGAGCTGGGAGTTATTATTCCAGCTCTCTTTTGTAATACATCCATTAAAAACTCCCCCATTAATATTTATACCTGTACTTCAAAAGTCATCTCCCTTTTCGAAGTAGCAAATAGCTTCACTTTATACGGATTTCACAAAAGAAATCTCTTAGATACGGAATTTTAGCCAAGCTCGTAATTGTATGATTAATACATTTTATTATCAATTTAAGACAAGAAGCGTTATTAATGAATGATATCACATTAATGTTCCCTCTTGCGTAAAATAGAGGTTTTAATCGTTGAATCTCCCTTTGGAATTTATGTTTCTTTGAGATTACTTTCAATGATAAATATAGTCAACTTATTTCAGAAACTGCATTAGGAGAATCGTACTCACAATTATTTGAGATTAGGGCACAAGGCTATAACAATAGAATATTTATGAAAAAGAATTAATAGGATCAGAGTATAAATCTATTGGAATGAGTAAAAATGAGCTACAATTATCTACAAGCGAGTAAGATTAGTAATATAAAATAATTTGTTACGTTTTTTTGATATGATATTCAGTACCTTTTATAGAATAAATCATACTTTTTAATTATATGGATAGTCTAATGGCATATTCAAATTAACATACAATGACTTATAAGTCTTTAAATGCAAACTGTTTGTATCCTTATCCAATGTGCCATAAATCTTGGTCTTTGTTGACATCAATTGTATTTTTTTCCCTCCGCTTACGATTACTGAAAGTCGATTCCTCTAAAATCGTAAAGCTTGAACTTTACCTCAATGCATTCCACCTTGAACTTCTTTTTGCCTCTGGTATAAAACGGATATTTCAAGATGCATTACTTGTTCCTTAACAGTGCTCAACTCCGCATCTCGATCACTAAAGTATGCCCTTCACCTTTATGTTTTCAGAAAACCATTTTATATCTTCATTCACTTGTGTGACCAGTTGGCATTTCAACCTACACAGCTACCGACTAAATATTTCTTTTATACAAACTCACACCGTTACAGGGAAACAAAAATGTATGCCACAGACTCAGGAAATGTGTATGAGTGTGTCATATTTTGTCACTAGCATTTTAGCAACTCGAGATTTTACCTGAATGATAAACTACACTGAAAACGGAAGCGAAGGCACTGAACATAGAGGAATCGACAGCGAAATGCAGAGGATGTAATCCCCTCCGTGGGCGAATTTTATAAGTGCGTGGGCTTGTCCGACTCACTCGTATATGGACCTTAAAGAAGTGAATAAAATTGAAGGAATAACAAGATAACGCAAACATACGGAAGCAGCTCAAGATTGGATTAGAAAACGAAATATTGGAATTCAAACAAATTTAATATTGCAATTTCCATAAGAAATAATTATGAAAATAAAGATTACAAATAAATATTCAATAGGAAGAATTAAAGCAAAATTCCATATCAGTCAATAAAGAGATTCCTCTCATAGCTAATAATACACGGCTGCTGGAAGCAGCATTCATGGATCTTCTAACCTAGAAAAAGGGCAAACAAAGAATTCAGACTCTAGTGACAGGATAACTTTATGGGAAGAAGGAATCGACGACAATTGTCTCGAATGCATGAGTCGTAAAAAGTGCAGCGTTGCCTTGATCTGCTAAATACGATTGCAAGATTTTGTGAATGATAAAAGAAGGGATAAAAGATCTCGACGTGTGCGGTCTTTCTTAACAATGCGAGAGCAAGAATCGAATAACCTCTTCATGTATCAACAGAGACCTCAATAAATAATCAGGACTACGATTCGTGTCGTAAACAAACTGATGCCATGAAAGTCTCTCACAGCCGAGACTATTATCTCTTCGACTTTGATCCTTTTATTTTCGATCCTAGAATTCCTTAAACTTAGATTCAAGTTTCAAAACTTAAGAAGCAGAAAAACGTAGAATAAGTAAAGTCAATATTTTGCACGTATCTGCATTGGAAAAGCTAAATCGAGAAACATATTTTAACGGGATTAGTGAGTCAAGAATCTGATTAGAATATATATTTAAGAGAAATAAATTAGTAGAGTTATACTTCTTGCTAGCGCTGCATTAATTACGACTACCATCTTTCTAAGTTAGATTTTTCATACTCCCGAATTATATTTAAGTACAATTAATATTCAAAGCATCGTCATAACAGACGCCCATGTTAACGGCATTTTCGTTGTCTAATCTTTGCTGTAAAAGGTTATAAAGGTTTGAAATTGCCTCAACAAAGAAGAATTCTTCTTGAAAAATATAAATATGTGATCTTATTAAGAGCAATGGAAAGGGAAATTTTATAAGCTAGCACTTTTCCCATCGGATAAAATAAAATAAAAAATATTATTATAAATTGAAATTGTGAATTGAATTACATAAAAAGTGGGACAATAGCTAAGCACAAGTTCACGAAGTAATAAAGTACAAAGAGAAAATTTTTCGTGTTATTTAAACATTTTCCCTTTGGATTGGAAGCATGAAAGTCAACCCTTTCATTTAAGAAACATTTACCATCGGTAAAAAAACCTCCATCCCGTCGACATGATTCGCTCTTATTAAAAGCCCATTCATTCGATAAGCGATTAACTTGCTAAACGGATAATGAGAATATCTGTCGATCGTTCGCTTTTTTGCGGATCGTGAGCGTGCAATTTCACGCCGAGGTTCTGCTCCGATTACTCCATCTCATTCTCGGGAGTGCAACGCAGCCCATTCATCACAGAGATAAATAAGTGATGAAGAACGAAACGTATCGGACACAATCGGTGGGCGAGACCAAACCGGAATACAATACGAACATGTGTCAACATTCGCGAGGCATTGGGACATCATCGGAGCGTGTCTCTCTCTGTAAGCGGTCCAGGCTGACCTTCGCTGCACCCTCGCATCTCCACGACAAACCCCGTTATCCAAGGAGAGGGATACACGGCGAGTGGAAAGAGGTCTTGGGAGAGTAATTTTAGAGGGAGGAAGTACTACGAGCATCTAGACGAGCCAGACCCTTTATAGAAGTACCTTATTTTCCGGCAAATTTATTTCTGTGATGACCAAAAACGTTTTCATTGCAGGAAAAGTTATTGCTTGAATTGATAGCTTAAGATTGTATCCGCAAGGCTTATTTATTGGATAATTAAAGAGCTTTAGAATCGTATATGCGGATTTCAAAATGTTGAAGCGGTATAATGTGATTCCTAAACATTAATCTACCTGCAAAAGTATTCACTCCGAATGCCGATTGGTACCTTACTCCTCAAACTTTAATTTCTTACTAGGCAAGATTAGGAGTGAAGTAATTTTCCCTTTCCTGAGCCAGAATTTAAGAAGCGGAACTTGTCCACGTAAATGAAGCCTTAGCATTTCATGAAGAGACACCTTAATTAGTGCCAATATTCAGCCTATTTGAACCTCAGCAGCCTTTATATCACCATAATAATGAACATCATTTTGACAGAAGTAAATTAAACATAGATTTAAAAATATTTCCATTACAAGGATATGGCAACAGGAATAAAATTAATCAACTTAAAATAAAATTAATCCCCATAAATCTGTTTAATATTTACATTCCATTCCAATACGCATATGGATCTAAATGGGCTAGAACTTTCAGGTGAGAATCGAACAATATTTACATCAAACCGGGTCGTTCCATTACATCGCCAAAGATATTTTAAGTGACATTTTTGCACCTCTGCTTTTGCCTTGTAGACAAAGAATGTTTTCTGTCATACATAAATCCAGGAAATAGAAGAAGGAGATATAGGAGATGCCCGATTGTATAAATAAAAGGACGATGAGTGATATCTAAGAGATATTTTAAAGATACTTTGTATGTAAATTCATCAAAATACTCGTTTCCATGATTTTTAGGCAACTCGAATATAAATCCTTTCAAATAGCAACAATAGCATATTCTCCTCCTCAGTACAGTACTTAGTACCAGACGAACTATGTGAGTTTCTAAAACATATTAACCTACGAAACTTTGGTTTGAATTAAGGAATGCAACGGCTATAATTTATTTTTAAGTAAAATATCATCATAACATTCTGCAAAGTCGGGTGCTGTATTTTTCTCTTAAAAAGAAACACGCCTCATCCTGATTTAATTTTCTTTTACAGAAAGCTACTTGATTATATATGCAGGAATCAAGACGCATAAACATGTCTCCATTAGACTTCAGGGCATACTGAAAATAAAATCAAAGCAATTATAGCTGCCTTTTCGCTAAAACTCGCCGCTCATTCTTCTCTTCCCTCCAAAAGGAGGAAGTACTGAATATCACAATGTAAAAATGTAGTAACCATCTTAAAAGATAAACACTTCTTAACCTCGACGATCCATGTTTCTACAGACATATTTAGTCAATGTGTTGACACCATCAGGTCGATAGAAATATATGCCGTGGATGTTACGAACTATTTTTCTTTTAAGATTGTTTTTGCGAAATTCCACGAAAATAAGGACTGACCGCAATAATTTTTAAAACATAGTATTTATTTTAAGATAAACGTCAAAATGTAACATTGAAAGATGAAAAACTAAGAAGTAATATCATTTCTTTTTCTCATTTTATATAGCAACGCCAAAATTACAAAGCTACACTAAAATAATTCTTAATAAACCTATTTTACTCTAATTATTTTTGTTCACCTGATATCGGATCGTAGCATCAGAATATGACAAAAAAACATTTTTGGCTCCAGTGGAAGCTGAGACCTTAGAGAAAACAGGTTTAAACTTAAATAAACCTCTGAAGCCATTATCTTTGAACGAATTATTTTTGTATATTCTGAAAGCCTCCTCCTGCTTTTATTTTAATGGCATACCTAAAGATAAATTTATTTCCCGAAAGCATTCTCTTCCGAAAAATTCCGCTTACGGCGGATTCATTAAGATCAGCAAAAAAGGTTTTTGCCGACTTCCCTCAACGCAGCATCACGTACAAAAGGTCCTCATTAACAATGAAACAGAAAATCCTTCCCGTACTATTTTTACGTGACATTTGGAAAAATGGGCGGCTTCCGAAAATAAGGAAGAACAGGGCTGCCGAAAGTTAATTACTCTCACGGCCATGTCTCCTCCTTGGTGCATCGCACCGTGATGAAGAAACTGGACGGAATGTGAGACTGGATTTCGGTCGGGCTAGTTGTAGTGTTCTAGGGGGGGGGCGGGGCGGGGAGGCGTGAGGTGAGATGCGTAGCAAGGACAAATTGAGACCTTGCGAACTTGCGGTCGGAGGGAAATTTTTGCCTCTCTTGTTGTGCAATCCTGTGATTTTTAACATCTTACATCCGCGGGGTCCAGGTAACACGGACACTCCTTCGACCCCTACCGCCCCGCCCCGCAAGCTTCGTTTATACGGCCGAGTCCTTCGTCGTCGAATGCCGGAATGCCTCCCAAATATGGCGGGCTGCGCAAGGCGGTAGGTGATGATGTCCTCCACAGACACTCGGATCCGTTTTGCGTGATCTTCCTGACGTTTGTCTCTCCAGGAGATGGGTAATATAATTGCTGGTAAGGGGAGACACTCCTGTTGGGAAAAACGAGCGACTGGTGAAAATAAATGAGGTTTTCGTTATAGCTTTTTGTACTTCGAAGGACCTGCCAAAACCAAAAGCGGAAAGTCGAGGTCGTTGATTTTCTCGTTTTATCCGCGGGAATCATCAGGAGTTGGTCGTCGAAAAAATTTAGACTCATCACCGCCGATGAAATCGGATCACAATCTCGAGGATGAAGCAAAGGTTTGCAAAGAATTCAAACCCAAAAGTATTTAGTTCGATTTTTTCAACATCTCCGAAAGCTGGCTAACTTCCAAGAAAAATAAAAGCTCCAGGCGAAAAGAATATTTTTAGTACAGCCAAAACTACTTCATCAAACTTTTGTATCGTTTATGTTCAAATAAAGTCTCGCAGTTCACGAAAGACATTTACTTCTTCCGCAATGTGCCCATCAGACTTTAAAATGCAATTTTATTAAAAGTAATACTTTCGACCATATGAAAGTTCTCTGTAGGCTGAATAACTATATCAGACGAGGAAGTTGCATTGGAGAGTTTTGAGGTCTGATTTATTTCCCCTTGAAAAGTAGATTAAAAATTCTAATATTTGAAGGAGAATAATATGAAAATTCCTTACGTATTGAATAGATTTTGGTCACAGCCTCAGCTATTTCGACTCTTATTTACTTCTTGAAATAACTGTAGCCCCATAAAATCTTGCCAAAAGCATTTCAGCTCTATGAGTTTATAATCTGGGATTGAATATTCAAAAGCTACAAAAGTATTTCGTAGAACAGTTTATGCCGAAATTATCTTCCCCATTACATAGTCTAACTTTCATAAATAAACTTTATTCTTACCGCTTTAATACCTTCACAAAAGTAAACTGGAAGAATGCATGAGAGGTGATTGCCGTATGGAAAATAAGTTGCCCCCATCAATGGGCGCACTTTGAAATGCTTCAAAAGAAACTGCAACGTAAAAATAACTCCACTGTATAAAAAGAACCTAACAAAATTCAAAATTTTCGACAAACCGTGAAACCTCGCAATAAAATGACTCTAAAAGAAAACGCTCGGGAATATCTGGTCCACAGGCTCGTGACTGCTTACAAAATGTTCGTGTGACCACTTGAACGAAAAGAGAACTGAAGCAGATACAGATGAGGATAAGAGATGGAGGGCGAGTGGGAGGAGATGGAATCGATATCTCGATCCCTAATTTAAAAACAATTGAGGTTCATGGCCACGAAACGCGGAAATGTTAAGGTTAGAATGCGTCAAAGGAGCTCCCGGAAGTGTGTCATTTCGAATCACCTCAGACTGGAATCTAATTATTTCTATCGCCGCGATGAAATGATTATTTAATTGCTGACTCGATAGATTGGATTTTCCTTTTGTGGCGGAACATTTTTCACCGATGATTTCATTAAGTAATTATCCGAGAGAAAAATTATAAAATCCTTCATCATCTATGATATCCTAAGAAATTTCATAGGATCATCAAAAACTAAGCATTTTTAATCCTAGTGATGTTTCTGAAATATATTATGGTAGCATTGAAAAATCTCATAATTTACTCTTCTAATATACAATTTTCAACCAATCTTTTGGTAAAACCGGTTCTGTTTAGTTTATTTTTCCTTCTAAATAATATTTTCAATAACAGAGGTGTCACTCAATAACCATTTTGTTTCTTTATTAGTCATGAAGTCAGCAGTATATGACTTCATAACTAATGATGAAACAATATAGTTATTGCGAGACACCTCTGTCATTGAAAATATTATTTAGAACGAAAAAGAAACTAAACGGAACCGGTTTTACCAAAATATAGTCATCACAAGCTTCTCGAGTTTATCGATAAATCTAACCAATCATCAATCAACTATTAAGAACAACCAGACAACTTACTTAATATGGGTGAACTTTCGCGCACCAATACATTCAGTTGACAATATTTCCTTTCTATAACTAAACTATTCCAGATACAGGATGGATGATTTTAAAGCAAATTCTGATTAGAATAAAGTTGATTTATTTTTTATTTAAATAGTATGTCAGGTCTTTATTTCACTGTAGTAAATCACCATTCTTATTTTTTTTAAAAGCCCAAATTAACTCGAAAAAAATAGCAGATGTTACAAATAAAACACCGTGAGACCATCATAACCATCATAATAAAAATTCTAAAGCAAATTTTTAATCGAAGTTCCAAGGCCGACTCTTCGGCAATAAAATACCGTAGGAGGAAATTTCTCGAGGACCTATTAAATGATCACGAAAAAGAATATTTGGCAAGATAAACAGAAAGCAGAACCCATTCCGAGACGAAGGGGTTGCAATCGGGAGAAAAGCTTTTATAGGACTGATTTACGATGACATTGATAAGGCCGACTTTTAATGGGTCCGAGACGATCGTCCACGGCTTTTCCATTAGTCCTCCAACCATTCGACAAAAGACTTGCGTGGGTACTCAAAAACACAGACAGCTTCGAGACAATTTTGAGAGGATCCTTACACACGCATTGGGATTCTAATTTCAAATAAACGTAGGCATAAAGATCCATTTCCCATATCTGTATTTCATACAAATAAATAAATTAAAAATCTAAATAAGGAGTATTGTTACTCATTGTATTTATATGGCTCTTCATCGGGCTTGAATGTTATCCATATTTATCTTACAATGGTTGCCATTTAATTTTATGAGTTTAAAAAGAGAAACATTTCCGGTTAAAGATGCTTGAACGGCATTACTAAAACAATACAGAAAATATAACAAGATATGAAGAAAAAAATATAATGCTTTCTTTTTCACGCACATAAATAAATGTTCCATAAGAAGCTCTTTCCTTATAATGACTGTTAGGGCCTTACAATAGTAGAGAGAAGGCCGCTGATGGTTGTGTTACTGTAATTAATGAATGCAGCAAAAACTATCGAAAACGGACAAAATGCTTTATTTTTTATGGTTTTTGGTGCATTTATTCGTTATTTTTAGACCTTATTCAAGTGAATTTTCCGCGAAGAAGGAAGAATTGATTATTCATTCATGATTTTCTGGATAAAATAAAAATCTGCAACATTCTTCTTTAATTATTTAATTTAAATACTAAGAAATATGTGTGGTAAAGACTTGATTACTGTAAAGTACGCCAACAATGCTAACATGATTAGAACGAAAATAATGTTGAGAACTGATAGTTGTATCACGGCTAAATAATTCGTGAAGCTCAGTTACGATTAAGACGCTTTGTGTGAAAATCATTCTTCTGACTTCTTAATGTGGGTGGATGGGATAAAAGGAATAAAGGGGGACAATGGGAACTGAGAAGTGAAATAAAGCGCAGCCAATGCAGAGGAAGTGTTTGACGGAGCGGAACAATGCTAAAAGGACGAAGAAAAATGTGAGAAAACGAAACGGCAGGTAGTAATAGTTGATGGTTGGAATGGCAGAGGCGGGAGACAATGGTGTGAAGGAAACATTTATACTCCCTTTGAAAGGTAGAGGGTGAGATTGGCATACGTTAACGAAGTTTTTTTCTTTCACAATAATTGATAGTTCGAGAGCGTGAAGTCGATCGGCAGATCGATCTGACATCGCCTGTTACAAGCAGTTTACCTTTCAACTCGGTCGTTGAAGTCTCCAAGCAGGCGTTGAATCTCTACATCGAAGAAAACAGCCAAAAGACCTAATACCGTAGAATTGTTAATCAAATAAGAGTATTTTAAGGACCTTTAACACGGAAACTAATTTGGAGAATCCTCGAGAATATTTAAAGACTTGTTTTCAAATTTTGGCAATCTATAATTTGATTCCTTTAAAAATGAACTAATCGAAAAATTTGCGGAGGAATGCGCAAGTCTAAATTCAATTACTACTTCTGGCTATGTAATAACTATAAACAACCAACGCTGTTCAAGGGATTTTGGCGGATACTTAGGTTTAACTACAATTGCATCTTCAGCTCTCTTACTTTAATTTTACCTCTTAAACTAACAATGTTTCTCGATACGTGCTCTGTAACTCTGCCCTTTTAATCATCAAAGAAAAGATCCCAATAATAATAGTCCCATAAGTTTATCATAGTAGCAGTATGGAAATATTTTAAACAATTCATTCAAAAATATGTTTTCAGTTTCAAAAAGTGAAATTTACTTAACATTTGATGGATTATTTTAATAGTTCAGAAACTTTCCTTAAAGGAAATAAAGATAAATATTCAAAGCGTCACAGCGAATTACATCGAAGGAGAGCTTTCTAGTAATACGAATACTCAAGGTTATCGATATTTTCTCAAACAATCCGTTTCTACACGTGTAGCGAGGTGTGGAGCCAGCAGATTCGCATAACACAATGATTCATTCTCATGGGAAAGTAGCAGTTCGAAGTCTTCCCACTGTCCCTTCCCAGCAGCATAACGCTCGTTGCCAAGAGAAGTTCATCGTGGCGATACACCTGACCTATCGAAAAGTTGAAAGATCTCACCCGGCAACACACCCGTTGATCGATGACCAGTTGCCCTCGTCATTCAACGCGTGAGTGGGCGACCAAACTGCTTCTCCCCACGAGATTTTTAACTCCCTTACCTCTCCTCAACCTGTCCATGAGATAAATTGCGATAAATTCTCCATTTATTGTGCTTCGTACAGTGATGCTCGGATTAAGGTCACTCGAATTATACTTCCTTTGCTTCAACAAAAGCAATTTTTGCTGGTTTATTGAGTGACATTTGAAGAAAGATTTCCGCAATCAGAAAAAAGTTTATTTGAATACGTACATGAACTTTTAAAATCGTCTTGTATCAATGAGGAAGTTAAATATTGTGCTAATACTTCAAACAAAGAAAACTAAAAAAATCTACGTACCAATTTAATGTGAAAGTATAATTTAGTTAACACATCATGACTTCGGCACGTATAGAATAAAAACAGTGAGTGACTAACCCTTATATTCAATTTCTTTCGATATTATATTTTGATTTAAACTAAGAATATCACTGATTAATCCGCCCCGAATGCGTGGCCATGAAGCTGTCAGTCGTATTCTGAAAGAGACAGCGGTTGAAACACTGGATGAGAAACCTAAATCTGCTTTACATATTCTCTATACAAGCACAAGGCCATCACTCGAGATGATATTTTCCGAATCAAATATCGCTTGGGTATTCTAAAAATAGCTCGGAATACAGCGAGTGAGCAATAGCTTATCTTCGACTGAAATTTATCCTCATAAACAATTTCATCGTAAAGGAACCAGATTTATAATACAATGAACAAAATGAACGAGTAACCAAAAGTTTGAATAAAATTGCTAGTTTAATTATTTTTATAATAGCCTATATCAACTGAAAATATTATTTACCAGATACATTTACTGAATTAAATATATTTTTCATTTTATATCGAAATAGAATGTCCATATTTTATCGTAGTTAACCTTACGAAACATTCACAGGAGGAAATCCGTCTTATTTTTCGTAACACCACAAAAATATGTATTAATAATAATAATAATAAATGGTCTTTATTTGGGCGAGATTGAGACTAAAAAGTCTCTTCTTCCATCTAACAATCGATGTACACATAGGCTAGAGATAATCAAGCTAAACAAACCTACTCTATGATTAATATATCTTTCAAAAATGTTAAGAGGGTAATTTGCCAATTCCTCCTCCTTATAGCATTCCCAGCATTGGTATTATTTTCGAAACGAACTGATCACTTGATGAGAAAGAAACTTAAGAGATTTAGCGATAATATGCAAAACAGCTCGCGAAATTAAAGAGATGGTGAAGGACAAACGTGTTCTTTACGACGCTGATTTGTAGAGGGGTGGCGGAAAGATCTCAGGGTTAGAACAGGTGGATACACGCAAAAGAGATTAAGTAATGGGATGAGAATTAGGAGCGGGTGGAGGGAAGATACATTTGTTCTTCCTGCAACTTGGGTCGAAGCGTTTTGTTGATTAATGGAGGTCATTTAGATTAAAAAAGAACAAGCGAGGTCAAACGAACTGTCACGGAAACAAGTATTTTCACGGTCTAGGGCGCACCTCGTGCCACAACGGAATGATACGCGGTTAATGGCATCGATAGTCTTCATAGGAAGGAGACCAGGAAACAGCACTTGCGCTACTAGAATACCAGTATGAATCTTTCTATAAATCTTTTTTATAAAATCTCTTCCGAAAAATATAATTCAAATTTCTTGAAAAATTCCAGCGCTTATTAAACGCTCTGACATGCTTTCAACATTTGTAAAATGGATAGATGGTCGCATTTTAGAATAAACAATTCAATTGTTTATATTTATGATTCACAGTTGATATCAACAGACGGGTGATACATATATGCTCTTCCACACTAAAAAACTATTTAGCAAAATTCAAAGAGATAGTGATTATAGGTATTCCTCATAAGAGGAAATAAAGTATTACAATTAGTAAACGCTTCCACTGGTATTCTCAAGCGATATAAAAGTCGCTTGCTGGATAGAAAGCTTGATCTATTCAACTACATTTCAATAAATTTTTAACCAAAGAAATCCTCTTGAAAATGTGGAAAATTTGAAACGATTATAGCATTAAATATTTGCACAATCTCAAATTACTGACACTAATTCGATCTATAAAGTAATCATACGTTAAAAAATATAGTTCACAGGTAAAAACTAGTAGACAATTTACTATTAATAATTTCTCAATTGATGGAACTTCGACCATGAAACTGACGTATTGTGAGGAGCCATTAACCGAAGTAGATTTTCTCATGATTACATTTGAGGTTTTGTGGTTTGCGTGGTTATTGGGGAAAGTGATCCCATCCATATTCACCTAATTCTACGATCAGACTTTTCGTATTTTTAAATAACTCTGTGACCAACCACATGAGGGGTGAATCAAACAACAAAAAGTAAGCTTTTAGCGAATTTCAAAGTCAAACGTTAACTCGTTGAAATGGGGAATAAATCCTATATCTGTGAAGTATTAGCCCGAGTGATTGTTGGAACCTCCTTCTAACAAAGTATATTTTACCGCAGATTTTACAATAGATCATAGAATTTTAGCTGTGATTATAAAACGATTCTGGATTCCATACAAACCCGACAGTTTATTCATGTCGAAATATTATTATCTCATTTTTAATTAAACCTGGAATAATTTACGAAAAAGGCGAAGGATTGAATACAAGCGTTTTGATACCCTTAGACTTTCCAATACACCACATTGCAACCTATTTAGATCAACATAAAAGGAATTTAAACTGAATTTTTTCTACTAGTAAAATTAACACCCAGATAATTTTATTTTCACATCTTTTTTATTTATTTCGTGCTTCGTTCATAAAAATGACCTATTCTCCTTCACTTTAATTACAGGAAAAGATGGCGTTCGCCTGGTGCCTAATAATGCTGTTATCGGCTGCAGCTAACGCTGACGGCTATTACCGCACCACCAACAATCTGCTCACCTCGACGGCCCTATCGCATCCCCTCACCATCCTCCAGGAGCGTCCCTACGCCGTCGCCCGCTCCTTAATTCCCACCACTCTCTACGTGGTGCCAAGAGGGTTGGTTAGGGTCCTCGACCACAGCGTAGGCTCCCACTTTTCCGAAGCCACCCCAGGAGTTCGCGTGGTCCTGCCAACGCCCATTGTGGTCTCCGGCCCGACCGCCACTATTTCCTTTCCCTCCGAATTCACCGTCGACCACGAACCCGGCGTCCGTACCCCTATGAACGTAGGGGCTGTCATCGCTCCCGTCTCTACCAAAGCCATCCAGTATCCTCTCACCGTCAGAATTGTCTACGCCGTAGCAACAATTGAACCTCACTCATTCTTGCCACCATCCTACGCCTACCCTCAATACTACTACAGCTATCCTCGTTATACCTACCACACTGCCCTGGCGATACCACAGAGGCCATACGCCGCTCCAGGATTCGCTACCGTGACCCCTACCTCCAGACCAGAGACTGCCCCATCGACAGCTGAGGAAGGAGAAGTGCTTGCAACCCCACCAAAGGGACAAGAACCCCAGTTGGTCACCGTTCTCGACTTCCCCACCTCAGTCGCAGAACCAGGCTCCCTATTCTTCCAGCCCCCCTTGACGGGTGAGGGACTGGGCAACAGGGAACCACCGCAAGCCGTCGTTCCCGCTGGAATCGTCCAGTCCGCGGCACCAATCCCCAACTTGTCGGTGTTCGTCAACAGCAAAGAATCTCAATACCTGCAGGTCCTAAGGGATGAGGCGTTGAAGGCGAGATCTCCGCAGAGTACATCGTACATCATCCGCGGGGACACTGTGCAAGTGGACGCCTTGTAGAGTGGGAGGGAGCGATAGACGCGATCCCTAAGTTTGTTCTGCGGATGGCAGGGTCGAGTCTTACTGCGGCGTGAGAAATAGATCCGACGCCGATCGGAGAGACTTTTGGAGGAGAAGAGAGCGATCGACGCTGTTCAAAGTGCCGTTTCAAAGTGCGAGTTTTTTTAAATGCCGCATAAAATGGGACAGGAAAAACAAACGGAACTGTTGAGAAAACGAATAAAGCTAAATTTGTTGGAGAAGAGGGATGGGTCTTCCGAGGAAACGCCTTCAAATGTTGACATCTGCATAGTTCGAAAACAGGCTCCTCTGTGTCGACCGATGAATTTGAAAATCTCGCGATTTGGAAATGTTTCGTCGCAGATGCGGGAGCCACGCTGCGTTCGGAAAATAAAAGGATTCGAACATCGAAATTCCATCAAATTCGGCTCCATTTGGTATTTAAATGTCTCGAGGTATAAAAAGCTTGGTTCGATCGCCGCTGTCTCAAAAGCTGCTATCTCTTTCGCCTTCGTAAAAACACAAAAAGCACACGCATAATCTTGGGTTACCTGCAAACGAAATTTATCCACCAGATAATGTTTTAATAAAGGCATGTTTATTTTATGATTTCGCGGGCCGATTGTTATAGATCATCACTTACACTAAACATAAAAGCGTAGGAATAATTTTCGGTCGAGAAAAATTGCTTGGCAACGAAATCATGAAATAAAATATGAATTACTTTTTGTTTTGGTGCCAGTGATGTCAAAGTTACCATAAACATGCTATTGTGTTCTTAACCTCACCTGTTTTCTTTTTCATTACCACGGAAACGACCAATAATTTCTTTTAAAGATTATGTATGGAGTAACGTATCTTATAAGACTCTGCTGCATTGATGGTTTGTTGATGAAATGTATATTCGTAACAAAATAATAATTTCGATCTGTATCGAACTTTCACTTTTCTTTTCCAGTAATAATATAAATAAAATCGCTTCTTTACCTTAAATTGAGTTTCATTTTTCTACTACAACCCGCATTACATCAAATCCCTTCCATATTCATTTCTCGACTTCCTCACCTTACTTCAGGTGTCTGCGATTTTTTAATTCATGCTTCTTCGAAGTTTTTGCTAATAAAAGATGCCTAACTGTTCTCAACGGTAACATACCATGCCATATATGTAAATTGATATCCTTCATATATTTACCAATAATTAAGAAATGTGTATTTCATGAACGAAGGACATGATAAAGTTGCAATATAGTCGATTGCTAAAAAAACAAAAGACGAGGTGAGTTAAAGTTGTAAACTTAGAAAATTAATGAATGCAATACTGAGATACAGGTATACGAAGGGTTTCATTAGCTATATAATATAAATAGAATAAATAAAATAGAGGCAGGGGAAAAATTAATAAAATATTCGAGGAATATCCATCAATAAGGGATACGATTGAAAGCATATTTTAACGGAAAAGTCAGAGAGTAGAATAAGGGCGATGGCTGTTGAACGATCTAGAGTGAGAGCTATAATATCTGAGAGGGATGAATATGAGGGTCATGAGGCATTTATGGAGTACATCAACCAACGAAAAGTAAAATACTAAAGCGCGAATTCCTGAGGAAGGAATTCATTAATAAATATGGGTATCAAGTAGACGAAAAGACAACTATAGACGGAGTATTTTGATTTCAAAATCATTTAATTTAACGCAGACGAAATCAAACGTAAAGAAAAGTGTTTCTATTGCCTAAAATTAATTAATCAATCTTCCATTAACGAAGCATCTAATATTAAACCTCCGAACACTTTAAAATTCTTTTGAAATCACTGCTTGTTCTACCGACTGGACTGGAATAGAATGATGATAGAGAAATGTAAAGTAAAGTTAATTATTTGCTGCTTTTTACTTACCCGGTCTACATTTTTATTCGCTTTTACTCCATTCTATTTTGTGTAAATTATTATAAATAAAGTTAAAATCCAAAAATATGTAGTTATACGCAATCCTGATCTCACATCTTATGTTTTCATAAGAATCAATTTATAAGAGATGTACAACATTCTTAAATCTGTAAAATTAAATTTCAATTCCTATCAAACAAAATTAACTAGAAAGAAGGATGTCTTCTGCCATATTTATTCCTTTCTTTAAGGAAACTATGCAGCATAAGTATACCATGATAAACGAACAGAATAAAGAATATATGTGTTGTGTGAATGACAAGCGAGTTTGTAGCATTACGAGGAGGAACGATATGGCATTAAGGATGGGATGCAGAGATAATGAAGCCCAAGTAGTAGAAATTACACCCAACTCATAAGTTGGCGAGATGATTGGTTTAAGCAATAAAACAAAAATGACAAGAACAGGAAGCAATGACGCATTGGAAAGAAATGGAAAGTAATAGATGATAACTCAACTAAAGATAGAGTTCCCATATAAGTATTAAATATGAGAAATTTCTCTGACATTTGGACAAACTCGTGACAAGCTAAGCACCACGACACTCAGGAGTTAATGATGTACCTATACAGTTTACTTTAGGGAGATTTACTTTCTTCTGTAATTTGTAAGAGAAGATGGAAAAGAGAGCGAAATCGTACGATTTTGTGGACTCCAGAGAATCTGAATTTGACCGTTGTTTAAAACCCTTACGTAGTCGGTTGGTAAATCATAAGTCTTTCAAAAGTTTACATATTCTCCTCATAAGCTGATCGAGGTAAGGAATGAAAATCATTCAAAAATCATTGTTCTTCCGAATACCATCCGTATGACTTATTGTATGGGCTGAGTAGGAGGGAATAATGGACACCATTTTAATATACCGTATGGCCCAGAATTATACCTTATTGCTTATTTTTGAGTAACTCCAGAACCTTATGCGAATCAGCGGACACATTTCCCAAATTTTAATGTAGTCGTCCGTTTGCCAAAGAAATAACGTAGCATTTTCAGTTTTTGTTATACATTTAATTGAAATTTGAAGTGATTAAACTTATATAAAGTATTCTCGGTATAAAATTACTAAAAATTAAAATGACAGGACAGGGACTCATAAATATGAGTCCCCTAATTCATCATTAACAACAGCAGCGAAAGGCCCTGCCTCATACAGTCGCCTGAAGCAAAACATCTAATGGAGAAAACGGTAAATATAATAACAGATAGCATAATAACACGAAATCAGAATAAACGTTTCGTAAAATCCTATGGAAAAGTAAATTATCTATCTACATCATCTACCGGATATTAGCTATCAGGTAGAGTTATATTTAATGGGGTAGGAAGGAATAGGAGATTTTAAGGTATCGAGTCTCAAGTGCTCTATGTAATAATATCAGTTTCTGTAGACATATTAAATTAATAAATTAAACAATAGCAAACTCAACTGTATTCCAATTTTAGGGAAAGCAAAAATCTCTCTTTCTCCTTAGAGGTCAAGGCGGCGACTTTGATGCTCAGGCATCTCAGCTGGAAGTCGCGTAACCTCCAATTCATGCAAAGCATAGTCGGGCATACCTGTATACCCCCTACTGAGAAGGAAGTCTCTATTGTATTCAGTGGATCTTAACCACAGATTTCTTCCCATTCTTCGCATTGCAGCCCCCTAACAAGAGTTCGTAGAGCCCACTGTAATCCATTGCATTCCTTCTAAGGAAATTTTCCTCAGTATTTTGATGTTCAAGAGTGGAAAACCCACCCTTAATGTTTTCCGGGAATACATTCCCCAACCGGTATAGAAAGGAGCCAAAGAACGATTGTCAGTCACCATGAAAGCTTAATTTTTCCACATTTAAAAGTTTAATTCCGGCGGTTTTTCCAATTTGTATTTTACCTTCATGTTATCTATTAAAGGCTTGACTCGTATCTATTGATTTACGGAAATATTGAAAATAGGTTTCCACAGAGTCCAAAGAAATTGATGGTCCAAGAGTTAAAGAGATCATTACTAGACACTAAGAGATACCTATACTATAAAACGAAGAATTTACCTTAAAAAACGAAAGCGAAACGAGCAACACAGAGGATGAATTGACATCTGTAAATGCAACGCAGTACGGATTTGAGGCTTCCCGCCCGAAATCCGTAATTACCATTGGCTACTGTCCTCATCCCCCCAGAAATATCTCATGGGCGGGTCATAGATCATAACATTGCGGCACTACTATAGACAGGATGAAGAGTGAAGTAGTTTGCCCCAACTTTGCCCACTTAGCCAGAATGCTACAAGCAGAACATTTCCACGCAAGAGCAGCGCTATGACTCTATGAGGTACACTTTTTTTATACATATATTTTTCTCTATCCAGTACCAAGTGACAAATGAAAATATTTCATTCATCAGAATCCGGTAGCAGGAACAACTCAATAAATAAAGAAGCCAAAATATAAAAATTGAAACACTTCGAGTAATTCATATTCTGCATGAGAAAACATTCGCTTAAAATACTTAACATATCTAACATGTAGGTCAGGCCCGTACTTATAATTTTGGGGGCCCTACGCAACATTATTGTATGGGGCTCTATAGACCCCAGTGCCCCTCTATAATAATTTAATAGAATACATATTACATTAATTGTAAAAAGTTGATTTCCAAATCCCATTAAAAAAATTAATTTTATAGCTCAAAAAAATGATTGCACCGTTCCAATGACAGTTGATTAACCAATTCGTTACATATGAGGCTAGCGAAATATAACGTTAAAATATCATAATATGGTACGGAAATTGAATTTATTATGCTTTTAATTTTATTTATTTAATAAAAATATTAATTATTGAAATTTTTTATGTTCTTTTTGTGGCTTGGCGGCGGGGCCCCTAAGTTGACGGGGCCCTACGCGACCGCGTATTCTGCGTATGCCTAAAAACGGCCCTGATGTAGGTAACTCAAAAAGAGCCAACAACATAGAGACATTTTGATTTTAAAATCAACGGATCTAATGATTGCTTCGATGATACCGATATGTTTATGACTTACAAAACTGAGAGAGAAGAGGATGAATTTGGAGAAAGCAAACCAGCCCAACCAAAATTTAGAACGCAAATAGGCTACGATATAAAAACAGTAAGAACTGTATAAAATTGAACACCAGCTTTAATTTTATAGCGGTTCGCTAAATCTCACAACCATCTTTTCCACTGGCGATGAAAGAAGTTTATTGGAATGCTGTCCATTAATACTTATCAATACGAAAATGAACGTTTGAAGACTTGCATTCAACACAAACGTGAGGATAAACAAACAAATAAATTTACACCGGTTAGGTGTACAAACCTTAGAATATTATCTATTCTTTCTTTAAGATACATATTCGACCTCAGACAAGGTTTTTCAAGCAGCAAAATCTGTTTGTAGCAAAAATTTTCATAACATTATTGTTTGAATAAAATCGAAATTACCTTTGCCGAAAGTGATGCCACAGCCGTAAGAATCCATTCCCTCTACATGGAAAACACTCCACGATTCAGCCAACACCTCACTTATTCGAGCAAGTAATATTTTCAGAAAATCTTCTATTTAAGTTTTAGAGTAAAAGCGTAACTTGAAATACAACAACTTGCGCCTCACAGTAACAATAGAGGAAGGAAAAGTAATGCCAAAAAATCGAAAATCATGGAGAAATTTCCACGCAACCCGATGGTTGAATTGGTGTCGAGAAAGACTAACACAATCCTAAAATTCGAACAAAAAGTATGCCGAAACCGGTTGATTCCGCTGTAACGTATGGTCTGGATTTTTTCTGTTATACTGCCTTAAGCAATTAAATTGTTCTTCTGATGTTTAATATCATATAATGACCACAAATAAGGAATGAAGCTTTGAAAACATAAAATTTTCCTCGTTTAATGCGCCAAATATTTGTGCTGTAGCGTGTATCCGTCGAAAATTATGCTGGTGACCCTACAAATCGAACTTTTCCTTGTCATTCTAAAAATTTTAAAATGAGATGTTTTGCAAGAAATTCAGCGAATGATTTGTAGACAATTGGCTGAGGTAAGGTGTTTTCTTCTCATACAACGACTTCTGTGACGATTCATGCAAAGATTGTAAACTTATTTTGTGGTGAAACGACTTCTTTATTATTGCTGGGAAAAAATTTATTCCGACTTTAGGAATCGAGTCACGTAAATGAAATTCTGTCTTACGTATTAATGGTTCTAATTACTCAAAGGATTATTAAGTCTGTTGACCTTCCAACTTAGATAAATCAACATTCATTAGAACTACTTTGGCTCCCACAACCCTCATCAAACATGCTAATGAAATCTTTGTGATGTAGTGAGAAGAATGAGACTAATCTTACAATCAAGTTGAAGGTAATTTCAATTTTGGAAATTATTGCTTTGGTATTATACGTGATTAAAGTTCGTGGACAAAAATTCATACCAAGAGTTAATAACAACATTCTTTGTTTTCAGATATAGAGAATACATAATTTAAATGAGAAACTCGGCACATTAGTAATCTTCCTTAGTTTTTCAGTAAGTGCCCCTGGAATTCTCTCTTAGTAGATTTGCCATGTTTGTTGGAATTGGTACTCATTTCAGCAATTTCAACTATCTATATAATATACCTGTAGCTTTAGTTGAGCCGGGTAATTTAATTGATAGAAGAATCAATGTCAAATTAAATTTATATATACATCATGAATATCTCCTTTAAATCATCTGGGATGATTCAGTAGCAAATATGTGAATGTGTTCAAACAATGCAAACAAACCACTATTGAAAGCCTTCCTAAGACAATGAAAACAAGAATGACATATTTATCTCTTTGAGCACAAAACTAAATAAATGTTAAATACAAATGAATCTTATTTTACCAGTATAAATAATTTTGATGAGAATAAATCATTCATACATATTACTTACTTGCTGGTAGTTACTCTGTAGCACAGACTTCTTCATAGGAAGTTTATCTGTAATCAGATTAACTTCCTGTAAAAAAGTCAGCGTTTAATAGTTATCTGCACTCAAAGGAATTGTTCGTGGCAATGTTTAAATAAAATATAGTTAACTCCTTTTTTGTACAACTTTAATAGCAATCGAAGGAAGATTTATGAATAACTCATACCCATAAAGTTATGGTATATTTTTTTCCAAAAGTAATACTTCACTCTGAATGTTTTCAAAAATTTGGCCAAAATTTTAGCCAAAAACATGAGCATACAATCATGGGATATAAACACAACCATGGCAGTACCATTAAAAAATTATGATTTCCTCAATAACTTTTTTCTTTCTACAAAGAAAAGGCAACTCTTGGCCATCTTCCTCATAAACACATACACATTGATAACCAAATCAGTATTGGATCACATCCATGTGTGCATATATTCAATTCATTTACACTTGCCAAGCCTAAAAAGAGGCAAACAGCAAATAAATACAAAACACAAAAAGGTCACACCATTTAAAAACATCTCCACGAAGCAACAAGTATAAAGGCTACCCTGCTTCAAATGATTATTCTTTGAATCCACAGAAAGATACAATATCACAGTCACACTGATCAAGGAATTCAGTCACAGTACTTGTGGAGTGTAAGACGAGGTATAATGTTCATTGACTGAAGTTCTTGGAAAAGAAGTTTACAGGCGTAAGGAATCCTTATAGAGGACACAGAAGAGCTAGAGTGGCAGTAATGGCACCATCCTGAATATCCCAGCAGTCCACACTTGTTGCAAACATCCACATGGAATGTGTCACTGGAAATCATCAGTCTTTCAACAAGAAGCATACTGAAAGTGAGAGAAATCATTTGATGACTTAAAGATTCCAATTCAAAAACTATATACCGTATTTGACGGCATATAAGACGCACCGGCGTATAAGACGCACCCTCATTAATTTGGTCACTCACAAGGAAAAAAGTTTTAATAGTCCGTGCGAAAGCGCGGTACCACAATAACTTAAAATGTAGTTTCTTTTAGTTGTCACGTTTCATAAAAGCCAAATATTAACACAATCATTGAATGCAATTACCAAAGACATTTATTATTAAGAAAATTTAACAAACGGAAGCTATTTCGAGGTTATATATTTCAATAATTGAACGGCAAGCAATCGAACAAAATACAAAATAAAGCAGAAACAATATAAAATACAGATTCGGGGAAAACATATTATGTTTATGTTTTTTAGCAGTCTTCAATTGATCTTCCTGCAGTCGCCAAGGACGTATCATTTTTTCGGTAGGTGGTGGACCAAAATGCTTTGTGCTGCTGCTTTGTTTCCATGCACTTTAGCATAATTTAACACTCCTAGTTTATATTGAATAGTGTGGTTTAATTTCTTATTTCCCGTAGTCATATTTCCGAGGGTATTTTTTTAAACTAATAGTTTTACTCAGCAAGAAGAGGACACGCTGTTTTGTTATGATCAGCAGGGTTGCGAGATCGAAACCTTAAAATACCGCGATACCGCTACCAGATCGCGCTAAAATAGTCCAAATCCGCCCAATGTTCGTTTTCAAACTACATGTTGGAAGTTCATAATAAGTAATACCAAAGCGATAATCAGAGTATAACTGATATAATGGAGCAGAAATAGGTAGTATAGACCATCTGGGCTAAAAATAGCATTCAGTATTGAAAGTTAACCTGTGGAGGTTGAACCTTCACATATAAGACGCAGGGAAATTTTTCGAGACAATTTAGGAAAAAAGGTGCGTCTTATATGCCGTCAAATACGGGACTCTAAAATGTGATAAATTTACAGTAAAACAACTATGCTTCCAGCAAACCAAATATGTTTCAACAGCAGCAGTCATATTTTTGTATCATCTTGATTTCAGTGCTTCTATCTGACCTTCCCATACAGTTATAAATTAAAGGAAAGCATTCAGAAATATTACATGTTTAAAATTAAACATCATCAGTGATAATTGGCCTCGGGCTGTACGTAATTCTTTTAAATAAGTAAATAAATTAATCAAGTACAATAACTAAAGTAAAATGATTTAGCATTTACAATTCTAAATAATGAAATTCTTCATTGTACATGGCTTTATACAAATATAAATGTTATATATATTTAAAATGTACAACACTTAATAATGTAAGAAAGACATCTCATCATTTCCATATCTCTCTTAATTTATTATATTGAAGGGATAAGGATCAACAAGGAGGCAGAAGAGCCCAAAAGATGAGGCATATAGTAGATGAAGGTTCAGGGAAAATTGAATGGCATTTGATTTAATGTTACTAGGCTGCATCAAAAATCTAACTGTAGTTGATTAACTGATCAGACATTACCTTGCTCCATATGATAAGAGGCAGTCACGTTCCATTTCTCCTAAACGTAAGCCTCCTTCTCTGGATCTACCTTCCGTAGGCTGCCTCGTGAGGACAGCACGAGGTCCTCTTGCCCTTCCATGCATTTTATCCAGGACCATGTGTTTCAGTTTCTGGTAATATACCTGTTATTGGAAGGATATGAGTATTAAGAATCTGTCTTGAAGGTTGGTATTTCATTAAAAGTAAAGAAAGGAATCATTGACTAATATTGTCCTGGACTTAACAAACCAATTGGTAATGCAATGAGGTAAAAATAGATATTGTATATGCATGGTTTTGCAGGCAGCCAATAGATATTTCCCAGAGAATTTAAATACTACTGAAGCATAGGTTTAGGTGCATTTAACAAAGAGCGTGTTGAACAGCTATGACTAGTTTCAACTTCTTTGTATTAGATTTTAATAAAAGAATTTATGGTTACTGTTGGACTCACCCTTGTACGTAATTACATTTTTATATTAATTTAAATAAATAGATGACAATATTTTAATCAAACACATAGCTGCCACCTAATGACAGTTAAACCGCAGCATATAATAGTACTAAATAAATACTAATCAAACAATAATGGACTCCAAGAAACTATTAAAAATTGGCAGAAAGGAATTCTTAATATATAGTTCTCCTTTTATTTTTTTTACTTAAAGGCAGAATGAGAAATTATAAAAATGTATACAACATAATTCTAGGTATATAATTTGACTTACCGGCCCAAAGAAAATGTAAGCAGTGAGAGGTTCTCCTGTTATGCCTGAAGTTAAAATGTCCTTCCCCTGATAATTAAACCCATGCCTAATTAACTCTTCCCCCACATCTCGGATGCGGGAACCACCAAACGCAGTGCCATACTTGAACTTTCCTTCCAGCACACCTGCCTTCCCTGCCAATAACTCCATGAGCTTCCCAACCGTCATACGAGATGGGAACCCGTGAGGATTCATTATAATATCAGGACATACTCCTTGGTCACTGAAGGGCATATCCTCCTGATTTACAATTAATCCTAGAAAGACAAAGTACACTCCATAAGACTTTTTGACGAGATTTTCAAATAGAATCTATTTGCTATCGTGATCTACCTCAAGAAAGTAAAAATCGTTATATTCATCATTTATGACTATACTGATACTGATACTGATACTGACTGATATTTATTTATATTTATCATTTATTTTTACAGCTGTGCAATCGATTCCTTTTTAAAGTACTATTATTGCTAGAAAAGCTTTCACCAACCTGTAACTCCTTTCTGCCCATGCCTACTGCTGAATTTATCCCCAATCTCAGGCCTACGAGTCTGCCTCAATAGCAATTTGATTAGGAAAGCATCGTCCCTGTTTGATGAAACCATGACCTTCTCCACGTAAGAAGGAACAGGTCCCTTGTAGGTAACTGGAATCTCCTGATAGTCAGTGGCTGGATTTCCAAGAGGCTGCACACTTGGGCCTGTTCCTGCAGCTGGAGCTGGGCCAACTGGTGTTTGGGTCACTTTCGGCATCGATTTATTTACAAGCACCTGAAAGAGAAAAAATATTCTTTTAACAATCAGAGTGCAGACCATAGGTCTTCAGAGACCAAAGAAATACATATATTTTTTTAAACTTATAACTAAAGTATACCGAGGGAATCGTACATGGATTTTGAAATCAACTACAAAGATTTACCTTTATTAATTAATAGGAGAGACAAGAATTTAGAGCACTGTCTTTGAGGACCTTACTCTACATCAGGCGTGTCAACCTCATGCAAACAACGTCATTTACTGCAACTTACAAATTTTATTATAATTATATTTTGAAGTGTGAATGCAGGAAGGAATATAGGTAGGGTAATTAAAACACATTGCGTAGTTTAGCAAATTCAGTTCAATAATATACAATTCATTTAGTATTGCTTTTCTTTGAGCAATTATTTCAGAACACAAAAAATTATGTCAATGAATAAATCATTGCTCTAATATCAAGATTAAAGAGGCATGCAAATATTATATTAATTCATTAATACGGACACCTAATCCCAGCTTACCTGTCTGTTTTCAACTTTTTCTCCAGGACAGGCAATGCCATCTTGATCAAGTATTCCATGTTTCCAAATTGGCTTCATGGTATCAGAGTCTACCAGAGGTCCAAGTACTCTATCAAAAGTCTGGTTAGCATACCTTTTAAGGGTACATTTAGCATTCCTGTAGACTAAACAGCGTCCAAATCCTGTAGATATTACAGAATATAAATATATTTCAATCAATGGATAACCTATCAAACAGAAACTTTATTTATAATGAACAGTGACATTATTCCAAACAAATTAGGATTACCCTTTTTTTAAGGGTAGAAAAAACTTGAATTTAAAATTTTCAGCAAATGTATCAACCATATTTTAATTACCACATTTTTATATCATTTAGATTCAAGCATAATCTTTCCAGGCAGTTGGATTTATCATTCCTAAGCCTGAATCTGAAAACTCTGAGAGAGGGCCAAATCTATGATTTATTTTCAGATGGAATTACAGATATTCATTTAACAAAATTAAGAACTGAAACAACTGACCTTATGCATACTTGACCAATGCAAAAAAAGAAAATATCTAATTCAAACAACATCAACGAGAATGATAAAACATTCTAAATTTAATCTTCAATTGATTAATGAATTGGATGCCTTGGATGAATTAATGAAGATGAATGATTTAGCGTTTAAAGTTAAACAGTCATAACCAATCTTCAATTCAGGTAACTAGTAATACAACTCTTAACTTAGTAATTAACGCATTCTCTTAATTTAAAATATAATTTTTGTTTTCCTTACATTCAAATAAATAATATTGAAGAATCAAGTTACAATATTACAGTATTCAAGCAAATAGTTTACCAAAACAATTTTTCTTAAACAAAAAATGTAATTAATTGAAGACTGAGTTTCTATGAAAAGCTAAAATGATAGATACAGAGTTAAAATAATATTGCTGGAAAAACACAAGATCCTTTCTCATTCCAAATATGCTACTAATCAATGAGCAAAACTAAAAGTCTTTATTTCACCAAGATATAAATTTTTAGACATTACTTTCCAAGAATACAATTATTTGATATTTTTCAAAATATTAAAAATTGAACTTAAAGCAGATCCATTGGGGTTAAATTTCATAATAAAAACAAAAATCAAATAATTTACATAAAAAATTATCATTGGGAAGTAAATATTCCAGAAGCAATCTTCAAAAACAACCTTCTTTAGAGAGCGAGACTCTATTTACCTCTATCGATAGAGGCCTTGTTTAGAATGAGAGCATCTTCTATGTCATATCCACTGTAACTCATCACAGCAACAACAGCATTCTGACCAGCAGGAAGCTTATCCAAACTCGTCAACTCAATGGTCTTGGTTTTCACCATAGGAGCTTGAGGATACACCATGTTATACATCAAGGTATCTATTCTGTTCTGTTGATTGTAACCAATGGTACCTGCACCAACAAGAAAGAAGTCGGAATATAAAGACATGATAAAATGGAGGACATAAGTGAATAAGGTATGTACCAGTACTTAGGTCAACCTCTGACCACATCCTAACCCCTATTTTAAATACATTAATTATCTGCCCCAGACAAGTAGCAGTAGTTATCGAGCAGTATGTAATTGATAATTATTACGATGAATTTGATAAAATAACTGCTAATACTAATAACATAAGAGAAACTGTAAAAGTTATACTCTCACCATAAACAACACTTTTATTTAACTGACTACAAATACCTCTCCAAGACATAGGTTGACATTCAATTTTAAAAAAAAATTTGATTTAATCCTTTCACTGCTTTGCATGCCAAAATGTTTATATGCCCCTATATTCATGCCTTTAGGCATATAAGAGAAAGTTTTAAATTTACTATTAAAACAATTTCTCACAAGCAGAAATAAAGAAAAAGCATTAAGGTTAATTAATATCCAAGCATTTCTGATATGAGTTTTAAAGATGAGTAAACCATTAACAGCCAAAGAAAAAAAAGTCGGAATAATGGTATAAGATCAAATGTAGCAATCCTCTGCTAACAAATATTTCAATAAATCATCATTAAATTTAATATTGTGATATTTGAAACCTTATACAAATATGCATATGAGAAAGAGTAAAAAATTTAAATACAAGAAAACAGTATAAATTAAATTGAACAGTCTCAAAATCAATGAAAAATGTAAATAAATAAGTTTCTTGTGCATTCATTTTCTTACCCATAGCTTGCTTCCCCATAGCACATTGGTAAGTGTTCCTGGGGCTTTGGTTGTGATGTGGGTAAGGAACCAAGCCAGCACATACACCCAATAAAGTGAAAGGTTCAATTTCAAGATGGGTGCTTATCCCTGGCACTATATCTTCCTCTCTAAGAGCAAGATGACAATCGCTCTCTTCATTTACATCAAGGAACTCAACCTGTCCATCAGACACAAAGTCATCGAACGTTCGACATCCTCTCGTCAGATCATCTATGTGCTCATTCTTCACCGCAGGATGACCTTGTTTATCGACTATAATATATGGCCTGAAAATAATTTGGATAACTGCAATTAGCTTCATCATGGATGAAAGATATAATAAAACCCACATAATTCTAACCAATGAAACAAATAAATTTAATATAAATTTAATTTATACTCAAATTGTGGCAAAAATTGTGTACAAAAATAGTGACTTTCCTTCGAAGATTGTGTTTAATTCTGAACCATTATAATTTGGAAACAAAAATCCTTTTGACTCATGGAAAGAGTATAGAGTTTCTGAGAAAAAACCCCATCAAGAAGAGAAATTCTGTTCGAAGAAGATATGTCTCAAACAAAAAGGTACTTTAAAAACATGACAGTTACAAACCTGCAAAGTCTCCCACCATCAGAACTGATATAAACACAGCGGTGATGAAGGTGTGAGTAGATGGAAATGAATCCATTGATAAAACCTCTTCGTCTCATTAAACGAAAAATCCTAACTAATCTCCGATGATCTCTGGTTACACCCAGAATATTACCTATTAGAGGGAAAAAGAAAGGATAGTTAGAATTTGGTTTCGAAAAAACTGATTTGCAAACTCATAAATAATGGTAAAATGGAGAGAAATATATTTGTTTACAGCAGCAAGGAAAATAAACATGTATCCATCTGACTATGGACAAATAATTAAGCAATACAAGAGAAATTATATTAGATTTCTAAACCTTTGAAATTCGTTAATTATCGTTACTTACTTCTTAATTAATTTTTTTTATTATAATAATATACCAGTTGCACTTCATGGATGTAAAATGATATCTAACAATCCAATCTATTGATATCCCTTAAATTATTTAATTAAACATTTAATCAGGATAATGATGAAATAATTATGCAAATTTCACAAAAACTTTTGAATTGCACAACCAGTTTCGAACTAACTGCTCATCTTCAGCCGCAACATACAAATGCCAGAAAATCTAACTATTGAGCGTGACAATGAAATGAATTGCCAAATTTTAAGAAGATTTCATTTTTTTACCTGCACAGAAGTGCGCTTACATTTTTTAAGTTTAATTATTTACAGTACCCTATTTTTTTAATCTTAATTTAAAATAATCTCCACAATGATATAACACCGAGATCAAAATGAATATTCAGCAAAAATATCTCATTTTAAGGTTAAATTGTGAATTAATGAATACCTCATAACTGAAAGCTTTCTGAAAACAATAATACCCAATCTGAAAAATTGCATAATGAAACCGTGACACAAATTATACTGAAACTTTACCATTAAGAAAGACGAGAAAAACACTTGGACAGCTCAGTTCTTCTCCACTCAAGAGAGCAAGGCTTTCAACCCCAGCGTTGAAGGCTAGCCTAACAATTGGTTCTTCCTCAGCTTCCGTTGTTATGTGTGTCATCAAGGCAAGATTTTTCACAAGACCACAAGACTAGAACAATAAAGAAAAACATTAAATCATCAATTCCATAAAATTAACATGCCATGGAGATCAATCACTGCATACCTAAATAGTAATGTTTCAAAAAGATTCATCACTGCTATGGTATAATAGACTTCAACACTGAGCATAGTCTGTTTACAACAGACAATGAAAAAATAGATGAAATGATGATAAAATTACCTCTCCTTCAGGAGTATCAGATGGACATAACATTCCCCACTGTGAAGGTTGCAAAGATCGAGGACCTGATACTTTTCTAGTCTTTTCAAACTGAGAATTCACTCTTGTCATCATTCCCAGCATGGAGACATATGATAACCTAGACAACACCTGCGTAACACCCAAACGCTCCATCTTAAACCTTTTAATGGTCCAGTTCCCCTAAAAGAGAAAACAAAAGAGTATATAAAACAAACTTATTTCCCTATTGAATGAATAAATTACTTTCAAATCGTATTTAATTTTTTCTCGTGAGGTAATATATAAAACTAAATTTGGCAATAAAGAGAGCAAAATGAATACAATGTTTCGCTGATACCATAAATCAGAAACAATTTCAAAATAGAAAAGAAAATGTCAGATTGAGTAGAGTCAGTTATACTTACAGTGGAAATGGCAGCCTCTAACCCAAAAGTTATTTGATCTTGTCTCATGTGTTTCACTATGTCGAATTGAGCTGCTTTAATTTTAGGAATATTTTTGTCAGCAATAAGTTTCAACTGAAAGCAATAAATAAGTATATAATTATTACTTAATATTAATTATTAACAAATAATTTTAAGTTTTAAAATGGCAATTCATTCTAGAAAATTTCTCATCTCCTCTTCCACATCAATATGAGATGGAGGAAATGAGGAACAACCTGGGGAAGGGCAAAATGTCTAAAGATGATTTACAAATATAAAAAAGGTACGTTACCTCTCTATTAAACTTCTTGAACAAATCTTCAAAGAGAAGAGACAACAGAGATCCAGCTAACTCCATCCTTTTGTTTCCATAGTAATCGCGATCATCAATCGTCTTTGGCTCTCCTTGTGCCTGAATCACCCTTCGAACCATTAAAGCCAAATACATGGCTTTGATTTTAAAGTTGAAGTTGATAACCTGACAAAAAATATCCAAATATGAAATATATTACTATATGTGTATAGTTAGTTTTCTGTTCAGCCCGAAGGCCTGTTGGTGCCTCACCCTCTCTGGCATGAGCTTCTAACAGCTTGCAGAGAGGAGTTACAACAACATTTCTCTTACAATAGAAGTAATAAAATATATTACAACTACATTTATTGGGATTATAGCACAATAATTCTGAAGTGAGTCATCAAATAATTTGTTTGAATAATAAAATTTTAATCTCATACTTTTACAAAGTTTCAAAGATGAGAAACTTACAGGTACATGGGCAAGAATTGTAGTAGCAAGAAGTTCCCTAGCTTCGTCCATTGCAGCAATTTTGGGTCCCACAAAAAATCTTTTCACTCGAATTTTTGCACCAATGTGCCTAACAGAAAAAGAAGAAGGGTTAAATATTGGTTATAATTTGAGCAATTGCACAACTAAACTAATAACAAAATAATTAACAGCAGATGTGTTATTAACCTAGACATCAATCTTACTTAGAAAATCTATCTTAGAAACTAATTATAAAACTATTTGCTGCAATAAAACTACAGCCTCACCTGAGAGCTGCATCCTGAGTAAATACATCAGCTATATGTGCATCGCAGAGAGAACCTATGATAGCTTCCGTATATTTACTGTCAGTTCCAATCATTTGAACTATAGCTTGATCAGTAAGAATCCCCATTGCTTTAAACACAATAACTATGGGGATGTCCTGAAAGGGAAGCAAGAACAACACAAGATATTAGCCACAAAAAAGAATAATCAATTTAGTTGAATTGAAAACTTACATGAATCACTTGGTTAAATTGTCTTAATCCTTCTAAAATAAAAATTTTTACTTAGGGAATGCTTGGAATACTAGCATTTATTTAAAGTCATAATATGCACAAGTTTCAAACAATGAATGTACTTAAAAATTGCCAGTCCATAGATCAAGATGGAATTTTGTACAACACATAACAAAGAAAGTGGAAAGAGATGAGTGAAACAATTCGAGGGAATGGCTAATTGAGATAGACTATAATATTAAATTGAGAGAACCTAACTATTAAAAGCAATCAAAATGAAAATGCAATGAATTTTAGGTCACAAAAACATATTGAAAGGTGGACTCATATACATGTATGACACATATTTTATGTGATCCTGGTAATAAAGACATTCTGATTATTATCCAGAATATCTATATATCTAAGAATTAACTTAGAAGGTGTCTAGGTTCGCACACGATTGGCTTGCTGATCTCATATTAAACCTCATGAACAAATTTCAGAAATTTAATTGTACTTAATAATAATAAGAGATGAAAATTACTTTGGTTGTCATTAATTTGAATGCAAACACTGATTTCAATCTACCATACGATTTAGTTTTAATTTCATTGTAGCTCTTGAGACATTCCGTAACCCAGTGGTGGATTAAGATCTTAATAAAAATGACAAGATTATTAAAGAATTTGATTTAACATTGATGAAATAGCAACATAGATGATAACTTTCAATTAAAATAATATGGAATAAAGTTTTCTAAATCTAAGTAAAGAAAATTGCTGATTTTAAAGGTTTCACATTATACAAGGAAAGGGTTGAGGTTACTTTGCACTTAAGGGCGAGCACCGAGGATTTCCAAGGAAAAACTGACGGGGCCGGGAATCGAACCCAGGATCTTCCTCTACCCGGGAGGTTGCTTTAACCATCTAATCTACCCGGACAGGACATTTTAAGAAGCCGTTTTGGGGACTACTTACATCTTGAAATGCATTATGTTTGAGGTAGTATTTTCCCTTCCGAGATATGACATTCGTACGAGATTTCTTTTCATGAGTGCTACTTGTCACCTGACACACAACCATTCCTTTTTGATCAACTTCCACTATCATCCGATTACGTGAAAGCTGCTCCTGAATTAAAATAACCTGCAAAGGAAGGGAATGCTGATTAAATAACAATAACTTAAATTCATGAATATTCATTTCTTAATAATGATATACAATTCAAAGCTAAAAATTTACAACATATCAGCTAATGCATATTATTTCTATATGCATATCGAAGGCCTCAATGATAATTTTTAATAATTTGAAAGAGTAATAATTAGCAAAAGCAATCTAGCAAAGCAATGGTATTTCATGAGCAATATAAAACTACATTTAACATCTTATAGCTTCATTTAAAATCAATATAAGTAGCAATTTACAGTAAAGACTTCAATAATCGTTTTTATAACGTTTTGTTTGGGTGAAACTGATAGTAAAGACAGACATCGACTTTGATGAGTTTGCTAAGCTCAAACGAAAATAAATAAGATATAGTTGCTATACGCCCACAAAATATGTTCAAATAGCCCACTTTTTCCTGTCCTCTAACGACGAAATATCCTCCGGGATCGTGCGGGCATTCATTAGCTAATGCTAGTTGATGTGGTGTCTTTCCGGTAAGCACACAGTTGGAAGAACGCAGCATAATCGGCATTCGGCCGATAGGAAGTCCATTCCGCACAACTCGTTGAGTGCCTCTTGTATACTCGACATCCACAGTAATTGGGGCTGAGTATGTAATATCTCGTAGACGACATTCATGAGGTGTGCTAGCCTTACTGATGTTAAATCCTTCCTCAACATCAGGCGTTCCAACGTGAACCTTGATATATCTGAAAAATGTATAAATAGAAAACTATGTAGACCATTTTAATCTTAACCTTATAGTGCAAAAGTAAAATGGTAGCAGCTCAACAAAAAATATGAAAGTAATGTTTCCTTGACGATGCAAGAAAACGTCATAATTACAAGTCAGGCTGATGCAATAAATAGAAATGAAGAAATTCTTGAAAATTACATTTTACATAATCTAAATGCGTGGATAAATCAAACTTTAATGAATCCTTCGAACCGGTTACTCTGATTTCAGTTCACTTCCTTGGCCACGTCAATTTCATGAAAGGTTTCCTAAATTACTTAAAATCAAGACCTAAATAAGCTACTATATATCACTTTATCTATATAAATAATTCACTTACTTCAAATAAAATAAAGGATCAGCTTCGCTGGTGACTTTATCATTGGCCTTAACGATATTATTTATTTCTACATTAACAAAATAATTAAAGGAATCGATGTGCGGCTTGACAAGACCTTTGACTTGGAGGAATGCTGGAACTAACTTCCACTTTTCCTGGAAAAACAATTTTTTCACACCCTCATTATTATAGTTAAATTTATGACTATTTTACATCTAAATAAAAATTTACTTCTTAATACCTGAATAGCTTTAATGGGCTCTTTCAACTTTCTCGGGTCTTCTATCGGTTCACCGAAAAAATTAAAAGGGCGCGTCTCTCCCATTTTCCGAAAATAATATGGTCAATCATAGCATAACTGCTGATCAATGATTTCTTACGTAGATTTCGATCATACACCCTTCCACATGGTCTCTTATGGTTTCCTTGCGTACCTTGCGCTCTTACGCTTCAGACAAATGACTAAGGGAAAACAATAATAAGAAACAGGCCGGTTCAAATTGCAAAGAAACGAAGTTAAGCAGTTTATTTCCGTAGCCTACAACGTTTAAACAGCTTTACTCTGCCGAATTCTTGTATCTTTCTGCAAATATTTGAATCAAACATTCGTAAAATAACAAATTAGAGTTAGCAGAAGAAGACTGAATTAGCTACTTCAAGGTATGTATTTATCCTTAGTCCTTTGTCAGTTTCATATGCAAAAATAAATCAAATTTGTATAATAATTATGAATTTTTATTTATATTTTACATAGACATTCACTTTGGACATGGAAGAAGGTAAATCTACTAATCCAAAGTATGTTGAATCTACTTTTCTTTGTGAAACATTCACGTGCGAACTCATCGACACTTTAGTTACATTTCAAATTTTAAAAATGGAATCAAGTTTGTATGTTTGGATTGGACCAACTTTAAATCCTGTTTTATCGGATCTATCGTTAGCGTTGCCAACTATTTACGAAGGTACGCCAGTTGCCTCTAATTTATTGGGTACAACAGATTCTACAAATATGGCAAAGAGGTATAACTCCAAAGAATGAAAACTGTGTATCCCTGCAGTTTATAAGTTGTTGTATAAGTAATGCGGATTTTTCTCTTTTCAGGTTATCTAAAAAGTTCTCCATTCCTGTATTTGTAAGCTATAACCTCATTCGAGAAGATTTGATGATATTACCTGTTGTAGAGAAGAAGCTGATGGAAGAGTTAAGGAATCGTCCTCAGTTAACAACAGGCAGCTAAATATTTCTGTTGCGTTTTACCATATTAAACAATAATGGCATATACTGCATAACCTTCAGGTTTGACATTGTGTTTATGAACTATGGTCGCTGTTATTATTGTTACTAAAATATCATGCAATATTTTTAATGGTAAATAAGGTTATCTATGAAGAATTGAATGTTTCCTGATGATAATTTGATAAATGAGATTAACATATGTCAAGGAACTTGTTTACTTGATTAATACGATATATCTACTAAGAAATGAGTTGTGCTATCACATATACTGAGTTGTATATTCTCATGTCCCCAATTAAAGTCTTACAAAGTCACCTAATTCCTAATCTCAATGAGAGCTTGCCTTAGAGGTCTTGTACTTCAGTTCAAACTGGACATGCATTTGTATGATAAGGTAATGTAATCAATATGGCTTTTTAAATAAAATATGAGAAAAAGTGTTTATTTATTAAAATGAGCAAAGCTACATATACTTTTTATTCTTGAATGCTAGTAAGTAATATTAATTTACTGACACACTGTAACATTTTGGGAATTCTTTTTATACAGCTACGGACTTAACATTAATATTGAAATAACACTTTACTTCTCCAGTGAATGTGTTATAGACTTTAGTTTTCAGAAATAAATTTATAATTGCTTTGGAGATGTAATGAAGGAGTCAAATTTATTTTGTTTTCGATTCATAATACTTGTCATTCTCATTAGGGTTAACTGAACACAGCTTTACCATCTTATCCTGCCAGCTTTGCAACAAACCTTTTTTAAGTTATGTTATAACTTATTAACAAGTTAAATAAATTTAACCTTGCACAGCTATTATAATCATTTTTGTCTTCTTCAATATTGAAATTACTTATTTTCAAAAAAATTCTTACTGCAATTTTAGATGAGGTTAAGTACACACAAGTGTGACCTAAAATCATTTTCAATACAAAAATAAGTGAAAATTTGCCATTGATTTTCAACTTAATTCATTCCACAATCAATCCATTGGTCCCTTCTTTTCGTTTGTGCTTTGATTTTGGGAGAAAGAAATCTTTTGATTGACTGTCTAGGTATATATGCACCGCATTTTCACCTCATCAACTGTGGTAAATTCTTGCTATCATGAGCCTCAATGAGTGTCCAAAATGATAATCTCTTATAAGATGCATAAGGGAAAATATAAAAACCTAGATCAGTGATCTTTTAAACAGTGGTAATATTATGGCCATTCATATGAGAGAAAGTATTAAAATATGCCCTATATTCTTGAAACCAGGGCCTTGCATAGGATTTGCTCGTGGGAGGGGTTTTTCTCAAGCACCGTGGGATTCTTTCGAATTTCAGATGTCTTTTTCCATCAAGAACTTCAACTGTGGATGAAGAAACTTGCAAACATTTATTTGAAAAATACTCCACAATAAGGGAGCGGGTGTATTCCTACCATTTCGAGTCACTACGCGTCCCCTCTCTTCCCTCGTGCGCCAATAAAAGCACGCGTATGGAGAAGTCATGTGCGTGCTGGTAGCAAGGGCTTTTAGGCCCTTTTGTTCATGAAACTCCATTTCTGATTAGTGCAAAAGTGTGACTCACCAAGATGAAAGAAGGAGTCCTGACATACGTTAACATGAAAGTTGAAAGAGGCACTAAATTTTGGAAGAAAAAGTTTACTAAATGAAACATTCATCATCAATTGGTAGCTTCTCCTATCAGGAGAATAGCTCCCATGGATCTCTCTCTTCTATTCTACTTGCTTTCCTTTTCATTTCCTCATATTTGTTCATTTCAGTCCAGTTCTTTTAATTGTCCAACCATTCCATCCTTGGTCTCCCTCTTTCTCTCTTCCTTGCTGTCCATCCTTCCAGCGCTGTCATGATTCTCTCCCCTGATGATCCCCTCATCACATGTCCCGCGTATTTTCACTTAATTCCATAGGCTAAACCTGCTTCCAAACTTTCTCCAAACCTCTTCATTAGTTATTCCTAGTGATGGGAAAAAAACGTTTTTTTCATGCGAACGTTTTAAAACGTGGAATAAAAAACGTTTTTTTCATAAAAAACGTTTTTATTTCTTAAAAAAACGTTTTTTACATTTTATTCCTATATAAGAATTGTAAATTAGACATTTATGTCTATATCACTCATTGACAACATAAACTGATTCATTATATGTTCCAAGTAATAGTTATTCAACAAAAAATTGAAATTTATGACTTTAGTTTATTACAAAATTATGCACAATGATGCGCGGAAAATCACATTTGAATACTCGGTGATCTCAAACACTTAAATCTTGCTTACTTGTCATATTAAAGAGCCAATTAGGAACCAAATGGATTAAGCATGTAATAGTTATGATAAGTATAATAATTAGTATTAGATATGAAATTATTTCAGCCACCTTTAACCGGTTCTGAATTTTAAAGGAAAATATTCAATTGGATATAAATGCTGAGGAATCCTCCGGTTTTCGCACGGTAAGGGCGGAGTTAATATAAATAATAAATAAATTATTTATAATATTAATACGGCTCACCTCGAATAGCAGAAACATCTTCGAAAAATGTTTACATCTTTTCAGTATATCGATAGTGGTTTTTTTAATCTAATACTATAGGGGATTAATTTATGCTTAAAAACAGTAAAATTAAAAACAAACAGCAGCAACATTTATGCTTGACATTCCAATCTAATTATGATGGCACATGCTTTGTTTTAACAATTCTGTTTCGTAGCTTAGAATGCTTGAAATAAATTAGTGAAAAAGTTCTTAGGTAACTAAAAAATAAGAAGGATATACTTTTGCATCATTTTTTTTATAACGGAGAATATCATCTTCCATGGCATTAATTGCAGCCATACTTGTATTATTTGTAGTTATATATTTAGTTTATACATTATAGTCTGTATTAGTTGTAGATAAATTAAAGTTTGTAGGGCACAACACTAAATATCCATAAAACTCGATACAAAGGCAAAAGAACCAAAGTGGCCCGTCATATATGTTTTGGATTGGATTAGTCTGTAACTGTGTCTTCAAATTCCTCCACTACGCCATCTAGATCTGATTCCTCGTTGGAAATGAGTGAAGAAATGTTCTCATCTACACCCGCAAGTGTAACAACTTCCTCTCCATCCAGTTTTCGAGAGATTATCGCTTGAAATTTTACTTCTTTCGGTTTCCAGTAATTTCAAGTTGTGCTTGATTAAAATAGGTTTCAAATCTCTTTCATTAGTCCTGCAGTTTCTTCTTAGGTTGTGAATATTTCCGTGCTTGCTAAAACTTCTTTCCGTCGCCGAGGATGTGGGTGGAAGAAAAAAAATATTTATGGCAACTCGTTAGACTTTTGTTTTGGAGCATATTCCCTTCCAAAAAATTAGAGGCGAAAGTTTTTTAGATACTGAAATGACGTATGGTGTCTTCCACTTACCATCGTCAGCCACGTAGTTTGCCATCTCGGAATGAATTTCAGCTATATTTTTTTCTCTGAAGGTGGGATCTGATTTGGTGAGAATATCAACAAATTTGAAAACATCAGAAATATTTGTTGGTTCCAAGCTCAAACCTTTTCTTGAAGGATCAAAAAATTAGCTGGCAAATGGGCCTTCGTCGCGGCCATATCTCTTCTCTTTTTAATTAAATTTATTATTTTACTACTGCGACCGTCAGTAATTTCAGTTGTGATCATACAAAAATGTTTTACTCTTTTAAAGGGGTCTAGGAAAATGCAGCAGACTTTGCTAAGCTGTGGCTCATCATTTGCCATGTCGATTATGTAAGCTTTTAATGATTTCAGAACGTCTTGCAGATTATTTAAAAAAATCCAAAAGTTAATTTTCGGACAGAACACGTTTTTTGTGTCGTGACGAAGCCTCAGGGATGGATTCTTAGGATTCGCATCAATCGCTATCTGTTGCAGCACACTTTTGTTCGTAATAAATGATTCCAGAGAGCTGTAGATCAGAATCGAGTTACTGCAGGGTTTTTTAAAGTGATGATTATTGCTCTTCTGAACATCTGAAAACTAAGTTCGAACGATGATACACACGCCCAAATAATCCATACAAAGATACGTCTTCCACTCAGAGCTTGTTGCGGAGCAATGAATTTGATGAATTGCAACACGTGAATATGTGGTGTCAAAAAAAAACTATGTACACTATTTCTGTTCAGCAACATGGAACTTAACGGTCATTAGTGAACCACGTGGGGCCAATTTTCGAAATTTGTTACACTTAATCATAGATTGCTTTTACAAAGCTATTAACTTTAATTTTATCATGAAGACTAACTTCCACAAAGTTACGCCTGAAAATGTTAATTTTATACAATGCATCAGTATTGCAAACATATAAACACTTGCGTTTCTTATAAAATCGTTTTAAAAACTAGAGAAATACATTCTTTACAAGCTATTAGGTCAGGTCAACTGCAAAATTAACTAATCAGGATAGTAAATTTATCGGATAAACCACAAAGAACGCCATCTCAAAATTGACGAAAAAAACGTTTTTTTCACGTTCTTTTCAAGACGAATGAAAAAAACGTTTTTTTCAAACGTTTTAAACGTTTAAAACGTTTCATTTTTTTCGAGGTTCCCATCTCTAGTTATTCCCTCTGACCATTTAATTTTCAAAATTCTTCTGCCAAACCACATGTCCAATGCCTTTATTCTTTTTTCCTTACTTTTTAAGATGATCCATGTCTCGCACCCATACAAGAAAACCGGCCAAATATAACACCTCAACATTTTCAGTTTTAGTTTCATGTTGATCTCTCCTCTCATTAGATCCTTGTATTTCCAAAAATTTTCCTTTTCCATTCCAATTCTTATTTTTATCTCATTACTGCAGTACCCATCGTCTGATTTTAAACTTCCTAGATATCTAAACTGTTGGACTTGTTTTATTGGTTTGTCATTAATTTTTATATTGCAGTCACTGCTGCTCTTTTTACTAGCAACCATCATTACTTTTGTTTTATTGGTATTAATGTTCAATCCAAATTTTGTTCCCACCTCATAAACTCTTTGCATTGCTAACTCTAAATCCTCTTTTGAAGGTGTCATGATTACTATATCATCTGCATACCTTATATTGTTGAAATTCCTTCCTCCTATACATATACCCTTAATCTCTTCTACTGCTTTCCCTACAACTTCTTCACTGTATAGGTTAAATAAGAGTGGTGCATCGTAAACCCCTGTCTTACTCCACATTTTACTTCAAACCATTCTGTCAGTTTGGAATTTATTCTGAAAGCAGCTTCCTGGTTACTATACATAATTTGAATTATTTTTAGTAACTTTTAATGTAACATTTGTATTAAAACTTTCTGGTTAACTTTGTCAAACGCCTTTTCAAAATCTATAAAACCTAGATAGGTCTCATTATTATCATTTACAAAATTAGCCTTAACTCCATCATAGCATCACATGTTCCTCTCTTTTCCCTAAAACCATACTGATCATCTGATATTTTATCTTCAATTGGCTTCTTAATTCTCTTCAGAATTATCATTAGTAATATTTTATATGCATGTGAAACCAAACTAATTGTTCTATATTTTTCACACACTATTGCATTTTTTATTTTGGAATAGGAATCATAACTATTCTTCTGAAGTCATCTGGTAAAATTCCTGTGTAGAATATATCATTTAAAAATGTTGATAAGCAGGGGCAGATCAAGGGGTGCGAGGGCCCACAGGCAAATAACTGGTGGAGGCCCGCTTAAAGGCAGAGAAATCCAACATCTCCTATTTATTATAAATGGTCATGGAATTACATACAAATTCAGTATATACATTTGATACTCACTAAATTTGAAATGGCAATTACGGCCGCATTGTTTGCTATACTGGGGAAACTCTAGCTTGTGTTTTTTTACATGAGAACAAATATGTATTATTAAAAAAATTCTCAAGTGGTGGAGGCCCCTAGGCAAGTGCCTCGATGTCTAGTGCCTGGATCCACCCCTGTTATTAAGGTTCTTATTAAATCTTTGTCCATATATTTAAATATTTCAATAGGGATGTTATCGATTGCTGCTGCTTTGCCTGCTTTTATTTTATTTATTGCAAATATTGTTTCTTCTTGTAGTCTGCTTGATGACTTTTCATTGTGGTCATTTCCTTCTTTTTCCCATCTTTCTTCTTCATTCTCTGTTGCAGCTTCACATTCTGCATACAATTCTTTTCCATACTCTTTCCATCTTTCTTGTATTTCCTCCCCTCTCACTAATTTTTTCCCATTTTGACTTTTATTCCTTTAGGTATGACATTAATTAATAAAATTAATGAAATATTAAATAAAATAGTTTCATTTTATCCTATCTTAAAATCATCATTTGTGGAACTTTTTGAATGAAGGATCCTCACGGGGGGGTTCGAACCCCCAACCCCCCACCTATGTGCCCGGCCCTGCTTGAAACACCTTTAGAGTATGGAGGTATCTGGCCCATCTTGTAAAAAGGTTTGGAAGACACTATTTTAGTATGTATTGCTATCAAGTGAAAACAGCTCATAGGTATACCATGTACCTGTGATAGCGAGATCGACATCAATGGACTAAAGGATGTTATGGTTAGCCATTTATGTAATCCCTCGAAAACTAAAGTAGTTGATAAAATCTGGTAATTGCTCAACAGTACTACCAAAAACTAATTTTATTTGTATTATCTGCTACCACAAAATTTTATTTGTATTATCAAGTTCAAGAAGGAAAAGTAGCAGTGTAAAATTGACGGTCATACAGATGACCGAATGAGGCTCAGTTTGGATGCAAAAGGTTCAAACCAAAGGAGGTTAGGAGCTATTTACATTTTATTCATAAAAGTGTTCTTAGCGTCACTCTACAATAAATGTTTATTAATTTAGTTGTTATAAATGAAAGACAATGTTCATTGAAAAAGTAATTTGATGAACTACTATAACAAGGTGGCCAATGATAAAGAGATGATGATTTTTGTTCTTGTGTGAAAAAATCTCACTTCTGAAGAAGTGAGATTTTTTATATGCTATAGGACCAGGATTACAGCTGTTAATACATATTTGCAATTGCTCCAGTTGCTCATTTAATTAAAAATATAAAGATATTGGTTTATAAGAAAGCTGAAGAGAACAGGTTTTTTTAATTGAAAAATGTTTCAATATTTAATCAAAGTAACTTAAAGTTATATAATCATAGCAACTAAAAAATACGGAAAATAGTGATCAGGGGTAAATTACAGAGGCTGCTGTTGAAAAAATCGGTAAAAACAAGTACTTACGTAATTATAAAATGTGTAAGTGAATATTTATTTATGACGAATCTTCGAAGGTTTGTTGTTAAGACAAAATAGAGAAATCTATTGACAGAAATTTGAAAAAAGAAAAGATGCACATCTTCATAAACTCAGAATCATCTCAAAAAGAAACAGAAATCCGGAATGGAAAATTCAACAAGTTAGAAAAATATTGCTGAGAAATCGGGAAAATCTAATAGCAAACAGGAAACAAAATTTAACTTTAACAAAATTTATGAATATTAAGGAGTGTAAATGAAGGAATTTTTAGGTTGGTAACATGTTGTTTATACTTTATAATTCATAAATTGAATCGGTAGTTGGTTACTCGTCGCTCATTGATTCAAAATGAAGCGGGTACAAAATAGGTGATTATCGTTGTTCTATTGTTATATGAACAGCCGCAAATCGCTTAGAAAAATTGATTCGGTTTTGTGCAGCGTGCGATATACTTCAAATTTGTGTTTTGCGAAGTATTGCAATGGCTGCAGCTCAGAAAAATACTCAGATGAATCAAGGAGACCAAAAAGAGAAAAAAAGGAAAGAAAGTATTTTCGATCTATCTAAGTATATTGACAAAAATATCCGAGTGAAATTCGCTGGTGGCCGAGAAGCATCCGGTAACCTGAAAGGTTATGATCCATTGTTTAATCTCGTTATGGATAACACCATCGAATTCCTAAGAGACCCCGACGATCCGTACAGATTGACGGACAACACAAGAGCTCTTGGACTTGTGGTTTGCAGAGGCACTGCGGTAGTTCTCATATGCCCAGTCGATGGAATGGAAAGGATCGCAAATCCCTTCGTGCCTCAGGAGTGATGTGTGTAGCATTCGCTTTTGAGTTATGATAACTACAGTGGACTGAAGGATTGATTTATTTCTGAGTGGAATTCATTGCGAGAAGCTCTCGACAAAGATCTGGCACCAAATCTCAATGTTATTTGTTGTTGATGGCTGTAAATATACTACTTAACGTAACAAGTCTTCTATCGAATAAGGATACTTTATGTTGCATTCCTATGTATTGATTCATTTTTAGTATTATTTACTATTTTGAATGCAGTAGTTTGTTTCAAAGCCATTTGGTTGTTACTCTGAAATGAGTAAATTCTGTATTGTAGCAAAATGCAACCATCTCTTGTATTCAGATTTTCATTCCTTGATATCTTCTATTGTTGAATTATTTTGAGTCATACTGGAAATATTGGAATCCTAATGGATAAAATGAAATAACTTAATGAATTTTTGCTTGTGGAAATATGTTTTTTGTATGAAAAAGGTAAGAAAATTCTGAGGAGATGATGGTTCAACCATGCAAATTATTTCCTTAGTGTAGCTTAACTTAACTATGGTTTCCTTTATCACAAATTTGAAATGTTTGTAAGTGTAATTCACAGTTGAGTCAATTTAGAAAAAAAATTGTTAATAGTCAATTTTTTTCAACGTTAATTCTCCTTTCCTGTCATGTAAACATAATAGGAAAATAAAATTGTGAAAAGAATATTGCTTTCTGGATAAGATGTATTTAGTAACAAATCCTATTAATGATTAACCAAGCTTCCAATTAAACAATTGGTATACCAATTTCAATGTTAAAGAATGATTATTGCAGTCGATGAAAGCTGAGTAATTCATGGAAAACTTATGTATTTAGGAAAGTAACATATTCAGATATGAAATACTTAGCACAGTTTTTTTCAGTCATCTTACTCATTGTGTGAATCTTAGTATTGTTGTTCTGTGTTCCAAATGATATCACAGCAACCTGAAGAATCTTATTCATCTTATTTGGTTGCGTTAAGGGGACACTAGGTAACTTTTTCCTCCAGCTGAGTCCCTTATTACCAGATGTAATACTGACACTATACCTTTATTATAGCTTATTACTGTCTTATTTTAATTACACCTGCTTTATTTTTATTTGAAAACAAACAAATATTAAATATATGCTATACAAGAATAGGTAAAGATTACTTAAATATCCTCCTAAGGAGGAGGATCCGAAGCTCCTCCAGATCTATTGACAGCGTCTGCTGACTGCAAGCAATGGAAATAGAATACCTATCTTAATCATAGAAAGACCAAACATTACAAGATTAGGTATGAAATAATAAGGAAGTTGGAGAGCACAGATTAAGCGATGAAATCGAAATGGTTAGATTGACGCCGTCGAAGCAGGTCAAAAGAATACAAGAACAAATAATACCCAGAAAAGAACACACAAGATGTGATTGGATAAGGTAAAAAGAGGATGTCACAAAGACAACTAAAGAGGTGAAAAGTTTTTGAGATTGGATGATGGAAAAAACTGGTGAAGATGAAAGGATATAATCAATCATATCCTCAAGAAAAGAATATCCCCAATCAATTTTACACTTTTAGGTTCATGTCATTAGATAAGTAAAATATGAGAATGAAATTTTTCACACATCTAAATAGATGGTCTTTCTCCAAAAATATTAATTAATCAAGACTAATTTTCAGAAAAATATCTCTAGATCTGTGGGTAGTTTTTGAATCGTTCATCAAGAATGATATACTCTTTTAATTACGGCTGATCCCAAAATGTGAGGAAATCGATTTTAGACACCAGCAAATAATTTCAAGTGAAGTCAGCGGAAATCAATCAAACAATTTATTTGAAATACCTCCCAACCAAATTTCGCTTATCACAAACTATACTCATCCGAGTATTTAATGAGCTTACTTGTTTTATTGTCTTTACCTTAATCGTAAGGGTTTTCAATTTCATCCCTTTACCATGGATCAGTAAATTTAAGTTAATCTACGAAATATCTCGGCCCGACCATGAACAGGCGCATAATAATGATAATGATGACAATTATCCTTATCTGAGAAAATTAAATAGCTTGTTTTGAACTGGATGAACTTCACAAACTTTCTTATTTCTGTGAGTCTGTTGTTTTCGTCTGCAAAGCGAAATCCGTATGGAGTCACTGTCGGCATAGGTTGTGTTTTGGAGGGAATTATTTCAAGCAAATTTACTTTTACAAAGTTCATCGTTAATCTTACAAACCAGTACAAACGCTTAATTAAGGCTTTTATTGTACATAAAAGTTCCACAGTTTTTACGAAGCTATGAATTCAATTTCATTATCTGTGGATTGGATGATGCTTCTGTCAAACCATCTCAGATACTTTCACGTTTTATGAATACTTCACATTCCTCTCGAAACGATAATTCCTTTGAAAAATTAAAGTAAATGTTTATTCAGAATTTAGTGCTTAAGTGTTTTTCACTATGGATGATAGAGTTTTAACTGAAGTTCCCAGCAGTCTGAAACAACTTGCTAGGCTGGTTGTTCGAGGTTTTTATAATATAGAAGATGCCTTAATTGTGGATATGTTAGTTAGAAACCCATGCAAGTATTACATAAAATTCATACTCTAGTAAATGTCTTACAGCTTAGTAACCATTTAATTATTACAACAGGTATGAAAGAAGATGATATATGCGACCTATTGAAGTTTGAAAGAAAAATGTTGCGTGCAAGAATAGCTACTCTAAAAAGCGACAAATTTATCCAAGTTAGATTGAAAATGGAAACTGGGGTTGATGGTAAAGCGCAGAAAGTCAATTATTATTTCATAAATTATAAGGTAACTTGTTTTGTTAGTCTAAATATCAATATCAACAGTTCTTTTAATAAGAATTTTTATGTAATTTGTTTATCATTTACAGACATTCGTGAATGTCGTGAAGTATAAGTTGGATCTTATGAGGAAACGGATGGAAACAGAGGAGAGAGATGCTACCAGCCGTGCCAGCTTCAAATGCCCTTCATGTTGTAAAACATTTACCGACTTGGAAGTAAGTGGGCATTTACAGCCACATTACCTCACTAAATGCTAGCAACTATATTCAAATAATGGTCTTACAATATATTTTACTCTTTAAAGGCTGATCAACTCTTTGACTTCACCACCGAAGAATTCCGGTGTACATTTTGCAAAGAAGTGGTGGAAGAAGACCAGTCAGCTCTACCGAAAAAAGATTCACGTCTTTTGTTGGCAAAATTCAACGAACAACTTGAACCTTTGTTTATCCTTCTACGTGAAGTAGAAGGTATTCGTCTTGCCCCTGAAGTTCTTGAGCCAGAGCCAACAGATTTAAGCTCTATTCGAAGGTTTGTCTATATCATTAATCGCCATCTTATATTTTACAATGTTACATCCATCGTTAATTGTTATTAAGCACTTTAAAGATTTATTTTGGACCGTTTAGAGTTCTGATGTCTTGCAACCACATCTTCAACAGCAAAGGCTATATTTTCTAACAAGTAAATCTATAAAGTGCATTTCTAAGTTAATATTAAGCTATTATGCTTATACTGAAGAAAATTGAAAAATTAATCAATATCTCTGTAGAGATGCGATGGAGATTTCAAACTTCAGTAGTCTTTCATCTGTCTGAATAAGAAGTAAAAGTCAGTATTAAATTGTCAGTTGTATGAGAATTTATTTTGGTTTTGAAAATTCCTTCCAAAGTATGTGCTGCATGATTTACTCTATGCTTCATATTTTCTATCATCATCATCATCATTGTACTTCTGTCCACGGACAGGTCTCAACAGAACTTGCTCTTCCAGGCATCTCTATCCTGTGCCTCCCTTTTATATTCTTTTCCTTTCTTAAATCGGTCAGCATTCCGAATTTTCTTCTTCCTCGTCTCCCATTGATATTTCCTTCAAAAATCTTCTTCTGTAGGCATTCTGCTCTTAGTATTTGGCCTGTCCATCTTGCTTTCCTTTTCCTTATGTTTTTCAAAACTACTTGTTCTTCTCCAACCCTCCTCAGTACTTCTTCATTTTTGATCTTGTCTGTCCGACTTATTCTCTTCATCCTTCGCCACAGCCACATTTCAAAGCTCTCCAAGTATTTTTCATCTTTCTTTCTCAATGTCCATGTTTTGGATCCATATAACACAATACCCCAGATGAAGCACTTTGCAAATCTTTTCCTTAACTCCATCTTGATGTTCTTTGCTGTCAAAAGTTCTTTTATCTTTTGGAACATTGCCTTTCCCTGAGCTATTCTACTTATTATTTCCTATGTACAACTGCCATTAGGTTGTGATTGTGATTGTAAATTCAATTGTAAAATGAATTGTGGTTGTGGTAATGTACAAAGCGATGATATAAAAGGCATTCAGAAATTTCTGATTCAATGAAATGTTATCCAACTCTAATATTTTGTCTCATACTATATTTAGTTTTATTTATCAGCATATTATCCAATTTTCATTGCAGTTTGGATAAGGGTCGTTCGTTATTGCGTCCACCTGGAGATCCCTCTGGTCCATGGTCTGGTGATGCAACTAGAGGAGGGGGATTCCAGGTATTCTATCTCTTTATCTTATAATTTGGAATCATATCTATTCCAAAATTAGTACTTTGATTTTGTTAAAATATTGATCATTTAAGAACCAAATATAGCTCTTCTATTTCCTTGCAATTTTTCTCTCTAAATTTCAAATGGTTTTTGGAATCTAACAGGAAAGATAATTTTGCCTTTTTATTCTGGTTAATTTGATAATTTTTAAGCTCTAAAACTTAAAATCACAATTCCAAACTATAACCTAGATAGAAAGGCTTCTATTGTTCCTAATTATCAGCTATTATTCCTGAATAACTTGAACTCTTTTCATAGCTCTGATAAAAGTGATAGGTATAGGCAAAACCATAGGTGAAGAACTTGCTTTAGGGTCACATGTTGTCTTTGTAGGTATTCACTGTGGTGTTTTAACAATACCTGAAACAAATGCATTCATTTCAATAATTTTGTTTCTCACTTTCATGACGTGATACATTTTGAAATGAAAATAAAGTGGAATATATTCTTTGTTAGATAACTTGGCAAATTTGTTTCCTATATCATAAAATTTTTATGTTAAACTGTATATGAAAAATAAACCCATCTTTGTAATTTCCACAAGGATGGTTTTATTTGTCAAATATGGCACCTTTCCTCAAAGTGGAGCTTGAGCACTTCAGATTTAAATCTTATGATATAGACTATTTGCCACTGAAGTGCTGCCTGGTGATTTTATATTTTGCCTATCAAGTCTTATCCTGCAATACAGTACATAGATTTAGTCTTGCAATGAAAAAATGTCTCATTGTTGGGCTCCAAAACAGGTTGTTTATGCATCCTCTGTATGCTAAAGGTTAGGAAGACAGAGAATACTGTATGTGGAATGGTAGGCCAACGAAAAAAGGGAATACTAAGTCATTAGTTGTTGATTGGTATAGAGGGAAGAATAAGTTAATCATGTAGTAATCATGTATCAGGGTAGCTAAATATAACTGATATTAGGATTGCATCAGTATCTTCTTGCCCTGAGTAGGATAAAAATTGAAGTATCAGTAAAAAATGTATGATTTACAATGCTAAGAAATCATTTAATAACAGTAGAATATTAAATGCATCAAATAAATCTAGGGAGGCTTGGAATATCCTAAATGAAACTCAAGATAAACAGAAACATAAACTTACTTTCCCATTTTCGAGTGTCATTAATAATGATGGAACTCTGAACCCTTTTGATATAGCCAATGCTATGAATTGCTCTTTCTTACAATCAATATCCTATTCACAGGTAACTGATCCAAAATAGCCAATTATCCTCCAATAATTAATTATTACAAAATCTTATTTTTACATCCTTGCAATCCCAATGAACTAACTGTATTTCCTGTTTCTCATCAATAAATCCCTTCTTCCTTCCCTGCTGTACTAAAAATTTCCAAAGTTATACCTGTATATAAGAACAAAGGTGATATGAACCAAATTGATAATTATAGGCCTATTTCTTTACTTGCTCAGTTCTCAAAAATCTTTGAGACAATATTTTTTTGACTTAATAGGCTTTTTAGAGCAGAACAAACTGCTGTCAGACTTTCAGTTTGGTTTTAGGAAGAATAAATCAATTAAATCAGCTATATTGTCGACCATTAAATTCTTGTGCGAAGAAATGGAAAAGAAGAACAATCTTGTGGGCTTCTGCTTTGATCATACTAAGGGCTTTGACTCTGTTGATCACAAATTGCTTCTTAGCAAATGCTGTGCCCTTGGTGTAAGAGGTGTAGCATATTCCTGCTTATCTTCCTTCCTACACAACTGCAAACAAAGAGTCCTATTGAGGACAAATGGCTTAAACTATCTCTCCGACTCTATAGATATTCCTCTTGGTGTGCCACAAGGTTCTATTCTCGGTCCAGTACTATTTTTTATTTTTATCAGTGATTTAGCTGATTTTCTAAAACCCTTCCAGACAAGCAGAACCATCATGTTCTGATGTCTTGTAAGCTGATGATGTCAGCTTACAAGCTAGCCTAAAGGAGGACCCTACTAATAATGATTTTACGTCCTCGATCCAGAATAAGGGTGATTAGTGTAAAATATACCATCTTAATTCAAATAATAATAAAACACAAGTAATGATATTCTTTCCTAAGAAAAATATTTTATATGAGTCGCTTTCAGTTGAAGTTGCTAACAAATTTTTAAATGAACTAAAGTTCCTTGGTTTGTATTGTATTGATCCATTCCAAAACTGGAATCTTCATAACCATTTATATAACAAACTTCATTCTGTTTTATACTTAAATTTTTTATTAAAAATAGTGTTAGACTAAATGTTCTTTTAAACTATTATTATGGCCATTTTTATGCTCTCGAATCCATGATATTTTTATGATACAAAAGAAACTTGTTAGGACAATAGCAAATTTAATGCTACTGGCCATTCTCTTTTTAAGGAGTTAAGATTATTAACAGTACCTGGCATATATCTTTACACTATTTTTTTATATGTCAAATGCAATTTATCTAGCTTCACTAATAACTCTATGGTTCATGATCACTATATCCGTAGATCTCAGGATCTCTATAGGTTTAGAACAAATTATAAAGCTGTTAAGAATAGTCCTGATCTAATGGGCATTAAATTTTACAACAATTTACATGATAATATCAGAAACATTTGTAATTTGAATAGCTTTAAGAATAAACAACGTAATTTTCTAGTAGATAAATGTCTTTATAAATAAATTTAAATGTGATATATTCCATTTACTTATGTGTTTGTTTTGAACTTGTGTTTTGACGTTCCTTATATAATTGTAATGATCCTTGGGCAAATAAAGCATTATTATTATGAAAAAAAACAATACTTTCTCTATAATAAGCATATGGAGAAGGTAAAAAATATGGATGCTTGAGTATAATAATGCATTCTGATTGTGTATTAGGGAAATCTCTTGCAGCACTTGATTACCAAGGTATTGTAGGGGTTTGAGTGATGACCTTGCTACACTAATGTCCTGGGTTGGAATCCTACCTTCTACTTGCAAGTTTGTGTTGTTATTGTCCTAATTGTAATTAGCTATCTATGGCTGCTGATGGGATGTTGGTAGATAATCAATGCATAAAACCTTCAAAATTTTGGTGAGATTTAATTTTTTTCAAATTAAAATCTTAAAAAAAATTGTTCCAAGTACATTTCATTATTGAAATTTGTGAATGATTGAAAAATGCTATTTGTATAGTGTTCTGGCTGTGGTAAGTGGCTGACCATGGTATTGAAGAAGTAAACATTTCTTCCCTGTCCTTAGTAATGGATTGTGATTTATTGCTGTGTCTAATTCATAAATTATAGTCAGTCATTTATGCAAATTTTACTATTATTGAATCTTTTATGGGAAACTGAGTGATACATTGTTAAGTCTTATCAAGATAATGCAATCCATTGTTTTTAGGTGGAAGAGGCAAGAGTGGATGTTACAATTGGTGATGATACAAGTGGGGACCTTGCTGCAGCTGCTCGTAAAGAGAGGCCAATTTGGATGGTTGAAAGTACAATCACTTCTGATACTAATGAGGTATGGCATTACTGTTTGCTATTATTTTGGTTTTATTAATATTCATGCTGATGATACTTCAAATTTTGTGTCATCCTTGTGACTTAGCTCCTTTTGTTTTTCATAAAAATATGAGGTTAAATTAAATCCGTATATTTCTACCTCTTATAACTTTTCATTCCTCCAGTATAAAAATTCATTTGTAACTTCCTCTTAAGATTATTCAAGTGCAAAATGAGCCCACAAATTTAAGGACAACTTTTCAAAGATAACTTTTGGCTTTATTCACAAGTATTTGTGAATTGCCACTAGAAAATGGACTAAAAGACATTAAGCTGCATATTCTGATGTATCCAATTTTTGTTGATTGGACTCTTTGCAGTTTTGTTCTTATATCATTGTTCAGTTCATATATCTTTTCAAATCCTGAGGTAACTTCTATATAAGAGCTATTTCTCCTTGAAAATGAGACTTTCCTTGCAATCCATGAAAACAAAAATGCTGAAAAATTGATTTCTTAACACAGTATGCCATACTGAGTATGGCAACCATGACATCTGCCATGGTATAGGAGATAAATGTGAATATTTCAACTGATTGCTTGCTTTTGTTATAGGTGAAGTTATTTGTTCATCTCACCAAAAGAAAGGCATTTTTAATGATTTAGAAACAGGGAAAAGTAGCATTTAAGACTGGAAAAGTGGGCATATTCTTTAGAAGATATGGTGCTCTAAATCTTCTTAAATACATTCCATTAATGGAATATAACTTGCAGTTTTAATATCTTTATTTCCCATTTCATGAGAAGTAGTTATGTTGAAATAATAATTACTTCAAATCACTGTCGAGTTATTTTGTTGCTTACAATACCATTCTTAAGAGATTTTATAATGAAATTAGTACCGTATATGCCTGCGTATAAGTTGACCCCTCAAATTTCGAGGGGTATCCATAAATGTATGATGGCTTAAGGAATAGTAGTAGTAGTATTGTTAAAAGTGCTTCGACAGCTTAGGTCATTTTGCACATTGGCTCCCACCGGGATTCGAACCCGGGACCGCTTTCACCAAAGGCAAACGCGCTGTCCACATGACTATCCGGAAGCCCGGCTTAAGGAATATTTGCCGCATAAGATTAAGACGCTAGAATTGTTTCTTTCATCTGCCTTGTCAACTTCTCAGCTCTGCTTAACTATAACAAAAGTTTCTTTGGTTGGTATCACTCAGGCTTTACGAATAAAAATGCGTTACGAAACAGAAACACAATGGTATTAAAAATTTATTATAGAAATAATGAATAACATTGAAATATATGTATGAAATTATTTTGAAATAAAAATTGGAAGAAATTAATATAATTTCCGAAGTATAAATGTGCTTCAAATTTATTTTAAAGATATGAAGATGGTTTATTAATTTAATTCTTTCATTATGAAAACATGTCATAATGTAACATACTTTTGGCCACAATTGAATTTCATGATGAAATTTATTTTATATTATATCTACATTAATATTTAATTATATCTATGTTAATTAGACTTGCCAAAAATTAGTTTCAGTAAGAAATAATTGCGGTGAGTTGCGAGAGTTTGTGTGCAAGTGTAAAGCAGGCAGTATCATCTATTTACCCCTCGGTGGTAAAGGGTTAAATTTTATGCTCAGGGTATAAGTCGACCCCTGATTTTGAGAGATATTTTTAGGCTTGAAAGGTCAGCATATATGCCGACATATACGGTAGCTAAAATCTGCCGCCTGTTTTAATGCCCCAATACAGATCTTTGTTAATGTTGAAAGCAGCTCTGAGCATTTACAGCATGAATATAGTGAGAAATGTGACAGTTGTGATGATTATTGGTTTTCCTTAGTTAAATGGCCCTGCAGCTGGTGGATTAATGTCACAGCCGGGAGACCTTCAAAGCGCAGCAGAACTGAAGAGTGGGAACAAAAATGCAGAAGACATTATGTCGGTGTTGCTGGCTCATGAAAAGAGACCTGGTGCCACTGGAAGTTCAGTGGCTACAGCTGCCGCAACTGCAACCCTAGGCACCAGAGGGGCTGTAGCCAGTCTCACTGGATTAGCGGAAAGTGGCAGCGAATCCAGTGATGATGAAGCATCTGGAAATGCAAGGAATATGAACACCAGTGTTCCAGACATTGATCATGGTAATTATGTTTTCTCTGAGGTATTTTATCATTACATATTTATTAGTGAGTTTCTTTCGAATATGAGATTAATGTGGCAATAAGTGCTTAATGTAGGCAAATGTTTCACAGTTAGTTTCTTTGAAAGAAAATCTATTGTAGATGAATTATCTTACAGACTTCTAGGGAGAAACTTAATTACCGTAGACTCTGAAATATCTTGGAGTAATCCTCATAAATGGGATATCTTTATCCAAAATATATGTGAATGGGCACTCAAGAAACTGCTCCATCATAAAAATTATCTATAGGAGTGATGAAAAGTCCATAAGTGTTGCTACTTACCTATTTAAAGTACTATCTAAGGCTATCTATCGAAGACTGTCTCAAGTATACATTTGAGATTGGTAGAAGTGTAGTTTCGACCCATAATCCTTAGATAAGAACAGGTTACAGGTTGACTTGTCTCACAGGACAGCGTGTTGAGCCAATTCATCCTGTTATGAATTTTTTAACCTGTTTGGTTGGCAGCATGATTAGTTTATATGCAGGATTAAATAGTGAAGGCACCCACCTATCTCATATCGTGAATTATGATATGGGGTATGTAAGACTTATATTACCTATCTGTTCATTACTGAAGTTGCTCTCTCTGATCATTGTGTCACTTTATTAGTTTCTTAGTCATGATTTAGTCAGGGTAGACAACAATTTTATGTTCTCTCATAATTTATAAAACATAACGATGGGTGGAGTAAATGTCTCTGGCACCTCTTCTAATAAGCGAAAGTATTACTCTCAATATAGTTAATTATCATTATAACGTTCTAAAAAATTTCTTTTGCATTCTCTTCCCTTTTCCATTATTTTCAACAAATATTGTGGCTGCAACCTAACAGATGTGTTGCGATGCCTGCCCCTCTCAACTCTTAAATAATTATTATAAATGCCTGTCAATTGATGTAAAATCAAAGTATTTAATTTTTGAAACTTAACAATATAAAACGTTTTATGCATAAAAATGAATTAATTCATGTAAATGACTTATTAAGATTTAATAGGCATTATTATGAACCAATTATACATAAATAATTTCCTCTGTTAGTATAGGTTGTGATATCTACTCTATGACAAAAATGTCTGCCTTTCCAAAATATTTCACTCTATCTATTATATACAGATGCTTCTCCGGATTCATTTATATATATAGCTATATAGGTATATAGATAGGATACTAATTCACCGGCTAAACCATAAGTTTCATTGACTTTAAATTTTTACGATGTATTGGCCAGAACGTGTAACCGTCAGAAAAATTGCGATTTTATACCTCAGTGCCCTAAGTCCCAATTTTTCCCCTTTAAATGTATTGCTTTGATTTTTGGGAATTTTTTTCAAATACTTCCCGGATAGGTAGAGAAACATAACTCAAGGAAGTTCTATATAGGGTCATGATCTATCGAAAACATAAATGACTTTCATGGAAAAAATCCTTGGTTCGATGCTAGGACGATGCAAAAATCTGTCCTTTAAAATACATTGAGGTAGTTTTTCATTATTTTTTTTTATACACTTATCGAATGGATAGGAAGTTCATGCTTGGCTAGAAGATGTATGTTAAAAATTGGTTTAAGAAAAAAATTTAGATAAGACCGTACTGTTTGTGGGTTCAAAGCCAGAACACATTACAATTTCTCACATAAGGAATATATGTGAAAAGTAGGACGTTGTTTAAGGCAGTTGTAGCAAATATTTATGCTTGAATTTTCACACATAGTTAGAGATGGTGATCTTCTATTGTGTTGCATTGGATGTATTGCCAGAAAGACCCGGGTTCGATGCCGGGCGGTAAATATATATATCCCATATAAAACACATAGGGGTAGTTTTTCTTAATTTTTTTAATGCACTTATCAAAATGATAGGAAGTTCTTGCTTTGCGAGAAGATGTATATTAAGACTCCTTTTAAGAAAAACAATTAGATAAGACCATGCTGTTCCTGGGTTCGATGCCAGAGCACATTCATATTTTTCACATAAGGAATATAAGGGAAAAGTAGGACGGATGATGATGCCGGACAGATAAATTGCTGCGAATTTTAAGAATATTTTAAATCCTTATATTTCTTTTGAGGACCCTCTCAATATGATACTGACTTGAAATTTGTGTTATCAATATGCTTGCAGTATGCAAGCAACATTTTACTCGTAGTGTATACAGACACTTACAGAAAGTACACTCATGAATCACTGAGCAAGTTTACTAAGTGTCAGAAATGTTATCGGATATGTTTTCTACCACAAAAGAAGATTTACCAGCCGTGGTGACCAAGTGGTTAGCGTGCTCGCATGGTATTGCTCTAACCCCATGGTCCTGGGTTCGAATCCCGGCTAGTCGGATATTTCCGATTAGGGAATGGTCTTGTGTGATTGTTGTTGTTAATACCCTACCACTGTAAAAATCCAGAAAATGGATGTTTGTGAGGCATATGAAATAAATTTTTAAAAAATTAATTTTTTCTGTCAGTGAGTCGCTGGCCATCCTCGAATATGAAGTTCTACTGAAAGCATGAAGAAAATTAGAGTTATATGATTTAAAACTTTCATATTTAATTGCAGCATGCAGCAATAAGTAAAGTAAAGACATTTAGAAATGACTGTCATCCTTTTACTCAAGAGAAGAAACTTTCGTTGCCTTTCTCAACTACCGATGAGCCCTTTCCTTCTGGTGTAACCTATGCCCCCGGCATTGAGCCCCTACAATAGTGGTCAGACCGATCAATTTTGACACTCATCAACTCGTTCTAACCAGTAGGATAAACTGAATACATACTCATTTGCAATGAAGTGTCCCTTTCACTGAAACAAACTCATCCATCATACGCCGTTCATTATTCTCATTAACTGATGTGATCTCGAGTAAGTAGGAGTGTATAGGAGTCTACAGATAAGTCGTTATTTGTAAATTAGAATAGGTCCAACATAAATCTGTACCTTTTGTTAAGAATCTTTAAGACAAAGCAAGGAGCATTGCCAAGATGCTTCTCAGTATAGGATGAGAATTGTTAAAGGAAAGATTATTCAATTTTATGTTTAACTAATAAATTCAGAAATAATGTATTTTTGTAATATCTACTGATTCAGAAAACTTATTAGATATTATGTGGCCACCCTGATACCCTGGTCTGTCAAAATGAGAGAAAAATTGAATGCTAGGATGAGTTGCTTAAAAGATTCTTCACCTATTATACAGGCAATACATATGTGGTTGTAATAGAATAGAGAAATTATCTTATGGTTCATACTATCCTCACCAAAAAGTAGCTTAAATGGTATATGTATCAATGTAGATATAAAAAATAGCTGTACACAAAAGTATATGTACTCATGTTACATAGTAGTAGAACTTTGGTATGTCAGGAGAAGCCTACTAGCGAAGTAATTGCAGTTAGAATGGATTATGTGAGAAACTTGTGTTAAAAATCATGTCCAGAGTCTAACAATAAGACATCTTTGCTAAGCTTGAGGGATTACTGTCCATCACGGTTTATTTTGATTGGTTAATTATTTGTTGTAAAAATACACCTCATTAAATCATGCAATAAATTAAATTGATTTTCATAATTTTAAAAATGAAGATCATAACCTAGCTTACTTTTCAATTACTGAATTTTTAATTACCATGCATGGCATTAAAATACTTTTGGATTTATCAGATGTGAACATGGCTTATTATCAAGTAATTTTGACCAAATTTAAATTTATTTTTATAAAATTGTTGTAAATATATTTTATTCACCTCTTGTATGCTTGTAAACCTTAAGCATACAATTTATTGCCCATGTACCTTTTTATTACTGTAAAATTCTTGACTTTAGTGTCAATTTTGGAAACAGTTTTATTAGTACGTATGCGTGGCATAATTGTATTAATTACTGTAAGTATAGATTTTCTTTCATAAACAGCTAAGCATCAATGTAGCTGGCAAATTGATAGTTTATTTCATTACACACATCCAGAAAATGTTTATCTTTCTTACAAACTTCTTAAAAACACATTACTACCTTACTGATATAAAAATTAAATTTCTCAATCTCCTTCTTTTGTCACATCAGTGGAGGCAATGGATAGTGAAGATGGTGCAGAAGATGGTGACGATGATGATGACTTGGTTCCTATGGTGATGATAGGCAACAAAAGTGTGCCACTTACGGATATTGATGATACTCTGATAGCGCAGATGTCTCCAGCAGAGAAAGAAGCATACATTCAAATTTACCAAGAGCATTATTCCCACATCTATGACTGAGGATTGTGTTAGAGTAACTGTGATGGATAAGAGTAGATCAAAATGTATGCTCTCTATCTGTGAGATAACATTGGGAAACTTTTTGTGCGTTACAGCAGTGTCGGTATGCCCAAATTATTTGCATTGAACTTGTATATGATGAATTTGTGCCAAGGTCTATCTGCTAATAGTATTGGGGGTGTCTCTTGTCAGTGTTATTTCAAAAGTTGCCTTTGATGCTGACTTGAGGCATTTTAGTTTTATTTTTCAACAGCAATGAGTACCTCATCCTGATTTTTTGAAGTTATGATGCGAGCATCTCAATACAAATGAATGGTGAGTTGCATTATTGATGTTTAATATTTTATTAAGGTAGATCCAACAAATGCACATTTTGCTGTAAAAAGAATTTCTATTTTTACCTATATGTACTTTATAGGCTTTTCAAGATTTTCTGATTAAATTTGTAAATTTTAGATGGCTTGTGGTTTTTCATTCCAAAAGGGCTTCCATTCCAGAGATCTTTATCATGGAGAATTCATTCATGTCTTCCTGTTGTACCATTATTTACATTTAAATAAGCAAAATTTGAATTTAAAACTAAAACCACATTATTCATCATATTATGTATTCAAAAGTCTTTGTTTTAACATTGATGCATAAACATGAGTATTCCTAACATTTTTTTATGATAAGAGTTTTGGTTTGCCTTAAGTTAAGAAAGATGTAAAGCTTTTCCAGTGCATTGGCAATAAGAAATATTCTCAGGTTGGTTCAGCTCTTCATTGTTGGTCACTGTTGCTCATACACAGAGCATCTTCAAGACTTAGAAGATGGCTGCCAAAAGTCCTCCTATTTCAAGAACATGTTGCTTTGTCATGAATAAGAAAGTACATTATAAGTCCATTACAATGACTATGGGAGGTAACAAGGCGAGAGGATCCAGAGGCGAGGATTTCATGTATTTGAATGCGGAAGATATTCATATCCCTTTAATAGTTTGTTATTCTTATCCATTTTACATACCAACCCAACCCATCCCAACCCAACCCAGCCCAACCCAACCCATCCCAACCCAACCCAACCCATCCCAACCCATCCCAACCCATCCCAACCCATCCCATCCCAACCCAACCCAACCCTCCTGGCAATGCAGCATTGCCATAACTCACCAGGTAATTTCTATAGAAAACATAAAAAACCTTAATTTTCATCATAGAACGTAGATCAAAAGATGCATATACTTGTCTTAAGACGAAGGATACAACGGATATATCTAATTGTTATATATTGCAATTGTTTGTAACTTTTCAAATCGTACTGCATGCCTTTCTTTATCTCTCGTTTGATAAATGCTGATAAGTCGAGGTCCCTTATCAGCTCCGAGCTCGAGTCGTGGGGAAAAAAAGTGACAAAGCTGAAAAAGGGGTGCCTAGGGATGGACCTTAAAAAAACCCTACATAACTACCATTAACCAATTTTAGCTTTTAAAAATTAATATTTATTTACATTTAGTAAGAATGGTACTCTCGAGAGAAAGGACCCAACAAACAAAGACCTGGCTTTTCAGGGCAATCTAGGCAATATGTGGACACATCCTTTCTTTTTCCTTTTCTTATACATATCCTACAATGTTTTCTTTGTAAACACCTCATTTCTGCCAATATCAGCAAGTGAATTCTCTTCTCTGATATTGGAGGTGGGACTTTTTCAAGGGACAGCCTGTGTAGTAATACCAAGGAAGTACTCCTCCTCCTTTCATGGTAATACCAGAATTACTTTCTCTCTAAAATCATGCAGAGGCGTTTTTATCCACTGAACTTGTCCAAGAGACAATGAGCATTATTTAATATAATTTGAAATAAATGAATTCCTAGTGTGGTAATTTGGCAAGCCAAGCGCCTTTGATTCCTCTGTACCCTCCACACTTCAGTCACCAACTTTTTGGCAATATGCGTCCATTTTGCAGCTGCGCTGGCATTTCTTGGAAATGCCAACCTAATGCTACCTTTGCTGACAATTCACAAACATTTCTCTTTCAGATAATCTTTCCGTCCCAACCTTATCCGCTTGCTTAATGAATGTTATTATGTTTTTGTGTTTTATCTTCTTTATTCTATATTTTTTTATATATTTTCTTCTTTTGTCTTTATTAAGTGTTTTAGACTTATTAGTTTTACCAAGTATTTGCTTGTATTTTTATTTATTGTCTCATTCCAAATATTTGACGAGCTTTTATTAAGCGAAATCCTGTCCATGCTAAATACTTGTTTTTCTATAATATTAAGCTCGGTTCACACGGTGTATGTTTTCTAGCTTGATTCTTTGCGTGGAGCCCTGCATGCTCGCTAGCACGAAAATTTGGTGTCTGCCTCCTGCTGGGCATGCTCCCTTGCTGGATTTTGAGGACTAGTACAAGTGCTATTTTTCCTGCATGTTTCGCTGATGGTTGGTTGCTATGCGTTGCTAGCTGAACTATTTATTGCTAGCGAGCATGCAGAGATCCACGCAAAGAATCAAGCTAGAAATCATACACCGTGTGAACCGAGCTTTATTTTCATGTATGTAATTTTTATTTTTTACTACTGATACATTTCCTGTTGTTACATTTGAAAATCATCTCGCAATTACTTTCAATTTGTGAGATACTGATTTTTATGTAAATATTTCATCACTTGTTCATTTTTTTCTGTGTACCTCTATCAATTCTTCATCTTGTCTTTTATAACTCTTTTACCTACTTTCGTCATCAAATTTATCTATCTATCTGTAGGCTTTGCAGGTTTTTCACACTCCCCTTCTAAGGGGTGTTTTCCATCAGTGGAAAATTTTCCTAAGCTCTTAGCTTAGGTTTTTTAATCCGCATAGTAGTTTTCTTCTTTGTACTTTTGCAAGCTATCTATTTCCATTCGTTTCTCATACGACGAAGGGTCAGATGTAAGAAGAGACTTCCTGGTCTCAATCTCACCTTAATTAAGTCCTTTTATTATTATTATTAAATCCTTTTTGGGACGATAAACTTTCTTCATGTTATTCCTAAACATAGTCAAAAGAGGGCGGATTTTGTTTAGGAGATCTTCAGATACCAGTTCTCCTTCTATGGGATTGCTGGCAAAATGGAATGCTTTTAAAATCAAGAAAAATCTGTCACAAGATAAATTTTTAGGAAAGACAGAAATTTCATAAAGGTTGTCCCTCCTCCAATAACTTTGAAACTGAAAAAGGTATCGATGAAATTGGAGATTTTCCTTTCTTCCATATGATTGGTTTTTAGGAGCAATCAGAGAGCAACTGGTCTGAAAGTTCAGCAATTACATCTTCCTCATCCCACAAATATTCTTAGTATTCTTCTTCCTCTATAGGAGCAAAATCGGATTCGTCTTCAGAGGATTGTTTATTTCATTACCTTTTTCCTTCTGTCTAGAACCCTTTCTCTTATTTTTCTTTTTCTCGATTTTTGCATCGAAGAAGATGGTTTGCCAGTCATACCTAAAATTGAAACAAATTAATTAAAGAGCGTATTAATTGGTAAATTATTATGATTGTATTATATATATTATGGTAAAATACAAAACAGAATAACTAATGCACAAAGATATAATATAATGAAATGTGGTTTATATCGTTAAATAATGATAAATAACATAGTAACAATTAATGAATTGATGTAAGTAACAATTTTCTATAAATGAAATTACAATTTCGCAAAATCAACCTTTCTACGGAACTATTCTCCATATAAAATTTAGCCAAACGATCAGCGTGAAATAAAACCTGAATATAATTAGGAAGTAATTCCTTTTGGAGCGAAATGACGTTATAAACTTACGAAAAAAATTTACGGAACACCCAGAAACCAAAGTTGAGGTTACAGAAATAGGGTTTGGTGAGAACCAACGATTCTCTCAGAGGTGTTACGGGCAGGTAGTTGTTCTCCTTGCCTCTTTTGTGTAGTCGTCTACTTTTGGAGAGGGAAAACATGTCCCGTTCGCAAGAATTAGCATACTTTTTAGCTGGTAATGCGATGGCTTTTTAAGATTACTTTAATCCAGTCACATTTGCTAAAGGATAAGTTTTACTCTGCCATAATTTATGTTAATAATTTGAAGAAGGAAAAGAAGCTGCCCCCTTACAAATTCGGCATTTCTCTTTTAATGATTGCTATATTTTTATTTCTCATTGTGAATTTAAATTCCTCCTCAGTCCTCAGATTTTTAGCCATAATCTGGGGACATGTTATCAAGATTGGAGATTTCATACTTAATCATGGGTAGGTATGAGTGAAACCGAAGACTGCCTTACATCCTGTGTAAATCCTGAAATGCTTTTTAGAAAATACAATCGATATCGTTAATGTTCGGTGTGTTTCGCCGTATGGGAAAAATTTGAAAATAGTACTAAAAAAAGATGCATTCCATTAAATCGACTAAAGAAACCAATTGAATACTATATAACGCAAGACGGAAAGGATTAGAAATTTTCAGAGGCTCTCGTACGCAATCAAAAAACTCGTTGACGGTCGTGAGCACATTCTGTAAACAGCGGCCCATTCTACGAGAGTCAAATATTAGTAATTTTTCTTATTTAGAGAAAAAATGCACTTGACCAGTATTTTAGAATACCTAAGTACTAGGGTGGTCCTTATTTTCGAAAGTTTGAAATTCTTTCGGGAGGCCCCCTAAAGTTGCTCCATTTGGTTAGAAAATAAATCGTATGAATACTATTTAAATCGAATAACGGAGAGACATGCCGCATTGAATTTAAAGTTTATAATTTTCAACATTTTTGGCCGTTTTTCGATCATCACAGTTGATGAGGGAGTCTTCCCATATTTCAACTGTTTTGATTTTTTTATCAATGCATCGCTAGACATTAACTGTGATTTTCGTAAAATATTAATTAGATCTGCGCAGTAGTTTCCGAGATTCAGCCCAAATAGAGAGCGCGCGCCGTACAAGTGGCGCCGTGCACTAGGCGCTTCCGCTCGAATCCCAGAATCTCGCCGCCTTGAATTTTGTTTAGTTTTTATAGCTCCAATCCATTTTTAGCATAGTTTTTCTGTATAGCGTAGGTTAAAGACCTAATTATGCGTAATACACTTTAAAATTTTGAAGTTAACAATAAATAAAAGGATGAAAATTATTTTATTCCGGTATAGATATTGAAAGCTAATTTTGGGTCTTCTTAGGTTTGGCAAATGAATTGAGGCCGTTTGATGATAAAAAATGCAATATATATGTTTATTAACGCATAATTCTAAAATTCTTGGGCCAACGTTGTTCTATTGCAGTCTGGGAATTTCCTTCTGTATTCACGCACGACTAGTAGCACAAATATTTTTCGTGTTTCATTTTTCGTTGAACCCCTCCATCAACTTAACCCCTCTTTCTGCACAGTCGTTGACGACTTTCAATTCTTTCACTATATCAAGTCCTTGTTTGTATCTTTCGTCATCTAGCCACAGTTGTCGATCCTTGGACAAAAATGACATAGAAATATTAAATCTTTTAAAAATGACTTAGATTTGCAACAAATGAATTGGGTGTACTGAAGGTCTTTTTGTGGGATAATCTGAAAAATCCCTGAAGCATGTTTCCAGAGCTTTTACCATTAGTAGTTTTGCATTCGCCGATATCTTCTCATCGAGGAATGCTAAGGCCGCATTTTCTGGCGCAAGGTACCGCAAATGATTGCAGAATTTGTTCATTGTGGCCACGGAAACAACATTGCTTTTTCTATTGCATTCATTTAACTTTTGTAAAAATATCATATCTCTTCTAGGAGCCTTCCTGGCATTTGGCGCGGTAATCAAGCCCTCCACGTGAAGGCTCGCCACAAATATGCAGACATCGCGTATTACACCAACTTCTTCAGTAGATAAGACAAACTCTTGACGAAAAAGAAATATTTTTATAGAATACAGTGCTTTTGACATCCACCTAGCATGGTGCAACAAGCCGGGAACGCGAAATGATATCCCTCGTGGAGGTACTCCTCCCATAAAAATAACTGTTAGCTCAAGGAGCTCTCGATAGTCTTCTCTGGGATGACTATCTTGAAGATGCTGAAGCGCAAAATCTAAAATTTTTCCCGGTGTTCTTAAGCACGCTCCGAGCACGGCAGTCTTGCATCCCAGGTTTTAAGTTCTCATAGTTTGTTTGAGACCATGCGCTCTGAAACCTTTTGAAGATAGGGACATTTAACCTAAGGACTTCCCAAATTTTTCGTCGAAAACACTCCGTAAAATTATCTCATAAATATGGTGCCTTCATGGTAAAAATAAAATGTCTTTTTCTGACTGCCGCTGGAAGTGTTTTCCATTAAAAGGTTGATTTTTCAATTACATCGCCGCAACTATCAGATATTGTCAGTGGAACCATCTCAACCATAAATTAACTAAGGAATACACTATGAAAATCGCTTCTGGTAATGTAGTGAATATAACGTATGTAATTAGCATTTTTCCGTTTGATTTTGATAGTTTAATTTCTAAAAAATAGAATATTCATCAAAAATTTTAATGCATAAAAGACTTCAATTCAAAACATCAAAGATAATACCATTCTTTTATATTAATAAGTTTCTTTCGATTAGATTACACAAATCACTGTTAAATCATTAAAAGATATTATTTAAATTCCAAATAAGCTTACCACTCACATCATTATCTTCCTTTGATCTCTTCCAGCGCTTCCGGCTTAATTCCTCTTGTTTTCTTCGAAGTAAAATTTTCTTCTCTCTTTGCCTCAAATTATCGTCCAGTCCAAGCATACATCCTGTTCGTCCTTTTTCTCGTTGATTTAGAAGAAACTGCTTATCTTCTTCGAGGGAGATCATTTCCAAAGTGTCTGCATGCGCATTGTCAAAAAGATCGTCAAATAATTCAAGGAACTTAGTTTCCTTTTTCTTTTGCGATTCATTCCATCTACTTGAAGATTTCTTCAATATTCTCCACTCCTGATAAAGTGACTCTAGCTTCTTAATACTGCGTTGAATTTTTCTTATAGGTATTCGCGCTTTCTCCCAGAAAACTTCCACTTCCTTTACTGCTAAATTGGCACTAGTACGTAAATTTAAGTTTACTCTTCGCATATTATAAATAAGCACTCTTAGCACTTGGCCATTCGATGGCAATTTAGAGCCAACAATTTGATTCTTGTAGTATCCGATCAGGTAAATTCGGTCATTAGTTCTGGTTTCCATTTTGGTAATCACTTCTGTGCTTCTAAGAGAATACTTACACCGAAAGACAGTATTTTAAGCTGCTCGCTCAGTGAAACCACAGCACAATCTGGTTCGCCCGTGGAGCCTGAGAAGCAAGGGTTTAGGTAATTTCAGGCAGCACTATGTACTCTTTTGTATTTTTCTGTTACACACAATGTATCAGAATTGATGTGCAAAGTAGAATTCTAGTTTTCAGTCTTTTACAATCACAGATGAATCAATCAATCAATCTCGGAATCTACAATGAAGAGCTGCTAAATCTGGCATCTTTCAGAGGGATACTCCTGGTAATATGCATTTCCCGCAAACAAAATTGATCATAAAAGCTTACACTGTCGAAAAGTAAATCTGTAATCCACGAAGTTTCGCTTTACTTATTGCTTTGTTATTTCGAATCCAGGTAAAAATGTCACAGGTAAAAATGCCATGGTAAAAATGCCACTGGTAATAATGCCACGGTAAAAATGCCACGGACAAAAATGCCACCCAATTCAACCTATCGGCTTTTAGCCAAAGTTATCTTTAAGTGCAGAGACTGTGACAACAATTAAATACGATTTAATTAAAGGAACCCCGCCACCCAACTCAACCCATCGGCTTTTAGCCAAAATTATCTTTATGTGCAGAGACTGTGACAACAATTATATACTATTTAATTAAAGGAACCCCGCCCACCCCACTCAACCCATCCGCTTTTAGCCAATGTTATCTTTAAGGGCCAAGTGGAAAACAATGTCGCTATGCGATCTAATAATTATGAAAATTCTGCTGTGACATTTTTACCGCCCACAGAATTCCAGTGTGGCATATTTACCGTGGTATTTTTACCTATCAAAAAGTATGGCATTTTTACCGTGGAATTTTTACCTGTGACATTTTTACCGCTTCCGTTATTTCCTTGTAACAGTTAAGATGAAATTCCAGGCGATATTGATGATCGCTTAGCATACATGTGATACGAAAAACAGGACATTGGGAGTTCCCATGGTTCTCAAGCAGTTAAGTTTGAAACTTGGAAGATGTATCTTGTGCTTTACTAGATGAGCATAAAGTAATACTCCCTAAAACAACATAAATTATTAATTTTTATCCAGTAGTGTAATACAAGACAAAATTAACGGCAGCAAAAGTTATAGACTCGAGCGGAGGCGCCCAGGTTATGGCGCCTTTTTTCTTCCTTTTTTATATAGCTAACTTCAAAATTTTAAAGTATATAACGCATAATTTGGTCTTTAACCTACGCTATGCAGAAAAACTATGCTAAAAATTGATTAGAGCTATAAAAACTAGACAAAATTCAAGGCGGCGAGATTCTTGGATTCGAGCTGAGGCGCCTAGTGCACGGCGCCACTTGTACGGCGCGCGCTCTCTATTTGGGCTGAATCTCGGAAACTGCTGCGCAGATCTAATTAATATTTTACGAAAATCACAGTTAATGTCTAACGATGCATTGATAAAAAATCAAAACAGTTGAAATTTGGGAAGACTCCCTCATCACCTGTGATGATCGAAAAAAGGCCACAAATGTTGAAAATTATAAACTTTAAGTGGAATGCGGCACGTCTTTCCCTTTATCCGATTAAAAATAATATTTTACTCGACGTATTTTCTAACCAAATGGAATAACTTTAGGGGGGTCTCGAAAGAATTTTAAAAAGATATAAGTAAGGACTAAGGTAACTAAAATAAGGTTAATGTATGCCCATTTTGAGTCCTGCAGCTTGTATAAGTTCCGAATTCATGAAATTATGCTTGAGGTATGAGAAGACTGCTTATGGCTTATTCGTGATTGTTGATCAAAGCCAAGAGCGGGGCAATCAGAAAAGTCGGAACGCTTGAAACATCTTGACAGAAGCCTGATTTTTCTAGGATAAAGAAAAAAACATGACTTGAACTAATATAAGGCTAACATAACTAACAGGTACTACTTTTTTAATTATTAGACTAATCTTTTTTATTCTAAAGTAGCGACAATTTTTCCCTTCCAAATTTATATTAAAATGCTACAAGTGGTATCCGGAGTTCAAGAATTAAATGGCGAATTTAATATTGAGTGAATTAAATTTCTAACCTAGCTGTTATTGTGGCTGGAAGCGCTTCCTCTTTCGCCTTGATATAAGGAATGCATTAATTGTTTACTCTTAAGCTTGAAGGTTTCATATCTCATTTTTATTCTCAGAGATAAGAGGGGTTATTGAGACGATTGATCAAAAAACTGTCTGGAAGTTATTATCCATACGGAGACGGTGACCAATATATTTATCGAATGCCCGTAGATCTTATACAACTATTTGTAAGAATATTTTGTGCATTAATTAAAAATCTTCCCAATAAGTATACAAACAGTTGAATTTCCGAGAATGATGTTATCTGTCTTCACTTTCCTGCGTATCTATTTTTGTATATTAATTACCTTCGTGCACTACTTAGTCAAGACCCTTCCACTATAAAAAGTGCAACGTTTGGATAAAAGGGCAAAGTCTGAAGCGTAGAAGCTGATTCATCTCATTGACTGTTATCTTCTCTAATCAACTTCCGTATTTATCAATACCTGCCAAAGTACAGATTGGGCGAATGACTCTAATATTTGGGATAAAAAGCTTAATAGAATTTCAGTTGAAAAATATGCACTTTGGATTGTGTGATATTTCTCGTTCTCAGATTCAGCAAAACCTCTTGAAACATATGATAAGTTATTTCCGGATGGTATCTATAAATAGTATTTTTGAAATAACATTGCGACTTTTAAATATTTAAAGCATTGCAGAAGCATAAATTGTTCATTGTGATAGTTTTACGAGAATGGAATTCTGCCATTTATGAGTTAGGTAGATATTATGATGCACTCTGCATATTTTTGAGTCTTTATATATTTAGATATATACCCCATGAGTCAACAATGGCGTTTGTGATAGGTTGAATTAACACCAACACCCTTACCTAATCTACCCATTAGAGTTTAGGTAGCTTCTGTAAAAGTCTGCGGAAAGAACAATCAAAACTATCTGTTTTAGAAATTACTTCCATGTAACGCTTAGTTGATGCATCACGAAGACCGTGTTCGTTGTTTACTGGAACTAAAACTTCTTAACTTTGTCTAAAATTTGTGGACCGTTGAAATTTTAGAAAAGGCTCCATCAGTAATCAGATCTTCTCACTTGGAGCGATTTCCATCTAAGGATTCTATCATAGACGTAACACTTGCAAACAAGCTATGTAGAAGCAACTCTAAATCTGAGAAATTTACTTTATTTAGATCCAAGATCGAATAAGAGAAACATAAGGTATTTTCTTGACTCTCGATGGGCATCACTCAGCGTTCTACTGGTTAATGTTTGCTGTCTATTCGGCTTTCCCATTGCATCTCGAAAATGTTTGAATGATAAATTACTCCTAACTGTAACTTTTAGGCACTTAATGAGACGCACGAACTATTAATAAAATTCTGAAATTCGGTTTTATGCAGAAACAACGTTAGTGGAACGCATGAAACTCGTAGCAACGCATATATTTATATTAAAATCAAGCTGCAATCTTTATTCCAACGTGATATAACGTTCAGGTCGTTCCGTAGAAAAATACTATCATCTTTTGACGCAATCTCTATATGCGGGAGTACCATCGGCAAATCTGACCTTGCTCTTTACTTTATCTGCTTACAGTAAGTCGTTTTTTTCTTTGCCTAAAGGTTTGTTCTTTTATGAATTAAATTACGGCTTGAAATTTTCCTGTCGTTTTTTTCTAGTATTTTTCCAATAACTTCGCCTTAATAAAGGGTTTATTTTATTAATTCATTCATATTGCAATAAATAGAGCTTCTTTACTCGTCGATGGGAGCAACATCGCTTTCGACAATAAATAATAATAATAAAAACGAGTACGAATTATTTGGTTAAGGATAACAATAATATATAATCTATCTATATATATAAAGCAGAAATTCTGTGGGTTTGTGGGTTTGTTTGTTTGTCTTGGATTGGAGTCTACACCGTTTGCCCGATTTGTCTCAAACTTTGCATACGTGTCCTCTGATATCAGGAAGGAAGTACTATCGCATTTTTATTCAAGAATTTTGCTGGGTTCGAACCAAGATCGCTCAGATAGATTTTCATAAGGAATATACGTAAGCTACACTTTTATCGGTTGCAGGCTTTATTTCTTTTGAAGAATTAAATTAGAAGGAATAGTCGTACAGAGTCGAGACAAACACCGAAAGAAAGAAAATCAAATGATAATTCTTATTTTTGTCGTGGAATCTTACTTTCGATTAGAATTTGCGAGAATATCGGTAAAATATACAAAACTTTTGTGAAAATTCGAGGCTATAAACAACTCATCCCCCTGACGACCGATCCCATTGTTGAATCCGAGCCCCTTTTTTATCCCGTAAAAATACTCGTGGACTTTAGGCCTATAAAGCTGATGATTGAAGAGGACGATATATTACATGGATAACGAGAAATTTTCTGTAAGAAGGTAACCAGCAATAGCAGGTACGTAATTACAGTCAGGAGAGTGTGTGTCTTCGATTTTAGTACAAACCGTTTGCCAGATTCGCGTCAAACTTTGCGGACGTGTTTTCTGGGACCAGGAAAGACGTACTGTCTCGATTTCATTCGATGATTTTGCTGGGTTCGAACCAAGATCGCTCACATGGGTTTCCATAAAGAATAAATCTAATCTTCACTTTAATCGGTAGCAGGCTATATTTCTTTTGAAGAATTAAAATAGAAAAATAATCGTGAGGAGTCGAAACAAGAAGAAAAAGAACGGAAATTAAATGAATATTCTAATTTTGATCGTGGAATATTGTTTCCAAATCGAAATTCCGAGAATTTTGATAAAATACGCGTGAATTTTCCAAAATTGTTGGGGTTGTAAACAGCCAATCCTCCTCACGATCAATGCGATTGTTGAGCCGAGCTCATGAATTTTCCTGCACAGTAAGAATAGATTGGGATTTTAGAATGTATTCTAAAGGGAATTTACGCATTGCACGACTGGCAACTTGAATTTAATCTAATTCTATATATATTCCCCGTTGAGAATCAACGGGCGCTTCAGCTAGTTATAAAATATAATATAATAATAATATTTTTTCGTTGTTTTTAGAGTTCAGCTAGCGTGTTCAGTTTCGGCTAATGAAAGAGTGCAACCGCACGAATGTTCGGGTGTTCGAAAAATACTTAACTAACCGAAGTGGAAGCTCTCCATTCTTTCGAAAACTAGTAATAGTTTGTGGCTGTTTCTTGGCATTCTTTTCGAGTAATTCGGAAGCCCAGAGAGAAATCAGATTTCGTCATACGAAGATGATCTTCGTTAGCAGAGATTTCACCGTTCCTCAGCAGATTTGTTGAAATACTTTAGCTCTGTATGTACCGTGAGCCATGTATGTACGAACTGTTATCATTGGGACGCAGCCGAAAATGTGTCATTGAACTCACATAGTAACTGTGGTGAAAACGCTTTACTCATGGAATTATTTGCTCTTCATATTCTCTCTGTTTGTCATCTAATCTAGCCGAAATGCCTGTCAAAGTTATCTTTTCAAAATACTAAACGAAAATATGTCACGTGATACTCACCGGTTCTGTTTTGACTTATGAGATAATCGAGGAACCTTTGATTTTCGATGTGGCTTTTCTATTAATGAGCTACTTTCATTGAAAGTTACTTTCTTTAAACGCTACTTTCTCAACAAATGAATCTACTTATTCAAGTTACAGTCATCAATGAAAATGTTAGTGGAAGCTTATCTCATATTATTTCTAGATTTAGCAAAATTATGTAAACTTGGAAGTAAAAGTTGTTTATTCAGATGTTTACCATTCTCAGATCTGTTGATTGAATGTCTGTGCTGAATATCAACATGCGATAAGTTCTTAGCAAATCAAATAATGTCAGATCGATTTCCTCAAGATCGCGGCTAAAAATATACTAATATTCGAAACACTAATATGCACTTAATACGACATGGAATCCAGTACCTAATATTCCTTCAATCTTATAATTCCTCTTCTGATTTATCGAGAAAAAAATTCTATATTTCATACACTTATTTAAAAAAACAGCAAAATTTACCTTGTTACCCTAATTAAGGCTCTCTTTATTGTCTGGATGTATTTTCATGTATTATTAATGACAGTTAAGACATTTATTTATAGGAATTCAAAGTACGATAGAAATATTTTATTTCGGTAAATGCCCTGCAATTCTACAAATACGACAAGCTTGAACTTCAGAGCAACAACAGAAATTACATATTGAAAATAACATATTTTGAGAGATTAATTGAAAGGTAACACTATCAGGATGTGATATCTGATACACAATAGTGTTTCAAAGATAATAAACGTTCATTCAATGAACTCTGAAGTATCTTCTGATAAAAATAGAATTTATTGTTTCCTAATTCTTAAGGAATTAAATAAATATTAGAAAATAAAGAAGTAGAGTAAAAGGAAAACATCCATAAAATTTAATCTGAAATGAATGAAATAATTGCTCGTCTAACTCTGGAAATATTTCGGTGCGATCGGTCTTGCCTGCAAATATAATCACGCAGACAATTGCGTCTCTTCCTTAAGATTAAAATGGGAAATTACTTCATAAAATCAAAATATATTTTTTTCAAGTCTGATAACGAAAATAATTAAGAGCTTTCGACACAGTGCTCTGATTTGACCTTTTCCAAGATTTCTATCGATGTCCGCGATTTTCCATAATTTGAAACGAACGCTGCAATTTGTAGATAATATAGTTTGCTTTTTACATTAGTTCAATAATCCATTTGGTGTCAGATTTAATTTACTGCCACATTCATACAACTTTTAACTATGTATACTCATCGTCTATATATACTCCGACAATTTAAAGTTGTCCAGCACCAAAGATAATATTTTACTATTCATACAATTATTTATTATTCTCTGTGGATTGCAATTCGAGAATCTTCACCTCAACTCTTTCTTTCTAATAATAATGATGGTCTGAAGAACGAAATTATGTTGTGGTATTAGTGTGAGCATTCTAAGACGTTCGTACTTCTTTCACTCCATTTGAGTGCTATCTCGCCACAAGGTAATTCATTTTTAGTTACAATTTCATCATAACTACAATCACAGAAAAATAGTGCTTTAAAGAAGATGCTGTTTATTAGTTTAGTTATGTAAACAACGACACTGGATGTAACGCTTGTAGACGACTCCACAATTATAAATACCAGCTTCCAGACCTCTAATGACCTCTGACATTGCTAAAGGATAAGGAAGTGTTTTATTTTCTTGCGCGCTTCTTCGGTCATGAATGCACCACGTGGATAATTTGCTTAGATTACAGTTTCTACTGATACGGAAGAGATATAAGAAAATTAAAAAAATATAGGATATATTTTAGTTGGGAAATTATTTGACATGGTCGACTCTAAATTAGACCTGTAGCTCTTCTCATCTCCAGCTTTTAGCTTTTTACAATTTCAATGGATTCAATGATTTTATTGTAGTTACTCTTAAATTAAAAAAATAATAATTGATGAAAACCGGTCAGTCGAATAAGACATATTTGTGTGAACTATAAAAAATTACTATGATATGAAAAATTAAATCCGCATTTTTGCCAACATATAAAAAATTTAGGAGTTCAGCAAATTCGCAATCTCATTCCGTCAGTCACGACACAAGACAACGTGTCTTGCGACCGAATGCGCAATTTTTTGATTTTGCTCCCATTGATTATTAATAAGCAGTTATAAGTATTGCCGTCGAGCATTTTTTTACTCTTTGACATCAGAATAAGATACTCACCTGTTTAAGTACTCGTAAACATGATTTTAAACATATACTTGAAGAGGAAAATAGATTACGTTCACAATTGATATTAGGATAGGGTATTAGGATATTATTGATAGGGAAGAACAAAGGTAAGGCACATCTATGTTCCTGATTTCAGAAATATGGCAGTTCGGCTACACCTAGATATAAGATGGAAAAGGAAAGACTGATTCAGATTGTCCGCACTTTTTGAAACCTCTTGGTATAAAAAGTAAGAAAAACATGAGAGGAGTACTAACAGAAGATATCTTGAGACCTTGCAAATGACCATGAGGGAAAAATGTAAGCTCACACATTATCCGAAAAATTGAATTGCTTATCGACTGTATACTTTGAAACATCTCTTATTCTAGAGAGATTTGTTTTTATTACTGATAAGTTACAAGGTGAACGCTAGTAAATGTGAAAAAAACAAACTACTTTACTTTATAAGAATTTATTTTTTCATTGATATTTTGAGATAAAATATCAATACTCTCTCAATTTAATAATATCTTCAAATACTTCGTAATATAATTTATAAAACGCACTGAATATGGAAATAATTACTATGTAAGTTTAAATGGTGAGGGATTAAGAGCAAATACATATAATATCTTTAGATGGTGCCCCAACTGCTTATTTGCAGCGGATCTGTTTACTGGTTCATCTTTGACTTTGACCATCAAGATAACAACTTCGGAAAACGACTGAATATGAAGTGGTTCATTGACGGAGCCTACAGAACAGACTCTTCTCAGCTCTCATAAGAACTTGGACGACTTAAGCGGCCAGTTGATTAAAAGCTAAACTTTCGAGAGAAAGTAAGATCTTTCGTTGCAATAATATAATGCTTTGAAAAGTATCCTCAATTATTATATTGGTTGGTGAGTAGTTCTCTTAACTTTTAAGTTTAGAGCCAAAATGTCGCGTCTTTCCATTTGCTGTCTTACGGCGCTTTCGTTTACCTATATATTTACGTCACCGTCGCTGAGGTGACGTCTTCGTCGTGCGCAATGTTTTCTGCTAGCAGCATAAAATTCTTGCCAATTTTGTGTCTATTTTTGTGATCACCGTCCTTGTAAATAGCTTCTTTTTATTTATCAGTATTAATTAGTTTTCAGTAATGTTTCATGTCTGATGTTTAGCCACTTCAGAACATGTAAATTCGATTTAGTTTTCGTTGATAATGTCATGCATATTGTAATTTTGCATCTGGAACTTGTCATAAGTTATTTGGTTCTCTTATTTATTTCTTAGTTCCCAAGAAAATGGTTTTAAAAAGTGTGTTGGCGCTCAATGAAATTGCTGGAAAAAATACATTGAAGAAAATTGGACTTTTTTCTTGGCATAAAACTCTGATTGCTCAAAGATGTGTTCATAAATTAGCGACAGAAACGAAAGTTCAAGGACCAATAGATGCCTTACAAACAAGAATTGAGAGTGGGGATCTTTTACCTGATGAATACCAAAGAAAAGTTGCTGAAAGTTTGCAGAGAGTTTACAATGATATTCAGGTAAACATTTAATAATCTTTTAACACTCTTAAAGGTTGATATATTCCGACTGCCTCGCGGAACATATGTGCTTATTTTTATTAGTTTTGCAAGATCCGTCATGCTTTTTTGAATGCATTTCTCAAACCTTTGCACTTCTTGCTAAAGTATACGATATAACATCGTTTTAAATGTTCTGATTTATGGATTAAAAATTTTCTAGGGTTATTCTCCACCGGAAAGGGGAGGTATATTTAGTAGATGGCTATCGTCATCGAAGAAAAGTGATGAATCTGATGCAGAAGCTATGAAAGGAACTCCTGGTATTCCGAAAGGAGTTTATTTGCATGGAGCCGTTGGTGGAGGTAAAACCATGTTGATGGACCTTTTCTACGGCTGCGTGCCCCTACTAAAATCTGAAATAGGACAAGCCGGTGGAAAACGAAGGGTTCACTTCCATTCATTCATGATGGACGTTCATACCAGAATCCATGATGTAAAGAGGAACATGGGAGCAAGAGACCCAAGAACAACAAAACCGCAACCGTACGACCCAATCCCTCCCGTTGCTCGGTCAATCAGTAAAGAATCTTGGCTTATATGCTTCGATGAATTTCAGGTAAATATCTTTCCATTACTTGCTTACATTATAGACCAGTAGTTCTCAAAGGAAGACATGTGACATCCGTTGGGGCCATACTATAATTTCAGTAGCCATGTGACTTTCAACCATGTCATTAGAGTCAGAAATTTAAATAATTTACAATCAGTTTTAAGGGTCTCATTGAGTAAAATAACAAGAATATTATGATGGATTTGAAATACATATAAACAATTTTTAAATCTTGGCATATATCTTGACCTTATCATAAACCTTTTAAACAAGTAACAGTGACTTGATTGGAAGCAGAACACTGAGGTAAATTAATCTTAGAAAGGGACTATGAGACAAATAAGATTGAGAACCAGTGTAGCGACGAAGCCTATATCTATGTATGATCTGTGGCAAATAAATGATTATTATTATTATTATTATTATTAACCACTGACCTAGACTCACAATTTGATTCTGTGTTTAACTTTGAATTAACATGACACATTCTCACTGCATTTTCATTTCCACATAAGCCTGCAGTCTTAATAAACAATGTTTACTATTATCTTTCATATCATCACAGGTGACCGATATTGGAGATGCCATGATCCTGAAGCGTTTGTTTACTGAACTATTCAGAAATGGTGTTGTGGTAGTAGCAACTTCAAACAGACCCCCGGATGACCTGTATCGAAATGGACTCCAACGTTCCAATTTTTTGCCTTTCATAGGGATCTTGAAAGCTCATTGTGAAATTATTTCACTTGATTCAGGAGTGGATTATAGATTGAAATCATTGCCTGGTGATACCAAAAGTTATTTTGTGTATGTAGTGATTTGATTTTCTTTTTTTATAAGTATAAATTGAATGTTGTGTTAATTGACCCTCAATTTTCCTTTTAGGAAATCTGTTGATGATGCCCCTGAAGAGATGGAAAGACTCTTCAAATTTTTGTGTTCCATGGAAAATGATATAATTAGGCCTCGCACCGTAAACATTAAAGGACGAAATGTTACCTTCAGCAGAACTTGTGGTCAAGTTGCTGACTGTACCTTTGAAGAACTTTGTGACAGAGTAAGCATAATTGTGGATATCTTTAAAATTAGTTGCTCTATTACTTTCTCATCTTTTCAACTGCTGAGTGCTATTCAATTTCAAATGCTTTATCTGTCTAATTTAAACGTACATATAAAGTGTTCCCATTTTGTTAAATGCAGTATATTTATTCTTCCTACAAGATGCTGTTTTCAAATTTAGTATTAAAAAAATTTAAATTTATAACATTTCTAAATTGATGCATAGAAGCAAGGGCACCAAAACGTAATTAAGTCCTAAGTTTTGTGCAGTGGTTAAAGGGGTAATAATTTCACTGTGCCAATGAAGTATTTTTATTATTTTTAACTTTAATCTAATTCTTAAATTCTTTTATTTTCATTCTATGTATTAACATAGAGTTTGGTTGATATAAATTGATTACAAGTAATACTAAATACACCTTATTACCAATTTTAGCCGTACCTCTTAATTAATCGTGTCAGAAAATGAGAATATATTTCTTAATTCATTGCTAAAATAAGTTTATTTTCATTCTCTATGATCGATTCCCTTGAAATTAAATCATCTTAGACATTTCAACATATTCTCAAATTGATGATATTTGTTCTTTTTGAGAAATAAATTCATCTCATGCAACCATAAATTTTGTTTTTCTCCAGATTATAAAACCTTTTAGGTTCTTATGGTGCCTTTGAATTTTCACGCTTGTTTCTGTTACAGCCTCTTGGTGCAAGTGACTACTTGCAACTTTCTCAGGCATTTCACACCGTACTTATAAGAGATGTTCCTCAGCTCAGCCTCAAAACTAAGTCACAGGCGAGAAGATTCATCACCCTTATTGATACACTTTATGATAACAGGGTAATTAATTGATTTAATTGTCAAATTGGTTGTTATGTAGTAAATTTATTTTAATTATGTAGTAGTTAGTAATTAAAAATTAATGTTTTGTATTTGAATATCCTCAGTCTTTACTTTCAAGATACTAAAATATATTTTTGGCTTTTAAAATACAGCAAATTGTGAAAACCATAATAAAGATTCTTTCAAAATCAGTTGAAAAATTATGATCTTAACTCAAAATGTCTTTGCAAAATAATTGTTTAGCTATTTGGAGTAAAAAGTAAAGTTTATGTTGCTAATATTTATTGCTAAAAAATTTGGATACTCTTCTTTTGTACTGATTATTCAAAATTTCTTTTGCTCTCCATTCATTAATTATCCAGTCATTATTGACTATATCCCTTTGTTTCTAATGCATGTGCTTCTCGTATTATCCATATCAACTGCATTCAGTTTACTTTTATGTCTTTCCTTGCATACCCAAGTTTGACTAACGTTCAAAATACATTAACGGCCTTTTCACAAGTACAGAAATCATTTAGCAGATCTACTCATGCATTACTAGAAGGCTTTTATTTTACTAATTCTTTGAGAATAATGATACATTTTCAATGTTTATTTTAAGTTATATTCTGTCTAAGACATTAGCTTTACTGTTAAGCAACCCCATATCTCTTTTGAAAATAATGTTTTAATTGAATGAAATTGTTTGTTAAGTAATTATGTACATAGTAGTATATATTGTTGAAACATTCATGAAAGAAGTTTATTGCCAAAATATACTTGCATTGTAGCTATAAATGTTTATAGATATTTACATGTGTTTAGAATAGCCCAATGATGTGGACCTTAAGCAATTGACTGGAAGCTTTTCTTAGGCTATTAAAAAAGTAAAAGGCTATTTAGCAGAGCCAATGAAGGGATCCTGTAATAAAAAATGTAGGAAAAACTATAAGTATGACCTACAGAAATTATTTATTGCATTCGATTTTGAACTGTTCATCATAAGCCTGGTGATGGTAATATCCGTGGGACTTATGCATTGTTTTTTCACCATGCTCCTTAGTATGGCTTGCCACAAACTCAAGGCTCCAAAGATTGAATTTATGGATACAAAATATGTTAATTAGGTATACTCTGAAAGCTAATCAGTTCTTTTTTTCTATTATTCAGGTAAGAGTGGTCATATCCTCTGATGTTCCTCATCGCCAGCTGTTTCGAGTTGCTAGAGAAGAGGAAGACAAAGTAGGAGAATTGGATGCTAACAGGGTACTCATGGATGATCTGGAAATTCAAGTTGGATCCGTAAGTGCTTTTATAATCATAAGAATTTACTTTGAAATAGAACCTTTTTCTCTGTCTTGAGTTCTTATTTGTACTCCTTTATGCTATGGAACTTTGAGAAATTTTTAATTCTTGAGGGAAATATCACCTCCTTTATTCCAGCCTTCTGAATCTATCAAACTCTTTCCTGTACAATGTTATGCTTAGGCTCATAGTTTGAACGCAATGTTTAAGATAGACACAATTTTTGTGCAAAAAAAACACACAGCAGTCACTAATCTAAAAATTCAGATTATGGATTCACCAGCTAGAAAGGTTTATTATAGAATTTCAGAGTACATAAATAATGATTTGTTACAAGATACTAACTATGTCAGAAAATCTAAATAATGTTTAATCCTGATTAAGATTAGTATTGTATTAGTAGTTTAGTTTTTCCTCTCTTTGGTATTTTAATATGTGTATATTTTTTGTTTATAGCCGCATTGGCAATGCCTATACTACTTCTTGTAGTCTTTGGCTAAAAATATTGATTTCAATGTACAGTGTTTGTGACCATTTTAATGTTCAAAGCATATTTTGTGAAATTTGCATTATGAAATCTTCTGCAATAGGTAGGATTTCCCTCAAAAATGCGTATTTGGCTTAAATACCTATGTAACCGTGTAAAATTTCCTCAAATGAAGCAAAATTTGGGAAGAATTTACTTATCGACCATAATACTTTCAAATTTTGATAAATAGAATTTTTTATTTGATTTTAGAAGCTTTGTATGTCATAGCTATGAATCAGTCCATAATACTTTCAAATTTTGATAAATAGAATTTTTTATTTGATTTTAGAAGCTTTGTATGTCATAGCTATGAATCAGTCCTTGTATTTAAACTCAACTTCTTCTTTTACAGGAAAATGCCTCTGCAAATATTTTCACTGGGGAAGAGGAAATATTTGCTTTTGATAGAACCGTATCAAGGCTATCAGAAATGCAGACAAAAGAGTATTGGGAACAATGGGAGAAGCATAGATAGTGAAATACCAGTTCCAAGAAGAGAACCTTTTCTTTGAGTCATTATAGCAGATAATTCTCTTGTGATACAAAATTTGCAAATTCTGAAATATTTGCAATTCCTAGAAGTTAGGCTTCAATACCAGAGAATCAAAGCTCATCAGCAGTTATTTTTTTAATCACTTCTTCATTGTTATCGAGAGTTTTTATTGTATCTCACGAGTTTGAAAATTTGAAAGCTTTTAATTATACTATACTAGGACGATAATTTGAAATTTAAGTGATCTTATCTTCCTCTTTAACATTTTTCAACACCTTTAATTTTTTATCTCAATGGTCAGGTAGTCTTTTTTAAATGAAGTATTCATGTTGGAGATGAAGTTTCTCTGTTTATCATGAATCTTTTGAAAGTTTTTCTTATCTTTAAATATTATTTTTGTAGTTAATTTTAACTTGTGTTAAATCTCTTAGATCTATTTTGATCAACAAACTAATAGAGTGCTTTATTTAAAGAAAACTATTTTATCCAAAATAATGAATTATTTGTTTATGCATATTTTTGTAGACTATTTATTTCTTTAGTTGTACACGTTTCAATCCAGTCTATCAGTATGCTTGCCATATCAATAAAGCCAATGTGCTAATTTCAATAATATATTTAGAAAAATATAACATGTAGCTCAGATCCTCAGTAAAATGCATAAGATATATTTTTGGTTGTTATAGTGATTGAATTTCATAGAAATGATTGATATTCTATTTTTTAGGCTTCAGAAGTTTAAGAGTATCATGTTATTTAAGTTTTCTAAGGATGCTTTAGCATGAAATCTTTGTTGTTGAATGCTATGATTATTTTAGACATTTTGGGATGATAACCATGTTTGTCAAGTTAGAGGCAAAAATTGCTTGAAGATTGTTTGAAAAGAATCTATATTTCTTAAGTTTTCATTTTTTCATAGAGTATTTAAATCTGTTGAATATTTGTAGATAATTGTATAGTTGTAAATAGAATTAATAACAGGCCTTAATAATACATAATAAGGTACCTTTTTAAAGTGGTTAAAGCACAACTATTGATACTTCTCGTTACTTAACTTCTTTAGTTTTATCAGTGCACCTGTAAATCATCTGTAATTCATCTTATGTACTTATCATTTCTAAAGAATTTACACTAGTTAATATTGAAGCTTTTTACTGCTGTACTTATGCAGAAAATTCTGCATTCTGAAGTCAACTTCTGTAATAGTATTATGTGCTGGAAAATTTGCTTGTTATTTATTTTTTTACATAATTAATGCTAGAGTAATTTGTAATGTGATATGAGCCAGGAAATATATGCATACATATATACATTATTACTTCTGTGTTCATTTATTTCAGCGTTCAAACTCATGTTCCTATTTGGTCTTAAGTGGTATCCAGGCAAGCTTTCCGATTGTATGATAATGTAAATTGTTGAAGTTGATTAATGAGTAGAAATGCTGCATTAGAGTAAATTAACATACAAATAGAACTCTGTAAGATAATTGGTTGGTTTCATTGCAACCTGAGCTGAGCTATGAGATATTTCATTATGTGCATTGCGCTATGCAATTTCATTCTGTTATCTTTTGATATTCTCTATTGCCTTTGTATTTTGATAGTCCATCATTATATGGTTAATATCTTTGTCCCCTTCATTTTGATATTTGTTATTATCATACTGCAGAGGTAAATTAGGTTCTTATACTATTTCATATTTCCCCTTATTTTGTGTAATCTGTCAATATATTTGTGCCACTGAATATTTTTAGCTACATTCAAAATCACCATTCCAGTATTTTTATACTACTATAGGTTTCTTCCATTTTTACTCACAATCTGCAATTTGATTGTGATCATCTTTTTTGTGTCACTGACATGACAGTGTTAGCTAAGGTACATTGATGGGGAACCTATGCCATATTAGGGCGTTAAATTCAGCCCTTTCTCACTTCCTGACTCAAATGAACACTTTTGAAATAGTACTTTTCCCAATCTGATTTCTTGCTCTAGTGAATGTGATAAAGTAAAGTCCTAGCTAGTTTTATTTTCAAATAAATGCATATTCCTTTGTTAGTTTTGATTCTTAAGTATTTGTCTTTAGGCAATTTGACAGTCTATTGTGGCTTGATGGTTTCATTTGTGGACCACTAGTTCCTCATATGGCTGAATGTTACAAGTGCACTTGTGGAAAAAGTTCCATGTATCTCTTCTTGCACTTGTTGATATTTTGGTTAGCTGGTGATCACTCAAATTAATCATTTATTCAATAAAGAAATTTTTGGTTTTCTAAACCCATTTGATAACATTGGTTTGGCTAATCAATGAAAATTATTTAGATTGATTTATGATTTAAGAACCATGGGAAATGTCAATTTAGTTAACTGAGATTTGGGTAAAAAAATGTAATTTTGGAATGAATAGACTTTGCTAGCCAAATAGAAATTATATGATTCTTATCTTTTGAACTCTGATGATATTAAATATATATTGTATATTCCCTAAGTCTATTATAATGAGAAACGGAAGTAAATACTTGCAGACGTTTCATTAGTAAGAAATAAAAGAAAAGTTGTCTTCTGCTTAATCCCAGACCAAGTACAAAGTGATCAATTGTTTCATTTGTATCTACTCCCGGAAAAAAATCAGGCCAACTTCATAACTCCCGGTGCTCCCGGTTTTGAGAGAAAGCAGCATTCCGCACCGTTCCTTTTCCTTTTAACTGTTGGCAGAAACATAAAACTCGTTCGGAATGTTGTAAATGTCATTTTTGTATGTAATTTTTGGGATTTGAATATCCTCATTTTCTCCTATATACAGTTCTTTTGTTTCTCATGAGAAGATAACACTGTTATCGTATTTCGTTGCTTATCTTAGTATAATAGATAATTTTGAAGCATATTCCTATACTTGTTGCCGGTTAAAACCTTCTTGTCCAAAGTTAGCTGCATAATTGTGATCCAATGCTACTGTCAATGGAAGATCGGAACCCTGGTTGCGAACTAGGTTAAAAATAATCTTATTTCATCTTTGTTACTGATTACCTGTGTATCGCTTTGACTTTGATTTCGTAAACTTTCTGTATATAGATTTAGGATGGATAGCCCAGGCCAGAATTAATCTACCTGCTGTCAATAGAAGAGCAGCTGCCATACAATCTAGAAAAACTGTTAAAAATCAATGGCAAGCTGCATGGCTTTTACGAGCAGTAACCTGCATTGATCTCACTACTTTGTCAGGTATTAATAATTTTTCTTGCCTAACTGTCCCTAGACATATGCATGTTTAGGGACATAAATTAAAGTTTAAAAAAATTATGTTAGGTATTTTGAAGAAAGTTAAGGCCTCGTTCTTGGATTTAAATGATTAGGTTGCTGATGTAGCCCGTTACGATTTGAATAATCACTTTTTGTCATCTCCAGTAATGAAAATGTAAACTTATAACAAATTTGTTTTCCTTTTGAATGTGGTACATATATCAATAAAAATATTTTTTGATCCTTGATGCTGTAATTTGCATGGCCTTCCACTAACAATGTTAAGTAAAATTATCTGGTTATAATATATATGTCTGGCTAATCAATTCTTTTCAATGGTGGACCCAAATATTACGTTTAATGGATTCTTAAACAATACATAATAGAGACTATTTGGAATACTTTCTCAGGCGATGATACATGGGTGAATGTTGAAAGATTATGCCGGAAAGCAGCTAATCCAATTAGCAGGGACATACTTGACATAATTTTCTCCCAAGAGAACAAACCTGAAATAACAACTGCAGCAGTTTGTGTTTACCCAGCTCGTGTGCCTGATGCAGCAAAGGTTCTAAAAGCAATAGGCGCTGAAGGAAAAATCGGGATTGCTGCTGGTGAGACACATTGATTCATAGAATTAAATTAGTGGTAATAACATTTTCTTCATTTATCTATACTTTCTGAAGCTATACTAAAGAATAAGCATTGGTTCATTATCAAAAAGAGGACTCCTCAGTTTGAATATTGTCACTATAAATAACTTTCCTCTGGAAATAATTCAGTCAATATATGAGTTTGTGATTAATGTATTAAAGCTTTTAAATTGAGTTCTTTAGTATTCAAATTTTTTTTCTCATTGGTATTAGATTTTTAACAGAAAGCATATAAGTTACTGAAAGTTGTCTTTTTAAAGTCACAAGATTTTGAGAATAATTATAAAATAAGCAAGAATATGAAGCTATGCAACGAAGATTGATTTTTGTTTAATTTGTGAATGTTTATGCTTAATAATTTTCAGTGGCCACTGGATTTCCAACTGGGCAGTATCCACTGTCTACTCGGCTTGAGGAAATTAAGTATGCGGTTAAAAATGGAGCAACTGAGATTGATATAGTTTTGGATCGCAGCCTGGTACTTGAGCATAGATGGCAAGGTAAGTTTAGGAGTCTTCAAATTTTTCATTCTTTTACTTAAAATATTCTATTATTGGTATGAAATAAGTATTTATATTAAAGTATGCATGAAACTTCAAGGTCAAATGAAGTAAAATTACATTCAAAATTTCTACATAATGACAGACATTCAGTTTTTTGTTGTTTCCTAAAATAGCCCATTTAATTTTGATATCTCAATTGCTGTCATCCCTGAAGTAACGTTGTCTTGATCTCGTTTCATTTATGCCTATCATAAGTTATGAAAACAGGCTTATTTTAGTTGAGAAATATTCATAGTTTTTGTTAATATTACTCTTTCTCTCCTTAGTCAGGAAAATTTTTCCTCCCTTTCTCTTTTCATTAATGGAAAGATATATATCTGTAAACCGTGGTTTAATTTTTGTACATATGAGCTCATATAGTATAGTATAGTATAGTAATACTAGTATTATGATCATGTTTTAGAACTTTATGTAAAAGTTAATAACAAGGTAATATCATCATGAAAAATATTGCATGAATATTTTTTCAGTAATGCCTGCTCCATTCTGTAAAGTTTTCATGTTATACTTACAACATAAAACATTATTTTCAGTTCAGCTTCATAATATTTTATCTCTCAAAAATGTAATGAATGATATTTAATTTTCAAAGTTGTTTTTTTGTGCCCGGCTTAATTCTTGTATATTTCTTAATTAAAGGGGATTGACTGGAGGCCATTTATGTTAATAACATATATGCCGGCATATAAGTCGACCCCTAAACTTTTGAGGTGAATTTCAGGTTTTAGCCTATGTTCAGTGTTTAAGTCGACCAAATAAATAAGGCAACACCACTTCCCCAGCTCTATTTTATGGCAAGAAGAACTACGGTATCCATAAATGTATAGTAGCTTAAGGAATATTTACCGCATAAAATTAAGATGGTAGAATTATTTATTTCAGTTGCCATGTCAACTTCTCGCCTCTGCTTAACTATTACAAAAGTTTATTTCGTTGGTATCACTCAGGCTTTAAAAATAAAAATGTGTTATGAAACAGAAACACAATGGTATTAAAAATCTATTGTAGAAATAATGGTAATATAGGGTGGTAATATCAAATCACGACACTGCTAAAACAACTTCTATTAACTCCTAACGCTAATTTGAATCATAATGATTATATAAACAAAAACAAACCTTGATGTGCTTATTGATCTTCATTTGTAAAAAGAAAACATCGAAATATATATTAAATGTTTGTAAAATAAAAATTCATGTAAAGAAATTAATATAATTTGTGAATTATAAATATGCATCAAATTTATTTTAAAGATATGAAAATGGTTTATTGATTTAACTCTTTTATTATGAAAACATGTCGTAAAATAACATACTTTAGCCACAATTGTATTTCGTGATGAAATTTGTTTTATATAATAGCTACGTTAATTAGACTTGCCAAAAAATAGTTTCAGTAGGAAATAATTGTGGTGAGTTGCAAGAGTGTGTGTACAACAATTGTTAAGGAGGCAGTTTCACTTATTTACCCCTCAGAAGTAAAGGGTTAAATTTTATGTTCGGCCTATAAGCCGACCCCTGGTTTTTGAGAGATTTTTTTAGGCTTCAAAGGTCGACTTATAAGACAGCATGTACGGTAACTAAATGCTTACCAGTGATAATTTTGGTAATGGTTATGATTTATTCTACTATGTTCAGAGCTTTACCAAGAAATTCAACAGATGAGGGAAGCCTGTGGAGAGACTGCCCATATGAAGACCATCCTAGCAGTTGGAGACCTTGGTTCTCTCACTAATGTATATAAAGCATCTTTAGTTGCTATGATGGCAGGCTCTGATTTCATCAAAACCTCAACTGGGAAAGAAGGGGTCAATGCTACCCTTCCTGTGGGTATAGTCATGTGTCGTGCCATAGCTGATTATCATCTTAAGATGGGATATAGGGTAAGTTATTTTTTCGTTTTTCCTACATAGTCAACGACCATCATTGTCCAGTTACATTACGTCCAATAACAGTGAACAAACATGAAGATCCATTTCCTGACCAAGAATCATATCTGGGTCGTCAGAGTTACAAGGACAGCATGCTATCCCTACTCTCCTAGGTTAACAGAAAAGTTTCTTCTTTTATTTTTCCTTGACATAAACAATTTAATTCAAAGATATCTTTCCCATAAGCTGAATTAGGATCAAAATCAATATCATATCAAATAGGAACAGATTGGTATGAATTCATGAAATGAAGTTATGTATAGTCCGTTTGGGAAATAGAAGCCGACATTCTGTAGCTTTCTGCGCAGGTGGCTCAGAAAATAGGAGAGGCAGCACTTACGGAGAAGGGAGCCATGTGTAAACAAAGTACCTATTACTTCAAACCAAGATTGGTTACTGGTCATGATGCATGGGAGGCAGTGATCCCTCAAAAGTACCCCATCTCTCCCACTTTCCCCCTATTGCATGGCATTATCAGCCTCTATTTTGCTAACGGACCATAGCAATAAAAAGATTACAGAAAAACTTTATTTTTTGTTACACACAAATGTACAAACTGGCCATATAAAAACTGTGTATGTAAATTTTTCTCTCGTATTATTTTCAATAGCTTTATTTCATAAAAAGTTTTATAAAAATATGATAAAATATACTCTTACATTGATAATCATCATTACATTGAAAATAATTGATTTGATATTTCCCCTGTTTAAGTATGTCAGTTTTCTTTTTGATTATGTACAAAATATTATAAAATAGTAAAATTTTTATTCTTATGGTTTCAAAAGTATTCACATTAATATAAAATTGCGAGAATTTTGTATGATACATAAATAATTTAGTGGCTTAAAAGTCTTTTAGCCGACTGGATAATTTTATATTGAAAATTATTCTCAACATTCACGAGTTTCATCAGAAGGGTGAGAACAATATTTGGAAGACTTAGGATAAAATGCTGTACATTTAAATAAGAAAAACATTAAATTTAGAGAACATCATGGTTACCGGAGTTTCCACCATTGGCACTAAATCCATTTTTGGGATCTGCTGCATAATGTACCACTTGAAGTTTGCCTTTTGGGTCGTAATATCCATAATGCCCCTTCAAGTTTCCATCATCGTCTCTCTCTTCATAACGAAAATGTCGATCAGGTCTGTAAATGACAAATTTGTTCAGAAAATACTTTAGAAGTGTCCAAGGAAATTTCTAAAGAATTTTAAAGTTTTAGTTTCATTAATCAAAATTTTATTGAAATGTATAATTATGACTATGTAGGAAGCCTTATTGTTATTTATTATTAATACATTGTTGTAAAATGCATAATTAGTGTGATTGAAAATTAAACAATGAACTGTTAATCTAAGACCACATTTGCTACATTCAGAGCTATTGTCTTATGCTTTATTATTACTCCAAATGTCAGGTAAGTTATTCAGGGCATATTAAATTGAATTTGTTATTTTTTTATAAAATTGGTCAATGGCCATAAAAGTGGTCAATCATAACTTGGTGGAATTACTTAAAAACCATCTTAAAAGAAAAAAACTTAGTAACTACTACAATAATATTTCTATTGACCAGTTTCTCCAATTTCTGTTGACATTGCTTGATGAGGTCAAACATTGACAAAACCGGTTGATAGAAATATATACTGAGGAAGTTAGCATGTGTTTTTCTTTTAAGATGGTTTGTAATTTTTCACCTCTTATTTTAATTATTTGACTGATTTTCATTGTGGGATGTGTTGAGTGTTGTGAAAAATTGAAAAGTTTATTTTATGATCATGCCATGTCTTTCCACTAAGTGTTACCCCATAAAATTGATTCTTAAACTAGTTAATTTATTTATTTTTGCCAGGTTGGGTTCAAACCTGCCGGTGGAATTCGCACAGCAAAAGATGCTTTGTCATGGTTATGCTTGATGAAGGAGGAATTGGGGACAAAATGGTTGAGCCCTCATCTCTTCCGAATTGGAGCATCTGGACTTCTAACAGACGTTGAAAGACAACTGTTCCATTATGCAAGCAAAGGAAGTTATGCAGCTGCCCATGAATTCACCTCATCATAAAATCATTTCCTTCAACATGAAGCAATAAGTATCTTGTGACATAAAATGTTTTTTGCCAAAGAATACTACAATGAGATCAGTGTTGGCCTGCATTGTTTGTTGGTTTAATTTTGAGAAACACCTGTTAAGAATTACGAAATTATGACAGGCATTTATATATTGTAAATACATGTATGATTCTGTACAAAAATTTGAGGGATGAATTATTTTTGTTGTGAAAAGTTTATTCTTGAAGTATTTCCTTACAGTATATTTTTATAACTGGATAATATTTTTCATGGTATTTAATGTGGTTGAATATGTGTTGTTTTTGCTGAAAATATTAATTATCATAAGATTATCTCGGGATTTTTGCATTCAGGATGGCTGTTGTTGCTCCTTCAGTATACTTTCCTGAAAATACCTATTGTGATTCATTATCTCAGACTCTATGTAATATAGGGGCAGTTGTTATGATGGACTTATGTAATATATTAAAGCGCTGTCATAAATTTATGTGATGCTTCCTACACTTCCATTTCATCTACCCCGCATATTTGTATGCTGAAAATGTTGAGTCCTAAATCAGAAAAGTTTTCTAACTTTTTGGTAGAAGATTTTCATCTTTCAAGGTGACATTCAGCTCCTGAATTCAGTCAGTATTAGCTTATATTTTGAAAAATTTCCTCCATAGAAATGGGAACTTCTAAGTTCCCATACGCTGTTTAACAACATTTAGCAAGCTGAACCCTTACAAAATTAAGGTATAAGGTACACTCCTGGCCAAAATTAACGCAGCACCTCCCTAGCAATCCTAACGACCGGTGGTGCATTAATTTTGGCCAGGAGTGTACCTAACAAATTAAAGTATTCTTCTATTGAGCAAAATAAATATTTTGAGTAGAAAATTTTCCAAATTTTTGGACAAGTTCATGCTAATGAATAAGATGCAACAGTTCAACAATTCAGTGTATTTGACTAGCAAAAATTTGATGATATTCAATTGGATGCAACCAAAATTCTCAACAGTAAACACTGAATCATTACTAATATACTGGTACATAATGTTAAGAATATTGATGAGGGATTACACTAATTTGGTGATTTCCAAAATTTCCACTATCTATGCTTACTTGGCCTTTTTTACTTTCTCCATATACGAAGTATAGAGAAAGTATTGTTTTCATGAAAAAATTAGACTTCGAGATTTCAACGGAAATGCATGTTTTGGGGTCCCTAGAACATGTTTTGACCATTGTCGGAATGACGTCTGTGTGTATGTGTGTGTGTGTGTGTGTGTGTGTGTGTGTGTATATGCATGTGTGTGATAGTGAGCGCTCTAACGTGAAAACTATTGGTCGTATCAATACCAAAATTCATATATAGTACTGTGGTGTGTGCTGTCAGAGTTGATTAGTTTTTGGAGTAAATCGGTTAACCGGGAGTCGAGCTTCATTCATCAAAGCTCATTTCCGGTTTTCAAAATATCTCCATAAATATGATATATAGGTATATTGTATTACTTATAAAAGTTTTAGATGATGTAATTTACTAAAACTTTTGTATTTAATATATTTTTGTATCACCGGTTGATTAGGAGTTATTCGTGAAATACTGATAAACCGGAAGTAGCTGATTATATACTTTGTGGGCGCTCTAACATGAAAACTATTTGTTGTATCAACACCAAATTTCATACATAGTACTTTGGTTGGTGTCGTTAGAGTTGATTAGTTTTTGGAGAAAATCGGTTAACCGAAAGTCGTGCTTCATTCTTCAAAGCTCATTTCAAGTTTTCAAAGTATCTCCATAAATATGATATTTAGGTAAATACTATTATTAAAAAATGTTTTAGAAAATATAATTTACTATAACTTTCGTATGAAACATATTTTTGTATCACTGATTGTTTAGGAGTTATTCGTGAAATACTGATAAACCGGAAGTTGCTGATTATGTACGTTGTGGGCACTGGGGGAAAGGCCATTTCATCGTTTTTCATCGAACATGTCCCGAAAAACATTATTTATAATTTTTGTGACGTAAAAGATAATAATATATAAATTAATCACTTATCTTCCAAGTTTAGATTGAATATAGAGTTCGAAAATTCTGTCGTAGATAAATATTATGTATGGAGAAAGTCATGTGCTGGCCACATCAGATTTTTTCTGTTTACCATTCGCTTACCTTTATTGCAAGTTGCTTGTGTATAATTCTTTATAGAAAATTACATTTCTGGGAAAGAATAAATTTGTAATGTGGAGTATGTATGCATTGCTCAATTGTTTAATTATTTTTCGAAATAAATTTTGTGATTGTGAAAAGACTTAGATTATCTTCCTAAAATTAATTATATTTGTAGATTTTACAAAGAGGAGACAGAGGAAATAGAATTTATCATTATTTGCCAAGAAAAGTATTCAAAGAATTTCCTCAAATGAATGTCATTAATATTTTCTCTAGGTATTTCTTTGCAACTAAGCATCACTTATCTTATATAATGATTGAAGGGAATGGTTACCCTCTTTATTTTCTGTCCATTTTTTGCATTTAGTAATATATTTTATTTCCCATTCTTAGTAATTCCAAGTATTTATTGCAGTCCTCATCATTTGGTTTTAGGTAGGTTGTATTCCTTTGGTCACAAAAATATTTCTTTTATCTAATACCTAGTTTCTTTATCTCCTATTATGTATCATGTATCCTCATACCATAGGCCCCAGATAGTCTATTTCCCTAGTTATTTACTATCTTGTGTCTTTTGTGGAAAATGAACTATGTTAACGGAAGTGAAGTTGAGCATCTGATTTCTTTAATTTTTCTCATAAAATCCAATGAGCTGATGTCATAGGGTGGACATGTGTCCATGCTGTGACAGAACAACAACTTCAACTCTGCAGATCTCAACCGTTCATGGAAAATATTCAATGAAACTTGAATGTAGTTTCTGGGAGAGGCGCAAATATTTAAATTTGCAAATAATGAAGTGTCATAACTCTACTGCTAATAGGCATTAATTCACAAACCCAATTGTGATTGATTTCTCTGCTTTGAACACTCATTTTCATCATGGGATATTAATAGATTATTAACAAGAATTCTAACATTTTTCATAGTTTGCAGCTCAAATTCGATTTTATGTATTTCATATGCATTTTCATGACCTTCATGGCCAAGAGTATGACCGGTATAACCTTAGTGAATGTCACTATTTTTGTGTCAATTTTCGATAACACAAAAGAATCAATCGATTTTCTATAGTAAATGAGGGTAAATGCCATGGCTTGGTCTCGCAAAATTCAGTTATTTTTGTAAACAAATACGAAAGAAATTATATTCTATTTCATATAGTTATGGTTTCACCTTCGATTTTTTACTTTCTCACTTTATGTAGTATGGAGAAAGTATTGTATTCGCCAAAAAAATTCGTCCTGATGTCAACGGAAATAGATGTTTTGGGGCCCATAGAGTTCGTTTTCGCTATTTTCCCGAACATGTGTGTGTGTGTGTGTCTGTCTGTGGTAAAAAAGTTTGTGGGCGCTCTATCTTAAAATGTAATTATCCAATCATTTTGGAAGTTGTTATTTATCCAGAAATGGAAGTTGTTCATACTTATCTCTGTCAGAATGCAATATTGGTATGTGCAATTACATATAAAAGTTATAGATAGTGTATTTTAGTACAACTTTTGCATGAAACATTTTTCTGTAACACTCATTGTTTTGGAGTTATTTATTTATTATCGGCATAGGCTTTTGTTTTCAATGAATATGGATAAAGTCATGTGTTGGCCACATCAGATTTTTAAGCAAGAAATTGCATTTTATCGAGTGAAAATAGATTTCCCCTTTGCCATTGTTATAGTAATTACTCATTGTTTACTTCGTGAACCGTGACTGCAAGATCATCATGGGGCTAATTATTTGGGTAATTCTATCTTCTATAGACGAGATAACTGTCAGTATATATTTCTATGTATCTGTTTGAGAATCAATGGGCAGCTCAGCTAGTTGTTTTTTAATAGGAGCAAAGATCTCCATACTGTGCTTTGCGGATATCGAGATCATCTTCATCGTAGAGGAAAACGTATCGTAAGTATTAATTCTTTTCTTTCGGCAGAACTGTAATATAATTGCTGGGCTTTATTTGGAAATTACTTTTCTAGATTTGCTGCTCTTGAATTGCATGTTGTCAAATATTTTTAATATTTAGTATTAGAAATTTGTAGAAGTAAGATCAAATTTATGAGTACATTTTTACGTTTCGAGAACTACAGTTCGTGAAACAAGCAGTCTCTTAATTTAATCATAATTGCAGGCTGCTCATTCCAGAATGGCGTTTAGCATTATTTATACATGTTAAATTTATTTTGTGAAAAGGATAATATTATCAATTTAAATTCTGAAATGCGGTGCTGTTCCTATTCAACACCGTCTCCTTCATTTCCTTGTAACTTACCCCATCCCTTATGTAATCTAAAATCTTTTTCCGTTGTCTTCCCCTTTGGTCTTCCCTTGAATTCTACCCTCAGTAACTTTATTCAGCAGTCCCCCCTTCAATATTTGACCCACCCGTTTTCTCTGTCGATTATAAATCGTTTTAATTCAAGCTCTCTCTTCCCCAACCATCTCCAACAATTCTGTTTATTTTTCTAACCACCAAAATTACTTTTTCCATTCTACGGCATTCCGACATTTTGAAAACATCTAAACATTTGACTTCCTCCTTTCTTAATGTTCACGTATCACACCCATAAAGCAAAACACTCCAAACCAAGGACTTCAGCAATATTTTCCTGATTCCTTTATCAAGACATCTCATCAATTACCTTTGCTTCATTCAGGCTTCCTTGCCCAATTCGATTCTTGTATGAAACTCATCTTTGCATTTTCCATCCCAAGAAAGAGTACTTCCCAAGTAAGAACATTTATCCATCTGCTCTAGTCATTCCTCATCCACCCTTATCGTTAGCTCTCTGTGGGAAGTCTGAGATAAGTTTAACCATGTTGGAACTAATGCAATCTAATACTACATGATATTCTCAGTTGCAAAAGAAGTTCTTTATTCAGTTTATTACTGCCTTATTGATACCTGCTGCTTTTAATTTGTGTGTTTGTTTTTACTAGATAATAATAGATAATGAGGGACCTTATAAATAACTTTCCTTAAATATGAAATAAAGGCATTCTAGTTATTTTTAAATTTCTGATAGATTTTGTAATATTTTCAGCTAAGCAATGCTCTGAGATAATAAACTTGTTGTAAGACTTCAGGTATGAAATTTGATAATTATTAGATTCCTATCATTCTGCTACTCACCCTCTTCCTGTGTCGTACCCAAATCTGTAAGACTTGGGCCCCTTCTCTCCATGAATGTGAAAGAGGACTCTGTCTCCACTGCCATCCCCTAGTTGGTGAAGTCCTTGTCCAGCAAATCCAGATGCTGCTCCATGCTGTGATGCTGCAGCTTCTGCTGCAAATATAGGAGCAAATCCACTGCCAGATGCCTCCTACAGTCAAAAACACATTCATAATTTATTTTGTAGACCATGGAAAAATAAATAAAAATGGTCAATTTATAAAAAGTACTAAAATTTTACTCATACCTGTTTGTGATTGTGTGCATAAGGCCTGTGGTTTGGATGAGGTTCTGTGAATGCAACTTCTTCAACTGGGATCTCAGATCGTGCTGGAACTGGGTGTGAAGGTGACTCCACTGACGGTGAAGGCTCATATACTTCTGCCAATCTTTCAATATGAGCTCTCTTAGATTTATCTGGCAGAGGATACTTGTTGTTATCTTCAATACCTTGATCGTTGATGTCCTTAGAAGTCATAGAACTGGCCACAATCAGCTGCTTCCTTCTCTTCTCTACGTTTTTTGGCTTTATCTTCTTGCCATCGTGAGATATCGGTATCCATTTCTTGGGATATGGTGAGGTGGCTCCTTTGACTAATTTAGTATTTGGTGGGGGTTGATTTTCTTTTCTAATGGGAATAGCCTTCTTATAGGATCCCTGTGAGGGCTCTGTCTTTGGGACAGACAGCGTTTGAGACCAAGGTATTGGTGCTGATTCAGCAGGTGGAGTAGGGAAGGCCCCTATGGGGACAAATCCAGAATATAGAGGTTTTTGATTTTTTTGCTGCTGGGGTGTGAAGAATGGCAGAAACATTACTGGATTTCCAGTTTTTGTCTCTTGTGCCCTTTGAAATATAGGAGAAGCGTGATAAGGGATTGGCGCATGTGCTGAGTAAGTTCCAAGTGATGGATTGACTGCCAGCAGGCATATCAGCAATATCTGTTTTAAAGAAAAATAAAAGTAAATGAACAATTTTTTCCTGTATCTTATCTTCTAAATTTTTGGAAAGATTACCGTTAGAACTCAGTGAAATTCAATAATTTAAAGGAAATGAGCTATTAATTTGACACGTTAATAATTTAATTGCAGGAACTCTAAAGAACTAAAATACTCTTTGCATACTTATAGAATATCTTTATTATTTGATCAAATAAGTGGTTTGAATATGTTACATATTATAAATCATTCTATTTGCGTAAAGTAAATTCTGTGAATATGACGTTCTTTTTATTCTATCAAAGAGGAAGCTTTTCTGTCTTTGATAAAATGTGTGGCAGCATCAAACAGTTGATTATTCAATGAAGTATCGTTTTCTCATCCTAAATGCATTGAATTATTTTGTCAATATTAAAATGACCCTCTTTTTCAGCTTTTCGTTGTTGACTAGTTGGGAGAAAGATGAGAAACTTGAAACTTTTTTTATTAGAATTGACGCCAGGAGAGGATAATAGTGTCTGAGGTCAATAGCTGTGTATCAAGTTTGTTTTTATTTTCGTTGTAGGCAGTGCCACTCTATATCAAGGCATCGACACCTTTTTTACGATCCTTTCTCATTCACCCATTCACCATCGCCCCAACCTCGTTGATCCGTGGCCGTCAAGACTTTTTCATCACCCGTTCTTTTTTGCATTTCTCTCACCGTCCCACTTGGTGTCCCTCAGGCACATGTTTCAACCCCCGCACACCCAAATAAACGGCAAGAAGGCATACAGAGTACCATAGATGTAGCGCTTGTAGAGTGCCTCTAAATTTTTAGATCTCTTCATTGCATCGGAGACGCCACGGTCCCTTGCACAGGCTTCCGCTAAATTGAAATCGCTCATTTGATTTTGTTTTCTGGGGGATACGAACCCAGTGGTGCATTCAGGAGTTATTTCAGTGGTGAGAGGGAAAGTACGCCATTTTTTTCAGGCTGTTAATTTTTTACATTTCTCCATCCCATTGACGCGTGTGGGTATTGATATTTTCATTCATTCTGCCGTACCAGGTTCCTATTCATTTTTTGCTATAGAATATGTTTTACTTTGAATGTTTTTCTGCAATGTCGTTCAGATAATCATACTCTATAATGTTATAGCAAAGGTTCCTTTTGATCATAGATTATTAGGTTAATTTACAATGATAGTTTACTCAAGGAATCTCTTAAGTGGCATTGTTGCATAGCTTTTACGTGTAACATATTGCGTATTTTAACTCCTTAACGGCAAAAGTATAGGGAGTCAATACCCTACATATTTTTTATGCATAAAGAGTTGGCAAAACGAAGGGCCAGGTCATCTGAATCCATTGTGATAGTCTTTCTCAACCACTTCGGACACGCTTACCATAGCTTCGACTCTCCCATATGAGAGAAACGTTATTAGTTATTGATTCTAATGACTAACCAGCTATTTGGGAGTGGGAACTCAAAAACAAATGACTGCCCAATCCAGAGGATAGGAATATTTTTTAAATTCAAAGGCCGCTACGTACCACTGGCATTAAAAAACCATTGTACCACATATTTAACACCGTAGTGGCTTATTGCCTACCTTGGAACAGTTAAACTTCGAAAATGTTTGTAAGAAAAGAATTCAACTCGGTATAAACGTACGTCGAATATTATCCATTATTTTTTCTTGATGACTTGAGAGAAAATTGTTTAACTACGTGCTTTCAGAAAGACTGCAAGGAACAACCTAAAAGGCCGTATGGGGCCTGAAGGCCGCAGGTTCCACATCTCTGGTCAAACCTTTCCTTCGGTTGCATTTGTTCTGAAGGCTTCTTCTGGATCATTCTCTTTCTTTGCCGACTACTCTCTCATTTGAAACTTCCCCTACCCGCTTTCTACCCTTCTCTGACCCTCTTTTGCAGATCCGCGTCGTCCCCGCCTCTCCACGGATTAGTTTTTGCGTGCGTTACCGACTCGCTGATGCGCGGAGTCAATCTATATAGGTCTCGGGAATTGGTGGACGGGAAAAATGCGTGTGACGAGGTTTAATCGCTTTCCGCTTGGGCTGTTGTTAGATGTGAGAGTTTTCATTCGCTTTTCACCTTCATTCCACTCCACCCTACTCAGAGAGCGTTGCTCTTGCGGGACGACTCCGATCAACTACTGTGGTTCATGCCTTGTGGTTTTCCTTCATGTCGGTTCCTTTCCAATTCGGTGTAATTATTCGACTGACAAATGAAGCTGTACGGTGGCTGCACCAAGTCGCGTGCAGGGAGTCAATCTGATGTCGCAAGATCCATTCTGTGGGAATTGGCGCTTTTTTGCATGTTTCGCTTGGTAATTTAGTTTCCTTTGTTTCGTCACTGGAGAAAAGCCATTTTGGAGGAAACCTACATTAGTAGAAACTCATTGGATTTTAATTTGTACTCTTCACATCAAAAACTTAGCTGAAAATCGAAGCGAAAACATATTTCATATACATAATTATAATGGATATCTTCTTATCGGAGATGTATTTGATTCCGTGGCTTATTCAAATAGTAGTAGTTTACAGCCCTCTTATTTGAATTTGAATACAAGTAAATCATGCTTCGATTCAAAGTTGTAAGAAACTATACTTAAAAATTAACACTTAAACTTACTTACACAAAATAGTAAGATATCTACTTTAATTCGGGTCAGATTAGCAGAAATTATTCCACGATTTTCAGGCCAGAAATAATGTGTGAGCCATTACTCATCCCATTAATTTTTCGCGTTCATTCACAAGAAAGGACTCATATGCCCAGTATTCGTGCCTCCCATGAAGTGATACTGGCATATGCTTGTGTTTCGAATGTTCTATTCCATTTGATAAATCTCATTACCTCTATATCTGATGATGTAGAAATTGCATTTGGTAGAGACGGTCCTATTTATAATATCATTACGAACTGTTAATGTAAATACTTTCAGATTACCAATCAACTATAGTATGAACCCGTGACGTTTTTATTCAAAATGAGACATTATGACCGAAAATAAAAGTAGGTAGTTCATAACGCCACGCTTTTGATAAATACAAAATGATGTGGTCTCTGTTTTGAGTTGATTATAGTGGTCTAATAAGAATTAAAAGTGTTGTATCTCAAAAACCTTCTTAATGACTTGCCAAGATTGATTCGATCCAATTGATTTCAATTTACCTCGCAGTACAGTACAATATTATACGGAGTCTTATTATGCACATCAGCAACTTAGCTAATATTTATGTATTTTCAATTCATGTGGTGAGCATTAATATGTTAGTTTTTAGCTTATGAAAAGTATCTGGCCTTAGTCGAGTAAAAATGTCTTTCGTGGAATGCTTTTTCTAAAGTTTTCATAAACAACGATTTATTTCAAGAAATAGTTATATGAAGAATGCTGATATTATCTCATACTGGCGAATTTTTATTTGGCACATTTTATTTAATTTTGATTAAACTTTTTGCTACTTATAAATCTCTAAAAAGAAAGATATGTTTAACCCTTTAAGTTACAATTTTTCGAATTTTCATTAAAGACTAATACTGGCTTGTGACTTAGTTCCTCTTTCTGATTAGGGCTATGCAATCATAAAAGATATCACATCTACATGGACTACAACAGTTTGCTCTATATGTTTTAAAATTTATTCATACATATACTTGTAATAAACGTATGTATATACCTAAAATTGAGTTGGAAGTTATGATTATTCCTCCAATTACTTTTCTATGTTTAAAAATGTTTTTCGTATTCACTATCTTTAGAGGTGATTTACGAAAATAGCAAGTCAAATAAATTTTATTTTTTTAATCATGAAAATTTAAAAGGTTTGCCTATACTGGAAGTGTAACGCGCTCTTATGCCACTTGAATAAAAACTATTGTGATAGCCGAAATTAAGTAGGTGAGAAATAAAATACCGTGCGAGTAAGTCCTTGAGAAAATCTTGTTGAAATCTTCCTCATAATGCTTGGAGATTATTTTCTCAAAATTTGGGATAGTATCTATTTTTCATGAGTTTATTGGAAAAATCTCAAACATTTTTATCCAATTTAAAATTTCTGATTCAGTTTTTAATAGGAAGGCAATGATCTGTCTATGTATCTAAATCAGATCGTAAATACGGGTCTGGTTGAAGCAGGCGTGAAATCCAAAGGAAACGGGTTGGCCGATGGAGCAGAGGATGCGACATTCCTCTGAGATTTCAAGGCTCGATTGTTCTGTTAATGCCGTTCCGTTACATTTCCTTTTCTTGCTTGGAAGCGGTCAGTCTCACTGGAGCAACTCTTTACTGGGGATATAGCTTTCATTGTTTGGGAATAAATCTACCCTCCTCTGCGTACATTTTAATAGAAATTCATAAATATCAGCAATTTCATGAAATTGCACCTTTAGATCTCCAATTAGCAGCTTGTGGCAAATAGCAGTATGAAGAAATGTGAAAACTATCGTAATATCGAATACTGATTTAACAGATGTGTGAGGTTGAAGGAGTAAATTAGATTGAACATTAACCAAAATAGAATACTGATGAACCAGCTTTGAGGGTAAAATCTTTCTGGAAGTAATAAGATTGTTTAGATCAGTTTTTCCAATCTTTTTTCGCCACGCCTAAGCTTTTTTAAAATTCTAACGCTTTACATGTAACAATGAATGAATACTGTAACGTGTCCAGGACACCGGCTTTTGGTTTTAGGAATATATCATTAGGACATTGTAAGAAAAAATCAATTTTCAAGCGACGCAAGACGTTTTCTGTTGTCCACAACAAACACCGGAATAGATTATTTGCCAGTTCCAAGCTGTAATCTTGTATCAGCTCAAGATACTTTCTTCACTCTCATTAAACGCTGCTTGATCGAGTCTGTTCGCATAATGTTAGCCAAATGGCATAACTAGAGAGGAACTCAAGCACCCAACAGTTTGCAGATGATGGCCTCCTTTTTATTCAACTTAGGATTCTTTTGAATAGTTTTGAACTAAATTCAAATGAAAGTTTGAAATTTGTCAGTATATTAGTTAAGAAATGTTTGACATTTGAATTTTTCTACCTCTATCCTAGTAATTTGTAAGATAAATAATGTGGAATCTTGAGGAATCAACTAAAATTTTGAATAGTATTTTTTAAATTTCATCCAGAAGGATTTGTATTTTTACCCATTTTAATTGCGATAGTTTTAAATATAAAAACGTATTCCAAGCAAATAAACTCTTAACCGTTTACCTAGAAAAGGACTTTCTAGCCGTTTTAGGCATACGTTACTCTTCCTCATCAATTCCTTTAAAACCATAAAATCATTGTACCAACTTTGAGTGTTGAGGAAGAGCGCGGTTGCGCAATATAAATGAGAAAGGTCAAGCAACTAGCCGGGCTAAACTACTAAACATCACGAAGAAAACAATTCTCCTGAATATTCTTGAATCTCATTTGTCTAACTAAGATTCACACATCAGTGAGAAACCTGATCCTTTTTATTTTACGAAAATAAAGCCGGTTCCTTTTAATAGCACGTTTCGTTATACCGAACTAAAGGAATCAAACATCATTTTTGAATTTTTTCGTCAATTTTACTTAGTTTAACCTCCCTCAATGATTTCCTACTATTAATTCTATACTTCATAACATAATAATAATAATAAAATCGCTTTATTCGGGCGAGATTGAGACTAAAAGTCTCCTCTTCCATCTAACCCATGCATATAGATATGGTTTATAAGTTTTCACCCATAAACCCTGATAGATTTCTTTATCTGATGATTTGTCTGTATTATTTTTCATTAATCTCGTCTTTTGTAATTACCCTCAATGGAAGTGTTTTTGGGAAATTTTAAAAATGAAATATGAGAATGAGGAGTATAACAAAGCTTGAAAGTTTTGACTTGGTAGACTCTTTAATATTTGCATTAAAAGAAATACTGAGAATTTGTTCTTATTAAAAATTAAGGAAAATAATTTCTATACCTGATCGTTGCCTGAATAATTCAAATCTGCATAACATGACAAAAGTTATGCTAGCCTTTTTATTTAATGTAATGATTTGGCAAATATGTCTTACTTCATCTTTCTGCTGGTAATAATAGTAATATTTATGTTTCTGCTTAATCTTTGTTGAACTCTTTCAATCGAACAAGAATATGGTAGACGGTGAGGACATTTTAATTTTTCCCGTCTTATTACAATATTCAGAAATATTATCAAATTAAGAAAATATACCTCCACTACAAGGAACTTAGTTCAAAACTTTATATTTGACTAACATGTCATATTTTTGTTAACATCTCAATATTTTCTTTTGTGTTTTAGTTCTGAATATGTTTCATCGCTATTTATTTAGAATATTGGTTTTCTGAAATATACGATTTTATATAGTAACGAAGAAGTAATAAATAGTTTTTTTGTTTAAAGTGAAGCAAAAATTATTGTATCGATAAACCATAACCTCTTTTTACGAATGAATGAATATTTGGTATCCTTGAAATTTTAAACCCTGTGAATGATAAATGGGAACATAAAACATTACTCCATAAAATGTGAATCAACTGAATGTAGATAGTCTACCCATGTAAAAAAAATGGGGTTGAAGAGATTTTTTCTGAATATTATAGAGTAAAAATCCAAAACGATTAATATATAATAATTATTTTTGTTCGATGGAATCGAGGTTGATGTTTAATCAAGGTCGAATTAAATGAATAGTAACGTGATCCACGGAAAACACAGGGGGTTTTCACCATCAGTGAAAGCGGTCTCGTGTTAGATTCCCAGTGGGGACACAAATGAGAGAAATAACTTCATCTGTTGTATCACTTCATCAAAAATACCATTTCTAAAAAACCCTTGGTAATCTCCTGCCACCTGTATCAATAGAGGGTAATTTAAGAGAATATCTTTCATATTCTATAAGGCAAATTTTGAGGTCAAAGCTGTTAATTATGAAACCTTCCTTGGTTTTATTGAGAATCTCTCAGTACTGGAGTGTCCAAGGTTGTACACGGGAAGAGACAGACAGATTTCTATCGGGTGTTACAAGTGAAAGTGAACGTCCAAAAGTAGCATTAGCTGGACTTCGAAGTTGCCTTCTTCGTACGTAATTATAGCATTAGGGCAATATTTAATCCTCGTCCGGTTTATTAAAACTGCTAAAATATAAAGTTCCTGGTAATATTCATCGAAACATCTTTAAATGATAAATTGAGATAGTTTCTTCGAATGCATCTTCCTCACTCTTCGTTATTCCCTTATCTTTAGTTCTTTAGCATGATATGATGGTTATAAAAAATAATACAACAATAAACGAATTTATTGAAGAGTGAGATGGAGACATAAAAATCTCATCTTGCATCTAAATACTGCGAAATGCAATCATATAATATTTCTCTGACAGTATTTCGCCCCAGGAAGTTTAAACTCAAAGTTAACTTGTAATTTGAATTCTTGCCTAAATATCTTTATCAAAAAAATGATTCTTGTGACTGTCTGGAAGGGTGTTTCCGCGTTATAATTTTTATGTTACAAGGTAAAAGAAAAGACCTATTTATTATAAACCTCCGTGAACTGCTGTAGCTTCAGGAGCATTTTATCATATCATTCTTTGCCATGATTACTCCTTAGTAAGTTGCTCCTTAGCCTTACGGTATTTATAGTTGTGTGGATAGCGCTAAATAATGCGTTTCAACAAATAATTGCAGAGAAAAATTCATTGTTCGAAAAATTGTATTTGCAAAGTTTGGATACTAAAATGGATGTAGTTAACTTTTAATTTAATTTTTAAATTTAATTCCGTGCAAAAATTACTATGAAAATAGGTTAAAAACAAATATATAGAAGTGAATGACAATTATTTTGACTTTTTACTCGGCGAAGTTGATTTATTTCATACCGGTGTATTTAAACATAATAAGTACGCAAACTATAATCTTTAAAATTCACTGCGTTCCTCTCTCATTGAATACTATTTGGTTGATTTTATAGATAATAATCATTTTTCTTACTATTCCGATCGAATGCCTATTTTTCATAGTTCAAATAAGTCATTTACCAGAAAAGTTCTATGCTCGTTTTTGTTCTTTAAAAACTTAAAATTACATATTAATATCCTTGACGTACTAAACAGAAGTTTTCAGTAGAAAAATATTGAACGAGGGAGAACTTTAAAGTATGGAAATGAGCTGCTTAGTATAATGTTCATTTGCTGCTATCGATAAATGTTCGAGGAACTTAGATTGGCTGTTTATATGACTTGTAAATCGAAATTTTCAATTAACCTATTTTTCAATAAATCAAGCATTGTATTACATTTCTGGAGAACTTAAGCAACGATATAATAATGAGATGATAATATATGTAAACTTAATCATTGGTAATTGATTAAATTCCGGACATATCCGTCCATTTTAACCCCTGGTGTTTACACACTCCGACCATACAGAAAAGGTGGCCTGTTGGATATTAATGCCGATATTGATGTACACTTGGTTCGATTAACCGGATTTTGGCAAGTTCCCGATTTAGAATGGAAAAGAAGCGACTCGTAAGTTTTGAAACTTAAATTTCAAATGACCGTTTTTGATGGAAGCAGTCATCATCGGATGAGGATATCAGAGGACTCCTCTGCCATCGGCAATTGGAATTTCGGGAATCCTTGGCTCTCTCTGTTATTCAAATATTTTTTGTATCCTTAAGGAACAGGCCATGCGGAATATAGTACTCTAAATTTCCATGTGTAACGTTTTTTCAAGTATGAAGTAAATTTTCCTTGTTCCACGGAGAACAGCAGATCGGAAGTTCACTGTAAAACGTTGCATTAACACTCGAAAATAGTAGTAATTGCTCCTACGTAACAATCCGATGTGTAACGAAGCTCTGTTACCGATGACTATTGCGTTTTCATCACAATGACAATTTTTCACCAAATAAAAGTTTCCACGTACCGCCGTGGCCTCCATTGAATCGTTCGACGTCTCTGGTCCCGTACCCTTTCGACTCCTCAGCGTCCACTGATCGACACAATCTTCAAAATACGTAATAGCAGGAATCGGAATTACCTTCCTTATATATATTCCGTATCTCTCTCCCCTTCGGATGAAAGGGAAATGGGCGGATGGAGAGTCTCCGCTCGAGCTTAAAACTCTCGAAGAAATGGGAGAAAGTGTCGAAGGGGAAGGGGCGACCAGAAGCAGGGGCGTCGCTGCTCCTCGGGAGGGCGGTGCGCAAAAAAGGGCGATGAAGAATCGGAGGTTCGGCCACGCGATGCGACTGATAGAAAAAGCGCGCCTCACGAAATGAGCGATTTTGAAGAACGGGCATTCCTCTATTCGTGCGCGGCCGTTACAGACACGGCGCCGTAAAACTCGCTTGCAAAACTACGATCGCTTTCTAAATAATGTACGGAATGTCAATAAGAGGGCGCGCAATTAGGTACGGGTTCCGCGTGCCACGACACGTTCGATTTCGTTCTATTGGTTGGTCTTCTGAAGACTCCACGGTGCGTGGTCCTTTGATTGAAACGCCTCCCGGGTTGCATGATGATGACGAGGAAAGTGACAGAGGAGCGAAGGAATCCCGTCGGTTTTCATTGCTGCTCTGACGAAATTCTTTCGCAAATGAAGTCGCATTGTAGCGTTGTGTACGATACCATTTGTCCAAGAAGTCAAAGGCGATCATTCTTTTTTTTATTGTAACTTATTGAACAAGGATTGAATCGTTTTTATCAGTTAATATTTCTTTGTTGCCACTTAGAACATCCATAAATCCTATGTTTCTCTCACTTTAACATCTTTAGCCCCTTTATATTCCCATTGATTTCTTGGCCTCGAGTAACATTCAGTTGGTTGGAGCAGCCTCCGAAGTTATTTATTTACAAGTATAAAAATAACAAGAGGAAACACTGATAATTTTGTGGCGCTCAAATATTTTTTAGTTTGGGATGGAAGCCTCCGGGAATTCATGTAAGGATCATCGAGGACCCCTGGTCTGGGGACCACACTACAAAAGCCATGCTCACCCAATAAGTTCCGTACAAAGCATGAGCCTGCCTCATTTGCAGTCGTTAAAATTTATGCTATCGTCTGTATTGTTTTGTCTATTCCACTGCCATCCCAAATATCCTTCATTCCCTTCCTCATCAAATTAACTTACTTTCTCCGTATCAAACTCATAAATCTATGACTTCAATTCTCTTAAAATCCATCTCTACAAGTCCGTACTAAATACCTTAAGAATGACTCCAAACTAAACAATCAGGTTTTAACCATTCTCATAATATTTTAATATAAAAGTTCCTCACTGCTATTTAATCATAAATAGATAGGTTGCAAGACCAGCTTATTTTCTTCAGATCTAAAGCCATTCAGTAAGAAAAATTGAGCTTGCGAGGGTTAATTTTATCACTAGACATTTCCCAAGTTTATCGACGTATTCAGAATGTAAGTAAATGCTTTTAATGAACGGATAGCTATTTTGGAATCGTCATAGGAATTGAGCTTTCATGACAGTTTTATTCAATCAAACGCGAATTAGAGGAGGCCTAAAGTTTTCTGAAAGAATAACAGTAATTAAAAAATCAAGGGGAGCACTTGTTATCAATTAGCCGAAATCGATGGCATACCACTTGGCCTAGCGATCCAAATTTTTCAAACCATGCGTAACAATACATACGTTGATTTTTTTTTAAATCTCAAACGATTTTGTGACAACACTAAAAAAGTAATTAATTTATTTTCAACGTTGATTCGGAATATATTATAGTATACCATTGTTTATTACCTCAAAAATTTCATCATTTGTCGGTTTCTGTTTCTCGTGATTGAGGTGAGATGATTTAAATGCAATCGAGTTTCCGAAGTATGTATTTGACTGAATAAAGTTATAAAAAATCGTAAAACTAGAACATCATCCCTATTGATGATCTCGAAAGGATGAGGAATGATCCACTGAGGGATCTTTGATACTGGTATCAATATATTCTCATCAAAGTGATTTACGTTCGTCAGGATTATCCTACATATTAATTTTTTCTAATGAGCATCAGATTTCATAGCTACGAAACAACATTATAGCTCGGCATGGAAAAATATTTTATTGAAATAAATTTTTATCAATTCCATTTATGTCATGATTGAAAACAAACGGATAAGATTTCTGTATTTAATGAAATATATTTTAGCTTAGCATAATTGAAGTAGTGTAATATTTTAAGTAAACACTCTAGCTTCATACAAACAAAATGGTTTCATTTTCACGATCATTTCGAAGCGAAACTGTGCAAATCAAAGACCGTGTAAATGAACGGGTGACTAGTCGAAAGTGAAAACGCCTTTTTTTCTTAGTTAGTGGGATAATCTGTAGAGAGAAGTTGGAAAAGCAAAGTATAAAATTGGGGAAAAAATGTTTGTAGGTCTCGAGTCGGTCGGGAGGTTTAGGCAGAAATGCATTTATAACGAGAATTTGAAAAATGAGCGGAAGATTACCTCGCCGAGGGAAGTCTATTAAAACCACATTTACGAGAAATCATCCCTCTCGGGATTTCCTGTGTCGACCGAGGTGATGCGAGTTGTATGACATTCCTGTAATTCAGTCAGCGAAAAGAAAGTCATAGACCAATGTAAAAAGAGTGAAAGGTATACCTATTCTTTTCCCTTTCGATTAAGGCGATGGAAAAAAGTCCGATATTGTTTTTCCAGCATCTTGTGATGCTACGTAATGGACTGAGCGTTGGAAGGGTTCTGCTTCAATGATGGCTCAGGGATTTCTTCGGTAAAGATTATTTTAAAAAATATTTCCTTCTTTTCGTCGACTTACGTGTAGTAGATTTATATGAACTGCAATACTGATTTTTTTACCGAAAAATTCAAGTAATGCTCCACTGGGATAATTTATGGATGAGATCGGTAGTTATATAGAAGCTGCCGAACTCATCAGTAATACTAAAAATTGTTGGTGACTTGCTTTCGATTGGTGTTGTCAACATTCGAATACTTTTATAATAATTAGTCGTTCATCATGAATATGCATTTTCACAAATTTAACCTTTGAACATAGCCGCTTAACATTAACTCACAATGAAGATGTTTCGCTGACTATTGTATTATTTTTTATGGGACAGAAAGGGAGACAAACGATATAGTTGTACTTCAAAAGGATGTTGATAAATTTTCCGAATAGTTAAACTAAACAAAATGAAAATTAACTTTCAAAAATGTAAGCTCTTCGTCTTTTCCTAAAAGAAGGCTGTAGAATTTTCTCCATTTTTTTAAACTATGCAGAAATTTTACCTGCTAGAAAGACTTGCTACCTGAAAGCGCTACACTGGGGAGCACAGATAGATGACGTCGTGTCTAAAGGTAATAATGATTTTAAATATAACATGGAGAATTCAAAGGGCGCATGAAAATATGCAAACACAAGGAATAAAAATTTGGATAGGACGGTGTTGGAGTAAACATCTTCAGTATGCTATTTATACATGAATGCCCTCCCTTCATAGGGTTCACGAGCCTTAAATACGCCCATTCAACGCCATTTCCTTCATTAAAGGAAATTTATGCGTTGCTGCGCTTAATAGTTGCTGTTTACTGTCTGACGTGAGGTTTAATGTGGTACCTTTATATTGCGGATTATTTTTATATATTTAGGATAATGATCTGTGCTTTAAGTATTCTTGATAATGTACTGTACAGAGAGTGCCTGTTTATATCTTTTACGCTTGCAATACGATATATTTGAAAGTAATGCCACAATGTTGCCGCCTGACTTTTGTCTTTTTGTAACATAAGTAATAATAACAGTATTTAGTTGGATATTGATGTAGAAAATTTAGATACGATTAACCAAATTAACCGCAATAGGATCAAATAAGTTAGTAGTAGTATAGTTTACAGGGAACACAAAAACTTCTGAAAGATTTTTGTTACAATTCATTTCAGTACAAATATCAAATATATTTCTTTTATTTAAAAAATCTTGTAAACAAGCCAGAGGTCGGCCTTATTTCAAAATATTTGAATAAATATGGCTTTCAATTACTCTAAGCGCTACGTTAATTCAGAAATTAATAGTGAATATTATTTCTAATTCCAAATAATGATGGTTGATAATGATATGCATTGAGTCATACGACTTCAGTATTTTTAGGCACTTCATTTTGATTGATAATATTACATTTATTATACACATTGCAGGCTGTTGTTGGACCTCAAAAGGAATTTCAGGACTAGGTAACAAACTGGAGAGGAAGATTCCATGATATTAGGAATTCTCAGAGTTCTTCTTCTTCAAATAAAGAAATAAATATACTCCAAAATCTCTCTATCCTAACCAGGAAAATTATTTTTTACCCAAAGGCTCCCGGATAGTCATGTGGACAGCGCGTTTGCCTTTGGTGGGCCCCGGGTTCGAATCCCGGTAGGAGCCAATGTGCGAAATGACCTAAGCTGTCGAAGCACTTTTAACAATACTACTACTACTATTTTTTACCAATCCTCTTCGTGTCCTTCATTTTAAACGTAAATTAAATAAAAATTAAACACTTCGAACACAAAACAACAAGTTTAATGTGACGCGAAATTTGATTTTCATTTGTTAAAAATACTGTATTCGTTCAAAAGTAACACCTCATCGAAAAGAAATATCGCATTGCTGAAATAACCAGCCACTTATTTATTCTAAAATCGCATTATTTAAGGAATATAGAATTATTGCGAATCAGAAAGAAATAAAATTTACAGCTTAAAATATTATCATTGTATTGACTTAAAATTTAGGTTGCCTTAACTCTCATACTGCCTTGAATAACCAGACATTATATCCGTCATTCACGCATTACAGATTCTAGCAAATAATCACAGATTCGTGAACCATAGATTGTTTGGTGAGTATGAATACTTGTTCCAAATAATCAGAGATTCGAGAATAATCTCCGATTCCTGAATCCATGTGAAGTAGGCGACTATGAATACCGCCCGAATTATGTGCTGGTTCGTCCAAGTTAATCTTGAGGCGGCAATTCGAAACGGAAAGCGAGTAGTTCTAAATATCAAACAGTTCCAATTGAAAGGTTTTCTGGTAAAGTAAATTCAACACTTTTTACAACACTTTCAACACAACAAAATATATAATACTTTCATAATATATTTTACGGCTCAAACAGGTATCTTTATTCAATATCGCTTGCTCTGGTTATTGTCTCGTTTTTGTAGGATTACTAATTGTAATTAAGTTCGGCAAAAGAAATGGATCCTATAAACGGTAAAATATAACTTGTGTTCACTTAAAAAAGGCAAACGTCTTCTTACGATTCTATATAATTGGACTTTAATTCTCTGTAGATTCCTACGGAAAGTTGAATGAGTTCAGATTCAACTGTCACCTTCGGCGTCATGGGAACGAGTTGTTTACAATCACAGAATCTCACAAAAATTTCTCAAATCTACCTAATTTTCCACATATGGAAATAAGTTAATTCAATTTTCTGCAGTTTTGTAATTGTCTCGATTTTTTACCTTCAAATATAATTCTGCAAGGAAATGAAGCCTTCTAAGGGGGAAAAAGATCTTTGAATGCATTTCTTATGGTATTATTTTCAAGAGATCAAAGGCCTAACCATCGACACCTTCGTAAAAATAATATTGATTAGTAAAAGTCCATCAGTCTTCGAATGAATTCCAAAATTTAATAATTCTATCTCATCGGAAAGTACGTGAAATTTATTTTAAAACATCGCTTCAATGAATATCTCATGGAGAGACTGACATTGGGTATATAAATATGCCCATTTATAATTGTATAAATATATATATTCACAACGGTGACTATTATGATAGATTTCTGTAATAATAAATCCGTGTTATTAAAACGTTCCATACAGTTTTTATCAAACAATTAACAGTGAATGAAATGGAAAATACAAAATAAGGAAACTTTTAGTAACGATAGTACTATATAACGATGTTTTTTTAACAGCTCATTACCTTGTAACGATTTGCGTTAAACCAAGAATTTCTAGGTATTTTGAATAAATTTAAAGAAGCTTACAAGTCTATGGAAGGGCGTTATTTAGTGATTAACTTAACTTTAGAGCAATATTCGTAGAATGTGTTTCACATAATTTCGGCAAGTAAGAGGGCTTAATTCATTTGAAAGAAAATTATCCGTATGTTGTGATATCGGCGGAAATATCTTTGATCGGGAGAATTTATTTAAGTTGGTATTAGTGGCAAAGATTGAGGGGTAATAACAATACAAACTGTCCGGCATTCGCCCAAGGACGGGAGGGAAACCCCTCCAAAAACCTCCCGTGGACACATCTTAGCAGCAGCAATAGGCCCAATTTGTACAATGTGTCAAAAAACTCAGATAAACAATATACAAACACCTCCACCAAACACAGATACAGTCGGCTTTTACTTATTTAATTGTACTACATGGAACCATTTTCTTATTCTAAGGATAACAAATGATTAAAACTATGCCTTATACATACATATACATATAACATATCATAAAAATTTTGATTATACGGTAATAGTTTTGGAATGGAAAAGAACATGCATATATCAAGTAATATTAGATGTTAACAGAGGTCGATATTATGCAGTGCACTAATACCTTACTTAGGGTACACCAAATAGCTGCGACGCAATGATTGGGCACATCTTCCTTTTAAGACTATCGTACGGCAAGCAGTTTACAGTTCACCAAAAGTGAATCTTTCCTTTTTTCTTCAACCCCTCCCTTTCCGGCAATTTAGGGAAAGCTTCACCGGAGCGAAATAACACTCCAATTCGCTATTTAACGCTGAGAAATGGGCACTATTTTTCTCGTTTCCGTTATTCATTCGATTCCTTGTAAAATCCGTGACACTTCCTTAACACCACCCATCCCTTGTTTGCGTTTTCCATGCTTACCCGCTTCCTACGAACCGAACCATGCATATATATACATGTCTCAATAACATGTGTAATGGTTATCACAAAGGAATCTAGTTTAAGAACTTCAATTACTCTACCACTTTTTATCCAATATTTCCCTATTTGCCTGACGAAAGATACATATGTCAGATTTATTTTAAACGCGATTTTATACTTAAATGATTATTAGATTGTGACTTGTGATTCGGTATCATATTGTGCTTAACACGAGGAAGCTATTCAAGGGGATAAAATTGAGGCAATAATCCTGAATTCTTCAACGTTGAAAGCCTTGATATTTTGTAGGAAGTTTTGTTGACTTATGTAATACGAGTTATATAAATATAAATAGAGTAACGAATTTACTCTAGGTGAAGTTAAAAATTTAGTAGAAATAAAATCAATGGTAGCAGCCGTCACTTTGTGGAATTCCATTTCTGGAAAAAATAAACACAATGTATTCAATTCCACAACATATTAATTCCACCTCACACACGACCGGTTTCGACTAGTCATCAGGTGAGGAAAGCAGAGGAACAAGAGTCGCCAATTCCCTTCCTAAGAACTTAAAACCCGCATTTTATACAACTTGTAATATAGGTAAAAAGCTTATTAATAACAAAAATAACATTCACCACAGACTTAAATCCGGCATATATAAACTGACTTGCAGTGATTGTGGGGCGATATATATCGGTCAGACCGGGAGAAATTTTCATACCAGGGTCAAGGAGCACAAACAATGTTTTATAAACAACAACATGAAAAATTCCCATTTTTCGCAACATCTTCTAGAAGAAAAACATTTTTCTGACTTCTCTCCACAGTTCTAACATATTGAACATAAAGGCCCCAAATTAAATATTTTGGAGCAACTTGAAGTTTTAAAACATAAGCAAAACAATTTTTACTCACTAATATACACCAATTTGCCACTTCTTCTCCCCTTCTAGGATTGGTCAGCCTTTTAACTCCCCTCCACCCCCCACCTCCCCCTCCTCCTAACCCCTCTCTGGTACCATTACCCCCTCTATAAGTAAGAATTGTATATATGCTCTTGTCCCTCTGCTTTCCTCGCCTGATGATGACTATGACTAGTCGAAACCGGTCGTGTCTGTGGTGGAATTAAAAAGTTGTGGAATTGAATACATTGTGTTTATTTTTTTCAGTTTAGGAGAAATGTATTCTTCCTATTTCCAACTTCTGAGAACGGTCTTCAGTTAAGTTGCTATTTGAAGTGGTTAAACATTACAGATGAAATACAGGAGTGAGAAATATTTTCAGATACTCTGTCTAAATGTATAAAATTTATCTAGTCTGAGCGCCTCAAAAATTGCGAACTTATACATATATTCATAGAAGAGCAGGATCAGCTCGAGATTCTGTTTGAAGAATTTAAAATATTTGTAGATTATAATAGTCTATTGTTTTATCGAATAATTTTTGTCCTGATTGAAAATTGATTGAATTCTATCGAGCGATCTTTAAAATAAAAATTTGGCACGACTTCTCTCGCGAGGAGTGCGTGATTTGAAAGTCAAAAGAATACTTGTCGTAGATCATAACATCGATAGCTTGTCCTTGAGATGAGTCATTATAAAAATTTATGCTTGTGTTTATTTCAAAGGAGTTCGTCCAATAATGATTTACGAACCCAAGAGAACCTATACTTTCCCGTAGGCATCCGCCCAGTGGCGTAGCGTGCGTCATTGCCGCCCGGGGCGGAATCATAATTTGCTGCCCTTGTGGCGTCATAAAAATAATGATGTTGGTGGAAAAAAGGAATCATATGAAAGAACATGTTCAGTTCCGCTCCAACTAAAAATATCGGTTTTTTTCGGTTCGGGGTTTCGGTTCGGTTCCGGTTCGATACCCTGCTGACCCACAGCTTTCTCTACCTGTGGACTAACCGCACGGAACTGTTAGTTTTAATAAAATTAAAAATTCTGATCTCATCAATCTGGTCGTGTATAGTATAGCACAAGCAAATTTTGCCGCCCTCCTAATAGAGGCGCCCGGGGCGGTCCGCCCCTCCGCCCCCCCCTCGCCACGCCATTGCATCCACCTCTCTACTGGTGTACTCCCTCCTTTTCCGTACTAAGAAAGAAATTCCTGACGCTGTACCAAAATCCGACCTTCTCACAGAGGAGGATGAGATGCCTCCTAATGTTTTGCAAATGACACTTCTAAATAGGTTTTAAAGTTAACTTAAACGTTTAGTTATATCCTAATGTCGAGTTCAATTTAACAATTTTGTTATATAAAAAGCGCTTTTCAGATTAAATGCAGTTTAAGGTAATGGGGCCTCTATTTCAGAGGTCTCACCCGGACACTCGGAGAGATGGCCAAATACAAGGATCCAGAAAAATTTAAATATTTTGGGTGAAACTTTTTTAAACAAAATTTGTTTATATACTATTCATAATCAATAAATGTTATATTCTATCACGCAGTTTCACATTCTTATTATCACTTAAGTCATTGTTACGAAGTCATTTCCTCGGGTGGGGCATCTCACCCGGAATAACCTTATAATTTAATTTTCCTTTAAGACCTGCACTACATATGTTTATCCTTATTCAGTAACGGTTTCTTATAGAAACGTCTTTAAACTTTAATGATTAAAGGCCCTCTTTCCAGTGGAGACTAACATCTTTCACCAAGAAATAACCAGATCTGTTTACTAATATTTAATTTAATATTTACAATTACCAAGTTTGAACATATTTATTGGAACGTTTATCTATTCATTATACAGGTTCCTTACCAGTGAAACGATGCGACTGATTGGGAAACACTGGTCTATAAGATCTCATGCACTTTGTACACTTTACAAATACTTGGAATTAGATCTTACTGAGCAAAATAATATCACTCCAATCGACTATCATATAGCCTTTGCCGTGTTTCTAAGTGTCTGCGTGCACATGGTACAGTTATCCGTATGGAGTTGAAGGTTACTCAATAAAATATCTCCTTGACCACTATAATAATAGATTTATGATTGCTCAATTGCTAATTTGATGTGATATTGTGTGGCGCGTAGTATCGCTGTTTAACGAAAATTTTTTCTACATTTTGCCTTAATTTATTGCCAATATTTCTTAATTGTATCTTATCTAAAGAAATTTCCGAGCTGTCATACTAATTTTCTAAGCAAATCGATTAAACCTAGCTACAGATTACCTAGTAATTAAATTAACTTTCACAATATTGTTCTTAGTAGATTCTTACGCTTATGAACGAGGTTCGAGTCTGGTTCGTGAAACCTTTTTCGTTATCATTCTTTGCATCCGTTTTTAATTAATAATTTGATAATAAGTTAGAGAGTGACTTATAGTTGTCGAAGTGCATCAATTGAATAGAGGTACTCCATTTATTCGTTTTCTATCGTAAATCGAATCGACTTAACACAACGTTACCTAAGCCTAAGGCTTACTTGGAGGTGTATATCTACCTTTCAAGTCTGTCCTCTCATTACGTGTTAATAAGTCATATTGATCTGTATTCCATCTCAACTGACCGATCATGGAATCTTTATTCCTCTCAATGATTTGAGATTATATCAAATTAGACTAAAATAAATCTCCTCCACCAACAATCGATGGAATATTAACCCGGTTCTTTTCATATATAACTTTCTACTATGGTTCTTACAAGTATGCATCTTAGCATTCATTATCATTGCTAAAGTTCTTTTAGCTGCTGAAAATTACATCCCGTCTTCACTCGTGTAAATATACCCTTAACTTTGAATTTTGAAGAATGAGCTCGAAGGTCCACAACATAATAACATAAGTCATTACATTTAATGAGGAATTATGACGATATTTTGACGGAAGTAAAACGTCCGCATAATAACTCTTATGCCTTCTAACGGTCGGTACGTCAATCATTACTTCAATTGTCCAAATCGCAGCGACTGTTTAAAACGAAATAGTTCTAAAGTTATACAGAGGTAAATCAGTAGACATGATGGACCACTATATTCTCTTAATTCGACCGAGTTCGAGCTTATTCCGTTCGAAGCAGAATCGACAGTAATTTTATGGAAAGCTCATATTCAATTTTTGGGTAGCCTTATATAATTTGAGAATTAAATTGAAATTCTTATGAAGTTAAAGGGAACGTAATTGAGAAGAAAAGAGAGCATTTTATACCGTTCATGCATTCCTTTCCGAATTGTGAAAACTTCGAATAAATAAGCGATAGTTCGATGAGTTTCTTTTTCTCTGGATACCCTTTCCTATTGAGGTGCATTTTTGAAGCCCTAATTTTATCCTACGCTTTCGAAATCTTTGAATCGTACGTTAATAACCATCTTAAATCCTCATATGAAAAGCTTATTTTAAAATTCTTAATACCTTCGATTCCCTGGTTTCGATTATAATTTTCCAATGGCATAGATTCCATAGAAATTAAATGTATAGCAGGTACACTTACTGCTTACCTAACAAGGGACGATTAAATGGATAGAATTTCTGATAAAATTATATTTATGGGAAATTTTACTTTTCGTCTCTGTAGATAAGATTGTTAAATGTATTCTTGATAATATATTCTCTGCCGTACAATCAACGATTAATATTTTTTCAATTCGTTGCGATCATGAGTTATTGTATAACGTAAGCAAGACAGGTTCTTGTGGAAGGTGTTTGACGATTCAGGCAATATTTGGTGATTGCGCAATGTTACAGTTTACCTAGGGATATATTTATTTTTCAGTTAAAAAAAGGTTCACATTTTTCTGGAGATGCAGCATTAATGTCAATGTTTAATAACGAAAGTACCAATTATACTCGAGAGATGGCATTAGCGGCGAAGATTGTATAAAAAAGTTCCAATTTTCCTCAAGAGATGGCATTAGTGACGAATTTTATAACCAAAAGTTCCAAATTTCCTCAAGAGATTGCATTAGTTGCGAAGTTAATAACCAAAAGTTCCAATTTTCCTCAAGAGATGGCACTAGTGTCGAAGTTTATAACCAAAAGTTCCAATTTTCCTCAAGAGATGGCACAAGTGGCGAAGTTTATAAACAAAAGTTCCAACTTCCCTCAAGAGATGGCACTAGCGGCGAAGTTTATAACCAAAAGTTCCAATTTTCCTCAAGAGATGGCACTAGTATGTACTTGTATTAAAAAAAAATGAAAAAAGACAGAGTACGGTGTGGGAAAAAATCTTTGCAACTGAAGGTTGGGCAAGAAAAAACCCACGTTACGGGAAAACACCCACAGAGAAGGGGGGTGAAAAAACGGGGGATATTTATAAATGCGATGTTTAGCTATTCGTTAATTAAATGATTTTCAAAGTTACGATAAGAATAGATTAAAATTGCGGATTGCTGGAAAAAATTACACATGTATAAAGGGTAGATTATGATCCAATTAGATGTAAATATCATTGCCGCAAGTTTCAATATATTGGAGAAATTAGATGATTAAATACATTGTGACGTAGCCATTCTGCTGCTTGCGTACTCAATTTTCGTTTTGCATCTCTGCAAGTGCAATTGAAAATACTTGGAAGGAATAAATAAATAGGAAGTTAGTGCATATAATTGACTACAAACTGTGTTAAAAACCATGTTTCTACGAAGCAAAGTTACAAAGAAAATAATTAATATAGTTCTCCATCGCTGAAGTATGCATTTGATAACATCGACCTAATTCATACGTTTCCTTTTTTTTAATAAAAATGTTATTTCTATTAAAATATTTACTTTTATCAATTAATTGTTATATTGTTTATTGATATTGTATTAACCCTTCAGCGCCCAAGGTTTTTTTTCCTCGGAATCGAAGATTTTACTAGAAAACATGGTTTATGGCGTTAGAATAGTGCCTTGATCGGTAAAATTCCTGTACACACGATATTAAGCGCGGGGGAGTCAGGTGCCGTATGGCACCGCTGCACAGTGGGCTAGAATCGAAAAAACCTGGACAAGGGGCTAAAAATGGTTTTTTTGAGTGCGGTTATTGAAACTTGGCATAGTTATTGCAAAATGATTGAATTTTATGTTCCCGCTCGTCGTATTTTAAAATATTCAGGCATCAAATAGATACAGGGCGTCAAACTTGAGAAATGTTCACGAAAACGGGAAGTTTCGGATTTTTCGGAATAACGTTCAAGTTCGTTGATACATAGTTGCTTTTGAGAGAAGCTGTTAGAAAAACCAACACAACAGTAATCTAGCATTGCTCTTTGTCTTTCAATTCGCTGAATATTTCATGCTCTAAGATTATTTTTTGGTTATTTAAAGCAACAAAATGGCGGACACTTTTTTCAGACAAATTTCGAGATAAAGTAAGGAAATCAACTAGGTAAACAGCGATGGACTATCAAGTCTCTTATACCACGTCAATCTACAAGGCTTCTAGATATAGAATCTGAAGAGACTGTTTCATTTCACCTGCTACCCTGTGATTGCGGTGGACTTTTCCTAAGCGCTGCGCGGCCCGGCTGGGCGTCGTAGAATCCTCAAATACGGTTTCGGTGTCTTTTTGGTTATGTTGAGTCGAAAATTTGGCTTCTTTTATGTTAAATTCTGGCAAATCATATTAAAAACTTATTTTAATACAATTTAAGATATGAATTTGAGACCATTACTTTGGATAATAAATGCGAAATTGAGAAAGTTTGGCACATTAGGGAAATTGTTTGTTAGTTAGTTTAATACGTATAAAACCCTTAAAATTGTAAATAATAATTGTAATTAATGTATTTCATTACATTATTAAGTGCATCCCACTCTGTTGTCAGAAGATTATTCATCTGAATCCTCGGATTCAAATAACTCACTCTCTCGGTCGTCGATGATGAGGAGATTTCTTAACTCTGTTGTTAGGATCCTTTTCTTCTTGGATTTCAATGAGCCTTACATGGTAAACCTGGCATCTGATTTTAGCTGCAGCCTTTTTATTAAATCCTCATTAGTGGCTATTCTCGAGTGTTTCCTCGTGAATGTTTCCCGAAACCTCCTGATATCCTTGTTTCTAGCTTCCATGACTTCTTCTGATAGCTCTCCCAACGGAAGAATCGCATCTTTGTATATTTCTGTTCCTTGAATAATTACTTTATGTACTGTTGGAGGCATATAGTACCGTAGATACAAATGTACGTAGAGACAGGCAGTATCCCAGCAGTAGCTTGAAAAAATGGAAATTTTTTCCATCTTCGCAATGATCTTCGTCTCCTTCTTCCATTGAAGGAGAATTGGCTGCCTAAACATGTTGAGGATGGCCGCGGATTTGACCATATTATTTCACCTTAATGTAATATAATAACCAAAATTATTGAAATTACTAGATGAAAATTGTCTTTCCTTTAAGTTTAAGTTTTGAATAAAACGCTTAATTAGTGCTATTCACCTGTATTATCGTTGACTAAACGGAGAGGAACGAGAGATCTCACGAATAAGAACTCGTACGATTTTCCCTCTTGTTACCATCCTTGCTTATACACTGAATTGCCAGAGCTTCCATCGGTACTATATTTGCAGGTTAGAGAGCATTTGATTTTGCGCTTTGAGGCTTGTGCAGTTGATACTGAAGCTACAATGTTTCAATAAACGTCAAGTAAAAGACTATTTATAAAACAGAAATAAATAAGGATCTGTTGCTAAATTCTCCATGTTGAATGATGAAAAGTACCCAATTCACTACTTAGATACGCAATTTTCGGCATAAAAACATTTAAGATTCCTATCACTCTTGGTAAAAAAATATCAAATTTTCTAAAAATCTTATTTAGACGCCATTTATCCATATTTTTCTTATTTTAATAAATTACTCATACTTTATGTAATGGATCAGCTAGAGATTTCCAAATAACAGCCCCAGGGCAAACGGATCGTCGTTGTATCTCGTGGAGTCTTTTGAAGCCAAAATGCTGTGGCAGGATATCCAAAAACCAAAAGCACAAAAAACTAACTTTTCGCCTTCAAAGAAAGACTAAAACTGAAACTTCCAAAATATTTTCTCTTTCCTAACAACTCCGAAGGCACGTGCCCAATAGCCCTAGCAAAGGGGCGGATGCGTACGGATGTTGGCATTGCACTAGAGTGCCGTAATCCGTACTTAACTCAGGGCCCATAAAATAAGGGCCGGCTAAAATTGGCAGATGAGAAGATTTCTCAATTCTGTTAACAGTATTTTCGACCAGCATAGAAAATATAAAGTTCGCCAGAGTAAGTTTTACTGGTAAAAATATAATATAGACCAATGTCTCTAATGTACCAAAATTTCTCAATTTCGCATTTATTATCCAAAGTAATTGTCTCAAATTCATATCTTAAATTGTATTAAAATAAGTTTTTAATATTATTTGCCAGAATTTAACATAAAAGAAGCCAAATTTTCGACTCAAAATAACCAAAAAGACACCGAAACCGTATTTAAGGATTCTACGACGCCCAGCCGGGCCGCGCAGCGCTTAGGAAAAGTCCACCGCAATCACAGGGTAGCAGGTGAAATGAAACAGTCTCTTCAGATTCTATATCTAGAAGCCTTGTAGATTGACGTGGTATAAGAGACTTGATAGTCCATCGCTGTTTACCTAGTTGATTTCCTTACTTTATCTCGAAATTTGTCTGAAAAAAGTGTCCGCCATTTTGTTGCTTTAAATAACCAAAAAATAATCTTAGAGCATGAAACATTCAGCGAATTGAAAGACAAAGAGCAATGCTAGATTACTGTTGTGTTGGTTTTTCTAACAGCTTCTCTCAAAAGCAACTATGTATCAACGAACTTGAACGTTATTCCGAAAAATCCGAAACTTCTCGTTTTCGTGAACATTTCTCAAGTTTGACGCCCTGTATCTATTTGATGCCTGAATATTTTAAAATACGACGAGCGGGAACATAAAATTCAATCATTTTGCAATAACTATGCCAAGTTTCAATAACCGCACTCAAAAAAACCATTTTTAGCCCCTTGTCCAGGTTTTTTCGATTCTAGCCCACTGTGCGCTGGGCGGTAATCATAGCTATATGCAACTAACTTATTATGGTCTATGGTTATTAAAAATAATTGGAAAAGACGTGCGTAAAACAGGTATTTATTTATTTGTTGCTTTAAAAATTTAGCAAAACAAAAACATGAACCCATCCATTGGGTTTTCATCAAATGTAAAGTGTCTTACACTAAAAAAATAAACGTACATAAAAACTCGCACATGCGTCACAACAAGCATAACTACCTGTACAGAACATCAAGATTGTTTATGCACCGATTATACACAAAGTTACATATGAATATCGACCTTTACATATTATAACGCAAGTACTAAAAAACTAGAAAAATCAGACTCTCCTTTTCAAGTCCAAACCTACATATTCTTTGGTTGATTATCAGGTCCCTGTATTATCGCATGAGTTCAAAAAAGTAATTAGGATAGGAGCAATCACGAACACCAACAAACATTAGGAACAAAAACAATACAAATCAGTCTCCCAATCTCTACTACTGGAAAGCTTACAAAATCTTAGTAGAATGCTTTTAATAAAGTTAACAATCTATGAAAAATACCATGAAAAGCTGTGGACCACCTTATTTAGGCACGTGGTACGCGATGAAGCACACAACGCACAACCCTACGTTACACTTAGAGCCAAATCCAAATTTTGTTCGGGCCGATGATTTTTCAAAAGCTTTTCTTGAATCATGTCTATGAAGGCTCTCAACTTCCAAAACTTGTCCGTAGGGTTGGGCTTGGTATTGTCTGCTAGATGCAATTAGCGCTGTATCTCCAAAAACCGATTTCTTCGCATACTGCAAAACACAAGATCGTTGCGAACGTCTCGTGCCTCTTCCCAATACTGACGTTTGTCTGGAACTGTATTGTAGCCAGAAAGTATGAGTATACCAAGGAAAACCTTGATTTCCTCTACGGTGATGTTAGGCAAGCTCGAAGCATTAGAGAAAAGTGCATACTTGTTACTTTCCTCAGCAATAAAACTGATGACGTCTTGATCGAAAAACATTTCAAAAATGTCGACAGCAGTTTTATCCCGCAACGAAAGGTAATCTGCTTCTGGAAAAATCTTTTCCTGAGTCTTCAAATCGACGCCTTTCTTCCATTTAAATTGTTGTTTCGGGGCACCTTTCTTCTGAGCAGATTTCTTCTTCGACTGTGATATTTTTGTGCTTTTTGATGTTTGGCCGCGCTTAAGTTTTGGTGCTGATATTTGACTTGTATCAGAGTCAGTACTATCCTCGTCCCTAGATTTGCCAAAAAGATCTGTGGCGTCTGCTTTATAATACACTATTTCAGCCCCTGCTCTCAACTGCCTCCCGGAAAGGTTGTCAATTGCTCCTCCGTCGTCCTCATCGCCAGAATCCTCATCGGTTAGAACGTTGCTTTCTGAAGGTTCTATGTATATACATGATACATCATCAACCTTCTCCTCTTCTAGGTAATCAAGAGCCTCTTTGACAGTTTTGGTCCTGGAAAGAATACTCGGAATTAGGAAACCTTCATAGTTTGAGTTATAACCGGCCAATTTTTGTTTTGCTTTTAGAACGGAATGTGCACACTATTTTTACTTTCTCCATATACGAAGTATAGAGAAAGTATTGTTTTCATGAAAAAATTCGACTTCGAGATTTCAACGGAAATACATGTTTTGGGGTCCCTAGAACACGTTTTGACCATTTTCGGAATGATGTCTGTGTGTATGTGTGTGTGTGTGTGTGTGTGTGTGTGTGTGTGTGTGTGTGTGTGTGTGTGTGTATGTGTGTGTGTGATAGTGGGCGCTCTAACGTGAAAACTATTAGTCGTATCAATACCAAACTTCATATGTAGTACTGTGGTGTGTGCTGTCAGAGTTGATTAGTTTTTGGAGTAAATCAGTCAACCGGAAGTCGAGCTTTATTCATTAAAGCTCATTTCGGTTTTCAAAATATCTCCATAAATATGATATATACGTATATTGTATTACTTATAAAAGTTTTAGATAATGTAATTTACTATAACTTTTGTATTTAACATATTTTTGTATCACCGGTTGATTAGGAGTTATTCGTGAAATACTGATAAACCGGAAGAAGATGATTATGTACTTTGTGGGCGCTCTATCATGAAAACTATTCGTTGGATTAACACGAAATTTTATAAGTACTATTTTGGTTGATGTCGTTAGAGTTGATTAGTTTTTGGAGTAAATCGGTTAACCGGAAGTTGAGCTTCATTCTTCAAAGCTCATTTCCGGTTTTCAAAATATCTCAGTAAATATGATATTTAGGTATATACTATTTTCAACAAGAGTTTTAGAAAATAAAATTTACTATAACTTTTGTTTGAAATATATTTTTGTATCACTGATAGTTTAGGAGTTATTCATGAAATACTGATAAACCGGAAGTTGCTGATTATGTACTTTGTGGGCGCTCTGTCGAGCATGTCCCGAAAAACATTATTTATAATGTTTGTGACCTAAAAGATAATAATATATAAATTAATCACTCATCTCCAAGTTTAGATGGAATATAGAATTCGAAATTACTGTCGTAGATAAATATTTACATCTTATGTATATGGAGAAAGTCATGTGCTGGCCACATCAGATTTTTTTTCTCGGTTTCTTCTTCGTTGCAGAAGAAATGCTCAAACATAAGATTATAAATAAATTACACATAAAAAATAAAAAAGTACTAAAATCGCGCTTTTTGCCGGGTAGGCCTATATTTATTACGTAAGACAAAAATATTGCCTTCTTTTCATTTCGCAAAAGAAATGTCGGGGAGTGATTAGTAATCAAAGTATGTCTATACGAAGAAACAAAAAAAATATGAAAACAAACATCAGAAATAGCGTCATACCTCCCTCCTACCAGCCATATCCCGAAATTAAAAAGAAACATTCGTAAATAATATTTTCTTTGCCTAAAAGCAAAATTTAACTCCGAAAATACCATTAACATATAAAAACAGCAAATTCTGTCAAACTGCACCATGGTGCTACGCTAGCCGCCCAGCGGTGCCAAACGGCATCCACCGAAAAAAACAACGCCTCTACTGCAATATAACGAAATCTGACACAAGATAAGTACTTATGAGGGCACTAGGACTTGTTGGCAACACGTAAATCACACTGTCACCTCAAATTAATAGTTAAAACAATAATTTTTAGAAGCTTACCTTTTTCTTGAAGACATGGCGATCATTCCTCCTCGACTTGTTTACGCAAAATGATCCTTTCTCGTCGACTGCAGACGCGCATGCGACACAGAGGGGTGGAGAGGATAGAGGAGAGGTACCTAGATAAACGTAAATCGCCAGACAAGCAAACAGAGCGGCAATGCCGTAATTAAGCGTCGCTTTTTCGTTGGGTGCCAAACGGCACCTCTGGGCGCTGATGGGTTAACTACACTATGAAAAATTTTTAAATTTTTGGTTCGATCTTCTAAGATAGTAAGAAGATTTTAGAGGTATTTTTCATACTGATTTCAAATCTGATTCTAGTTTTTCTGTATCATGTAAGGTTTTTATACAATTCAATATTAAAGTTTTGAATAAAAATAAAATTTTGAACCTGGAAAATAATTGTGTATTTTTAACTTTGTATAAATTTAGAATCATGCAACGCAATACAGTGGAAAATAGTATTTACTAACTTAAAAATGATATAATTATTATGAAAACACAAGACCTTAATTGCGAATAGCTAAACATCGCATTTATAAATAACCCCCGTTTTTTTCACCCCCCTTCTCTGTGGGTGTTTTCCCGTAACGTGGGTTTTTTCTTGGCCAACCTTCAGTTGCAAAGATTTTTTCCCACACCGTACTCTGTCTTTTTTCCCTTTTTTTATACTAGTACACACTAGTGCCATCTCTTGAGGAAAATTGGAACTTTTGGTTATAATCTTCGACACTAGTGCCATCTCTTGAGGGAAGTTGGAACTTTCGTTTATAAACTTCGCCACTAGTGCCATCTCTTGAGGAAAATTGGAACTTTTGGTTGTAAACTTCGACACTAGTGCCATCTCTTGAGGAAAATTGGAACTTTTGGTTATAAACTTCGCCACTAATGCCATCTCTTGAGGAAATTCGGAACTTTTGGTTATAAAATTCGCCACTAATGCCATCTCTTGAGGAAAATTGGAACTTTTGGTTATAAACTTCGACACTAATGCCATCTCTTGAGGAAAATTGGAGCTTTTTATACAATCTTCGCCGCTAATGCCATCTCTCGAGTATAATTGGTACTTTCGTTATTAAACACTAGCGGAGTGCCCGTTGATTCTCAACGGAAAAATGAATGTAAATCGAAAGTAATGAAATTTACATATGAAAAAATTTAGATATGAGAACTCTTAAATCTATGAAAAAACAATTCTTCTCTTCATCCTATGTATCTTACGAAATCACAAAGACAGCTACATAAATGTAAATCACAGAATAAACTAATGCACCAGTCGCTACAACAAATAGAGGAAACAACTGAGTACCTAATGAATGGAGACGAAATCACAAAAATAGCCACACAAATCTTGTGAATCACAAACGAAAACGAATGAACCAGTCGCTTAGCACGTCCAATATGTTCTTTAGACAGCGAGTCAGTGAAATCGTCGAAACTATATAATAAACGAATTAACAAATAAACGCCGCAAACGAATTACGATGTATAGCAGTTAATCTAATTAGAACTCGTCCTTTTATGAATTAACACCTAATATCCTTAAGATGGCGTCGGCCGTTTTCTTAATTACTTAACACTTAATAAATGACCCTCTGCTGTTTAATTAACTGTATGAATTGTGTAGAATTTTTTTATTCTATTGATAATGTAAGCGGCGCATCTGTTTATTTATATCGCAATAATAATTTGACCTTTATGTTGCAAAATCAGAGTGAACTCTTACCTCTTCTCTTGAATAGGATTTAATTTAATTTCAATGTTTTCAGATACTGTTGACGAAAAATATTGTCTTCCGATATTTTTATAAACGTGGAATGAGGAGGAGGTGGAATTTTCAAGTCCGTTTTTCCTTGGGAATTTTCTTGGGTGCACGCCCTTATGTGAAAAGTCACCTTAACCCTTTCCTTATTCAAAGATGATATTTTCATTCATAGAGTAACATATCTGAAAAAAGTTCCCGAGTTTATTATTGGACTGAAGGAAAACCATATACCAGCAATACTTCATTCTAGAGGGAATTTCTATAGTATATGTAACTGAAAATGAGAAGTAAATTAACGAAAAAGACTTCGAAAGTGAAATATCTTGTTAGAGGTCATACTTCGAAATGATGCTTATTCGACTAAATTCTTATTCAGTTTATCCAATTTGTCCTTGCCTAGACATAGAATCTATTAGTTACAGCAATGAAAATAATACATATATATTTTATCTCCTTCGATACTTGTCTATAGTCCGTAAAATGAATACTACTTTGATTATTTGGAATAATTAAACCCTGCAACATACAACATACATATCGAGGCGTATTTCTAATGATGATATTTGAGCAGCCAGCATAGAACCGAAGCATAAAAATAAAGGACAGCCGCCCATAATCTAAGAGAGGTGTTCCATATTTTATAGTCTAAAATACTTAATAACGTATCGGCAATCGCTTAACACGAACATTTAAACATATTATTTAAGATATAACAAAATACCAATAGGTATGATTATCACTATCAAGAAAAGATGTAGGTGGATAGTACCTATACTTAAACACACCAATAGACGATCCACTAAAACATTTCTTGGTTTAATTTCCAATTCTATATCTAAAAACACAAAATTCGTTTACCTTTCCAGTCCGGCATAAAAGGATTGAGATTCCTTGCTGCTTAAATTCCAATTCTTTACACTTCAAAGAAAGCAATCACTGAATTCAGGGGTATTTCAACGATCTTGATTGATTCATTAAATGCACGGCGGGATGCTAAATGAAACGATTAGTATTTAGATCGGAAATTAAGAATGAGAAAGTTATCAACTTACCAAGCTAAGAAGATATAAATACTTTATATGAGAAAAGAATATTCATTTAATACGACGATAAACATTAATTTCACGTAAACAATCAATACATATTGGTGTTGCTATAAACAAAGCTTGATTGTTGCAGTCGCGCGTATGCTAACGAATTTAAATTCTAATTTAAAGATATCGAGTAGGTGGATGTAGGTGGACAATAACTGTACTTAAACACACCAATAGATGATCCAATAAAATATTTCTTGGTTTAATTTCCCATTCTATATCTAAAAGTACAAAATTCGTTTACCTTTCAAGTCAGCTATAAAAGGCTTGTCATTCCTTGCTGCTTATTAAGCACAATTATTGACACTTCAATGGAAGCAATCACTGAATTCAGGGATATTTCTACGATCTTCATTAATTCATTAAATGCACGGTGGGACGCTAAATGAAACGATTAGTACTTAGATCGGAATATAAGAATGAAAAAGTTATCAACTTACCAAGCTAAGAAGCTATAATTACTTTATATGAGAAAAGAAAATTCATTTAGTAAGACGATGACCATTCATTTCACGTAAAGAATCAACAAAAATTGGTGTTGCTATAAACAAAGCTTGGTTGTTGATGATGCGCTAATGCTAACGAATTTGAATTTAAAGATATCGAGATTGGCCTTGACGACGGGTTGTTTAGAATATCAGATTCTCATAAACTTTTCGTATTTAACTTACTAATTCTCACAACTTCGAAGTGAAAGCAATATTCTACGACCAAAATAAAAAACTTTATTCTATTTCCTTTGTTTTGGTGTTAGTTTAAGTTTCAAAGGTCCATTATTTCTAATTTAATTTTATTAAAGAAAAGTACCGTGCAAATGATAAAAATGTCTTCCCATGTATTTCTTATGGAAACTATTCGACCCTCTGGAGTCGAACCGAGTACAGTTGGGTCAACAAAAATTAGCCTATCATTTGCGCTAGGGAGACTTTTAATATTGTACAAATTTTGAAATTTTATAAATAATTAACTTTAGAGTTATAGCGTGAAATAGATTTTTGACCCCGACTGGGGACGAACTGGGGACAGCTAGGTGGATAAAAGGTAGCCTATGTCACTCCCCGGATGACAAATGACCATCATACCAAATTTCAACAAAATCGGTCGGATAGTTTTTGAGTGATGCTGTAACATCCAGACAGACAGACAGACAGACAGACAGACAGACAGACAGACAGACAGACAGACATGAAAATTTCTAAAACCTGTTTCGGACTCGGGAACAACCCCAGTATCCAGCAATACAACTTTTTTTTAAATCGGATCAATGTACAGACACGACCCCCTCTACAGATTTATTATATACTAGCGGAGTGCCCGTTGATTCTCAACGGAAAATGAATGTAAATCGAAAGTAATGAAATTTTGATTTGAAAAAAGTTGGATATGAAAAGTTTTAAATTTATGAAAAGAATAATACTTCTCTTCATCCTATGTGACTTACGAAATCACAAAAACAGCAACACAAATTTAAATCACAGACTAAACTAATGCACCAGTCGCTACAACAAATAGAGGAAACAACTGAGTACCAAATGAATGTAGACGGAATCACAAAAATAGCCACACAAATCTTGTAAACCACAAACGAAAACGAATGAACCAGTCGCTCAGCACATCCAAGATTTCCGTTTGATAGCGAGTCAGTGAAATCATCGCAACTATCAAATAAACGAATTAACACATAAATGCCGCAAACGAATTACGATTTATAGTGGTTAATCTAATTAGAAATCGCCCTTTCATGAATTAACACCTAATTTATCCTTAAGATAGCGTCGGCTGTTGTGTAATTTATCTCTTTTGACACTTGTCTGGAGTCCGTAAATTGAATACTACATTGACTTTTTTGGAATAATCAAACCGTGCAAAATAAAACATTCATATTGAAACATATTCGTTCTGATAGTATTTGAGCAAGCAATATAGAACCGAAGCATAAAAATAAAGGACAGTCGCCCATAATCTGAGACAGTTGTTCCATATTTCATAGTATAACAAACTTAATAGCGTATCGGCAATCGTATAACACGAACATTTAAATATAATATTTAAGATATAACAAAATACCAATGAGTATGACTATCACCGTCAAGAAAAGATATAGGTGGATAGTACCTATGCTTAAACACACCAATAGATGATCCACTAAAACATTTCTTGGTTTAATTTCCAATTCTATATCTAAAAACACAAAATCCATTTACCTTCCCAGTCCGGCATAAAAGGATTGAGATTCCTTGCTGCTTAAATTCCAATTCTTTACACTTCAAAGAAAGCAATCACTGAATTCAGTGGTATTTCAACGATCTTGATTGATTCATTAAATGTACGGCGGGACGCTATATGAAACAATTAGTATTTAGATCGGAAATTAAGAATGAGAAAGTTATCAACTTACCAAGCTAAGAAGATATAATTACTTTATATGAGAAAAGAAGATTCATTTAACACGACGATAAACATTAATTTCACGTAAAGAATCAATATATATTGGCGTTGCTATAAATAAAGCTTGATTGTTGCAGTCGCGCGTATGCTAACGAATTTGAATTCAAATTTAAAGATATCGAGTAGGTGGATGTAGGTGGACAGTAACTATACTTAAACACACCAATAGATGATCCAATAAAACATTCCTTGGTTTAATTTCCCATTCTATATCTAAAAGTACAAAATTCGTTTACCTTTCAAGTCAGCTATAAAAGGCTTGTCATTCCTTGCTGCTTATTTAGCCCAATTATTGATACTTCAATGGAAGCAATCACTGAATTCAGGGATATTTCAAATATCTTGATTGATTTATTCTTCAGCGTTATAGATTAAATTCACAGCGGGACGCTAAATAAAACGATTATTATTTAGAGCGGAAATAAGATTGAAAAAGTTATCAACATACCAAGCTAAGAAGAGATAATTACTTTATATGAGGGAAGAAGATTAATTTATGCAGTAGTAGTAATTATGAAGGTGCCTCGACAGCTGAGGTCATTTCGCACCTTTTCCTTTTGATTCATTTAATCCGACGATAAAAATTCATTTCAGGTAAAGAATCAACAAACACTGGTGTTGCTATAAACAAAGCTTGGTTGTTGATGATGCGCTAATGCTAACGAATTTGAATTTAAAGATATCGAGATTGGCCTTGACGACGGGTTGTTTAGAATATCAGATTCTCATAAAATTTTCGTATTTAACTTACTAATTCTCACAACTTCGAAATGAAAGCAATATTCTACGACCAAAATAAAAAACTTTATTCTATTTCCTTTGTTTTGGTGTTAGTTTTAGTTTCAAAGGACCTTTATTTCTAATTTAATTTTGTTAAAGAAAGGTTTCGTGCAAATGATAAAAATGTCTTCCCATGTATTTCTTATGGAAACTATTCGACCCTCTGGAGTCAAACCGAGTACAGTTGGGTCAACAAAAATTAGCCTATCATTTGCGCTAGGGAGACTTTTAATATTATACGAATTTTGAAATTTTGAAAATATTTAGCTTTAGAGTTATAGCGTGAAATAGATTTTTGACCCCGACTGGGGACGAACTGGAGACAGCTAGGTGGATAAAAGGTAGCCTATGTCACTCCCCGGATGACAAATGACCATCATACCAAATTTCATCAAAATCGGTTGGATAGTTTTTGAGTGATGCTGTAACAGACAGACAGACAGACAGACAGACAGACAGACAGACAGACAGACAGACAGACAGACAGACATGAAAATTTCTAAAACCTGTTTCGGACTCGGGAACAACCCCAGTATCTAGCAATACAACTTTTTTTGAAATCGGATCAATGTACAGACACGACCCCCTCTACAGATTTATTATATATATAGATATAGATTGACATTTATGCTGCATGTCCAGAAAAATGTGAACTTTTTTAACTGAAAAATAAATATATCCCTAGGTAAACTGTAACATTACCATTCGTTGAGATATAATTCAGTATCATATTTTATATTTAGCAAAAGTCTACTTTACCTAGGAAAGCGGGTTAAAAAAATAAATGCTAACTTTTTTAACATAATATCTTTTTCTATTTATAATAATTTAAGAAATTTTTAAACATTTATGTACCAATATTGCATTAACTTGATATTTTTCCTATTTATAAGTAACATAACAGTTTCAAACTTTTGGAGTATGTAAAGAGGGTTTATTATATTGATTTTAATAACAAAGTCACTCTATGTTTCAAATGCCGTAGAAAAACAATGAAAATTAATATCATTCCTTTCGAAAAAATTCAAAATATAGCGCATAAATAATTTTTCGATTTTTTTATGAAACTTCCAGTTTAGCAGTTTACGACTATGACATACGATTAGTAATATTTGCATTATTGTAAAATTAATCCTTATCACTGTCACCAACCTGTAAAAGTATAATTTAAAATTATGTTTTTGAATCGTGTTAAACTTGGGTCCTACAAATGATATTATAACTTTTTGTTATTAATAAACCATTCTTAACTTACATCCAGCCTAACAATTTCAATTCTTTACCAAAAATATGAAAAGACAACGCATTCTTAAAATTTGCCTCTTCTTCCGGGCTAAGCGATTCCATTGGCACAACGTTTTTATACAACTTGAATACTCTCTCTGCTTCCTCTTTCATTTTCTGCATAAAGACTTGTGCGGTATTGGGAGCTCGGTAAAGCTGTGGTGTCTCACATCCATTGGGCGTTATGAAAACATAGCAAAAGCTGAATGGTTCGTGTTTCTGAATAGCGTGCGTGTAGGATGCGTTAGGTAAAGATTCACAAGTGCTGATACCTTGGAGAATACATTCAAAGTACGCATATATTTCATACGGAACTGGAAATGAATGCCAGAGTTTGGTAATTTTTTATATCTTATCCCCCTCGATAGGAAGCTCAATTCTCGCGGGTTTTTTACTATTACAGTTCGCTGTATGCGTCTCTAATTTTTTTCGTCATGATAATGCATGAAGCATCATTTGCAAATGTAAATTCTACGACATCTTTTTGTTATCTGAAGATGGATTAGACTCTCAAAGTTTTTAATCCAGCAATAATGAGCCGTGTTGTCATTTGTAATATATAATAGGTCACGATGATCTGCGAGCTCTGTATCTACAATTTTTATTGGATAGACATTGTTTTTTTCGTCTGGCCCGAAATCGTTAATAGAAATTTTATTTGTTCGCTCGAATTTAGAAATATCGGAGAGTTTGACTGGGTATTCAATACAATCCCAATCGTACCCATTGTCGAATTCATCTGTATTATATTTGTAGACTCGTTGAGGGTCTTTATGTATGTTCGTTCCCCAAACCGCATATTTAAAACAAAACTGATCGTCATTCCTAACATTTACAACGGATTTTCTGCTTGCGATCTTGGGTGGTAACTCAATAAAGGTTGATCCGCGTAACGGAGTGTAACGATTAATTCGGAGTTCTAAACCCAAGATTTTACTCAGCGCCCACCCTGATCCCTTCACCTGCATCTCGGATTTTTCCTCAAGTTATTTTCCAAATAAACTTTTTAAAATTTCCCCAATGTCATCGGCTAGCAAAACCCTAATATTTCTCGTTTTAAATGCTCGTTCTATCATCTCCTCACCCCTCTCAAAGTTTGCCTTAACCACAAGATTAATTTTAAGGGCAGAATTACTTAGCTCATCCCTTATCCTCGGAATTAAAAGATCGGAAGTATAATTTAGAAATGATATAAGATCTTTATGCGCTTCACTCACCACCCAGTAGGTTTTCAGTCGACCCTTTGTAGCCCTGTCAATCTCAACGATCAAATGGTCACCGCCTACTTGAGGGTTCAACTGACTGTACTCCATCCTAAAATTGTTGAAACAATTGTTAAAAAATAATACTAGGAAATAACTCAAAAGTATATAAACTGATACTTGCTTAGATTTCTGTTTAAACTGTTAATACTTTACTGTATTTCTTCTTAGAGGAAATAATTCCAAACAGGAAGAATAACTCCAAAACCTTGAAACGGAAGAATGAGGCAAAGTCACACCAAGTCTTCAATGACGAAGCGTAGGAGTAAATGAGAAAGTTCCCCTCATTTAGTTCTATTTAAATTATTTACCCCCACTACCGCTTTATTACAAACGTTTCTTCCTATTCAAGCATAATTTCAACGCGTTAGGAGGAGTACAAACGCTACCCCTAGTTTCCTTTCTCTAACTCGTATGGCCCTAGGTAAATTTTCTCACCAACTCATTATAAGGTATTCTTTTACATCATTTTCATGAGATTTTGTTTCGAGGAGAGCATTTGATATCGTCTTTGGTCAGCAGAAGTTACAAGTACTGCATAATCAGCGGATTCTAGGAGCGCGTGCGTGTTGAAAAATTATTTCAAAAGAGAATCCCTTATTCCACTTAATCATTTCTATCGGTGAATAAGTTTATCCATAAGATCCCAAGATCCATCATCTTTGCACTTGCGTGAATTTTTAAAAATTAGTTAAATTATTCGGAAGAACTGTTCACAAATTATCAACATAAAATGAGCGTACTATCTCTAGTAATTCAGAATTTTTTCTCGTTTTTCATAACCTTGCTGATTGATAAAATGCAAAATTACTTTCAAGTATTCTAAAATTCATACCAATAAGTCCGCGTACTCTTGTGAAAAAGCAAAAAATTTTTTAAACAGAGTAGATAAATTGACAATTTTTTGTGAATCTGAAAGTGGTGAGTTGGAGAATGCAAAAACTAGTATTGAAAATATTTTCAACTAAATAAAAAACATCCGTTAAAACCTATGTAAGCATTACTTGCCCTAGTAAAAAATATTTTCAAGCTGATAGTAATAAATTTATGGAAAACTTTTGATGAAATTTTACAAGAAAGAAAATTAAAGATTACGACAAGGAAATAAAAAAGAATATTTTGGAAACATGCAATTCTTAAATAAGCAATTCTAGCATTTAAGTTAATCAATTAATTTTGTATTTTTAAAGAAGTGTGAACATTTTTATAATTCTCTATACTAGCGGGCGGGGGTAAGCGGCGGGGCAAGCGGTGACGCGCTAGGGAGCGCGGGAATTGCTTTTAAACATTGTTTTTAGTAGAATGACCTTGAAACGCGATAGGATCGGTAAATTACATCTACTCACAGCTAATAGCACGCACCTTGCAAACACTTAGTCATATATTTCTTTTTAGATGATACCCAAATCCTGGATGCGCCTTAAATTCGAGAATGTATGGTATTGTGCAATTTCATTCTCGTTTATTGGACAAAAATTGCCTGCAAATAGTGACCAATCAAAAGAAGAGTGCGCATTCGCAATTGTTTAAAGGAAAAGAATAGTTCGTGAAGCTACTTTCTTAAATATTCGAGGTGGGGTGTGTTCATGACGTAGAACTGATAAAAGTTAAATCCTTCGAAAATGTTTAATGATGCCATGGTATTTATATGAAGACAAAATTCAGACTTAAGGCTGTTTCCTTTAATATTCAGGGTTGTATAACTTCAGGACCAAGCACTTAATGAAGCTTAATACGTAGCAAACGTTTGACAATTGAATAATTTGTATAGATAATTATTTGCATCGATTTAAGCTAATCAACAAGGTACCTGATGTCTTTAATGAAAGAAATAATCATTGGAGAAAATAATTCAAAATATTTCTGTTGCAGTTAGCATCATTAATTACAGTACCACCATTCTCTTTTAACGAACCTCGTATGAATTATAACTTTACGCTGAATCTCGCATGCCTATTACAGAATGGTTTTTGACAAGGAAATGTTGTCAGATCGCTACTTCAATATGATTTTATAGGAAAATGAAGTTCTATAGTGAAGGAAAATGTTACCGAGAGGTCGTGAACCTCACCATTACGAGTTGATTACGTCACCGCTAATACACCGTCACCGATAATCTATGCTGTCGACTTACGCCCAACGCTTAAATTAATATATTAATAAAACATATTATAATTGAATTGTTATATTGAAATAAATATGCGTATTTTCAATTTAAAATCAGCTTCCAAATAAAACTGAAGAAATATAGTAACCATGTTGTATATAGCATAATTATGAAATGATATAAATGAAAACGACATTTCAACGTAAATACGAGTACGAGTAAATACTCGTACGTCGCAATAAATAGAAAATTGATTAGTTATCATACGACTCCTAAACGGTGTTTTACATGAAAAATTTTTTCATATAAAACTTATAGAAAATTAATTTTTTTGTAAATTTTGTAGATAATTGTTTACACCTAAATATTAGATTAATGGAGAAATTTTGCTAAAACGGAATCGAGCTTTGATTAATAAAACGGCTCTTCCGGTTAACCGATTTACTCCAAACGCTACTCAACTCTGACAGCACCCACCACAGTGCTATACATGAAGTTCGGTATTGATACGGCAAATAGTTTTCACGTTAGAGCACCCACAATCACACACTCACATACACACACACACATACAAACACACATACACACACAGACATCATTCCGAAAATGGTCAGAACGTGTTCTAGGGACCTCAAAACATGTATTTCCGTTGAAATCTCGAAGTCAATTTTTTCATGAAAATAATACTTTCTCTGTACTACGTATATGGAAAAACAAAAAATAGCTTGGTCGTTCAGGGTTATTTACAATCTCAGATTTTCACAAAATTTTCGTATTTTCCTTCGAAATTCTCACAAATTCTAAACAAAAGCAATGTTCAACGACCTAAATAAGAATCTTCATTCTATTTACTTAACCACTCCAGTTCTTCATCTTTAACATCTTAACCCTAGAACGGGAACGCGGGGTGAAAAACACCCCAGACCGGTTTAAATCTCGCAGCAAAAAGAAACGGCTTACGTTTACGACCCCGGACCGTAACCATAATTCAGTTTCAACGTCTGAGAGTAGAGGAAGCACACTCGCAGCGTCAGTAGCACGTGAAAGCTCGAGCAGTGAACGTTTGAAGTGCGTGCGTCTGGGGTGTTTTTTCACCCCTCGATCCCTTTTGTGTATAGTTTTCGTCATTTTAAAGTTTTTTTATATTCGTATTTTTTGCAATTTTTGGGTAAGTAATGAGTCACAAATCCTCATATCCGGAGGAGGAAAGGATTGAAAAATCTACCACACAAAACAGTGTTCTGTATACAGGAGGTATTGGACGAAGGGCCAATAAGACGGGAAGTAGGTGGAACAGGGAGACAGGGAAGATGTGTTCATTGTCACCGAACCATGGACCGAAAATGCGGTGCCAAATGCTCCAAGTGTCAGGCCTTCGTGTGCCAAGACCATAAAGCTGTTGTCTGTCAGGCGTGTGGTGAGCAAGAATGACTAATGAAACATGAGTAATGTTAAATTTGATATTCCTTCTCAATAATTGTACTTTATCGTTCCAAATAAAGATATTTTTTACCAATTTGAACGAAATTTTTTATCATTATGACGAACTGTGCGGCAAAAATCGATTTTTCAAGTTTTTGCTATTTGCGCACTTTGATTTCTCAAAATAAATACCTTTTTTGGAGAATTGGCCAAAACCATTATAATACCCTTAAAACATAGTATCTCCCCTTTAGAACCTCGTTGGAATTACTCAATTTGGTCAAAAACTCACTGAGATATCGTAATTTTAACGAAAAATGTAATTTTTGCTAGTTTTTCAAGTTTTTTGCCCTTCTTGTTCAATTTCCACGGACCCTTCAAACTTTTAACCAAAACTGTTTAGCTTCCTGAATTTTGGATTAAAAGACGAAACTGGGCTCATACTGGGCCCGAGATACGGACCCTTGAAAATTGGGGTGTTTCCCCCCCCCCCACGATCCCCTAATAGGTAAAAAAATAGCTATACCCTTCTAGGGTTAATAAAGAGCTAAGCGCTATTACTTAGCGTTTTACATAACTAAGCGTGGATTTATGTAATTTTTCCCGATATCTGATAATTTTCGTAATATGATATTTGAATACCAAATGAATGAGCACTTTGCGCTTTATCAAGAGCTCTAAGTGCTCCTTAGTCCAATAAATGGGAAATTCCACGAAAAATCGAACAGAAATCGAAGTTCATATTTTTGAAACTTTTGAAATTTTCTATATTTGAGTACATCTTTGAGTGAATCATAGTGGCCAAGTTTCAGTTGAATGATTATTGCGAAGTTATTAATGTTTAAAGTTTCAAGATGTTCGTAAAAATCGGCGAACAAGGATCATTGTGAAGGCTTATATCTTTCGAATGGAAGACATTAAGTACGTTGTTCTTTTATTCATTGAAATACATTAAATACATCTTTATCAAAATATTTATGAAAGTTCCACATATTTTTTGAAGTCTTGTTTAAATTTGTAACAAATTGTTTACTATGATATTTGACCACTTTAGCCCCAGTTCGCCGGAGTTTAAAATCCACCATCGAAATATTTAGTTTTTGCATCAGGAAACATTTTTTTAAATTTAGGAAGGCAATAAGTAAATAATGTAAAATTAAAATTTACCGAATAGTGCACGTCATGCGCTCCCACTCTTTGTACGGGTGAGCGCTCGCTTGGATTAGCAGCAAACCCATTGGTAGCATCGTACACATAGCACTTTCCTGCACTTCACTTCCCCATTCATAACTACCAAGAAATTGTTTCTGTTCTTGATGAAAGAGCATATCTGATGCAGGATGCTAAAGCCTGTTCATTACTTATCCTGAGGAGGGTCTGAGAAATCGTGTCTCAACGATGAGGGAAGTGAGAATTATCAAAAAATAAATAGGCATAATTTGTGGTAGGCTTTACTAAGCGGATATCCATAACAACGGATTGTAAGAATATAATTAAAAGTACTCTTTTCCACATATATATTTGAAAGCGACCAGTTTTGGCCATCATCAGGTGATGATGTGACCTGATAATGGCCAATTTGCGTCGAAACCGGTCGTTTTCAAACATACATGAGGAAAACAGTCCTTGTAATTTTTTCTTACAATCCTTCTATTACATTAATAAACGGACAGTCCTTGTTCGGCTTTAAATGAAAATGGATTAAAATGCGAAAAAAGCCGCATTAAATGACATTGGAAACATCCTGTTTTTCAGTAATTGAGTCCCGGAAATAGTTTGAGGCCAGAATGATAAGGACCGACTTTCCGGAGTGTCATCAGAAACATTCATTGAGCAGCATTGGTCCATAAGCTAAGGACACTGATATTACAACTACATGTTGAAAATGAAAAGTGCACTCCCTTTGTGTTTTCTGCTTCTCAGCATCAATTTAATAATAGTATCTTGCTACGATGTGCTAAGTGATTATGAAGGAGGTAGGTGGTATCTAGCGCAGTCTTACTTCAGCGCCTCGAAGGAGCCTTCTTTGTCTTGCAAAACCGAAAAGGAATGTTTATGTAGGAGGGAGAGTGAAACAAATATATTCCATTGTGAAAATGAATTTCACGCTCGTTTGGGAATAGAGATGGGAGACTTTGAAATAAGGTGCAATGTAACGTTGGAGTCTGAAAAATTCGAACGTGATTACTACTCTGTATTGGAAATGAAAAAAGCGTTGGAGTTGAATATTCACTTGATCAACTGTCCAGAACCTCCGGCATCATACCCGTTACTCTTCACTGATTCTTCACATCACGAACACGGAGCAGCAAGGAGTCCATTCATACAAAACCTCAAAATTGACTGCGGTTTACGGAAAACGTTTGTCATAGAGAAGAAGCATTTCGAGGGAATGAGTGAGTTGATATCGCTTAAGATAATTTGCAGTGCTCTGGTAGATCTTCCCGCAGACCTTTTCAGTGCGACGTTTCCGAATCTCGCAGATCTAAAAATAAGCAATACTCAGATTAAAAATATTCCAGATGGATTGTTCTTTACCCTTAACGCTCTTGAAACGCTCAGCCTTCAATCGAATGAAATATCTCAGATTAACGATAATGATTTCAAAGGTTTAAAATACCTCGAAAAACTATTAATCGATGAGAAACATTTGGTATTTTTCGGAGAAAACTCATTTAACCATACCATACATATTAATACTTTTGCTCTTTCCAGGAGCAAAGTCAACAGACTTCCAAGTAGTTTCGGGAAATTAGTATCCTTAGAATCGATACACCTTACTGACAATTCGATAGAAGAGATTGAGGGAATCTGTACTGCATTCTCAAACTTGCGTGAAGTTATTATCACGAATAATTATTTGAATCACATCGATTTTGCTTGCTTTCATTCCTTCGGGAAGGCGAATTCAATTGATATCTCCGGCAATTCTTTCTCTACTTTGCCAAACACTTCTATTTCGATGAACGAATTAACTAAGTTCACTTTATCATATAACGCTGAAACTTTAACAAATATTCATCGTTTTATATCAAGCGAAGAATTGGAAGAGATAGACATGCAATATTCCAATATAGAATCAATAGATTCAGATTTTCTTCACAGCGTACCATCTCTGAAATATCTGCGGTTAATGGGGAATAAAATTAGTTCTTTGCATGAAGATTTTTTTGCCTTTAATCCAAGATTGGAAAGCGTGTTTTTGAATACAAATCGAATCAGTGTACTGCCAGATGGGCTACTGCGAAACAATGCGGGTTTGATTAGAATAGATTTGATTTCGAACCAAATCCAAGAAATTCCTCCCTCGTTATTCAAAAATACTAGCATTTTAAGAACTTTGAGATTTGATGATAATTTAGTCAACGGTTTTTCTGAAAACCTGTTATCAAATCTAAGGGACCTTCAACACGTTTTTCTCTCGAAGAACAGAATCAGATTCATTCACAAAAATAGTTTTGTTGGTATGAATAGTTTGCGGACGTTAGATATTGGGAATAACTTGTTAAACAGCTCAGTGGCAAATTCATTCTGGCCTTTCAAGAAATTAAAAAACTTTTTAAATCTCTATCTACATGGGAATTCTATTAATTCCATTCCACCAATGGATGAACTTACCTTACGGTTTATAAATTTGGCAAATAACAGTCTACAAACGATAGAAAAGGACACTTTCTTTAATTTAAAGCAACTGAGAAAGCTGGATTTAAGTAGGAACAGTTTGGAAACATTACCAGATTCACCTCTGGTAAATGGATTTCAAATGGAGATCTTAGACCTTTCCTTAAATAAACTGCATGATTTTCCAGAAAACTTCATACCTAAAAGGAATAGGATATATGATCTGGATTTATCAGGCAATAAAATAAAAAGATTTGATATTTGCTCACTTTTGAGGGTTAAAGGTCTGGAGCAACTTTACTTGTCTGAGAATGGAATGTATGAAATAGGTGATTTTTCAGGATGTTATTTAGAATTAAATAACATGAAGGTATTGGATCTTTCTCACAATCAACTCAGCTTTAATGATTCACTGTGGTCCTTCGACTGGGTTAGGAAAACATGGGGAAGAATATCTCCTTTGCTAATTTTCCCAAACCTTGAGGTAATAGGAATGCTTATGATGAAGCACTTGCTTTAAAATATAAGAACTAAAGTTTGTTTTAATAATTTGGTTAATATACTATGGCTACAGAAAATCTCTCTGCGGAACAACTCCATATCTACAGTGTTTATGGACTGGAGGAATATGTTCCTGAAACTGAAAAAAATTGATCTCAGTCACAATAAAATTCAGCATCTTACCCATCAAGATCTTTTGTTTACTTCTACTTTAATTATGGAAAATGGATCCAGCACTCCCTATCCCTGTCACCATTCACTCATTGTAGACCTTCAATTTAATCAAATAAAGAAAATTGAGTTACCTACAAAGATGGTTAGTGACACCTGGTTATATAATATTTACTCATTTATAATTATTGTTACTCTTAATTCTGTTCAACTTTTTCTACAGCTTACAAAGATCCCAAGGGAACGAGAAATAAAGCTTTATGGTCATGCTACCATAAATATGGATAATAATCCTTTTTACTGTGGGTGTGGAATTATTAATTTCCTTCGATTGCTTGATGGTGATGTGGCTTTAACAAGTGAATTAAGAAGGACAGAAGGAAAGGAATGGATACTGTCTGCTAATATTCAAGTTGGGAATCTTAGCTGTTGGTAATACTATTATCTTTAATTACAGGTTTTTCCCATACTAAATTTTTATAGTTGCAGAATATAAATAAATATTGATTTTACAGGAAGTTTATTTTGTGGAACGATATAATTAAGCAGTTAATATCAGACCCTAATTTTAGATAGCTGAAGTTAGTCATTGTTATTATCTAGTGAATTTATGTTTATGTGCTCTTTGTGATTTGCCTTCCTTAACCTCTTTTTTTTAGTAAAGGTAGCAAATTTTTGTCACAGTATAATTGAAATTCTCCTTTTCATAGTACTCCAAGGATGGAAAGTACCTCGCGCCCCTTGAAGGGTTCATCCTAGCATATCACCTGATCCGCTTATCCGATCCATGTAGGATGTCTTAGGATGAGATCTCCTCTCTCAAAGGCATTTTAACCTACCTGTTTTTAGAAGTAAAATAGAAATGTTGGGAAGAGTTCTCAAAACTCTTGGAGAGAGATGTTAGAGGAGAAAAGAAAATAAAGTAGAGAATGCTGAAAAAAGGAAGGAGAGAGTAGAAAACTGCTTTATCAAAGAGAAGAATGGAGATATATTGACTGACCCCAAACAGATAATGCAATGATGAGGAAAATATTTTGGGGAACTTTTTAATACCTAAGATTTGGGCGTAAGTGAAGAAGTGGAAGAGGAAATAGGGGAAGAAGTAAAAGAAGTGTCAGAGGGGTGCCCAACAGTGGCAGAAATTAATAGAGCCATATAAAGGAGTAAACAGGAAAATTTGCAGGAGTCGATGGAGTAACTGTTGAGATAATTCGAGCAGAAGGACAGCAAACCATCTCATGGCTGCACAGAATGTTGAAGGTTGTATGGAAGGAGTATAAGGTGCCAGAGGATTGGAAAAATGGTGTGATTGTGCCAATATACAAAATAGAAGATAGGAAACAGTGTCGTAATTACAGGGGAATAACACTTACATCACATACAGCAAAGATATGTTATAAAGTGATACAAGAAAGATTGAGAAAACAACTAGAGGATGGCTTGAGAGAAGAACATTATGGATTCCAGTGAGGAAGGTCAACTGTTGATCTCATATTTACAATCAGACAAAAAATAGAAGCTGGGAGTGGAACCAAGACTTGACAGTAATATTTGTAGACATGGAGAAAAAGTATGATAGCATTCTGAGGAAAATAGTTGGGAGGTCTTAGAACAGAAAAAGGTAGAGAATAAAATAATCCATATGATTAAAGCTATGTACAAGAACTGCCAGAACTGTGTGAAATCCTGTATTAGAAGATCCAACATGTTTCCGGCTGAATCATGATTAAGGCATTGGAGCGTTCTTTCTCCTTTCTTATTCATATTGGTGATGGATGAGGTTATTAGAGATGTAAAGAAAAAAGTAGATGATGATCTTAACTCTAACTTGTTTGAATATGATCTGATGGTGTGGGGCCATAATGAGGGGGAGTTGTAAGGAAGAAAAAACCTTTGGAATGAAGCTATCGGAAAGTATGGGATGAGGATAAATTTAGAAAAAAGTATGGTATTGGTGGTGGCAAGAGAGCCTAAGAGTGGAATGGGAAAGATTGAGGTAAATGGTCAACAGCTGAAGGTTGTTAGGAAGTTCATGTGATTGGGAAGTGCAGGAGTGGATAAATAAGCATGGAGTTTTGCCACAGAATAAAGGAAGCCAATGGATTCTATCAAAGCATACAAAGCCTTCTTTGGAGAAAAAGAGTTCCAAGCAAATGCAAGATGGTAACTTTTAAAACATATTGGTTACCCATCCTAACATATGCTTCCAGTACAAGGACAATGACAGGCCCAGAAGAAAGTAGAATCCAAGCAATAGAACTGAAGTTGTTAAGGAGTATCTTAGGAAAAAGAAGGAGAGGCAAAATCAAGAACGAAAGAATCAGGGAATGTTTGGGTATAAGAAGGCTCCAAGCACTGATTGAGAAAATTAGATTAAGATGGTTTGGATATATATGATGAAGATGAAGAAATAGAAACTCCCAAGAGTATTTGAAGAAAAGAAGAAAAGAAAAAGACCTAGGGGAAGGCCAACACAAAGATCGAAGGATATGATTAAAAAGGACATAAGTAAAAGAGTTGAGAAAACAGAGAAGGTGCGGGATGAGATGTGGAAGGATGGATCAAGATGGAGATCACTGATCCACAGAAGTCCTACCCTGATAGAGTCAGAAAAAGGATGATAATGATGATGATGATAAATGAAATTACTCCCCATCCAGTATTTTTCCTATCAATTTAAATCATGCTTTCAAGAAAACAAAACTTTTGTGTTTTCTCTGTCATTTGCTTGCATTTCTAATTTGGTCAGCTCCATGTCTCTTCGTTGCAACTTTTTTCTCTATATGTTTTGCTCTCATATTATGATGCTGAAGATTTTCGTTGACAGAGCAATGGTTTTTGTGTGATGTCATTCCAACAACAATAATGTTGGCTTCTTCAAGCAGGAAGTAATGCATTTCACAGTTAGTTTATAACTATCACAAACAGTAATCAAGAGATTAATCAAGAGATTATTATCTGTCTCTGACCTAACCTTGCATTAAACCAACTTCTAATAGCATTATTCTTTACTAGGTTAAAGTTGAATTAGTGCTCTATCTAAAAACTTTATACTTATTTCCAATATTTCATTTAATATTTTTTCATTATTCATTTAGTTTTATTGCAACCTAATAGTCATTTAAAACTTTATTTTTTACACTAATTTGACAAATACACAGATACTTTGATGTACTTTTAATATATAAAATTTTCATAGGCTACCAGAAACAGTACGAGGAAAGAAGTTAAGTGAGCCTCTGACATGGATGCATCATATCTTCCCAACTCTTGGTGTTTGTTCATTATTGGAGAATGAATGAGGATTGTTCTTGAAACATCATTGAATAGACAATTTCAATTGTTCTTTGCTTGGTTATTAAGCTAGTAAGTATTAATAATGAAAGTAATGGCAATGTTTCTCAGAAATAAGATAACATTATCACAAAATGTAAGAATGGAAGTATATGTATAATTAAATTTGATTTTTTCAGTTTACTCATTTGGTATATTAAGAATATAAAAATTCAATAAGAACATGAACTACATATCAATGACTGAGTTTGTTTGTCTGATTTAGTTTCCATTAGCCTATAACCATTCCTTCAAATTCAGAAAACTGCTTGCCTCAAAGCTTTCTCCACATCCACAAGATATATAAAGTTAGATAATGGAAGCTAAATAAAATTTGGTATTTTGTCCATACCTAATATTTTGTTCAAACCTGTGATTGAAAGGTTGTAAGAAAAAACTTCGTAATTTCCACAATAAGTCTATATGGTCTTCCGAAACTCCATAAAGTAAATACACCTATTAGGCCTTTAGTTTTGGCTATCTCTTCTACCGCCCATTAGCTTGCTCTCAAATTAAAATAATTTATTCTTAATTTAACTAAATTCACTCCCAAGTACGGCATAAAGAATTCAGTGGAATTTTCTAAATCTGTCTGATTAATTTTTTCCAGATAATGCTATCCTCGTTTCTTTCAAAGTTTCAAGTTTGTTTCTTTCAGTCCCTGTGGATGAATCTATTAATATATTAAGTTCCCTTCTAAATGATTGTTGTTTGAACCCTGAGATGAAAAGAGAGATTTTACATCTAACTTCTGTCTGTGTTTCTCAAAACTATTTTCAGTTTAATAGTGAATTCTTTACACAAAGTGATGGTTTGGCAATAGGCTCTCCCCTTTCCCCTCTCCTCCCTGAATTATTTATGAATAATTTAGAAAGTAAAATCTTTTCTTCCACTCAAACCCTTGCTAAACATCTTATGATTTGGGGAAGATATGTGGATGATGTTTTCTGCGTTTGGGATGGCACAATTGCTCAATTGCATCTATTTTTTGAATTTCTAAATACCTTACACGAAAAAATTTCTTTTACTTAATGAAATGAAATAAAATAGAAAAGGAAGGGGTTCTAAACTTTTTAGACCTAACTGTTTTGCAATAATATGCCAACCTTCAAAATTTTCAGAAAACCGAGTTATACAGACCATATTATTCACAGTACTTCCTCCCGCCACATCTCCCATAAGCATGCTGCTTTTCATGCTATGATCTATAGACTACCTCATGTCCCTCTTTCCCCCAAAGGTTTTCAAGAAGAATAACTACAATTAAACAAATTGCTATAAACAATGGGTATTCTTGCAAAATAGTAGAAAACATCCTTAAAAAGAAAACTAAGAGGCTGGCTTTGTCACAAATTTTCCCATATTTGATTCTGTTGGAAAAACCGAAACCCAGGTGGGTTAAGCTCCTCTATTTAGGAAATATTTCCTACAAACTATCCAACCTTCTCCCTCCCCATTTGAAAGCTGCCCTCTATTCACCAAGTAACCTCTCAAGTTCCCTTTCTCACGCGAAAGATAAGAAAGAATTTTCTTCGCTCTCTGCGGTGTATGAGCTCAATTGAGGGGAATGTGCGGCCACATACATAGGACAGATGGGTCCCAGCCTTAAAATCAAGGATTGCCGAACACCAGCAATGCTACCGATTGGGAAACCTCGGATTGGCCTTCGCAGACCAGTGGCCATTCCAGCTCTTTCAATCCGAAGCTGCTCCACCGACAATGGAAAGGGAGAAAAATGGATTCCTTGGAAACTGGAAATTCTCTCTTCAACAAAACCCCAAACTAACGCTCTCACATTCCTCAACCCCTCCCCTCTCCTGATCCTTCCCTCAAAACTCTGTACATTGCTAAAAATACTGTCATTTCTGATGTAATATCACCTGAGGATGGCTGTCAATGCCGAAACTGGTCGAATAAATTAAAAATTATTGTGGAAATTATGAAGTTCTTTCTTTCAACCTAGGATGTCCTTCCACAAAGTACAGCCAGGACATATCGATTATACTGTGATTGAAACTTTTACAACGATATTGATATTATATTTTATTACTGATTTTTTAAATAAAGTATTTCAATTAAAATAACTTATTTCATTTCGAGGGAATTCAATGCAATCTTTGCGATGGATCTGTTAGGATTTGATCAAAAGAAAAAATTAACTTTATTTTGGTAGAATATGCTTGAACTGTTCAGCAGGATTTCTACTGAATTCCATTGAATATTAAAAACTTGTAAATGAAAAGCATTTATGTCCTACAACTGCATTAGCTATACTAGCTTACATGAAATAAAATTCCTACTTAAAAATGGCAAATTAAGTAAAAAAGGAATCACTATTCAAATCAGATTGTATGGCTTCACAACTTTGGATTTCAGATGCAGGATTTTCAAACTGTTTTTCTTGATTGGTACTTCAGAATATTCAACCAGCATCAATTCTGTGTTTTAATTGAGGACTACTAAATATATACACACCTCTCTGTGTCAATGTATAATCAATCATGATACAGCTTGATAAATTTCAGAAAAATAAAAAAATCATTATATTAAAATAAATGTAAATTTTCAATATAATTAAGACTTTTCAACACTCAATGTCATGTTATGCATAACGCAACAAGTCAACTTGATACATGTCTATTATTGCTTTAAGAAAAGGTGAATATTTTTAAATTTACATTTTAAAATACCACTTCAACATTTGCAGTTAATTTCTTTCTGTTAAGATTACTGTATGTAATGGGAAAAACCATAGTAATAAATAAATATTAAGAAATTTCAAGAGCCTATGTGATCTGTTAAGCAGTTTTAACATTCTTATTTTGTTATATTCCCAAAGTAGTAAATATTTGACAGCTGAGGTCATTTTGAACATACGTGATCCCATCAGGAATTGGCACTGAGATAATTTTCACCAAAAGGGAATGTGCTACTTAGTAAGATATTTAAGATGTGTATTTATTCCAAGAATAATATACATCACTAACCTTCATAGCTCTATCAATACTATTCTCTTCCATTAAGTTATGTTATTTTTTTGGTGTGTGTTTATTATCCATTGCAGTTGAATAGGAAGTACTTATTTAAATTTCACAGTCTATACACAAACTTTCCCTTGATTTCATTCATATGGAGTGACTTTTGTCCCCTTTGACTTCATGACCTTTTAAACTAAAGAACTCCCATGGTAAAGTTAAGTCCATGACAATGAATCCCATTACTGTGTATGACCTAGCAAGGCTGTGTCACCTTGGGTGAGCCTCAGAGAATATTCTTGTGCGATAGCTCAACGGACAGAACACCTGACTGGCAATTAGGAGACCTGAATTTGATTCCCAGACCTACAGGACTTTTTTTCAAGTCTCTTCTTCCTTGGGATTCCTCTCATAATCCCCACAAGGGTGGATAAACACCATTTCTGGGCTGTCTTAGTGGTTGTGCTGCCTCTGGTAAAAAGTTATTATCAACTAAGGACAATACGTGCAATATACTAATACTGTTTTTATTTTATAACTTAGTTGTTTAATACCACACTTTATGAAACACCTAATTATGATCAAAAGATAATAAACATTTTAACCTCATATTTATTGTAATTAATAACATTTCAATTACCAAAAACGAATTTGAAGTTAAGATTCAAGATTCTACAAAACTGCTGAGCATCATAGTCCACAGATATGATTTTTTTTACCAGAGATGGGTATTTCAGAAGTTCATATAAGTGACATTGATCGTACTGAGAACTGAGTGAAGCCATAAACATTTTTGGATCATGCATTCAAAGATGAAGCATCATTTGTTAAATTCTCAGCTGCAGAATGACAGCTAATTGGTCTGAGTTTTATTTCATTTTGAGGTTTAACTCATTACGCAGCTACACTGCAAAGTTTTTTAATCTGGTGAAATTAATAAAATGTGTTTGATGATGACTTAGTGAATGATGAAAGATGTAAGAAGCATACTCCAATCATATTAAAATAGATAGAATATCATATTATTACTTGTTTCGGATGATAGAAATATTCCACAGATCGAAAGAAAAAAGTTCCATATTTATTGGCTTATAATACGCATTGTTGTATAACACACACCCTCATTTTGGAAGTAAATTTCAATTAAAAAAGATAAAGGTATCAAAGGAGGATGGACCAGTAAAAAAGAGAATTGAGTGGATAGGAATTGGAGAGGGTGCGAACTTCTAGGAAGCAATATCACATGGAATAGGTGTTGTACACAGGAAATAAGGAGCAGTGTTGCTCAGGAAAAGGCAGCATTCAAAAAGATCCAGAGACTTTTGTCTGCCAGGAACATCAATATCAAGTTAAGGAAAAGATTTGATAAGTGCTTGTATGTAGCATTGTTCTCTATGGATCAGAAACATGGACTTTAAGGAAGAATAAAGAGTGATACTTGGAGAGTTTTGAGATGTGGCTTTGAAGAAGTACTAAGGAAGATGGTAAAAAAACGAGCTATTAAGAAATGTTTAAGGAAAAGGAAGGCGAGCTTGAAAGGCCACATCCTTAGAATGAACTACCCATAAGGGAATTTCATTGAAGGGAAGATTAATGGGAATAGAGGAAGAAGATGATTTGAAATCCTGATTGATTTGAAGAGAGGAAGGAGCTAACAAGTAATAAAGTGAGATCCATGGAATGAAATAGCCTGTAGACAACAGTATCATTGAGACCTAGAATAGAAACACCATGATGATGATGATGGTATATAATTGGGAAAATATACAAATTTAATTTGTGAACTCTCCTTTAATACACTCATTTATCGGCAGGTAATTAAAAGTTTTGTTGTTAAATGTTCTTCAGTAGAGAAGATTTTCCAAATAGGTACCATTAATAAGTAAAAAGGACGTTTGAAACTGATGTAAATGTGGATTTGACCAGTTTTATTTAAATAAGAATGTTATATAGTCATATAACCCATAGGGTGTTTTTCAATTCTAAATTTTTGGAAAAAATGTGCATGTCATACTCCGATAAACGTTGTATTTATTTATTCAAAGGAAATTTTATTGCACTATTCCTGACACATGCTCCGACAGCTATAATCTGTGGTAATACTGGAATCCCTAACTTCGAAATCGGAGAACAATTTGTTGCCAGTTTTCCTTAATCTTTACTCATGCTGCAGTAAATTATATTGAATTAAATATTACAAACTTTCCTTAAATATTTATTTTTCACATTAATTTTAATGATATTTAAAAGAAAAATATTTCTGACACCATGTACAGTAGAGTGTCCCAAAGTAACGGTCAGGAACGCCCGGCCGCTACAGCAGGGGGGACCATAAAAAATTTACTGAGTGGAATACGATTTAAAAAGTTATAAATAATTCAAATGAGCAACAATTTATTATCTTCGTCGTCTCACTCGTCCTAAGAGATATACAAGCGTCTTTTGATCGACGTTCTACGATGGAAATTGAGATTTTTTGTGATTTTGCAAGAAATTACCCGTTTACACACGGCAACGTTGCCGTTGGGTTGGGTAGGGGGGAGGGATTTCTAGCAAAAGTCTAGAAATCCTCCCCCCAACCCAACCCCCGTTGAGATATTTAAAACACCCTCCTATCTGACTGAGCAACAATAGTAGGGATGCCGCATCGTCTAAAAAACATCGAGTAGTCGATGTTTCGATGTTTATAATAATAATAATAATAATAAATGGACTTTATTCGGGCGAGATAAAAGTATTCACCACTCACTCATTATCCATCGACAAAAAACATCGATGTGTCAAGTGTTTTTCTTTTAAGTTGGTTTGTACGAAATTCCACCTAGTCAGGATTTACAACATTTCTGATTATTAACATTAATGTTTTATTTTGTCATTTAAATATTACATTTACAAATATAAAAAGTATATAGGAAACATGAAAAACCGAATTTTAGGGCATTGAAGGTTATTTTCACTCATAGAGTAGTTTTCAAATAGATATAAATATTGATATACAGTAGAAGTCCGTTATAACGAGAGCCGACAAAAATCGGAAAAGTACTCGTTATAACGCACACTCGTTATAGCCGATTTCTTATTCTAAATATCTGTCTTCTTGAATCCAAGGGCAGCGAATGCGTCTGAATGGAACTGTTGGGGGTTTTAATTTCTACGCAAATGCTTCAGAATGCGTAAAGGAGTACGTTCGCGTCAAAAATATTATTTCATTGATTCATAAACCATAACCAAGTGTTCCTCTAACATAAAATGTGAGTCATTATTGCTCAATATTCGTGGAAAGTAATAATACATGATTATAGATAATCGTATTAGTTTAGATTTGGTGATGTACCATAATAATTATACTTGGCTTTCCAGTAGGATAAGTAGTTACGAGAGTCATACTCGTTAGGCACGAGTTTTTCTCCGGTGCCGGCTATTCTTCAACACAGCAGGTGAGAGCAGAATTCCTTCTCCTCTACTCTCACAGATCGTATGTATATCGTCTTCCCCCACGGCAGCTCTCATCTTTCCTCTCTTGCCCTCCAGGCACAAACATGCAAATGACTGTGGCTCGAGGGAGAGGTTATCCTGGAAGTCCAAAACAGCTCTGCTTTTACCTCTTGTATCTCCTCCCATTAGTAAATTTTGTGCCATATTTCGAATGAAACCAAACCCCCAGGTGGATGACAATAAAATGGGAACTCGATTCAAACTGCTGACTGGAGGGATCATCGCCGAAAAGAAACATGATATAAGGCGATAAGATATAGGAGAGGTGATTGTGAAACTCGTGAGACCTCTTTGATTACGAGATATGCTAAATGCAAGACAGATGTAGAACCGTGGCACTCGTTATAACCATACCTCAGAATTTGATCACTCGTTATAATGGATGTAACTCCCTATCCTGTTTGCTGTGGGACGGACAACGTCCAAAGAATCACTCGCTATAACGCAACTCTCGTTATATGCCGCACTCGTTATAACGGACTTCTTCTGTATTAACATTTGCATCTTACAAACTTGTAAGCTTCGGCAACGATTGAAATTATCGACAAAAGAACGCATAATACGAATTAGGAAATGAATTACAAGTGTTGTATATCGTACAGGCATACAATACATCGCTGTGTGCGTATCACTCCACTGATGGAGCGATGGTAGTAAACGTAGGAAAACGAGGTAAACATTTGTCAAACGGTTTTTACTGTTCTCTTGTTTCCCTACACACGAATGATTGATGGCATAAGTGGGGAAGGTTCATTTGTATTCTTAAAAAGGCATGTGATACTCATAAGCAATGCATTTTTTGGCCTATCATAAACATTTGGTTACTCCCCGCTCCTTTTCTAAAACATCGGTGCGATTTTGAGTGTTTTGAAAACATCGAATCGATGTTCCACTTATTTTCTTACCACTCGATGTTTCCGATGTATCGGCAAAAAAACATCGAGCAGTCCGATACATCGATTCCTACGTATTAGAAAGAAACGTGGCTGTGTGAGATTCTTAATCTGCTTATTTCTATTGCATCTTACGCGATATTGAGATGACATTTTCGTCAAATTGTGTTTAAATGTCCTGAGAATTTCGTTTTACATTAGTTTTGCGAATACCAGTCGGATTAATTGTTTAAAACTAAATGTAAACAAAGTCACGTTGACAGCTTACGAAGACAATTGTTGTGATTCCGTTGTTACAGACTTCTGCTCGATTACAGTGTTGTAGGACCATGAATTGGTGAGTGTGTATGTTCTTTATTTGCAATCATTGCAATATAAACTTAGTTTGTTCGTTATTTTTCTCTTTGTGCAAGGGTTGCGGTGAAGTCTTACTTTGTCATCGCCTTTGTTTTCCAGTTATGTTCTATTTTTCTCGGATTTCTTTTTATGTTTGTGCATCAGATCGTGTGTTTATAATTGCTTTTGTATTTATGTTGTATTTTCGTGATGGAAAGTGTGTTTTGTAGTTATTTTGATATGTATTACATCGTATAAATAGTTTGCGATTGGCATTTCCACTGATGGACGTAAAAAAACAAAGACACATCACCGTTAGCTAATCCAGTCGAATAATTTGTGTTTATGATGGTAGGATAGTTGGCAAGGCGTAACGAGCGTAATTGCAAGCATTGAAAGTTAATTTAAACAGTGATTAGGCTAATTTTTTTAAATTGTCTATCTTTCAGTTTTAAAGACTTGTATAGGTACATTTGTGATTATGGAAAAAAGGCGATTAGAAAATGGTGTATCGGAACAAATGGAAAACAATTGAGGAGTTAAGAGCAATGATTGAATGGAGATTACGTATTCTATTGTCACGTTGTGACGCGGGGATACGGTAGCGTCAGTTTTAAACATTTTTTAATGGTGACGAGATTATTAAAAAAATAAAAGGCGATTTTTTGCGAAGATAAGAAGCGTTTAATCGAACAAACAGTCAAAATACAAGTCATTTGAAGGCAACCACGGGTTAGTGCCTCTCGCGGCGTAGGTCCACATACCATGACAATTGTCTGGCGGATCAACAATTGAATTTAATACGTCGCCGCCGGCCTTAAAGTTGACTTTATTTAGGGTGTCCCAAACAGTATAGATGATCGGAAGTGATAGAGCTCCTCTTGGTCTACCTGAATCACCCCACTTTGGGTGTCCGCTTTAAGTGTCTTAGATAATGAAAAGTATTTTATAATTATACAACGAGGGAACTAGGAACGCGTTTAAAACTATAAAATATTTCCATGGTCTAAGTGGTAATGAATGAATGTAATTATTTGCTCTAAATATTACTTATAAAAGTAAAGCAATATATATATCTACTACAATATAACCCTTTCGCGCCTGTTACCGTGTAAACACAAAATTGAGACGCTAAAAGAGAAATATTTTACATTCATCAGGACATAGTAGTAAGACAATTATCATATTTACTCAAACAAATAAATTCTCAGCATAGTCATGACACAAACGCAATGTTCGTTCAACGCGCTCCTAACGACTTCGCCATCTCTGGTTCCTGCGTCATCCATTGGCCATCTTCTCTGGATGCCGGAGGTGGATGCCCAACTATTCGTTCCCACCCTCCCCATCCCACCCGCTCCCATTATAGGCTGTACCCCATCCACTCCCGTCCCACCCTCTATCATACCCACTCCCATCCCACCCAATCCCATCCCACCCTTTACCCCACCCGCTCCCATCCCACCCTCTACCCCACCCTCTACCCCACCCTCTTCCCCACCCAATCCCATCCCAGCCTTTACCCCACCCACTCCCAACCCACCCTTTACCCCACCTGCTACTACCCCACCCTCTAACCCACCCACTCCCATCCCACCCTCTAACCCACCCAATCCCCTCCCAGCCTTTACCCCACCCAAACCCATCCCACCCTCTACCACACCCACTCCCATCCCACCCTCTACCACACCCACTCCCATCCCACCCTCTACCACACCCACTCCCATCCCACCCTCTACCACACCCACTCCCATCCCACCCTCTACCCACCCACTCCCATCCCACCCAATCCCATCCCTCCCTTTACCCCACCCAATCCCATCCAACCCTCTACCCCATCCGCTCCATTCCCTCCCTCTAAGCTCCGTACTCCTTTCCCACCCTTGAAAGCCAACCAACCTATCCTTCCCGCTATCCCGACCACTCCCACATTTTCCACTCCACCTAGGCCCTTACCACCCATTCCCAACTTTATGGCCCATCGACTTCGAATCCTCTGCCCTTCCTAATACATTCCCTTTCTCTATAACGCCCACTACGCACTCCATTCCGCCCATCTCCCAATCAATTGCTTCCTTCTCTTCTTCTACCATAACCATATCCCATCATTAATTCTTCATTCTTTCTTCTGAATTAGACAATAGGAAAAATAGGGGTAATTCAATGTAAAGGTACAGAGTACATAAATTATACATATCCCCGCCTTACACATCGTAACAAATCTATACATTCTGCAATAGTTGGTTTGGCTAAGGGCGCAATTTTTTATATATTATATGCATTTAAAGTCATGGAACACTATAAAAATTCCGGCCTTACAAACTAGTATACTATACATAATTGAAAACATAGTTTGGCTCGGGAGGAAAATATTGTTTTTCACTTCTTATTCATCTTTCAAATTAGGCATTAGGACAAATATGGGTAATTCAATGTTACGGTACAGAATATATAAATTATACACATCCCCGCCTTACACATCGTAACAGAGCTATACATTCTGCAATAGTTTGTCTAAGGGCGCAAAGTTTATTATATCCATATTATATACAAATGAAGTCATAGAACACTATACAAATTCCGGCCTTAAAAATGTTTTACTATACATATTTGAAAATATATTTTGGCTCGGAATAAAAAAATGTATTTCACTTCTGATTCGTCTTCCGGGGTAGAGTGATGCTTTAGAGGTTTGGGACGGACCTCGGCTTCTTCCCGCACCTTGATGCGCTGTGCAACTTCTTCCCTCTTCTTTCGCTTGGCAGTCATAGTCTTTTTCCTGCTTTTTGAAAGGCACCATGATGTCCTATGGAAGGAAAATTAAGGAAATCTTAAATGTACGATCCTATCTAATTATTTTGTACGAATAGAAAAGTAAATATAAGCATAGTTCCAAGGAAAACAATAATATTAATACCTAGACTGTATCATTGTATACACAGAAGTAAATTGAAAATTCAGCTATTCATTTCTACCTTCTATAATTTATGTTTGTAATTTGGCATCCTGATTAAAGTTTCAAATTTTTTAACATTTCACTCTCAATTTTGAAAAAAATTGCCATAATCAATGAAAGGGCAACAATGCACAGAAATATTTTTCTAGCAACCAAATAAAGAAATACAGTAATATAACAGCTAAGAAGTTTCATTTAAGTTCGTGGAACATACATTTTCACATATCGGGATCATTTATGTTTTTGGTAAATAGATTTAACTTTATCTCCGTCACTCTTGACGGTGGAACTCGCTAATTTAAGTAATAATTTGTGTAGGACGAATCCTTCAGACAGCTTATAAACTAGTCAAAACTCTAGTAGGTTACCTCGATTTTGAATCGTTTAGAAGCCAAAATACTGAAATGTACGGCTGTAACATCGCGATTTTTTATACCCTTGAGTCATCTTTTCATTAAAGGGAAAATGTCGTTACAACAGATTAATTAGATAGCCAAGAATTGACCCTTAGTTAGTGGTGACAAAACATTAAGTAATTAGTCAAATATGTTTGGGCCAAAATGACCCAAACATTATTTGAATTTTCAAGATCTTTTTCATAGTTAATCAATTGATTCAATTTATTATTGTTCGTTAATGATTCTTTAAAAAAATATTTCAAACATAGTTACGTAATATATTTTTGCATCAAATTTACATTAAATAAAATGTTTAAACTCGTACCAAATTTGCAGTAACTTTTAAAATTGATGATTTTTCCTATTAAGAATTAACCTAAGAGTTACAAACTAATGAAATATGTAGTAGAGGGTTCATTATTTATATTTTAGTTTCGTCAATTTAGTGAAAATATTGCATTAAAATAAACTTTCGAATTTTTTTTAAACTTTCAGTTAAGGGGTTTCCAAACTATGACAAAACGATAAGTTTTATTTGAAAATGGGACTTTTATCCTTATCAGTGTTACCTACCTATATTAGTTTTATTTTATGAAAGTATTTTTTATGAAGTGAAATTTGTGGCGTATTGATTTTATTTTAACTAAGCTGTTATAAATTAACATTTCTTAACCTTTATACAGCCTAATAACTGCACATAACTGGAGTACCAACTTTTTAAAAGAAATTATTTTGTTCTTTTGCGTAATTCTTTGTTACTATAATAGAATTACATTAACATTAATTTACTCAGTGAGCTTTAATAAAGTACTTTGTTATCCCTAAGAGCATTTTAATCATTTAGCTGCATTCGAAAAATGTTTGGTAAAATCTTTAAAATATCCACGAAAAATTATATTTTGGACATTTTTACGTTCTCCATATACGAAGCATAGAGAAAGTATTGTTTTCATGCAAAAATTGACTTCGAGATTTCAACGGAAATACATGACTCTCCAATGAATTTGAAAACTCGATTTTCTTTAGGGTTGCTGTTAGTTATTTTTTGTAAAACAATGGAAGAGTACAAAACCCGATCCTAAGTTGTAAGTCAAAGTTACAGTTACATTAATGGCTGATATAAAAAGAAAATAACAGATTCTTTATTCATAGCCATCGTACGAAAGGAAAGACACACGACTGAATTACTTCACCGATTTATTCTAAAAGTCGTAAATTGAACCGTGAAAAACAATAGCGAAGTAAATTCTCGAAAACGAAGTGATCTATTTAGAATACGTAATTGTACTTAGAAAATTGATACAAACAGAGCTATGACTTGCCTATAATTTCTAACAAAATTAGGTCTAGCAAGTACCCAAAACTTTGCATGTTAGTTTCTAGTCAATATATTAGTTAGTTTCAGGATAATTTTCATAATACTTGTAGTATTCTTTATCTTAAAAATCTGAATTAACAACAGAATTTAGTATCGGAAGGAAAAAACCATTTGCGACAGCTATCAATGTATCAATGTAATAATTATTTCATAGGATAGGAATAAAATCACTTTTATAAACTGTGTTTTTACTCAGAATCGACCATCAGATCGTTATTTTTTAATAGAAGGTAGTGCAAAGAGAACAAATTATTTTTATTTCTTTTCAATGGCGTACCACCAAGTTAGGCTGAATCATTTCGATTATAATTCAATGGGACGGACGTAATTTGCCAATGGTCATATTATGTAACAGGATTCGATGTAAGAAACACGAAACAGTTTTCAAATCCATAAGGCAAAGTACAGTGTTTCAGAGTAATTGAAAATTCTCATTACCTCAAATTCTCTCTCATTAATTCTCATTCTATTCTCAGTAAGTTGGAACTCCGACATCTCCATGAGCATCTTCAGTGATGGTTTTTCTCTGCGCCAGTAGCTTTTGATAGAGTAGTCGCATTACTCCTGGGCAATATCGATATGCATGGCTCTCCTCAAATCTTCTGAAAAAAATTGATAGTGAAAATTCATTATGCTTCGAATAAAAATAAATTAAAGTTTGTTTAACTAAATATTGATATTTTAAGTACTAGAATTCTAAGCAATAAACCTCCAAGCCACGTCCTGGAAAGCGGGAAACCATTGTTCGAATCCTGGACAAGTCTCTATTTTTTACATCTCACTTCTTACAGTATCGATATTTTTCCTATTAAGAATTGAAATGAAGAACTGGAATTCGGTGAAACTGAAGGTCATGGGACAGCTGTTTGTTTTGAGATTACAAGGCACTTTCATTTTCCCCATGCCAGAAAGCATTTTGCCTTCGCCTTGACCTTCTATGTCAGAACTACTCTTGCTTTCAAAACAACTCTGTTTCAAAACATTAACTTTTTTTGGATCATCGACTCAAATTTAAAACTTTCAATTGCCAACTTCTGGAATAAATCTTCGAAGTAATGCAGTTGTTGATCAAGTATGAACAGACGGCTAGGAATAAAGAATGAGTAATTTTTAAAATCAGTCATCGATGAGTGTCCTTTTACTTTAAAATACTACTTAAGAATCAGCCTTACTTTCCCTACCTTTTTAAATACTCATGCATTGTCTTACGAGACATCACTATCGGTTATCATAACATATTTCGTAATTCAAATTCAGTGGGAGTCTAGAGTTACATACATTATACTTTACTCATAATTTACAGGAGATAATGAACAGGACTTTTTATAGTCGGAAAAGTTAAAAGTGATTGTTGAACTCAACTCTCATTCGTTTATTGTCAGAGTTTAAATGATTTAAAATGAAAATTTCTAGTGAAAGATCCAATAAATTGTCTACATTATTTATATTTTCGGTAAATAAATTTAATATTACTTTTTTTGTAACTTAAGTTAATTCCGTCGTTTTTGACGTTGTAATTCACTGGTGTATTTAAGATTACCCTCCGAACAGGTGGTTGATAATTACCACAATAAAGTTACGAGTGGAAAATTATGCTAACTAGAACCAAGTAAATTTTTAAGATTGAGATCATAGAATATACGTACTTCTCTATTTCTGTGTTCAAAAAGTCTGATAGGTGAAGTGCAGCGAGTAATTAAAAGTAATTCGGAGTAATTAAAAGTTCTCATTACCCTGAGTTTAAACTCCGACGTCTCCATGGGGATCTCCGGTGATGGGTACTTTCTGCGTAGTCACGTTACGCCTGGGCATTATCGATATGAATCGATTGCAGCTCTCCATTAATCCTTAAAGACAAACAAAACCATATTAATAATGCATCCAATAACAATAAAGGTGTTTACGAGAAGTGAAAAATAGTGACTTGACTGGGACTCGAATCCGAGTCTCTCACTTTCCAGACGGGTATTCTAACCACTAAACTTCCGAGGCGCTTACTAGAAAGGAGACCTAGGTTCGAGTCCCAGCCAAGTCACTATTTTTCACTTCTTGTACAACATTTTTTAAGTCACACGCTTTCCTCTACTAAGTAAAACTTCGTTACAATCGTATGTTGAAAAATAATTAAGTATTTTCCTAAACAGGTGTGATTCTGTATGTGTAACGAAACTAATAATTTTCCAAATGAGGAAGTCCGATGTTTTCAAAACACATTTCCGTTAAATATTTTAAAAATCTGGTTACCATTATAAGAAGTATCAATCGGAGAATCAATTCGGAAATTTAATCCTTAAAATTAGAATAAATGTTTCGCAAAAACTTAATCCAATTCTGAAAGATTCCTTTATGACAAAAGGTTATGAATGATTGGCTACATGTTGCTCTCTATATCGATCCTTCAAAGTTGAATAAGATTCCTGAAAAAAGGATCTCTCACTATTAAAATTGTAAATCAATTCGGTAAGAAATGAACATTATTCTGATGAGAGAGATATTGAACTTAACATTAATTCCGTAGACCTGAAAACAATTGCGAAACGATAAAAATTGAACTTCTGAACGATGATATACGAATGGTATCTCACTTTCTGAATTGTGACGGATAAAATCAGCGGAGTACTAATTCTATAAAAATTTCTAGTAAAACATTTAATATATTATCTGGATTATTAATATTTTCAGTATTTAAAATTTAATTTTAATACCGTCATCTTTGCCGGGGAAACTCACTAGTTAATTTATAAACACTAATACCATTAGAGCATTTCCACTGAATTTGAAATCCCAAAATCCGTTATGATAACCGATAGTGATGTCTCGTAAAACAATGCATGGGTATTTAAAAAGCTAGGGAAAGTAAGGCTGATTCTTAAGTAGTATTTTAAAGCAAAAGGACACTCATCGATGACGGATTTTAAAAATTACTCATTCTTTATTCCTAGCCATCCGTTCAAACATGATAAACGACTGAATTACTTCTAAGATTTATTGTAAAAGTTGGCAATTGAAAGTTTTAAATTTGAGTCGATGATTCAAAAAATGTAAATGTAATGAAAAAGAGATGTTTTGAAAGCAAGAGTAGTTCTGACAAAGAAGGTCAAGGCGAAGGCAAAATGCTTTCTGGCATGGGGAAAATGAAAGTGCCTCGTTATTTTAAAACAAAAAGCTGCCCAGGGACCTTCGGTTTCCCACCGAATTCCTGTTTTTGAAATCGGTAGTTTGAGTTGTAGAATTTGCTATACAATAAAAATATCGAGGCAATTACGATGGAAATAAATTAAGTAAATACATACGTATTAATGAAGAAGTTCTCTTACAAGTGATATAATGAACAATCACTCGAATAAAGAATTCTGAATGTATGTGACGTAATGAAATTTTAATTCCCGATGTCCGTTAGTTGGTGACTTCTCGTATTTAACTCGAAAGGGTTTGAACCAGATCTTAAACCTTTAATTCATTAACAGCCGTGTTTCAAATTTTCTCTCGTTACGTGAGTATTATTTACAAATATTAACTTTCGATGAAACTGATGCTCGCAGGAGAGCAAAATTGGAACACTTTCGAATTTAAAAAGTTATTTACGGCTCCAAAAACGAATTTTTAGTGCATAGATAAATAATTTATAGCTTACTCTCTGGATGTAGCTTTGCAATCCCCTAGTATCCAGTTACAAGCAATAAATTTCAACAAAAAGGCTTTATTGGTTAAACCAATAACATTTGCCGACTTAACGTCTTATTTTCGTCGACATAATGGCCCACATATCTTTGCTATAACCAGCTCAATCTACCATTCTCGTGTAGATCTATTTTAATGTGAAAATTAAGAGAAATAACTTTGACTGACGGGATTTTAAGTCCTAATCTTAGAATCTGGAATGTCTAGTACCGATACGACCCATCTACGACACTTGAATCCCTTACATTTCACAATACAGCAATTATATCAAAGACTATATAAAAAAGAAGACAAAATCTACTTAGGTATCTTTGGTAACTTACCATTCGCTAAAAATCCTGAGTGAAGTCGACGATGGATGTTGAAAAATGAATTCTGGCCTCTTCCTAAAAATATAAACATTCTCGAATATAAATTATTACTAAAAGATTATGCGACAATAAAAAAATCGGAACTCTAAAAAACATTCACGAAGTTGGATCGAGTTGGCAATTTCAAATCTCCAACGGTCTTCCCAAAAATCAGTTTGGCAGCGCTTCCTCACCGGAAGAAATCTCGACAGGAACTGACAAAAAAACCGTCTGCGCAACCGATGATTAAAATTGCCGTCACCTGATTGGTCGATATTTAACCGTCTGTCAATTTGGCCCCACCCACCAACCGCCTTGGAAATTTTCCACGACTGTTACCATTGCAAACAATTATATTTAGACGAATTTCAAAAAGCATCATTTTTAATATATGTTTTTAAATTTTTTTGCAAAAAAATTACTTTCGTCGAAAATCACCCATATATTTCGCGAACTCGCAGAAGTGGTAGGGCGAAATCTTTAAAGATTGGATAATAAATATATATTCTCGAAAAACCTAAAGCATCTACATTTTTGCAAAGATGTTTGTTTAATATATCAATATTTTTGACATAGATATAATGATTTACAAATTCACATATAAAAGACGTCATCGTAAGACAAAAGAATGGATATCGGTGCAGGGGATATCAATTGTAGACCGATAAATACATCCAGCAGAGAAGAGAAGCAGCTAACAATTCGCGAGATTAGTGAGTTTCACTTTCTCCCTTAAAATTTCCTACTTAATGTAAAAGGACTCGGAATAAATAACCCTTCCACCAAAGACTTAGCCTAATTGCGAAGAATTTCGGGTTACTAAACATCAGAAGGGTCGCATTTGAAGCTCATCGAAGGAACATCTCATCTGAAGTCTTTCATGTTGAAGACTTCTCAATACCTTAACCTATTAGTTTATACTCTGCAACTTGTTTGATTTAGATTGATAGGGAAATATCCTATGCAATAAACTTCCCAAAAACATATTGAATTATCCGAGACCTCCAAATTCATACGACTATTAGGAATCTTTTTGGAATTAATACAAATCACTTCTGAAAGTCATCAAGTACATGCAAAAGCTTAAGTAATTGAGTTAGGTGACTGTGTTCAAGTGGAAAGGATTAAGTTAGATGAAAAGATATGCATTTTCTAAAAAAAGCTTATGCTTTACTTTCAACATTCCCTCATTCCCTGATACCTTTTCTCTTGCTCATCGCATGCTACAATTCCTTCCGAAGAAGTTTCGTAATCATTCAAAATGATTGAAACGAATTGTAGATACCTCAAAGAACCTCCGGCTCTACTCAATGACTTTACTCACAGGATAAAGGGCTAACAAATTCATTAGAGCAACAAGATTAGACAAATAAAGTAGAACAGGTGGCATCGTTAGATTTCTTCCCCAAAATTCAAATTTCACTAAGGATGAACTTTACTACGGCTGATCACCTTGATCAAGAGTTCGTAATTATTTTTGATTGATTGCGCACAGATACAACTTGCCTATGTAAGTAATATCAGTCAAGTTATGCTTATCAATACTAAATATTATAGAATACGAATGTATTTGCACTGTGAATTCTGATATCAGAGAGCGAAGTAGAACCACTCTTTGCTTACCCACGAGGTAAAATTTCATATTCAAATACATCTAGATTCAAATTGATGCACCATGCCATTGTACTTACAGTAGAATCTTGCATTTTGCTATTGTACCTTGATCGAAGGATTCCTAATTCCTGTGAACTGCAGTACTTTTTCGATCACAGATTTAGAACAACACACTTTTCGACACTTGATTTACGATAATGTTGTGAGTCGAGTCGAGGCCTTCAACTGTCGAAAAACGTTCTTCAAATATGTTTCCCATATGTATACTCTAACGAAGCACATGTAACATACAGAAATCTAGAGGAAAAGGACTTCTTTCAAACAAATCAACTTCACAATGACGAGCAATGTTGAGGCACTTTGAAAATTCTTTCGAATGTAGATTAGACTATTTCACAATGCATAGGAATTTGAAGTTACGTGAGTCAAACGTGGAAAGAAAGAACATCGAGTTCCGATAGTTCTGGAATTTTCGGAAGGCAACGTAAAGCGTCGTCATTTCATACAAGTGATAAGCGAATTTAATGGATTACATTTGACAAGTTTGGTTTGTGGTGTCTTTTCTGCTCCTGCGAAGTCTTCTAACAAAATTGAAAAACGTTTACTAAACCACACGGTATTGTAAAGATCGACCATGGTGCCATAGCGTGCCTCCAAGATCAGCTGACACATAATATAATGTAATACTGTTTGGTTTAGTAAACGTTTTCCTATGGAGCGAAGTGTTTAATTCACGATTGAGAAGTGTATTTGCTGCAAAGTTTGAGACATAGAATCAATGGGGAAAAGAGAATTTGGGATTGTGTTGTCGGTCAAGAAGAACGGTTCAGAGTAAGTCGTGGAGTACGTACGATATCAGCGAAATTCCTAATTCTACTTATATATCTATAGCTATTTCCTACCTGAAAACGATTGAAAAGAAAGGTTTGCCTCTCTTAAAAATCGACAATTCTTACTTTGCTTTCCAAATCACGAGGTCATTACAAATGACGATGACACCTTCGAAAACGCTTCGTTGCACTGTCTTTTATTTTCAGAAGAATCGCGTGTAGCGAAGCGAAGTACGGTGAGTGCAAGAATTGACTCTGTTTCTACGAATGCTAGACTTCCATGTGGTTGTGCCGACTAAAAAGTATAATTTATTACGTTTCGTAGTGAATATATTTAAATATTACGTGTGTTTGTGAGTGGTGTGGTAGCTATAACAACCAGGAAGTGGAATTGAGAGTTGTGCTGGAAGATCGAACCTGGTTCCTTTTGATTGAGCTTCTTCTGCAACTGAATGACATGCCGTACAGCTTCTATGGTTTGGAATATCTACTTCTATTCGAAGGTAATAATTATAAGGAAGCAATCCTTTACGAAATCGATCTTTATTCCGATGAACGTGTTATTGAGGGGCGTGGAAGGTAGAATTGTCGAATGACATGCATTATACAAGTCGTGTATTAACAAAGTGTGGTATTATTTCAATAAAGTGTGAGATTGGGTTGCAAATACCGGTTTAAACTATCGATTGAAAATGTTTTGGTTGGTTTTGATAATTGTGCTGGTGTTGCCATGGATACCATAGCATTCGTTTCTTTAGTAATCATTCCAGAAGGTCGCTATTATCTAACCAAGTCGTGTACAGTGTTAACGATTCAAATAGAGGAATCATATTCCCAATCAAACATTCATTACTACGTGTATTAATCAGATACAGAGAGGTGGGATTATTTAAAAACGTGTGTCGTAATATGATCACTGATCGCATTAAAGATTGAACTCGCTTGAAACGTTGATTCAGAAGAAAATTGTAACTAAATACTAATCTTATGTGTAAAGCAGATATTCAGTGTTAGTCATCGATTAGAGTCCACAGCGTTTTTCCAAACTGTGTAAAACTTTGCACAAGCATTCTTCGAGATCAGGAAGGATGTACCGTTTTATTTTCAATCAATGACCTTCCGGGGTTCGAACCAAGATCGCTCGGATGGATTTTCATAAAAAATACACGTAAACTTCACTCTTATCGTTTGCAGTTTTCATTTCCTTTGAAGAATTAAATTAGAAGGAATGGTCGTGCTGAGTCGAGACAAGAACCAACTGAACGGGAATTGAACGAAGATTCTTATCTAGGTCGTGAAATATCGTTTTGAAACGTTCTTTCGAGCATTTTAACAAAATTTACGTAAATTTTCCAAAATTTTTGATATTATAAACAAGCAGTTCTCTTGACGATCAATGCGATATTTGAATCCATGCAATTTCCGGTAAAGTGAGAATGGGATTTTGTAAGTGTTAACCAAAAGGATATTTACTCACTTTACGACCGACAACTTAACTTAATTTTGAATTATAATCTACTTCCATACTCTAACTAAGATGCTTATCTCAATACGATTCTTTTCGTAGCGTTTATCCTAACCCAGTTAATACCAGCCATCGTTAACTTCGAGGTTATTATAGAATTCGCTTAAAGTTTAAAGTAATTTTTTACAATTAATTCCATTTTCAAAAATTTAGTTACTTAAACAAATTTCCATAATTTAAAAGGAATATTAAATTATTTTCAATATTTTTGTTGATTTTAAATATAACGGTTGACGGGGGTAGGGGTGGGGGAAAACAAATTTCCACCAATCAGAACGCAGCTTGTCTTTTGTAATGGTTTTTAGTGACAACATTTGCAGATCCCGGTGAGACTTCGTGGGGGAAAGATCGTGGTGGTAAACTTCCGGAGTAACGGTAAGAATTTGAATCTTTTTCGTTATGTTTAAACTTTTGAAGTGCAGATATATGTTTAAAGCGTGGTGTATTTGGATGCAATGTCTGCACTTAAGCTATATATTGTTAATCTACCATGACACGGAATATTTCCTTCAACGATGTTTTCCGAATGAGCTTGCAGGAGATTGAACATTCGGCAAATCAAATTTGTATCGTATTTTCAACATTCGAAAATTCAAATTATTAGATTTGTACTGACACGGAAGTATTTTCTGTTCCAAGGGAATCTCAAATGCCACGAGATGATACTTCCGATGTTTCGTTAGACATTAATGCGAAATATATCCTTATGTTTACTTCCAAGTGAAGAAATTCCAAGAAAAAAGTTTGCGCGTAATATAGATTCTTACCAAGTCCGCACTTATTTAAGTGATTCATCGATATTCTATCACGATGAAAAATATTTCCGGTGAATAGTTGTCTTGAATGAGCCTGCAGGATTTTCAATATTCGGGAAATTATATACGGTTTTCTGTTCTTAGGGAATCTCAAATTAAATAAGTTGCCTGCTGCGGTGACGAAGTGATTAGCGTGCTAGCTACTCCAACGCAAAGGTCTCGGGTTCGAACCCCGGCAAGTCGGAATTTTCTGGCTAGAGAATGGTTGTGTGTGTTTGTAAGTAGCAATAATATTTAAAATGGATATAATTGGGGTCTTTTTTTCCGATAGAGAAGTTATTACTATCATTTCATATGCGAAGTTTTCACTTAAAAGCGAATTTATCTCATAAGTTGAGAAGTTGTCATTTTGTAAGCGGAATTATCATTTGCTAAGCGAAGCTTTCACTTAAAAATATAAGTTACAGTTTTTAAAATTATTATTTACTAAGTGTTAAGCTAAGTTATCGTTTGAGAAGCGGAGTTATTATTTCCTAAGCGGAATTATGACTTAAGAAAAGAAGTTATCACATGCTAAGCTTAGTAATCATTTAATAAGCAAAGTTATCGTTCGTTAAGTTCACCTGTGATCAAATAAGCGAGTATGCCTTGTGTGATACTTCTGACTTTTCGTTTTATTTCTTTGCAAAATATTCGTTGCAGGAGCCGTAAATAACTCTTTAACTACGAAACTGTTCCAATTTTTTTCTCCTGCAAGCCCCAGGTTTATTGGAAGTAAATATTTTTGAATAATTCTGATGTAACGAAACAAAATCTAGAACACGGCTTTTAGTGAATTAGAGGTTTTAAATCTCGTTATAAACCTTTCGAGTTCAATACGAGATGTCACCAAAGGTAACGGACATTAGTCCGGGAGTTAACGGGAGTTCAAATTGCATTACGTCACATAGATTTATAAATACTTACTTTAAGTATTTATAAATACTTACTTTAAGTATTTATAAATACTTACTTTAAGTAATTATTCTTTATTATGCTTATAAGGTCACTGCTTCATTAATATGTATGTAATTACTGAATTTATTCCCATCGTATGTGCTGCGCGATCTTTCTATTGTGTAGTACGTGTTACAGCATAATACAGTGATTAAATAACTGGAATTCTGTGGAAACCAAAGGTCACCGGAAAGCTGTTTGTTTGAGACAACAAGGCACTTTCCCATACCTTGACCTTCGTCCACATAACTACCACCTTACTCTTGCTTTCAATATCTCTATTTCGAAATATTCTTTTGCATTTATCGTCGATTAAGATTTTTACGTATCAATTGCCGACTTTTAGAAGAATTTGCCTGAGTAATTCGGTCGCTTATCATTTTTGATTTTTGTCTACGAATCAAGTATAAGTTGCTTTTTCATCCGTCATTAATGGGTGTTCTGTAACTTTTAACAAATATTAAAGATTGAATTTTCAACCTACGTTTTAAAATATTTTCCAGTTTCTTGCGAGATTTCGCCAACGGGAACCCTAACGGAATCCGAGATTTCAAATTCAGTGTCTATCCCAGTGGAGTAAATATTTGTTTGCCAAGAAGTGACTATCTAAGTATCCACTGCTCTTAAGTCTTTTCCGTTTCGTAGCATTACTTCTTTTTGGTAATACGAATAAATTCTTATGTAAAGAGAGAACATTTGTAACACAGCTGCTAATGACTTAGAGGTTTGATATCTCAAAAAACCGTGGCTGTCGGAGCTCCTCGTTTTTTTCCCCGGTAATCGGAGAAAACAAGAAGAAGTGGTTGTTCTTAAATGTCGGTTCTATAATTGAATTAAATTTTAACGTATCAATTGCCGATTTTTAGAAGAAAAAATAATTCGGTCGTGTGTCTTTTTGGATACGATCCTTAGGAATTAAGAATGCGTTTTGTGTTTTAAATCGATCACTATTTAGTATTCTGAAACTTTCAATAACTACTTAGTGGTTTTGCACATGCCTTTTTAAATACTTTTCTTAGGTGCCTTCCGATGAGATATCATGGCAATGGTAACCATAAGGGATTTCGGGATTTAAAAAAATCAGCAGCGATGCCAGTGGTATAACTAATTATTTAAATGGAATCAGAATACAGTCACCTAAATAGTATAATTTGTATTGTATTTTAGCAAACCATATTATGACCATTTGCGATAATATTTAACAATACAAAAGTGCATTGTGCCAAGTCACGATTACTGTTAACATTATTATTCTGTTTTTATGTACTTTACTGTATTCTATATTCATGGCAAATTTATAGTAAAATTTTCATTCTTTTCAGATTTGTCATTCTAATTATATTGCATCAGTAGATTATATTATTGTTTGTAACAAAATGAGTACGTCACATTTCAATAAATTTAATGTAATCATGGATATTAATCGTATAAGCGGATTTCAGGCAATTTTTAACTCATATAATGATTATAATGTTTTATTGTAAATTTAATAAGTCCTTGCTACATTATTATCAATTTATATTAATAATAGTATATGTATATGATTTTGCAAGAAATGACTCGTTGACACACGGCAACGTTGCCCCGGGGATGGGTTGGGTTGGGGGGAGGGATTTCTAGCAAAAATCTAGAAATCCTTCCCCCCAACCCCCGTTGAGATTCAACAGGTACCTCAGCTGTTGATAATAAGATAGCAAACCAAATCAAGTGGGCAAAAGTACGAAGCAGCAAAATCACGAAAAATCTTAATTTTAATCGTAGAACGTCGATAAACAGACGCTTCTATATCTCTTTGGACTAGTGAGACGACGAAGATAATAAATTATTGCTCATTTGAATTGTTTATAACTTTTTAAATCGTATTCCACGCGGTAAGTTTTTTATGGTCCTCCCTAATGGGAGGGTCTGGCGCTCATGTCAGTAGCCGCGAAGGCGAGCTAAGGGTCCAGATTATGACGGAGACCCTCCAAATTTCTACCTGAAAAGAGTAAAGGTATAACCCCCAGATATCTACCACTAACCAAACTAATGTCTGATACTTAGAAAGAAATTCTTGCAAATTCTAAGGCTAAAAACAGCAAACATGTATAGTATTTGTCATTAAAGGATTGAGAGGCATTCTAAGCTTTCGAATTCAAATTGCTTTGTCCAATATATGGACCTTTTTACGGTGATAAATGCTTATTTGTACACGTTTACTATAGGTATGCTAGAAAGAAACGATGACTGATTTTAAACAATTTGGCAACATATAGGAAATGCTTCCCTTCTGTATAAGAGGACGTTCAGCCTCAATAAAAGTCGCAAACTCATTAAAAGTTTAATTAAATTTAGTGGGAAACATCCGGTTCTTAATTCATAGTCCCGGAAATAATTTGAGGCAACATTGATAAAGACCGACATTGAACGTCTTTGATCTAAACGCTAAGAACACTGTTATTCCGTATTCTTACTGCTGAAAATGCCTAGTGCAGCTCTCTTGTGCTTGTTGCTTCTCAGCGTCGAATTAGTGAGAGCGTATCACTATGACCTGCTGAGTACTTACGAAGGAGGGAGAAGGTACCGAGAACAGTCTTACAAGTCTATATACCCCGTTTGGAAGGGAACATCCTTATCTTGCGAAGACGAAAAGGAATGTTTATGCAATAGAGAGAGGAGAACAAATGTTTTCCATTGTGAAAACGAATTTCAAGCTCGTATGGAGGTGCTGGATGTAAGCGACGATGGGTATTTCGATACAGGAGAGCTAGAAATACGGTGTAATGTGACCTTGGAGTCTGAAAATTTTGAACGCGATTTCTACTCTATATTGGAAATGAAAAGAGCTTTGAAATTGAATCTTCACTTAATCAACTGTCCGGAGCCTCCTGCATCATACCCATCACTCTTCGCTATGTCGACTCACCACAATGAGGGAGGAGACAGTAGTACGGTAATGCATAAACTCAAAATTGACTGTGGTTTGAGAAAACAATTTGTTATTGAGAAGAAGCATTTCGAAGGAATGAGTGAGTTGATATCGCTTGAGATAACTTGCAGTGCTCTTGTGTCTTTTCCCGTAGAATTTTTCCGCGCGATGTTTCCAAATCTCATAGATCTAAAAATAAGCAATACTCAGATTAAAAATATTCCAGATGGATTTTTCTTTACCCTTAACGCTCTTGAAACGCTCAGCCTACAATCGAATGAAATATCTCAGATTAACGATAATGATTTCAAAGGTTTAAATTACCTCGAAAAACTATTAATCGATGAAAAACATTTGGTATCTTTCGGAGAAAACTCATTTAACCATACCATACATATTAATACTTTTGCTCTTTCCAGGAGCAAAGTCAACAGACTTCCGAGTAGTTTCGGGAAATTAGTATCCTTAGAATCGATACACCTTACTGACAATTCGATAGAAGAGATTGAGGGAATCTGTACTGCATTCTCAAACTTGCGTGAAGTTATTATCACGAATAATTATTTGAATCACATCGATTTTGCTTGCTTTCATTCCCTCGGGAAGGCGAATTCAATTGATATCTCCGGCAATTCTTTATCTATTTTGCCAAACACTTCTATTTCGATGAACGAATTAACTAAGTTCACTTTATCATATAACGCTGAAACTTTAACAAATATTCATCGTTTTATATCAAGCGAAGAATTAGTAGAAATAGAAATGCAATTTTCCAATATAGAATCAATAGATTCAGATTTTCTTCACAGCGTACCATCTCTGAAATATCTGCGGTTAATGGGGAATAAAATTAGTTCTTTGCATGAAGATTTTTTTGCCTTTAATCCAAGATTGGAAAGCGTGTTTTTGAATACAAATCGAATCAGTGTACTGCCAGAGGGGCTATTGCGAAACAATATGGTTTTGGATAGAATAGATTTGATCTCGAACCAAATCCAAGAAATTCCCCCCTCGTTATTCCAAAATACTAGCATTTTAAGAACTTTGAGATTTGATGATAATTTAATAAAAAGTATACCCGAAAATCTGCTGTCAAATTTAAAGAATCTTCAACGTGTTTTTCTTTCAAACAACAGAATTAGATTCATCGACAAAAATAGTTTTGTTGGCATGAATAGTTTGCGGACGTTAGATATTGGGAATAACTTGTTAAACAGCTCAGTGGCAAATTCATTCTGGCCTTTCAAGAAATTTAGAAATTTAGTATTCCTCCATCTAAATGGGAATTCTATTAATTCGATTCCTCCATTGGATATGCCTACCCTACGGTTACTAAATTTGGCAAATAACAGTCTAGCAAAAATAGAGGAAAATACTTTCTTTAAGCTAACACTAGTCAAAAGGCTTGATTTGAGCAGGAACAATTTGGAAACGTTACCTAATTCACCCCTTGTAGGGCCCAACTCAGAAATGGAGTCATTAGACCTTTCCTTCAATAAACTGCATGATTTTCCTAGTACCTTTCTGAAAAAGAAGAACATAATATCTACTTTGAATTTATCAGGCAACAAAATAAAAAGATTTGATATTTGCTCACTTGTGAGGGCTAATGTTCTGGAGCAACTTTACTTGTCTGAGAATGGAATGTATGAAATAGGTGATTTTTCAGGATGTGACTTGGAATTAAATAATGTGAAGTTATTGAATCTTTCTCACAATCAACTCAGCTTTAATGATTCACTGTGGTCCTTCGACTGGGTTAGGAAAACATGGGGAAGAATATCTCCTTTGCTAATTTTCCCAAACCTTGAGGTAATAGGAATGCTTATGATGAAGCACTTGCTTTAAAATATATGAACTAAAGTTTGTTTTAATAATTTGGTTAATATACTATGGCTACAGAAAATCTCTCTGCGGAACAACTCCATATCTACAGTGTTTATGGACTGGAGGAATATGTTCCTGAAACTGAAAAAAATTGATCTCAGTCACAATAAAATTCAGCATCTTTCCCATCAAGATCTTTTGTTTACTTCTACTTTAATTATGGAAAATGGATCCAGCACTCCCTATCCCTGTCACCATTCACTCATTGTAGACCTTCAATTTAATCAAATAAAGAAAATTGAGTTACCTACAAAGTTGGTTAGTGACACCTGGTTATATAATATTTACTCATTTATAACTATTGTTACTCTTAATTCTGTTCAACTTTTTCTACAGCTTACAAAGATCCCAAGGGAACGAGAAATAAAGCTTTATGGTCATGTTACCATAAATATGGATAATAATCCTTTTTACTGTGGGTGTGGAATTATTAATTTCCTTCGATTGCTTGATGGTGATGTGGCTTTAACAAGTGAATTAAGAAGGACAGAAGGAAAGGAATGGATACTGCCTGCTAATATTCATGTTGGGAATCTTAGCTGTTGGTAATACTATTATCTTTAATTACAGGATTTTCCCATACTAAATTTTTATAGTTGCAAAATATAAATAAATATTGATTTTACAGGAAGTTTATTTTGTGGAACGATATAATTAAGCAGTTAATATCAGACCCTAATTTTAGATAGCTGAAGTTAGTCATTGTTATTATCTAGTGAATTTATGCTTATGTGCTCTTTGTGGTTTGCCTTCCTTAACCTGTTTTTTTTAGTAAAGGTAGGCAAATTTTTGTCAAAATATAATTAAAATTATACTTTTCATAGTTCTTTAGGGATGGAAAGTTCCATGCAGTGCTTAATGGGTACGTTCTAGCATATGAGCTGATCTGGATATTCGATGCATGTAGGATGTGTTAGGATGAGATCTCCTCTTTCAATGGCATTTTAACCTCCCTATATTTACATCAGAGTTCACCTTCTCATAACTAGGTTATCTTCTTAGAGAAAAGAAAGAAGCATGGAAAGAATGGAAGAATAGAAAATGGCAATAAGAAAAGATATTTTACAATACTAAGAAATGGAGTGTAAAAGAGTTATATAAGTATAGGTAAGAAGAAATGTTAGGAAGAGTTTTCAAAACTCTTGGAGAGAGATGTTAGAGGAGAAAAGAAAATAGAGTAGAGAATGCTGAAAAAAAGGAAGGAGAGAGTAGAAAACTGCTTTATCAAAGAGAAGAATGGAGATATATTGACTGACCCCAAACAGATGTTGCTAAGATGTGGAAAATATTTTGGGGAACTTTTCAATCCCAAAGATTTGGGTGTAAGTAAAGAAGTGGAAGAGGAAATAGAGGAAGAAGTGTCAGAGGGGTGCCCGGCAGTGGCAGAAATTAATAGAGCCATATAAAGGAGAAAACAGGAAAATCTGTAGGTATTGATGAAGTAACTGTTGAAATAATTCAAGCAGAAGGACAGCAAACCATCTCATGGCTGCAGAGAATATTGAAGGTTGTATGGAAAGAGTATAAGGAGCCAGAGGATTGGAAAAAAAGGTGTGATTGTGCCAATATACAAAATAGGAGAAAGGAAACAGTGTCGTAATTACAGGGGAATAACACTTACAGACAGCAAAGATATTTAATAAAGTGATAAAAGAAAGATTGAGAAAACAACTGGAGGATGACTTGAGAGAAGAACAATATGGATTTCAGTGAGGAAAAGAAGAAAAGGTATTATTGCGTCAATATACAAAAAAAGAGATAGGAAACAGTATGGTAATACAAGGGAATAACACTTATGTCACACATGGCATATATATTTAAAAGAGTGATAGAAGAATTATTGAGAAAACAACTAACAAAAGAATAGCTGGAAAAAATGGATACTGTTAGCTGTTGGTACTGCAAACATTTTTTTGACATGAGAATGTATTTATGGTTGAAAAGTTATGAGAATGATAGAGTTTAAAAATAATTATTTCCAGATTTATTTTGTTGGATAATAATATGAAATAGCTAAGATAATACCCTAGTTTAAGACCACTGAAGTTACTGCTATTATTATCAAATGATTTATGATGAAATGTCTTAAAAGAAATCTCTTTCTTTAAAATGAAGTACATATTTTTGGTTTGTAATATCACTCAACAAAATGCATTTAGAATTAATAAAAGCTAATCTAAATATCCTTTTCAATTACTGGAGAAGGTTTATTTATATTAGCTGAGATTTATCTTAATTCAGTTAATATTTTTCCACAATTACCACATCTAGCTAAGAAGTGGTAGCATATCTTCCAATGCCGGTGAATTCATATTATGAAGATATGTAAGAATAATTTGTATTTCCAAGTAAATTACAGATAGTTAACAATTCTTATGGAAATGAAAACATTGTTGAACTTCTCTTTCTCTGCCCTAACTGAATAATAAAAAACATTCTAATGGCATTATTCTTAATGAGGTTAAAGTTTAATTAGTGTTCTATCTTAATAGCTGATTGCCTTTTTCTAACACTTCAACTAATAGTGTTTTCCTTAATCATTTAGCTTCCTTATGACCTGACAAGCATTTAACACTTTTAACACGATTTTTTATAGTAATTTTTCAAATATATTGATACTTCGATGTGCTTTTAATACATATTTAAAATTTTCATAGGCTTCCAGAAACACTACGAGGGAAGGAGTTAGCTGAGCCTCTGACATGGATGCATCACATCTTCCCAACCCTTGGTGTTTGCTCATTATTGGAGAATGAATGAGGATTGTTCTTGCAACATCATTGAATAGATGTTTACAATAGTTTTTTGTGAGTTATTAAGCTAGTAAGTATGAATATTTTCTACAGTAGTGGAATGTTTCTCAGAAATAAGATAGGATTATTGCAATAACTATGAAAATTTATAAATAATTAAATTTAATTTTTTTCAGTGCAATCTTGTGGTGAAATAAGAAAATACAAATTCAATAAGAACATGAACTACAGGTCATTGATTCAGTAATCTTCTATGAGCCATAACAAAACCTCCCAATTCAGAAAACCTGATAGCTCAAATCTTTCTGTATGACCACAACTAATATGAATTATGAAAGCTAAATAAATTTTTGTATCCAGTTCAAACCAGTTATAATAACATTTATTACAAAACTGTGCTTTAAACTTGACAACCATTTTAATTTCATAGGATTTTTATTCTTTCACTATTAATTCCAACAAAATTGCATATTTTATATTTTGAGGATTCGTTATTATGGTGATGATAAATTTTTTGAAAACTACTCAACAGAAAAATTGATGTGATCCAAGTAGAATATGCTTTCAAACTTTAGTAGATTTTCTTCTGTATCATATAGAATATTTAGATTATGCTATAGAACCTAAAATTGTACTTTAGAATAAGTATTCTCAAACTTTTGTTCAAGATTCTATCTGCAGAATATTCTACCACTATTAACTACATATTGAAATTAAGGAATGTAATCCAAACATAATCATACCTCTTTGTTTCATTGTCTAATTAATGAAGATATACTTTGTTAAGTTTTAGAACAATAAAATATATATTAAAATTATTAAAGAATTATAAAATATAATCATCTTATTTAAGGATGTGCTAATTTTCAATAAAATTATGTATGTAAAATATTAAATTGATATCATGTCAAGCTTAAGAAAATACCCAACTTGATACATATCAGTTATTGCTTGAAGGTAAAGACAAATATTTTAAATCTACATTTTATAGCACAACTACAATATTTTGAATGATTTTTTTCTTGGGAAGTGGAATATATATGAATAGAAAGATCAACTAACTTTAAAAAGAAATGTGTGACTCTCTGTGAACTGATAAGAAATAATCAGATTCTAAAATTTGAATATTCCTAAAGTAAAAATAGTGAGATGCTTCAGCTGCTAAGGACATTCAAAATACATGGACTTTTACAAGGAATTGTCCCCTGAGATATCAACAAGCATAAATAATTACAGTACATAATAGTGTTTAAATGTTTCCAACTTACACTTACTTACTTACTTTTCCATGTTTTAGTTTCTTTATTACCATCTTTTATAAATAGCAACCAGCAACTTGTTAGATTATTGGATGAGTTTAGCTTATTTTATTACTAGAATTTCAAAGAAGAGGGACAAAATTGAGCTGTATATTTTCATTAAATTTTGAAATTAACCATCCATTCATTGTTCTCATATAAGGTATCCTGATTATATGGTGTGGAGGATGCAATACATTTTCTAGTACCACTGGTACTACTGAATTCTTGGAAATATACATTGTGATACAGTATAGCCTCATAAGGTTGCTGAAGAGACACCATTGAAATGAATCTTAGTTTGATGCTTACTTATGTAAGGCTGGAGTTTGAGGTAGGAATTGAATATTTTTTTTAGATTCATTAAACCTAAATAGAAAAATGCTTAAAATTTATTTACAAAAAATTTATATAAAATAGCGTAATGACAATAGATTTACAATATGAGCGCAAATAATGACATGAGATTATCAAAAGTATGGTAAGAATGCTATATTAGTTAAGCAATAGGATATTAAAGCACTAATAAAGACTGAAAAACATAAAATTATGCTGGGCACTTAAAAATTCTTCTGTTCCTTTATAGCAGAAGAGTTTTACAGTGTCATATAAGTAAGGTTTATTTTACTTTCAGAGATATTAATGACTGTAAAAGAGGTAGGTGGGAGGATCTTTCTTCTTATTTTCTAGTGTATCATGCATGGGATCTAGGTAAACATTTAGGTTTGGAAATGATAATATTCTACAAGTAGGAACAGTAGTAATCTAAAATTAAGATATTGAAATACCTTGTGATCATTAACATGAACATTTGTCATCAGTTTAACATTTGGAGACTAAGCAGAAAAAAGTTAATGCCAAAAATATTTCCAGTGTGTTTTTACCAACATAATGATAAAACAAGATCTATTTTATCTACTCCTACTGTACAAAATATATTTCTTGTACCAACTTGGTTTTTGCTATGCACGTCTTGTCAGTGAAAGAGGTTTTAGAATACTTCATGAGTCATTAGGTGCAGAATGCATATAACATCATCAGGGGCTTTAGGACAAAGAGTAGCACTGAAGACGGTAATAACCAACCTCCTACTAACAAAAATGTTTACAGAGTTAAGGATGAAAAACTTGATAGTTAACAAACATGTTTTAATGCCAGAATAATAAAAGAAACTAGTAAAGAAGAAATCAGGAATCATGAAAAATTACAATACATTTCAAAACAAAAAGATTAATTTTGGACAAGTGATAAAACGATGTATTATAAATGTATATGACAGTTATACATTAATCACCATAACATCTCAGGAGAGCCAATAATATTCTGTCTGGATCCAAGATAGGTAATTTTAATATTTTTCAAACACTCTTTGATTAATTTAACTTGTGAGAAATGATTTCTCTCATACTTCCACAGCATGTTTTCTTTTTAGTTTACTTCACTTGATTAATTATTATTTTTTTAGCTCTTAATCCTTTCAGACCAGAAATTTTTCTATGAGAAAAAAATAATTTTGAATTTAGTTGATGTTTTCATAATTATATGAGCAAAAAATCTTATTATGAGACTCCTTTGATACAGGATTGAAATAACATTAAAATAAAAGAAGAAAAACCATATCAATAAATATTTAATTAATAGGAAGTGTAGATAGTAAGCACTGAAAATGGTATCAAATACATTGCGCGCAGGGTCTGAAAGGATGGAAATATTTTTGTTATCCCAACGTCTCTTCTAAAACTTTAGTTGTCTCTCTTTTTGACAGAAAGAAAATTACAAGATCATTTTCAACAGCAACATATTGGCGCGAGTGATTCGTCACGGGTCCGCTTGGCAGCGCTACTAGTTCCCATTCGCATGGGGTGGCGGCTTTCAACTCCTGCGCAGGCTCCGCAGAAAAAAAGGAACTCTTTTTTTTCCTTTCCCGCTACGTTCGTGCCCGTTTCCTCCGAGTCTCAACTCACGGAGGATTGGTGTATCGCCCACTCCATCGCTGAAGTCGGAACGCAACGGCAAGACACTTCAAACCAACCCCTTAGACGTTGCCGGGAAGCTTGTCATCTCCAGCTTCACAGCTTTCGACATTCAAATAATACCCATAAACCCACCCGCGACCCTATCTATCACCAGAAATCAGAAAAGAGGGAGTTGTGTTACATTCTGCTGCGCTAAAATTAAATACAGGTGAGGAATTAAACAACATAACCCAGCGACATAACGTAACTCCCTTATGAAAAGCTCAAGATATCGTATCTACTACCTTTTATCTCCTAACCAGATATCAATTAAATAGAAGAAACCGTCGATCTTATGATGTCGGCGACCGAAAGCTGTATTCGAATCAAGGCCTCCAAGGTTAAAGGCATGGAAAACGGAGACGATGTCTCCAAGACAGCGGACTCGTTGGCTTCTGTTGGCATAGGGACCATGAATGGAAGCACCAATGGAGAAATCAATCACAAAAGCAACGGAGTGGATGCTCTCACCAACGACATACACATAAATCCTTTGAATCTACCCTCGAGCAGCTCCAAGAAACAGTGGAAGGTAAGTCGAAGTGCTCAATACCTCTCCGATAATTATCTATGCACTCAAGTGTCGCATTTGAATGCGGTCTAGAGACTTGCAAAGCTGAGTCGTAAAAATATTGCAGATCTAGTCACCCTGGCATTCCGCAAACGCCATCCGCCTATGCTGAATATTTTCGTTTGATATTTTAGTTTATGCTGTGCTTCGGACTCAAAATCTACAGATTTAATTTACTAATATTTTTATTGGTCTAATGCCATGGAGGGCAGCAATATATATTTAGAAAAGCAATGAAAATGTGGACCATTACGTATGAAGAACCAAAGGTGCGGGCAATAAAAGTGTCGTGCGTTTTATTAAATAATATGAACCTTGAGAATTGATTTAATTGTGTAGCTGTAGCGTGTAGTTAATCTCACAGCGGCATGCACAATTGTATGATTACTATAAATAATCCTTTGAGGCAGATAATTTTCATGATTGCTTCAGCATTCAGCTCATCAATAGAATTATGTTACAAATATTGAATTGATACTTAAAATTATGAGATTGATATTAAAATTTACGAAAGGAAAAGAAAAATTATATAGAAATATAGATTTTAATTTATATTTTTTTAGTTTCAATTATTATGCAGGAAAGGAGAATGGAAAGAAAATTATTACTTACGGCTGCTATTAGTATTAAAAATAATTAATGAAATTAACTATCCATTGTATCAAGGAAAACAATCAAGGAGGAACAAGCAAGTTAGAATTTCACTAATCTTCTAGAAGAGCCACCAAACTTAGCAGTTTGATAAGGTATTACCTATGGTATTACCTATTGCAGATATGAATTTTGAGTAATTGAAATAATCAAATTTTGGGCATGTTATCGAAGTACACAGATAAATATTTAGCTAAAAAAGATTACGCAATCAAAATAAAACTGTCAAACATGAATCCATCGTAAATAAAATTGATTCGTCCACTTACTGGATTAATTTACGGAATGAGTAATAACACTACAAACGTAGATATAACAAAAAAATACGCAGTGATGATTACATTCCGATGGGATATCAAATATTTCACTGTATGTAGTGATGCAAAAATAATGCATTTTAATTACGTAAAATCCTCTCGCTCCGCACCCAGAGATGCCAGGCAGCATACAGTGGAAGTATGAGAATCAGTTCCTCCGTAAAGTTTCCTATGGACAGAAAAAATAACTCCAACAGATCTACGTAATCCTCCGAACTTATTTTTGTGCTTTAATAATTCCATATCAAAATGCAGACGTTGAGCAGAATGCCGCCTTAAAGGCAGCGCCTGAATTTATGCAATCAACTTTTGAGAGAAAAGGTTTGCCGTGAGTGTAAATTCGGTTGAAGATTTTATGTTTGTATGTGCAATGAACTTTGTATGTACGTACATACTTTAAGTGCGCTAGAGAAATGGCGTATTGAGAGCACTTTCTTTGTGAATTACATTTTCTTAACCTGATAACAAAAACAATTTTCGTACAAAGAGTCGAAAAATAGAATTTATAAATGAAATATTTCTCGCTTAAAAATCATCGGAATAATTTGCGTTATTTCTCAGGGTCAAGTCATCTTCTGAGATTGCGTAAAGGCAATCTGAACACGACGTTTTTACGTCTGAATAATTTGTAAGGAGCCCAAAATCAACAAAAATGTATGGAAACAAACATTTTGCAGCATGATTTGGTACTGTTCCATTTCTGAATATATTCGTCGACTGTTTTTATCTTTCCCTTTACGTAATTATTGAATATTGTTTTCGCTAAATAAGATTATGATTTCTCTAACTGTAATACGTTTACATGAGATAACGAAATATTAAAATGCGAAGGAAATAGACTACTTGCACCGGAATTCGCGGTGATTTGTAGTTATTAATCTTCCAATTCATTGTTTCTAAAGTCAACTTGGAAACATCACTGAAACAGATATATTTTCATATTTAATCGAAATGAAATAATCAGAAGTTATTATATACATATATATGGAAATGCGTAGTAAAATATCCATAAATAATTTTGCAACATCTTCTTGATTTTTCCTTCATGTCAGAATTTTAAAACGCTTTTAAAGTCGTTTTGCTGGAGATTCATAACTTTATTCTTACCGTTTATGGAGAATATTTGAATATTCCTCGCCCCCTGAATATTATAGCTGGGCTGTTGAGATGCGCAGTGGATAATTCGCAGGCGGTCGGTAATCCCTGAGCCCCAAAACGGCATTTTAGGAGCATTTTAAACTTTTTATTCATTAAGATCTATGTTTCAATTTTTACCCTTACCTTCCCTTCATATGGAGACAATTGAAAAACTACCGCGAAATTGAATAATAAAATATGTTACTTTTCTTTATTGAAATCTTTTAATTAATTTACTTTAAAGCATCAACATGCAGAACGAGGCCAATTACAGCTGGTGTTAAAGAATAGTAAAATATAAGAACAAAAAATTAATAACTATATAAAATGTAAAGTGATATAACAAAAATACTTACTAAAATAATTATATGGAGGAATTGCTTGAAAAGCTTGATTAAAGAAGAAAATAAACATATTTTATTGTTATGGCTGTTTTTATCAGAGAATTTAAAATTGAAGGCACACTGATAAAGAGTGACCGTTTGATTATTGATGGACGTGGAGTATTCATGGAGAGGGTATCATATAATAGACGAGTTGTTTTTGGTGGAACTCTGGAAGAGAGAGTAGGAATGGGGAATAAACCTAGTTGGTAATAATATTATATATTACCAAAGTCAAAACACAGTTGTCTACATAAAATGAATAGGTCATTTAATATATAATTAATTCCATACCTGATTCAAAAATACGCGAATTTGAGTCATAATGCTTTATTTTACTTAGGTACGTGTTTATAACGTATTCTGGCCTCAAATACTTGGAAATTAAAGGCAAAATTAACAACTTTTCTCTTTAACTGCCAATCACTATTTTTATATAATGCTGTTATGATCATTTTTGATATTTATTTATTATGTTCAATATGCAATTGGACGCGTGGAATTTGCAGTAAAAATATGATAAAAAAGTCCAAGCCAGGTTTACTGCCTAAATTATTGCTGAAAATATTTGTGATTTATGAAACAAATAACTTATTTTGGCTACAATTTTTCATGTTTAAAAAAACAAAATATTACGATTGTTCTAGCGTTAACTAGATTCCTTCATAACATCGGCGCGCAGTAGCTCGTGGTGTTTATGATTGCATTCGCACGAAGTCCTTCGAATGACCTTCGCCACGTTTGTTTCTCTTATTCGCTCCAACAATTCACGGGACACGTCTAAAGTAAGTAATGAACAGAAAGTAATTTGGTGTATGTAACAATAAAAGCACTAAAGAGAAGCCTTGATTAGCGAGCTTAGAGATTGCCGACCTAGTTTATTACTCCTCAGAGCAATGGTGTACGGATTACAATTTCACGCCAAATGTAAAAGAAAACGAGTGGTATAAAAAACGCAACGCGAGCCAGTGGGCAGTTTTTGCGGACCGCAGAGTAACCGCAGCATGGACTGATTTCGTACATACAGGCGTGTTTCTTCGTGAATTTTCAAATTTTTCAGTGGCGTTTCTTTACGGTCATGGCGGTAAAGGATGTTCGCTCAGGACTTGAATTAATTTTTTTGGGATTGACGTTTTGAAGAATATTTTCGCCTGAGCTAATGGTAGCCTTATAAAGTCAGTTCGAAGCTCAAAACACTAATAGTACCGTTGGGCTAGCATTCGTAATCTTCGAATGTTGATTAACTTATCTAAAGTCAAAAGAGAGGTGAAAAATAGCGACATGACTGGGACTCGAACCCTGGTCTTCAGGTCTCCCACTTAAATTATAAACAAAAATTACACCATTTTTTAACATAATACTTTATTATTTAATAAAATAAACGGAGACTGTGATTAAAAATTAAAAGAAAATATTTCCACTGAAGAATTATGAACTGAATTTAAGAAAGTTTGATAAATCAAATATCATCACATTTCAGTAAATCAAACCAATTATAAGCATGATGAATTGATTGAACGGAGGGTTGTGAAAAGATGATTTTACCGCCAACACCCTTTTATTTACTGTAGATAAACCTTGAAAATAGAACATAATGTTCTGGTGGCAAGAGGTTATAAATACACACCTCTTTGAAAATGAACCATACTGGTAACAATGTATCAATCAGGTATCCTAATAATATCATCTATTACACAACATAAATGTAGTCTAACAATGATTACCCAAATGTATGTCTGTCACAGATTAATAACGCAACACATGCCCACTTTCAGTAGGCCGACCAAGATCTGCCACAACATTTTCATTTTATACAATTAGAAGATTTGAGTGTTATCATCAAGAGAACATCCGTAACCAAAGCTCCGTGAGAGCAAAGCGAGTGCGTGTTATTCTTCATTACCTTCCAATAGCTTTTATTCCTTCTTCGAACCATTTCTAATTTTAGAAAACAGGGTTGTTGCCACCCAATTGCCTAAACGGAGGAATTGATTGTGGCCCATTGCTCCTAAAAGTGCGTAGGGAAATTTTTCCCAAATGTGATGTCTTTCCAGATGAAAAGCAATTCTCGTCGTCATTTATTTGATCCTCCGCGGTTTTCAGACCCGATCAGCTGCGATAAGAGAAGAAAGCAAGGGCCTCTGGTGACCGATACTGATTGAATTAATCCGAATCTTCACGCCCTTTTGTCGTCACGTCTTGCGTCAGGATGTTGCGTATCTTATCCAACATTTTCAGCGCGATTCTTTAAGGAGGACCTCCGCTTAATTTTTCGCAAGTTTACAGACGTTCTCGCGCTCTTAAATTCGTTGAGAGATCTCCGAGCCTTGGAATTTTTTAAGCCATTCTCCGAGTAATGTTTTGTATCAACAAAATTTTACATCACATGTACAGAAACCAAAATTTGGAACTCGGCTGTTAAAGAGTTTGAAGTTTAAATCTCCAATAGTAGTCTTTGTCGGCGTTTCTCGTCATATACACCGGTATGCGGAGAAAACAAGAAATGACACCTTACTTTTTAAGAACACACCTGGGCTCTGTGAACAGGTGAACACCAGACCAGTACTCTGAATACCGGTGAATGTCCTGTGGATACCGATATTGGAGATTTTAAACCTCCAAGTACATCATATGTCTCAAAAGCATGACGCTTGAATCGAATCTGGCCATTTTTTTACGTTACCCAAAAACTCAATAACAACGATATTAGTATGATATCAAAATCCATGATAATGCCATTGCTTGTCGTACACAATTAAAGTCACGCATTTTTCACTTATTTTTTTAACTTAAATTGTCAATGAATATTTTATTTATTTTTTAATTTCTTTTTTTAACCTTGCAATCCTCCAGTGGCGCGTGGCAGGGGGTGTAAAACACCTACATCACAATTTAACCTGGAAAATACTTAAATACTTCGCGAAAAAACGACTAAAAGTAACTATCTGTACAGGCAACTACTTCTCTGTATCGCTTTTTAGTTTTCTCCCTTAAGATCGCGTAAGTTCATAACTGGGATAACAATATCAGCTATCTCCTCCCAGAGATCGGTAGTGATAAATTTATCAAAAAGCCTCCGTCGATATTCAAGTCTTCTATCACTAAGAGAGTTCCATCCGAGGGATTCTATCATAGCCGAAACACTGCTGTCAAATCTGTAATCTCCCCTGACGAACCTTGCTGCTCTACGTTGAACCATCTCTAGATCGGAAATTAATCCTACTTCGTGAGGATCCCAAATCGCACAGCAATACTCAAGCGGAGGTAGAATCAGGGAAAATTACGCTATTTCTTTTACTTTAGATGAACATCCCCTAAGGATTTTACTGGCTAACCTTTGCATCCCATTTGCCTTTCCTATTACGCTTCGAATATGCTCTTTGAAGGAATGAGTTACTTTTCTCTTGTTTTTCGTGAAAAACCTCTGAATAACAAAATAAATCCTCCTTTGAATTAGACATTTGACGGTGAAAACGTACATTCTCTGAAAACAATTTCATCTTTATATTTGTTACCATTAGTGGTAGACTCTATATTAGGCTAATAAATGGAAATTTCTAGTTCTTGGAGGAAAATAATGAAAATCGCATAAAGAGTGAAAAAGCTGAAAGTTGATTTATTTCATGCGAAACATGCATCCTAAAATATCTCACTTGCTTTTACTTACAATTATTTGAATCAAATACGATATTTTTGGAGACGAAAAGCAAATTAATAGAATCTATTGCGCTAGTAACGAGATTTTCGCCCTCAAAGATATAACTAAGAGAAAAATATTACTTTTATAATTTTTTTAGTATTGCTTTTAATCTCGCTCAAAATAAAGAAGAAATTTATTTTTTATTTATCGTTGTGAATTCAAAGCATGAGGAATAACAAGGAAGTAGATTAAATTTAATAATTAAAGGAGATTAATTCTGCTCAATCCTCCGAATTAAACACGAAATGTACAATTCTTTATAAAATGTATTTAAAATGAATTAATTGAAAGAAAAGATTTATTGAAATGAAAAGAAATGTTCTTCTGTCCTTTAAAAAGTATACGATCAAATACATAGAATATTTAAAAACAAGAATCGAGATGAATGAGATTCATGAAACTTATACCTATTCATTTACTAAAATTTGTCAGAATTTCTTGACTAAAATCAGTAGCATTTTTCCTTTCTCAAGACGGCTCTATTTGGTGGAAACACGTGGAAGCGATGAAGCATCTCAGCGAAATAGTTTGTTGATATCGTTATTTAATTACGATTAAAAGATATTTCACCTTAGAAATGGTGCAGATGCAAATGAAAGATTGTACTTACGCCTTGTTTAGGATTCATGGAAGTGATCCCGACGTAATTCATTCTTAGATGTTTCCTTTGTACAAAGTAACCGCTCATCCTTTTAATTTTGCGGGCGATAGCGGCGTTTCTGAAGTGAAACAGATTCCCATCGTAGCCAAGAAACGGCTCTGATTTATCAACATTTTGCGTTCATGGACAAGAAAACATGGACAGATTCTAAGAGGAGGTTTATTCACTAAATATAAGCTCAATTCCAGTAGAAAGCGATAAAGATGGACGACATGAGGAGAAAACATAGAAACCTAATAATTCACGCTTAACGTAGTTTTCTAACCGGCAGCACTCTTGTTTCTTCTTTCGCCATTTAAACTCTTGAAAGACATCTATAAAAGAACATCTGAATCGATCAATTTCCCTTATTACCATCACATTCGTCTGTTTATGAATGGATCGTAAGGAATGATTTCAGTTGGGAGGTAAACATTTCCACAACCATTTTCCTCGTCTCCAATAGACAAGAGGAATTCGGTTACCCTACATGACAGTCTGCCCTATAAGTAGTGAACGAGTTTTCCATACTCGTGTGAGAAACCAGCAATTTGGCTCGTTTTTTCAGCCATTCATTACATGAAAAAGGCTTTTAATGGCCTAGTTTCTCCGAGAACTAGAGACCTAGGCATGAGGTGACCTACAACATGCGGTGGAATCGAAGGCCATTATTTTCTTCTTTATCGGTCTTATAGTTATGGGAAACGAAATGAATTGGTTACTGGAATGACTGACAACAGTGGAAAAGAATTAAAACACAATTTAGAGAAACCTAATACCGAATTGAGCGCGTTAGTACAGCAATAGATCTTAAATAATGATCCCAAAATTACCGCAAATAAAGAGTAAACATTGGGAAATATGTTCAATTGTATCAATGGATTTACAACTTAAGATGTCAATGACGGTCCATACTTTTTCTAGGTGCATGCTTTTACGTCATCACTATCCCTATATTTGTGGCATATACATTCTAAACTCGGTAACAATTTGATATTACATTATTCAGAGAAATCTCACATTATAATTCAACAGACACGTATGCGCATTCAGCTTCGAAGAGTATCAGAGGAAGAAGTTGGAACTAATTCTGAAAATTGCAGCGTATTCGACAGAAATCAGGCTATACAATAATGAAACTTGTAGAACTAAGCTGTTGTTACGTTATTGCATCAGAAGATGCTGACGTAAGGCAAAACGTAAGAGATAATTAAATAGACTCACCTTTCACTATAAAGTCAATGATTTTACGGCAGTATTTACATTCTATTCTTCCCGGAGAAATAGTTTTGAAACTGAATAATGTAAAATCTGTGCATCCAAGAATCCTTTTTTATAATAAAATAAATCATATATGATATTAGGACAGTAAGCGATAAATAATAATTGCTAATAACTCGTCCATTTTTCATCAATAAACCGTAGTTCAACAGTACTTAGTTGAACGGTACTTTTATGCATAGATATAGATGAACAGTACTTTTCATTAAAATTAACTTTTTAACGTGATTAACAAGTTCAGAACTTTCCGATATCAATCAAATGGAAGAGGTCAGAAAGAGTTGAAATGGTGAAAGCTCGTTATTATCCGTGGAAATGAATTACGTTGGGAGAAACTGCGTTTGAGAGGATATTCTGAATGGTCTTTTTGCATTTGTCGACGAAATGGGGTCGATGATATCACATTCAGAGTCTCCACGTTGTCTGAATCAAACAGCTTTTTCAAGGAGAAACATCCAATCACCTCGACCACTATTTCCTGATCGCTATCAGCTTCATTCATTAATAATAACATAAAAAAATAATATAAAAGGTTTATAGGCTTACATTTCATGCATCCTGGTTTAGACGGAACATGTAAAAATAAGAAATATAAAGTTAAAGAAGCCGTATTAAGTGCCGTACGTTTTGTAGGAGAGTTCATCAGTAACTTTATATTGACCAACCTATATGACATATCAGACTTTTCTGCTCTTCTCATGTGAATGCTGGTGTTAATTTTTTGGCTATATGTACCAGTCGGTCCCCACGTGTCTTAAAATACCTTATTATGGGTTATGGATGTCTTCCGATTAAATAGAGTAAGTAACTGTGTTGTTTTACCATTATTTTATCTATTACATTATTAATAGCTATCAAATTCATGATCCTTTGCTTCTAAATAATTTTCACCCTGGCATTACGTTAAATGATACATCTTATATTGAATTTTACAACAGAAATTTTCTGCAATTATTTATACATGCATATGCACATTTGTGCCAATTTGTATCCTTTCGGATTTAGCATTAATACAACATCTACGATCAGCAATAATTCTCAATACTCCGTAAATGAAATCTTGAGATCCCTCGTATAGAAGTAATGAAAAACAAACTTCTTAAGATAGTTCAAGAAGCGACGTAGGGTTCGATGTGTCGCGATATCATTGGGTATTTTAAAAAAACTTTCCTCCTTAATTTTGTTTTTTTTCCTCCCATTCTGGAGAGTGATTGAATAATGGAGACCAGCCGCAAAATCGTTCCCGAAGTAATTGGTGGCATTGCACTCACTTCCAAAATAAATAAGACACACCTCTTAACCATACAAACTTTGGCAACTTTGATTTTCATGGTACAGGATAGAGAAAAATATATCTTTCATTTATTTTTCATACAGTCTTGTTGATGGCTTTGTTGACATGAAACCTACTGAGGTTAAAGATGACGGATTGAGGCATGACTAGGTGGAAGTCCTTCATAATCGCAGAGAAAGAAAAACTCGCTTTGTAGATTTGAACTCAAAGTTTTTCCTTCTCTGCGACAACTGAGGTATAAGTAATTCTAAATAATGGTACTGATTAAGATAATTCCTTATGAAATGCTAAGAAAAGTGTTGCGCATAGAGTAGTTATCCTTCATTAACGTGGACATGTCCCGCTTATAAAATTCTGGCTTGGAAAGAAAAGCAAGGGCAAACTACCTCAATCCTCATTATGTCTAGTAAGCCTCATTTCCCCCGCTAGCCCTTGGAATTAGAGATTTTAAAACTCCAATAGCCGCCTTTGTCGGAGTTCTTCGTCTCATTACCCTGTATACGGAGAAAACAAGAAAGGGATACCGTACTTTTAAACTATCCAAAGCGCCTTAGGATAACTAAGCCATCCTCATCAGGGATAGTAAAACACTTAATCGTATAGTAAAATACTTGTCGTATGAAATAAATTGAAATAACTTGGTGATTTCCATAGGAAAGTTTTTACCTCACGATCGGTTTCTACTCTCGCGAGTTATCCTTAATTACCCCTAATGAGGGGAGCTTAGCTCTAGAAAATGCGCTTTGGGTTGCTTAAAAGTGCGGTATTCCTTTCTCCGAATACCGAGGAATGAGACGAGGAACGCCGACGAAGACGGCTGTTGGAGATTTAAAACCTCTAATGTGTTGACAGCCGTGTTCCAAATTTTCTTTCTTTATAGCTCTTGGAAGCAAATGTTAGAACGCCCTTCGGGTTGAATATTTGAGAGACAGACATTAATATCCATGGAATCGCATTTATGAACGAGCGTTCAAGGATTTTATTTTCATAGAAATCTTATGTTAGACCTTTATTTTAACGGTGGGGAAATCACGTATCTCTCTCCTCCAGAGCGATGCGGCGACGGTTAAAATCTCTCCCTTGAGGATCGCTCTGCGATTCGTTTATCTCGTTGCTCTTGACGACATATTAAGAGCGGTGAGATGCTCCTTTCCATTGAAATCGGCGCCATCAAAGACTTTTCAATTGCCCAATTAAACGCGATCGTGACTGTGTATACGGCCCCCCTTGGGTTCCTCCGGCGACGGTTCAGTTGGACGTAAACTAGAGGAGATTGCAATATCCTTTGTTGATCTTAATCAGGAGTCGGTTGACTAGTTGAGCCCTGCTGCTCTCAAGAAAGCCACTGTTGTGCGACACCTGTGGCAAAGAATTCGAGATCATCAAACCTTTTGCTTTTGAAACGAGAGTTACTTCTTGCGATCATTAGCATAACCTCATGACAATCAAGTTTCTTTGGGAATTTATTTGAGAAATTGCCGTTTTTTTATTAAAAAATGATTATAAATTGACTTTTGATACCGAAGTTAAAATATTGATAAAATTGGTTTTTCAGCATTTATTCAACGCAAAAAAACAGCTGAAATGGCAAAGCATAGCTCTTCATGCACGCAAGAACAGAAATCTGATGAAATTTACAGAAATATTACGAAGAACAGTCTAAAGAGGACATTACTTGTCATACAGTATACGCAATTTATTGAAGAATGCTAGAACTACGTAATAAATAAAATAAGAGCTCATCGTCTTAAGGTACCGTTCGAAATGAGGTGACCGTATCAGCCAAACAGTTAATTGGTAAAATATACATATAAAATCTAATCTAGGCGTCCTCAACTTGCAATAATTCTACACACGATGGAAATGAAGGAGAAAAAGTCTGCCGTAGCCGGGGATCCATGGCGCATATTAATAAGCATGTGATTTTATGCGAATTTCGCTGTTTATCTCCACCGTGCCATTTTCCGGGCCTTTCGGAAGTTGCTTTAGTGGTTGGACATCCTTCGATGTTCCGCGTGTACGGAGGGCAATGCCATTCTTTGATGGACCTTCCAACACACATCCACACCATTATAGCCCTTGGAAATGGATGGGAGATTGTGCTGCCGTTGTAGCTTAGAGGTTAGAGCAACCGACCGGCAATTGGGAGACCCGGGTTCGTTCCCCAGCTACGGCAGACTTTTTCTCATTCATTTCCATCGGGTATATTAATAAGCATGCGATTTCATGCGAACTTCGTTGTTTATCTAGTAATAATTCTGATAACTATAGAGATTGTCTGTGTTTCACAAGCCTGACCAACAAATCTCCCGCTGCAAACGACTTCAATGTAATAGTAAAATTTTCAGATTTTATTACCTTTTATCAATACAGATCATGTATTTGGATAGGTTTTAAGGAAAACTCGTAAAATCCTTTCTTCCGAAGCAACTCCCTCTATGATTGTGAATCATGGACACTAAACGAGGAGGATGTCAAAAGATTGCGGAAATGGGAGTAAGGCGTAGGAGTTGGGCTGGTAGATAAAACTGGGATCAAGTGAGCTGGTTGAATTGAAAACGAACGAAAAAGCGTTGTAGGTGGTAAGAAAAGAAAGTGTCTTCACGGCATAAATAAAAATATGAGGTGTAAATGGGTCAAATATTGGGAGGGGTTGATTTATAAGGAAAGTGACTAAAGAATGAGCGGATGCAATTATTTGCGAAGACAAAGGTAAAAGTTTTCGGATGATATAAAAGGGAGATGACAGCAAATGAAAGAGATGGTTCTATGCAGTGAATTACAGGACATATAAACCGGCCGAACGATTGAAGACTCATGAAGGCATGTATTTGTCATGACCCTACTTCCCTTATCGATACCTTACGTATATTTCTTGAATAAATACATTCTTGCATCAATTTCCCTGATCGTCCTCGTGGACATGACTAGCATACTTATATTCCTACCGTAATTTTATCAAAAACTGTATAACACATGTAATAAAGGGGCACAAAGGCTCTCTGGAAGTTGAAAATATTAATTAATTACAATTGTTTGATCGTGAAGTCGTCTCAATCACTAGTTGTTATTACCGTTTAGCGATCGAGCTGTAGAACAGACCTACTGTATAGGCTTGGGCGTTTTTTTCTTCATCAATCATCATTGACAAAATATTGTTATATCTTAAGGCAATCTTTGATTAAAAGCGGCCTCTGTTGGGGTTAGTTTTGAATAATAACAGAGAAATATATTAATGTAAAAGTTAATCAGTGTACTGGGATGCATAATTTAATGGTTCAATAGGACAATGCCTTATTTTTATAAATTACTAATTTATCTGATGCTGTAAAAGATTTTACGTTTGTTTTTGCCATGCGAAATTTTTATGAAGATTTTAGCAAGGGATTCATTGGCTAAGCGGAATTGACTGGACCCTTCCTTAACAAATGATAAACAGGAAGTCGTGCACAGCATGAGCACAGCAGTGAGGACCGCCATGCGGGTAGGCGGTATCTTACTCTTTCTTACTGTGAAGATATTCTTTTAGGTTCAATGACTATCACTCTAAGTATGTCACAACCCAGTATCAATTTATTAATCAGTAAGTATTAACAAAATATTATAACGAAAGAAATGCTATCCCAAGCGTAATATAAGTGATTTTGATCACAACGACTATAAAAACAGAAAATCCACAAAATATTTAGTGCAGTTGCCTTGCATACCAAGAATTTCCGTGAAAAATGAAACTTTCAGTACCCACGGGATCCAAAATAAGGATACTTTGGAACAGGCATGATTAGATAAGACTGGCCATTTATAGAAAGGTTACGCCAGAGCGTTACTCTTTTCCTCATAACTTAATATCTAGTTATGGTATGCTTATCAAAACTTAATGAGAAAATGGAAATAGTTGAATTTGAGGAAAAGTTTTCGTAAAACCCTAGCATCGGAGAAAGATAAAGAAAGATAATTTGAATTACACATTGTAGGTGTATTAAATAGAATTGAGATAGGTTTTAAATAAGGAGTCCTCGATAGAAGATTGGGTCATTATTTTAAATTATTCTGAAAATAATATATTAAATTAAGACTGCTACTTCTCCATTTGATGTACTCTCACTAAGGTTTCGTTCAACGCAAATCTTCGGACGAATAATTCATGATTTAGTTTTCCAATATTTCTCATTTCTCTTATTTCCAACTTGTCTATCAGCATTGATCATTAATCATTTCTGTAAAAGATAGTTCGTGGTTAAATTTGTGATTCGAGGATCGAGACTTAATTTGACTTCCAATTTGCTTAGTTTGGATTCATCAGCTTCAACTGCTCGCAATGTATACATCATTCACACTATTGACACGTGACTTTCTAATTTATTTCGCGACGAGATTGCCATTAATTTGTAAGCGAGCAAATTGCATTCAATTAGGGATAGGTCGCTTAAAGGTAGTTATTGAATCCCAGGATTTCTAACTTTGTCAAACGCCATCTGAAGACACACACCAGAAACACAAACATACGAGGTACTGTTTCTTGTCAGTTATTTTGACGACGCACAGATAGGTTAGGGGATTGACTGGTAGGATGATGAACGGTGGGGACTTGAATCTCTACAATAGCCGTGAAGACCTACCAGGAACCCTGAAAAAACTTGCATAATAAATTGTGGATGTAAGAAAAAGGTATTATAATAATTTTTGTTTTAGCTAGTTGACATATTTTCTGTGATGGTCGTTATTGTCGAATTCAGAGGAATAAAAATTGCATAATTTGTAAATAATATTTGTAATTTGTAATGCATTTGTAAATAATATTTGTAATTTGTAATGCATTTGTAAATAATAGTATACATGTAAAGTATATATAAAATTAAATATATAGTATAAATTTATAGTTTAGTAGAATGTATGTATTAATATATAACAACATTTTAAAATGTAACCACTGGAATATTAGTCTAACTCTAATATTTAAATCCAATAACAAAATACCCACTTAATCTGCTTTCAAATTCAGGAAAGAGCTATAGATACGACTTAACGTATTTTTTACAATAATATACCTAATAATGTACTTTTTACATCTGGAGGGTAGGCGTTATAGTGATGACTAAATATTCGTTTAACACGACATTTCTTTTATAACACATCTCTCGTGTTAAACGGGGATCCTGTGTTCATCGTCCGTATGGTTTCTAGAGCAGCCCCAGGGCTGATAAATAAGTAGGGTCGAGGCGAGAGATGCAAGCGTAAGGTCGTTGGACCTAAAATAATTTGATCCTCAGCTTCATTCCATCGGCGCTGTCATCCTCCCTTAGAGCGATTAGAGGTGCATCAATGAGGATGTGAAAGATTTCAAGTGGTGACCCCACCACACCGTGGCGTCACTTTCGCTACCACCTTCGCTTGTTTGGGCGCGATTCGCCAATGGTGCTTTCCCCATTTCCTCGATTCACGTTTGTTTTCGTTCTAACTTTCTTTCTGTATGGGGGGGGGATATTGGATAACTTATTTCGGTTCCGGAATCGGCAACCGATCACAACGTCAACGGCGACGTCATAACCGAAGGGATGCGCCTTATATAAAAGTAAATTTCATTCGACGATGCCATCACTTCTTACTTCGAAAAGCCTTTTGAATCGAACTATGGCGAATCGATTACGCTTACGCTCAAATGTCAACATTTGTCATGGTATCAGAAATCGATACGGTTGCCGAATTGGTATCCGAAGCTTGTTCAAAATTTACGCAATAGCCCAGTGAAAAATTATTTGAAACGATCTTGTTTTACATCAGTATCAATGCTCAGTTTTGCTACTATATACTCAGTTTCTTCTTTAATTATTATTATTACTTGAATTGTTTTCCTCAACCAAGACATCACTGTACTACTATAATCCTAAGACTTCCTTAAAAGTTTACCTGGAGTGAAAAATACAGGTGAAATACATCGATAAACATAAACTTTACATATAATTATAAAGATGAGAGTAGCTGGTTGTTGAATGAGAGGAACCGATGCTGGAAAGGGATAGTTTTCTAAGACTCTGGTAATTCTTGTCAATATAAGCTGTAGAATATTTATTCTTTCACAAGAGGCACTATTAAAAGATATTTATTGATTTTTTGCGATGTTTTGATTGATAAACCCTTACATTTATCAGTTAAATCAACAGGGTCGATGGTTTACCATTTGAAAATAATACTATAGGCAGAAAAAACAATTATAGACTCGAACAAACCTTGAATCAAATGTGCAGGAAACCTTTCAGAAACGCTATCAATACTTATAAATACACGTGTCTGAAGATACGACTCAATTTTCGAAAGTGCTTTGGGTGTCCGAGAACAAAATATAAAAAAATAACTGGAACAAAATTTGGACATGATTCATCAACCGATTAAATTTAAACTGCCCGCTTTCTCTGCTTCCTCGGGCGGCGATCAAAGAAGTCCATCGGCATCTGTTAAATTGGCGTGACAAATTCGGGATGAATGGAAATCAGAGATGGAAAGCAAACGGTTCCATCGAGGCAAAGTAGGTGAACTGTTGTAAAAAAATAGGCGCTGATTTCAATAAGTATTTTGGTCGTTTTTTCACGACCGACTTCCAGGCAGTCTCGTTTTCGAAAGCCTTGCCCTAAGGGATTTGCGACACCGCTAAGGTTTCAGTTGGGATTGGCATCATGACGTCATTTATCGCAAAAGGTATTCGCTGGTCGATTTTCGAGTATGGATAGCACTTAATTATAACAAACAGACTGCTCACATAAAGCTGAAACGTCACACATTCCTAAAAAAAATCGTAAACTCACGGATAGATTTTCATCTAGATGCTGTCTGTCTGAATTTAGAATGAGCATCGATTACAAGTGTATCCCATTTAATGGGAATAACGTTTCGGAGTTAAATTCCTACACTGATATCTATTTTACCCAACACGTAATATCACAAGGATTTCCAGTTTGTGAAGTAAATATAACATACTATAACCTAAATAAGACATTCCGTGTATGCGTAGAAGCACTCTACTCAACCAGCATATATGCCAAGCCATATAGCGGGGGAAATTATTTGTAAGCCGAAAATTTTATTTGTATGGTTTGGAAACTGGTCAGTCGAGGTACTACCGTTATATCAATAGTAAAAACTTGTAAATTTCAAAAGCCAAATTCGTGCAATACTGCTCTCTGTGACTTAAACAAGAATCGAATACGGATCGCTTGACTATTTTCAGTGGCATGGTGGACAGGGCCGGATTTTCCATTAGGCTAAGTAGGCTTCAGATTAGGGCCTCAAGATCAATAGGGGCCTACATATAAATTGTTAGCAAAATTAAAATTACACTATTCTAAAAACAGTGAACATTAAAACACTGAACCGAAAATAAGGAGACATATTGATATATATCACAGTAATGATGTATTTTATTATCTCTGATGTAATTTACAAACTTGAAAATGGAAGGTGAAAGGGCCTCATAAGTGGAATATCCTAGGGCTTCTTTTCATGTAAATCCGGCCCTGATGGTACAACGAAGCATGAAATCTTCGTTTAAGAATAAAAACAAATTGGAAACAGACTTTTTTGAATGATATTTGTTATAATTTTTAACCGGAGATAATTTAGGTAAATAGTTTCAGTAATTGCTACTAGAGTTCAGCCTAGGTTGCATGATGAGTATCAAAACAATATCTCTCTATAGACGATTATAAAAAAGGATCTATTAGGATTATACCTTACCTTATTGCAAGGAAAATTAAGTTTCATTTCTCCCTAAAAATGATTTACGAAAAAATATCCTCTAAATATTTTACTCTCTCACAGACAATGTTAAAACGAACCTGTAAGCTTACCTTACTTGAAATAGCAATGACAAAACAGCCATTAAGATTTATGGGCAATTAACCAGGAACCATAAGAAACAGCAGAATTGTGGTTCTGAACCAAGCATTACCGGGCCGCTAAAGTTTATGTATGAAATTGTTTGCTTATTTCCTGAAATATCAAAAGTAAACTAAACTGAATAACATAAAAGACTAAATAAAAAATGTTATTTAATTGAATTTATTCGAGAAAAATATAAATAATAGTATTCCTGTTTACATAAAACTGAATCCAAATAAATGTAACAAATAAAATGTATAAATATATAAAATAAATTTAATGGATCACTTCAGAATGGATTCTACTGAATTACCAGCGAATGAAATTATATATTGGAGTTTCAACTAAAGATTTGAGAAAAAGTATTTGATCGAGGGCTAAAATAAATCATCAGGTCAGCATAATGATTCATATTAATGTTGTCGATCAAAGAAAATAGAAAAAGTACAAAGGAAAAGAGCTAGGTATGTAATGGGCAGATTTAGAAGAACGGACAGCGTCTCAGAAATGTTAAATAAATCGACTAGGATGTATTTACAACATAATTTCAGGTAAAAATGGTTGGGAAGCATTTAAAAATACCTTGGAGAAACCGGAATTCCGCGGAAAAGATAGCCATGAATTTAAAATTAAGCCTCGGCGGCAAAGAACGGATATCGCGAAATATTCTTTTCTTGATAGAGGCATTTCAGAATGGAATAAGTTACCTGGATCGCTCTGAAGTCCCTTGCCTAAAAATACAATATCTTAGTAGATAGGATATTATAGAATGTATGGGGATTTTAGTAATGTGGAATTTCTGGAGGAAGTAAGGCAGCGTGATGTACGGTGGGGTTCTACCCTAGGGACCGCTACGGTAGCCGAAAAGGCGTATCATGAACCCCAAAAAATCCAGAAATAGCAATTTATATGCCATATGTATATGTATGTATTTAGATCAACTGTATAAGAATATGTAGAAAACTGCCTAGATGTAGAAAAACTGCCACCTGGCTTACAGCCAACTTGTAGTTTATGAAATAATAGTAATAAGGCCGGTCTTCCTTTGGAAGCGACTACGAGCGACGCGTATACGGCCGTATACGGGCGACTAATCCCAATACACAGAAAGTAACGGAGCGTCGTCCACTGCAGGCGACTATGGGCGACTTGATTCGAGCGTACACCGGCGACCGGCGACTGATCCCATTGAAATGGGATCCGTCGCTCGTAGTCGCCGCTATGCAGTGCATGACTTAAAATGATATATATGCACTGAGGAGTATTTCAAGAAAAAAATAACATGCCAAATGTGTTATGAGTATCCAATTCTCTTATTTCGAGGATATTTTAGACAAATTCCTCAAATATTTAATTACTTTGATACAGAAATGTGATCCGTCGCTCGTAGTCGCCGCTACGCAGTGCATGACTTAAATGATGTATACGTACTGAGGAGTATTTCAAGAACAAAATAACATTCCAAATGTGTTATGAGTATTCAATTCTCTTCTCTTGAGAATATTATAGACAAATTCCTCAAAGATTTAATTACTTTGATACAGAATTGGAATCAGTCGCTCGTAAGCAGAGTTGCGTAGTGAATGGCTAGGAAGGATATGCTCACTGAAAATTTTAAACAGTACAAAATATTTCACAAATTGTATTTTAAGTATGCATAACTCTTATTTTGAGTGTTTCATTGACAAATTACAGTCATTTCAAATATCTACTGTATATAACAGTCAAAAGGTTATACTTTTGGCACTGATTGAAATATGAATAGATTTGAACGGAAAAAGAAATATATTGAAACCTAAGGTTTACGAAACATTTTAAAATAAACGAAGGACAATTATGAGCATTAACGGAGCATTAGAAGAAAATATAAAGTATCTTTTGAGGGCTACAAGTAAACGAACTTTCGTAATGCTCTATCGATAACGTTATCAATGACTTTGTAAAATTAAGAAATTTGTTGAAACAGGAAAATAAACAATATTACTTCCCCACCTATTGCAATTTTATAGTAATGGTAGGAGGACAGTAATCACATTGATACAACGGCTAGATTGGGCGAGAATATAAGTAGAACTGTTTTTTTATCAATAAATCAAGACTGAACTCGTATGAAAATTAACCGTCGATATGAATATAATCGTAAAAAGAAATGAAAACTTAACTCATTCATAAATGTTGTATCTTAGATATTTATCTTATATTTAAATCTTGATAAAATTGTTTCTTTCTTTTGCCATTCCAAAACCCTTCGTTATTTTCGTCCTAGAAATTCTCCCAATTTCGAGGTTCAAGAGAAGGGATGTCTTTAGTAAGAACTATATGAATAGACTGGGAAATCCAGGTGAAAGCAAGGGTTCAGTTTCTAGGAAAAAGAAACTTGTTTGAAGGGAAGCAATAGAGGAGCTCCACGACACTACCTGCAAAGTGCTATTAGTAGAAGGTTTGCTATTGAATTGAGTGTCGGAATTTCTTCTTCTTAAAACGTTTTCGTTTCCTAAGCGTTCCCGCAAAAATTGTGTGATCTCCTTGGTTAGCCCTGGGGTTAAAGGAAACCCCATTGTCTCCACGAGTTCCACCTTTCTTCATTTGGACCCCTTGCGGAGTCTTGCTGCGAAGGGCTAAAATCCTCCTCGTCCATGAGGTGATTAACGAAGGCCGAGGTGGAATTTCCCACCCCGAAGTATCTCTGATGTTCTGCTGCACTCTTTCCTATCATTGTTCTCCCTCTCACAACTCGGAGAAAATTGAGAAATTCCTAACCAAAGATTTAAGCAACTGTATGACCTACCATGTTGAAAATGGTCTCCGATGGACCAAATTACAGGAAATACTTGATTTTCATTTTGCTGAGTATACCTGCATTATATGTATTCTACAGAGTATCTGTTGGCGTATAGCAGGGGGTGCATTTCCAGCTAATCCAATTTCCTATTCGATTACTTCGATTATATTTCACTTACGTAAATAAAAATAATACACGTGACGTTGCCTACTATTTTAAATTGCTATAAAATTATTGCGTTTAAACCTCTAGTTTCACCTTGTTGAGAATCATCGGGCGCTTCTGCTAGTTTACTATACAATACTCGGATTTTCTATTATGGATACCCGAGTTTGAAGTTGAATAAAAACTAAAGTAGAGATCCCACAGGAAAACTAATTACACCAAAATTTTGCGTGTTTTATTTTGCGTTGTTCTACATGGTCCAAACATTTTTATTACTATTGCTTTTGTTACTAATTGAAGGATGGACGAAAAATGTGCCTGTTTTTTCGCTCTCTTTCACGGATTGCTTACTTTGTGCTTTTTTTTCTCATAAAGTATCACTTCAATCATAATAAAACCTTTAGATGACATTAAGAAACATATTATAAACTAAAATAAAAATTGTCAGTGTCTTCTTGTTGTTAGATAAAAAGTTGTTATCGATATTATAAAACAACTTTTTTTCAGTTATTGGTGGACGTAAAAGTGTAAAATTGGTCTTGTTACAAAGCTCTCGAAAAAAGTTTTCAAATGGTATCATCAACGATATCTACAACTCAGCGATTTTTTTAATGCGAATTAATATTTGTCGTTGCGGAAATCGTCCCGAAATCAAGCACTGGAGCTAGAATACCGTTAGAGCGACCGAAGAGCGGGTAGTCGCTCGCAGTGGAAGACCCCCATCGCCTGTAGGTCGCCCAAACTGACGTCGCCCGAATACGCTGGTCGCTCGGTCGCTCGTAGTCGCTTCCAAAGGAAGACCGGCCTAATGCTTCAAGAAACCAATCTACCTCTTTCCAGGGAAACGATACTTTGTTATTAGCCCCAAAAATCTTTTTTGATGATTTGCTGTTAATTACAATTCAGTCAAATAAATCTACTCACAAAGAGACTTATGATAAAACGTAAAATGAATTTACTTTGCAAGAATTTTCCAGAGAAGTGCGATGCTGAATCTTAAAACGTATTTGGCGAAAGTGAAAATCCAGTTTGGTCTCACCAATATTGCGCGACCAAGGACTTTAGATTCGCGACTGTTGACTTAGTTTCGCGATTGTTGATTTAGTTGAGGACAAATTGGACCCACTCTTCAGCTGTGGCAGCGTCACCAGAGGGCGTCTCTCATGGCCAACATAGCGCGGAAGAAAGAAAGCTTTTCCGCATTTCACCTGCCACGTGCGAATTTTCGTCTCCTTCTCATACAAGTTCACTGTCAGCAGGTTTGCAGTGACAACTATTGCAAACAATTCGGAGAAAGTGAAATACTCGTGGAAAAAGTCTCTTTCAGCTGTTTCTATCATGGAATTCATTGATCATAACTATTATTTTCTCATACTAATCTCGTTTTTCCAAAATTATTTACTGTGCAACTTACGATTTTGTCTAGGTATTATTTATGTGCTAGTATTTCAACACCTAAGTATTATCAGTTCTTTTTATAATCATTAGTCACAGCAATAGAAGATTTACAGATTTGAATTCAGCCAACAGGAATGAGGCGTTTCAAGTCATTTTATTTAGTAGTAAATAAATCGTAATATATTTTCTCAAACGAATTGGTTTCCTCAATCATCTTGATTTGATATATTAAACGGGAGGAAAAAAGCTCTTTTTCTAGTTCATAGAGAAATATAAAGCAGGTACAAAGAATAGAGTGCAATGTAGATCAATGTTACACAACAAACACAATAACCATACGCTCATACAAGGAATAAAAATTCAAAATTGTTAAAAATAAAAAATGTTTATAAACTGAAGTAAAATATATAATGAAATAATGAATAAATAAGTAAAATAATAATAAAGTCGTATAGAGTAACTAAAGATTGCAAAATGTAGAGCATTATCTAATACATATAGATTGTTTTGCAACTTCAACTACAAAAAATGACGGTAAACCATTACCAGAGCGTTTTAAATCCTCATGAGCTCGTCAATGGCACTCACGATCAAACGCTTTCCTCGCCATCAATTAATCCGACAATATTCCTCAGGGGAGAGCAATCGAAGAGATATCAGTATCCGCAGTTTCCCCTCTCATTTCCCGTCTTTTTTTTTAAACGGGTGAATTCATTTGGCGAGTCATACCAATGAGTCGCTATGACCATTCCATCCACCGCCTCGACAGGAAAGGAAAAAGATCGCTCTTGCAAATCAAGTCCAGCTCGTTCGCAATTCTCGATTGTCGGCCTCCCACCGGACAACGCGTGAGAACTTTTATTTTGCGTGCCATTGGAGCTCGATCAATTATCTTTTCAACCGCTGTTGCAATCGTAGTAGTAGTATTGTTAAAAGTTCTTCGACAGCTTAGGTCATTTCGCACATTGGCTCCCACCGGGAATCGAACCCGGGAGCGCTTTCACCAAAGGCAAACGCGCTGTCCACATGACTATCCGGGAGCCTCGCTGTTGCAATCATTCACTAGTTAGTTTTCAGTTGCGCCCACACCAATCACCGCAAACATGAAACCAACCAAGGGTTCTGTCTAAGTTGGCTTGAAATCGTCTATAGTCATTTGGCTTAATGTCCGGCTAGAGAAGACATTTGTAAAGATGACGCTCGGGTCGTTATTCCGTAGTAATTTAGCCCATAAATAACAGTTTATCCAATTGAACATCTAGTGCATCTTTATGGCTGGCGAGGAACTATTCAATAACTGCCATTAATGGGATAACTTCTTACTTTTGTTTACCAAATAGACTTCCACGATTTTACGGACAGGAATATTTGCCTCAAAGAAACTTCAATGATGTTTTCATTAAGACCGGGTTCCTCCTTAACTGTTCCAACTCAAAATTTAATTTGCGATGAACATAAGCTGGATTCCGTAATTACCCAGCACTAATTTCTATATTCAGATTGTGTGGGGAACTTCCTCTGACACATTTAGCCCTTTGATCCTTGAAGACCACTCTCCCGTTGACTTTTTGAACCTTGAAGCATTTCCCAGCCACGCTGTACGTTGCTGGTCTTTGACCCTCTGTTTTTCAACCCAAGTATCATCAAAATATCTTTTATTTTCAAATCCCCTACTCGTAAAATTTCCAGAAGACACTACTTCTTGCTAAATATCACACCCTGTATTGCATCATTGAAAGATAATCTGTATATGATGTAATAAAGTCTTCAGGATGTAATGGATTCGAAAACATTTGGGGACAGAACATAAAGTTTTAGGTATTACTACAGATTATCCGAACAATGTCGATAAATTTAAATTTTGTCATAAAATAAAAACATTGCCATCGGGAATAGTTCACATGGTGAGAGATATTTTACTTACTCATTGATGAAAATTCTGAGCATGGGAAGTACCTTTGCTAATTATTCATCTTCCAGGCTGATTTCAGTTAATATATTGGCTATTTGCTTATAAAAGTTTGCTTATTTAATGGGTTAACACATAACACTAGGAGATTCAGAATATTGCTCCAGCCATTCTCAAGCCATTCCTGAGTCGTATAAACTAAAATGTAAATTTAAATTGCAGGGTTTAGTAATAGTAACTGGAATTCAACTCATTTTCCAAAACTAATACAATTCTGCGTTCCAAAAATTTCCTGTTTCATATCTGTAGCAATCTATTTCCTTGTGAAATAAAATGGATAACTTTGAATAAATGCACTCTATCTACAGCGGTAAAAATTTAAATCACCATCTTAGGATAGAAATAATTTTCCTATAATGACAGCGATACTTCATTTCTTAGATTCCTGCGACTCGCAGTATATTTCATTAGCATATGTCCTTCGGTAAGCGTGCAATCTCTTGCGTGGAAAGAGCACAAACACAGTTAAATACTATGAAATGAACTAATTCCAACAAAATACTGTGGAGGAAATAAACACTTTCTTTTAAAAACCGCTCGAGAGTTAACTTTTTACGTTTACGTCTTATCATCCGTCTGTCAGTGATCAATCAAAAGACCGGTTTGAAACTGTATAAGCTATCAAAAGTGATGGAAAGAGAATGAGATTTACTTTGTAAGATGGGAAGTGAGGTTTTGCCTTCATCACTGATGTTAAGATGTTATGAGTTAATAAATCCAGATAAGTGCAGCATATTGGAGCGTAAATTTTCATGGAATTAAATGTAGAGTAGTGCACGGGAGTACCATTAATTAGCATCTTTCATACCTCAGTTGCTTGTGAGTAATCAAAACCGGGAGCAATACCGAGATTTAAGTAAATGAATGATATCAGCCTAGCTTATGAGGAACTCTTTTGGCTATTTGGAGAAAATGTACGCACCTAACTTAAAGGAAGCATGGGTTATTTCGGAGAAATCGAAGACTGAAAAACACGGAAACCGGAATTTGTGAACGGTTGCGAGCGGTGTCCGAACCGGTTCAAATTGCGGGAATTAAGCTAAACTCGGCGTTTTCATTGGACCAAGAAGAAAACCGGAGCTAAACAAAAACGGCTGGATGCCTCAGTTGCATGCTCCGGCGGCTTGAAGCTGCAAAGCGGACGTCGCACTTCCTGACCTACATCAGCAGCTTTTGAATCCCCGTATCCCTGGAAATATCGATTGCCGCAACTCCGTGGGCGAGTACATTCTATCCCGCGAATCCTTCCCTTGTTCCGGATAACCTTAACCTTGATCGCCCATGTCCTCGACCTTGGTCAAGGCACACTCCCGTCATACCTGAATCCCTTCCGCCCTTGAATTATTACGGTTTGCGATGCCACGTAACGGTTTCGCCATTTAAACGATCGCTCGGAAGCGAGTTCAATCCATTTCCGTCCATCATTGCTTTTTCTCATATCCAAGCTTATCTATGGAGGCTCATGCATATCTTGGAAACACCAAAACGTAAGAAAAGTTAAGCTTTAACGCTTTTCTGCAGAGGCAGCGACGTGCGACGCAATTGCATGCGCGCATTGATTCAATGCCGAAGTTTCTCGAGGTAGAGGATACAGCGGCAGAAATTTGCAACGTTGCTTTTATATCGGATTATTTTGGACTTATGTAACGACAGAGTATGGCTTTAGTTGCATCTACGAAAAATGAGAGAATTAAATCGATTTTTATTACGGTTATATTATTCAAGAATCTTTTAGCGCGCTGAAGCTAGAAGTATTTCGGTGTACATTAGCATTCTTCAGCTGTGCTAATTTTTCATTCATTTTACTTCTAAGTGCCTTTTAGTAACCGATTCAAATGTTATTTCCGTATCGCAACTGGTAACAATGATAAAAAGCACGTCTGAGGTTTATGGGGGATCGGGAAAAATTGAAGGAGGCAAACGTCAAATAATCAACGGGCTAGCCTTGCTTTAACGATCAATCTAATAAAAGATTATTGTTAATTGTTAGAATTTTCGACACAATCAAAATTTTTTGAAGTAAGTAAACTGCAAATTATTCCTTTTTTTATAAACCACATGGGTTTGGGATGATAAAAGGCAAGAATAAACCTTCAGGAGGTTTTAGATGTGAACTGAATTATAAGGTAAATTAATGTAATAATATAGTTAAGGGGGAAATTTTTCCTGATTAATGAGTAAAGCGCGCGTAATCGCATCAATGGATAATTATCTAAGACATGATATTTTATGATTTGTAAAGTAATTAAGAAGAGCTGGATACGTTTTTTGCTACTTGGGCAATATTGTATTTTGGTATGGAAGATGCAAAGTTGAGTTCCGAAAAGAAAACCTTTCGCCAAAGAAGCTTTCATGAAGCGAGGGAAACTGATGACCAGAGGTAAAGGAGTCAGGAAAAGATCGCTAAAATCCTTGGAGTGGAGTTTTGCTTAAAGAGTGTAAAACATGGCCCTCTAGAAAAGAGGAAATTTAAAGTTTGGAGGCCTACGAGATGTGGGCGTGTGGCATAGAAATGAAAAAGTCAGCTGGATTGATAGGGAAACAAACTCGGAGGTTCAAGAGATCTTTGGAGAGAGGAGGGTTTTAATTTACGCAATCAGGAGTCGAAAGAGGAAATGGGCGGGTCAAATATTGAAGGAATCCTAAAGGATATAATTGAGGGTTAAAACAGGGGGGCAAAGGCACAAGATACTGCATGGCATAAAGGGTGGAATAATTTACTAAGAAACGAAATGAAAGGCTTAGAATAGCGAATATTGAGGATCATGAATCTACCGAAAGGTAGTATCATACATGTAAGTATGTACAGCCATTAGTCTGGCATTTTCAATTTGATTAATAAGATAATTTGAGCTCAAAGTATTTTACACAGTCTCCTCATCGTGCGTGCGTGTGCGTCTGCTTGTAGTTATTTGAATTTGATTGACGCTCTCTGTTTTCGCACTTTAACGCCCCCAACGGACGTCACAGAAAAAAGGTCCCGTGACGAGTTGAGGCCCATAGAGAGGGAAAGGCGTTTATTAATCAAGGTCAGGGGTTAACAATTGACGGGGTGATGTCGAATGTCCTTGCCTGCGGAAGGTTTTTTGCGAGTCGCAGATCGTGACGTTGCCATCAAAATCAGCCGGTCCTGCGCCACCATCTCCCCTCAGATGAGTTGGTCCTGAATTCGGGCTGAGTCAACAGCGGAAAACTTTCGAGTTTTTAAAGTGATGATGCTGTAATTCATATATTCTAATTGGTGAATTAGAAATCAATTTCGCGGGCATGAATAGCTTTAAAGGAACACGCAGCGGTTCATCATCAAATAAAATTGGTTGATCATTTGTTTTACGAGTGCATGGTTGACCTTCATTAAGATTTAGCGGTAAACAGGCCAATCTACAAGAAAAATTCATTGCTATTCACCTTCATGCGTCACCAGGAAACTTTCAATTATATCGTAGGAGAGAGCTAAACATATTCTGGGAGGAAGTAGAAATTATATTGTCGTTTTAGCTACCGTTATAAGCATGGCGTCTAACTTCATATACATCCAAAATCCCGGAGTCGAATACATTAATTGCAGTATTAAGGGAGTTAAAAAAACACACACTAATTTTCATGGAAAGTGTTGGATATATAATAATAAGCAAATAACGGAGTGACTCTTTGAAAAATCATTTGCAAAAGATTTAAAAATTACAGCATAGTAATATCAGACAGAGTAATGTAAAAGATATACATTCAACGATAAACCTTCATCAAATTTCCCGATCAGTTATCGAGAGAATAATTTAACGTCGTGCAGTAACTAGATTGCTCTGCTATATGCCTCAATGTGCAGCGTGAATTGTTTATTGTTTTAGATGTGATGGGGTTGTCTATTACAGAAAACATATCTGAATAGTACTGATATTCAACTGGTTTGTAGCGAATTTTGAAGCAGAGATCTGTTTTTCGACCTACTTTAGGATTAGCTGTTTTGAATCAGATGAACTGGTCAGAATTGGAATGTCACCCTGAATTTTTTTTGAGGAAATAATATCTTGGGTAATATTCGATATCGAAAATAACATGTGAAAGTGATGTTTATCCCTAGCATATTCAACGTAAAATTTCATTGAGTGACTGAAATTCTTGAAAGTTATACATTCGCGATTCGGTTCCCTTAATAATACGTGAATACATCGGGGACCTGGTGGGAGTCTTATACATGCATGCTACCAGGGACGGATCCAGGGGGGTGGTCCTGGGGGTCCGGACCTCCCCCGAAATATCACTTGTGCCTATTTTTCGAAAATGAAACTCAAATAACGCAAATAAACACACAATTTTTTAAGCAATCACTAGCGAAAATATTCGAATTTGCCTAAAATCATTCTAACGTCACGTTTTGTGAAAGCCGAAATGTCTTTTATTTTAAAATTTTTTGATCGGACCCCCCCCAAAATTTTTCTCTAGATCCGTTCCTGCATGCTACATATATGAGAAATATATTAATATAAACAATATCGAAATGAAAATTAAATACATACAAAATACTCGTATGTATTACACTAAAGCAGTACATGATAATGTTTTGTATCTAATCTGGTTTTCGTGTATTTTTTATGGATTGATATCGTGCCTTCTAATGAGGTAGTTAAGAATGAAACATTTATAAAGACTCAATTTTATGACAATAAATTAAAAATTAACGACTTCATTCAAAGGCATTTGAGACTTACAAGTTTTATCTTATATCTAACCCTATTTCATTAAATATTTCAAAAAAGAGAATTTCGGAATAGGACAAGAAAGGGAAAACGGAATTTAAAAGGGATAAAGAATGGGAAAAAGGATGTTTGTCAGGAATGACCCTAAACCAAAAATATTGAACTTTAAAAGTGAAACCGTTAATTTTTTTAGTGAACTCTGTTAGACAAGCATTGCATCCTCCTTTCTTTGAGACACAATCAGAAAGAACCAATGTGAAGTTGTACTTCCGGAAATAAAGGGGTGGACGTAACCGGCGAGATCTCTCACGCAACAGCTCGTGTCGGAGGCCGAGTAGGTGTGTGAAAGTGATGTCAGGCGTCGAGAGCTAATCACAACGAGCAATGCATGCGAATACCCACATGACCCCAGCATCCCTATTCCATCTCACCGGCGTGCCAACGACGTAATTCACCATCCCATTGCAATTTCATTCATTTGTCCTTGGGAAATATTTTCCCTCGTGACGTTGCTGGAGCACGCGAATGGCGGCCCACTAATTCCCCCACTGATCGTCCTATCACGTCACCGAACTTTCGTTTGCCTCTTGCGACGCGTCATCCGCGGAGATTCGACACTCACTTAAAAATCATGGGTGCTGAGCAAATATGTCTCCACGGAAATTTCCATTGAACTCGAGGGAATCTTAACAGGTGCCATGACTTGGCAGCTTCGATTATAAGGTGTCTATTGAGGCGAGGCTGAGACTGAATTGTCTCTTCTTCAGTTTAACCTGTCGTCAATGTTATTAAAATATCTCTATACATCTGAGCAAATGTTAACAGGTACCATAACTTATCAGCTTCAATTATGAGGTCTATAGTATTTAGTAAGATGTGATCGAAACTGAAAAGTCTCTTCTTCCATTTAACCTCTCAATCTAAATCATATTACAAACATACATAATGTATAGGTGAATCAAGGGAGAGAGGACTCTTTAGGAGTGGGTGTAAAAACAAACCCAAGAAAATATAATCGATATGATTTCCTACCGAAGCTTCTACATATGCAAGTGTAGGAGAAGAATTTTGATTGTAAGGAGATTTTGAAAACTGCGACTGTATCTTTTAATTCAGCAAATGATATCACTTCATGAACCCATCTATCAGCAAAACTGGTATAAAAAGCTAAGGTATAAATTAAATCTGTATTTCACTGAGTGTACCTGAGGATGACTGCAACACAAAACCGGTAGTGCATTGAAAATAGTTTGTAAAGTACGAGGTTCACCTCTATTATTTATCTAAGGCCATGTCTTAAAAACAGCACAACTTTATGCCCTCTTAATTTTTGGGCGTTATTGAATTTCCAGCCACTTGGCTTCAAATTCATCTTTTTCAATTTCTGTATCTCACTTAACGAAAAAGTGCTATTGCATCAAAGATGGGTAAGATAATGGTAATTATCTGAGAACTCGGAGATTTGTGAGGCTGATTTTCGAGGAGACTACAGAGATAATGACTTTCTCCGGATATTATTCGAATTTTTGCTCCTAGGATGCTTTCGCGAACGTACCCTGCGATATTTTAAAGATAAAACGTTAGAGTAAAATTCTCTGTAAGTGTTCTTTCTTACGGTAAGTGGTCATAAATCATGCAAAAAATTAAAATGTCTCTTTACGTTTTCGTTAAAGCATTTTGGAATTATAGACGTTGATTTGAAAATCTGAATGAATAAGATATTAAAATCAGTAGGTTAATCCATTATTCAATTCAATAAATAATTGGGAATGCATACCTAAGAATCTGAAATCAAAATTAATAAGTAATTAAGAACCTTCTTTAAAAATATAAATTCGCTCATTCAAATTTGAGTACCGGAGACAAAAATAAACCTAGAAAGGAACGATCCGTTTATAATAATTAATATGCTGGAGACTAGGAGTAAATATATTCATTAATATTTTCAGTGTATTCATGCTTACTTTGAAATATGAGTTGGTATCGAACAATGAACCTTAAATTATATACATACGAAATAAGTTAGTGTAAAAAATCATCATAAAGCAAAATAACATAATTTAAACGAAATCAATTTTATTTTATTATAATTATACTTCAAATTAATTAACTGCGACTGATAAGACTCATTCTTATTGTATACACAAAATATCAACAGTCGTGTCCTAAATCATTATGATATGACCTATCCAGTAAATATGTGTTACCCTTTCCTAACTTCGTAATCGTTTACTCTCTAGGTACAGTACTTAGAAATAAATTCTCCCTCAGAAATATTGCAAATGAAACCATAGTGTAAACGGTGTAAACCATAGTGTAACTTTAACTCAAAAATATGCGATTTCCATATTAAATAAAGACAGAATAGCTCAGGTAAACATGAATTGGAAATACTTCGAACCTGTCAAGAACAGAAGAATTTAAAACGTTTCTCAGCAAATAAGTTGATTGACATCTAATCGTACGCTCTTTAACTAATCAATTTAAATTAGAGTCGTAAGCCAAACAAATTGAACGGGCTAACCGCCTCAAATTTGTCATTGTTCGACGCCAATTTCTTCAAAGCCGCCAAAGTAAAACGAGGAAGCGTGCATCTGGGCGCATTTGACTTTGAATTGGCGATCCATCGACAGCCCTTCCGTTCCCAGTCCCTTTTTCCTTTCTGTTGGAGAACTCCGTTTTTACCCTTTCCTCATGTCCTGTCCTAGCAATAATTGATATGACACTGGCAATTGACCTTTGCGCGGTTTGTGGATGTCGGGGATTTCAAGGAAATGGCCATTTCGCGGGTCTGCGCACGCATTTGCTAGCATTTCTAAGAATTGGCACGGATTTCAGCGGGGCTTTCGAGTCTCATCTGGGACATTTGCTTTAGCATATATAGGAATACAAGAGAATAAAATTGATGCATTCAGAGTACTCAGGGGTCAGATATCAGGTTGGAAAAGTTTATAAAACAAAGGGAAAACTTACAGGATAGGAAGCCGATACAAAACTTACAGTAGCAAACCAGCACCCAAAGCCGTAATTGTCATAAAGTTCCTATTTTCTAAACTTATATTCCTTAAGAAATGTCTTGGCCATCGTTTGGCGTTTAGTAATCCGTGGAAAAAAACCAAAGAAGTTATTAATTTTGACATTATAGTTAATTTTGGCGAATAAATATGCAGCTGATGATTTGCTGGAAAAAAACGTTTTTTCGGCCCACCCTAATACTCATATCTCAGTAGCTTTCGCTTCATAACAGCCATGAGCAAGACAGCGATTAAGTAAATAACAGATACATTTTACTCCATCCTGTGCTAAAAGACTAGTATTCCATTTATCAGGATATGGTAGTAAGAACGACAATGATAGAATGTTAAAATTAACGGGTCATTAGCAATAGTTTCCATAACAAGGAGGAGAGACAATAGTGTTAGGATGCTAACTAATGATACATCAACGACGAGTGGGGGAAGGAGTGGAAATTCCATCCAGTTTGGAAGAAGGACCTTCAGGGGTGCACCGATTTCCTCGTCGTCGACCTCCGACTGCAGGTTCGCCAATGGCTACGTAGCTGTTACCGTTTTGTCCGAAAGCTCCAGCCGAAGGTTGCTAATCGAAGTGGTCGGCGCCGACCCCGAGGACCCCTCCCGACTGTCGTCCTTCACGTGGGTGCCAAGGGGGAGGGTTATGCCTCGAGTCATGGTTCACGGTCACACCTCCAGTTATCGCCAGATCTCCAAGTATCGAGATGCTAACACGTGTTACGAGTCCTCCAATCAGAGTGAAGGGATCGGATCGACATTTCATCATTTCTCAAAAACAAAACAGATTTTGTAATCTTTACATGGGTCAAGGAGGAACAATGAGAAATTAACTTGCAAATTTTTAGGAAATGGATGAATTTTGAGAAAAAGCTCTCGTTATATCTTTTTTACGTCACGTGAATATTATTCATTTTCTCATCCATGATATCACATCATTAACGCATCAGCCGCATGTTTATTTTGAAAAATTGATTTTATTGAAATCAATTAAAGTTAAGTTGGCGGAAAAATTCATCAAAGAGTGCTTATCTTATAGAATTGGAGGTGTGATGACATCCCGTATGATCCAATCCAGGAGATTTGGCTCCGATAGTACTAATTCATTTCAGTGTCTCAAGCAACTTTAAAAAAAGTAAAATTCTTGGAGTATCATCTCATCCTTGAAATCTCTAATGAATGACGTATTCACTTGATAATCTAGACTTGAAACGACAGCATACGGTTTCATAACTCTATATAATCGTCTGTTTCATAAATAATTTTTTTTACATCTGTTGCGAGAGTAGATACTCAAATGTCATTACTTCTACGTAGTTATTTATGGAACATTCAGCTCAAGTATATCTTGTAGGGATATTTTCCGGCTGCGATAATGAATTCATCCGCTTGTAAGCAGCCGCAATTTATGAGAAAATTAGTCTTTGGAAGGGTGGAAAGAGAATATTGCGGAGAAAGGAATGCGGAAAATGAGCTTTACAGCAACTGTCCGCTCAATACAATGTTAAATCTGGATTATGTAACCTAAACCTCCTTAGTGCACGTTAAGAAAAACTCGGAATGTCGTACAACTACAAAGTACCACGCCTGCAAGAGAACTTAATTTTCAGTAATAGTTAAACTAAAATATACATAATCGTCATTTGTCTATGAAAACATTCGAAATAATTGAATTAACATATCATCTGTTAATATCAAAGTACGTAGAACCAGAGCAGAATCCTTGGGCAGAATTTAGTGAACAACAAAAATAAGTGGAAGACGAAGAAAGATCTTCACTGATTTCTAAAGGAAGGTGAACTACTCTAGACTAAATTGACAAGGAATATGAAACGCAAGAAAATCCATATCCATCATCTTGGATAATCAAGAAATCCGATTACAGACTAAGTAAACAGAATAAGGTTCTATGTATCCTTAAGTTTCGAAAATCGGTTTTTCCATCAGTGAATAAGGTAATTTTCAGTAGGGGAGTGGGAAACGGCTTACACTTAAGCGAGATTTATTACAGCTCATATAATATTCAGTATAGAAGCATAGACACATGATCGAACGTTACTTTGTTTTATTGGCTACCAAATCGTCACCAAACGGCTGGATTATTTATCTTCATTTTTTTGTAAAAAAATTAAAGAAAAAAAGTTACACTGTACGGAATTGCCCCAGCGGTTGGGGTAATCCTGTACGGGGGGCGGGGCAATGCCGTACATAAACATAGGCGCATAATTAGGGAAGTAAATAAAGAAACAAGCATTGCACACAACCGTTTAAGTCTAGTTTGGTCAGTGAGAATTAGAGTTTTCGTTGTTAATTAGGCATACAATGCAATTCGGTATTGATACAAAAGTAGCTAATAAAATCTTCTGCTGACTCTGCAGCACTACAAGCAGAGTGCACCCAAACTGAACAAAAACAGCAGCGGAACCAGAGTTCTTTGTCTTTTCCGAATTCCCCACACATACGGCACAAATCCTTGGATCCAGATGCTTCTCTTCGGGAACCACCTCCTAGGGAGAAATTCTTTCATCTACAGCTACATCTACATTAATACTCTACAAGCCGCCTTTCGGCGTGTTGCAGGAGGTGTAAACACCAGTTGAATCTAAACTACTTCCTTATTCGGTTATTGTCGCGTATTGTTCGCGGAGAGAATGAATTTTTAAAAACATTCGTCCTAGCATCTATTTCTCTCAACTTACGGTCATTATCGGATCGACCGAGGTAGCAGGGGGGTTGCATGATACCGGTTGTATCTTCCGCAAATGTAGTTTCCTTGAATTCATTGAGCAATCGAAGCCTAGCTTCCAATCTCTTTTCTTTCTCAATATACGGCTTTGCCCAGACTTTGCCCCGACTTTGACCTCGTGACAAAATATTAACATAACCTTAAAAACTTAGCATACACGAATCACCAAGTGTATCCAAAATATGTCTCAAGAACCGTAGATTCTTATGGTTTGGTAGTTACTAGCTAATATGTAAAGGCTTTCCACCTACCTCTCTGATTACTTGAAGCTTAGAAATAGTAACAAATCAAGCGAAAACACTATTTGTTTCACATAAACCACACCGTTGATCATACAGCAACCACATGTCTCCAGCGAACTTGCTGGGTCTTTTGCTAGGATGCAAAACCGATCGGACTCCCACTCTAGAACCGGAAAACATGATGTACGGTCATACCCCGCTGTACGGCTTTGCCCCGCTCTCCCCTTCATTTTTCGCCGAAGCCTTGAACAATACGAAATACAAAGAAAAATAATTTTTTAGAGTATAATTCAACTTTTTTTCAATTTAAACAGAGATATTCAGCAGATATGAATAAGTACTAATGTCATACCTTTTCTTGGCGAAATATCTCATTCTAAATTTATTCTGATAAAAATCTAGCCTTTTTCCTTGGTAATTTGTAGTATTGTATTGACTTTGGTTATTGCCGGGTAAAGATGGTTATTCGGGGTAAAGTCGAGTTAGGACCACAATATGAAATTGGATTTAGGACCACAATGGACTCGGGTTCGCTTGCTAACGGATCGAGTCGGGATATTTCGGTCCTCTTAATAAAGTATCCAATAAAATACTACAATATTTTCTTCATAATTTAATATGATTGTATCGTATATACGTAGCTGAATATTTTAAAAGAAAAAGAAATGAAAATCGATTGCAGAAATAATATAATCCAGCCCCATCTAGTAGGCTGCTAATTAAACAACACTATTTTCTTATTAAATTTTAGCTTCTAAAGAAATTTAGCTTATCGGGTTTTTCAAACAGTGGATTTGAATAAAGTTTTTTACTTTATTTAGTAAATTCGAGCCTCATAATTCTTCATTTTATCAGCTAATGGCTTTTTTATAATTCGGATGTTCAAGAAAATTTCAACGCCTGCCGAACTTCCCCACCTAGATATAACTACTATGTTTCATATTCCCAAGTGCTTGTTAATACAATTTCATCAATTTTATTTACATTGTGAATTTGTATAAGCCCTCTGTTTCCTCAGGTCCCATATGGTCTAGTGGCTAGGATATCTGGCTTTCACCCAGAAGGCCCGGGTTCGATTCCCGGTATGGGAACATTTTTTTCGCTCGTAGAATTGCATTCTTAATATATAAAATTTACAATTATATATGATTTACAATTATATATGATTTACAATTATATATGATTTACAATTATATATGATTTACAATTATATATGATTTACAATTATATATGATTTACAATTATATATGATTTACAATTATATATGATTTACAATTATATATGATTTACAATTATATATGATTGTAAATTGAAGGTAATAGATTACTTATTTACTTAGGAATAAATTTAACTTTCCATTCTTTAGGGAGAATGAAAATAACATATATTTATTTTGAAAATATAAGTTTGACAATTTCTGAGTTTTACCGTACTAATGTATCTTTGTATAAGACGAATCATTCAGTTGCGGTCTTGAAATCATTTCTATTTACGGTTTATGGTATAATAAATGCGGGAGAGAAAAAAGAAGTGTTAGCGGAAAATATTCGATAAGAGAATCTATTTGTTTTGCGGTTAGCAAACTAAAGGCTTAATACGAACTGATACTCCCTGTATCGAGGCCTTTACAATTCCTATTTTATTTTTTTCGCGAAGGTCTAAAGAATTGACAATTTTCAATTCATTGCGAGTCTCCTACACATAATTATTTGGCTATTCCTGTGTATAACTGTGGCTGAATAAAACAGATGGTCAGGTTCAGGTCCAGCTCGGACTACTCTTTCTACGCATGTGCCTTGTTTCAAAACTTCGGGTAACTCCCACGCGACCGATGAATGTTTATTCGAAAGACTTGGAAATTTTTTCTCGCTGTTGCATAAGGAAACATTAAAACGTTTAACCGGACATCGAGTATTGCGGGAAATCTTCGTTGTCGGTTCTTTTGAATTATGTGTTATCTATGTCATTATCAAGGTCCTTACAGGCGATCACGTGCTTATTATTCATGCTCGCCTCGTGTTCAGATGCAGTCGGACGATGACTCCTGTCTAGACGACCGTTGTTTCTTTTGATAAGAAGCGTAAATTCGCTGCCAATATCCCCGCCGCCCTCCACTCCTTCCATTTCAGCCGATATAGATAAAGAAATAGCGTCACTCAACTCATTCATAGACTCACAGCTCAATTCTAGGCGATTGGTCTACAATAATATATGAAGAAGAGAAAAGGATATGTCTAAAAGAGGGGGATTTACATATGTTATCTTATTTTTTTCAGTTAAACGATGGATGATGTAATAAAACAATTTCGGAGTCGATATTTTCTCTCTTGACCAGGGCGTCAAGAACTCTGGATTAGATAATCCAGAGTTTTATGACCAGCGGTTGTTTATCATTTTAATAACCCCCCCTTAATCTCTTGAATCTGAAAATAAGCTCTCCCTTGAAGAATACGTTTTTATTTAGGAAAAGACATTTTTTGCATAAACAAATTAATACGTTTACAGTAAATACTATATTGTTGCACATATAGCATTATCTACATTTTAATGGCTACGTTGTTACTTATACGGTTAGACGGTCATTTTCATTAAAAATGTGTAAATTCATTCACGCAACCTCAATTTAGATCCACTTATCTGGGATAACCATGAATTATGATAGCATATTAGAAAAGAATTTACGGGATACCGGAAATCTCAAATATCGCGATATTTAAATACTTAGTGAATTAATGTCATCATTCTTAATCGATTAAAACCCTTTCTTATCTCTGGCTTACATTTCAATCAATGTGCTCACTTATCTTAGATATGACTAACTTCGTCAAATAAAGAAGGAACATACGTCGAAAGGTGTTAAAATAAATGGAAAATATTAATTCGAAATTCTTCCTGATTAAGAGTGATAATCGCGTATAAAGTAGCAAGTTCAATTTTAGGGAAGTCATTCTAATCTTAGGTTGTACAAGAAGAGAAAAATAGTGACTTGGCTGGGACTCGAACCCAGGTCTCCCACTTTCCGGGAAGGTGTTCTAATCCATTCATTTGCATTCTAATCTTATTAAAACAAGAATCAACAACTGACGAGAATGCGACGCCTCGAAACCATGGTCGTATAATAAAATTCACCTTGTGGTATTTGTAAAAGATAGTTTTTCTTCACCCTGTTACTTATTAAAACTCTTAACTACAGAAGTGACTGGAAGCGATTATGCTTTGGATATTTCGTCCTCAACGGTGTAAATGTTCTGTTTTAGCACCATTCGTCCCTGGTAACCCTGCTCCCAAATCATATTCCCCCGAAACAGAAATGTATACTTACATAGGTCTCCAAAGAGCTGACGTAACCACCAATTCACACTATTGTCAAATATTTGCGCGTGATTACATTGCTTCAGATAATGTGTGCAAATTTGTTGGATCAAGAAACGAATACGCTAAGACCAACTAAGTTTTGACGCTCGAATACCAACACAAGCCATGTCCAGACTAAACTTCATAAATGGCCATCGGAAAATATTTTGAGTAGTACTCGAGGAGTAATGACGGCCCAACGATTTCATTTTGGTGAATCTAAATATACGAAAACCTTTGTTGATCAAAATGACCCCTCAGTATCATCTGCAAATTGATGGTTTTAGATTTAGATATATACCCTGCGAGCCGTCAGAGGCGTATGGCAGGGGAATGATGCAAGCAGAATGATGGGAAAAGTAATTTTTATCCCTTCAAAGCTTTTTAGATTACCGAAAGTATTCACCTCTTTCCTGACATTATTTTGAGAATTCCTTAAAATTTCTTATTTTTTATTTTATCGACGAGTGGATCCTCTAGTAACGAAAATACTTCGAGGTGACAAGTATGTTATTCATTCTAAATCTAAGACAAGGAAGAAACAATTTAAAAAATATTATTAATGCCAGAACAACATTTAGCGCGCTGCTTCCTATTTATCTCTAATATTTGTATTAAAAACAGCACATAGTAAAATAGGCAAAATAGTATAAAGTATTAATCTTAAACTTTTTCAGAAATAACCTATCTAATCGGTGTTCTTTGGCTTAACTCCTTAAACGTTTTACGAATCGAAATGATATTATTAAATAAAATAAATAAATTCAATCTGTTGGAGAGATCTAACTTTTGTTATTAGCTGGCAATTAAGATAACAGTTCTTATCTATTTAAATGAAACGTTCTAAAATATATGAGGATATAAGGAAATTCAACCTCTTTCAATGCTTTATTACTATATCATCTCATAAAATTTTATAACATCTTCCTCATAATAAGATTAAAGCTTTCTCTCTTTTTCTGAGAGCTTTAAGCTGTACTTTTTGACTCCAATTTTTGTTCCTTCTTTCCTTCCTGTGTCTTTCTAATCTTTACTCATAATTTTGATATTATTTGTCCATTTAATTGATGAATGCTTGGTATTTTCATTTTTCACTCCCTTCTCTATTCAAATTCATGATTTCATTATTTCCTGTTTACGCAGATTCTATAATAGAAATTCTAATCGCATATCTATGTTTCCTTCCGCAAGGAATGTATTATAGAGAAAGGCATAGTTGGTTGAATTGTGAGAGGCAGGTGAGGGTTACTGTGGGAGATAGAAAGCAATTGGCTAGGGACAGGACGGCCTTCATAGCTGCAACAAACCATTACACGGATTGCTAACCATTGATGATGATCTGTATTCCACTTTCTGACTCCTTATGAACCCTACCAAATAAGTCAGTATTTTAATACCTGAACTTGTCCCCTGCATGAACTCCATAGGAAAACGTTTTCTAAACCACACAGTTTTTCCTATGGAGTTCTTGTACATTAATAATTATCACAAATTTACGCCTGATTCTGTATCATTTGTCCCCTGTAAATTAGCTATAGCTAAAGCTCATATTTCACGGGATTAAAAACATCTAAGGATGGCAATCACTTTGAAGAATTTATAACATCTACTTTTATTTTCTATTTCACGATTTCTTCGTATTGCGGCATTATTATAATCATACCTTCGAAATTTTCTCTCTATCAATGTTTTCGTTGAATTATGTTCGCCATGAACCGTAATAGAGTCAATGCAGAATCACAGTATCAATAAGTAATATGATTCCCTAATATAGCCTCAATAACTAATAATATTCAATATGGGGAAATATTGGAGATACTTGTGGATGCACCAAAATAGATAATTATAAACGAAGAATTGATTTTTGTTTGGCTTATGCCATAGGCCAAAGCTTTCGAAGATTTATTAAAATATTTTATTTTCTGCATCGCTCGAGGAGTCTAGATCTCGAGGAAATGAATAGCTGGCTCAGTGCCGAGATAACATTTTCAAGGCCAAAGCGCACATGGTTGGCGCCTAAGTGTCTTCTTTGTTTTGGCAGTCCGGTTCTGCAAAATCTTGCATATTCCTCATCATGGGGATTTATAAATAGAAGCGAGGAATTTTCCTTTGTGATGAAATATATTTTTTAAATTCTTCAGAATGTGCCCGCTGCGACTCTTTTTATATACTGCTATCTTTGTGAAGTTGTAAATGGATAATAATTGGATATGGTTACATTCTATAATTATACATTTACAGAGGAAATTATATTATATAAATATATTATATAGGGTATATTATATTAATCTTATACAGTTAGAGTAAGCATGTAGTTCATTCTAACGGAAAACCATTAAAATAATAGAAGCCAAAATGCTGACTGAAATAGTATGGTAGAGCAGTGAGTATTGTATATAAGCCTGCCATACGCCTCTGGCGGCTCGCGGGGTATTTCTAAATAATAAAATAATAATCTAAAAATCTAAATCTATAAGTTGTTTAGAACTGATGTATGATAAAAAATACGGGGAATATTGCAAAAAGTATGACATATCTTGGATTGAAGGAGATGACCGTGTTTCAATGATTCTAGGTTTGTGTATTACTTATTCGTACGAGCAGCTGTTATTGAAAATTGATCATAAACCCTTAAGCCTCTTCTTCGTAAAGTTTTCAGCGGACTAAACGGAAAATTAGCTTCAGCCAGAGCCTAACTAATTATCAATATCCAACCTTGCCAGGCTTTCGCCGAAATACGAAATTTTTCCGTATCATTAGGCATATAAACTAACACTTATGTGTTACACCAAAAAGGCACATCGGTTGGGAAGCGAGCTGTAGACTTGATTTATTCAAGAAATTTCTTCGATTATCAACTCTCCCCCCTCCAACCTTCTCCTCCCAAACTCATTAACCCCTTTTCCCCTCCCTTCCAACCATTTCATGTTTACTCTTCATTACGAAGTAAAGTTTTCTGATAAAAATTTCTATATGTAGACAAAACAAATCGCGCTAAATACATTTCTGCGGACATTACTAAGTTATTTTTGTTTTTATGTATTACATTATTCCAAAGTTTGATGTTAACCAAAACTTAAATATTAATTTCATATCTTCCAAACGAATTCATTTTCAATCAATTTTTCAGAGAAGGTTCACTCCTAGAATCAAATATTATTCAATTTAAGACTTGAGCTCAGGGGTAAATCCACATCAACTGAACCAAAGTAAACATAAATTTTTACCTCACCATTTCAGATTTCATTTATAATTGGCTCAATAACTACTAGCCTCAAGATAATTAAAAATCCAAATTTTTAGATTTTTCTGATTATTAGTTTGGTTGCTATGGGGATTCAAAGTTTACAAAAAAACGTAAATATAAGCATGCACGTGGAAATAAATTTTAACATAACTTCTGAACTAGAAAAGATAGAAAGCTCAAACAAACATTAATGTGTAGCTATTTTTCTAAGCTTTAATTTGATATGCAACATAACTACTTTCAAAGAAAATTTAATTTTGAGGTCATGGGGGTCAAATTTCAAATTTGAATATCTCAGAAAAGGTATAATAATTTTTTTTCCAAAAAATGTCAAAGAATTAATCATGTTTTAACTCCATTTCCACCAAATCTCAATTTGGGATCGCAATGGGATCATGCACATTTTGAATTTTTAAATTACCCCTCCAAGCCCAAAATGGGTATTTTTAGTATATTTCATCACATTTCATATTTCATTAACTACTTTAATATAACAAGACGCTTACTAGAGTAATTCAGTATTGAGAAATGAACAAAATAGACACATATGTGTGTCATTATTCAAAATACAAAATTTCACATTCTTTGCTCTCCTAATTAAATACTTGACCAACGTATAGCATAATTCTTGTTTCACTTTGCTTGTAGTGTACTTCACACAGCTTTTCATCACTTCCTGAATAATCTTTCATTGACAGTTTTTGCTGCTTGGTTAATATCTACCTGTGTCAGGAAATAAGTGCGGCCGATTGGGGTTTTGGCATCAATACAAGTAAGCACTTGATCTCCCGATACAGATAGGATGTCTTCTTTTTCTAGTAACACTAAAGATGGTGATTGTCCTGATGGGTGCAAGAAATTCACTGTCACTTTCTTGTATTTCACATCTTCAAAAATTACCTCAGCCACCACTTTCTATCATATGCACAAGTGATGTAGCCTCCCAATTTGTTCAGTGTTTCACAGGTTCTTGTACCTCCTTACAAAATATGCTCCTAAAACTCGGTGTCAAAGGAGAATATCTTTGTAATGATTTTGTTTTGGGCAGATGGAATTAAAGTGTGATACTGTTGTGTTCCTTCAATGGGGAGTGCTTCATAAAACCTAGTTTTCAGAAACTCTTCTTCCTCATTATGCTCTTTAATGCTTTAGTACAAGAACTGAATAGAAGAAATGTTGGATTCACACCAGTTGAAGAGCTTATATGGTGTCAAAATTTGGTCTGTATATGGTCTCTGAAGGCTAGCTCTAGCTGCAAGACGTTTAACTGTTCCTCCTAAACCATCACAAACACCTTTTGAATGGGCCATGGCATGGAAGTGCCATTCTACTTCCACATTAAAGTCTTCTTTATGGTGGCACAAGTTAGAAAAGTGTTTCCTATTCTTATATTGGGCAGCTGACCCATCTGAGAAGAAGTATCATTTTTTCAAGGATGGCAGTATGCTATTCTTCAGGAAATTGTTAATTTTCTTCTGAAAGACATGAACAGCCACAGTGTTATGTATTTTAACATTTTGAAATTATAACAAAGCTTTTGTACTTGACAGCTTCCTGATCCCTGTAATAGACAGCAAACGGATGCACAGTTGCTTGTTCATTTCTTCAGTGATATGACTGAGCTTCATCTTGAATAAGAAATGAATAATTTTCTGAAAAGTCTAAGGAGATGACAGTCTCATTCACTTCCATACTTTCTTTTAGATCGGATAAGTACAGTGCCTGTTGAGTAGCCACAAAGGCATGTTTTTTCAGAACTAAAAGTCTTTCGCACAATGTCTGAACAAATTCGTCAGTGCTTTTTGTGATAGTTCCAAAACTGCATCTGTCCGCTGAAATCCACTGTTTGTATGAAATGTTTTCAACCATCTTTTCCTCCAAAGCATCTTGTAAAGTTTCTTATAATTGGTCAATACCAGGACAGTTGCTACATTTATTTAAGTGACATTTTGGACTTGGACCAGAACATGTTATCTTAGACAGACATGCTTTGTAATCACTTAGATATGACTCATCTTCTGAAGTTATCTCTTTAACCTCTTTCCCACTTAATATTAATTTAATGTTCTGGTGAATTGTACATACACATACTGTATGTGTGCCACTTCCACCTGCTAAAACACAGTTCTGGGGGCGGAGCTCAGCAAACTTAGAAAATCATACTTCGTCCTCTGGGTTTTGACACTTAAATAGGTGAAACTCTTCTTTCAGGTTTCCTAAAATTAATGTTTTTTGAATATTGGTACGCACATTTCTTCTCTTCCCTGAAACGTAATCTTTTTTCCCTGGATTCATCCTGCTAACTTCATCACTGTTGTAAAACTGTATTACTTTGTTTAAAACAGACTCCTTCAGAGTTTTCCCTGGTTTTTCATCATATGTACAGAGGATTTCTTTTTCCCTAACCGGTGTCTTAGTTCTTCTATTACTCACTCCGAATTCATTTTCAATTCTTGCAAGAGTCCAGCTCTGAGGTAAAACAGTTAAAATAAGTAGTTTTTCACTCCTAATTTCAGTTTGCTGAAATTTTTCCTTCAGCTGAGCTAACATTTCAGAGTCAGGGTCCTCTTGAGTCTGCCTTTGTCCCATATTACTGTCAAATAATTTCTCTGAGAGCTTCTGTTTCACTTTATCCAGTTTTCTTGAACAATATCCAGGGTCAACACGTATTCTTTTCTTATTGATGGGGGACTCTTCATGAAATGTAAGAGATTTGCTCAAATAATCTACAGATGAACTGGGATCAAAAAATGTAGCATCAACTGCAGTTTCTTGCTCGGTAAACGGTTTAGAATCATTGTTCACTGAGACTTAAATTTCAGTTTCTTGCGATGTGGAATTTTTCTTACCAAGTAATTTCCTGCAACTATCACAAAGTTTCATTCCAGGTTTAATTAAAATGTTCTTCTCACACATCCACATTTAAACAGTCCTAAGTTTTTTGAAACATTTGTGGCCAGTTTTTGCAAATGGATTACAACAGTATCTAATATTAGAAGACACTTCCTGAGTCTCAACCATGACTATTTTTTTCACGGACCACTGCTGAAATTGGCAAACTTTCTTAAAGAAACAAAATAGAATCAAATGTAGTGTAATATGAGTAACACCACTCCCTGTGTGCTACACACAGTTATATATCACAGCAATTCCCCAACTCAACAACAAATGCACCGCATCCTTTAGAAGATTACAACGATCCCACTGTGCAACACAATTCTTCTTGCAAACAGCTTAATCTTGTCAGCTAAAACACGCAGGTATTTAAGTGTTGAGAACACAAATCGAACTATTTACTTCAAGATATCTACTGTAGTACAGAACCAATAATCAACTCAACAATACAATATTCCAAAAATTCAACTAAAAATAAACAACTTTTACAAAGCCAAGTGGCAGAAAGGATATGCAAGCCTAGTAAATATTTACATGTGAAAAATACCCATTTTGGGCTTGGAGGGGTAATTTAAAAATTCAAAATGTGCATGATCCCATTGCGATCCCAAATTGAGATTTGGTGGAAATGGAGTTAAAACATGATTAATTCTTTGACATTTTTTGGAAAAAAAATTATTATACCTTTTCTGAGATATTCAAATTTGAAATTTGACCCCCATGACCTCAAAATTAAATTTTCTTTGAAAGTAGTTATGTTGCATATCAAATTAAAGCTTAGAAAAATAGCTACACATTAATGTTTGTTTGAGCTTTCTATCTTTTCTAGTTCAGAAGTTATGTTAAAATTTATTTCCACGTGCATACTTATTTTTACGTTTTTTTGTAAACTTTGAATGCCCATAGCAACCAAACTAATAATCAGAAAAATCTAAAAATTTGGATTTTTACTTATCTTGAGGCAAGTAATTATTGAGCCAATTATGAATGAAATCTGAAATGTTGAGGTAAAAATGTTGTGATCACTTGATATGGAACGACCCTCAGGGAAATGTTTGTCTAATTCACCCTCTAGATTCTAGATCATATGTTCCCAAATTGGTCCGTATGGACCCCCAGGGGTTCATGTAGATTTATAGGGGGTCCATGTCAGGGAGAAAAAAATAATGATGATTCAAGATTTTTTCAATTTATGAGTGTGTTTTAATGCTTTTAGAAGCCAAATATCCCCCTTTAAAAGATAGTGTATTCAAATCGAAACCAAATACTGATTTTTAACAGAAAAAATCAATATTAAACAGGCTAGGGGGTCCATGGAAAATTAAAAGGGGTCCACTGGAAAAAATGTATGGGAGCCTATTTTCTAGATGGTCTTTTCTAATTAAAAAGAATAAAAGATGAAACATTTTTTGTACTGAGGCTAAACTGCACCAATTTCCTTCATAACGCGTATCTCTTCATAAATTATCGAGGAAAGTTGAGTAATAAATCTCGCAATGATATTTAACGAGCTTTTAATTACCCTTAAGGAGTTAATAAAACCGTTTCTTTGATTTGTACATCGATCACCTCATTCAGATTTCTCATGCTTGTATTAATTTTATATTCGCCAGTTAAGATAATGGGTTCAAGCTCTTTAGAGTCTTTCTGATGGAGTTACTCAATATTGCGGAGATAAGAGTTTGTACAAATCCAATGGTGGGGTTAAAGTGATAAGAGAAATTAATTTCCATTTCTTTGGTCTTTCAAGGGCACTCGTAACTTCGCTGAGAAATGACTAAACTCAAATTACTGATGAAATGCTTTCAGAAAATGAAATCTTTCTTTGCAAATTACTAGCTATCATAATATTACGGCTTCTTCTAGCAGTTTATTATTCTTTCTGGTCTAATTTGAATTTCTCTCGTAACGGGATGTCCGCGAATTGATACATAAAATTCGTTATAAAATACATGAATATTAAAAAACTGGTATTTTCAAAAGATGATCAAATACGTATTTTTATCGATGTTCTCGGACAATAAATCTTAAACGGCAATTTGACTTCAAACGAAATACATTAAATATTGGTGAATATGTGTCGCCTATATAATACCAATATCATTTCAAAAAATTGTATAATATAAGTTCGATATTAATGACTTATTCGTTTTGACCAATTCGCGATTGGTTTCTGTGTTACAGGAGTTATTCTTCGTTATTAATTCTTTGTTAAAGTTTCGATCCATCTCGATGACACAGAGTTGGTTCGGTAACTACCGCTTCTGTCTCATTGAATTTGTGATTGAGGAGAAAAAGTTATACGACTAACGAAATTGCTTTCGTCGTGATTTCTCCACCGGTAGAAAAAATCGGTCGGTGAACTCTTCAGTGCAAATTTCTTAGTTTTTTCAGAAAATAAACTTCGTTGCGTTGATTTGTACTTCGAATCACAGTAAGCATCATCCATTTTCATGAGGTAGCAATATATGTGCCAAGAAAAAATTATGCAGTGATATATTCGCAAAGACACATCACAGGTGATGAGAATGAGAATGAAGAATCAGGAGCCTGGTTGTCCTTTACAATTCGTTCTCCTGTAGTATCACCTCTACTTAACCCGATTAATATTCAATAATCAAATATTATTTTACTTAATATTGCAATATAGCAAGATATTACAAAGCTATGCCGGCCAAAATGTTTACTCAAAATTCCCAAAACGGGCGAAAATAATCTCAACTACATAGGATTCAAGGATGAGGAAAATTTCGAATTTGAAGGAGAATTAAGTACCGTATGAGTGTGAAAAATGGTCCTTCAAACATGCGGTAACTAAAGCAGAATCGATCTTAAATACTACTCATCTCTTCACAGGATTTTAAAAGTTACAAAGTCAGAGGTCACTGAAAAATTACTAAATATAATTCCCATCTAAAAATACGTTGCGTTACTCTTATTAAATATAATATCTTCCATGAATTGAGTATACTGAGGAATAACATCAAGGAAAAGATCAGCGAAATTAAGCATCGAATGGAAAATTATTGCAATCTATTGACTTACAACTACTAAACTGCTGTGTGGAAAAAATCCTACAGATATCTTTGGGTTTTAACTTGCTGCCTTCCCTATTTCCTGTAATATCCGATGCTTCATCGAGATCATATACTTATTCACATAGCCGCTAATCGCTATGTTATACTCATCAACGTGATTCTAAACATTTTACTTTCCAAATAATAAAAATTGAATATTACCATCATGAATATGTGGAATAGCAGACTTAGAACTAATGATTATGTTTTGGCATACAGGGGAAGAACGACGTGGGTAATTTGTGTATCTTATTTAGATTAAATGATGATAACCTAAGTAGCAAGTTATCATAAAATATCCATGATTTAACTAGGTCTTTCTTACCAACTTAAGAATTTCTTCATTTTTATATCTGTCTTTTTCAATAGATCCATCAGTCTAGTAGGATCTACCTCTATTTAGGGGACTTTCAAAGACCAGCAGTCTTTCTAAGTCGTGAACTTGAAATGCGCCTTGACAGCGAGGGTTCATGCACATCTTTATTATGAGATTCGGTGGAGTTCTTCAGAGGATATAAGTTTGTATATGTCTGCTGATGTATGGCGGAGCGATCCCTAGAGATACAAGAGGGGCAAGTTCCAGGTCAACTGTAATCCCTCTCCAGTGAGGAGGTTATCGCTAAGAAAAACTTGCATGTTTTTCATTTTCTTTTCGGAACGCTTACTACTAATACTTATTTCACAAGAAGATGCGAAAAATGATAACGATGCGCTCTTGGCCTCACCCTGCAATACATTTCACACGTTTCCCATTAAAATTACGTGCACAGAATCATGATTACCGAAAATTATTGAACAATTTCAATCATACAATAGATTGGGATGGAAGATGAAATCGTATGTTCAGTCTTCATGAACACGCGAACATTGAGAATCGTTTTTAAAACTGGTAGAGGCAAAATTAATTATTTCTTTCATCCACAAATTTAAAACATATATAATATACTGATAGATATTTTATGATGAAATTATTATTTAAAATTTTGATGGTTGAAAAAGTATGATTGAATTCAAGGCAGTGCTAGCCCTAAAACCTTGCTAAGCAAAATGCAAACATTTCCAATGTTTGAGACTCTTTAAACGTTGACTAAAAGATCGAATTCAGCAGATATCTACGGTATATATATGACAATTACAAAATGAATATTAGTTTTCAAAATAATAATCTTTGATGCTGTCAGAATTATATGAAGTCCGCTGAATATAATATCTTAAACAATCAATAAACTGCTGTTGATGAGATGATGATTACGTAGCAACAGAACTTTTTACATAGTTTTTTCAGTTGATTACTGTAACAAAACTACATCATTACTATAGAATTGCTGATGCAATCTAAAGATGTTATGCATGATAATTTCTCAATTTTCACACTTAGGTTCAAAAATGAATCATAGAGCAATTAAAATGCCCGGAAATAAGAAAAGCTCATACTTAGTAGTATTCAACTTCCTTAGTTTCTTCTGTATACTTGTTTTAGGTAGAATAGAATTGGCCGCAAGAGCTGTAAGACGCATAAAGTCCTGAATGGAAAGTTCTGTCGCTCTACTTCTAAGGAATCTTCAATGTCACCTCCCTCGTTGCTTTTTCTTGCCTTTTCGGGTAGTTAAGAGTAGTATAGCTCTTTCACTATGGAGTTGACTCTAAATGACGTTACTGCGCAATTAAAGCAGATGGAAATTGAGAGACGTCTAAAGACCGGGAGACTTTACCGTCTCCGGGGAATATGAAATGAAAAAAAATTATCGACCTCTAATGAATTTATAACCTTACATCTAAATTAGATGAAAGCATATAGCAATTTTGTATTCAGACATTTTGCCTATCCAGTAAAAAGTTATATCTGTAGCTTTGCTCGGCACTAAGTAAGGCAACGATACCAAATGCAAGTTTTTAAAAATCCTAGAATAGGATACATTCTGTAACACATTAGTTTAATTCGTTGATCATTCCACCTGTTTTTTACGTCATTATGCTACAAAACTACCCTGCAATTGTATATATGAATTTTAATGCTATGCACACTGAAGGAGATAATATTTTGAGGTATAAACAAACAGCACATTTTCACTTACGGTTTTCATATTACGATTTAAAAATGTAATTTCTATCTCAACTGATTTTGAACAAGAATTTACGTTGGATTGAGCTAGATTCAGTCTAAAGAAGAAACTAATTACTACTGACACTTCAATTAAATTCCTAATGATTGAAGATACTCTTGATGTCACAGTATTATGAATATTCGAAAATATAATAAAAAATTATAAATTATTAGAGTAATTCACTCGCTGTCTTAATGAAATTGAACATCGGCCTTCTTAGTTTTATCTTAGCGTTTTCTAATTAACCTTTCCTGAGTACCGCCATATCAATTCAAGTTTCCCACCCTAGTTTCCTTGCCATCTTCTCCATTCCAATCATTTGCAGCAAAAACAAAACCAGGAACTCTCAATGAACGCGTTATAATATTTTATCGCATCCTTCTGAAATGGAATATGATAACAGCTTCTTTAAAAAACCGTTCACTTGATTTTCACAACCAAGCTTTCATGAAAACGCTTTATCGAACAAGGAATAGGTTAACGTACTTCGTCTGCCCAATGTCCATTTCATTGCTAGAACAAAAATCGTTCTATTCACTTAAATATGTAAATTGGCGCAGAATCAAATTCTATTTCCTCCTTCTACCGTTTTCCATGATTTTTTCTTTACGCAAGGAAAGAGTCTTCCCACAAACAGTGGAACGTGACAGTTCTGCGATCAAGACAGATATTTAAGCAGCTGTCCACGTTTTTATTTTCAAGATGAAGCCTTTGCCTGCGAAATAATTGGAAGATTTTATCAATGGTACTGGGGAAAATAACGACCAACTGTTATTTCTCCGGAAAAAATATCTGTTATTGAGAAAATGTTGAGGTTTCACGTTATTAAAAAGTAACTCTCTTTCAGGGCATGTCAATACTTGTACGAAACTAGATTCACCCAGACAATATATTCTGCCGAGCCCATTCTCTAAAGAAGTGGAGCTCTCAACATCAAATTGCTAACGCAAATCCATATTTTTTGCTGAAAATCAAATGATGCGCAAAAAATGGAAAATATTGCCTTTGAAAAGCATGCCTCAGAAATGAACCATAATGTTGATAGATTATTGTACGAAACTTAATTAAACAGCTTTCAAAATCCTACCCTCATTTCTTTTATATTCCACGTGATCAGCATATCATATAGCATAGCATATGTGATACAACTGATGATCTCCACTTAAAAATCACAACTATCTTGAAAGCTTGTTGTTATACAAAGGATAAACAAAGGAAATCTGTAAATGGAAATTTTTCAACCGTTTCTCGCAAGGATTAATGGAGTTGTTTAAATTGATAATTTTATTACTTAATCTCTAAGATAGTGCGGAATATTTTATAAAAAAGGTAAATCATGGATATAACCTTCAACTGACTCACTGAATTACTCTCTCAAGCCTAAAATATTCTATTCTATCTATTAGTCTATTCATCGCGTTATAGGAAGAACTATTGATTTCGCATAAATTTATATTTGTTTTTCAGAAGTAGATGGAATTTAACCTTGATTCCTCGCATTACGGTAACTGAATAAGAGTCATTTAATAATCGAGATATCTTGTTCAAAACATTATAGCAAAGCGAAGCACAGACAATATTCCACAGACATATTTCGATTATAGTAACATTTCCTTATGTTTTATGTAATGCTGTTGCGTGTCTTTTTTGAGACGAACTTCATTCAAGATATTCTCATTATTTTCTTTCATTTATCAGGTGGAAGAGTTGCTGAATGAACTACACCTTACAGTTGAGACTGTTCGACGGATCGAGAGAATCTTTGAAAGCGAAATTGAGAAAGGGTTGGCCAGAGCAAGTGGCGCCCCCCACAAATCATCCCTGCAGATGGAGAACACCTATATACCTGAGCTACCTAACGGAACAGGTCAGTATGCACACCTTTCGGTTGGATATAAGAAAGGAGGAGTATCCTCGTTATTTAATTCAATTATTTAAACAGATCCAGTGGTCTTAGCAAACGAACGTACTTCACTGACTGTAGATATAAAAACAGCTGAACTCAAAAAAGGTCCCGTATATACTAAAGTAGAAGTCGACCCGAATATAAGCAGAAGCACCTTATTTTATCGCGAAAACTGGGAAAACTAATTGACTCTAGTATAAGCATGGGGTGAGAAATCCGACGACAGCTCTCGTCGCCCAATCAGGACGTCCCATCAAACATGATTGCATTCGATCCAACATCTCTCGACGGAAGGCACGCGATTGAGATTAAATTAAAAAAGAATTGCTAATTGGGCAAGTGAGGAATTCACGAGACGATTTCCGACTAGGGCAGACTTTTTCCAGCGGAGAACAGGTAAGTGAAACCCTCATTCGAGTATAAGTCGAGGTGGGCTTTTATGCATTAAATGTGCTGAAAAACTTTGGACACGAGTATATATGGTAAATAAAATCTTATGCCTTGTAATGACGTAAATTTAAACACCGTGCCTATCAGTTTTTTATCATTGTTTAGCCCTTCCATGCATCATTGGAGGTGGTATTCCACTTCCACTTTAGCACCGATATGCTAGAAATCTTATCTCCTCACCCTACTGCAACAATTTAGTGGCAAGAGATATGGTGGAGTAGTGTGTAAACTCAGGTTTGAATGAAGGATGGATTAGAGCCCAGAGATTATCTAAGATTATCAGAACGGTAGGATGTTGAAGCATATTGCTCGTTTATATCGAATATTTTCCCATTATACTGTCTTGCTAATTATGTTATGCATTTTAGTAGCACGTATATCTATTCATTTTATACGAAATCGGTATCTTAGCTTACATAATCCGAATATAAACTTGCTCAAGGGTGACTACATTATGTAAAGTAATTATGAGATACCATCTTCGTAAATGCTCATTATTTCTCTTAAGTATCATAGGTAACGTATTAATTTTATGATCAATTACAGCATTACATTTTCACGTTGGAGATAGTAGATTTTCGATATCATATTAATAGAAACTTCCGTAATTCTATCTAAATTTTTATATTCCTTAATTTTATCTTTCACTGCTCAGATTTCGAATAAATACTGCTGACTCTCTCTTTTGATAAACGTCTACATTTTCCACACTGTTAAATGCCAAGGTTAGACATAGGTATTTACATTCTCAAGTACAACTACCTTTGAAAGTGAGATTCTTTTCGTCTGCTCGAATAATTTTAATCATGCAAACCTCAAACTCCTTAAGTGTCTTAGTAATATTCTCACCGAAAAAAAACCGGTTTCAGAAACGTTATATTTAATTTGAAAATTACCCAAATCTGCGGCATATTTGTGCAAATAATTAAACGGGAATGCGTAATAAAACTCAAACCGGAGAAATGCAGTAGGCAGGGAGCGACAATCTTTACATCAAAAAAGGACGATGTAATGCAGAAACATCGTGATGAATCCAGGGCTGGTATGAATTTTTGATGTCTCGTTTTGAGGAATCTGAGTAAATACAGGTGAGAACAACTCCTCGCATTCGGCTTCTGAATAAAGTTTCTCGAAATATCCTGTTCCTATCGCACTCTTTAAGCAGCTGTCGGAAGCTTCTGCTCAACGTTGTCGATAACGAAGAATGTCACGTGGTGCGTTCAAGAGGGTTTTTCGTTTCATAGAGATACGCTTTAAATTGATTCGGAATTGCGTTCTAGAATTTATTACAGTAATCACCATTTAATCTATCGATATTGCTGTTAAAGCAGGATACTAGTCTGAAACAACAAGTTTCCTAAAGTAAATCGTTGTTCCAATTAACCCAAAGAGAAAAATCGAAGTGTTTCCGTAGAAATAAATGGAATTTTTACTTTTGCAGATTTCAAGGAAATAATTGGAATGGATCACAAGATTTTTTCGTATAATATATTTCCATAACTTAAAGTTGTATTTTGTGACACAAGGATCATAAATTGTTCCTTATACTCAAATTCTGTACTTACTGTAAGTAAACGGGGTCTTTACAATTGTATAGCAGCTTTCCGACAATGCGATCAAATAATTTGTTTAACATTACAGAGCTACAAATGAATGTATCCATGATAATAAAAAATTAAGCTCCAGAATATTATAAGCCTACTTTTTTGCGAGAATTTCTCACCATCTTATCCGCAATTTTTTTTATATCAAGATATTTTTCGAATGTGACATTAACACCTTGCCATCTTCTAAATACAGTCCCTTGTCTTAAATTGACCATCATTAGGTATATGAAAAAAATATAGCGAATTCATATACCAAAATAAATATCCTTACGTCGATTAAAGAATTGTTTTTTCCTTCTTCCGGAGTTGGATTCGGTTACGGATTGGCGAAAAAATATGTTGGTGGATACACGGGAATTAACCGTTCACAAAAAATATTAAAAATTGTTTAAATGTATTGCATAATGCCTATTCTCCTTTAGTAGTGAAAACATACTTTCTGGCTATTCCTGTGTATTTTTTTAAGTATCCTCCGCACAAAATACTCTTAGAGCTATTTAAAGAGAATTTAGAACGATTTACCTCCAGTAGTCGATGTCTCAGCTGGTAACGAAAAAGAAGCGATAATTACTTCAGAATAAAAGGGGAAATAATTTTAAAATTAATACGTTTTTCTGTCAACTGGAAATCTGTTCGATCATTACGTCAATAAATACTTCTCCCTCTATTGCTCAGATTGTCTTCAGTTGTGCAGAAAGCAAATTCACAAAATTCCTCGTGGTGTATAACACGATTTTCCTTTTTCTCTGCCATTCCGTTCCTCGACCTTGCCCTCTTTAATGTCATCGGTTTCTTCCTTCTCCATCCACACACCAAAGGTGGAACACCTTTCCGAGGTCACCAATAAAGAAACTTTGATGAAAATCGCTGAGGAAAGATTTTTCAGGCTCAACCAATGAATATTGGGGAGGGAAATTGAAACTGTCGCAAGGCCACGAAGAATTATATTTGTTTGTAAATAAACTCTTGACCAGAATCTATATCGGAATCCTTATATAATTGGACAGTGATAATGGGATTGTAATTAGCCCCTGAAAAAATTTGGAAGCCAAATAAGAATGTATTTTAGTAGCCATGAAGCACACGAATTCTTCTATTATTTTTAAGGGCAGAAGCATTTAAAACGTCCAATTAGGCTGTCAATTAAATTAAAATGCTATCCATTATTTGGTGATTAAGTTCGTTTTTCGAGGTAAAACATCTACGACGAACTGTTTAAAATTGGGCAGCAACCAGCTCGGATTTAAATTGATGATTTTGTGAGCGGCCTGATGATCTCTGGTGCGACCATCCATGAATAATTGGCTTCCATTCTCCGTTTTATAATGCAGTTAATATAGAATAATAACAATAATATGGGAATACATAATATGTACAGTAGTACTGATAATAATGAATGGTCGTTAATTTGTCGTTTATATTTTAGCGAAAACACTTCGCAGTAATCTACCCTTACGGATTAGCAGCGAATGGGATTAAACTAAGGCATTTTTAACTCTAAAAATTAAAAATCATCTACAAAATAATCACGAAAATGAGTAGATTGCTTGATAAATTGTAATTTTATTCTTGTTCATTTTTTATAAGTAGTTTTCCTTACATGAATCTGTGTGATAACGTGGTTCTTAAGAGGGAGTCCGGTTATGTTATCAGGGTAACTTTCTCTTTCATGGTCTTCGTTCCTGATACATTCTTATCAAGAAAGGTCCAGTATTACAAATGCAAACAAGGGAAATGTATAGATTGAGTTTAAAGCTAAAAATGAGAAAAAATTTGTCTCGTCAATATTTTACTTTAATTAAGAGTTTATTTTGACTTTTTAACGCAAAGGATGATGGTGCACGTACGTTTTAAAATGAGTAAAAGAACATAACATAAAATGTATGCATTAAGATCGAGAGTTAATTTTAAAAGCCATCTCTGATATTTGTGGAATTCTAACAATGTTTTGAAAGCCAGACTGTATTTATTACTTATTATTAAGATTATAGACGGATACCAGGCTGGATATTATTTTCGCTGATTGCTCGTGACCTAAATATGCCCGCTGCCATCAGCTTGCACAGGTAGTAGGACAAGGCTATGATTGTCAAAATACTAGCGGATGTTTTTTTATAAGAGCGATTCTAGAGCTATTTCCTAAATAAATCAATTATCTCTCCTATGATTAAAAAATAATAAATTCAAAATATTTATAAGAAATGGGTCAACTCGAATGTTGATGAGAGTAACAATCTATGTACCAAGTATATAATTCAAGTTATAAAAAAATATTAAACAGGGTATTGCGTGCGATAGTAGATTGACCCAAATTTTTCTATTTGTTTTACATTTAAGTCGATTAAAATATTTTCATTAAATTTAAGCATATTAGTTATTTTTCAATTTTTACTCGCGCGGAAATAGGATTATTTTTAATGGAGTTGTTTAGATTAAGTAATCATTCGATTTAAGAGTTTTCCTTGTTGGTTGACTCAAGATAGCAATTTATTGAGTGAGAAATTTGAAGAAATGGGATTAAGCTGTAACATTAAATAGTGATCTTGACAAGAATAATACAAGAAATACATTTAAACTGCCAAAAAAACGTAAAGGAGTGAATGGGAAGCTCATTGCCCGATGAGGTTTAATACAATTCTAATAACTATTTAGTATAATAATTTCCATGAATATATTATATTTTATTTTGAAAAACTGTACAAAAATCAATTTCAGACTTTATGATTAATTAACTGAAAATATGTCTAAACTTAAGAATGCGTGTATTAATTCGAGGCATTGAAATATCCAGTTAGGTTACGATTTAATCTAAACCAAAATGCCTGGCAATGAGGTATTATTTACAAATACAAGGAAGCTGGAGCTACATTCTCTTTTACAGGAACTTCGTCGCTCCACTAAATCAGACAGGCTATGCTGCCTTCTGGATATTTGGGGTAACGGGTTTATCAGCCTTTCGCAATGACTTAGGGTCATATCCACATAGCTTGGACTTCGGAGTATATTTTTTTCTGTCGTCTGCCACGAAATATTGTAAACCCGGTTTAAGTCTGTCAGCATCTGTAATTTCTAGTTGGCCGTGGATTTGCGGAAATATTTCCAGTTGGACATTCCGCTAAAAACCAGTTAACTTTTGGCATGCTCCATCCGGGTCACTCGTATATTTTATCGTCATACATATTCCCATATCCTATTGGCATATGTTCAAACTAGTTCGTTTCTATTCATCAAAATCCTTCTGTTAAACATTTCATTCGTTCGTGAATACTTTATCCGTTCACCACATCACTTTTAACTAAAAAATCATGACATTTACAACTAAGTTCGAAATTGTATTATAATTTGGTATAACAGAGGTGTTCTTTTCCCGATATTTTCTTTACTACTATTTTCCATATCAGAAATTTTAATATAATGATATAATTTAAATTATCAGGTTACTTTTTGAATTGGCATTTTTTCCTCCATGAACGAATACTCTCCCCATTAGAGAGCGCTTATTATTATGAGAAACCGATATCATTTTCACATGGTTTGGGTGAGATATTTGTGTAACCAAATGATTTTCATCGTATGGAGATAATTGTATTCAAATCGCTAGAGTGCGCATGCCTCTGATCTGATCAACATCGATTTAAAATTACTTGCATTTTGTCCTGCTACTGTAAGTCTAACAGATAATATTTAATCATGAAATCTAATATCGTTTTAATATAGGGAATCGTCATATACTTTAATGGGGACGGCTTGGTTCCGTGGTCCCGGGTTCGACTCCTGGTGGAAGCCCATGCGAAATGAGCAAAGCTGTCAAAGCCCTTTTAACAATATGTACTACTACTGTTAAGGCATGTGAGCAATGCGACGTGAGATATTCTTCCGTCAATTTTATTTGAAAGGGACCCATAATGCAACTGAGCTGAAAATTCCAAATACTTGACTTGGTTATAACAAATACGAATACAATACTCGTACTAATGTTTATAAGAGTTTTAATAAATACATGTTCGAGAACAAGTATAATTTTTAACACAAATGCGTAGTAAGAAAACAAGGAAAGAAAGGAAAGCTTATCTAAGACAAAGTAGCTTAAATAAATAGATGTATAAATAGCAGTATGTAACTTACTGTTACTATCCATTTACTTTAAAATATTCCTACATTTGGTATACCTATCCTAACAACTCATTTAATCAAATAAAATCTTCACTTTAAATAGTAAAAATACTTATAGCTTTTAAGAAATCTCATAAACTAACCTTATGGAATGATTTGATGAGATATAACCAAATAAATTTGTCATATTTTTACAAAACTCAGCATAATTAATTTACTGGAAATTTGAATGGTTGACAGCATTATTTAAGTAACAATAAAGCAACTATCTTTGAATGTTGCTGTTTAAACTGGTAAGCCTCTTGTAAATAAGAGGCTTAAATCTACTTTCTCTTTTTATTCGTATTTCAATATCATGTGTATTAAAAATGATATTTCTCCCATACGTATGAGCTAGCAGTATCTATAAATGCAAACAACTGTCTCTTTAAGTTCTTAAATTTTACTTTTTTGCAAAATTTAATCAAGTGAGATATTGTCTATATTTTAGCTAGATAACAAAATTTTAGAACTAATTTTATAACTGATTGAAATGTAATATCTTTAAATTTCATTTCAGAGCAAGGTCAATATTTAGCTCTTGATCTTGGTGGTACAAACTTTCGTGTCTTACTCCTTGAGTTGGAGCATGCGCCAGATGGAGGGCGACTTCAGGATATCGTTGTGAGGGAGGAAGTTAAGCATTATCACATCCCAGATGAAATGAGGCTTGGCTGTGGCATAGAGCTTTTCGACTACCTTGCTTACTGCCTTCATGACTTCATCACAGACAAGAAAGTGGAGGGAGCTTTAACAGAATTCAATCACAACCATAATGGAGACAGACAACAAAACCCACTACCACTAGGTAAATCAACTGGCAAGAAATGTATTATTTCCTATTTCAACTGATATTAAAAAATAAATTAAGAACAAATAAAGAAAACTTTCTCTTCTTCTAAACGCTCTTTCTCTTTATAAGAAAGCTGATTGAGAATTATATCTATTTTCCCTCAAGGGTCCCTCAAAAATATGTTGTGTTTGTTGATCACTTGACTTCCACTTCTCATCCTTTTCAGAGTGGCATTCAAAAATCTCCAAATCAAACTTTTCCTCACTTGGAATAGTGTAAAATCACGATAATACTGAAAAATGTTATTGTGCACTATGACAACAACCATCAAATTCCAAGAATGTTTCCAATAAACATCACTATTTATAATCTCAGTAAGCTTATGCATGTAACAATTAATTTTCTATTAACTGTTTATGAATGACTATGAGAATTTTCCTAGAAATCTATAAATACTCTAACAGATGTAAAAAATGTGTTCTCATGGAAGTCATGACCTCCTGTTCCTAACGTAAAAAATTCAAGCAAGGAATTTGATTAAAATAATTTATTTCTATACAAAATACCATGAATTTAGTGCTTTGACAATCACAGTTATACTTTTATTGTCATGCAGTTATTTATACTTTTTTATCTTAATCCCCTCACTTAACATGAAGTTCCTAAAAGTAACTGGAATTCAGATTTAGGAAATAGGAAAACCCTAAATGGTTCCACATAAATGGAGTTTTTTTCTTTACTTTCTCTACTTCTTTTGAAAACAATTCTTAGTTAATATATTCACTGCTTATAATGCAATTCTACGAAAAAACTATAGAAGTTATTCTACTTTTAGTATTGTACCAGAATCATTTGACTGAGATTAAAGGAAAAAGGCTTGATCTACTTATTGTAATACCAAAATTTAAGCTTGAATAACAAAGTTATCGCAGTAAAGTTTCAACTGGACCCCATATTTAAGAGACTCCACCTAAACACCTGTTCCCAAAGTCTTATTCCTGCCCGTGAATCACTCTTATTGCTCCTTTAACTTTAAATATCTTGGCATTTTCTACTTCATCATTCCTAATGACTTTGCCTAAAGTGAAAGTAAAAATTCTTCTTGTATATGCAGAGAAATTTCCTTGAAATACTGCAATTTATTTACAAGAAATACCTAGTAAAAAAGATATCTGAGCTCAGCTAATATATCTCCTTTCTATAAGGATTCCTACATGGTTTATGAATTAGACATCTTGTCTGTTTGAGTGAGTTCCTGTTACCTCCACCTCCAAATTTGCCTATTACAGTCTCAATAAACTTTGTTTGATTAGAAAATACATTTTATATGCTATATTTCAGAGGACATCATAGCATGTAATACTTCAATAAAGCAAGAAAAAATTTAAAAATATTAATTTTTGTTTGATTTAATATACCATATATCTCATATTCTAAAACTAGACTATTTTTTGTCATAAACATAATGAAATATGGTATCTATGAACAACATATTTCCCAGTTACTTTTCTATTCCATATGTTGAGTTAGCAGTAACCCAGTGTAGTTAATCTAAAGAAAACATATAAAGGGTGAACCAGAAAGTTCTGATTATATCTTCATTCCACTTTATAGATTTTTCAATTGATCCTAAAAAACTTACTGCTTTACTACAAGTATCTATTGGAATGACAATTTAAAACATTGTATGGTACAAGTATAATATTCTTTCATAATTAAATGAATTACTTCTTAATTCATGATGCCTAGTAAGAACTAAAATATTTAGAGTTTTTTCATATATATATGTTAAAATAATATTGACAATGAAAATTTTGAATTTTTTTAGGTTTCACCTTCTCCTTCCCAATGGAACATCATTCCCTTGATGTTGGAATATTAGTCTCATGGACAAAATCATTTAAATGTTCAAATACAGTTGGACACGATGTGGTAAAAATGCTTAGAGAAGCAATTGAACGTCGTGGAGACTTGGATGTGGAAGTGCAAGCAATCCTCAATGACACCACAGGTAAGGACAGTATTTATACAAGATAATGCACTTTCCTCTTTCCTAAAATGAATTTTAACATTACCACAAACTTTGACTTTTTAATGCATAAACATAAAACTTCCCTTTTTGGAGATTTTCATAAGGGAATTTTTCTTAAATTTTGAAATTTAATGTAAGTAGAATGAATGATTTCAAGAGCCGTGAATAGCTTTCATTTGCATTTTTTCACTGTAAATGTTTATCAACCGATGTAATTATTCTTTAAAAATGTGGATTTACTATTTCAATATTTAAGCCAATCATGCTTATTTAATTGTTACTTGAACCTTCATTTTTGACTGATTTAATAGCTCTTAATGATTAATAGATGATTCTCAAATAATCCTTTTGTTCAGGAACTCTTGTCCAAGGAGCTAATTTGGATCCAAGAACAGCAATTGGATTGATCATTGGAACAGGAAGTAATGCCTGTTATATCGAAAAGGCATCAAAAGTAAAGCATTGGGAAGGAGACAGACATGGAGAAAAAGAGGTATTCTTTGATTATAGGAATAATACTCTATGCAGAAATAAATATAGAAGACTGCAAAAAAATATCCTTCACAGTGAAATTTGAATGTAAATGAGCCATTTACCATTGAAAATTAAACTATCATAACTTCTCAACTCACACTAACTTTTAGATAAATGTCTGCAGAGAATAAGAATGAAGGACTCACTACTTTTCTATTCACAGATTTAAATTTGAAGTAAAAAGCACCTGTTATTATTCCCTGAAACTGTTTGGAATGTTTTCCACTAAAAATGTATCTAATTTACTGGAACTCAAGGCTTCTCTCTGAATCATTCTAAACATTTAAGATCTAAAGATGTTAAAGTTTTAGTAATAATTGACTTTTCATACATAATTATGATTTGGCAATTTATTCCCTTCAAAACATATACATATTGATAATGCTTCCTAATACTTGTTTCAGGTTGTTTGCTCCATGTTTTCCAAATAGTCGTTTTCTATTGATCTGAGTCCTTCCCATTAGAGTCCATTACTCATATACTATGATTACTTTCAAAGAGTGAAATCAACATGCTGATTTTATTGCACAAAATTTATAGCTCTTTTGATACGTTTATATAGTATCTAAACATTCAAAATTCTACTTCATTGACTATTTTCCAGAATATTAGCTTAAATTAACTGAATTACATTAAGGCAAGTATTGTTAGCTTATATGCTATTTGAAATTAGTTGTTAATAATTTCATATATTCACTTAAAATAAAGTATTTCAAAGTTATAATCAGGTTATATTCTAAATATCATATTATAATTCATGCATGTATGTAGTGTGATAAAATAATTCACAAGGTGTGATTTCATACTCATATTTGTGTTAAAATCACTGTAGAGTAATAAGTGTAGCCATCTAGAGCTACTTTTGGTGTCAAGTGGTGCAAGGATGAATGTATAGGCACTCAGATATTATTTTCCATCGCAAGGGGATCCATATAAATTTTAAAGAACCTCAACATAAACAGAGAAGACCAAACTATCTACAAAACACTTAAACAAAAGACTAGAACACTCAGGCAAATAAATCAATTATGCAGAGGAAACAAAGTGATTAAAAAGGTAGACCGAAGGTCTTAATAGAGTAAATTGAATTAGCACTCCTACCTTTCAGAACTGAAGATACCTCTAAGAGTATCTGTGGAAATACAGTATATGCCGGCGTATAAGTCGACCTTTGAAGCCTAAAAAATCACTCAAAAACAGGGGTCGACTTATACGCCAAACATAAAATTTAACCCTTTACCACAGGCGATACTGCCTGCTTTACACTTGCTGCACACTAACTCTCACAACTCACCACAATTATTTTTTACTGAAACTAATTTTTGGTAAGTATAATTCATGTAGATGTGATATAAAACAAAATTTCATCACGAAATACAAGTGTGGCCAAAAGAATGTTATGTTATGACATGTTTTCACAATTAAAGAGTTAAATTAATAAACCATTTTCATATCTTTAAAATAAATTTGACGCATATTTATTCTTCGCAAATTATATTAATTTCCTCACATGTATTTTTATTTTAGAAAAATTTAATATATACAGTAAACTCTCGTTTATCCAAGTAGCGTTTATCCGAATAAAATTTTCCCAATGCACCTACCCCACCCCCACCCACCGAATATCATCGCGACCCATTACTTATTTGCTCGTGACACCTCTTCATATATGTACATACTCTATCAACCACGTAAATTAAGTTTATTTTTTCATTCAAAAGAGTAGGTAATAAAATTAAAGCTCCTGTTTTTCCCGCTGCCAAATATGGCGGATTTTTTATATAAGAACGCAAAATAAAAGAAATTTAGTTTAGTTATTCAACATTTAAAAACTTTGAGTTTTCAATCACACTTTGGCGCCTTTTTAACACAACACAAATTTTTCAGTCAAATACCTGCAGGCTTATTCACAACCATATCAATAGCATTCTACGTACGCACGTTTTAAGATCATATTTCGCGGAATAGATGCAATTCGGGGTGTTTCACGCAGTTTCACGCGGGACTTCGGTTTATCCGAAATTTTCGTTATCCGAAGCGGCCGCCGTCCCGATCATTTCAGATAAACGGAAGCACGGGAGCGACTCTCCATAACGTGGGGGGTGGGGCGGATTCTTTTTGCCGAAGTTTAACAGATGACCTGTATATTGTACTAGGCGAATATACTATTATGTACTAAATAATGTATTTGGCATATTGTAACTACTCTATTATAGTTTAAACCGTTTAAACAAACACTTCCTAGTTTCTTTGTAAATTGAATTTAAAAATCAGCGTCAATTTATAATTTTAATTAATTTTAAAACATCTGCTCAATATCACACAGAAACCGTGGTGTAATGGATAACACATCGAACTATAAAGAAGAAGCGCACTGGTTTAATCCTGAGAATTTTCTTTTTTTTCATATCTCTTTTTCGTTCAAAAAATTACAATTTTTAGTAAATACTTTATCAATTTCAATGCCACAGTCAGGAATATCTGCTGGTTTTACTTTTAATTTCATTTTGCTGAATAATACATATAATCTTTCGGGTAGAAAAATTATTCGTCGACGGGAATATTTTCAACGCAGTCTCACAACTGTACGCTGCTATTTGAAATCACTTAACTACGTTCTAACGACCGTAGACGAACATCATGCACAGTGGAAATTAAAAATTGGCCGTTTTTCGAGAGGCCTAAACACCTCTTCATTGCTACTATTTGCTCCAGTGGCGTCCTTCCCTCGGTGCGGGAATAGGCTGCGGAGGACAGAACTATGACAAATGAACGCTTGTCATGGCCCTGAACGGGAGTTTACTGTATTTCGATGTTTTCTTTTTACAAATGAAGATTAATAACCACATCATGGTTTGTTTTCGTTTGTACGATCGTTATGATTCGGCTTAGCGTTAGCAGTTAATGAAAGTTGTTTTAGTAGTTCGTGATTTAATATTATCATTATTTCTATAACATATTTTTTTACATATAAAAGATATATATTTTTCACAAAAGAATATATATCGTTTTAATGCGCAAGGATGCCTCTATCTACTGTGTAAATTTCCTCAAAATCAGACTGTTTAGTTGGAGAAAAACATTTTTTCCGTAAACCAGGTACAACAGATATTTACCTATATTTTTAATACCATTGTGTTTCTGTTTCCTAACGTATATTTATTTTTAAAGCCTGAGTGATACCAACGAAAGACATTTGTGTAATAGTTAAGCAGAAGCGAGAAGTTGACATGGCAGCTGAAAGAAACAATTATAGCGTCTTAATCTTATGCGATAAATATTCCCTAAGCTATTGTAAATTTATGGATACCGTTGTTTTTCTTCCCATAAAATAGAGCTGGGGAAGTGGTGTTGCCTTATTTTTTGGGTTGACGTATACACTGAACATAGGCTAACAAAACCTGAAATTCACCTCAAAATTTTAGGGGTCGACTTATACACCGGCAGTTAAAATTGTACTTTTACCCACCGGCATATACGGTATCTTCTTCTGACAGGAGTGAATAAGGCAAACCCCAAAAGTTCATGAAGACATCAATGGTTCATCGCTGCAGAATTCTATGGAAAAAATAATACTCCACTTTCATATTTTTTTCCATAACATTTTTCGAGGAAAGAAGAATTTAATTGCTCGAACGGCTATTTTACTATATTAAGCAAAAGAATTATATAAAAGTAAATGTAGAAAGATCTCTATAACTCAATCGACAAACAAATAATGTTTCTCCAAATTTTTGCCAAAAATGCAACTTACATATTTAACCATAAACTGAGCAAATATTATAATAAATGAAATTGTTGCTACATATTATGATTCCACAATAATAATCCACAAATATAGAGTCACCTCCTACTTTTTTCCTTTAAAATGAAAATTACATCACAAAAGAAAAAAGACAATTCTGCATTGATAAGGGGTTCAAGATCATTCAAAAATTGTATGTTTTACAACATGATTGCTATTGTAGCACAGATCTTCTTATATTTATGGATTTCATGATTAAACCATGCTATCATTTAAAATATTTCTACACATTTTTTAATTTTACAGTTTTAGCTTTTCCTCATCTATCTATTATATATAGATGCTTCTCCGGATTCATTCATATATATACCTATATAGATAGATAGGATACAAATTCACAGCCTAAACTACAAGCGTCATTGATCTGAAATTTTTATGACATATTGGCCATAACGTGAAACCCCCAGGAAAAAAGAGACTTTGATCCTCAGTGTCATAGGTTCGATTCCAGAGGGCCCCAAAGTCCCGATTTTTCCCGTTTGAATGCATTGCCGTGATTTTCGGGAATTAAAAAAAAATACTTTCCGGATAGGTAGAGAAGTAAAACTCAAGGTGCCTATATTTATGGTCTTGGACTTTCGAAAACATCAATGACTTTTACAAAAGTTATCCTGGGTTCGATGCTAGGACGATGCAAAGATCTGCCCTTTAAAATACATGGGAGCCGTTTTTCATTATTTTTTTAGATGCACTTATCGAAATGATAGGATGTTCGTGCTTGGCTGGAAGATGTATGGTACGAATAAGTTTTAGAAAAAAATTTTCATAAGACCGTACTGTTCCTGGGTTCGAAGCCAGAGCACAATAACGTTTCTCTCATAAGGAATATAAAGGAAAAGTAGGACGTCATTTGAGGCAGTTGTAACCAATATTTCTGCTTGAATTTGCATACGCGGTTAGAGATGGTGTTTTTCTTTTGTGCTGCATAGAAAGTATTGCCTGAAAGAGCCGGGTTCGATGCCGGGCGGTAAAAATATCACCCATATATAATACTATGGGGTATCTTTTCATAATTTTTTTATGCATTTATCGATATGTAAGGGAGCTCTTGCTTAGATGGAAGATGTATATTAACACTTTGTTTAAGAAAAAAAATAGATAAGACCATGCTGTTCCTGGGTTCGATGCCAGAGCACATTATAATTTCTCAAATAAGGAGTGTATGTGAATAGTAGGACGTCGTTTGAGGTAGTTGCACCTAATAGTTTTGCTTGAATTTTCACACATAGTTTGATATGGTAATTTTCTATTTTGCTGCATAGTAAGTACACCAGGAAGACCGGGGTTCGCTGCCAGGTGATTAAATTGCAGCGAATTCTACGAATATTTTGAATTTTTTTTTTCTTTTGATGTCTGTCCCGATATGATGCCGATATGAAATTAGTGTTGTCGATCTGCTTGCAGTATGCAAGCTACATTTTACTCGTATATATCTATTATATATAGATGCTTCTCCGGATTCATTCATGTATCCATATATATATACGAGTAAAATGTAGCTTGCATACTGCAAGCAGATCGACAGCACTTATTTCATATGGGCATCATATTGGGACGGTCCTAAAAAGAAAAAAAGATGAAACATATTCTTAAAATTCGCTGCAATTTAATCGTCTGGCATCGAACCCGGGTATTTCTGGTGATACGTCCAATGCAGTACAACAGCTAATCACCACCTCTAACTATGTGTGAAAATTCAAGCAGAAATGTTTGTTTCAACTGCCCTAAAGGACGTCCTACTTTTCCCTTATATTCCTTATGAGAGAAATTTTTATGTGCTCTGGCATCGAACCCTGGTACAGCATGGTAATATCTAATTTTTTTTCTTAAACCAAGTCTTAATATACATCTTCTAGCAAAGCAAGATTTTCCTATTATTTCGATTAATACATCAAAATAAATAATGAAAACTAACTCAATGCATTTTAAATGGGGGATATATTTACCATCTGGCTTCGAACCCGGGTCATTCTGGTAATATTTTCTATGCAGCACTAAAGAAGATCACATCCTTTAACCATGTAAGAAAATTAAAGCAGAAATATTAGGTGCAACTGCCTCAAATGACGTCCTACTTTTCCCTTATATTCCTTATGAGAGAAACTTTTATTTGCTCTGGCATCGAACCCAGGAACAGTGGGGTCTTATCTACATTTTTTTCATAAAACTATGCTTAATATACATCTTCCATATAAGCGAGAACTTCCTATCATTTCGATAAGTGCATGAAAAAAATTAATGAATATCTACCTCAATGTATTTCAAATGGCCGATATTTGCATCGACCTAGCATCGAACCCAGGATATTTTCCGTAAAAGTCATTTATGTTTTCGATAGATCATGACCATATATATAGGCTCCCTGAGTTTCGATTTATTACCTATCCGAAAAGTATTTTTTTTTAATTCCTGAAAATCAAAGCAATGCATTTAAACGGGAAAAATCGGGACTTTGGGGCCCTCTGGAATCGAACCCATGACACTGAGGTTCAAAATCGCAATTTTTCTGGAGGTTATACGTTATGGCCAATACGTCGTAAAAATTTCAAGTAAATCACGCTTGTGGTTTAGGCTGTGAATTAGTATCCTATCTATCTATCTATCTATATAGGTATATACATGAATGAATCCGGAGAAGCATCTATATATAATAGATATATACATAGAGAGGATACAAACTCACAGCCAAAACCACAAGAGTGATTGAGCTGAAATTTTTACGGCGTATTGGCCATAACGTGTAACCACCAGAAAAATTGCGATTTTGATCCTCAGTGTCATGGGTTCGATTCCAGGGGACTCCAAAGTTCCGATTTTTCCCGTTTAAATGCATTGCCGTGATTTTCGGGAATTTTTAAAAAATATTTCCCGGATAGGTATAGAATCAAAACTCATGGAGCCTATATATATGGTCATGATCTATCGAAAACATAAATGAGTTTCCCGGAAAATATCCTAGGTTCGATGCTAGGTCGAGGCAAAAATCGGCCGTTTAAAATACATTGAGGTAGATATTCATTATTTTTTTTCATGCACTTATCGAAATGATAAGAAGTTCTTGCTTATATGGAAGATGTATATTAAGATAAGGTTTTTGAAAAAAATTAGATAAGACCGAATTGTTCCTGGGTTCGATTCCGGGGCACATTAAATTTTCTCTCATAAGGAATATATGGGAAAAGTAGGACGTCGTTTGAGGCAGTTTCAGTGAATATTTCCGCCTGAATTTTCACACATAGTTAGAGGTGGTGATCTTCTGTTGTGCTGCATAATAAATATTACCAGAAAGACCCGGGTTCGATGCCAGGTGGTAAATATATCTGCCATATAAAACACATTGGGAAGGTTTTTAATTATTTCTTTCATGTACTTATCGATATAATAGGGAGTTCTTGCTTAGATAGAAGATGTATATATAAAAACCCAGTTCAAGAAAAAATAGATACGACCATGTTCTTCCTGGGTTCGATGCCAGAGCACATTAAAATTTCTCTCATAAGGAATATATGGGAAAAGTAGGACGTCGTTTGAGGGAGTTGCAGCAAACATTTATGCCTGAATTTTCACACATAGTTTGAGATGGTGATGTTCTGTTGTACTGCATAGTAAGTATGACCTGAAAGACACGGGTTCGATTCCAGACGATTAAGTTGCAGCGAATTTTAAGAATATTTTTAATCTTTTTTTTTCTTTTGAATACCGTCTCTATATGATGCTGATATGAATTAAGTGTTGTCAATCTGCTTGCAGTATGCAAGCTACATTTTCCTCGTCTATTATATATAGATGCTTCTCCGGATTCATTCATATATCATATATTCATATATATATATATATAGAGAGGATACAAAGTCACAGGCTAAACCACTAGCGACAATGGCTTGAAATTTTTACGACATATTGGCCATAACGTATAACCTCCAGAAAAATTGCGATTTTGAACCTCAGTGTCATGGGTTCGATTCCAGAGGGCCTCAAAGTCCCGAATTTTCCCGTTTAAATGCATTGCTTTGATTTTCGGGAATTAAAAAAAAATACTTTCCGGATAGGTATCGGATCAAAACTCAAGGAGCCTATATATATGGTCATGATCTATCGAAAACATAAATGAGTATTACGGAAAATATCCTGGGTTCGATGCTAGCTCGGGGCAAAAATCGGCCGTTTAAATTGCATTGTGGCGATTTTTAAGATTTTTTTTGGACCCTTTCCCGATGGCATGGAAACTTGAAATTCGGCATGGAGTTGGAGATCAATAATTAATTTCTGGATCAAATTTTACATATTCGCTGATGGTCCTTGGTTCGATCCCAGAGGGCCATTTAAATTCCTCAATGCATTTCTTACGGAGATAACGGAAACAAATTATAGGTACTTCCCGGCACGATAAAGACTTTAAACTTCGGACTAAGACAGATTAAGTGTATACAAATTAAACTGTGCATTCCCAGCTGTCAATGTGTCCTGGGTTCGACACCAGGCGTCTCTATTATCAGTAACTGATCCGATTTTCAATAATTATTTTGAACACTTTCCTAACAATATAGAAACTTGAAATTCGGCATGTAGATAGAGATCATAAATAAAATTCAGAAAATTTTTTTAGATTTCCAAGATCGTCCTTGGTTCGAATCCAGAGAGCCATTTAAATTCGTGAAAATGAGAACGTCTTTTGAGGCAGTAGTAGCCCATATTTCTGCTTGAATTTTCACACATAGTTAGAGATGGCGATGTTCTATTGTGCTACATAGTAAGTTCAACAGTAAAGACCCGGGTTCGATGCCAGACGATGGTATTTCAGTGAATTTTAAGAAAAATTTCAATCCTTCTTTTTTTTTATGAGGACCGTCCCGATATGATGCCGACATGAAAATAGTGTTGTCGATCTGCTTGCAGTATGCAAGCAACATTTTACTCGTACATTCATATGGACACCTCTTTATTAAATATTGTTTGGAAAATTGAAAATGTTGTATTTTTACCTATGGAACAACAATTACTAAAAGGAGAGAGGCAAAAATTACTTTGCTGTACACAGTGAAAGATAATTGCAATTCAGCAAATATTTAAATTAACAAATGCATTGATCAACACTGGAAAATCTAAAACAAGCCCTTACTATAGTTTATCAGGTGAATGGTATGAAAAAGTTTCTAATTTTACTCCAATAGAAATAAAATCAGTCTTGCTTGGTCTTTTGGTACAAAATACTGCATTAATGCAAGATGTACTGTTTTATTTAGCCTAACTGGTCAACTGATTAGTGGTCTTAACAGGTGCTTTTCATCATTAATCATCAGTGTTGGTTTAACAGTATATCAATGAATCTATAGAAAATGGGTAATTAAATATTGTTGCCAATATATTACTCTCTAAAAGTTATGGTATTTCATCCATATTATTTTTAAGTTCAATTTTGTGATTGACGAAAATTGACTTTTTTATATCATTATTTTACAGGTTATCATAGATATTGAATGGGGAGCCTTCGGAGATAATGGTGTTATTGACTTTTTGAAGACTGACTTTGATAGAGAGGTTGACAACAAATCACTCTTGGTGAATTCATTCACGTAAGTTTTTTTGGTTAATTTTTGAAACGTTTTCTTTCGATATTTTTCTCAAATTATGATTTTACCAGAAAATAATTTAATCATATATTATTTATTAATCTACCTACATGTTTTATGTACTAAGCTGATATTATTATGATAAAGCTTTATATGTGATTGAGGTAATTCTTGAAAACAAAGCCTAAATTATGATTAATAATATCGTTAGTATTGGATGTCCACAGTTTTCAAAGAATTAATGGCAATCTATTGCACAGTCTAACATCTAATTGCTCATGAAATCTACCTAAACAGCTTCATATGATAAAATAAAATGCTAATAGCTGACATAATACACTCTTAATTGCTAGTTAATCTATTGAGTGCTAATATTTCTTGAGTATAGAAACAAGTAGGTACAAAAAGAGCTATTCTTAGAATGTTCCTCATAAACCTACTAGGATTTTTCTTGAGATTCATTTTAATAAACAGCAAATAAAAGATTTAAGATATCTGAATAATTCAGCAAAATGTAAAAATAACTTAGTTTTTGAGAAATGCTCTATAGAACAAATTTTTGCTCAAGGATGGATTAAATGGGGTACTATAACTGATTATACATTTATTATACCTTATTTTAACTGTGCAATAGAGTCTATACAGTTTTTTATTTAACGTATGGTTGCAAAATTTCTGTATAAAATGGAGATATGAGGTATTAATCCTGAGTAAAAATCCAATATTAGAGATAGTTACATTGATCATTCAAATATGCTGCTAAAAATTGAGTTATAAACATCTGAGCATACAACACATTTATAATAAAAGCTTGAGTGTCAATTTAAGAGGATTCTAAGTATAGAAATATTTATAGCAACCAATCAATTGCATAGAGCAATTGAAAATTCCATTTTCTTTTTTCACACAGAAATGCTCTAAGTCAATCAATGATAAAAAAAGAAAAATATGTAAATGAGCTCCTGGGTAGTCATGTGGGCAGTGGGTGAGCCTTCAACTTTGATGAAAGAGTTCCCTGGTTTGATTCTTGGTGGGAGCCCATGCTTGAAATGATTTGAGATGTTGAAGCATTTAATAATGCTACTGTGTACATAGGTATTAAATATGTGAAGTAAGAGTAGCCTACATATCCTTGTTTTCCCACACTTACTGCTTAACAAAGGGTGACTACTATGATAAACAGAAGCCATTCCAGAAAGGATATATTCATGATTTTACTTTTGAACTTGTAAGCTTTAACTCTTAAGTTAGATCATAAATTAGACATAAGTTAAAAACTATTTCTTATATTATTTTATGAGAAAATATAAGTAACGGAGAAAATCATGCACTGATCTCTTTTTTAAACATTTGCAAATGTCCTTAAAAAATATTTTACATGTACTCAGAAAGCAGACTTTCCTAGAGTTATACAATACACGAATCCAACTTCTTACTTTGATGATATCCTTATTAATAAACATTTCCTCTTCTCTCTAATAAATATGCACATTATATTCTTCTTATTCACCTCAAAGATTGGCATGATAAAACAAAACTATTTCATTCAATATTACTGTTTAAAAAAAAAGTCCTCAAGCATCTATGTTTTTTCTTGCCGAATGTATCCATTCATCTTTTTGTACATTCTCTTTAATAGGTAAGTTGTATACACTTTCTTTTACACCAGATTCACTCATGAAACAGACCTTCCTTTTGGAATATACATATATTGTTTTTTCTTTGGATTTTGAATATATAATTAATTCCTTCGGTATTCCATTTGCTCACAAACTTCTCCTGACACTATAATGTTATGGTGAGTATGAGCATACTTCCATTGCATGCCATGTACGCTTCTTCTCTTTCTTCCACTCCAGAAGACAAGAACCAAACACTAAACTTTCCCCTTTATTTATCTGACTTACCTTCACATCTACTCCATTTCTGAAAACAATTCTACTCAAGCACACAATATTATCCACCAACTCAATGTACTCACATTCATTCCATGGGATAGAACAGCTTTTACTCAGGCAATGTTCAGTCAATGCAGTTTCTTTGCTACATTTCTGTAATTATTAAGATATAATTTTAAATCATCCCTATAAATTTGATAGCCATTTTTTTGTTCCCAGGAATAGTCTTATCTTTAACTTACTTACGTATCACTGAAATATAAATTATTTTTCTAACATATTTATTCATAAAAACTAATGTATAAGTCCTTGTGATTGCATATCCTAACAAGCTTGGGAAGATCTTCATTTTTTATTAAATAAGCACACTGTAAAAGGTTGGAGAAATTAAAATTGTGAAAAATTTATGGTTAAAGAGTTCTAATTGAAGGAAAGCTAAGATTCTATGATGGCTCAGTCATGAACCTCCTCTAGGGAAAGTCATACAAACACGCACAACCATTCCCAGATCAGAGAAATCCTGATCAGCCGGGATTCGAACCCAGGGCCTTGGGGTTGGAGCGATAGTGCTTAATGCGCTAACCACTCGACCACCAAGGCCGGTATTAAACTTCCAGCCTATAATTTCTGTAAATAGTTCATATATACACTGAATTGCTGATAGTTCAATGCTGAATTTGTCCTCAATCTGAATCTGTCCTTACAAGGTCACTTTTTGATCAGATTTGTTACAATTAAACCACAGTTGATGATTAACCTAATGGTGGAATTCAACCAGTTCACAAAAGCCTGTTCTTTTATAGTGATAGGAGGTTGATGATTGGATGTGGAAGATGATGCATTCCATCCTGCCTTCTACAAACCAATATTAAGCATATAACAACATAAAAATATTTAACTGTGAGAGTAATGATGATTTCAAAAAATGAAAAAACTTTGTATCTTCCACAGTGATTTATTCAAACACGACCGGTTTCGTCTCCGTGGTGACATCTTCTGGTCTTCACCGGTCGTGTTTGAATAAATCACTGTGGAAGATACAAAGATTTTTCATTTTTTGAAATTTCTATTCCATTCCACGAAGTCACGCTTCAGCATATAAATTTTTGTAATCATGATTGCTAAAATTATTTTAGACTTTCAAAATTATTCTTAGAAGGGCAAGGTTTATGTTCCATTGAGTAGAAAAGTGGGAAAAATATGTTCTCATGAAACAAACATTTTAAAATGGCAGACATGATAACTCCACAACATGCATAACATCAAGGCTAAGATTTAATGAAGATATGGAGAAATTCTCTGAGGGTGCATTCTTAGATATGATAACAAAGAGGCATAAGAAATGTTGCTTACATTATGACAATTTCTGGAGGTGGTAGTAGAGTTTAAACTTCTGATTTTTTTATTTCATAGGTTTGAAAAATACATTAGTGGAAAATATCTTGGAGAGATCAACAGAACAATTTTAGAAAAGCTGTGCAAAGAGGGTCTTCTCTTTGATGGAAATGCATCAGAGAAACTACTAAAACATGGATCTTTTAGCACTCAGTTTGTGTCACTCATTGAACAGTAAGTTGTAATGTTATCACAAACTTAATTTAGTTATAAAAAGTATTCAAACCTAAAAGGAGTCCTACATGGGCAATCCCTAATGAAAACTTAGTTGAAAAATTGATAGGGAAATATAAGGTCTATCAAAATGGAATTTTCAACCTCCATTGTACATACCTTTGTTTGTCAGCATTGATGCATATGAATTTAAATAACCTAGATATTTAGCAAATATTACCATATGAAATAATCACAAAAGATGTTGTAAAATTTACCTATCCTTCATTATTTTATGATATTTCAAATTTTTGTTTTGTTTAAATACTTCAAACTTGAAAGTGGTTTTATTCTTGTATGCAAATATTTCATTGTTTCCAAACTTCCATCATATAATAGCAGTAGTTAAGATTTAGTATACAACTTGCATAAGAGTTTATGTAAATTTTAAAGCATAAAGAATGTAACTATTTGGATAATATATTTTTCTTATAAATTCTTCATACTTGCAACAATAATATCACGTTAATTACCAAGCAAGCAAAGTCAACTGCATTATTGTACTTCATTTATGCTATGGCTCCAAAAGAAAATACAGCAAAATTACTCACGGTTGAATTCAGAATGACTATCTGAGAACATGTTAATTAATTCAAATAAGAGTAGTTGTTGCAGTAAGTAATATTTTGTGTTTATCATGTTACAGTGACACAGTACATGGGAGCACTACTGATACAGAAAAAATACTCAAGGATTTAGATCTGAAATATTCATCAGATGACATAAAGATAGTACAACATGTTTGTGAACTCACATCTAATCGAGCAGCATTACTGGTGTGCATATGTAAGTTTTATAGTCTCAGTCTTTGGGAAAAATTTCATTTGCAACAAATAGTAAATCATAGCTAAGAAATATCCTTCTTTTTTGTTTATCTTTTGATAAGTATTTTTATATTGTTTACTTAAAACTAATGTTTTTAAGTAACATCATATGAAATGGCAATATTTATGATACAATTTCCGTTCAGAGCCAGTTGTTATTCAGTATAATCTCTTCCACTTCTACATGGGATGCATTCCATCCTATACCATATTTTCAAAAATATCTGATCAACTGTTTACCTTCAAAACTACAGGATAAAAGATTTGCCATTTAAGTCTAACTAATGTGGTGAAAATTAGATCAAGAGGATGGGATGTAACATTTATAATACAAAACGATTTCATAGAATTCTTTATTCCTAAAAGTAACTTTTGCAGGGAGTCTCATTCAGTATCTATGAACAATCATCTCTTTTAATTTTGTGAAATGAATCAAAGAAATGCGCAGTTGATTGGGTCATGACTGCTCATCTTTTTATAAGCAATAACTCATCAATTCATTTGAAAGTTGACCTCTGGACAAATCATTATTCTATACAAGAGCTGTCATTTTATTTTAAGTTTTAATTTAATTGTGATAGTGTATTGTCGGACAGTAATTATAATAAGTATTTTCAGCTGGCTGCTATAAATTAAACAGAAACAAAATACTGCTCCTGTAGAAGTTTCTTAACCATCTTAAGTTTTTATGCTATGATTTTCACTACTATATTATGGACTAAAACAGCCAATGTAGATAATTAATAGGTAATACCCCATGGGGTAATTCCAATATTTCTCAACTGAAGTTAACTTAATTTCCTGCAATATGTATGAAACTTTCTTAACATACTTATTAACTTCCACAAAGATTGCTGAACAATTTATTATAAGCATGAAATGTGAAGAACTAATTTGATTTTAACTCAAAAATTCAGCATGACAGACTAAAATCTTGTAAGAATCCCCAACTCATTTTGTGACAACTTTAATCTTTGACAAATGGAATGATAGTTTTTCACATCTATGATAAAGATGATGTGGTAAAATCAGAGATTTGTACAAACCTGGCCTAGGACATTAGTCATTCTTATTTCTAACAACTTTACAGCTTGCTGTTAAAAGCAATCTATCAGTCATGTCACTGGTACCAAGTTTCGCAAAAAACAATTCATGGACCTTCTAAAACAATCACAAGATCATTCTATTAAGAAACTTAAGTGTCAAACTTGAGATGAACCTCAAAAAATCCTGTGTAAGGGAGTAAGAATAACTAAGTATATTAATAAATCAATCGGAATGGAAGGATTCAGATATTTTTGTTGGAGAATTGCAAATATAAAATGATAAATGGATTTTGTCTGATAAATAAATTTAAACTATTTATTCTTAGCCAGATGCAGAGAAAATTAAGAAAAGTAGATTTCAAAGTCCATTATTCTTGTGTTTTAGGCCTTGCAACACTGCTGAGGAGGATGAATCGTCCAGACACAACAATTGCAGTTGATGGATCTTTGTATAAATTCCATCCAAGACTGAAGACTCTGATGAATAAATACATACATTTGCTAGCACCTGGCAAAAAGGTAACATATTTTAATGTACAAGGTCCCAGTAAAACCTACATAACACTACAGGTATTATATATCATAACAGTATATAGTATTATATGTTTTTAACAGTATTGCATATCTAGCAGCTCCCAAACATTTAAGGAGATTAACATAAAGGAAATTGAAATTAATTTTTTCATTTGATTTTTAAAAAGTCATTGCTGATGTCAAATATAAAATTAATTTCAATTTTAAGATAGCCACTTTCAAATTTCCTTTTCGATAGGAATGACATGACAACAACTACAGTTGCATTTAATAACTGTAATGAGAGCAGGAACAATAATTAAAAACTAAATTTGTTTATTATTTTACAGTTTCAACTTATGATTGCTGAAGATGGGAGTGGAAAGGGAGCAGCATTGGTTGCAGCGATAGCAATGCGTTTGAGAAGGCGATTTATGACTGAAACATAGGAAGTGATGCAGCATTATATTAAGTTGTTTTGTATCAAGATCTTACACATATGAATGTTGCATATGGTTATAATATTTAGGAGTAGGCTCGAATCTTTCAAGAGTTTTGAGATGATATGAACATCAAAATCGATTTCAGATGAACACGAATGCTCAATGCTATTTAATAACCCAGATTCCTACATGCCACCTATAATTCTATTTTTTCCAAACTATCCAGGAATTTAGTTTTGTAAAAATGTACCATTATACTGTAATAAATGATAAAACGATAACAGAAAAACAAAAATCAAACAATGAAATCGGTCAATTTTGTACTGCTGAGACTAACATTAGTGTGATATGCAGCTGAAGGAGTATAATTAGGGGAAATCGAAATTCTAGGGTAACATATTACGCCTGTATCATAACTGTTTATCTATTCGTTCCCTGTACAAAAAATAAAGATGTTTATTTTTAATAACTCAGTTGTCAGTATAAATCTTTTTCTACGTTCTATTCCCACTTGAACAACAAACAGTTTTACAAACATTTGAAAATAAATGGATGAGTCTGAACATGACGCCGAGCTAAGCGACATTCGCCGAATAAATGTAATAACTCCTCAATCATAGAGGCGAAAGCCCTTTGAATAAGGTAACTACAGGCAATGCAATGTTACGATATGAATTTATAAAACTGAAACTAATTTATGGAAGAGGTAATTTTGTCGTACATGCAATAAAGGTACATTATAAATGGTAAATTCGGTAACTTCCTCATCGAGAATTTTTCCAGTAAATCCTTTTAATATGACTTATTTAATAAATAATAACAGTAATTCTCAACCAAAATGGAAGTTGAAAGGAAAGCAAGATAGAAACAGCCAATGCATATACAATTAAGATGGATACTATCACTACTCAAATTTTCCAGGGACTTTTAATGCCTATAATAAAGACGTAGAGCAAATTAAATGTATAACTTTGGACATCAATTCAATTACCTGAAGAGTCACAACTTCATAAAATAAAATGCTAAGTCGTTTCTTTGAGAGGTATTTAGTTTCGTAAATACATTTTTTGTTGATAATTGCACAATTTTCTGGAGAGATATCAATAAATATACAATCTATCAATACTGTTATTGGACGCGAAATACTTCCATGCCAAATAGTTAGTGAGCTCGATGGACTAAAAGCAGACCGCAATCATGCCGCCTTTGTTTTCTGCTTCTCATCCCTACGGCGGGAGCAGCACCGTCAATAATCTGTCGGCTAGGCATATCATATGTTAAGTGAACTCGCGCTTATTTCGTACATTTCGGACCACTGAAGCTCATTATACTGCTAAGTTGCAATGGCTAGATGTTCTTTAGATAAGATAAATTGATCCACATTCGTATATTTCTCCTGACTAGACATTATTTCTTGAAAAAAAGGTAGCAGTGTATCGGAATTACATAAGCTCACTGCAGGGCCGCCGGCTGGAGCTATTCCGCTCCCGCTCCTGCAGCCCAGCTGACAGGCAACCGTAGGTACGAGGTTGACATCATATCGCTGCAGCAACTCAGCAGTCGGCGAGTGGGTGCTAATATAAATGGACAGTGCAGTTAGTAATGATATTGTAGTGTTTTCTAGCTGCGAAATAATCATCAGTGTTGTGTTCCTGTGATGATTTCTTTCTGAGTCACCTGCAAATTTAGTGTTTATGTTTTAATTTTGGTAAGTGATTTTAATTACCTCAATATTGGATTATAATTAAATTATGTTATAATGTTTCGAAGCTACTAATTTATTTCTTGTCAGTAATCCACACGCTCAAAGCTCGTGTAAATTTATTTCGTCGTCTTTTAAATCAACAACCCTTACGGTGACTCCACTGATTAGCTGTAGCATGTTGTTTTTTATTGCCATCGACGGTAATTTATATACCGTTTTAATTAATTATTGGATATTATTAAAGTAAAGTGTGTAAATCCTTCTGCCATCCATTACATTACAGGTGCTACTCAACTTGCGGTGACCTTACGGAATGAAAATATAAATATTCAGCTTTAATTGTGTAGCCTATGCGTGTATTATAGTGAAGTTCTCGTGAAACTGGTGTTTACTTTAAGGCGGGATCCTTAAGTGTCTTCTAAGGTGTTCGTTGTTTTCACCTGGAATAAATATTGTGTAGCGATGTTCATGGCAATGAACTCTGTGAGCCTGAAGAACTCGGTGGACACCGGATTCGATGGGGAAGACTCTGGTTTTTCGGAATTGGTGACTAGATTTTGCATGCCCCTTTGCTCGAGGGACTCACAAGTGCGGGAAATTGCGCTTGAGGCCATGGGGAAGACAGTGGAAGGATGGTTAGATGGTTACGGCAGTCCAAAACATCATTGTCCCCCCAATAGTCAAAGGTCATCTTCGCCTCCGATGGGTGTGGGTGTGGCCATAGGAGTTCCATCAAACGGTCACTGTGCTGATGAAGTGGATGGAATAGTCGAAGGTGGCAACGGTGGTCCACCTAATGGCAACGGAAAAATAGTGCCAAAGGAATATCTAGATCTGGTAATGATTCACCTGCCGGCGGTTCTCAGGCTGTCCATCAACTGCCCATTCGCCGATGTGCGGGAAAAGTGCAAAGAGATCCTGAATGTTGTTAAGGTAATCCACCCATTCATATTTTAAACATTATTTTCTAATGAGGACCAATATTCTCTCTCCACTGTTTCATTATTGTGGCTTCGGATTTGAAACAGAGTCACTGATAAATAAACATTTTTACGAACGAGGCATTATGTGTTGCAGTTTGCCGAAGTTACAGGCTCCACGAAGAGCCTTCTTAGAAGTGCTCGAAAAGGCCTTTTTGACTCGGTTCGAAAATCCACACAGGGAGAGGTTTTAAAGTTAAGGGATTGATCGCTAAAGATTTAAGTGCATTTTTGAGAGTTACTCGGCGATTGGCTATAAAGGTGCACTTTTAATTGAGGATTATTTTTGTTTGGAATAATGCGATCCTTCCATGGTACATTCAAATAAATTCAATAGGTTTGAAGTTAGTGTCAAACTATAAATTTCTGATGAATATATTATGTATGTATATAATAATATGTATCCTCTCAATATAAATTGGAATCGTGTTTTTATACTTTTGATTAGATAGTGCAGCTATTTTTATTGTGATTATATGCAGTCATTAAATCGACCAAAACTAAACCAGAATGCAGAAATGGATGGAATCTTTTCTTACATGTCGTTCATCGAAATTAACTTGATGGAATACTTCCTCTATTATCCTAATAAGCAATAAGAAATTCCCGCTTTATTACTGCTTATGTTATGAAGAGCACATTGAATGGCTCCTACTCTTTCACTTTAGCGATGGTTTCCATCTCTGTATATATTTGTTCAGTTAGATAAAGAAATGTATAAAATATAAAGAGAAATTGAATATAAAATTATTAGTATATATCACAAGAAGTAGACCTCTTAAATTTCGATGAAGAATAATTTTAATTCTGTTAATAATTTAGGCTTAGTATTATAGTTCTGTCGATGAGTCTTACAATTAGAGGTATTCATTTTGCAATATTTTCTAAGAAATACTGAAAATTTACATTATACATAAGCATCCTTTCGGTTTATTCGTGCTATGTTACGTTCAATAGTTTTCAGTGAAAAAAAAATAATTTCTCATTCATTCTAATAAAGAAAGAATCCATTCTTAGATTTAAATTTAATTTACACCAAGTTATCCGACGAATCATTTTATGGTAACATGATTTCCGTGAATCATTCCAACTATTTTAAATTCACTTTGGAATGTTACTCTTCTAAATTTTGGAGATATAAAAATTGGGAAGGAGCAATTACGTAACCGAAAGCAAGTATTCTATTGAACTACTTGTTTCATTAGCGAAAAGGAATCCTTTTTTTCTGAAGACTTGCGATATGTCACAATTTCAAGATTTTTCCGAACAAAAAAGTATACCATTCAAGATTGCGGCAACAGATTTAAAATTTCGGTTTCCGCTTGTTGACGGCAATGGATGCGCTTAGCTGCATTTCTGGACAATCATACAGTACCAAACTAATTTTTAGTGGAAAAATCAGACACGTTCGATGTTTTCTTCGGTCACCCCCTTCGTTAGTTTCAGATCTAAAGATTTTCTCTTCAATATCGCTTCCTGTTGGGACAGGATTAACTGGTTTCTTCTGTGAAGGACGTCTCGTAAGGGATTTCCCAGCACTGCACCTAAACGGGCACTGAATTTCGGCTTCGAAAATCGTTTATTATCACAGGTTTTTTGTTTGTTTCTCCTTCATACAATGATTGCAAGAGAATGATACCCCAAACGCGGTTTCTTTCTTTTCGTTTCAGTCAACCCCAAAATTCTTTCCGTTCACTAATCACGTCGAAGGACAGGAGCAAGGAAAACTTCGTCAAGACGGGTAAATGCTCTACTGCACGTTTACCCCTTCGGTCTGCGAGAAGTTTTGTCACTGGAAGTAGCCAAGGAACCGAAATTAAGGCCTGTGGATTGGGAAAATGCGGCTTAATGGTTAAACCAGGAAGGGCGTTCACTATACAGGAAATTATGATATCGCGAGGTCATTACTAAGCCGGCTGTGCTAATCTTAAACCGTTCTTGAAGATGTATTATTTTTTACGAACAAGTCCCTCAGTATAGATGTAACGAAGTGATGCTTAGCGTTTAAAAGATCGCTTTAAGAGTGTCGCTCCGCAATCTTTTAAGGCGATGTGCTACGATAACGTTGCGCGAGTATACGCTCCTGAATCGATGACCTGTTTTTATATGCACACGGATATGTCTAAATGCGTATGATAACAGTATATTGTACTCGTCATATGATTTGATTGCTGGTCATTATTAGAGATGCGTAGATAAAAGTGCTTGTTATCACACTTATTATACCACTCAATTTATTATCCCTCTTGTTGTCGTGCGTTCTTACAATGGTATGTATTTTTCCTGCTGATTCCTTTAATAAAAGACTTCCCTTAGAAAAAGATTTATTACAACGTAAAAATTTTTAGATGGAGGTTTGCTCTGTTTGATGTGAGAGAATATTTATCTATTATTTCATATTTCGCAACATCCTAACAAAACTGGATGAATTAATTTCATCTTATTTTAGTTTAATTTTAAATTTTAATGAACTAGCAACGTGAGATGAGGATTATCATGGGTCAGTTTCAATTATATGTTATCGGTTCGGTTTGAATTTTAACTGTTTCACGAATTTGAATTACGAAAATCTCGCAAAAGGTGTACCTGATATTCAATTTAAATGAAGAAATCATTGGTTAATTATCATTTAACAATAATAATAGCTGTTTACAATATGCTAAAGCGATCAAAATAAGTATAATTTCCCATCCTAAGGCCATATTGTGGTATCGTCACATTTCCGCATGCCGTAGGTTCGGCGCTGCAGTAGAAATTCCATCCGCGTCCTTCACATCTTTTTTCCTCAAGTCTTCTTCGAGGAAAGGACTTTTAAATATTTTTTCTTTCCGTTCTACGTTGATTTGTGACCGTTATTGCTCTTTTCGAATTGAAGCCAGAATTAATTTCGGATGCCGTACATTAAAACTCTGTAATCGAAACTTTATGATATCCCAAAGGTAATTATGGCCTTTTAAGAGTCGTCCTTTTGTTATTATCTTTGGAAATATCATAATGAGTAAAATAAAAATTTCTTTATGAATTGTCATATTGTAAACGTGTAAATTTGACCTGTGTATATAATTTCTGTTCTATTTCTTATTCAATCGTGCACTTCTGTATGGTGGAAAATTTTCTCGATGTACAGAAGTAAAATAATCGCTGAAATGATTCAGATGGGTACTATTAGTTTAAAAACACAAAAGTAAAAAACTGTCCATAAAATGATAAGATTTATCCCGGATAATACATTTTTCTCATGACGAAATATATTTCCTGTACTTTAGCTAAGATGTTAAGGCGATCATTTAGAATTTAATAATTGACGGTCGCAATTTAGTTAAAGATTGAACGTTTTCGAAAATAAATGAAACTCTTGTGCAGTGATTCAAACGTGAATCGCTTTGCAGAACCACTTGAGTCTCAAAAATCTGTTCGTGTTTTCTTTTCCAAAAATATTGAATTTTGTTCACGATCGTGAACTAAAATTGAACTATTTGTCAAATCGCTGCATTACTCGAAATCGTCGAATGTTAATTTACAAAAGTAAACTATAAGAAAAATGGTGTGGATGTTACTTGTGATGATATTGAGTTTTGAGCGGCGATGATCATATTGGCTCCCACCGGGAATCGAACCCGGGACCGCCTTCGTCATAGCCGAGCGCGCTACTAACTCGGCATTCTGGGAATGTTAACATTACAGAATAAAAATATAGAAATTTCTCAATAAGAATTCTCACTTGTTGGTTACTGTAATTATGTTATGGGAGATACTTTAAGTAAAAACTCGCTCTTACTGATGAACCTTTTCGTAATCCTAAAACGCTCGCTTGGTATGCTACGAAACCAGTAGAATTGTAAAAAAAATGCTATGGCATCCCAGGTTAAGAACGGTTTTTTTTTAATTGAAGCAAGATGTATATTTCAAGATGTTCCAACAGATAGAGATTGTGCTATCTTCTGATATTTATATAAAAAAATAAGATCTTCAGCAAAAATTGGCAGGATCGAGACATAAGGACCCAGCGGTGGGTTGAGAAGAGAGTTTAGCACTGCTTTCCTGTCGCGCCAGGATGACGAGTCGCCTCGATGGAGAAACACTGGCGTAGGCTGACTCCAGTTCTGAGATATTTACGGTACATTGAGGCGATGATGAATGGATGGCACGCGAGAGATATTTGCTTGGCATTTCATTTCCTACTTGCGATTGGAACTACGTGAACAAGCAAGAGCAACGTTAGCGGTAAAACATGAAATTTTCTGTTCCCTCAGGCGTTTGGTAATTAATGGCCCAACGTATACTCAGCAGTTTTTCGTACAACCGTGGTGATTAAAGTTAAGGATATCAAGTGCAACGTATCCTGCAATTTAATATTCTTCAAAAATGTTTCTTTCGGTGGGATTCTCCCTGGGAACTGGAAAGTTAAGGGTTAGTTTATTCTCTTCATACTTAGGTTAGGTTGTGTGGAGTTGGTTGCTTTGTTAAATGTAAATTATAATGGATCAGCCATTTTGTTATTGTGCTATTAAAAGTTCTAGCAAAATAAGGTGGAAATAAAATTTTTTTGAAATATAGCGAAATTAAGATTATTCAAATCAACTGAAAAACAATCGTGGAATGTTTATAATGAAATTTTTATGAACATGATAGTAACAAAAATTATTACAAATAAACCGTATATCGTAATAAGATTGCGTATGGCAAATAGTATAACAGATTGTGTTAATTTTTTGTGACAAATACGAGGCATAAATGTAAAATTACGAAATCTAAAAATAATCTAGTTATTTTATATCATTGTATTATTGAACATATCGTTATATAGTATTTTTTTAATTATTGAATTGTTTACATCCTCATTAAAATTTTCAGGTTTTAGAGATGTTCAGAATAAATTGAATCTGTCATGAAACTTTAGGAATACAAAATACAAGCGCTAAGGGAATAATATATGATTTTCCCAATCTCTCTATAAAATGAAAGGCTGACATTAAAGGACTAAAGGTGATATTTTTGTGATTTTATTATTAGTGACGTTTCTTGCAATATCAACAACATCAGTTTAGGCAATAACGTTTATTTGTGTGTTATTTGAAACTTTTTAATTGTTCCTGATGGAAATTTATCGTTTAACTTTTACCTAAAGCAATCTCATTTTTTTCTGTCTCTTTTCACAGTTCTCTGTGAGCTCAATAGAGGAAATACTATTATTATTATCATGACAAATTTAAGCTCAAAAAATTCTTTTCCTTCGAAAGTATCTGCGAAACCTCAAGATACCTAGGAACTCGTTCCGATTTACCCTTTCCTTTGGAAAAAGTTCAAGTTACACGCATTGCATTTGCACTCCCCATTTTTCCCTCTATTCTCCTGTTTTCATGTTTTCACTCCCGAACAAAATACTCCCGTATTTTCATCGGAAGAAAGGGCTTCCAGAGCGCTGTTGGGTCTTCGAATGGGGTGGAGGGCGGTCTCCTCGTGGCCCAGAAAAAATTGAATATCATTAATTTGCTATTCACACAACTAGGCGAAAACAACGCGGCCGTAAGAATGTCATATGCTCATTTTTATCGTTACTCAACTCTGTAAGTGGGATTCGGGTCGTGTCGGGCGTCAATGCGGAAATGAGCGGAGACGTGCTAGCGCTTCTGAACATCAAACGGCTGCATAAGGATAGATGTCGGAGTAGTCATTACACGCAAACCTCTTCTATTTACGATAAAGTTTTTTATTTTTAGAATTATATTTTCCCCAGATTAATTAGATCCACCCCCATCTTACCACTACTCTCTTATTTATGCGTGTATTTGCTGTACGGATGAGTCAAACTGAAGCAAAAATTCAGCATTAAGACTTTTACGTATACATCGTCGCCAGTGACGTTTGCCAGGGGGTGCATTAACACTCCAATATCTTTCTGTATATTAACACCCTCTTAGCTTCTCTAATAGTCAGCGGAAAAACGACTAGGAGTTACTACATGTATTAACGATTAATTCCTTGTTACGTTTTTTCGATGCATCCCAGAGATTGTGTTCTTTGTTTACAAGATCAACAATCTCATATTCTTCGTCTAAAAGTTCTAAAAAATGGATTAAAAATAAAATCTGTCGGTAATCAGATCTTCTCACCTTCAGCGAATATTTAACCTCTTTGCTTTATTAAATAAATAAATCGCATCTCTATTCTGGTCTAAATTGAGACTAAACTAGACTCTTCCATTTTACCTGTACTCTAGAACGTTAGCATTATATAGAATTCTTCCTGCAAATATAACACCATTTTACGTTTGAATGATAGAAAAAGAACAATAAGTATAAACATTACTTTTGGGAAAGGGTTAATGATAAATGCAACATAAACTGCAAGTTTACTACTTTTGGCCTCAATAGTGACCAAATGAGCAATTATTTGTCTCATTTAATGCAAAGCAAATATTGTAGAATCTAGCTTACTCGATGAAAATAAGTTTTTGATGTAGCGGCATGCTTTGAATAGAAAAGCTCACTCGTGGCTGTTTTGCTGTTTTTCCATTTAACATTAACGATTGAAAACTAATAAGCACAGAGTAGGCTAAGAAAAAAGCAGATACTCGAAAGTTTTGCTTTACCCGTCCCAAATTCGCGTCTGAAACACAACCGAGGAATCACGTATCTCGACGAGCGTTTTGCACGCCGCACAGTGGGCTAGAATCGAAAAAAGCTGGCCAAAATAAAAAAGTGCTTTTTTTGAGTGCGGACTTTGAAACTTTGCATAGTCGTTCTTGAATAAATTCTGCATATAACTGTGAAATCATTTGCGTTGGTTCCCACGCGTTACAATGCTATAGGGGGTCAAAGTTAACCAAATTTTACGAAAAATGCCGGTCCTCGAGTTTTCTCAAAATTCTTCCATTTCAAGCCAATCCTGAACTAAAATGAGCTAAATCATCGGATAAAAAACGATTTAGTATTATAAAAATAATTTTTTTGCTTCATAATACTGCGTTTGAATGATCAAAGTTGAATATTTGCATTATTTATACAACAAAATGGCGAACCCTTATTTTACGGCAAATTTCCACCTAAAGTGAGGAAAATAGTAGTGAATAAGCGCGGTGTACGCGGAGTTATTCATACCAAAATGTTCTTTGAAGTTTTCTGAAGAAGAATCTGAAATAAAATCCTGCGACAATTTGCGACGCCGATAAATAAAGCGACTTTTCGATGGCGATGCAAGAGCTATGTCCGCGCGGCGGAACGCCACTTTCTGAGATGACCTCGGTTTTGAGAGGACATGAGGAGAAAAACGCAACTGAATGGTTATAATTCGGAAATATTATGCTGAAGAGAAGTTATATTTTATATATTAAGATGAAAAATAATAAGATTTTAAAATTTTCCCATTTAATCCTTAAAGAAAATTGGATTTAGCGGTAAGTCACTGCTTTCCCTCAGATTTCTTGATAGAGCCACAACTTCTGAAATTTAAAATTTTTGACAGTAAATCCTCAAAGCTATAGTGGCTGACTATCTTCTCCTCGTTCGACCTTCAATTGCTAGATGAGAAAACTCACTTATATTGTCGTTCGCAGGACCCTCTTATGGGAGGAGGGCGCGCGCCAGAGTGTGCCCTAAAACCAAAGTAAAACTTTCGAAGTGGCTCAGTTTATAACACCCAGCTATTGTTTTGCGGAAAACGGTTACTCATTTTATTGTACTCTTTCCGCCAGTTTCAGCCCGAAATATTCTTTCGGAGTCAGTTATTTTTTGGCTGTGCCGGAGTGATGTTGTGTTCTGGTGATATTTCTGTAGATCATCTATTTCACGCGTCGCAATTTCTTAAGGTTCCTTCCTGCAGAATTCTCTTGTTGCGGTGTGGAATATATTTTTGGTGAGTCACATTTAATTTTATACTTAATATTTTCCTTTCTTTTCATGAAAATTAAAAATTCAATAGCTGCACTGTTTCCTTATTAGTGTCACTAAATCTAGTCATCGTTTTCAGACTTTCTGCTGCCATTTTTTAATGTATTACCGAAGAAGGTATAAAATTTAAGGAATTATCGTCCTGATTATATCGTCAGAGTTATCAAAAAGTCAATATAAAATTATCCGTGATACTGCAATTAGTCATGGTCATAAGTTGTATTCCAGCTATGAAGTAGTTAAAAACGCAAAATCTGCTGCGTATCCAGATGGGATACATATTACCGAAGATGTGTGTGGAGTCAGTTTGAAAGCCTTTCTGCTGCACACAGCATACCATATCGCAGCATCTGTATCGTCAGCTCAGCATCAAGTAGTAAAGTTAATTCCAGTTTAATATGTAAATACGGATTTGACAGAAGCTCTGGCCACTCTCAATATAAACAAGTGAGGCAAACGGAGGACAAGACAGATGAGTTCCTCTTCATGAGCTCCTTGGAGCCTCTACGTTTACTCAACGATGCATCTGGTAAAATATAAACACCTTAATTCTTCCTCGCTCATAGTAGTTGAAGTTGATAACAATATAACTAACTTTAAGTTTGAATTCACAATTTATTGGTTAATACAGCTGAAATAATATGGGCGAATCCTCTACGATCTTCAACAAGATTCTGCAGACCGATTCGCCTTCAGTGGATAAAAGAGACGAAGACAATTATTCAGACGGAAGAAAGATATCTGCAGAGGGAGATAGAAAAATTAACGCCGGTAAATGTGGGCTTATATCGAATTAAATTCGCTTTGCTGCTCCAACAAGAAAATCATGGAATATGGACGAAGAAGTGAAGGAGCTCCTGAGCATGAGCAATGAAGAAGAGATGGCGTGTCGAGAAGAAGATTCCTCTGATGATGACTCTATTTAAGGCATACGGTAAGACTCATTAATTTAAATGCACTTATGCTTAAAACATAAGAAGCCTATTGTATACAAAAAATTTATGAATCTCAATATTAACGAAAATATGTCAATGGAGGCATGTAAAGACAAACCTTTATAAAACATTACAGAAAGAGATTATTTTCTTCATATCATTAGGATTTTCTAAAGTAATTCTATCCTGAAATGTGTATAGAGTATTAATTCATAGTTATAAGCCACTATAAACGCTGTTCAGAATCGTTTTTATCCGCATATCCTCTCAAAACCGAGGTCGTCTCAGAAAGTGGCGCTCCGCCGCGCGGACATAGCTCTTGCATCGCCATCGAAAAGTCGCTTTATTTATCGGCGTCGCAAATTGTCGCAGGATTTTATTTCAGATTCTTCTTCAGAAGACTTCAAAGAACATTTTGGTATGAATAACTCCGCGTACACCGCGCTTATTCACTACTATTTTCCTCACTTTAGGTGGAAATTTGCCGTAAAATAAGGGTTCGCCATTTTGTTGTATAAATAATGCAAATATTCAACTGTGATCATTCAAACACAGTATTATGAAGCAAAAAAATTAGTTTTATAATACTACATCGTTTTTTATCCGATGATTTAGCTCATTTTAGTTCAGGATTGGCTTGAAATGGAAGAATTTTGAGAAAACTCGAGGACCGGCATTTTTCGTAAAATTTGGTCAACTTTGACCCCCTATAGAATTGTAACGCGTGGGAACCAACGCAAATGATTTCACAGTTATATGCAGAATTTATTCAAGAACGACTATGCAAAGTTTCAAAGTCCGCACTCAAAAAAAGCACTTTTTTATTTTGGCCAGCTTTTTTCGATTCTAGCCCACTGTGCGCCGCGGGGCGAAGGGTTCGAGAAAGACCGAGACGTTCCACAGGACCCGCAGGCGGTTGAATCGCTAGTCAAAGTACGCGCGGCGATAGCGAGCGGTTTAACCGCTGCGGTTGCATCATTCACAGTGCGATTCACAGTTGACTTGGTCATTTTCGACGCCGAAAAGTTTATTTGTGACGTAGAGGCTCGTCCTCATTTGTATTATGTATAAAAAAGGACTATTCGAATAGAGCGATTAAGGCCAGGCGTTGGTTGGATATTGGAAGTGTTATATTTCATGAATGGAATTCTATTTTCAACTCTACTTCTTATCTAGCGCAGGCCTTACATTCTTGGATTACTTTCCGTTTCGCAAATTGCATGCGCTGTCGCCGTTATATTTATCCCATATAGAAGTAACTTATGATTTCGCCTGCTTTCTTCTAACAGCAGTCACGTAGCGTGCTTCAGAGGAATTCAACTCGCAAATAAACAAGTCCTTTATTTCACGGAAGTCCAGACTCTTCGGAGTTTCAGCTGATATCTTGGCCAACGAAGCCTCGCTTCCGATCCGGAAGAAAGCTCTTGCTGTTCCAACGGCGTCTGATGACCAATCTTCATTGTTAATCGCCTATAAATCTATAAACAGTATATTTCTACGAAGAGCAAAGTGCTGATAAAATACTTTATTCCAATCTCATCTGAAAATTTTCATTTAATTTTCAACTTTTGAGAAAATTAAATATAGTGAAACCTCTCACTTACGGACATCAACGGTCCTAGAAAATGTGTCCGTAAGTTGGAGGTGAGCCAAAGAAAACCTCATTTTTACGCTTTATTTAACCATGAAAATATTATACTGTAGTACTTTAATTCAGCTGAAAGAAATCCTTTTATTTCAAATATCAATACTTAATAATTAATAAAAAAATTGGAAACAATAAATAACGTAATGCATTTACTCGCATATGTACGTATATTAAAAATTCTCGAAACATCAACACATTTCAATATGTATACATAAAAATACATTGCTCATTTAGGCGTAAAGAAATCGTTGATTTTGGTTTGCTTATTTCTTTTTGTAACAAATTCTTTTTCAAACTTTAATTGTACATCAATAAGGCTACTTAATGCCTCGCTGTTGCCTTTTGAAATGCAAAATTTCTTTAACAGTTTAATTTGATGCAATGCATCGGCATACGTCACCACAAGCATCTCTTCCGCTATAGGCTCAGGCTCACTGTCATCACTTTCACTGATTTCATCGTCTCCTTCATCAAGAGTACTTTTAATTATTTCTTCCATACCCATTTATTCCATACCCATTTATTAGGATGGAGTTCCACACAGTTAAAGTTTCCTCGATTGCTTTTATTTCTTCCATGTTAAACTCGTGGTCCACGGTCAACAAATTAGAATAGATGCTCGCATATTCAGTACTTTCGCCCGCATCATTTAACAAAATTTCTAACTGCAAACCATTTGTAACATCGTCCACCTCTGGTGATATTTCATTGTTACAGAACCCCGATTTAACAAAACAATCACATACGGTTGAACTTTTTATGTTTTTGATCGCTCGATCAATCCAAAATATTGCGTCAAGAACAGTAATGGACTTCCCCACACGAGTGTGGGAATACCCCTGGTCAACTTGAGAAAGCATATTTTTTTAAAATTAACTGTCTGTAGAGGACTTTAAAGTTTTTAATGATGCCCTGGTCCATTGGTTGTAATACACTCGTAGTGTTCGGAGGGAAAAAAATTAACTTGATATTTTTTAGCTTTTAATTGTGATGACAAGGAGCATTGTCAAGAATTAGTAAAATCTTTATTTTTTCCTTTCCCATTTTTTTATCGAGATTTTGCAACCACTCGGTCATTATCTCCGTACTCATCCAAGATTTCTTATTTGATTTCCAAGTAATGGGTAGTTTATCTTTACTCACTCCTTTGAAGCACCTTGGATTTTCAGCTTTTCCTATCACCAGCGGTCTCAGAAAATCACCTTCCATATTTGCGCCAAGTAAGACTGTAAGCCTCTCCTTAGACGCCTTCCCTCCAGAGCATTTTTCTGATTTTAGGGCCAGGGTTTTGTTAGGTAAGGCCCTAAAAAACAATCCTGTTTCATCTGCATTGTAGATGTCCCTGGGTTCGAAGTTTTCTAGCAGCACAGGCAACCTTTCAATCCACTCCGTAGCACTTTCTTTGCACACCTCTGCAGCCTCTCCGCACACAGCTTTAAAAACGATATTATGTTTTAAACGGAATTTTTCCAGCCACCCATTTTATGCCTTAAAGTTCTCTATACCCAGGGCCACTGCAACTTTAAGCGCTTTTTCTTGTAAAAGTGGTCCGGAGACTGGCAAATTATTTGCTCTCACTTTCGTGAACCACTCGAAGAGATTAGCATCCAATTTGTTTCCCGATGGAATCACTTTCTTAACGTCTTCGTTATGATTTTCCGTCCACAACTTCATGATGGTCTCCTTCTGCTTCAGAATATCAGCGATTTGAGTCTTACTCACACCAAAATGAACCGCTAATTTACGGACACCTCTCTTTTCTCTATCAGCATGTTCCAACAGCAGCACTTTCTCTCGTAAGGAAAGACTTTTTCCCTTCGGCATCGCGTGATATAAGCGAGATGTTTCCTAGCAACGAAAACAGTATGAACGCACAAGTGACGGCAAGGTGGCACAGTTGGAGAGGTTCGAAAGGTACTGAACAGTGCGTAATATAACATGCAAAGTAGGCGACACGAATGTCGACAATGTAGTGCCAAGATTTTGTCGCTCACTGACAGTAGGTACTAGGTGACGGCAAAAAAGAGTAAAAACTTAAGTTCTACCCATGTTAAACTGAAGTCAGGAAGCGTTAAAATAGTTTGGATACAATGTTCCTTTTCAGGGATAAGGTTCGGGAAGGTGGTGGAGTGGTGGGCCTTATATTCCTTTCAAAAGAATTCTTATTTATTCACAATTGAGTTCAGTGTGTGACTCGCCAGGTAGGCGATCGTTTCCATGCGGTAGATCTTGTGGAAGATCTTTTATTGTGAGTGCGAATCAGCTACTTTTTGTTTATGTGACTGTGTACGAGGGCGGTGATAGTGAGTGCACCATGAAATACCTAGGAAATCGATTAGGAATCCGAAAGTACGATTGCTGCGAGGACAAGAAGAAAATAATTTTCAAGGCATTTATTAATTAAGCAAACCTTTCTTAGTGAAGATTTTTTTCCATTACAAGTTAATTTTTTTAAAGATATTACATCTTTATATCTTTTATTTCATGCCGAAAGGCGTATAGCATGTTTCTACTCGATGGCTCTGTAAAGGGCCAACTTTTATTCGCGCAACAGCAGTAAAGTTGACACTAAACAGCGACAGATCAAAAGATGAACTTTTTGTTCATTTTAATGGGGTATTTAATAGTGGAGGGGGTTCAGGGGTTCAAGCAGTTTCAGTGTCGCCCAGTGAAAATTCCTAAAAATAAGTTCTGGTACTGAAAGTGCATGATCTGTCAATAGCCCTTAAAGTTTTACATCCAACGCGTATGAATCATATGCAACGCACGTCCTACGCGCGTCTGGCCGAGGTGCTCTTTCATTTGGGGATTAGCATTTCCAAGAATGCATTCCAGGACACCCTTTCGTTCATTTCCTGATATGCGCATTGGTATATTTTCACTGGTTTGACCATTTTTGACTTCCTCTTTCCCCCAGCTATTCGATATTTTTAGAGAAAAATACTTTCTATTTTAGAGGGATGGCTCAGAAAACCCATGGCGATAGTGTCCGTATAAGAGAAAAATTATGCCCAACAAGGTGTCCGTGTCCGTAAGTGGGAGTGTCCTTATACTAAAGGTTTGATCCTTATACAAATACATATCCTTCTGCCGGGAAATTGAATACTGTCCTTAAGTCGGAGGTGTCCGTAAGTCAGAGGTGTCCGTGAACAGAGGTTTCACTGTACTTTAATAGTTGTCCTAGTCGTGTTATCCGGAAATTTCAGTGATGCATAATTAAATTTTAGAGAAATTTTTAGATAATTTTGATTTTTTTATACCAAAAGTAGTGCAAGGTTTTCACTAACTGGAATTTATTTCACTATGTATTAAATTTCCCAAAGTTACCTAGATACGCTTTTATAATTTCATTGGATCCAACTGAAAATTCGAATACCATCAGAACTTGAAATGCATCATGCCTTGCCCAAAACAAGGAAAGCAAGGGTCATTCAAATCCTAAGGGGAATGATTCACATCTTATTTTCGCACCTAATTTTGATTCTCTAAATTAAGTGCTAGCGATGGAGTATGAAGCTAAAATATAAACTCTTAAGTATCCAAAGAGTTTCGGTGGCAAGCCAAGTCATAACTCATCTGATTCTAATGTTAGTATTTGCAACTTTGGAACACTCGGAACTACCTGGCAAATACTGGAAATCGATTAGACGTCTCGAAATAATTTTTATGACATACATTCCAGTGAAAAATATTAAACCTAATCATTTATAACGTCAGTTCTGATATATATTTTAAGTTAAGATATTAATATTTTATAAAATGGAATATTTAACTTTAAGAGTCCGTAATCACTATATGCACCTTACTTATAGCTAGATTCTAGGTATAGAATATCGATATAGAATTCTATAATATATTTTATGCTTTACGTTTACATCAGTGTTTTCATGTAAAATTGTACGCTATCAATAATATAGATCCATGATATACCGGCGAAATATTTAATTAATTCTACATCAAGTGCGGTTGTGCTCTATCGATTGGTACGCATAAATGAAAAAAAACGCAAAGAAATACATTAAACTTAAGAGATAATTAATATATGTATACATTCCAGCGTGATCGTTAACAGCAAAATTAATATTCACGATCGAACGTCTAATGACTTATTTTTATGATGATCACCTAATGGATATCGAGCGCGCGAATCAGACTTCACAGAAAGTATTTCAGAGTTCTACTGACTGAAAGAAATTTGTGAAGGAAAAACGGAAACGTGCAAATAAAACTTCATGTACTAAAAAGTGTTGAACCGCGGCCAATGCTGTAATTGGGGCGAAGCAAGAGGTCCCGGGGCCGTGTTTTGGACAGGCGTAAACTTTTGATCTGATTTATATGGTGAAGAATTGGGCTTAAGCAAACTAGTCTTTTATTAACTGATTTTTATGATACTAGCAACAAAATATGTGGAAATCCAATGTAGCTAGAGGATGAACAATTCTTTCTCTCTATTATATTTTTATGGGTATATTTTTTGTTTCGATATGTATGTTTTGTTATGGTTAATATAGCCGTGTCTACCGAAGAATCTATGACTAAATTTGTCAAAAAAAACGTCATGTATTGACCAAATAGAATGCCTTTCATCGAGTAAAATAAATTAGCCATTTAACATGACAGGATAAAGTAACATTTATGCTAGTTTTAAAATTTTACTAATGCTTAATACTCGTAAATCCATGGACGTTATTTACGTTTGAAAATTGACAATCAATTCTCATTAAGTTTAAAAACTAATCTTATTTAAATTGTATCATATGGAAAATTTAGACTTTTGGTCCGGGATCATAAATGCCATGAGAAAGACTGGTGAAAATTTAATCTTAATTATAGACCGATTTCTTGCGATAATCATAATTTTTCCATAATTATGGCGTTTGATAAAAAGATAGGGTAGGTCAGTTGCATTATGAGTTGGAGTTACAAAAACGAAAATAAAGTTTTCTGGTATAGAAACAAAGTTAATTTAAATAAAATAAAATCATTTAGTAGAATTTTCAATTTAATTTATATCATACCACAGCACATACACACGACCCGGGTTTCTATACATGTAAATTAAATTCAGTTCAGTCAGTTTTATTAATTTATATAATCTATTCTGTACTTTATGTCATACCTCCAAGTGAAGGCCGAAACCATCGATGGCATTTCAAAGTTAAATACATTTTTGGTCAGTAAACATAATGGAAAATATTTAACGATATTTTAAACTAGTTCATTTAATACGGTCCCAATCTAAAAATTTAATTTGAACCCATTATCATCAAAATAGAATGCACCTGCTCTCTCCCTTTCACAACAATCGTGTTGTGCGCAAATTTTCGTCCGTCTGAGATTTCGCGATCTTGGCTCCCGATATAGACCGACCTTTCTCCTCAGATTCGGCCCTTTCCAATTCGGCCGCGATGCACTTCCTCGCTCTAGAGGGCCTTAATCACTTACCGCTAAAGAGGTCATTTTTCAATCCTTAGCTTTATCAACTTCCTCAAAATCCCGTATTCGATTCCCTCCTGTTTTGTCTTTTCCAGGGGAGTTATTGCGTAAGTTATTTCGGTATCGGCAACCCGATTCGAAAATACGTCACAACCTTAGGGATGTGCTTTTCGTATAAATGTAGATTTCATTGGCTGAAGATGTCTTCACTTCTTTCATGATCTACTTACTCATTTCGAAAAGACTATCGAATCGAACTTCGGCGAGTCGATGGAGCTTACGAGGTCTCTCAAAAGCGCACATTTGTCAAGGCTTCGGAATCGATTCGGTTGCCAAATCCGTATCCTAAGCTTGTCCAAAATTTACGAAATAGCCCCCTCAGAAATTTATTTCTCAACCACGCCCATCGACTTCTCTAGAACGTGTAATTGAGCGATCAATCACACGCTCATTTCTCCTGCAACGCTTTTCATATCGAGCACCATACGCATGGGGGCGTTCTCTCTAATGAGGCAGGTCGGCAGAAAAAAGCGGAGTAGGCGAATGTTAAAATAGTGAGTCCCTATCTGATGCGAGATGACCTTGTGTTACGGTTCACTGATGATGGAAGAGCTCTATTTTTTACGGACCGTTCCCATCTTCCTCCAGCATCTCTCTCATTTCCCCTGAAACATTCACACTCTGGCTCATCCGTATTTTTTTGCTCAAATGAAAGGAAGTGTTAACAGTAGAAAGATGGATGCAGGAATAATCATCTCTTTCGCTGAGGATTCCGTTTCTTGGCGATGCGAGGCGGCCCTCTGAAATTGCATTCCGAGGCGACATATTGGTAACTTATTTTTCATTTTTAGGCCCTTATTTCTACCAAGAAGAAAGAGATATGGCGAATTCCTATCTCCAGATGGATCTCCTGATAGTAATTTATTTCACTATGTCGTGTATCATTTTATTAAGAGCCAATCTCTCTGATCACATTGGAACAAGTTGATAGATAATTTGAATGTGAACTCTTTCGACTTTTAAATTCGTATTTAAGTTAAAAATGTTTTCTAACTAATTAGAAAATATTACCATTGCCGCATCAGAATTTAAATTTATCAAATTAATTAAGGAATATCTACTCAAACATGATTACGTCGAATTTTTATTTAAAAAATTGTATGAAAACTGTATTATGTTGAATATTATCGTTTTAATATTTTGTTTATTACTTTGTATTTTTTATTGTACACAAGGTTTACAACAACAACATATTTTATTTTATTGTGTTAATCTTGTGATTTATTTTGTTATTGTTGTTCTGAAGTGAAGTGAGAGTCGGTAATCCCGAAACAGGTGACCGTTAGGGGTACCAATGTTAATAATAATTGTTTTTTCAAATGTAATATATTAAGGGCAGAGAAATAAAATTTATTATTACCATTTTATTTTCTTCCCTGTTTTGCTGCTATTGCCAGTATCTGATGAAGTCCTCCTAAGCTCTGCAGAACTTGTCAGGAGATGCAACAATAAGGCAACAATGGGCGAACACACATTGCCATTCCCTGATCAGAAAAAGCCAATCAGCCGGGATTCGAATCCAGGAGCGACAGCGCTTGAACGCTAATCACTCGGCCACCAAGGTGGTTAGCGTTATTATTCTTATTGTTTTATGTTAGTGTAGAATATTATCTAATGATCAAAATGATTGTATTAAATAGGAGATATTAGGATATACGAGCCTACTAGAGATAAAAGTAGTACTTATATATTCACGATGAAGGAATGAATGTTTTCAAGGATTGCTGTCGGTATCGTGTATGCCCGAGAATAGGCGTCGGAGACTACAAATGGAAGCATCGCATTCCATGTGTACTTCTCTGGCTTCTTGCAAAAGCGCACCTTCGGAGGCACGTTGATGTCGAGAGTTTGCATGTCTCTGCGTCCGTTTTAATCGACTTATTCACTGTTTTGGAAGTAATTGTGATTCGTAATCCGAGATGCCGCATTGGAAAGGGTGGGCATTCGTAAGCTGTTTCTGTCGCCTCTCCTCCTTTGACCTGTGCGCCGTACCAACGAGGAAAAGTAGGAAGCAAGAGTGTTGTTGAGGAAAACAACTAGGTTCTCGATTCGCACGTTTCAAATACTATAATGACTTTGAAATATCGTATTCTGCCTTATATCCGATCATTTTATCATTGATCATCCTTTTTATTTAAGAATATTCAAAGAAATTCCTTGGAAATTAAAGTTCAAAGATAATAAAAAGGCAAATAAATAATCGTTTGAAGAGAATTACTCTTAGAATACTTTTACATAGTATGACCTCAAATACTGACATTGCGATTTATTTCTCGGGAAAATCTTCATTGCTGTAATTCCCACCTGTATTTTTATTTTATTGATGACTTTAGTAAGACATAACATATATTAGTAAGGAGTTATTATAATGAATTTTAGGTATGATCGTCGTAATATTCCATGAAATAACTATATAAGGAGCAATTAACTATGGTGAAGTCGAACAAAAATGTTCACATTTCAATATTGAAGAGAATGGGCAGGAATTCAGTCGATGCATTATTTTGTGTTAGCATGTGTTTTGTTTTCGAATTTCTCACAGTAAGGGAGAATATGTGTGTATTGTAAAAGAGACCAACGCCAAAATTCCTGGAGCAAGATTTATTTGTTAATGTTCTTTTGCAAACGATATATTTGGTTTTGTTTATTTTCATACCTTTTTATTGAAGCAGGTAAAGAATTTACATCGTAGGATTTGTTTTACAAAATTCTCAAAACTTTGTTGCAGATAGGAGTAAATTTTCATTAAAGTTTTTCTCATTAAGTCAAACATAGCAATATATAAAACAAGAAAACCAGGAGATAAGTAACATAACGTGTAACGTAGTATCGTTGAATGTATTATTGAAATTGAAAAATGTATAAACGTTAAAATTAATATGACTAAAAACTTTCATAGTAAGTTGAAAACATTTTGTTGAATAAGCATTATTTTTCAGAAGAAAGAATTAGTTAGTTCATTTATCCAAGTTTGAGATTGCCATTTATGTTTCCCAGAAAGCTTTCAAACACTTTAACAGCCCTTTTTTTGTTATCTCTCTCTCAGATTTCGTTAAAGGTCTCAATACAAGAGTTAATTTTGGTTATCGAGTGAAGATAATATTACTGTGAAATGGACCAGATTATGTTAGGTAATCCTAGAGCATTGATAAAAACTTCATCAGATTTCAAAGAAAATTATTGCTAAATTGATCAAAGACTAGATTATCTTAGAAAAGCATGTGTAATGAAGACCAATAGCAGCGTCAAAAATATAATAAACCTTAACTGTAGGCCTAGTATATTTCGAGCCCCAGGACTTAGCTTGTCAAGCTTATAGGTAAGTCGGCTTTGGTTCGATCTGTTTCAAAATTGTATATAGAACTATTGTAAATAAACACGCAGGAATACATGCATATTTATACTCAATGCTTAAGCACTGAATGCCTCACTTGCCAAATAAGGGATAAATCATTCGTCTTTCTGGCCTAGGAGAAGTTCGGAATCCTTTTGAGATGCCAAACAACGTACTCTGTCATCGCATAGTTAATCAAAGACTGTCTTCTTTTTAACACGAATTCTTGGCTAAATTCAAAGGTGTACGCTATAAATAAATCACGTCCAGTATAAATAGGTCCCACCGCTCTTAGTTGCGTTACCTTTTATTCCTCCCCTCTAAAGTGCGATATGTCGAATGATAATATTAATACGTGTTTATTTTAAAGAGTTTTAGGCTAATAGTTTCCTATTCCATCGACTAATTTTGCACAATTTTTAACTTATAAGTGGTGGTTTGAGGTGAAATATGAACATTAAAACCTAATAGATCCTTGAGGAATAAATAATTTACTGTAGGAATGATATCGCACGCTAAAACCAACTAATATGGCATTCGTAGTAAATCAGTGTGAATTCTGATACGTCAGCAGAATCTAATTCTTCGGCGAATCTTTTAAATATCTTATTAATAGTCTGCTTCTTATATCGTAATATTTCAGATTTCCATCTATTCCCACCCCTTGCTCCTCCAAATGCTAATTTAACCGGTCAAAACGTTAACTCAGCAGATTAAATTCTTCGGCGGGGAAATTTAGAAGCACATACATAATTTAAAATCTATTTAAAATACAATTTCATCCCTCTTTCTTATTCAGTTAAGTTGTGAAACCTACTTTTCTTTTAGTTCCTAACGATTAAAGGATGTCTCTTAGAAAATCCAATTCAAATAATTTTATTCCTCTTTCCCTGGTTGCTTTCAGGTTGATAACTCAGGGATGTCAAACGTGCGTTTTCGTTTGATGCGTTGGGCTGCTTTTTATTCCCGTGGCATCTACGTTCGAACATCTCTCTGGGAACTGTTTTTTATCCGGATTATCCAGACAGATTGAGGGTGCTGCTCGAAGAAACAAAATACCTGAAGAGGGTAGTATCGATCAGTGGATGTCGTGTTCCCATCTGGATCGATATGTCGCTCAATTCGACTTACGTGCGTTTTGTTTTGCGCACATGAAGATGAACATGTAAAATTGAACTCGCTGGCTCATTGCAATATGTGCCCAAAGAGACTTCGTAATTGAAAATAGATCAGCTCGTATTCTGCGGTTATCTTTCTTACTGAGGAACCAATTTAAAAATTAATTGATTTTATCAAAATTAACAGCTAAAGTAAAAGGAAGTAACTTTCTGATTTGAAATTACGTTTCTCTTGACTTTGCGACCTTACGGAAGACTTCCTGTGGAGCTTATTAGTTATTATCTTCACGAAAAATTTAAGATATTTTAATGTTCTTCTTATGGAAAATTTTCCGCTTGATTGACAACTTCCAATTAACAGAACTTATATTGAATAACGGATTTTGAATCACGTAATATATATTATCATTCGTAAAATATACAACGCATTAGTCACATATACGGTTACATAACCACATGCTACTGTTATGAGCAAAGCATTCCTTCTAGAAAGTGATCGCCACTCAAGGTAGTTTGAACTTTTTTTTTAACTCGTGGAAATACCCTTTTTAATAAATTATTTCAAGCTTAATTTCATATTTAAATAGTATGGCGTACTTTGTTTACTATTGCGATCACTCTTTACGTTTCTTTTGGAAATTTTCTCTAACTTTTGATTCGTTTATAAATATTTTTTTCATTTGTCGTGACGAATTGTGAGATCTTTCTGATTGTGATTCAATTGCAGACATAGCAATGATCGATGGTAGGTAGATATTTGACGAATTTTTATTCAAGAGATCGATATATAAAACAAAAAGATTCAAATTATTGGTAGATATGCCGTTCATTTAAACCCATAAATATTATTTTGTTACTTATCCAAGAATTGAAAAAGAAAATATTCTAAAACATTCATTGTCGTTTCTTTTGTTTTTTTTGCCTACATTAGTCATTTACCTGTAAATAAGGAAAATATCGTTTGGGTCACGGAGCTCTCCACTTAGCGTTATTAAAGAGGAACATTTAAAAAATCTAAAACTGATGTTTACACTAGTAGCGTCCTAAAATAAGAGATTATATTCTTGAAAAGTTTTCTGAAGAGGAGATGGAAATAATGAAAATTACAAAAAAGATAATGAAAAAATTGTAAAACAATAAAAGAATATAAGCAATTATTTCTTATGCATAAATAAGTTATCTTGTAAATAAATTCTATTTTGTAAAAATGTTGTTTTAGTTGTTTTAATATACATATATGTATATATTGAGGCATATTCAGCGATACTTGGTCGAACTTTTCCATAATTTAATAAATGATCAGATTTTGTAACATAATTAATTAAATTATGTATATATTAGTTAATGTTCAATTTAACGAAGAATGCACTTTAGTGATGAGTAAGTAGTATTTCTTGTGTTTATTTAGTTCTGTCAAACATTGATACCACAATTACATGGCAGTATTTCAGGTGAGTGTAGGTAAATTATATCCGCATGTAGGGCCTGGATCATTAAGGTGCATTCCCTTAATGCGTTTATCTGCAATCGGCTGGAGGGTACGCATTTGCACAGCAAAACATTTTTGACGGCATAACCACATCAAACGCTATTGTGTAACTATAAGAAGATCATCCGGAGACCAATTTGCTTCATTGCCAGCAATAATACCTTCTCCTCTGCAATCGTAAACCCTACCGGAATTAACGTTTACGTTTTAAGAGGGACCGTAAAATATCGATTTATTTACCACACGTGCGTCGTATAGAAATACGGCGCTGTTTACGTTACATTAAACGGATCCATCGTCGCCTCCAAACACCCTCTGAAACAAGAGGGCTTCTATGCGTAAATAGTCCGCCTAGGTTTCTTCATTGTTTTGCGACACCAAATCGCTCAGCGGCCGTCATCCTGAGTGATCACCGCTCGTTTGCGCTGGGTCTCGAGGGGGCCGGTGGGTGAAATGGCGGGGAATGGGTTGTACGTGTTTATATTGAACGATCGTTAAGGCTTGGCGGTCACCCAACGGTTTTATTTGAAGACTCACCCGGCTGCAGACACGCGCACACATGCACTGGCTGGCGCACGTAAAACCCATCTTAATACGGTCGCTGTACTCGACCTTGGCACTCGGAGGTCGTTAGTAGAGAGTGTCTTCCCCTCGCGCGCCGTGTTATTCGCTGGTTGTTAGGGACAATGATGGGGGAGAGATGTGGGTTTGGTTTACACGGGACGTAAATGTCTCGGTGCTGATTTTCGGAGACATTTTCGGGTTATCTAACTGTTGGGAGCATCCCAGACAGGTTTATTTTGGGGAAACGTGGCTGGAGTATCTCATTATCGCTGATGCTGGAGTCTGAACTATTGGTTAAGAGCTCTGTCTACACTGTACAGGTTGTGTATTTATCTTTTTTACTTTCCTTTCAAGAACCAAATGCTTCTCTTCCTATTTATCTATCGTTCTATGATGGAGTTTAATCACCAAAACATATAGTTTCTGAGCCTTAGAGTTTGTTTATTCTCTAGTTTGATACATCACTACGTACAATGACGTTTTATTTTATAATTATTTTATTCTATTTATATGTGTACAATAAATTAAGTTTTTTAACCCCCTGCCAAACCCCACATGGCGGCAAGCGGGATATTAATATAAATATGAATAAACAGAATTAATGATAAACGCATCTAGGAAATACTATATTAGGATTTTTCTGTTCTTTTTTGATTAACCAAATATCGATTAGCTTGGTGCGAAGGAATTGGGTGCAGAATTATTTCCTAGTCTAAGTAAGCAACCTATATTATCTCTTCTTGTCTCTAAGGAAGTAGACATTCACGATGAAAGTAATCTATGAAAGACAATGTATGGTTATCAAATGTAAAAAAATGTGTAGCGTATTGTATAGAATGAACAAATATGTCACAAATAAAGGAAAAGTTGGATAGCGATATAAGCTTAGTTGCCGGTTAATATCAGTTGGTAGAGAGTGTCAAATATACTGTAATCTCTATCCTTTATACAATTAGTTTCTTTGAAGAAACTCGTAATCATTAAGAAATATCGAATTTTACTACTACGACTTTTTCAAAAGAATTAAAAGTTTCTTAACTCGTGATAAATTTTCATCGAAGAGTTCCTTATCATCTACGTCTGTTGCAATTATAATTTTTTTATCATTTCTTCATGCATCAGTGGTTGGGTGCTTGATCCGAAAAGGAAAACCTGATGTGTGCATACTCGTTCTTCATCTCTCCAATCCAAATACACATGCTTTTGTCTGATCGTTGGGAATATTATCGCGGTTTCTTAATTAAAGTTCAACTAGCGTACAGTAAGCTGGAATTTTTACGTTGAAATAATGGCGAGTTACGAAATCCTATACGAGAGTTAATTATGATATGCCAGAGGCAGGCCCGTTCTTATAATTTTGGGGGCCCTACACAACATTATTGTATGGGGCCCTATAGACACCAGTGCCAGGCTGCAGTGCTATGATTTCACCGTTCCAATGACATTTGAATAACCACTTCGTTTTAAATTCGTTACATATGAGGCTAGCGAAATATAACGTTAAATTATCATGATATGGTACGAAAATTAAATTTTTATGCTTTTAATTCTATTTGTTTAATAAAAATTTTAATTATTGAAATGTTTTATGTCCTTCTTGTCGGGGCCCCTAAGTTGACGGGGCCCTACGCGACAGCGTATGCCTAAAAACGGCCCTGGCCAGATGTAAATATGATTATGATTATAACACATCCGTATTTGAGGGCTATATTGAGACATAATTAATGAACCACTGTATTACAATACAGATACATGTGCTAATTAATAATCACGACCAAGGATGCTTCAAAAATAGTATGCTCAAATCGACGAGATAGAGAATCTAGTATTTCGCCGATGACTCGGAGTACAATTGCTGACCCTCAATGAAATCTCTAATCCGAGAGGCTGGATTAGGATTACCCTTTCTCGTCCCCTTCTGTATGGTGCGATCCCTTTGCTGTACATGATCCAACATGTCTGCGCAATTTGACAACTAACAAATGTTCCAACTGTGTAGCAGTTGTGGAGCCGATATGCAGTAACGCATGGAACATCGTTTCAAAAATTTTCATTCTGTGTCGGCTTTTTTTCGTTCCTGTCACATGTGATACATGATATCCCTTATTGCCGCTCACATTATTACATTCACTCCTATATATCATCTTTAATATATTTATGGAATCTGGAATACCCGTTCTAACTTCCTGGAAATGCTTCGGTCTGTCTCATTCCCGATTCTTCGAGAAATTCATCCCATGCAGAGGCTGTATGCTCTCCGAGTAGCGAACGAGGAGTAACAATCGAAATGTACACTAAGTAAGAATATCTTCGCCTCTAATAAATAATTTGCTAGTTCATTGTTAAATCTTCCATTTAATACACATACGGACACATTTCTATATATTTCCTCTAACCTAATAAGTGTGTGACATTTATTTATTAAAAATGTACCAGCCTATCGCACAAAGCTAATTACAGCTGAAGTTATATAATAGTAAATAATTATGATAAACTAATGAAACAATGAATTATATTATAAAATAATAAAACAACAAGCAGTAACAATTACACGAAACAATGACAGTACCTATACATAATGATAAAACAAAGAACAGTACATGAATTACAATCAATGAATACAATAAAAAAGTACATGAATAAGGCTACTTTGCTTATTGCGATAAGGAATTGCGTGATTAATTTGTAGATAACATAATTAATTAATTTCCAGGACATTATAAAACGATTTAAAGAGAGTTGATCTGGAAAGAATATTGATTAAATCAATCAATTGAAGGACAAAGAAGCTGGATTGGACGTACATCAAGAAGGATATGCTTGCTGACATATTGATTAAAAGGAACAGAAGAGGGAAGAATAAGAAAAGGAAGAATAGTGAAGGTGATCGATAATTTAAAGTAAGGGAACACATTTACAAAAATTAATAAGCGGAAAACGATGGAAATGGTTGGAAAAATGACACCTAAGACCTGCAAAAGAGAAGACAATCATATATGATAAACTGCTTGGGCCGTGACTTCGTGGTATGGATCCATCAGGAACGAAAGTGAAACCAACTTTCGCAATACACGCAATTATAGATATTGTTAGATGGTGGTATTGTAAAAGTTGATTTCACTTTTGTTCCTGATAGTAATGCGATTTGATTGCATGATAATATACGGGATTTGTGAGAGTATCTCATATAATCTGCTTTCCTTGCATAAATATTTTTTTCTCAAAATACATACTTCGTATATAACTTAATATGTACCCCTCTAGATTCTCGTATGTGGAAAATGCATAGGTAAGCCCCGTTTAACTCACACAAATTCGTCAAAATCGGAATTAAGCAATGACTTAGAACGTGCCTTCGCACTTTAGTGGCCGCCTAATAATCGTGAAATTTCATCATTCACTCTAAGTTTGCATTGTAAGAGTTGGGAAGTATTATCACGTGAAAGTGAAAATTACTTAGTAGTTTCTAACGGAGGCAGCTTAATAAAATTCTGGCGAGTTAATAATACGTCTTTATTTATTGGGCGTATTTTAGTAATAAAATCGATTGTGGCAGGCTTAACCGTGTGGAAATCCATAACAGACATCCATAACAGACATCATAATTAACATCCTCTGTATTTTAGTAAATTATAACCATTCTTACAATAAACCATTTTTTAATGTATGCATAGTACACAGTGTATACTATGCAAACATTAAAAAATGGTTACAATGTACAAAAAAATATACTACTACACGAACACACTCTCTCACACAATCCATTATGCCGTAGGTGGGATTCGAACCCAGGATCTCAGCGTTACAAGGCTTGTACACTAACCACTACACTTCTAAGGTTGTGCTGTGGGTATTAATAATGTGGAGATATTTGACCTATACAATAAGAAAATAAAATTTATGAAGATTATTATTTATTTATATTATTATTTTCATAGGTTTATTCTGTGTCATGGAATACAACCACGTCAAATACCATTTCCTTCTACAAATCAATCTAAATACATAAATTTCCTTCTTATCATAAAACATTAGAATGATAATTTTTTTGCGATTTTTTTACGATTCTTATACCATATTATTAAGAACGCGTTCCTGCCTCTATTCGCGTGGTCCATACGTGATGTGATGGGGACTTGGGCCTAAGAGGATCGAAATGACATCTTTGAGTTTCGGGATGTGACGTAAGTCGACGTCAATGTGTTTCATCCCGTTACGGTCGCGACCTGTGACTTTTTCGTCTCTCCAGACAAGTCATTTTCCATTCCTCCGTCACCACGTCCATTGTGCCATTCGCTCGCTTGGCTCACCGCCTCTTCCGCACGCCTCGAAATGGCCTTTTGTTTCGGTTATCATCTCGGCGTTCTCTCTCGGCACGCTTTTTTATTCGCATTAATACAATAAAAATCCACTTCTCGTTTATAATGAACACGCATCTTCCCTCATTAAATTCCGAGGAAATTTGAGTGCAATTACGGCTTGATTAGAGCTTAGTAACTGGACCCACCTACGCCAATCTCCTCTCGGAACAAAAGAAACAAAAGTCTTCTCCGAAGCTTTGTACGACGAAGCTTAAATGGAGCGGTCCAGTGCTTATGTGCGAATAAATCTTCGTTTTCGTATTGAGCATACTATGTTCTGCTTTTATACATTCGCGCTCGTGCTTCGCCTCGTCACTCGCCGACATTCGCGGATGACATTCGTCCGTAGGTTCCCAAAATACGAATGACCGTTTCTACAGCAGAAAAGAGTTCTCTAAATCGAGGAGGTGAATGACATTAATGAAATGAGCGCTGTGGTATCAAAAGTGCCTGCTTTTAGAAAAATAATAAACAACAGGTTTTACGTTTAATTTTCAGTGCAGAATTATTTTGTTTCTTATTTTTTTGTTAAGCACGTTCTTCCTTTCCTTTTATACTAAAAATATCGTATCGTGTCGATGCATTAATTTAACTGCGGCTAACGGAAAATTTATATATCTCTCGCAGAGCAAGGAGGCCCCCGAATGGCCTGGTGGGTAACGTTTTCTCCTAAGGCGAAGGGTTAGAAGACCTGCTCAGAAAGTTGTAGACCTGGTTTTCAGTCATGTCGCTATTTTTCACTTCTGTTCATCCTTAGACGGTCCAGGGTTCTATCCCCAGTGGTTCAAAGAGTCGAAGCACTTTCATATAGAAATTCTTGAAGAGCAAATTTCTTTTAACTTGAATGGTATACGTTGATAATGCGTGGACTAGTAAAATAAAGTCATCATTTTTAATGTACCCCGAATTTATTTTATATGCTTTCGAAAACGTACCTCTGCTTTAAACTGACGTAACACATTCAAATGAGATGCAATTAAGAGGACCACAACATCATAATTTATTCGGTGACCCCTTGACCACTGGGACATTTTATGACGGTTCTGGTGATTCCATATAATGTTAAAATAGTCACATTTAGACGACATTGACAGTATGTAAAGGAAGTACTATTTACTTTGAGGTATTATGTTACATGCATAAATGCTGCTATCGAAGTCAGTGCTGTTATTATTTGAATGACATTGTTTGGTCTATATTTGCTCATTCTACAAATATATCAGCTGTTTAACTTTAACTGTGAAACTTTTATTTGAAAATATCCGCTATTTCTAAGTACTTCAAAATATTACTTTTGCATGCCTTCATTGCCAATTAAAAGTTAAGTAAGTTTGCTAGGTAAATTAACTTTGGCATTTAAGGAACGAGAAGGGTGGAAAGGTCACTATTGTGTTTCATTTACGAAGGACTGAGTAGTTAAGCGGCTCTGAGATTTCATTATCTTTCTGTTATATTATCTTTTATTATCTCAACGCTATGTACGAGTTTAGAGTACCTTAAAACATGCAATAATTTTATCATCGCTTCTTCTCCTCGTTTGAACTGTGGTTTAGAAGGTCAGTGTCGTTGAAATGATTATAATACCCATGTCTTAAGACTGCATACGCTATCCAAAAACTTTCACTCTGCGAATATTACTCTCAATACCCAGTTTTATTTCTCAGCCAACATTTTCGATTTCTAGAAACACAATATTATCGAGTTAGTCTTACAGAATTCAACCTTCTCCTTAATGTTTTTGTTATTTGTTTGAGATGATAATCTATTATTCCATTCTTTGACAATTTCGATCTTCTTTTCCGATGTAATCGTCCTCTTGCCAAGCGAGGGACCAGGTATGAAATTCAATATATAGAGAGAAAGGGAACAAAAATCACCCTGTTCCTGTATTTTTCTCTTGCCATTGCATTAGATTTTGTATTTGTTCTTATCGGTACGGAGATTGTCACATCTTTTTACTCGAATTTAGATATAACCAGTCATTCGAGAACATGATTGTCAAGACTTCTGAGAAACGTATTATTGTTGTTACTTTCCTTTGTATTTCGTGTTTAGGGGAAATATGGGAATAGTTTTTATTGATAGCATAGTTTATTTTGTTGTTTTTTCGAAACGAATCATATCGATGGAGTTTTTTTTGTAGCTTTTCGTGATAAAAGATTATTTGTTATAGATGTATATGAAAGAGCCCACTCTTATATAAATGCTAGCGAGTACCCGGCATGCTTTGCAATGCCACTCAAGGAAGTTCTGTTTATTGAAGTGCTTTTGGATGTACAATATTTTTGTTTTTCCGTCTGTTGCGCACATGAATAAATTAGAAGGATTTCCGATGCGTGAGCAAGCCACAAACGCCGAATCAAGAAAAACCTTTGAGTTCTTTACTAATACATTCCTTTAATAACTAAACATACATCGTTGAAAATAGATTAGATTCAATAATTAATTCAGAAGTTTATATTAAAAATATTCGCAACTTATTTACCAGGTCATATATATACGCAATCAATCGAGTTGAGAGCGAGAAAGCAATTTCAAGTAACACTCGCACTTTCAAAACCCCTTTATTTAACGAAAAATTCAGTAAACAATTATGAAAATATAAAAAAAGTTGGTTGCTACTTTCATCGCCAGGGGGATGGTTTGTTTACAATCTCGAATTTTTGACAACAAATTCACGCAATTTTCAAAATTCTCGAAGTTTCGATTCTTAAGCTATATTCCACTACCAAAATAAGAATCTTTATTCAGTTCCCCTTCTTTTGGTTCATGATTCGACTTCTTACAACTATTTCTTCTAATTTAATACCTCAATAGAAATAAAGCCTGCAACCGATAAAAGTGATGTTTACATGTATTCTTTATGGAAATCTACCAGAGCGATCTGGGGTCAAACCCATGGTACGTTAGTCAGATATTTTTTATTCAGAGACTTTTGCGGGCGTTCGTACAACAACTCATCAAAGTTTCATCGCGATCGGATGAATGGTGTAGGAACGCATACGGGACAAAGACAGATACATTCATTTTACATATTAGATAATTGAATGTAGGACCTCGGTGTAAAAGATGATAGTGTGTAATTAACTTTTTCTGATTGTTTTATCTTACACTAACTATATAGTCATGTATATTCTCTTGGGTGGACTTATTAATATCGTGAGTTATTGCAGAATCAGTGTAACTCAACTCTTCCTGCAAGCATGGCTCATTCCTTAAGTTTTACATGTATTTTTACCGTAATCCTAAAGATAAAAAGATAATTCTGAATCTTCTTGTTTGTCTTTTGGAACCAATATTCAACTACATACCATAGGTAACAGTATAATGTATCTCATACGCAAGGCTAGCTATTCCATAGAGCATTGTTATGGAGAGAATATTCAATTTAATGGTATTAAAATAAGCTATTTAAAAAAAGAAAGGAAAAAATTTCGTAATTAATAAAAAAAATATTTTGTATCTCTCAAAGTGATTATTACCTAATGCAGTTTATTGATTTATTCTCAAATTTCTTAGATTAGTCCTTCCTTTTTTGTTATATATGTTGATCTTTGATTAATATTCAGTAATGGTAATTATTGTTTTTAGATATAATAATTAAAATGATCTAATCTTAAATTCATATTCGTCAACATTAAAAAAAAATCTGATGTGGTCAGCACATGACTTTCTCCATATATAAGATGTAAATATTTATCTACGACAGTAATTTCGAACTCTATATTCCATCTAAACTTGGAAGATGAGTGATTAATTTATAGATTATTATCTTTGACGTCACAAACATTAAAATCTGATGTGGCCAGCACATGACATTCTCCATACATAAGATGTAAATATTTATCTACGACAGTAATTTCGAACTCTATATTCCATCTAAACTTGGAAGATGAGTGATTAATTTATATATTATTATCTTTTACGTCACAAACATTATAAATAATTTTTTTCGGGACATGCTCGATGAAAAACGATGAATTTGGCCTTTCGCCCATAGAGCCCAGAGCGCCCACAAAGTACATAATCAGGAACTTCCAGTTTATCAGTATTTCATGAATAACTCCTAAAAAATCAATGATACAAAAATATGTTTCATACAAAAGTTATATTAAATTACATTTTCTAAAACATTTATAATAAATAGTATATACCTAAATATCGTATTTATGGAGATATTTTGAAAACCGGAAATGAGCTTTGAAGAATGAAGCTCAACTTTCGGTTAACCGATTCACTCCAAAAACTAATCAACTCTAACGACACCAACTAAAGTGCTTAATATGAAATTTGGTGTTGATCCAACAAATAGTTTTCATGTTAGAGCGCCCACAAAGTACATAATCATCTTCTTCCGGTTTATGAGTATTTCACGAATAACTCCTAATCAACCGGTGATACAAAAATATGTTAAATACAAAAGTTATAGTAAATTACATTTTCTATAACTTTTATTTGGTATACAATATACCTATATATCATATTTATGGAGATATTTTGAAAACCGGAAATGAGCTTTAATGAATAAAGCTCGACTTCCGGTTGATCGATTTACTCCAAAAACTAATCAACTCTGACAGCACACACCACAGTACGATATATGAAGTTTGGTATTGATACGCCTAATAGTTTTCACGTTAGAGCGCCCACTATCACACACACACACACACACACACACACACACAAAACACACACACACACACACACAGACATCATTCCGAAAATGGTCAAAACGTGTTCTAGGGACCCCAAAACATGTATTTCCGTTGAAATCTCGAAGTCGATTTTTTTCATGAAAACAATACTTTCTCTATACTTCGTATATGGAGAAAGTAAAAATTATTTTAAGTCCGCAAACGCATTGATTGGAAACCAGTTCGATATTCTCATATCTGTTTCGCCTCACTGACAGTGTCACCTAGATTCTCATAATTAAATTTCTCTAATCACGCCTTCGAAGTCTAGGGTCTTCGTATTTCCTTCACCTTGGAACACATAATCTTATATTTAGTGAGGCGTTAATTTGCTTGATAATGGCCGTGATCTCAATTTTGCATTCCATCCGCGGAACAAGGGCGAATTCCAAGAATGCGCGATGACTCTTAGAGAATGAAATCAATGATAGATATCAAGCGGATGTGACGTAAGGTCTGCGGTAAAAGTGGCTCGTCCGTAGGAAAAAAAAACTTGAAATTAAGGCCACCAAACGGTGCTTGATCGATAGTGATTCTTTGTCTTCATTTCACATCCTTTCTCCTCTTCCGATCGCGCAACCTTAAGGTGCAATTCCTTCCGAAAATTTTAATCATCATGTTCCTGTCTTAACAAAGCTGCCTCGTGGCTATGAGATATTCATGGTATGGAATAATCTGTTCATGTGAAAATACTATTTAAAATTAATTGCACACAGTTGTGGTTAATTTAGATTCTATCAGCAACTGCTGGAAGGGAAGTAAAAACAAATGGGGATGCAAGGGTAAACATTGTTAGTTGACATTAAAGGTGGGGCAAGCTACAAAGAAACGAAATAAGTATCCTTGATTTGGGAATATTGAGGCAAATTAACCTACGGAAAGATAGAAGGCTCATGTATGTATGTACGTCATTATATAAGAATAGCGGGTGAAAGGAGGCCACCAATCATTGATTAGCGCCGTTGATAGGTAAATACGACGGTAAAATTTCAAATACTGCCGTCTATTGCCTTAAAGTATTTTTAAGAAATTACAACAATATTGATGATAATTTATGACAAAATTGAAACCCTGAATGAATTTCCACATTTTTTGGTTCTATGTCCATCCTACGCTTTGAAATTGTATCCTGACCATAATTAGTACCGAAGGGTGCTCTCCGAAATATGTACCCTGGAGTCCCAATTATATCCGTGTGAAGAGTTATTCGTTTATCTTATCCTCAAAAACCTTAAAAATATGAATTTCATCGATCTAAGTATCTCTGGTACTTTTTTCCGTGGTCTTTTATAGGCAAAAATGTTTGAGTACAAATTGATTGATATTAAAGAAACGAGATAAATAAGGAACGTCCTCGTGCCGTAGCACGTCGGATATTTCAGCACATTTCCTTTCTCTCTCATCGAATAGTCTTATGAAAAAAGGAGATATTCGCAAAATATTTCAATTGCAGTTTTGATTTAATGTTGTGCCGCTTTTTCCGCGTTTCAGAAGAATTTCAAACATGCTGACGATTCGGAAAAATTGGTTTCATCCGACATCGAGATTCTTGACAATTTTGCCGTCATTATTAGGAATCCTAAAAAAAATATTCTGAATATTCGAAAGCGATTTGAAATGCTTGCGGCGGGCACGCGATTCGTCATTCTTTTATTAGTTCTTTTGATATTTGAAATTGATGAATGAAGTGGAGTTAGATACGAAGCTTGATATTGAACTGCGAGACTAGTGATGAAGGGAAAGGAATAATTTAGCAAGGCTCACCGATATCTGTATCAGAAACTTGATTGGTTTCACTGCAATTAAAAGTATGTTAAGTATTCACAAATCTAAATTATAATCTATTGACGAACATTTCCTTAGAGCATATTATTATAAGAGTGCCATATTGAAGGTTTGATAATATAAGTTCTATGATTGTCAATATATGTACTTATTTAAAATATAGCCAAAAATTATGTATTATTTAGATTTTTTAGTGGCGAGAAGTTTTACTAGTAGTTTCCTATTTATACTCGTATAACAACTTATAATTCAATGAATTGTTCATCCATGTATATATGAATCTAGCAAGCTCATGAAATTAGACAATATTTTACATAATCGGGGGAGGTATCGTGGGGAATCCGTAATGGAAAGACACACAGAAAATAGTACATTTTCCTCAAGTTTTATACTTATTTGCAGAAACTAAAAATGCACGACTGTTTTCGACGAATGATTGTCATCATTTTATTCTGTAATGAAGAAATAAAACTTTGCAAATTTTCCAGACTATTGTGTGGAAATTGCAAAGTTATATTTCATCATTACTTCAATGGCTTTCCACGAGGTAACCCCTGAACATCTAGATTTTATTACCATATTCTGACAAACAAAAATAAAAATTTTGGAAAAAGTACTGATCTCTGAGTGTCTTCACATTAGACTTCACATTCACATTATTACTACATAACGTTTACTCTTATTACCTTACTACCCACTATTTGAATCTATACTAATTTCACAATCTCTATATTAAATAATTTCCTCATTCGTTTTCTATTCGCACGTTATTCTTATGCTATAAAAATTCTTGTATGGATTTTTGAATGTTTCCTTAGATTCATCCGGCTGTTCATATTTCCTCGATCTTCCTCTAGGGGCTGGGAACTTTCGCAACGAATCGTCTCTTTTTTTCTATTTTCATCCATCGCTTTCAAATGGTCTTATTAGTAAAATTTGTACATTTTGTATGTATTTACATATCAATGTGAAACCCGTGTTTGTATCGCTGCCTTTCTTTTGGGTCACACTCATTCACCACCCAGTCCTGCATTCACACTGCGCATGCTCTTCACACAACCCAATCCAATTGCATTCTAATTACCCGTATAATTTCCCAGGCACATTCAAGTTCCTCTACTCCTAAATACTCCGACGGACAATTAAAGCGACTGTGGTTTTATACTACGATAATTTGAGAGATGTATCAGTTAATAGGAACCGTTTGGTAATATATCGATAGGATCATTCGATACCGATGTTGATGCACGCGATATGCACACTTATCGATCCGCTGAGTCTCCCGACACTTTTATTCCCATTTTAGGCTCCTTGTATTGCCCCTGGGCTTCTCCCCTTTGCTGAGGAACGCAGGTAGAAATAATCGGGAGGAATCGAAAAACTCGCGCATGTATCCTGAGGGCGTGGAAGAATGTTTCAGATGAAACGGTTGCAATGCACCATGAGAGACCGGAATTTTTCGAGCTTATATTTCGAGCTCGGCGTACATATTTATTGTATTATTTTTTCTTTTTTCCATTTTCGTAAGGTATATCTTAGTGAATAGCCCCTTGTACTACTTTTACTCTTAAAAATGAGCGAAACAGGTATGACTGTGGATGGGTGTATTCCTCGGTCATGTTCTGATGATGTCGTAGTACCTGACGATTTCCATTGCGATGATAGTAGTTGTAAGTTTAACTAATAAAATATATTTTGATATTGATTCATGTTGGGCTCTATTTTCAATGGAAGGTTTCTTTAAAACATAACTCCTAACATGAGGGAATTAATTAAATGGTTAGCATAAATCTACGAATAACAGGCCCAGAAAATCTCCTAGAACATGAATACATGAACATAAATCTCGTGCATACATTGTAAGTCGGTGGATATAAATGATATCGTGTCGAAACAAACATCGAGAGAATTAAGAAATTCCGTTGGAAAATTTACTTCTTCACTTTGGTTTAACGTGGAGTCAATAGATTTGAATGCTACTCTTTTAGCTGCGATTCTGTTTAGAATGATGTTATTCATATCGTGCACGTTGACATTTTTAGCTGCTAGAATGGCTCTTCCTCTCAACCATGTGTGATTTCGATAATTTATTTCGATACTTAGGAAAACTTTGTCTACTAATTCTTCTTTTGAATCCACGATGTTGATAAAATTAGACGGGAAGGTGATTTTTTTCCTTTTTCTGGATTTGTAGGTACAGTGCCATTACCGACCTTAGTAATTGTCTTGAAAAAATGTCAGCTGTTGGATCGTTTTGAAGCTGAACTGCTGTTTGAAGTCTTACATTTGTAGTTAAATACATGTTTTAACTATGATTGTGATTGAAATTTGTTGTACGATCAACTGGAAAATAACGAAAGAAATGAATCGAACCGAATGCAACAAAAACAAAGTAAGTCACTCTTTGATTTTCGAAAACAGATCATTAAATAGTTTCCAAAACAAAACAAATTAATTAAACTAAATTCAGCATTCGGTATCAAATTAACTCGCATTTCGATTTTCGAAAATAGATTTTTTTAAATCACTTCCAACGATTGGTTATGCACATCAACGTAAACGAAATCAACAACTTTTCTCTTCTTCTTCAACTCGTGAACTATTGACCGCGAAAACAGACGACGATCAACTGGAATATAACTGAAGAAATTAAACGAATTAAATGCAACAATCAAATATAATGTATCTCATACTTTGATTTTGGGAAACATCATTTAAATAACCTGCAGTACGTGAATATGCACATCAATGTGAACGAAATCAACCAAACAGCAAACAAACATGTTTTTCACTTGAAATAGCCCACAATGCAGGAACTCGGATTCGACAATGCCATTTGTCGTCAGGGGGACCGGTTGTTTACACCCTCAAAATTCTACAAAACTTTCGCGTATTTCGTGTAAAATCTCGATATTTCATTTCGAAATCAATGATCCACGACCAAAATAAGATTTTTTATTTATTTTCCCTTCTTTTGGTGCTTGTATCAATTTCGTATGATCATTCTTTTTAATTTGATTTTGCAAAAGAAATAAAGCCTACCACGGCGAAATGAACTTTACGTGCATTTCTTATGGAAATGCGATTACTCGTCTGGGATCGAACCGAGGACGAAATGTCAACATTTTTTACAGTAGAAACACTTTCGTATTTGAATGCAACGTTTTTTTAAACTTCAAGTCAATTTCGACCGAGTATTTATCGAGTTTTGCGGCCACAAGCGTACGCAGGCTGAATTTTTATAAAATCAACAGTCTCAGGCGACGTCTTGTGAAAATACGTCATGATGAAAATAACAAAATTTGTACTTTTTCCACAGTATTTTAATGCAGTGGAAAAAGTACAAATTTTGTTATTTTCATCATGATGAATTTTTATATATATAGGATTGTCATTTCTTAGCACTTTATTTAACACAAAACTAAAGGCGTGTTGAGGGTTAACCGTCTCAATTTTCACCTTACGTCCTCTGTATATAATATCTGTGTCTCAGTGAAATAGTCGAATATTGTCGCTCTGTTGTAGGTCAGAAATGGTTTGTTACAATTCCATCATCTGAGTGATTTAGTTGGAATAAAATCTAGATCGTCAATTTTGCCGTAGCTTTTTCTCAGTCTCCGTCTCATGACTCAGGTGATATGCATTTAAGGTTAGCAGGTTGTTGAGCTTCAGTCTTACGCTTTTGTATCCCTCTTCAAGTTCCTCCACGGCTAGACTGCCCCTTGAAAAGTTATTTAAACCGCATGATTACTCGGCATGAAATTTGTAGGCCAATGCCACGGAAGCTTTCAATAGCAAATCTTGTTACGTAACCTCGCGGGCAGTTTGAATGGCGATCTTTAAAGAGCGAGGACGTCGAAATTATATACGTCTTTAATATCCTTTAATGAAAATTATACTTGTGGAGTGTAACTTAATTCTGCCATTAAAACTGTGATTGATAAAAACTATTTTTGCATGGCCCAATCTTCCTGAAACTAGATATTAGAAATCACATTTCATAAAATAGTGCTAATAGAGGTATATTTAGATATTGATAGATTTTAGCATTAGTCAAATAGCTAATTTAAAGTCATTCTGTATGTAAAAATATACGTAAGCACAGCACTCACGAATGCCGGATTATATTTGAATATTTTTCAAAACTTATTCTTTCGTCCAAAATAGTATTACAGGACAGTTAATTACATTCATATATAAATCACATTTTGGTGTTGATTTTTTGCCAGAAATGTCTATTTAAGTTACCTTGCATTGCGTGAAAATTTCTACAATTTAATGGTTTAAGAAATAGCTCTCGTTTGGTCACACTGTTTCAATACGGTGAACATAAAAAAACGCAAATACTCAAAGAAAGGGAACACTTCATTTTTGAAGTGAATAATTAATTTTAATTTCTAAATAGGGGAATAGTAGAATGGAAAAATTTACCTGGAGAAGTTTTAGAACCTTTTCCTCCTTCTTATTATATATTTTTCAATAAAATTAAAAGGGTTTAATGATTTTGTTGTAGTGCTGTGATTTTTATAATATTGTAATATTACTGTAACATTTTAAATATTGTATGATTGTTGTAAATTTTGAAGAAGTTTGTAAATTTAATAATTATATGATTACATACTGCCTTCGGGAGGTTTTGGGGGGTTTTCCTCCCTACTAGGGTGAATACCAGGCAGATATATATTTTCCTCTCCCCCATGATTCGACTACCACCTGGCCTTGTGCCTATTTCTATTTTTAATAAATAAATAAAACAAATAAATAATTAGTACAGTACAATGAATGAAACTGAGGAAATGTATTCAGGTCATAACAGAGTAAAATTCATGTTCGCCAATTTCGGCATTTTAAAGATCATCCCGGTCACAAACGTAGATGTAAAGCACCACCTCCATAAAAAACAGCTATAGACGCGAGCGCTACGAGGCGTAAGGCGAGGGACGAGGCGAATGACAAATGAATCGATTACAACTTGCGATTTGTCTCGCTATTCGTTCGGACGTGTAAATACGTATTAAGATGCATTTTTTACGAAGGTAAATATTTACTCGTGGTTTTTAATTTCAATTCAAAGGAGGAAATCGCGATGCTTTACTGGAGAATTTACTACCTCATCTCTTAGCTTATTATCTCATTTTATTATCTTTAATTATATTATAATAATATATTCTTTTATAATATCATAATAAATGACGATGGGTCAGATGGAAGAAGAGACTTGTAGTCTCAATCTCGCCCATTTAAAGACGATTATTTTTATTATGATCTTCCGTTACAGAAGAATTTAAATCTCTTTGGAGGAATGGATATAAATAGGCGTAGTTAATTGCATACTGGATCCGGATCTGGATTTTGTCCTTGTAATCCATTGACCTTATCAAGGTTGTTATTATATTTAATAATTTACGGCTAAATTATTTATTTCGTTAAAATATGCGATGCAATGCAACAAATAGAAGAATGGAAAATAATTCCCAATACATCACTTGCGATATCTTGACTGCTGGTTGCATTCGAAGTGAAAAAGTGTTTTACCCAATAAAAACGAATCAACATTTGGGAGAGAAAATATTTACCTCCTTTGTTTTTGAATGCTGCAATCTCGCTTCGGATTGAACTAGTCGGACTTGATTAAGCCGTTTCTGAGCTCTGTTAATTTATCGCAAAGAGTGCCTCATCTTCCTCCACCCCCACGTATCCTGTTTTAGCCTCTTTCTTCACAAAGAGCAGCCACGATATCAAAGAAGTAGCGATGCATAATTCTTTCCCTTCGAAGCTCAGCGCTATTAATTCAGGGACGATGGTTAGCGGAGGCAATTCCCGGCTTTAGACTCTCTTCCATTACCGCTAATGTCCCATTCAAGTACAGCTCTCAGAGAGCAGGATTCTCCATGATCCTGGATTTTTATGCGCTATCCATTGGAATGCCCTATGGTTAGGGAAAAGAGAAGGATTCGAGGATGCTAATGATACCTAGACGGTCTTGCGCAGACTGTAGGATATGAGTCGTTATTCCGACAAAGTTATTCATCACAGCAAGTACTCCTATCTATATTGCATCACAGAATTCATTATTTAATCTGAAATAAACAGTTTTCTCGAGAATACTTGTATATAATATTTAGGCGCCAAGCCTGGCCAATATATCATATTGATTATAAATGAATTTATACGCTGCGAAGTTCCAGCTGTAATTCCGTGAGCTAAACGTTTAGTTTCTTCAAACTTCATAATGATGATTATAATATAAGGTTTAATAAAGTGTGATAGCCATTCCCTGTACTACAAGTATAAGGAATGGCCGCATGGTGTAAGGGTATCCATATTTTACAGATGTTCGACATTATTGATCTCATTATAAACTTTTCATTTATATTGGGGTCTTATTAAATAAACAATGCAAATTACACAAAATGTTGTAATTTCACAACCGGTTTCAAGATAACCACTCATCGTCAGGCGCAAGATACAAATGCAGCAAAATTTAGCTCTTGGACGTAGGAGTTGTGGATGGGGAGGCAGCAGGTTGACTAGGGATAATAATGGAGAGTAGTATCCACCACAAGAGCCGCTATGTTTAGAGTCAGGTCTGAAACACCTGTCTACCCATTCGTATCCTTTTTTTCTACTTAGTGCACCGATATGTTCTTTTGTTAACCAGTGTTCATTTAAGCAAATCACGAGACACATTTATATCTTTGATTTCTTGTAGGAATAACTCCATATCTGGTATTTTGTTATGAAATCCTTGGATGTTTAGATGCATTAGCCACACTTTTTCTACATTTACTGATTTACGGCTATTGTTTGTTGATGAGAATGAATTTTTATCTAATGCAACACCACCTATGCCCCTAATTAGTTTCCCTGATTTTTCACGAAAATAATACCTCTTCCATTGATTCACACATCTTATGGGTACCTTTTCTGTTTAAATGAATGCCATCTATCCCTAAAGAATTGCCATCCAAAAATATTTTTACATCTAAAAATATGACAGAAAGGGCTTCACAAGCCCACCTTATATTCTGATTCACCTTCTTTAAAAAATTATGATTTATATCCCTTCTGTACAAAAACTATTAACAATGATACCTGAGGATGGAAATTTCGTTTTGGTTGGAAATTTCGTTTTGGTTGGAAATTTATTTTTGGTTGCTCTAATTAGACAATAAATGGCATCCATTACCTCTTCTGGACTGTAGGATCTTCTCAAGTTATTGGTCCCTACGTGGAGTATGATGGCTTCTGGATTGTTTGAGATTTCTTGGTCATGTCTTCAATCTTTCTCTGTAGTTGCAGAGTCCTCATTCCTCTGAAAACACAAGTCTTGGCGTCATTCAATCGGACGTGTTTAATGTTGGAATCACCAATTATTAAGGGAATTCCTTACTCGATATCACTATCTTTATCCTTTTTCGTTGAAGAAGTTTTGCCAACTTCATCATTTTTTGATGCGCAAGATGTTTTCCCGAACGCACTTATGGCGATCTTCCATCGAGTTTAACAACTCAAATATATTTTTACTCGCGAATGAAAAATCAGGAGGCATTTTAGTAGTTAGTGATTTTATAGCTGATTACAGATGGTTGAGAATCCGGCATATTCTCTAATAACCGCGAGATCATTCTTCAATGCAATATTTTCAGCTAAAATACATTTATTCTTTTCTTTAGAGAATCTATTTACTTTATCAACGGAATTAATTAATTTGATTCCAGTTCACTTTTAATACATGCCATTGAGCTTCTGTTGAGCATGTTTCTCAACACCAGCCCTCCTCTTCTTTTTTGTCACTGAAGTCCACTTTCGCACACTTCATATGCATCCCGGAAGAGCATACAAAGCATTGAACACCTTTTATTACTATTTTTGCACTGAACTTACACCTGTTGTTCTTTAGTTTTCCACTCTTTTGTACAATACTAACGACCGAAACTTGCGATTGCGAAAATGCTCGTTTGTGTAATCGAGAAATACTCCCTACGCTTACACATAATCTCCAAGATATACACTTTTATAAGATCGTGAATACACCTCGAGTAGTCGCGAAATTAAAGCCTAAACAAACATTTTAATACATCACACATTTCCTATGCCTACTACGCCATTTTTGTGGCCTTTCTGAGATATAAATGAAGATATTATGATAAAGAGTGACAAACTATAATGTCAAAGAAAGGGAAGATTTGAAAGTATTTAATGAGCATTTTTTTTTTGAGGGAGTATACGTATGTATATATAAAAAGTATATGTTGTATCAATCAAAATATGAATTTAGTATAATAAATACAAGAAATAGGGTACAATATATCAATCCTTTGCCGCACCCTAAGAAAGGAACGCAGAGAATTTTTAAATTAGAATCTGAAATATAGAAATGAAAGATAACGCCGCTGATAACAAATGTTTATATTCGATTAATGAATTTTTAAACTAACCCGTTCAATGGTATAATTAATTTACTGTCATCATACTGTAAATAAGTTGGTGTTTTTTTTCTTCCTTTGTGAAAAATTATGCATTTTTATATTCATTTTTTGATATGGAGTACATAATTTGTAATATTAATAATGTGACATTGGCATATGTAATTAGTAATGTATTTTGTTACTGTACTCTTTTTGTCTCTGACAAGACATCTATTCACTTCAGTGCAATATCTGAAATTATTGTGAATGTTACATGTCAATTAATAAACTAAACTAAATTGATTATAGTTTGATTTTGTAGATAAACGTGTTTATCGTCTCAAGATTTTTTCTCTGGCCACTTAACTACGCATAGTGGCCACTTTACAACAGTTGGAAAAAAAAACAAAATTGCGACAGTATCTTTCAAGATAATATTGATGGCTAATGGTTTCGCACTAACGAAACTTCATGCTTAGTATATTAAAATTTTATTTCCTTCTAAAATGGTAAATTAAACACACATTTTGTCTTAAAGTGACCACTTTACCCCAGTCTCCCCTGATCTTGTGGAAAGCGATAAAGAACGGATTGTTATCAATGTCGAAGATTACCTCGGCTACCACGAATAACTTTTTCAAGGAAATTGGAAAGAAAGTTTTTATACATTAACTTCTCCGTCTTCTAATAGGATTAAAAACGTGGAGGAAAGTTACTTAATGTACACTCATGTAAAATATTCATGCCGAAACAAACTTTTGTCATACCTTATGCGCTTTAGAAAGGATTGGAAACTAAAGAAAGATTTCTGTAAAGCAGCCGGATATGTATGGTAAAAATGAAGAAGAGAGCTGGAAACTTGAAATAGAAATTGGAAATGAAAAAAGTAGAATAAAATTGATGAATTCGGAAGATAAGGCTTTCTAGGAGTATCAGAAAACGTGGTCAAGGATGACTAAGTTTCATGCACGCATCTCTGGTTCATTAAATTATCTTAGTTAGGCCTTTGATTTTTCAGCTTGATTTTTAGAAGTTTCTTAGATATTCATTTACATTGTAAGCTTCTTTCTGTTCTGAATTCCATTCTTTTTCTACATTTCAAGTCTGTATAACCATTTATTCTCATATGCAGATTCTTTTTTTTCTAGATTTCTATGAATGTATTTACAGCGTCACCATTGTATGTCAGAGACGTTTCTCTCCTAAGGGAAGCAGCCGGCGCTATCGATTATTTGAAGTTAACCGCACTGACTGAAAATTAATTACCTAAAGCAGTTTAGCACCGAAAAAATAGTCGTATTTCAGCGTCAAAGTTTCGGGTGCTGGGAGCAATAAATTGTACGTAAGCCTTCGCTTCTACCACAAGCGGTTTGGATTCTCATGGTCGTGTTATTTTAGTCATTTTCCCTCCTCTAGATAACATTTCCTCGGGAATTGGATGGGCTCTTTTCAGAGGAGGGAACTCAGGGATTTGCGGAGGAAGCGAAGCTCGGGATCTTGCGGCGGCTAAGAGTCTTCGTAGTTTACTCTGCGAAGGCTCTAATTGCCGAAGTGTTGAGAGTCGAATTGGTCGAAAGAGATGCTTTCGAATGAGCGAATGGTTCAGCTGCGTACACCTTAAACTATCGATCTGTTTTTAGATGCGTACTTCGAGAATTAGCTAAACTTGTACGATGAGCAATTTAATAGTATCCCCATTACTATTATTATTCCTCAAAGACAGACTAGACAAAATACACTTTTTTCCTTACCAAAGAAAGAGAGAAACTGTACTTATTTCTCACCCATATTAAGTGCACTGAGAAATTATTATCTTGTTGGTGACAGAATTGATCTATTTAACTTTAATTTACCCACTTTGAAAAGGAAATTGAAAACGTGATCGACATAATTGTTTCTTTCCAATATCTGTATTTTCTTACACCATATCATATGTGCATTCTTATATACTATATTATGTATTTTTTAACTTATATTATGAAAAATTATTCAAATCATTACTCAAGACTGATTTTTCTGCATCTTAAATTTCTGATATCTCTTATTTACTTTTTAATGTGATAAATACCACATTACTTAATGCCACTTAACATTATGTATTCTTATATCATACATTTCAATTTAAATTATGTGCCTCTATTATTGTAAATTATATTAATATTTCCTTTGTAATGTTTACAACTTTTTATTGTTCTTTTGCTAATGTCAATAATTACAATATTGTGTTTTATGATTAATTTTATTTTAATTGTTGTTACAATTTTTCTGTTCACTAAAATACTTAACTGAGTAATAAGAATGATATTTTTTGTATTCTTAAATTCTATTACTTTATAATCAGTTTATACCTCACAATATTAGTCGCTATACATATATTTCAATTTAAATTATGTTAATATCATTATCATTTGTATTATTATTATTCTTTTACGTATGTACGTAATTGTAAAACTTTCAATGAAAACTTATTTCATTTACTTGTTGTAAAAGTAAGAGGGCAATTTTGCCCGTAATAAAGATTATTATTACCGTCGTCGTTGGAATAAATGTTTTCCGAGATAAAAATGAAATCCTACACCCGATGAATTCACGCATCTGGCTAACTTCTGAAAACATCTGAAGTTCACCCCATTTATGTTACTTTAATTTGTGGTTATGGTGCGAAGTAGGTATTTCGTGGTACTGAAGGCAGAAATTAGATTGAACGTCACAAGAAACTCAGCCAGTAATGACTGGTTTCTGAAATATGTTATTGTGAGAGATATAATCTCACTTCACTCTGCACAAATCTTATCTCTCCAATCTATTACATTCATATAACTTAAATTTTTATTTATAATTGCGTTTATCAAAATTTTGTTTACTTTTTCTTGAATGTCCAATGACTCATTGATTGGCGTAAGAATAAAAACAAAGAAGGCTGTCGATAAATTAGCGTTTACGATTTTTGCGGCATTCTATTATTAAATTATCTAATCAATATCTGAATTTGCCTCATAGGATCTTTACAAATTATGTAAATACAGAAAAATATAAAACAATAAAATTGTGCTCATCATCAGCATTGGATTTAGTACACGTATATTAAGAGCATGATGAATTCATCTTCTTATAGTTGCCATTACACTTCCCTATAGTGCAACGAAAACAGTGAGCGTTCATAATGAGTTATGAAAACTTCCTCTTTTTTCTACTGTATAATACGTCAAATTGATAAACTCTAACTGTGACAGATATATAAATATATAAATATTATATATATATATATATATATATACGAGTAAAATGTAGCTTGCATACTGCAAGCAGATCGACAACACTAATTTCATATCGGTATCATATAGGGACGGTCCTCAAAAGAAAAAAAAAGGATTCAAAATATTCGTAGAATTCGCTGCAATTTAATCGCCTGGCAGCGAACCCCGGTCTTCCTGGTGAACTTACTATGCAGCAAAACAGAAGATAACCATATCAAACTATGTGTGAAAATTCAAGCAAACGACAAACAAACGACGTCCTACTTTTCTCATACACTCCTTATGTGAGAAATTGTAATGTGCACTGGCATCGAACCCAGGAACAGCATGGTCTTATCTATTTTTTTTCTTAAACAAAGTCTTAATATACATCTTCCATCTAAGGAAGAGCTCCCTTACATATCGATAAATGCATAAAAAAATTATGAAAAGTAACCCCATTATATTATATATGGGGGATATATTTACCCCCCGGCACCGAACCCGGGACTTTCAGGCAATACTTGCTATGCAGCACAACAGAAAAACACCATCTCTAACCGCGTATGCAAATTCAAGCAGAAATATTGGTTACAACTGCCTCAAATGACGTCCTACTTTTCCCTTATATTCCTTATGAGAGAAAAGTTATTGTGCTGTGGAATCGAACCCAGGAATAATACGGTCTTATAAAAATTTTTTTCTAAAACTAATTCGTACCATACATCTTCCAGCAAAGCACGAACATCCTATAATTTCAATAAGTGCATCAAAAAAAATATTGAAAAACTACTCCCATGTATTTTAAACGGCGGATTATATCAGATGATCGAGACATTTGTTTCACCGTAAAATATTTCATTGATTCAATGAAGGATGACAATATATGGTTAGATGAATTAATGTCAAGTCAGTCAGCATATTCTGCTGACTGATTTGACATATATAATATTTGATATGTAGAATCTTATCATTCTTTTTTCTCCTTTATCATGACTTAGCTCAATTTTATATCAACAATCGAAAGTAAATTTTACGACACGAAAGCTAAAATGTGTATATTTGCACGTTTTCGTATTTTATTTAACTTTAAATAATTAATTCAGAATACTTGAGAAAGCTGTTTAGTCAGTTATTACTTTTTTTGTAAAGAAAATTTCGTTTACTTGACCATAGTATCATTTGGGTTAGGTACTTAATGATACTACATTTGATAAGGTACACTCCTTGCCAAAATTAACGCAGCACCTCCCTAGCGATCCTTACGGCCGGTGCCGCGTTAATTTTGGTCAGGAGTGTACATACAATGAAAAAGTAGTTGCATGGGAAGAGAGGTAAAATCGCCGGCGGCCTATTAATGACGACCTTTAGCTATGTTGATGGATTCAGAGAGGGTAATGCATCGGAGGGGAAACAATGGTGAAGCAGAGGGAGAAAGATTACGGAAGGTAGTAAAAGAGACCAAGATTTCTTTTTTAAGTGCGGAAAGATTGAAAGGGAAAGGGGGCTTGGCAAAAGAGGGTTCGAAATGGAATCTGGAGAGGGAAAAGGGTTACGGGAAAGAGGCCCGGAGTACAAAGGATCGAAATGTTAAAAGGGTCTCGGAGTATTTTTGGGGGTTGGAAATTTTCGGATTGTTTCGACAGGGTCTGAGGTGCATGTGGAAATTCCCCCGGGAGAAAGGCATATCCCCAGTTGTTCTCATTTTATTTATTTTTTATAATTTTTACCCTCGATTTTAGTGGGTACTCGTCCTTTCTTGTGATGAAGGGTCGAGATTGCGTTTCCAAGAGATGGAGCGCCGCTTCGTGCGAATGGGGTATTCGATCTGCGCTCCATCTATGAATGCTTTCCTCAAATATATTTTGTCTTCTTTTAAACGCTATACGACATAAAGTCTTTTTCCCTTAGAATTCTAGGATCGAAATGATTTTTTCCTCCGTGACCTTTAATCCCTATTGCATTTCGTCCTCCCCTTCCTTGCTGCTTCCTTTTAACCTTTTTCTGCATCATGTAAAGATTTTATTATCAATTTTTCTCAAATTAAGTTGTCCAACCCAAACTCCCATGTTCCCACCTTAATAAAATTCTATCCTTAACGTTCTCTCTCCACCTTCTATAGATCCCTTCTGGTTTTCTCGCAGTAAATTCTTAAAATTCATTTATAAAACTCATTATTCATGTGAATAGTAAATCTTAACTATGTTTATTTATTTAAACCATCGTAATCAAACACTTAGTAACTTCCACAAAATTGTGGAAGTTACTAAGTGTTTGATTACGATGGTTTATAATGAATTCCACCAAGTGAGGATAGAACATATGAATTATTTTATTTATTTACTTAATCCAAAGCAGTATTTATAAGTGAGCCTTCATAACAATATGTAGTTGACTGGTTTTTAAGTTTAATTTACTTTTCGCCATCTGTCACACTACCCACTGTAAATTGACGAATTCACTGTGGAAGAATTGATGAATTAAGTAAAAAACTTAATATGCAAGCCAAACTGCCTGATAGCCAAATAGGTAATTTTTCGGTGAAAGAGATACCAGGTTCGGTTATAATCGAGCTTGATAAATAATAATTATTGGAGGAAAACCAACGTTTATCAGAGTTTATCACGTATTTCGACAAATATGGTTAGGAATCCGGATTAAAAAGTATAGGATCTGCTGAAAAAAAGCCATTTATATCTGCCATTGAAATCGTTGCTCTAACCACTTATATTATATTAATTCCGTCAGGCTGTCGTTGTCTCACTTGGCTCCAACAAAGGATTTATAATTCTAAATAGGTCTACAAATGTTCTCGCGGTAGGATAATGGAAGTTGTGTGTGTCAGATATGTTCAACTATTTTCAGTCTATTGCCCATTGTTTGCTGTGTAAGGTTTCAAACTTAAATATTCACCGACGTTATGTTTCTAATTCGGAATGATAAAGTAAATATTTGGAACAGAAAATCCGGAGCTGTAATTCCTCTCTTACTGAGATACCATGTATTATAAGGTTGGAAAGAATCTCTAATGTAGTCCTGTGAATTTCTCTAGTCTAGTTTTTGGCTATTCCAAATTTAATTTTGGTGATATGAGATATGTTAGTTCACTCTTTAGTCCAATAATCCTTAACCCATGGAAAGTTATAATTTGCTGACTTAACCCAGAGAAGTTCTAGTAGGGAAAATATGGATCCGTTTGAAAAACGAATGAAGTTTTCACCACCTTCCCTTATGCATGCTCTATTCATAAGTTAAGGTCGTTTGTCATGGAGCTCTACTTCCATCATTCAAATTCCTATCGAACTTGGAATTCATCTGTCGAACCGTCTTCAAATTTTTGGACGTTATGAAGGATCCCTCTGCGTCAAGATGAAGTAACCATTCTAGGCCAATTTCCAATAAGTGATTCGGACCCAAGTATGAGGACATTCAAGGAAGAACTTTCTACAGAAACTCATAATTTATCACTCTCTGCCCTTACAAAATATATTTCAGAAAGTGTAATATTCTTACGTGAACACATTGATGAAATGGGAAGAGACTATGGCTTTGGTAAATTTACTTTTGATGCGAACTCGACGGATTAAAATGCCAAAAGTGTAATATATCCAAGGAGCTGAAACAATTGTATGAAATGGAATGGAATTCTTCACGAAGCATTGCCAAATATACCTGCAGTCGTTTTAAGGCTGGCAAATACTCATCATAAGCAGTGAATGTATTTAAGGCAATTCCTACGTATCGTCTCCGCTCATTTTATAGCTTTACTTAAGATCTCAGATTTTCAAGTAAAATTCGGTAAATGACATTAATGTAAAAATCTAATGATCTGTTACTGTTTAAGTCTTCGAATGCAACGTATACTTAAGGGGGTTAACAGAAAAAGGTGAATTTATGTTTTATTGGTTGGAATAAAGTTGGTGATTCAATCTAATTACCCAATAATAAATCGGTCTAATTCAAAATTCTTATGAATAAGATTTTTCTGAGTCGTTTTTAATTATCTCTTACATAACACCTATCCTAAATATTGGAAGAATTATAATATGTTTATTAAAAATTGTAACCAACTCCTGGCAAATGATTATCAGTTGTACTGTAAGGAAAATATACTCATCTCTCGTTAAAAAGCCAATTCCGTTTGGTCAAGTCATCCTTGAATTGTAAATTCGAAGGAAAGTTTCGGGGATGTGCGTGGAAATGCACTTCGCCTTCATAGGAGTTTACTGATGGAAAGACGCCCTTTAACATTATTTTTTACGGTTAATGTTTCCCAAATCTCTTTGACATTTTCTCGGATTTGGACAATTAGGAATGTAATCAATAAAATCCCTTTCTGCGAGTGATATTTAGTGAAATGTAATTACGATAGTCGTTTACGTCGTTTAGTTACGATTCACGAAATATAAGTTTAAAATATTATTTCAACAATTTCCGAAAAGTAGAGTTTCCTGTTGCCAATTAGGGGATATTTCAAAATGTCGAAAACGTTATTGTCGACAATATGAGCGTCTGTAAAGTAGGAAGTCGAAGAGCCTGATGATTATTCACAATCTTAGACCCATACGCATTTAGCACCGTTTCTAGAAGCACCAAATTCGTCTCTGATCGTGGGAGTTATGAAAATGAAGCATTTGCTGTAATGTTGCCAGTTTTAGGCGCGAGATACAGAACATTTAGCGTTTCCTTCACATTCGTGCCAATACTATAAAGCTCTCTTGAAATAAATCTGCGGTGACTCCACGGAAAATGAGGTGCGGAAAACGGAAAATAGTCCGTCGAAATAGACACTTTCTTGCTTGAACTACCAAAGCTATATGCCTAACATAATTTTCCCTGTTTCTCTGGGTTTCCCCCAAGGTTTCCCTCAATTTAGTTCTTTCATCCTTGATAAATTATTTATAAATTTTCCATAACATAGCTCTTTCATAATAATTCTTTTTCTGCTTTATATTCTTATTGTTTATAAGATTGTTTATCGTTAAAAAAACAAGCAACGCGTTCACCACGGCGATAGAGGTCCCAGACACCATGGGGGTTTTGTGAAGGAGCAGTCATATCTTCTATGGTAGGACATTCATAAACAGTAGAATTGATAAGTTTGTGTGAGACTTTTTATCCTAAATCTCGCCCAAATAAAGATGCTACAAATGTACTTCCAAAATATAATACAATTTACTTTATCGAGGGCGTATTAGACTATAAATTCATCTCTTGCATCTAATCCTTTTCACTTTGTAAGATGGCAAGGTTGGAGTGAAACAAAGCTATAAAATATTGTTTATTTAAACAAATCTAAACTGTAGGTAAACTAGAAAAGCCCTCGAAACCCGCTAATAGTAATAACTATTATATCGTTGAAGGAATTCGATTTTTGAAGCCTGAAAAGTAAAGATTAATAAAAAACTGAAATGAAATAAACGAAAAAGTAATTTAGCTGTGAAGGAAAATACCACAATAAAACATTAAAGACTGAAGAATTATAATGATAAAACCACAAAAACAAGATACCTATTCATCTATATGGATTGTTTATCGTATTCCGAAAGAAAAAGAAAATAATAACTGTAAATTCTACTTGATATAAAATAAAAATAAATATAGATAGAGAAACAGAAAGTAGATCAAAATAGTAGAAGGTAGGAAATACCTGGTGATCTTAGAAATAGAGTAGTTAGAGACCTTAAGTGTGTTAATTTTAATGTTGGATAATATAACCTTTACATACGTTAGGGCTAGTGATGGGAAAAAAACTTTTCTTTTCATGCGAACGTTTTAAAACGTTAAATAAAAAACTTTTTTCTTGTAAAAAACGTTTCTTTACATTTCATTCCCATATTGGAATTGAAATTAGACATTTATGTCTATATTACTCATGGTCAATATAAACTGATTCATTATCTGTTCCAATTAATAGTTATTCAGCAAAAAATTGAAATATATGACGTAAGATTATAACAAAATTATGCACAATGAGGAATATGACGCGTTGAAAATCACATGTGAATACTCAGTGGTCTCAAACACGTTAATCTTGCTGACTTGTCATATTAAAGAGCCAATAAAGGAACCAAATGGATTAAGCATGTAATAGTTATGATAAGTATAATAATTAGTGTTAGATATAAGATTATTTCAGCTACTTCTAACTGGTTGTTCTGTATTTTGAAGTAAAATATTCTAATGGATATAAATGCTGAGGAATCCTCCAGGTGTCGCACGGTAAGGGCGGAGTTAATATAAATAATAAATACATAATTTATAATATAAATACGACTTACCTCAAATAGCAGAAACGTCTTCAAAAAATGTTTATATCTTTTCAGTATTTCGATAGTGGTTTTTTAATCTAATACTAAAGGGGATTAATTTAGGCTTTAAACAGTAAAATAAGAAAAATAGCAGTTTCATTTAAGTTCGACATTCCAAATTGACACATGTTTTGTTTTAAAGATTCTGTTTCGTAGCTTAGAATGCTTGAAAAAAAGAGCGAAAAATTCTTAGGTAACTATAAATAAGAAGGATACATTTCACATCATTTTTTTATCATGGACAATATCATATTCCATGGCATTAATTGCAGCCATAATTGTGTTATTTGTAGTTAAATTATAGCCTCTATTAGTTGTCGTTACAAGTGCAAAAAACTAAAGTAGCCCGTCATATATGTTTTGGATTGGATTAGTCTGTATCTGTGTCTTCAAATTCCTCCACAACGCCATCTAGATCTGATTCGTCGCTGGAAATGAGTAAAGAAATGTTCTCATCTACACCCGCAAGTGTAACAACTTCCTCTCCCTCCAGTTTTCGAGAGATGATCGATTGAAATTTAAGCTCTTTCGGTTTCCAGTAATTTCAAGTTGTGTTTGATTGAAATAGGCTTCAATGCTCTTTCATTAGTCCTGCGGATTCTTCTTAGGTTGTGAATATTTCCGAGCGTGCTAAAACTTCCTTCTGTCGCCGAGGATGTTGGTGGAAGCGAAAGAATCTTTACGGCAACTCGTGAGACTTTTGGTTTGCAGCATATTCCCTTACAAAAAGTTAGAGGCGAAAGTTTGTTAGATACTGAAATGACGTATGGTTTCTTCCACATACCTTCGTCAGCCGCGTAGTTTGCCATTTCTGAATGAATTTCAGCTATATTCTTTTCCTGAGGGTGGGATCTGATTTTGTGAGAATATCAACAAATTCGGAAACATGAGAAATTTCTGATAGTTCCAAGCTGGAACCTTTTCTTAGTAAGAACATTAGCTGGCAAATGGGCATTCGTCACGGCCATATCTCTTCTCTTTTTAACTAAATTTATTATTTCACTACTGCGACCATCAGCAATTTCAATTGTGATCATACAAAAATCTTTTACTCTTTCAAAGAGATCTAGGAAAATTCAGCAGACTTTGCTAAGCTGTGGCTCATCATTTTCTGTGCCAATTTTGTAAGCTTTTAATGGTTTCAGAATGTCTTGCAGATTATATAAAAATATCCAAAAGTCTTCGGACAGTTTACGTTTTTTTGTATCGTAACGAAGCCTCAAGGACGGATACTTAGGATTCTCATAAATTGCTGTCTGTTGCAGTGCTCTTTTTTTTTAGATTTTAATGATTTCAGATCAATAGCTGTGGATGCGGATCGAGTTATTGCAAGGTTTTTAAAAGTGATAAAAATTTCTTTGCTCTTTTGAACATCTGAAAACCAACTACTTACGGAATTTGAGCTTCTTATTTCGCTGATTATATCCACAGCTGCCTTAACTTTAGGATCTATTTCCGAGATGCCACAAATATCCTTTAACATACCATATTTCTTAATGAGGTTTGTTTTCACACGGTTCTTGATATCTCCTGGAATTTTTTCCCAGTATTTGAGGTGCACTTCAAGATTTTGACGTTGCTTGCAAACAATGTTTTACAATATCTATCTACAGTTCATTTTGGCGCTCTCTTGTGCGTCAAAAAATTTTCTGATCGGATCCGCCTTTCTAGGCATTTACGACCAAATCCGAACGATGATACACACGCCCACATAATCCACGCAATGATACGTCTTCATCTCAGAGCTTGAAGCGAAGCAATGAATTTTATGAATTCCAACACGTGAATACGTGGTGTCAAGAAACAACTATGTACACTATTTTCTGTTCAGCAACATAAAAATTAGCGGTCACTAGTGAACAACATAGGGCCATTTTTTTGAATTTTGCTACACGTCATAATAGGTTGCTTTTACAAAGCTTTTAACTCGTTTTAATTTTATCATGAAGACAAACTTCCACAAGGTTACACCTAAAAATGTTGATTTTATACAATGCATCAGCCTTACAAACATATAAACACTTGTGTTTATTTTATATCATTTTAATAACTAGAGAAATAAATTCTTTATAAGTTTTTAGGGCAGGTCAACTGGAAAATTCATAATCAGGATAGTAAAGTTATCGGATAAACCACGAAGAATTCCATCTCAAAATTGACGAAAAAACCTTATTTTCACGTTCATTTCAAGACGAATGAAAAATTTTTTTTTCAAACGCTTGAAACGTTTCATTTTTTTTCGAGGTTTCCATCTCTAGTTAGGACTCGTGTCGGTTGTAATCAATTCCACTGACAATAAGACCTTGCATTCCAAATTCATTCAGTTGCTGATTTCGGCGGCTTCATTACGATGGCGTTGGTTCTCTTTGGTGGTCAATTCTTAAAAGAGAAAAACTCTTCCTAAGGCAGTATATGCCTCTACGTTTCCACGAGGACTGCGCGTTATCATCAGAACATCGTGGGAAGGGTAAAATCTCGTTTGGCGAATTTCCTTGCGAATTGCTATTTTCAGCGCCCTCTTTCGATTCTGCGGAGAAACGCCGAGGGCGCTTTGTGTCGGTTTGCGGAAGTGGTGCGGTTTTCGTGGGATATTCGAAGAGATTTCGGGAAGTAAGAGGAAGGGTGTATAAGATAGAGATTGGATTGGAAAAGGAGAAATGAGAGTGGAGGAAAGGTATTGAAGAGAAATAAAGGAAGATATAAATGAAAAGAAGATCTAATGATCTATTTTCCTTTTAGTTAAGGAAAGAAGATACTAAATTGGAGAGAGGACACCAGTCAGACAATCAAATGGATAACTCGTGACAGATTTTTAAACTGATAGATTCAGCCCTCGGTAAATTGGAGTCAAGTAGCTGATGGGAACTGCGCATAACTATGCTTTGAGAATTGTTTTGAGCTCTTTATGCTAAATTCTATTTTGTATTGATATATTTAAAATATTTAATAAAATAGTACTTCAAACGAATGATTTCTTTGTCTTGCATCCATTACAACCCCAAATTATACCTCAAATGCCCAGATGCATCTTAAGATACGTCTAAAAATAGGCAACTTCTAAACACCTTAAAAATTAATTAATATTTTTCTACCAATACATACATTAAATCAATCCTACTTAGTAAAAAAATTACACATTTCTGAAAAAAAAATTTCTGGGCATTATTGGGTTAAGTGCGATGCAGTATTAATATGAGTGGCATGCAGTTCACATGAGATAAAGTATCATTGATGAACCTTCGAATGGTTCTGAGGCCATGGTTGATTGTCCATATGCGTTAAAACAATTGAACGTATTGAAATTTAAATCGGTGAAACATTTATTTGATGAATGATTTTAAGCATGCAAATGCAACGGCAAAATGAAGCATGTTACATCCTGTAGTAAAATAATATGTATATACCACTGGTTCGTAAAACAAAATATTACTGCAATAGGAAAGTAAAATCTTACGGCGAACATTAATTATTAAAATATGACCTTTATAACTTGTGGATTTAAAACAATCATAATCTTAGAATTAACACCACAACACGTAAAAGGTACATCAATGGTCGAGACATGGTGAGGGTTATAGTTATCGTCCCTATGAATGCAAATGTAAAGGCAATTTACTTCATTAGTGTCAAGCTGTAAATATCCTTTGTTCGCTGAAAAAACGTACGCAAAAATATTTTTTTTAGTTCTGTATATTCAGTGAAAATTCTTCTGCATCCTTGTCTCATTATTTACTTTCTTGCTTCATTTAGTCACGCATATTTTCTTGCTTTCTTTATATACATGAACTCTATCATTGCTCAGGAATGAAGCATCGAAAAAAATGTTGTTAAAAGTAAACTATTCACTGAGTGAGAGTATTTAAATTTGTGTAAGTCTGTACATAAAATATGTGGTGGAAAGACAAAGTGGAAGATGGCAGAGTTTGATATCAGGTTAAAACTAGTGTGACGAATTTTTCTCTTTCGTTAATAATTCACAGGTAATTTTAGTGGTATGGAGGCTGATAAGCAAAATTAATTTTTATAATGCCGAAAAGTATGATTGCCATTACATGATATCAGTCGTACGCCAGACGTCTGGTTCAACAATTTAACAAGATAAATGGCAGTATTATTTTAATCTCTCGTTTGTAATACCATTCCAGAACTCACTTAGAGTTATATAAAGCAGCAAGATAGAAATTACGCAAAGTACAGGTGGATTTCCGGTAGTGGGAGTAGAAAGATGGCAAGATTCGGATATCGATAACCGAAAATGAAAACTGGTGGAGAAAATTCCGGTTTCCTCTCTGCGGAAAGACATCCAGAGAGTGAAAGAAAATTGAGGAAGATTCCGAACTGTTTCCATTATACATAAGGGGTGGAATCGGAAGAAAGGCGAAAGGAAAAATAGGCAGAATGAAAATTAAATGGAAAAGGTGGCCAGTTCCAAAAAATGGGAGACGAGTTGTGTAGTAATCGCTGTGACATCAGAGATTGGATAGAGATTAAGAAAGTGGGAGGAGATAATGAAAGGAAAGCAACAGCTGAAAAAGAGGCGATGAGAATAAGTCTCTCTGTAACTGAGGATTTTTGAATTTAATCAGCACATGCTGCCCGTAATTTAGATTTTAATTTGAGTGAAGTAATTCGATCATTAAACTAAGACAGATTTTGAAAGGCGAAGAAGGAAAGACATGAGTTTTTGAAGAATTGCAAAACCAAATTTTATTCCCAATAGTAATATGAATTGGTTGTTCATAGTGCGAGTCTTTACGAATGGTATAATGGAACATTATTGCCACAAAAAAAATAGACCCCAAGAACAGTGCTGCAATTTAGTGCACAGAAAGTGTGAGTTGGACAGAATCGGAAATCTATTAAATCTGTTCTTAACCAGATTTGATCTTATTTCACAATGGTGGAAGAGAATATCTTCCTAATGTTTTAGTTGATGGATACTACTCTTTGTAAAATATTTAAAAGGCAGGACTCTAACTAAAAAGATGAGCTAACATTTTTATTTCATCGGAAAACTCAAAGGCTGATAAGCAATGAATCGATATTCAATACAGTTTTATTAAGTGAAAGTTTTCATTTAGTATAGAGAATATTACACCATTTCTCTTAGATAATAACTCCAGTTATCACTCGATAACCCAGATTTGATAGTATCTTTCGATGTTTTTGGGAAATATCAGTTTTTCTGTTATCTTTCCAGATATTTACATATCTTTTGTAAAGTTTTCAAAGTCTAAAAGAATGATTTCGCTACTTGCCTGGCTATATTTTACTCTAGAGAGATTCCAAGAATAAGAAAATATGCTCCAAAGCTTTACTGTAAGTTCCAGTGTGAAATTTTGTAGAAACCGAGTTTTTCCGCAAGAAATAATGACATCGATTGATACAGTCAACTGTTTCCATTGACGACCGAAGTATGATGCCACCCCGTCTTTCTCAGCGCGTTTGTATAGGAAGAGATTGAGCAAAAAGAAGGAACAAGAATATGAAAGCGTGGAATTGGAAACTGCTGCCTTTCGGATTGTTAAGGCATCTTTCGCTGTTACAGCCGTCGCGTTGCCATGGTGCTCACGAGGATGATATATCCCATTCGTATCCTCAAGTTGGAGAAAAATACGAAAACTAGCAGCATAACAAGAATGTTGATTCGCATTCCCAGCATGTTTTTCTGTTGGGTACTTGCAAAGAAAGCATAAGGCACGTTATTATCCCAATTGCTATGTCAATGCCTTATTTTTCCGCTACGAGATTTCTGGTTGCTAACTACTAAAGTTTTGTTGCACAGTATATACACTACGCACTAAAATTAAAAGGACACCTAAAATTTTCGAAAAAACCCCCATTTTGAAATGACCGTATCTCTGAGCTGGTTAGGCCTTATTTGGCATCCGACCCATCAAAATGTTTGTATTAATGTCTAATTTAAGATGCTTGCTTTAAATTGGTGTTTTGACTTTAAAAAAATCGGCGGATGCTACAAATATATTCCTATATTAAAATAAGCAAGGCACGTAGGAGTATAGTTTCAACTCAGTTATATTGATTTTATTATGAAAATGGGAGGTTTTGAATGGTTTCCAATGCATTTTCTACTTTGGGTAGGATTTTCATCAACATACTGAAAATTTCTAGCCGCAACATCTTTTTTTCATTCTCTACGCAAATCGGGGAAACCAACAACGGAGATGTCTACCTATAAGCTTAAGCCTAGCCATCCAAAAGTGAGAATAATCTGTGCTTAAATGTTAGTGAAATATTCACCGTGAATTTTATCTAAGGATTAATGTTCCCATGGAAAAAAAGACTTGATAAAAGTCTGACAGGGCCGGTAATCGAACCAGGGATCTTCCTCTGTCCGGGAGGCTGCCTTAACCATCTAGGCTACCCGGCATCTATGTAGCCGGACTTTTTTTAAGTCCGTTTTTCTTTGGGAATTTTCCTGGGTGCACGCCCTTATGTGCAAAGTGACCTCAACCCTTTGCTTGTACAAGGATTAATGCTCAAAATCAGGAAAATCGACCTCAGTTGGTTTTAGAAGTAGCGCAACTCGTACATTTCCACTCTTGTTAGAGAGTTCAAGAGCCTCTCGCGCACTTAGATCATCGATATGGGAATGGGGTACCTTTGTGTTCAAATAGGCTTTGGAGAGCCATTTCCTAAATCAGTGTGGGAGAATATCGGCTGAGGATCCTTCTGCTAGCTGCATCGTTGCTTGTTTGTGTCAAGCACACATGATGAAGTGAATGGCCATTTCCTTATCATCGGAATTGAAATGCGAAATCGAATTCGGAATGGGGTCCCTGACAGCCAAGTAGAGGATTAGAGAAGAGGATAATAAAAATCTTTAATTTAATTGGGATTCCTCGCGAAGCATATTCTTGATGAATGTAGGGCATTTCAGGGCATTCCGTAAATCGATATGACACTTCGGCGAGATAGTGCAATGGTTGGAATAGCCAACCGGCAGGTAGAAGATCTGGTTTCTTGAATTCACTTTCTTTTATCCTTGGCTCTTCACTCGTGTTCCTTCACAAACCTCATACTACGGAATAATTATGGGAGTTAGATTACCTAAATGGAGCTGTAATTTATCGAGAGATGAATCAATGAATGATGAGAGAAGAGCATCGATGGTAACTATAGTGCGTATGGACTTACCGATAGGTATATCTTTGATGTTGAAAATTTTTGCGCTTGCTATTCCTCACGCTCATTTAAAAGATTTTAAGCAGCAGATTGTACTTATTATAAAAAGATTTTGGGGTCACTGATGTCTGATATTTTATTTTTCCACTTCAAATTTCAGATGAGCCACATTTAGCGAAGAAGGTTTTTAGACTTTTTAATATATTTATTTGCCAAACTGTGATTAATGATGAATGCTATTACTTTTCATTTCCTTTGAAAGGACGTAAAAGGTAATTTCTCCTGCATCTGAATCTCATTGTGCATCCATTTTGCCATTCTCTCTATAGGAACAAATATTGTCAAAATTAGTTGTTATGCTCTTTCTTGCATTGTAAAACACATCGATTAAAATTCCAATTAAGTCATCTTCATCGTATCTACTGAACTTTTAACAGGCAACTTCGTATTTACGCCAAATTACATAGGAAGGATACCGCTGCACCCAACGGCTAAACACTGTTCATCTACCTGTATTGAAGACAGTATCATCTGATCCTCATTTCAAATAAACTCTAAGGTTATAATAGTAATTACTTTAGTATATACCATTCCTATGTACCGAAGGATTTGTTTTGGAATGACAGATTTAATTTTAAAGAAAGTTAAATAAAAGCGTAGTTATTGTGAACATTGCGAATCGTTGAGATAATACTCTCGTATTCCGAAGAGGAAAGAGTGTGCACGAAGGGGTTTGAATTTCAGTGACACGAAGAAGAAAAGGGGGGTTGGAAGGGTTCGTGAAAGAGTGCCGAAGACCCTGAGCCCTTAGGGAATGTCTGCCAGTCATTATAAATATTTCCGTTTCGTGTCGCGATGGAGAAAAAGGGAGTTCGGAGGACAATCCTTTTCCGCATGCAGGATTGATGGACTATAACTACCCGTTGCGCAAACACGCCTTTTATTTCGGAATGGGCCACGCCAATATTCGCATGGAATGACAGTGCAATTTCCACGCCGAAAGGAAGACCGGTTTCTTTTCAATTCCCAAATTTCTTGGACAGCTCGTTTCCCTATCTGAGGCGGCTTTGTTTCTTTTCCCTCATCGACCACACTGTGGGCCTGAAAAATTCATCGAAGCAAGCCTTTCCTTTTGAGTACTTTGGTTCTCTTTGGAAAGAGTCCTTTCACCGTAAATCTAACTCTGCGTTGTTAACTTATTACACTAGAGAAATGTTTTCCACTTTACGGATATATTGATAATTTGTTTGAATTTCACCGTCTAAGTTAGAAACTACTTCATCAATTCTATAATTAGGTAGTTGTTGAATATATTCAATTTCGATATATTTTACAGCATTATATTCTTCAAATTTAGCTGGAGCGCGTTCTCTAATTGACTTTAAATGATTCAAATGGTCTTATCATCAATGAGGACACTACAGATAGATTTGAGACTTGGTGGAAGTGAATATAATGATAGAATAAATATCTAATGTCAAGATGATGTACTAATAAAGCGAAACAAACATCAATTATGAACCTGAAAGTTTCGATTATTTATTTGTTTTTAATTGAAAGGTTTAATTTTAATAGAAAATATTCGGACAAAACACATTACTTTATGATTTTACCTATATTTAAAGAGGGAGTTAAAAATACTGACTTATATAAGGTATATGTTTTATTGTCTTCGTAATTTATCTTCCATTTCTTTACGAGTTCATCAAAGTTTATTCCAATTTTTCTAGAATATCTGAATTCATTTTGAAGTTCTCATCGTAAAGCTCGAAGGCACTTAAAAATCATAGATATATTATTGACCGCACTATCATAAAATTGCCCACATGGGGCCATGTGTCCGCTAATTGGAGTATGAACCTCAAAATATTCGTTTTGTCCTGGGTATAAAATATATGTAGCACGATCATGAATTTATCTCCTGTATTTCCCAAGAATATTATCAGCCGTTGTCCATTTTAGACCTCGATCATCAGCAGACGGTGGCGTTTTTGTTCTCAATGTCATAGTGGAAGTGACATTGAGATAGAAGCGGGGACTGCCCGTCACTTTCGAGACTCATGGGTTGCGGAGGATAGTGACCCCTCTATAGTTTAAAATATTAAATTAATTAGAAGTGCTCATTAGCAGAAATTCACCAGCGTTCCTTTTTACTTTATATTTTTAGATCCTTTATTTTTGTGATTTACATCCATTTCTATCCGTTGATCAACTGTTACAGCTGATAATTTATACTCTGATGCCAAGCTACTAAATTCTTTAAAGGACACTGCTGAAAAATCATCCCCAATCCATTTTCTGGGGATTTTACTCCAGCATTATATATAAATGTATAACTGGAACATCAATTCCAGCAATCTCCTCTCATGGGTAAGGGAGTTGAGTTGAATCTCTTAAATCCCCGAGACTCCTGCTTTTGGGTACTCTGCTTTAAAAAGATCGAGGCAATGTATTTAATTCTTTCATTATTTAAATACACACGATTTTCCTTCTGTACAACCCAATTCCAACCGCCGAATTATACAATTTTGTTTCTATTTTTTCTTTTTGGATGTGTTTTTCTAATAATGTCTCTTTCATGTTTTAATTTAAGGTTAGCCAAAGATTTATATTTCTTGCCAGTGCTCTTGACTAGACCTTTTTTTAGTTAAGATTTGTGCATACTTTAAAATTTCTAATCATTTCTAATCATTGTAGCCAATTTCACGCAATAACAAAAATGTAAATTAAGAAATATCTGCTCTACTAGATACTTTTATGTACGATTTATGTACTACTTTGGTATTGTGTGATACCATGATACTTTTGTGTCGATTAAATTGATGTAAATGGCTTCAGCCAATACAACGATGCCTTTTTTTAATGATCCGAATTCGATTTTAATTCGTTCTTCATTCAATGGAAAACGTATTCATGAGTTCTGTGGTATCCTTATTGAGGCCAATGTTGGTGTTACAGTTAGACACGTCTGTATTCTTTGACTTTACATTCCTTAATAGATGCTTATCATAATATGCGTAAGATATTATAGTTTTCTTCTGAGCTTTAATTTGTTTTACTAAAATTATTCAGGACTGAATTTAATAAATTTCATTCTAGAAAAGGACTTCACGTCCTAGACATCAACTTTCTCAAAATTAGGGCAGGGGTCATTAAACGGTAGTCACCGTTCCGCTCATTTTATATTCTGCCAATTGCGGCCCTCGACTGGTCACTTACCCAAAAACAAGTCGAAGACAAATATAGAAGTGGTAGGTTCCAATGTTTTGCCGTCACAATGTGTTTAATGATTTCCAAATGCATGACTTTTACTTTCGGTCGAGTACCCATGGCGCATTGCCGAAGGAAAGATTGTCTCGGCCGTTAGTGATCATGTCCTCACTAAACCTCTTCAAAGGGAATTCACAGTTCGAAAGCGGTGAAGCAAAATTGCCATGTTTTCAAAATTTGTTTCTTTTTATTAATTGAAAGACTTTCACCATCAGATCTATTCGTAATTTTGGAAATTCTTATTAGCATCGGTGGGTTTATATTTCAAGTGACAAACTATGATCTCAGTGATTCTAGCTTTAGTTCTCATAAGTTCATTCATATTAATAGATAATTATGTGTTGCACAATGCATTTAAATTTAAATAATGAGGGCATGGAAGGGAGATCTAGGTAAAAAGTCTTTCTTTATTTCATCCGTAGTCTTAGATCACCGTTCTTTTGTTATCAATCAGCTATTTATTTTTTAGTCCATTTTTTATTTATGGCGAGCATTGAAGACTACCCTCCAAGTTAGTCATGGTTCACAATAATTGTGAAATAGATGATTATTCAAAGTTAAAACCATGTTTTTGATGTCTATGGTTAGTGCATGAGGATCGGTAACTAAAAGAGAAAGTAATTGATTACATTCCTTCAAAATTATCACACGTGAGAGTGTTCCACCCTTCGATAGGTTTATGTGAATTAACATTCTCTATGAAACTCCATTTACGTCGTTTTTTAGTAAATTATCCCATCCTTTACTTTATCTTTTGTCTGTGGCTTCCACTCAGTCTTTCCTCGAACATTCCATTTTCAATTACTTTCTTCAGTAATTCTTCTTCTCTCAATGTTTCCTTCATTATCCGTTGCTTCTGCCGACGCCTATTTACTTAAATCATAACCTTCCCTTCTCCGACCAACCTTAGCACTTCCGTGTATGTTTTCCTGATACTCAATCCCAGGAAAAATATTGTATATCCAGAGATCATCTTTGTCAAAACTTTTATCTCTCGTTATTAACCCAAGTTTTATTCCAAAACTGAGCTTCTTCTATCAATATTTCTATGAATTTTTACCCCAGGAAACGATCTTTGTTTTGTCTCCAATGAGCGAAAAAGTATGTCCTTCCCATATTAGGTGGCGAAGCACTGCGACAAGATTTTTTTCGCAGATTTCCTCTCAACATTTTTCTTTTCTCCTTCCACTTCCTCCATTGTTCGCCCAAACATCTCGAGGACCCGTTAGAGGTCTTCTTTGGTCTTTGGCGGAAGATTGGCAAAGAAGCATGTCGTCATTTCCCAACAGGGCTTTAACACTTTGATAAAATCGCAGGTCTCGGTAATGTAAAAGGTAAACGTCAGACGATAAAGGTGTCCGTGATTGGTCCAAGGAGGATGAAGGAGCCTCAAGAAACCTTAGGCGTCATAACATCACGCCCCTGCATCACGCCTCTCTGCATTGTAGACTCTGGTTACAACACCGGTTCTTTTAGAAAATTCGCGGTCCCTTTTAAGGTTAAAAAGAGTTTCGGCGACCTTTTTTGGTTTAAAAGTCGTTTCAAGAAGGCAGTCTTTGCCTTAATTAATAGCCCTTTCTCAAGAGTGGTTCTTGTCCTATATTGTCCTATAGGAAATGCCTTGTGAAGGTACTTCATTAAATTTCGAACAACTTTGATCAAATTTAATGGGTGAGGATTATATTTTATTGTATCTCATTTGCTGATGGTCGGGAGTTAATATAGATTGGGTAATTAATACTTCAATATTTCTGGAATCCGATTATTCAGATCCAGTCAACAACTAAGCGAAAAATAATTTTGATACAGCGTTTCTAAGGATTCAGTAAATTTGGTCAGGCATTTTTATAAAGCCATAACTACATGAATAAGTATTAATAGGTAAAATGTAAAATTCGTGTATGCAAACAAGAACAAAACTTTGCAATAGAGGAATTCATTACCATAGATATATTATATAGACGAGGGTATTCAAATACGGAACTTCTTTATAAAAATAGAAGAAATGTTTACGAAAATTCCTCTAAATCACTTTCATCAACAAGGGCAATAGTGTTAATTAATATTTCCATGACAAAGAATTTTAAATTAATGATTCTTTCTTTTATTTTTGTTTAAGTACAATATTCTTTGCTCTGTCCATTGATTTAAATAACCTCCATCTAAGATTTGCTTGTTTGGAATTATTCTTCAATACAACATTATTAATCAACCTAAGATTATATTATGTGCTTCCTCAAGTTATCATTATGACTATAGAAAATACAATGAACATATTGCTCGTTGCAAGTGATTATAATTAAAAAAACCCTCATTTAAAGTTGTATAGGGTCGTCCATCAGTTTTAACCTCGTCTTCCATCTTCTCTAAATCTTCTAAACGATTTCGGAAATGCGTGAGAACATTGCATTTCAGAAGAAGGATTCCATAACCACTTCATTCAGCCGACATGGCTTTTCAAATCTCTTCCGAGTACGTTTAGATATCTTTAGCACGTACGTCTTTTTCACCTTTTTCTCCCGTCGGGACCAAAAAGCACTCTCTGAGGAAGGGGTTTAAACGGAATCTCAGTTCTAATTCGCAGTGAAAAGAATGAGGAAAACAGAGAGTTGCGACAGAGCTTTTATGGAAATCTTGTAGGTGAGCATCGTCTTTGTGTATTCTGCCTCTCGTTTCGGATCGGCGAAGTCATTAGCAGATACCTTGTTTCAGATCGGATCGGGCGAGAGCTGGAACTAAAACGGAGACGGAAGTTTATTTGGTGAACATGTCATAAAGATTCTCTACAAATCTTTATCGATTGACATGCAGTATGATGACCTTATTTTCTAGCTTTATTTTCCTATCGATTTTGATAAATTACTGATGATAGCGGAATGGTCCCTGTGTAGTTAAAATCGGTAACTTTTGTAAAGATTTAGATTGATATAAACTGTTAAACTTGTTAACTGTTATAACTTGCTAAAATTTTGAAATAACTAACCTAAAGTGGAGCCATAAATATGCCAGTATCTTAGGTTCCATATGAAACGAATGCCTATTTGAAAATCAAAACTGTGGTTAAAAATAGAATATAAATCAAATGAAATCGGATGCCGTTTTAACGGGATGTAGATAGAAACAGAATATCGCATTTGGATTCAAGCAATTAAAGGTGTCGAGGTAGTATTTTGTTAATTCTTTATAGTAAATAATATCCATTATAATTTATATCAAGTTAAAAATGTATGGAAATTTACGTATATTTGTATCAGTCTGAATATATTCAAAGTTAGCTTTTCTCGAAGAATGAGTGAGGAAAATACATTTCAAGGTAATTATTTTTGAAAGGTATATTTTGTTTTGTATGGCATGTGTTTTTGGATAAAAGTTATTTGGCAAAATCATAATATTGAATACAACGAAAATCAAGAATGCGAGAAAGAATTAGGAAGAAAATAGAGAAAAGTAACATATAACTTAATTGAAAAAAGCCACTCACGATGGTTTAGGATCGTTTAAAAATGAATTAATTAAATAGTAAAACTTAATTTACGAACCGACTGCATTCTGATATGATTTCGATAGTAAACAATGAATGGTTGATAATTAATTATTATTTAATAAAAATTAAAATACATATTGCTCTATTACTCTGTTTAAATGATTTCAGTTGATACAAGATGGTCTACTAAGGCATGCGATCAATATGTAGAAATTATCCCTCAACAAAATCACCGAAATTTTTTAATCATTGAAACTATCTTTTAAGAATTCTTTTGAATTTTTTATTGATTATTATATTACTTTAAATCTCTAATTTTAACTCCGCTGTCTTTCTGAAAACCTAAACCGACGAAAGATATTTTTTTTACAATTCACTCTTCTTCAAAATTTTACTCATTTTACAGTTAAATCAAAATTAAAATAGCACTTGAGAGAGAGGATTCATCAAATTTGCTTGACTGAGAGGTTTAATCGTTTTAAAAGGAGAAGAATTTATGTTTATTTCAAGCGATTTATCCCTTGCCCTATTTGTACTGTAACTTTCTATTATAAACCAATTTATCGTGCCAAAAATCTTGTACTATTATAATATTTTAAAACTTGTACAGTTCTTTAATATTATTGTACATAATTTTTGGTACAATTAATTGTTTTGTATGATAAAATTCAACCAAGTATCATTGAAACAGTTGAATTTTTTCTGCTATAAATTGACGACTTCTATTAGACAGACCCATGTCTTTAATTTTTCAGTAGCCTTTAGCGTAGCTGTATGAAAAATTGAAAACAGATTTATACTTTTTCATAAAGGTTTTTATTCAGGAACATACCGGTACCGGTATGTATGTCTATGTCTAACTCTTACTACATTGTATTTTTATCTGTCATCACCCAAATTACAATGTAAGCCTCGGCAGTTTGAGGACTCAGTTTTGTTTGAACCTGACGATGGTAATATACAGAAACCGGTAGTTCCTGAATAAAAACCTTTGTGGAAAAGTAGAAATCTGTTTTCCGCAATCATTTCTTTCCACAACATCTCGGCCGAATCGATAGATTATTTGTGTGAAAAATATTTGAGATATTTTATCTTAGAGGAGTAAATTCCTACGATTCTCATGAAACACCAAGCTACACATCAGTAACATGGGACACACCCTTTCCATGTTCAAATATCTAGTTTTGTCAAAAAATCCAGAGATGCCTCGTTATTTCACGAACCTGCACAGCTTGGCCTAAAATAAGGCAGACAACGATCCCTTAAAGTTCGGGTAATTGGAAGTTGTAGTGCTTAGGAAAGAAACACTTGGTCGGAAGTTCCTCTCTCGGCCGTCATACGCCACCAGCCCCTCAAATAACACGGATATTGCAGTCACGCCATCTAACGAAAGGGAAAGGAGAGAAGGAAAAGAAAGAGGAGCGAAGAAGAGGTAACAAAAAAGAGAAGGACAAAGAAGTCTGGCCTCCCCCACGTGCAGTCTGCCCCTCCCAACGCAACACTTTCCCTCTCTGTCCGCTGCATTCACCGGGGGTTGGAATCGATCGTTCCTTTGAATGCGCTACGCTACACTACCCATGTGCTGCAACTGCGACAGACTCCTCTGCACAGAATACGTTTATGATTGGCCGTGTTGCGTACAGAGTCACGGTCTGCTCCACTGTGTTGACGATAGGGTCTATCTAGGAGTCTACCAGACTATAGGTGAAATGGGTTCGGGAATCCCTTTGGGACCGGTCGAATTCTAGTTGCCCATAGAGATGGGAAGGGTGTGGTTATCATTGGTGGAGTATAATGGAAATCCTACATTCATACGTAGCGTGCTATATTTTCCTCAATTAAGTTATTGGAAATTGCTGACTGATTTACTATAGAAAACGATTTCCTAAATACCCCGGAAATCTGTGGTGAATTTTTAATAAAACATAATATTTGGAGATCGTGTTTAGTTTGAAGTCAATGGAAAATATTTCTTCATTCGCTTACTTATTTATAACCTACATGACTTTGATGGGAGTATTGTGTGAGGAAAGTTATTTCCCACCATGCTCTTTCTATTGCTTTCCACAATCCTCTATCGATTTTCATATTCTACGCACCAGATCGCTTGAATTAATAACCAAGGAAAACATTCATCCCTAAATTCAGTTTCTCTACGGCGAGAAAAATGATTTGAAATTCCGACACCTTTATAATTCTCCTGTTCTACAATTAATATTAGACTTCCATAATTTCTCATGATAGTTGATGACGGTTAAGGATTATATTTTTTTATTTCAAAGGAATAGTGAAGGATTTAACTGGAAGAAGGAGACGGTTTAGTAAATAAACTGAGATCAGCAATAACTCTGCAGCCTATACATATCTAAATGTTTTTGAGAAGTAAATATTACATGGAAGGTAAAGAGAGTCTTAATTGTGCTTTCTCACACAGTATTATTGAGACACAACCAGTTTCAGGGTATAATAGCCATCATTAAGTGAAAAAAAATTTCGAAGACTATTTGTGTATGAGGAGGAAGGAGATAAAGTATTATTATAAATGAGTAGAGTACATTAGTGTAAAATAGAGTTTATTAGTAGAGTAGTACTAGTATAAAGGAGAAAGGAAGTAAAGGTGAGAGAGGATTTCTTTTCCTCGCACTGTTTAAATATTCATAGGTAAAAAATGAAACTGTGGAACACGTACTCTTCTATTTTTCTTTATCTTTCTTTCATCGATTACCGCAAAGCAGGGCCTTCCTTCATAGTTTTATTGGATGTCATGCATCTACGAATATGTTACGTATTTTTGTAATATGTAAGACATTCGTAGATGTCAAGAATAGATTTATCAGTTCCTTGAAAGTGTAGGTACACCAACATTTTGTATTTTTATCTTTTTAAACGCCTTTGAGTTCACCTTCAATGCAATCGTGAATAATTCATTGACATTTTCGACCTAATAAAATGAACGTCATCACGTTTTTCTCAGTCCTTTCTCTCCCCGTGTCTTTCACTTTCTTCCTACGTCTGCCTTTGAAACATCGCCCGTAAACGCTCTCCGTACCTCCCCCGTCCTTTCAAAAAACTCTTTTTCTCTTTACCCCTTTCACTCTCCCTTTCCACTTTAAGTACGCTCGATTACTAATTCAGGATCTCCTCTCTCTTTGATCCGCGACACGGATATTGATCTTCAAAGTTTTAAATTTTCACCTCTTGCTTTTCTTGTTTTTGCAATATAAAGTAGAAGTTTGGATATTTTAGTGACGGCTTCCCCTTGCCACATTACGTCGAGGAGTGGATATGTCCTTCATTATGTTTACAACCAGTTTAGTTTCTCTTCAGTCTATTTACCAGTCGTTTCTTTTCAGCTTTCTTCAAATGTAGCTCACATGAACCATTGCTGGACAAAAATAGACGAAATCTATTTATTATTTACTTTAAAATTTGCATGGAAATCATGGTATGATGGTTTAATGGTTTGAATTCCTGTCTGTAAGGTGGTAGTCCCAGTTGTGTCGAAAATTTTAACTTTTGTTTCTCCTAGGACGCATTCATGAAATTTCTGTTTTTTTTATTAATTATATTTGAATAGGGTTTAGTAATAAGTTTGCAAGTTGCCTCACACGTGTGGAAAAATCTATCGAAAGAGGAAAAGTCATAGGGGAAAGTTGCCTAATTTGGACCATTTTTTATTTTCTTATATATTTTCATTACTAATTATTCAACCTCAAACTTTAATGCTGCAAAATATACTTCATAGTTTCCCCTTTCATCTGATAGTTCTATATTTGCAACATATTACTCTAGAGATAAATTAAGTGGAGAAAAACGAACTAATGCTATTGATCCAAATAGGGAAACCGGTTGCCTAATTTGGACTCACAGTTTCCTAGGTTGGACCGGATTGCCCCTAAACAATCCTGCCTTGTAATTATCAGGGAAGAGTTTGCAGTGAGTTACAGCGTTATGTGAGTCCAAACTTTCAAAAAACAATGCAACTGATCGCACTGTATACTGTGTGCCTTTCCACTGACCCTTCATCCTCACACCTCTCTTCCCAGAATGCATCTAACTCCGCCCTGGCCATACCACCACCCTTCCCTAATCCTTTCCCATCACCTTTCCTACATCCAGCCTCCCCTGTACCCACTTACGTAGAGTAAAAATCACCCCGAAAATTATTTTCAAATTTTATATCTGATAACGACGCCTATGCCTCAAAACTAGTCGTACCACTAAAAAATCTGTGGACTAAAACAAATTCAATTTATTGTTACACTCCATGCACACGGGAACAGCCATCTGCAATTGTTTTCCGTCCCATCTCCTCTACGTACCCCTTTTTTCCATCATGAAAACCTATACAAGAAAATATTAAATATTTATTGTGGAAGTGAAATTATTTTCATTAATAAGTCATTAATTTCCTAATGATATCATTCAATAGTCTCCTAAAATGAACACACGGCGGTCCGTGAATTCATTTTAGGAATACCACATATGTGTGCATACACACATATGTAGTGTGTCGTTAGTAGCCAACATAATTCGGGTTTAAAGTGTTTCACAGAATGAGTGATTACTTACTTTAACTTGAGAGAGCTGCTTACGTACTGAGGGTAAATAATTATAGCAAAACCAACCAAATCACACCAACGGCCATTCACATCGGAAAAATAACTCCAATTCTCTGACCGTCTAGTCACGTTCCCTAGATGGTGTTACCACCACTGCATACTCAAATGCTTGATATACTCGTAGGGGGGAAATACTAATGCGGTCCATTTTAGGCAACAGTCCAATATCGGCAACCTTCCCCTATATGAATGGGTATCGAACCTAGACTCCAATTTTGGAGCGGACTGATGATGACTGCTTTAAACTGATTGAGCTATTAAGCTGAAAAGTCCCATTCTGTTTATAGGGAAACTCTGCAGTGTCTAGAGGCGCCGATCAGTGGAGCCTTCTACAGTGGTCCTTATAGAGGTGGAATCTTATAAATAAGTGTTAAAAAGACCTGCAAAAGCCTCTTAATGGGAAGAATAGATAGATAGAACTTAGCGCAAATTGTCGAGTGCCGTGAAACACTAGAGGATATGTTATACAATTAACACATCTAATTTGGAATCTTGGCAATTACTTTTAACTGTTAAATATTCACTTTAAATTGACTTCAAATTTTCCTTCATTTATGAACTTTTAGTAAGTCGCCCATGTGCTTTCTGATAGCTGATCTCGAAACTTTGCAGCTATGACAGTACAGGGGTAATTCCAAGGGTGTTCATGACGGTGCTTTATTTAATTTGAAAGAGGAATTGCCTGATTCACTTCTCTATCATGGTCGATGAAAATTTATGAAGGAAGATTAATCAAATTAGGTCGGCTTATCATTTGGGGGCAATCTCAAAGAATGAGGTGTACAAGAATGGAAAAGGTGAAAGTATGATGATTTTAGAAGTGATATAAAAGAAAATGTTCTTGAAAAGTTTTCCTCAAATTTATTATTTTAAGTTGTAGCAGTATAGAAAAATTCAGATCAAGCTTTATTTCTCCATTTGTTGAAAGAAAACATTTTTTTCTTTCTTGAAGTTAATGGTCAATCTAATTTCATTTTAAAGTTTATCTTCCTCGTCAAAGTTCAGCTTAAAAATAAATCTCGGAGAATAAGAATCATATATCATCTCCTTATTAAGAAATAAGGAGATGATATTACGATCTAAGGAAACCGGTCACATGAATGAAATATTTTGGGAGTTCAAGGATATGTGTCATTCATGGAGATAATCCACCTAGTAATGCCGCAGATTGTTAAATTCTTTTTAAAAATTATCTTGCGAATCATTTAAATATTCATAAAAAGGAAGACTTGTTGGTTCGACTTCGGTGGTCTGAATTGGTATTCTATTAAACGAGAAGAGAACTTTAAACCTTCTCTCTTGGTTCATAATCGATTTTAACTAATAGTTATATATTTATTTATTACCAGTTCTTGTCATTCTTCTTTTCCTTCGGTCCATGGCATGGATCCATCCAAACGGATGCGTCTTTTTCTTCCATGAGAATATCCTGTGGCACTTTTACAGCCACGAGATGTGAGAGGGCGCATTTTATCACCTGGGGTGTTGTTCCACACCCAGAATCCTCATCATTTCCCCTTTTATGACTTACTCCCTGTTTCTACAGCCGTGCTCCTTCTACTCTCTCTTCTTCTTCGCCCTCCTCATTCCAATTTTCACCCTCAATGAATGCATCTGGTTTATTCCTGGCAATTTTCAAAGTTTCGTAGTTTTTAGTGAATTTCACCAAGTTTTCAAAAACGAGTTTTTTTTTGAGAAAAATAAATTGTTATGAAAATAATCGCTTTTGAACGCAACGAATATGTCAGCGATGTTTCAGTTAATGCAGGAATAACAGTGCTAAGTTTATAACGAGAATAATAAAGTTTATCATGATTCCTATGTCGTCCAATAATTCCAATTATTTAATGTTATTTTGATGTTGATGCTCTTAAATAGGCCAAAAACTAGGATAAATCACCGAATTACTAGGAACTGAATATAGAATGAGGCCTCGTAAATGGAGTATAGATTTTGAAGAACAAATTAATTTAATATTATTTTTCAAAACGATTTTTTCTCACTCCTATTTCCACGATAGAGAAATTTGTGAAACCGATGTGAGTCAAAAATAATTTTCCGAAGTATTCATGATTTGAAAAGAATAAGGGAAAGGAAGATGATATCTTAATGAAGCTATACATCAAGTTTTAATATTAAATTGAATTTTCTACTCCTGCATGCTCTTGTTCCAGCTTTGTTTGATCTTGTTATTTTGTTTGCTCTAGATGTGGGTAGCTTTCATAGGTTGAAGAGAAAAGCAATCACGTTCCTTTTGTAAGTTTACGTAAAACTCAGCTAAGTTAAATCTTAAGCCATTTTTGATATCATGCTTACGGAAATCTACCTCAATAAGTAATTTTCTAATAAATCCGCCATTGCTATAACGTAATCACGGAAAACTAAAGGGGATAAGTAAAATGTAAATTTTCCCTAATAAATATTTTTAACATTCAACCGATTTATACGAAATTTTACTAATATTTTAGACATCAGCTGGAAGATATTCCAGAGCAATATATCAGGTTCAGTCTCATTTCAGTAACACAACATTTGTTCCCTTTCCTTTATCAGTCATCGATTTTCTTTCCGCTACGGACTTTTCGCTAGTTCATACCTTTGCCGCTACATCTTGGCTTTTTTCATAATCTCATGCATCACATTTATCCTAGCGGCCTCTCATTTCCTAGATCCTCCTTTTCTTCTTTTATCTAATCTCATATATTATTTATTATGTAAGAAGTTTTCGTCCCTAACCCCTCAGAAACTTGTTATAAGCCCTTTCTTTTCCCATTTTCCCTTTTACTTTCCTTGTTCGTTTTACCAAACACATATCGGAAATTCTGTTTTATATTTATTTATTTTCTAATCACGGAACGTTGATAGTCAAGACAATTATCGTTTCCTCTGAAATTGAGGACCGAATGGAAGGAATCTAAAATCGGTACTATTCTAGGTTTTTGAGTCAATCAACAGAAATAAATGGTGAGTAATAATACAAATAAATTTAATGCATGGAATTTTTCGGTAACCAAGGAATTTCCTTTCTACATAAAGAATAATCAGTACTTTATGCGCATATTTTCATTGAGCTTAACTCCTAATCTTGTCATTTAAACCTGATTTCCTCGCAAAAGTTTTTGATCGATGATCGTGGAGAAGTTGAAAATTTAGTCATACATATGAGCTGATTACTTTTCAAAAAGATTATGATTTATTTTCATGGGATATCCGGTTGCTTATTTGTGCATATTGAATTTTGAATATTTTAAAATTAAAATTTATACCATCAAGGTTTATTTTGTGGGAAATATAGATCTTTGAAGAAGAACAACTTTGTGAATTCCACAATGATTCCATATCTTTATTAAAATAATAATGGAACTTACAAAGTCGTTCTTCTTAGAATATTTTTCTAATTTTTGCAAAATATCCTGATACAGTAAAACTCGTTCAATCAGGGTTATATTTCTGTGTTTAAATTTGATTTTTTCTTTAAAAATATTGCCACGTTCATTTTCTTATTTCTCGGCTTTCTTCTACGTGTACGTTATCCATTCCTTTTTCTGTTTTCGACTCTTCCCTCCACGTCGTTTTCTCCTTCTCCCTTCCGTATATTTTTTCTTTTCCCCTCTCTTCCGCTTCCTTGCCGCCTTTCTCTTTTTCGCTACATCGCAGGGAACCTCCAATCTAACTTTCACCTCCTTCCCTCGGAATATTACATTTTCACCATCGCGTATGGATGTTATTCAGAAATAAGATAACGAATTTCTGGGGAATTTTTTCACTTCCCTCTCTCTTTCTTTTCATCGCTCGTCTTTCTCGCCTTAGCGCATGGAATTCTTTCCATTTCCCCATACTTCTTACGCACTCTTTCCTCCGCGCCTGCGGAACATCTTGCATATTGTTTCTCGTTTTACCACCTTTCGAATCATTCGTTCTTCTCTTTGGGGCGCTGGAAACGCATGGGCCTTATTATTCTGGATTTGAATTTTCTTTTATCTTTCATCTGTTTCAAATCTTTCCTATCTGCTGCTTTTCCGGAGGACCGAACTCCTCATGCTAATGATATTTCGCCTACAATCCGTTTCTGTATCAAAATATAATCGCCTCACTGTTATATGCTGCAGAAAAATACAATGTATAAGCCGAGTTTTCTGCAACTTTTATTCTGGAAAAGCTTATACTCGAGTGAGGGTCCTACTTACCTGTCATCTGGTGGAAATAGTCTGCCCTATTCGGAAATCGGCGTTTAAATTCCCCACTTGCTCAATTAACAATGTTTTGTTAATTTTTCCCACAATCGCGTGCTGTCTATCGAAGTTGTGGGATTAACACAATCGTGTTCGGATGTCCTGATCGGGTAACGTCGGGTGTCGTCGGATTTCTCACGATGTACTCGAGTCAATTAGCTTTCCCTGTTTTTGTGGTTAAGTGAGGTGCCTAGGCTTATGTTCCGATCGGCGAGTACCCGAGTACATACGGTATTTTTGGGTTGAAGCCTTGTTTCAGAATATTCTCATTGTTCTAGCATCTTGGTTCCAAGCTAGATATTCAGCGGCTCTTATCCATTAAAAATTCTGTTCAATTTATAGTATACAGTAGTCTTTGGGTCTTCATAGATTTTATGCTATCTGTAACTCCCTATTTAGTGGCTTTTTTCGCTTGTTTTCTCCCTCATTTACTCAGTATCCTAATTAAAGAAGAAGCACATTTTTCTCAAAATCTGATAATCCATTATTTCTTAGTTCCTTTCATTCCTTCACGTAACTTAATAAAATCCCAAAAATGTTGCCTCTACCTGCAAATTTTTCTCATTTGCTCTTCTATCAATTAACTATTTCATTTCTGCATCACATCCATATTTGAAAAGTGTTAATCAAACCTAAAAATTTCCTCTTTGCCAAGGGTTGACGTTTTACACCCGATTATTAAAATCTTTCAGCTTAAGAATTTAGCTGACCATTACAGAAGCACTTTTCTTAGGTTCCTTCACTTCAAAGGGAATCTTATGTTACATATATTCATCTTTTAACACCTTTCGTGCAACTGATATCCCACTATGCCGATATGAAAGCAAAAAGCGATTTCTAGCTGATCTAGAGAACCATGCTCAGCTAATATTAAAGATAGTATTACTCTTGCGTAATTTTATGATCATTTTTGGAGTAAAATTCAGGAATATTTGGGCTTTTTTTATAAATTAAGTTCGTTGTATTTGTATTAATTACCTAATACCTTTATGGCAACATTCATAATGCAGCTGAATTATTATTGCTTGCAAGCTGAATTTATTGAGATTTCAAAGTTAAACACAGCAAAAAAAGTGAAAAAGAGTGTCTCTGAATGTTTTAAACAGGTAGGACAATTTTCCCATGGGTAAATAGATTTTGATCACAGACATTTATTTTTCGGTAGACAAAAAGCACATCGAAAAATGCATTGATATTTTTAGACATGGTAGTATGCGTGACGAATAATTTTGAAACTATTTGCATATTATGTTTTGACGATACCTGAATGTATTTACATATGAATCTGTGATTTCTGAAGTAAACAATCTGCGAGGAAATAGGAAGAAAATGTTTAAAGAATAATATGCAGGAAAGCTTTTAGAAAGTGCGGGTTACCTATTTTAAGAGTGCCCACGCTTACCCCATCGTTCATAAAATTGATAATGTGGCTCTCCAGCCAAAATGACTAGGCAACCCTGTTTCATATGAAAATCTTAACATCTTAAGTCCTTCTACCATTAGCTGCTAAATACTTTGGAGAGCGAATATGAGCCCAGCGTAAAAGATTAGTGAGGTATCACAGCTTTCCCAACTGAGCCAGGATGTTGTTAGCGGAAAATTTCAGCCAAATACTGCACAGTGACCCTCTGAATCAAAACTTTCGTGGTATTCTTTAGAAGATGACTGAAATTAAAGTCCTTACTCAGCATTATTCATACATAAAAATGTTCATATTATTATAGGAGGCTTAGACTAGTGAATCAAAGATAACTTGTTCCTCTATCCTGTGAAAACTTTCGTGGAATAAGTGTCCAATAAGTTAAGTTCATGCAATTAAGGTTATTCATAGTGAATAATATCAAAAGGTTCAACGCCATTAGAAGGCAGAAGCAATCCAAAATAATTAAGATTTCTTTAATTAAATGGCAAAAAATTGTTTATGTTGCATAGCTAGAATATAAAGATTAACTTTTCACTAACAGTAAGACAAAGAAAAGGCGAATCAAAAACTGAAAAGGAGAAATACTTTGGAATATTAGTCAAATTTTTACAATTTTGTTTATATAAAAAGTATAAATTCCATTTACATCAAAACAAATAATATAGTTCAATGAATAGTGATAATTATTATTTTCAAACTTCAAAGTTGAGAATCGACGAAATGGAAATGAATGTCAGTGTATTAGGTACATTTTTCATTTACCCAGTGATGTTAGATATTTTGGCACAATTGATTTGGGCTCATGATGGTTGCTTTGGGAACAGCCTGAATCATATGCGCGAATTCAATTAGTTTTCCTTAGTTAACGTCTTTCAATATTAGAAATTAAAATTTACTTTGGATATTGGTGGATTCGAAAAGCGTCCTGGTTCCTCGAGTATGAGGATTTATCTTTGCCGTGAGACAATTACCGCCCACCCAATATACAGTTTTAAAGGAATTTTAAGCGAGATTAGACTTTGGGAACTTCTTAATTATGGGAGTAATTTATTTTCCATTCTGCCAAAACTGCGAGCAAATTTAATTACTCAAGGTGTGGAGGGAGAGAGATTTCCTGTGCGGAAGATGAACTGGGTTGAGGCTCTCTTGTCAGAGAATGTCTCTTGCACATTAATCAATATCTTTTCCTTCGTTTTCTTTTCTTGACTTTCGCTTACGTAATAATCTTAAGATCGTAATTCACCGTCGTCGTATTTGATTGATCATTGATCGAACTTCACGTGCCAATGAAACCATGTAATGCTGATAATGATCTAGTTTACCTCGGCGTCGATATCACTGGCAGACAGGAGTTCTGTAACACTGATGTAATTAAGCGATTCTCACAGTACCTAAATTTTGCGCATAATTCGGCCATGTGTGTATAATTCCTCCGTCATATAGTTTTCAGTCATCTTTCCATTATAGTGGCGGAACGACGGAGTTTCAAGGTTTTCTGGATTATTCGTTTGAAAGTTGGTTTTACTGTAAAAGTCCAACAAATCGTTTCATCGTTTAACAAACTTGATATAACTGCAGTTAATAATTGAATTCGGTTAATACTTATCTAAATTATACATATTAACGTCAATTAATAGCTATATAATTCAATTGATACCTAACTAAAATCAACTTTAATTGTTTTAGATCTTCAGTGTTTGCAAAGAATAGCCATAATCACGTTCTGTTTTCAAACCTCTAACGATCTATTGTCAATAAAAAACCGTTAAATTTTAAACCTTTCTACTACGAAATATATTTTTGCTGTTATAATCTTGTTCATATCGCCTTTTCAACTCTATTTAATTCAATAAGATCACAATTTTTGGCTCACATAATTGTTTACTTCAATGACAACATTCTACCTAACTCTTTGGCGTTGGTGGATCAAAGGGCACCATGTAAACCTTTATAAAATTCCAAAATACGGGTGCATACATACTCTATCATTAGAATTATAGCAATAACCTGTTGGAATTTTGGAATCTAACACAGTTATCGTTAATCGCCATAATGGTGCTACTTTTAATATCACTGTAGAGTTTTTTAGTTTTTCTCTCTTTAGTAAGACTATGAATTCCGTGAAGCTTCAGCTAAATGCAAGAAAAACCTTTCCTCGAAGTCAGTATATTCTATTATCCACTGCATTGGTCGTGTCTTCGTGCTACGAATCCATACGGAAATACTCTTTTCTAAATAGGGCGATTGAGGAATGGAATTGTATACCTGCAGAAGTCTTGTAACCTTTCCCAAAAAATATTAAATTTCCTAGAAAAGTTATAAGTAGCATTAAAAATTTGACGAATGAGCCTGCCGGTAACGAAATGTGAGACAAGTAGGGGATCGCCTGGTAGGGTGATGCACGGTGGGGACTTCTTGGGCCCCGTGGCCGCTACTGTAGCCGCGAAGGCTTATCAGGAACCCCAAGAAATCTTGTATGACCAGAAAATTTTTTAAAATTCATACTCACTTAACTAATTCACAGTGGTGTTTTTTATAATTCATATATGTATTTCATATTTATATTTTTGTATTTATATATTTTTTATTATTTTTATTTATACATGCTTGTATTTAGTTGGGTTTATTGTATGTATGCATAATTTAAAAAAATAAAAATATTATTATGCATACATACAATAAACCCAACTAAATACAAGCATATATAAATAAAAATAATAATAAAAAAATTAAAAATATTATTGTCACGTAAGTTAACGTCACTACCAGTCCTTGCGACTAACTGCGGTAGTTTTGTACAATGAATAAACAAATAATGAACCAAAACAATGTCAAACTTTACCCAATGAAATATCTATTAAAACGATAATGGCTCTAACTCCTAGATTCGTCATCAGTTGAATAAAATATAATGAGGAGTTGAAACCTTGTCCGTTTCCAAGTAAACATTATGGTGCACATGTTTGACTTTTCCATGGTTCCTTAAGGTATTCTCTGAAATGTATGACGGTTTACTGCGAATACCGTCTTACTGGATATTTCAGAATTACTTTTACCGGATGTTTAGTGAAGAATTTCCTATCGGTTCGTATTTTATTTGACCATTCCTAGATGATGAAGATTTTCTCTCAATTCCATTCCCCCTTTCAGAGATTCCATTTTTAATATATTTTCTCAAATTCTCATATAATCTTTACGCGTCCCTTCCTTAATTTACCTCTCCGGTACTTTCCCTTCATTTCGCTTTCCCATTGAGATTCCCCTCTTGTCTCCCTCCCGTCTGCATTTTCCACTTGCACTCATTCCCTTTCACTTTCCTCTTGCACTCGCTCCCTTTCACTTCCTTTCACTTTCTGCACCTCTTTCATTTTCTTTGAATGCATCTTTCCTTTAATCATTCTCGGCTCCTCGTCTTTCAGCTCTTCCAGAAGCCCTCTTTCCATTTCTTCTTTAAAATCGTCTCCACCGCTTTAATCTTGGATGTTCCAAAGAAGAGACTGTCTCAGAGTTCTCATACATTTTTGAATCTCACGTTTCTTTGACGAACTACCTTTTGTGGATCTTTCAAATGTTTAGTAACTTGAAAGGATATTTGCAAGCTAAGTAAGAAGTTCGGTATTTTATCAATAGCTCTGATTGGAATTAATTTTGGATTTCCCAGCATTATTTTACTCTAGAGTTTTATCCTCCTAATTTTTGAAATATTTTTCAAAACTTAAGTTCAAAATCGTGAAAGATCGCTGCGCTTAAGAAAGTTCCATTCATTTTGCCACGTATTCTTCTTTTCCGGTCTTATTCGTTTGCTCGAATCAAAGAATCAGCTCGTGATTTTTAATGCTTTTGAAAACAGTTTCGGTAAAAGATTGTACACCCTTTTGAAATGACCAAAAGATCCTTCATTTTGCCTCTAGTGGCTTGTGAAAAGAAGGATTAGTAAAACGCATCTCACAGCATAGTTTCACTGTCACAATCAAAGTGTCAGGATACCTCGTTCTCTCTGAAAACTTCTGACAAACACTAGGTTGGCATAACAATAATTCGCTGAAGACTAGCGCCACCGGGAATTTGTTTATAAATGCCTCTTCATATGGAAGCTAGACATACGTGCAAAGATCATTGACCCCACAGATCGTGAAAACTTCTCAGCCTAAACCACAAGCGTCATTTACTCAGTCTTTTCATCTCATTTTGCCCTCAACTGGAAATCCACAGAACGAGTGATATATTCGAAACAGATTCAGGTTTAACATTTTGTTACTTTCCAAGAAGGAACGGACTTAAAAAAAGTAGTAGTACTAGAAAAGGTCTGGCCACACTTCACCGCACCATCACCGTGCCGTAGCTAGGCCGGGAGTCGGCCGTGTCACGGTTCGTCCTATGTGATGCCACACTTTTCCGCGTCGCGCCCGTACCTTGTCCGTATTCTGGCTCAATATCCACTCTGCGGAGGGACCTGTTTAGTATTCTTTTTGACTTCTACGTAGAAGTGATTTTCCGTAATTTCAGTAATAGTGAATAAGGAATGATAGAGCTAGAACTAGAGGAAGAAGAAATCAATAATATAAAAAACAATACCAGTCTAAAAAGGAAATTAAAAATTTCTCCGCATCTAACATATTTATGCTAAATATTGTTGAAGTTAATAAAATTTCACTCAAAATTGTTTCGTTCGAAAGGAAAGAACTGGGATAATTCTCTTCCGTGTCCGCTCCGTGCCCGTCAAAAATTAAACCAAAAATTAAACGGCGCGGAGGTGACGATCAGGTGTCGGTGCGGAGAGGTGTGGACTAGCACATTGTATAGCATCGCAGTATTCGTTCCCGTATGTCGGCCGAGCCACGGCACGGTGACGGTGCGGTGAAGTGTCGCCAGACCTTTAGTAGTACTAAGAATTAACCATCTACCTGGCGAGAACATTTTCGGTTTTTCCTTGGGATTCTTCCTGAGTGCACGCCCTTATAGGCAAAGTACCTTTAACCCTTTCCATACTAATTAACGTGATTAAATCCATAACAAACCGAACTTTCACTGGACCACTTTATTTTAAGAATGATACGACCCGGGTTTCGTAGCGTTGCTACATCTTCAGGTGACAAAACAGAAAATCTTGCAAATATATATACACATGAACGTCAAGTAAATTAGCAAATTGGAAATACGAGGGGGAGGGGGGTGAATAGGCAGGAGGTAAGGTAAAAGAGAGACAAAAGGGACCTAGAGGGAGGAAAGAGGTTGGGATTAGGGGTGGTGGAGAATACAAAGGAAGAAGTATCATAGACGTAGCGACGCTACGAAACCTGGGATCAAGTTTCAAGGGAAAAGTTTGCTTCGCTATGGATTTTTGCCAAGTGAGATATTGATTCTATCTATCATAGGTTCGATCCTAGAAGGTCACCCCGATGGTCAATTCCTGATTTTTTCTAAAAGAATACATTTTATGGGTTTTCGGAACTTTACTTTCGAAGTTATTTCTCGGGATGAAAGAGACCCAGATTATGTTAATGGATGCGCTTCAGTAACATAAAGGAAAACAATTCTTCCCACAGGATTCGACGCCACACCTATACAAATAAGGCCCAATTTCGCCAAATAAAGTCCTTTGTAATTATATATGTACACATATCTCCCATAAGAAACGCATTGCGCATAATTTAAGAAATTCTTTAAAGCAGTTTCCATGATGTTAGATATGTTTCAGTTTTACAAGAACAATGATGCTCTCATATGTTATTGCTTACGGAACAATGGATTGGGAAAAACAAGTGACAGCTATAATTTCTTCTTAACAAAATTACATACATATGTAGCAACTTCTTTGTTTACGGTAAAAGCTTTGTGCTCCTTCAAAACCAGAAGTAATTAAGAATGTGTCTTTTATGTGTAATGCAATTTCATCAGGAATCCTTTTAATCCATTTCTATTTGTAGAGACGAATCGTTTGGAACGTAGATGAACATATGGATAAGTTTGAAGAAAAATTTACCAGATATCCTCATTTGATGGTGTATCACTTACTTTCTCAACGAAAAATATTTTCTGATTGAATTTGAATCTTTATGGCATAATATCATAGCATATTTTTTAGATTTTTTGTGATTACACATGTTTAATAGCGAGAATTTGCACGTTTTCTCAAAAATCTTTGAGAAGACATGTCAATATCTTACTTAAATACCGTATAATTACTTTGCAATTAATAGTATTAGGAATTGTACACTCTTGGTAATGAGGTAGCTAAAAAGCTGCGATTGAAACGTTTTTGTTAAGGTATCTTAGCAAGAAAAAAATACAAAATATCGCTTTTACACCAGAATTCTTTTTCGGGTATTGGAAATTTCAACAGCAAAGAATTACCTTTCACTTCTGCTTCTCACAAACTTTCTTTCAATAGCCAGATTTTCTAAATTTAGTTTTGCGAGGGACATGTCAATGTTAAAACCAACGGTTCGAACCACAATGAATCTTGTTCCGGTTTTCAATGCGGCAACAAAAGTAAAACCGGTTAGAACCGTTTCAATGTATCGCTCCTATAAAATGATCCCTATTCAGGGTGATAATATATTAGATGTTCCTTAGTAGTACCTAGTATTCTTAAAAGTGCTTCGACAGCTTAGGTCATTTTGCACATACTCTCCCATCGGGAATCAAACCCGGGACTGCTTTCACCTAAGGCAAAAGCGCTGTCCACTCGACTACCCGGGAGATAAAGAATCTCTATTGATTTAGTTCAAAAAAATATCGATGCTTAAGAAGTAATAAAAAATATAATTATTAAATTCAAATGTTCATAGCTGAATTTTGGGTCACTTTTGCTTAATACTTATATTACCGGGTTAAATGTATTCCATGCCAATTCGACAAGGTGATGATGTCCCTTGAGGTAACCGATTTTGACCAAATTTGGCAAATCGCTTTGATTAAATAACAAAATGAAAACCCCCAAGCCGTTTTGTAATTAACACAATTGTTTATGAAATAATAATATATGTAGTACTACATAAAATGAAATATAATATATGTAGTACTACATAAGGAGAGAATGCAAACCCACGAATAGTACGAATCATATAACGCTTCAGGGGTTTGTTCAGTTTTGAGCGTTTTATTAATTCGTAAACTGTTTTCGGTTTTCGCTCGGGCAAAAATAGCGGTTTCTTGGATCGGTTCTGGATCAGGCAAGAGCCAGAGATGAGAAAGAAGCAGAACGAGAAGAATGGGAAGCCTTTACGTTACATAAATTGCTGCCAGATCACCAAAAGGGAACCACTCTTTTATTTTTAAAAATTTAAGGTAAATGAGTTCCTCACCTAAATAATACCAAGCTCACCTTAATGGAGATGCAGCCAATCAATGCAGCACAATGGAGTTCAATCGAGGATTAACAAATCCGATCCACTTGAATTCTATCCAGTTAAATCGATTGAAACGAAATCAAATCGGAAGGATTCCATTTCGGCCAAATCCAGCTGAATTAGTCACTTTTAAATCAAATCCGTTTCGATCGAATCTAATCAAATCCGACCAAATCATGTCAATCTTACTTTTATCCTCATCTCCCTTAACACCTCCCCACACTCTCTTTTCCCATTTCAACATTTTCCGCAGTATTTTTCTATCTTTTTTTCCGATTCTCTCGCTTCACTGTCAAGGTTGAAGAGGCCTTCACATTCTCATGCGCTGCAAGGCCGCGGACATATTAGTTTTTATTCACTTTTTATTTTTCCACGAGAATCAAAGGAGTCGTACGCTCGGACGGAGATACGCGAAAACAAATGCGCTCTTTGTTCCTCGTATAGTAGAGTGGACGATGTGCCTAACGAGATGTCCTGTGCCGCCGAAAAACATTTTCTCGGCGAAAAATTTATCGACGAATTGGGTTAATTTTATCCCTAGTTCCGCTTTAGACTGCAAATTTCGAATTTTCAATATATGCATATTTTTTATTTTTTCGAGTTCTGGTTCAGGTGAAATATTTTGAGGTTTTAATATAGAGTACCTATATTTTACGCCCTAAATTTAAACCTACGCTATGTGCAGAAAGTTCCTTTTCTGTAATGGTTGGATTTACCATTTCCTTGTGCTTTTAAGCAGGTGTAAGCACGTAATCGATATTTTACCTGAACTTAAAACGTTTTGTCGATTATATCCATTCGTTTATTAATTTTTATTTGACTCATATTGTTTATACAAGTTTGTATTGTATTTCAGGAGGCATTTTTATTTACATCTGACTTATTTGAATTTTAGTATTAGTTATTAAAATTTATTCACTTGACATGACATTTTTTCTTCCAAAAAATTATAATACTTTATTGTACACCGAAAATTGTACGAAAACGTATTTCAAACTTCGGCCCATGAGGTAGAAATCTGAAATATCCACGGAAGTCCGAAGTAATATTTTATATTAATCGTAATATCGATTTGGTAAATATTGTGTGACATTAGTAACATAATCATAGACGAAAAACTTCATAATATCGAAAATTTTAATCCTTGTGAAAAGTTCACAGCGTTACATATTGTTGCATCGGATTTAATCTTCAATGAAGATGACAATTTTGTCATCTTGAAAACATTTTTAATTAGATTCCATTAATCAAAAAACATGGCTAATTCATGTGGTTTCACAATTTGAAATTGAGGTCGATCCATTGAAATATAAAACCTTAACGATTCCTGCACTCTGATCTACGAAAAAGAAATTCTCAGAAAAGCATAATTCTTCCGTTTTTATGGCGTGTCAATCACCTGACAACAAGGAAACGCAGGCGATAGTCTAGAAGATTAATCGTTCATTGCACTTTCCATTACGGAACTAGGCTCAATTTTTATTGCGATAATATGATGCCAGTGCAGAGAGATAAAAATTATTGGATTCCGAATATACTGGTGGAATTCAATAATGAACATTCGAAAGGGTTAATTTATTGCTTCTCATAAAATTAGCATAACATTTTTACTCTAAACTTGAGAGAATCAACTTTCCAAGGATATGGAGGTTAACGCATCCCATGGAATTTCTTTAATAAGAGAAATTGTTAGCATGCCCTTGCTAATTGAGCGCAGTTTCTGCTCTGCTGCATTTAGAGAACCTCTTAATCGTTGCATGAGCAAACATAGCGAACATTGCATGATCTAGAGTTTCCTAAAGCGTTTTCTCTTTCCTCGTGATTGGCCAACTAAGCAAACTTCTTCTCAAGTTCTTTGGCATGAGACAGGAAATGAAATGGAATATGAAACAACTTTGGCTCTAAGTTTGACTGTAGAGACAGAGATTTGTAATTGGGTTTAACTTAAGACTAAAACAAGTAAACGCTCGTGGTTTTAATTTAATATCCATCCTTTGTCTTTTATCTTCCGTAAAGGAGTGTACGTAGCTCTTAGGATATTAGTCCTCAATTTAATGCCTTATCCTAGGAGTTAGGCTCGTGAAATTTGACTCTATGCGCAAAAGAGAATTACAGGAGGGTACCGTTATGACTTCTAGCGTGGTTGCTCGTAAAACTACGCACATGGAATTCATTTATTTGGACAAATTTAATTGTAAGTTATGGTTGAATGGATTAATTATAAGTACCGTAAGATAGAAAATTTTAAAATCCGATTTATATCTACCATTATTTCTTCTGATTCGAAATGGATAAACGATTCGTTTGATTTTGGTTAAGAAATAGATTTGCTCAATAGTTCCCGTTTTGACAAACTGTTATGATATTATTTAAGTTGTGGATATCCGTACATAACTCCATAATTAGAGACTCCGAATATGAAGATTCAGTGGTTAAGAAACTCTATTTAAATAAACAAAACCGTTGAATCAAATTAACATTCCATGCTGATCACATTTAATATATTGAGTAAAAAATTGAATAAGTAACAAGTATCAAAGTACGTATATAACCACTAACAGAATAATATTTCTTGAAGCCTAATGTGTACGCTCTCTGGCATTATACAGTGATCCTTCATTCTTTAGCTCACTAACGAAACGTTAGCTTTCTCAGGAAATGTTATCCTCATAGTTGGTATCCCTTTGCCTTGGTTAGGCATTCGAGATGAAGTAGTTTAATAATTTAGATCTACGCCTAAAAATAGTATCTAACCACATTTTTTGTAGATTTGTGGAATTTACCTTGAAATACATCGGTCGGTAATTTTTGCAATGGAATTCTCTTTTCTAGATAATTGCTTTCTAAACTCGTAGATGGATTCATAAGCTGGGATTTTCATTGTAAATTGGGGAAAATATTTTATGGTAATTGGTAAGCCCTTCATGAAGATCTTAGGGTTACCTTGAGAGTACGTTGTACTTTCAGGAGGAAAAGAATAGTATTGAAAAGGAAAAAGTAAATTTGATGTTTTTGTTTTCGGTTGGGGAAAACAGGTTGCTCGTGACCTTGCGGTAACTCAAGCTCAATATTTAGTATAATTTAAGATTTATCGCCTGCAAAGAGAAGTTTATACCTCAATCTACGGACGTATAAGCTGTGTTGAGTAGAAGTCAATACTCTCAAAAGTAAAGCGTAGTAACTTCCAGGACTACTTGTCCTTCTTTTCCGCTTGGAATAGATCATCCATCCTTTTAGAGATAAGTAAGGGTGTGTTTTTTCCATTTCAGCTTCATCTTATATTATAAGTCATGTTCCTATGTCTTACCAGAAATACGAACAATTAGATTCAACTTGTATAGAAAACAATGCAACCGAGATATTTACTCTGCCAGAGCATACTTCCATCGGACCTTACGTTAATGTTTCGATCCTTCTCATTTACTGCACCATAGATGCAATAATTATGTCCTACTCTGGTACTATCACGAAAACAAACGTTTCGTGATTTTTTTTCTTCCTGTATGGATGCACTTGAAATCATGTTTGTATGTGTACATTTTACCCTTTGAAACGTTGTGTTGTCTGTAATTCTGAAATGATCACAGTTTATCCGTTTTTACCAAACGAATTGTTATGTAATAGAGCTTGATACTAAGTAAATGGCCTTTAAATTAAGTGGGATCCCAAGTTTAGTATTATAATCAAGGGGTCGTGCAATATTCTCTACAAAGATAAGTTTTGGAAGTTCTTTAGAATTAACTCTCGGTGTATAAAATTGACATTTATATTTATAACATTGTTAAGTGCAAGAGATAAGAAAATTGGCCCTACTCAATTTTCGGCTATTTGATGATTGAAAGGTTTTCTGTTTCCTTGACATTTTCTTTATATTTTCTTTCTCCAAACTAAGTCATTGCAACTAGAACTTAAAAATATCCATATTACGAAAACATTTCCTAGTCATTCTCTACTGCTGAAGCCGCCACAATGGTTCTTACTCATTACGTCTATTCTTATCATATTCGAAGGACTTAACTTCAAGTATTAGCTTACGTAACCACAATTAGTTGAGAAAGGAGACGACTTCAAAAATAACCTTGAAAATATCATGGTTATCAACGGTTTTTTTCAATCTATAGTAGCGGTAATTTATATGGGACTCATTATTCAATTCTGCAGTGAAGAATTGAATACTATAATTTGCATACATCTGACAACATTTGCGATGTAATAAAACATTACTCTCGTAAATAGTAAGTTCAGTCACAAGGTGAATCTTAAAATTTGAATCGAGCTAAATTTTGGTGTCCTTCAGACGGACTTCAGGAGTTCCCATGGCAGTGTGAGATGCGACGTTATGCGACGCTAGCGCGGGAGCAAATTGACTTTTGATCTCACTTTTAGAGATCGGTCATCAAAATACGGTCTCCGCATGACAAGGATAAACCATATAACTCATCGCCAAGGACGACTAGTCTACCTACTAGCTTTACCCTTCGAAGAAAATGATGTGATATGTACGAACTGAACCGGAAAATTTGCGTCTTATTTTCATCCAGCTTCCTAAGGATTTAACAGTTTCCTGCGTGATTCATCCGTTTTCATAACTTTGTCTGCGCTTGGCACCGTCACTTGTTCAACCTCTTTAATATAAGTTCCTTATGTAAGATATCGAGGACCTTATAATTAATGCTGTGTTTGTGATAATGAAAAGTTTGGACTGTGAACTGTGTCTTGGACATCGGGATTTTTCGTTTTATACAAACCTTTATTTTGCGGCTGTTTTGACCGGAAGTGGTATATTATTGTAAATTATTGTTTTTGTTGATTATCGATATTATTTACCTTGATATTGGTTATTTTTATTCACATTTTGATGCTTGTAATTTTTATTTTGTTTTTTTGAGGTTTACCATTATTTCTCACTAAGGATTTTGCAGTATAATCAATATAATTTATATGCGATATAACTTCGCAGTACTAAAAGGTGCTACGCTCGAAGTTTACTCATGATGTGCACACGAAAAGCTTTGCCATCTGGTTTTACGAGAAAAAATAAAACAATTGATTGTACGCTTTATAAAGAGCAAGTTCATGTTTTGAAGTAGAGGCATATTTTCGATCAATTTTCCTTCCTTCGCTGGCATCTCTTTAATCTCTCAGTGACGAATTCTACATCAGAATATGCGACTCATAATCTTGCTCCTCCCACTACTTACCCAACCCATAGCTATTGTTCTTGTAGGCCAGTGGCCTTTATGACTTAAAACATAAGCTGCTGGAATTAATGATGAATTATTTCGGCCTTTCTCGAGAATACATACATGAATAAATCACAAAAAAGCGTTGCTTTTACCTGGAATCGGACGAAAAGCGAGAAGTGCTCGCTAGAATGAGAAAGTCAGCTCTAGGAATCGATAAGAGCATGACAGTGGATCGATTTTCTCTCGTAATTCTCTTCTTCTCGGTAGATGGACTTCTTCATCGTGGAGATCCATTCCAAGTGCTCCGAATGCTTTTTACGGTCGATGATGTAGCGAATAAAAAGAAAAGAGCCAAACAAAAGGAGATCTCGCCAAAGGTGGCCTTTGTCCCCAAGAAGGAAGACGCGAAGGGTGGTTTAAGGAGGCCTAGGAGAAGGGGCAGATGAGACCTAGATATGGCAGAGAGGATCAAGGATAAAGGTGTCGGCTCTCCACTCTACCTAACAGACTATCTTAAGATTCTTTCGCACTAACCAAGGAATGCTGTGCAGTCTTTGAAGATAAAACTCATCTTAATTCTAATTTTATTACTACCTGATTTCTTGTTATTCACTCCTTATATCGGGCACTGTATTATCATCAAGAATGTTCTCATTAATCCCTTCTTCAACGATTTATTTTCTGAATATCCTGCCTCTTTCCTTTATTTTATTTTTCTTATTTTATCAATGGAATAGTTGGTAATATGATATTTTATTGTTCGCAATTTACGTAGAACAACGAAATAGAGTCTGATAACGTATGTAGCTCGTCATAGTGTGATTTGGCAGAGGAAGTCCATGACGAGCTAGACCTGTCATTTCAGTGCGAGGGGTTAATCTTAATTTATCGCTCTCCTCCTTAGTCCACCGTCTTTTTATTCAGTATTTGGTTCATTTTTCTTAATTTGGGTGGGCGATAAGGATCCGTGAAACATCCAATTGTTTCTGATTTTTCCTCATAAAATCATCGATTCTTCATCTTTTAAGTTTTTTGTATTTTGATTCTCTTTTACGATCCATTCTTCGGTCCCAAAATATCGTACCCAAGAACTGTGTTGTACGTTCATTTACCTTTTTCATCTTCAAATTGTTGCTTTCGTTCAGATATGTACTGATCTCACAACCTCCTGATATAAAATCTGTGTATCTTTCCTCCTGCTCTACTTAACGTTTTGAATACTTTTCGGCATAGTTTTTGGTAATTATGAAATTTATTGCCGTTAGAGTCGTAGCTCGTGGAATTTCTCAGATGATTATCGAGGTTCATCTGTGTTTGACTTCTTCCTTTATACCGTTATTAGTAACTGTTTGTTCTTTTTGGTTCTACCAAGTCTATGGAAAAATACCAAGAAGTGTCAGGTTTTTGTGAATTTTAATATTATGATCATGCTTTAATCGTATACTATCCTTAGTATGAAATACTGCAAATTAATTGCCATCCTCCTGGGAGCCTCTATCAATCCTTCGTTATTTTTTTTCGATTTATGATGATGATGGCGCGACGCTTCGAAACCTGGTCGCAGAAATAAATCTATGTGTTACGGGTAAAAATCTTGTTTCATTTCTGTCACTCATGACTTTCTACCGAAATCTTTCGATTTATTGTATTTGTATAGAAAATGTTAAAAAAATATTTCAGGGACGGTTATGTTATTCCGAACGTAACTTCGTTAAATTTTACGCATTAACAATTCTTTACTAAATTGTGTAAATTTTAACAATTAATTGCATGAAGGAAATAGAGAGACTCCAGTCTTCTTTAATAATATTATTACTTAATAGTAATCTGAGGTTCGTGCACTATGAAGATGTTTTACGTCACTTTGGAAGAAAGAGAGAAAATTTTTGAATCCTAAATTTACAATTCCCTCTCTGAGAAAGCTACTAAAGTTAGCAAATTGAAAAATTTGAGTTTTGCAATCAGAGGGTTGTTCGGAGGAAATAAATTTGAGGTTTTATAATGGTAAGACGATCGGCTGTGTGTTATACATACAGCATTTGCTACGAAAGCTCAACATATTTAAAAAGTAAAAACGTAGCAAAACAAACCCAGATCTCCTAATTTTAATATTTAATCTTATGAAATCATGACTCCAAACTCATACGCAGTCTCTATGCTATATTTTGCTTCAAATTTCGCAAAACTCAATCGGCTTTTGGAATTTGAAAGAGTTAGTTTTTTGAAAGATAGTTATTTAGAAATTCTGCCGGAAACATAAGTATTTATATTTAATAATTAATTATGATAAAACTTCTATGTTTTGGCGAGATTGAATCTAAAATTCTCCTATTTCATCTAACTCATCCTTGTATATTGCCTAGCAATTCATTTTCAATAGATCGTATTTGAAAAAATGAGAATGTATGCAAATACTTGTTAAATACTGGTGATATGCAATCGATGGCAACAAAAATATATTTCCATGAAGTCATCGCGGAGACTTGACTTAGGTTTTATCTTTCTGTCACAGCTAAATTGAAATTTGGGTGGACCTTAACGATTTCTTTTTATATTGTATAAACTGACAAACGAGGATCAGTAATTCAAAATCGAGGCATGGAGGAACCAGTTCATTTTCCGCATTGGGTCATAAGAGCGTAAATATATATATAAAAAAGGCAGCATTCGCATTCGCATTCCGCTGCTCTATTGTCTGCCGTTTTTCTTGATTGCGAATTCACGAGCTCTCACGAATCGAAACGAATTCCTTCAATGAGTTTGTTTACTCTTCCGAGCGACACAGACTCCGGAAAGATGCTTTGCATGTACAATGGGCTCCTCTGATTGGCTCTGTTTAACGCTGCTTGAGTGGTTAATTCGGAATATCGAATTCCTTTCTCGCTCCTCTCGCAGATTGAATTAACTCGGCCTTTCATATCGTGGTCGCGGTCCGTGAGTTGCGTCCCCGACTGAGCCATCGATTTTGGTTTCCGTCGAATCCCGTGGTTCTCAAAGCAGCACATGTGTTGCGAATTTCACATTGCGCTGTATTTTATAAGTCTTGAGCCATGTTTTCGTTTAGGAAATCAAGACGAAAATAGGAAATGAGTTTAAAGATTGCGTTGAATATTGGTTTGTGAAGTTAATAAATATGGCACGGTTATTTTTACAAAAAGTCATTAGTTTTTATCCTAAATATATCTTTTATAGGAATATTTAAATTATAAAGTGACAAAGTTTCTTTCACTTATTCATATTCAAGTTAATTATAGGCGAATATAGTTAATTATAGCATAGGTAGAGTGTAAGAAATATAAAAACTGAGGGGGATACAAAGGAAAAAGATATAAGTGGACATATAGGGTAAATTACCAACAAACGAAAGAAAGAACAATGAAAATCTCAATTTCTTGAAAAATCTTTTTTAATACCTTAAGTATGAATCTAATTTTTTGAAGGCACTCGCTGTAACCTGCGATAACTTTTACAGAAAAAACACATTATTCATTAATTACAGTTTTTAAATTGCTTTTTTATTGGCTCTACGGTTGTGATTTTTATACCAAATTAAGTAATTTAAATCAAATTGTAGTCACAATACTCTTCACCAAGGTATAGAACACACGAATGCCAAGGAATCAATGTTATTGCTACTTTCCTTTTGATTATGATAAAATCATCAAATATGAAAAGGCCTTCATCCTTTGAGAAGTAATCTCCATTGAAGCTTAAAAATTATCCTTCTAAAATCATGAGCAGAAAATGGTTTGTAGTACTCATTGTCATATCCTACGGTTTTACGGTTGGAAAACATTTTGTTTCCGAACCGTCGGAATACGGTCAGAATAAAAATCAAGAAAAGTGGCCTCACTTAAGAATGTCTCCGAAAAAACCACCAATAGAGAGAGCAACGACCCGATTCACCAGAGAGTCTCGTCAAAGGAGTGAATTGTGCCGCCGTCCGTGCACCTGCAGCTGTCGACGCCCCCTTTACGTGTTGACGGAGGAAACTCTTGTGTCACGAGCGATTCAAAGAACGCTTTCACGGACGGACTCTCTGTTTGTCACCACCCTTTCATCTTATTGACCACCGATTCCTCGCTTCGGATGGTTCATGGCGAGATTTCCAAATAAATCCCGGAAAATTCGAACCGTAACGTACGCGTCTGAGTTAGTATTTCCGGGAGAGAAAAAAGTTGCCTCATCCTTCTCACAATGTTAAAGGGAGGACGCAATTATATATGTATTTTCCTTATTAAAATATAATAATATTATGTTATTTGACAAATACAGGAGAATTCCAAATTAAATGTGTTATAATATCATTTTTAAATAACGATTTAAATAATAGTAATAAATAAGATTAAGTTAGGGTAAAGGTATAAAGTTAAAAAAAAATGTACAGGAAACTATGATTAACGTAGAAAAATATAACTGATTTGAAAATTGGGGAAGTCTCCTTACGCTCGGATAGCTCAAATCTCGATCCCGAATAAAATAACACTTGTATTGTATTAATTTTTATAGTAAATTAATTTATGTTTCACTGAAATTATATTTATATTAGGAAAAAAGAGGAATAAAACAACTTTTACGTGCCCTAGAGTATTTTAGTCTTCGTTGACCCAGGTTTCAACTTGGTGATGGCGAAATGCGTCGATTCCAAGGCCATCAAGGTGTAAAATATTATGCTGTATTTGCTTATGGTGCGATAATGATTATGGTTGTGGTAATTTGATTCTGTGGTAACGAGAAATAGTTGTTTTACTCCTAATATATCTCGAAGAGCAACCACGAAGTTGAGGCAGAAACAGACGCTTTTATAATTTTCTACCCAATTAATTTAATTTATCACACAAGTTAACTAATTTTGACTATGATTTTGTAATATGTAGTATATTTTTGAGATCTGGTCGTTTTAGGGATTTCATTAAATTTTCACGGTCGCTAGCTGAAACAGGCTCCAAATTGCAGCTTACTCTCTATGAAGAATAATGATAATTATTGTAATTATAAAATGTGATTGAGGATCCCTTCGAAATCGTTGTCATTTTTTCAATATATTTATTATTTTTTATTTACCTAATTTTGTATTAAATTTATTTATACTATTAATTGATAATATATATTATTTATTTATGTTAATTATGGATGGCAAATATGGATCTCCTGGTAAATATTAGTTAATTGAAAAAAATAATAGTTGCCTTTGAATGGATGAATAATGTCCTATTAAATAAATAAATGAATGATTCTATTTGATTGCATATCTCTGCTCTAACAAATAAATATAAGCTTGTCTAAATTCTAAAACATAAATTCTGCTTGAATGGAATAAACACTGTTGAGCTTGCAAGAGAGGCCTCAAAAGAATTATAAAAAAATAGAAGTATCGAAAATATGTTCTTGAAATAATATATATATATATCTATTTACGAAAACAAAATATTCGTGGAGAATAGTTCGGTATTAAAATTATAAAAGGTCTGCCGGAAATCACAGCTGGTCTCAGAAAACTCGGACCCTGCGCTGTTAATTGGAACGGATTATTTCGAAAATTTCGTTGTTCTTTGAAACTCATGAAAACGTGAGCAGAGCACGATTTCTCGACCTTCACCATTTTCTGGATGAAAATCTCCCCCTTTACTTTTAGGGACGCACCTCTATCACAAGGTGGGGGAGCTGTGGTGCATTGCGGGAACTCGGTGAAGGAGGGGAAAGCATTTAGATTTGTATCGAGGAATGAAGACCATAATAAAATCAGATAATATATAATTTTTAACTTAAGAATTTGATATGCCAGCAAATACGTTCTGGAATTATTAAATACACACTTCCTTGCGTTTGTTAGAAATGAAGGTAGAATAAGAGGTAGAAATTGAAGATTATTTTGGGTCAACGGTAGATGATTGAAACGAAGGCAACTCTCTGTTTGAAATGTTTAAAGGTAATTTTGGAGAGCTTCATGATTTCCTAATCTTTAATGGTGATGCGATGCGATATTTATTATAATTGTATTAAAACAAATAATTACTACTATTTTTTAACATTCTTATAGGGTCGAAAATTGTTAGTAAAAGAATGAATTATTTTAGACAGAAAAATTGTTTCGAGATTAAGCTTCCAACTCTTTCCCTGCAATAAGAAATACCTTTAATTAACAACTAATTAGATAACTAATTTCTATATAATTATTTCTATATAATTCCTATAAATTAAAATTTACGACTTAATTATTTGATATTATTTAACTAGCTAAACATTTTAGTTGCTACATTTCTCACGATATTCTTATGATGTGATTACTTAATTTTATTTCTTTTTAATTCTAAGAAATGAAAATAAATTAAATTTTCACGTAAAGTGGACCAAAATTATATGTTATATTTCAGTTATTTACTACATGAAATTACAATTTGAAGTCCTTTTAAATAGAGGTATAATTTTATTCTTTACTCTCCTAAGAAAATTTGAGAAAGCATTAATATTGTTTTTATATTTTTCTCGTTTTCTACCATCATGAATATTATGGATTTCACTTCTCTTGTGTCTCAGTAGAGCAACATAATTCGGGCTCGAAAAATAGATACGTGTCTTCCTTGATATTGGAAGGATTTCCTGTATCATTTCGACTTACTCACAAGGCCTATTTGATCCTAGGGGCTTAGGCCTTACGCCTAAACCGAAAATATCTTCCCGAGTTTACTTAGCAGAAATCTAGCATACAAGTCGTGAAGGGCACAACATGGACGAAGACGCCGCGTAAGGGATGTTTTCTGATAGCCCTTGAAAGCAAGGGTTAATGTTGTTTAGATAGCGTAGACAGCTCGAAGAGGAAAAATGTACGCTACGCATGCGCGGTAGGATGTTTGCACGTTTCCATGTCCGAAGCGAGCGATGTTTTCGAATTTCTCTGCGTTTATTTTTGAATTATTTTTCCGCGAGGCCATAAGTATTTGCTCTGAGGAATTGCGTGCTCTTTAATGTTTACGTTGATGCGTATGAGCATGGATGCATGTAGGATCGCGTGGGTATGTTTGCCAGGGAAGATCCAAGGGGAAAAAGCGTGGTGAATAATTTGACAAGCCAATGTGCTTCGGGAGTCGCCGCGATGAAGGGTTAAATCTCGTGGATGCGTCGTGTTACGTAAGCGGAAGATTGATGGCCATTGCAGGAAATCTACGAGCTAGGCTCTTATGCTCGTAACTTCTCTTTTTTCCATTAGCTAATGCACACACTACCATTTCACTGAATAAACGCTATCTAGGCGTACTTGATCTCCACGCAGAATATCGTCCAGGTCCAGGTCTGTCATCGATTCGCTTTAAATTCGAGATCCTCGAGTATATTCACTTTCTCATCCGATTTCAGAATATTTTTATTAATGAAACAGTATTGTTGATTCATGTATTACAATTTGCCATTGTAAACATTATTTCGATGCTTATTTACATAAACACATTCCTTTCTACATACTAATATTCAATACTAATTACAATTAAGGAAACGTTAAAGGGTTAAGTTTAAGAAGACATTTTATAATCTCAATCTCGCTCTAATAAAAGACAATTCCTATTAATATTATTACAAAACATATATTATCCAGCTGTAAAGATACTATATCACTCTACAGTTGTCACCTAGATAAAACTGGACGCTACTACAATACAGTCATTTCCCGTGTAAGTGGTATTTTCACCTGTTGGTCAGTTCATATGTCGATTGACGTTTAATCCTATTTCACATCTTCTATTTATTACACAAGTATTTTCAGGTTCATGGTAGTCCTTCAGGGTTATATTTTCCCAACGTACTTCACCTCACCAGGTAATTTCCTACTCCACTTGTACTTTATCAACGGCAAAGTCACTCGTCTATTCAGTCTGATTATTTCGTTTAAAAACTCCTTATGATATTATAGGGAAGGAATCCAAATATTTCTGCTGGCGAATTATTCTATTCTGTAGCTGCACGATTGAAGAACATAAGTTGTTCTCTTTCCTCTTCCATCGAGATATTACTTAATCGTTTCATGCATTATTAATTTAACATTTGTATCTATGGATTTTGTAAGTATTTAGAACGCAAAAGCTTTTATATTAACTCACAACAGATTTTTCGGCCAATGTAATGAAAGGATTAGGCAATAAAATTGTTGTTTTACTAGTCTATCCCCATTAATTATTTATTTCGGAGTCAGCTTATGGTTGATCAAACATATATAAATCAAACGCATATAAAACATATACAAAATCCAGTACTACTTTTATATTTTTCATCAATATTTTCCCTCCAACGTTATCCATTTCTTCTGTGACTTGAATACATTCGACGAAGTAAAATTTCCGCCTCTTCCGGATAATAAATCAGGTCGTGTTTAATGTTTCTTAATTAAAAATAATTAATTACACGTAACAAGATAAAACTAGTAGACGTCACCCATTCCAGCCAAATTTAGCAACGACATGAAACATAAAATTTGCAGTTTATATTATCAGAATTGAAATTAAAAACGGTCTGATGGAGAAGAAAATTCAATATTTTAAATTTACCTACGATTAAGTGGGTAAATTACTTATCCATACCTGGAAATACATTTTTTCTGCGGCTTTTCCGTTTTAATTGTGATTAAATGGAGGCTATTTATACTCGCGGAACTAATTCCGAACAGCGCAATTAAACTATGCAGTGAAAGGTCTGTTTGTCCGCGGGCGTGGAGAGTGGCACTCCGCCCGCTCTGACCGCATCAGCGCCACTGGTTATTAAAATTTAACCCACAAAGTTGCCTCAAAATGAAGGAAGTCCCTCCACAAACGCCGCTCCTAATAAAGAGGAAAAGTTATTCTGCTTCCGGTTTGCCCTCCTTGCATCTTTCATCTCATTGAGTCAGTCAGGACATCTGGAGAATATACTAAGTCATGGATATAGGAAGGATATCTCTAATGTCTGATGAAACCATTCCTACTTTAACAATTCGAAAAAGTAGGTGCCATGCGATTTTTATAACATGATCAGGAGTGAAATCATATAACTTTTTGTAATCAATAAAGTAAAACTCACTTTGTGAATCCCACGAAATGACTTTCTTTAATTAATTTAACTTTCAATAATTTTATATGGAAATATTCCTGATTCGGCTGGTGACTAAACGATTTTCAGGTTTCGTATATTTTATAATAATTAACTGATCATTTCAAATATGCTTCTTAACAATATAAACCTTTAAACCATGGTAGCATAGACCTTGTCTGTGATAAAGAATCGTAGATACGATACTCTAAAATAAAAGCCATAGGATTAAAAATTAATAACAATACAGAATAACAGCAAACACAAAAGTAATTAACATATTTATTTTTACAAGCATAATTTAGCATTTTGACGACTGTTCTACAGTATGTTAAGCGATTTTTTAATTTGAAAACTCCTATGAATCTGTGTAGGGTCGACTTTTCTTCCACAAATACATTTATGGCGAAACAACTTAAACTTAAACAAAATTTTACAGTAACGTAAATTATAAATTATACGCGTGAACATAATCTAAGTATAAGCATATGCGCACATTTTTTTCATTTTAAATTCGAAAATACGATGACTTGCTCGTTTTAACATTATCCCTCGCCGTTTTATCAATAAACTCTTGATTTTTTCACCTCGAAGGAAAGTGCGAGAAATTAATTTTAAACTTTTGCTCGAATGTATTTCATCCTCCTGTTTACTGACTTCGGATGAGTAAATACATAAATATATTCGCGTTGGTGATAATTATATATAATAATTTATTTCAAGTAACGATGAATATTCATTTCCTAGGAACTCGCTATTTTTGGATAACGAATTTCTGTTTTGATAAATATCCATATTTACTTTGAAAAGCTGCTCCGAATAGCAAAATGAGGTACTTGTTTGTCGTAATGAAATTACTATCGCGTATAGATATTTCCTATTATGTAAGCCCCTCTTTGCTTACTCATACTAATCGACGAACGTGCTTCGCTTCCGCTTTAACACTGCGATTTCGCACGTATTGATTTTCACTCCGTCCGCAGCGAGAGCTTTAATCGCGAAAGGAAGCTGATTGACAGGTGGCGATAACCGCGTCCAACGAGATCTCTTATAGAGGTTTGTTTTCCCAAGAAAGTGGAGATTGGCGTGGAAAAGGATTACGCGTAAAGCGCCTGGCGCTCTTCTTTTGTCGTCCACGAAGGCCACCTGCAGAGTTTATCATAAAGCGAGTCCAATTAGATCTCTCTGCGGCTTTGATTTTCCATGTCGCGGGCGATTCCCTTGTTGACATGAGGTTGTTTTGATGTCATTGTGGGAAAGGGAAAACGGCGATAAAACGCGGTGCCAAGTAGAGCGGACTTGACTCCTGCAAAAGCGTGCGATTTTCTTCTCAAATAGGAACCTTTGCAGTGCCATCGAATTTATTATTGATGCCATCGAGTGGCGGTTTCGTCATTGGGTAAATTGTGATAAGACCCATTCCGAAGTACCCCACCAGCCGTGCAATTTAGGAAATAAGACAATTCATAAGGTAAATGTCCCGCGTCTTTTGCAATAGAATGGGTGGAATTAATAATTATGGGATATGAATAGATTGAGTGTATTGTTTGAGCCTTTAATATGATAAAGACGTTCCATGAATATCTGTGGAGGTATTCTATCTAATATAATTTATTATTGGGATGTTTTTCCGTTGGCGAATAGGACGAAAAGTAGCAGGCGTCTATTTTTTTAAATGTATTTTGCAAGAAACTCTGGACTTTTTCATTCATTTCTGATTAAAATATCCATAAAATATTTCCACCTGCCGATATTATATTATTAACTCTAACGAAAAGAGAAAGATTTGAAGCTGAATTTGATGTTAAAAATCCCATGTTTTTTTAATTAGAGAATTAATAGCACCTGTACCAAAAGAAACTGAACAAAACTTATACACGATGTTATGTGTGGCATTTCTGCTACTCAATACTGAAAAAATTCATACAATTTTGACCAACTGCATAATTTTACGCAAATTTAGCAACGTCACGCAAGTTTCTCCCATTAAAAATATACTGGCCAATGTATTCAACCCATCCTTTAGGTTGGATAAGTCCCTGTCACGCAATAAGACTGAAGTGGATGGTACGGTCCGTTCAGATAACCAAATTGCGAGTACAACTTTGATAAAAAAAGCCTTATTCCCATCACCCATTGGGTAGACTGATGATTTTTGTATGTTTAGTTATGGTGATGGACATGAAATTTATTTTGGCGTTGATTTTTGCGGCTGGGTGCCCTTCCTATTGCCAACCCTTGTTGGGAAATATGGATTTCAACCGGGAATCGAAGCCAAGACCGCCTTCGTCAAAATCGAACGCGTTGCCCACTCGGCTATCTGGAAACCCCATCGTATCACCCATGCAAAATATTCCAAAATAAACAAAAATTGGTCAGGAACCCGCTGGAATGATCGTTCAATACACCCAAAATTTCCACTATTGAAGAAAATCGGCGAGATTGGCGTAAATATATTTAACTGCTCCAATATATTTTCATATAACTAAGAACTATACTTAGTTTTACTTCTTTTAACCAGAGAAAGAGAGAATCTTCTAGGGTATAAAGTTGTCGCAAAGGATACCCAAAGTGAGATTTAACATATTTTTATAGGCATTGATAATAATAATAACAATAAAAGGACTTTAAAAGGGCGAGATTGAGACTAGGAAGTTTCTTCTTACATTTAACCCTTCGTCGTATGAGAAAGGAATGGAATAGATCGCTTGCAAAAGAAGAACGCTACTATGCGGATTAAAAAACCTAAGCTAAGAGCTTAGGAAAAATTTCCACTGCAGGAAAACACTCACTAGAAGGGGAGTGTGAAAAACCTGCGTAGCCAACAGATAGATAGCCAAATTCGATGATGAAAGTATTATAAGAGTTAACCCTAAGGTTAAAAGAGTTATAAAAGACAAGATGAAACATTGATAGAGGTATGCAGAAAAGAATGAACAAGTGATGAAATATTTAAATAAAAATCAGTATCTCACAAATAGAAGCTAATTTCGAGATGAGTTTCAAATGTAACAACAGGAAATATATCAATAGTAAAAATAAAAATTTTATACATGAAAATAATATTATTGAGCTACAGAATATTCTCTAGATTAAACTAACTTTGTCAATTATTACCATTAAATTAGCATGAACAGGATTTTGCTTAATAAAAGCTCGTCAAATATTCGGAATGAGACAATAAATAAAAAATACAAGCAAATACTTGTTAAAACTGCTAAAAATACTAAGTCTAAGAAACTTAAAAAAGACAAAAGAAGAAAATATATTAATCATCATAGAATAAAGAAGAAGAAACACATTAACACAAAAACATTCATTATGAAAGTAAAGAACTAAACGGATAAGGCGTTTCTCTCTATACTACGTATAGGGAGAAAGTAAAAAGAGTAGGATCATTATTTCTCTTTTGTTATTTCTTGAACTTTTTCGTAATATACTTTTTTGATGCGTCATGTTCTTTATAATTCAGATTTCTTTTCTCCAAGATCATTTAGCGTCTAAAATAGCCCCATAACACATTTATAAACTTTATTCTTATATTATTTCCAAAATGAAGGAAGTTTTGCTAATCCAGAGTCTGGAAAATAATTTCATACCGTGCCTTCTTTGATAATTCTATTTTTAACTCCCCTGCAAATAAGGACATTTAATTGTCCAAAGAAATTAAACCCTTGAGATGCATATGAAAGTTTGCGTAGTTACGGAGCCGTGTCTCGCGAGTAATTCAGCGGAGTTTCTCAAATTCGTACTCGATTTCGTATTCACGGAACTTGGAAGCAGTACAATAGTCTCCCAGTAAAACGGTCAGTGCCTCGATGACTTCACCGGACGAAGTTTAAGCTCCATTGGGGCCAATTGTGCAGCTAGACAAGCAGACAAAAGAGAGGACGGTATTATTTTACTTTTCACCCTCAGATACGTGTCTCCAGACAAAGCTTAATGTTTACTGGAGTTCATGGCTGACTTGAATTGAAACTCATAGGCTTAGAGTTGAAAAAAGAGGTACAAGTCAAACCTAATGATATATCGTTAAGCTCTCCTTGAATGTGTGATATACCATTACTGTCAACATTTGTATCTTTCTCATAGCTCGTGCTGTATCGAAATTTAATCTTGAGGATCAATCGACAGAAACCAAAGATTGTGTGTGCGTAAAATGGTTGTTTGAATTAAGAATTAAAAGAAACTTGCTGTATAATTATTAACTATTAAGGTCATGTGTTCGTGAATTATATTAATGTTCCGAGTCTAAAATTTTCTAATCAAATAATATGTTTTGTTAGGAATATTAATTGCATAACTAAAAATATGTGACCATAGTTTAAGAAATAATGATTTGTCAGGATTCACTTATACTATCCATCCCTGTCTGCTTTTGCGCTGCAAGAAAAATATTTTCTATCCTCCGATAAAAATATGCCGAGAAATAGACCCGAGTAGTCCTGAAATTATAGTCTGGATCTTATAAAATTGGAACTCAAATTGTACATCGCGGAGATGCGAATTAATTCATGTATTATCTTGTTTTATGTATAATATGTTTTATATTATTGAGTAATTATTTAATTATTTTTCTTTGTCTCATTTCAAAATTATTCTTTCGATGCAAATACAGAAATATTGCATGATGATATAAGGCGATATGCGATGCGACGCTCGAAAGTTGTTCCTGAATAATTGAACGGAATTGTACAGAAACCAGAAATAGAAATAGAAATTGTATTTTTATTTTTCTTCCATTTTCAAAGACAAAAGAAAAAGTAGAATTGAATTTTTATCATAATTATTCAGGTTCTATATTCGTTTAACTTTCAAAATAACGTTAGCCGCGGTGTCCATTATTTTTCAATAGTACATTTAGAATCTCTTTATCATTAATATTTCTGGTTCATCTGCTTTTAGAAAGAATAATATATTTTCGCTAATCACTTCTTTCTGTCAAAGTCATGCTGTAGTGAAGGGTTTTCCAGAATTTACAGTGACCTAAAATACCCGTAAGCGTTGATTTATAACTTGTTACTGATGTTTAGGAAGCGATATATTTCAGACGGAAACAAGGATAGACGTTTGGTAGAAGTCAATCTTGGGGCTGTCATTGAATCATTTATTGCCTCGGGATAGTAGGGTTTCCTGTAGTCTGACATTTTTTCTGCCCACTATGTTTTTACTTCGAACCAGTATAATACAACAGAATACATAATAGAGTATTCACCCGCTCTTGCATCGAGAGCAACCTGAATCCAATTAGAATCATGAAAGACAGCATTTATTAATCGCTCTCTTGTTTTCAGTTGAATACCAGAGTAACTATTATCAAGCGATGACAACTGAGGACAATTATTCCAGAAACTCTTTCGTCTCAGCAATTTTGTTGCACTACTTCAATGCTTCTTCCCGTCTTTTGCGCGCTTTTGCTGCAACTCATTAAATAATCATTTTCATCTCCCTAATGGAAACACTGATTAATTCGCCTCTTGAAGTAGTCTGTTACCATCTTCGGAGAAAAGAACTTAGTTAACAATGAAGACTCGGTTGCTAAAATTATATTTTAGTCGTTAGTATTTTATAAATATTTTATTTTCTTCATCTTTTGTGTGTGCATTGAAAGCTGTCATCGAACATTGTAATATCGCTATATTAGTTTTAGAAGTAATCGCTCAAAACTATTCAAAAAAACTCTCCTCACCGTTGCAAGATTTGAAAATGAGCTGTTTTGGTTGCCAAAGAAGTATTTAGTCCTTGTCATTCTTTTTAGAATTCCTCATTAAACCATCAGGAATTTACTCTATTTCCCTTCACTTTTGGTCAAACGATAAGGCGAGGGGTTGTGGAATAAAAATAAATCTCATTGTCAGTGAAACTCAAGTTGTGAATCTCACTAAGGTATACAAAACTAAGTTTTGACTATTGCAGTTCCCTCCCTGTATCCCAGCTCCCATAACTGTGGGATCCACTTGGATGTTAAATGCATGAAAGAGATTTGCATTAAAAGTTGCTAAGGATGCTTTCGTTTGGCGAAAAGTAGTTCGTAGAATTCAGGTAGAATACATGAAAAGTATGGCGAAAAGATAGATAAAATGTTTTCTCTTGGGTGTATGAAACATTGGCCTTAAAAAGTAGGAAAATAAAGGGTTAGAGATTAGAGAAGTTGGTATGGTGCGTAATGAAAGAGCAGTCTGGGTTGGTTGAAAAATACCACATGAAAATTTGAGGTCTTATTTGAAGAAACGGCTGAGGTTGGAGGAATAAAAAAGAGGGAGGAAATAGGTGGGTCAGATATAAGGAGGGGATGAATTATCGGAGAAAGAATTTGATGGTGGGATGCAAAGAAAAATGCAGGGGAAGCCAGAAAAAAATGTCTTTGATGGTGTGGAGTTAGTTCTCAATAAGTCGAAGTACGAGTGTGTAAGTGCGTTGACAGAGAATTCTGGGAAAGATGAATACTTCGAGTATGCTCCTTATGTGAATTGGCGAGTAGTTCATCAGGTAGGCCGGATAGCCAAGTGTGTAGCGCGTTAAGGATTCGGAGAAAGCAGCCCAGGGTTCGATACCCAGTGGGACCCCACGTGCGAAATGACCTAAGCTGTCGAAGCATATAATTAATATGTTCAAGCGAAATCTGGAGGAACTTCATTCTAAAATGTATTAAGACATCAAAATATACTGTCCACAGAGTTTTATATTTATTCTCACGACCATAATTTCGTTGTTCGGCTACACCATCGTCAGCTACGGAAGCTTAAGCTGTTAAACTGAAGCTTCTACACCTGATGATGGTTTAACCAAACACTGAAATCATGGTCGTGCGGATACACATACTACTCTGTGGACAGTATATTTAATTTCTTAGTGAAATGACGCCAAAGTTTTAAACAATACTAATACTGGTTCAGGCATCTGAATCTATATCATACAGAATCGATCTAATTACGTAATCCTGGTTAAGTGTACGAATACCGTATACACTCTTGTGTAAATCGAAATTTTTAGCACATTTTTATATTAAAAAGTCTCCACTCAGCTTATATTAGAGTGTGGATTTCACTTACTTGTTCTCCGATGGAAAAAGTCTGCCCTGGTCGAAAATCGGCTATTAAATTCCTCACTTGTTCAACTAACAATCCTTTGTTGATTTACCCCATAATCGCGTGCCGTCCGTCATTTGTCGTCAGAATTCCCTCTGTAGGATTATACTCGAGTCAATCAGTTTTACCAGGCTTTTGCGATAAGTTGAGGTGCCCCGGCTTATATTCAAGTCAGCTTATACGGTAGTTGTGACATTCGTTGAACGTGGTCCAGGAAATACTGTATTTGAATTATGTTGGAGTGACTTCATATTTAGATACTGATATTATAATTCTTAGCTGATGCAGAAAGAGAATAGGATGTCGTCGTCTCGCTACAGAAAGAGAAGATGACAACTCCATGCAGTTCGATCGTTGATGTGTATACAGAGTGGAAGATGTCTTACCCTAAATGGAATTCGGTCACAAAAGAGGCTTTCTTTTCTCATTTTCCGCGAGAGGGAGGCAATCCCTCAGAAGCGAGTCATCCGACCAAACCGAAAGAACTCCTCCAGATGTTCACATTTTCCCCCGAAAGGTTTCTTGCTTTCTTTTACGAGCAAGGAAAGATATTAAAACGACGTTTGTTGATTTAGGATAGGGCAAAGGTCGGTAACCTTTGTAGTAGAAGAGCCAATTTTTCCATTTCCGGAGACGGCAGAAGTTACAACCTCTTCGCATCTCTAATGTCATTGGTGAATCGAGAATCTTCAAAAATGCAAAAAATGCTCGAAACGAGATGAATTTAAGATGAAGGAAATTGAAGCATGTCCTCGTCGATCTGTTTCCTTTCTTTTTAAATAAATCCTGTATTAACCGGAAATGAGTTAATTCACTTCTGCAGGGTCATCTAGGAATTAAGTGTTTTCCCATTCCTTTGAAGAACGCAAAAGCATTCAATGAATTTTTACTGTCATAAAAAAATGTAGATTTCCAATTTTTTTGTTCATACATGTTATTTAAAAGTTTAAAGAAGAACTATTAATTCAAATAAAACAAAAATCACGCAAAATGTTTTTAATGTCATAAGGTATTTATTCATATACTTGGTTTTTAATTCGAATTTTATTTTTCTCATTACTACATTATGTGGATCTTATGAACGAGTTGATATTGATGTTATTTATACTAATTGTATCTTACATTCATCGTAAATTTTATAAATGAAATAATGAATCGTTGTAATATCTTAAAGAATAGCGTGCGAACTATTCAAATACTTTCATTGTTTTAAGCTCTCATTGTTTTCTGGATATTGGGAGTCAAATATGAAGGGGATGAAATTTAAAGATAGGAGACAGTGAAAAGATAATAATTTTGAATAAAAATGACTCAAAAATAATTATTCTCAAATTGTTTCAAACAATTTATGCTTTGGATTTCCTTTAGTCACAACCTTAGTACTTATTCCTTGATTTAATTGATTCTGAAATGGTTAAGATTTATCTAGCTTATAAGATGATAAATGTTCGTTTTCATATTTATTTTTCATGATGGATGTAAAATTGTAAATATTTAAACTAATGAAATATATTTAATGATTGTTTCGCAATAATAATTATGCCATTCTTCCTTTTCAGGTGGGTTTATATGTTTACCTTTCTGATAAGGAGCATTTAATTCTGTAAGTAAGTAAAAATAATTTTATTCGATTTCCTCAAGGAGGCAATAGTATCTTGAAGGTTCTCATACCAACCGTAAACCAGGGCATCACTTTGTGACACTTTTTGAGGTGTTTTGTAAATAGCAAAATAAATTTAAGGTGATCCCTAAATATTATTACCGATTTCAATAGTAAAGGACTTAAGTTACATTTTGCAACTAGTATAAATTCGATATCTTGATTACTTGCGACGTAATTTGGGGTCAACTTTGTCTCTAACTCGCTACCATCTCGGGGCGACTTAGTGACAAAGAACTTTCTCTTTGAAAACTCATTGAAAATTATATTTTCATTGAGCCGCCCCGCTTGCTTTTGATTTGTGTTTTAATAGCAAGCTTTTTATGTCGTACTGAATGCATACCGGCAAAAAATGGAGGTAATACGTAGAAATTACAAAAAATAAAAAATTGTGTCATGAAAAACATTTTTTGATGGCATTTGTAATAATTAGCATAGCTTTTTCTGTTTCATAGTAAAATACGTGATTTATAATAATGAATAGAACAAAGTAAATAAAGAAAATTAGATACGGTAAAAGAAAAATGCATTGTATGCAATGCATGAAGTGTTTAGGTGCTTCTCATACCGGTGCTGATTAAAAAGCTGCATCTCTTTAACTTGGAAGATCCTTCTAGCGCTTCGACGGGTCGATCTGCAGGACAATCTCGTCTTTTGGGTAGAATTTTTTCTTTGGCTTATCTGGCCATTTTCAGCTTTTCATCGTTTTCTCTATAGCATTGATATCGTAGCCATTAAGATTTCCTGCAGTGATTTTTCCTGGCCTAAGTTCCTCTTCGTAGCGAACCAGTACGTGGTCTCCCACAGTAATATTTTCCGAGTTTGCAATCTCGGACTGCCTGATATTGTCGTGTAGTGTCGCAAAAAAGAAGAAGAAGATTATCACTGATTATTTTAATAAGTGCAAATAACTTCCACAAAACACACCGTACGAAATTGGTCTTGCAGTATGTTGCACACTAAGTATAAGTGTTTTTATTAATTACCTGTGAAACTCCATCCTTGCATACATCCACGTCCACAATCGAAGGTTTCCGCAAACCTTGATAATAATGAAATTGCTGCATGCAACAAAGAAACAACAATTCACTGTTGGCAAGCGAAAGGCTTTCTCTGTAGACGCTAGTGGGTGCCATACATTCCATTCCACCATGCAAGTCCTGGCGCGTCTCTATCTCTCTTAGTTACAACGCCAGTTTAAAAAACAAAAACTCCAGTGACTTGTCACAATAACGCCCCGACCGACACAAAGTGTTTACTGTAGTATTTCTTGTCCCCTAAGTATTGATAAGAATTGTGACTTGGATAAGCTATAAAAAAATCAAGAAAATTCAACGAAAAGCTCGTGAGTAGCTTTAATAGTATCACAAACATGAATACAGCTTTCAATAGTATAAGGATTGCAGATTTACCTATTCTACAGTTTTATAAGGAAACCCCAAAATTCTGTCAATTAGAATTATAATTTTAATGATAATTTTGCGCAATCTGAGTTGAAACAGGAAACAATGTCGAATATAATCAATTTATCAATGGGCGCGAAGAATTTCTTTTAAATCTTGTACGTACTCATGATTTCGCTAAGTTTTGTGTATGAACTAAAAACACCATCTTCCACTGAAGATTTCAGATGCAGCATTAGCGTCTCTCGTTAGCTATTCCTTTCATAATAATTCCAGTTCCTATTCATATGTAAAATTTTCCCGCTCTGCGCTGCAAAGTTTCTCTGCACTATATCATATTCTCGGAAGTCCTCCAAAATTTTCAAAGTTCTTCACTCGGCTGCACCTGTGACAGTCTTCCATTTTTAAGGTCTTTATTAACTGCTTCCGCGGTCACTCTGGTAGAATAATGGCATTCTTTAGACAGTGGGGGCATTTGGCCGTGACCAACTGCCGCAGCATCTGATGAGTGGAGGGGAGCTGCCAAGTGAGATGAATCACCCCTTAGAAGTGACAGTAGGAATAGTTGATGCTAGGAATGAAAATAGGCAGATATACAACGGGCATTTGCATCCGGTCCAAATTCTTTCATACATCCGTCTAAAATCACGCGAAGAGGATTTGGCGATTTCTCAACGGCGTAATTTTACGATTACTTCGTAAACATCCTCATTATTTATCAATATTTATTTCAGCCTTTTTGACAGAATATTAAGTTGTTCTAAAGCTTAGGAAGTCGTTGAACCCCAGAATCCTGCTGATTTTATTCAGAAAGGCCTCATGTAAACCTCGAAGCTTACGCATCATTGGTGATATTATGTTCGCCCAAATTGTGTCTGAAATGATAATGAACCTCATTTGGGGTTCGTTTTGGGATATAAATTTTGAATTTTGGAGGAAGCTTTTCAGAAGCTCTTCGCCAGCTTCTTGATTGATTACGTTCGAATTGTCATCGTTGAAGAGATCTCTCAGAGACATAAAGAGAAATCGAAATCGTAATTTTGGTCGTTTTTCTTCCATTGAAATTTACATACATGGTGTATCAACATTTATCAATAACAATATTCGTACTTACATAGCTTTCTTTTTCCTTATCCATACATTTCCTTATATATATAGAAAAATAATAAAAAAGGATTTAGCTTTACGATTTCAGCTGATTGGCCCGAAATTGTAGTTGTGATATGCATAAAATTCACCTTCATTGATTTTATTTTAATTTTTTTTATTAAACATTTTCGATATTTCGTAGAAGTTCCGATTTAACGCATTGAGTGCTCATTACTTCCTAGGACATAGCTATTCTTATTAATATTACTAGGATTCTTTACGGTGAAATATGTTTAGAGTGTAAACACTGTGGTTAGATTTTCTTATTGTTAATTCCTAAGATAAATAAAATTATCCTTAATTGTGGCGAAAATGAAGTTTTACTGTAAAGTGATATGGTAGCCCTGTTGTTAGATTACCTGAATGGAAAGTGGGAGAGCAGGGTTCATGTCCCCGTCATGTCGGAATTTTTCATTTCTCGTTTAATCCTTAACTTTCCCAAAAAAATCCTTTTTATATATGATTTCCACGTATGTGACTATCCCTAAAATCGTTCATACATAAAATTGTATCCTTTGGCTCATACCGATCGTAATTCCATCTCGGTCAAATAAATCGTATAAGTACGAAGATACTGAAAAATAATTAAACTGGAAGTTCCGCTTAAAATTCCATAGACTTATCGACCCGTCGAGATTTTAATAGATGCAAAGGGGAAAAATCGCGGAAAAATGGAGTTCATTGAACTATCCGACGATGTCGAGCGAGTTTGAAAAGATGCAAAAATAGTCGCAGCCGCTATCGACTCCAAACTCTTTCATCTCAAGGCGCTAAACTTCACTTTTCTGAAATTTAATTCCGAGTGTTCCTGCGAAGAGGGTTTAATGGGTGTTTGCTCATTACCTTCGAATGCACCGTCTTGTAGCCCGTGTCAATATGTACCGCGTCCTAATTGAACCAAGCGAGGCCGCGAGAGTTCCAATGTTTCATCCCTTGTTTGAACTGGAGGGATTTTTGCCAAGCCTTTGATTAATGTGCAGCTGCGTTCACACACTGGCTTCGATATGTTTTATTATTTTTTTCGCTGCGGAGGAAATGCATTGTACGGTATTTTCCTCGTGGAATATAAACTTTGTATGGCTTGCAAACCAAATACCTTTGACTGTTAAAATAAAAATTTGTTTTCTACACAGAAAAAAGATTGTCTTTTTACGAAGTAGGATATTTTGATTAAACTGGATGTAAAGTTTATAGAGCTTCGTTTGCGTGTACACATTTTGATGGCAGGAGTGAATTAAATACAGCCGAATCCTGGCAATACATTCTAAAACTAATCACAGAGAGCGATATATTCGTGAATGAATTTTATTTAACTTAATTGAGATGGGTTCCGCCAGGTATTCTGTGCTCAAACTACATGCTGAAATACGATGCATGCATGTATGTGACTTTAAAAATTGAACAAAATATAAAAGATACAATTTTATAAAAGGTTATCTAGATATAACATCATCATCCTATAGCTCCTGTGGCTAACATAAAATAATAATTTTGTTCTCAATGTGGAGAAAAGAATTTTAGAACTTGTTAGGAAGACAAATTTTTCTCACTTTCCACATAAAAACGTGAAGATTGAAAGCCAAGAAGGTCTTAATTAAATATTTATTTCTTTTTTCAGTTCTCACCAATTAATGCGTAGAGTAATGGTAATTTTCTCTAGTTCAACAGTTCAAATAATTTTCCGTCTAATATATGAATGTATGATCATTTTCCGCTACATGCGATAATTTTATTTGGACCATGCCGTATTGCGAATTACTCGAAGCTCATATTTGAGCAATAAACAAATAAGTGAGACTTCAACGAATCCATTCGCTAGGTAAGAAAATAAAGTTATCCCTCTTTTAAAAATAGACTACATATAAATTTTATTTTATTAGCAGTATGACAGTGATTTTAGATTTGATACAATTTCCCTTTACGAATGTTTTTAAAATGTTTTACTTGGGCAAGGTCACATTCATCAGCTGCACAACTGTGATACAGCAGTTATTTATAACATATTCTTGATTGAAAATAGAATTATTACTTCTTTAACCAAAAGGAGTGACTCGTTAACCTTGAGAGTCGAGGAAGTTGTTTACTACAATTGATTCCAATATAAATATATGCAAATTGGCCTATCTATTCCCGCCTTGAGCGTTCTCAACTCAAACGAGCTCAAAATGATAAAAATAATAATGCCTGCTATTCATTGTGACCTTAGGCTGGTGTTATATATATAGCACTTCTGGCATTCTTACTGAACTGTGCTGTACGCGTAGTTCTCGATCTTTTTCCGTTTTGAATAATTCATTAGCATTACTTTTGTTTATACGCAGTGTTATCAGTCTTGAGATAGAGGTACAAAAATGAAAGATATAGAATATATGCTTCCTTTGTATATGCGATAAATATGCTTATATGTGATTTAAGAAACTTATTTAATCATTAAAACACAATATCAATCAACACTATTACATTCGACGTATTCACATTATGACGGAATGAAGAAAACTGAATTCATTCGTATTTATTAATACGACCGGTTTCGGCTCACAGCCATCGTCAGGTACAAGTAAAAGAAAATCAATCATTTAAATATTATACATGTTTGGAGGGGAGGGAAAGTAGAGGGGAAATGTTGAGGAAGGCGATTTAATTAGTAGGACCATAAGGTAATTTCTATTTATTCCAAGGCCTTCGTCTGCAAACGTGGGAAAATTTGTACTAAATTATTTGTGGAATAAGACAAAGCTGTGTATCAATCTTGTTTATTTTGAAGATACAGCTCCACAAGCTTAAAGCCGATGTGATTGATTTTGGTTGATCATGTCTACTATGGTAGTAATATTATTATTAAACGTGCTTCGATAGCTTAAGTCATATCACACTTTGGCTCCCACGGGGAATCGAAACCGGGTCCACTTTCACCAAAGGCAAGCACGCTGTCCACATGACTATCCATGAGCCCCATGTATACTTTACCGTTAATCTGTAGACAAAAATATACACACTTGTGTATCACAAAACTGAGGATGGATTTTGATTCTCGATTCTAAAATATTGTGTCCTTTACCGTTTTAGGGTTTTAGTTCATCGATAGATTATGAATTTAAATGGCATTTCCTACTTTTACAATATCGCGAGTTTTTTTACTAAAGTTATATTTGAATCAGCAACAATTGTTTCAGACTCGCAATACTATGTTAGGCGTATAATTCTACATGCATGTACTTATTGATTGCGTATGTATATTTTTTTCATGTTCCTTCCCATCTTTTAGCCATTAATAACGGTAAATTTGCGCAGGTTGTTCACACCTCGCTTCATTGCGGGTGTTTGCCAGCTGTGGATAACTTTTTCGTAGGGGTCTCTTGGGTTTTTATATCTACAGTTACTCTCATTTTTCCTCAAAACATCACTTAAATTGATTGTTGTTCAAAATATGACAATGGGTCAGATATAGGAGGAGATTTTCATTCTCAATTTTGCCCGAATATAAACGATTTATTATTATTAATATTACTATTTCAGATTGTGCAAACAATGCCTATCGGTAATCTAGTGGCGGTTAGGTACGTCGAATTTCGTGTTTAAAAATGACTGTATTTTTATTCATTGATGTTCCTCTGGAATGTACACGCTCAGGCATCCGATCCATCGGTCGGAGCACGTTATGGATGTCGCATGAGAGCGTTGACATTTCGCTCGATACGTCATCGCCACGCTGACTGATTGTCGAATGCGAAAGAATGGCTAACGGATGCCGCGATCGCGTACTTGACCCGAGATATCGCCGAGAGGCGCACCACATCCTTAACTTTTGCGTTACGTTGCTGCAAGTTCTCGTCCGGAATGATGCTGGGAATAGAACTCCGTGAACCGACTTCTATATCGCGATCTTGCGTAGTATAACCAATTCAGGGATATAAATAGGATGCGAGCAGTGCCGAGAATAACCGTCGGGCGGATATTCAGATGAAATTGAAGCAAAATTAGATGATCGCCATCGACCGAGTAGTAATTGAACCTCGTGTGTGTTGCGTCGTAAAATCGGAGTCATTCGAGGGATGTGGTCAATTCATGGGAACGTGAATTAGTAAAACCAGAGAGAAAATCTAGAGGTGCCTCATTTCAACATCTTTTGTTAATTGACCCAAATTTGAAAGGTAAACTTGCAATTTTTATTTACTTTCCTGTGATCACTAAATTTCGACAATTATTATGGATCCAACGTAGACTATATTTTATTCAAATTTAGGATTTTCATTGAATATCTATTGAATTGTTCTTTTCAAAGCGTTATTTTGTTTTCTCTGTGAATTTTCATGTTGTTTTTTGCTTTTAATCGCGGTAAAATAAATGTTCTAAAACGTTTACAGTCTAAAAAGAGTATTTCACCCGTATAACTTAATTCTCATTATCTAAACATAAATTCCACCAAGCGCTGTGAATTATTTTTTATTTAACTTATTTTATATTTGAAATTTAGTGAGGACAGAACAAGAAATAAAAATTGCGTTGCACTATTTACTATAAACTATCCTATGACTGTAAGATACTGGCAACGGTATATTCAAAATGTTGGATTGACTAACTTTATCGTCTTTTACTCTCGTGTTTCTCTTGGTATGTGTTATGTCCATGGAGTTAACTTCTTGCAGGATGAGAAATTTTTTCAAGTATTCTCTCTTTCAAATCACGAGCATCAGGCTACAGATACGGTAAAAGTGATACTTTGTTATAAAGAATTTAAACTTCAATAAAGAGATTTTTTAAGACAAATTTAGTTAAGTAAGCAACGCTAATTTATTTATAGTATAGTTATTTAGTTTAAATTGAAAGTATGAACATTTATCTAAAATAGACAAGGTAGGAAAGAAAGACTTTATTATTAATTATGGGGATAGATTGAATGATAAAAAATAGAGACGTACGAATGACAAATGACCATTCTAGACGATAAATAGATTAGGGCAGGGTTTCCCAAACTTTCTCTGCAATGGAACACTTCGCAAACCTGGGGATTTTAACGGAACACTAAGCAAACCTGGGAAGTTTAACGGAACACTAAGCTTATGTTTAGGTTAGGTAATTCTACTTGTAAAATTAAAAAAATCATTACAACAAATTATTTATTTGTTAATTATTTTAAATACAAAACTATAATATTGTAATAAAAAATTAAAATATGAATCAATAAAGTATTTAATGACTTTTATTCTCCAATTCTCCATTGACACTCCAAGTTGTCGCGGAACACCTATTCAGGCTCAGTGGAACACCGGCGTTCCGCGGAACATAGTTTGGGAAACTCTGGATTAGGGGAGAGAAATTATTTAAATGTGATAAACTAAAATATTTAAGAAAATTATTATTTATTTGGTTTTCAATCACAGCATAGTTGTCAGCTTGAAGTGGAAATATAACAAGCAAAAAAATTAAATTAAATATTACACTAACAAAATATGAAACAAGGTAATTAGAAATATTTAGAAAATTACTTTACTTTACGTGGGTGATGTCAATGCCAATAAATTCCCTTTTGGTATTAGAGGAATTAGGAAAATTAGGAAAAGATGCTAATCAGAATTCCGATTGGCTACTCGTAAGAATTCTATATTTGCTCTTTAAATAATGTTCACATTTTCGCACTGTTCATTTTCCCAAATTAGTTCACTTTTTTGTTATAAAAACACTACATTTTTATATCATTTACTTAAAAGATTTCGGCGTTTAGAACGCAATCACAGAGAACTCTGAAAATTGAATCGCCGCTGGAGGTTTTCACTCAATCAGGGGGATTTATTTTCCCTTCTGTACCCATTCAAATCTGTCTCCCAACAAGAGGAAAGCTATGTTTTCCCCTCCTGACTGTGACAGATTTACCGTTCATCAATCATTCGCTAACGATGAAAAATCGTCCTTTTCTAAAGCGAGGAAATTTTTTAAAATGGAATTGAATCTTTTCTCTTTTGTTATTGAATTTAAATGGAATCGCGGAATGCAATTAAAATAACTCGTGCAAGCGGATGTCGGTCGTAACTAATAACCCCGAAGGAATTATTTGTTTTGAAAAGCGCTGCTTATATTTCATCATCCGCATGCATAAATACTCGAACCCTAATCCGGTTTATCTCTTTTTATCAAAATATCTCATATTTTCTCAATAATCTGCGGTAAATTACCTCGTATGAAAAACTTCGGTTGACAATGAGGCTGTTTTTTTGCTTACGAATACCTTTTCTTTAGCTGGCACTGATTATGAGACATTTGTTTGTGCTATTGCATTATTCAAAGTATTCACCGTAAGGTTTGATTTTTTCATGGCGATTATTGGACTCTATTACTGTATACTTTCATTTTATTAATTCATGTTTATTTACTGTGCATCACGTTAAGTTTCCCGTAACCCTATCCGTTTTCACTTGGTATTTTCAGTAATCTTTGGAGAAACTCCTATTTCCCTTTCATTTCGTCCCTGAAGATGATTTTCTTGATTGCTTCAAGGAAATATTGAAATTAGAATCATAGGAGGAGGATTTACCTGCTAACCTTACGCAGAGGAAATATTTTCCGGGGATTTTTATAGAATAAAAGATTTACGTAACTTGTTGGTGATGATATAAATTTTAAGCTATAACAATATTCATTATAACTGTAATTCATAAGTATAATATTACATCATATTTTATTTAACCATAGCACATACTGTAGAGTTTGAATCATATATTAGAAATCAGTTCGAGTTGCGCTAGGTTATTTTGTCAACTACAATTGTTATTATCCTCGTGTAATACAGCTAATAAATGTAAATGGATGCATACAATGGATTTTAATTCACTCACATTTCTAAACAAATTTCAAATAGAAAAGGTAATTGGTAATTATAAGGAATTGTCTCTTATTTTTAATACTTTCTAGGAAAGAGCCTTTCCTACCGTACCTGAGGATTATCAAAGTCGAATTTCGTTTGCGCCTTCCATCTAAGCTCGCACCTTGAGTCTCTCTCGGCAAACCGGATGGTCAGGAAAGACGAAAGGGGGAGTTTGGCCTTTCGATCACCTCCACTTCTATCTTCATCCGACAATTGCGTAAGATTGACCAGTAACCGAGGCTCTCCATCTCGTGATCCGATGAAACGTCTATGATGGCCAATTCAATACCCTTGTGCTATTTGATATATAACGTTCGATAGAGGCAAAATCATCCCGAATTTGACATCATTAAATGCGTTAATGGAAGATTATAGCAAAATTGCCCTGATTTACCCTAGGATCTGCTGTGTATAATAAGAAGTTAAAATGAAATTATTCGTGAAACAGAACCTATACCATACCTTAAGCTCTCTTTCAATAAGCTTTAATTATGTTTTTCTTTGCCTTTACGTGATTTCATGTGATTACGTGATGAATTCATGCAAAATATTTCATTGAATAAAGAGGGCTAATTAACTACCTAATTTCGAAAACACTTTTAGGTTAATTAGGGATTTGGCTCTAATTGGAGATTACTAATAGATTACTGATATTTATGGTTAAGGGTGGCTCAGTTTTATCAATTTACACATTTGGAAAAAATTGACCTAATGAGTGAGATAGATTCCGATAAGTACTATTTAAGTGGGTCAATATTCGGTAATGATTCAATTCGATATTAATGGAGTACTTTCCATACTGGGGCTCCTATTTTAAAACACCTCATAAAGTGTGAGGGATTTCCCTCATTAGTGTAAAAATGTAATTATCACCAGTATTGCAGCAATTTCTGATTCGATTTGGGATTCATTACTTCATTATTTATCTATATAGCTAGGAGAACTCACTGAAAGGCTTATCAGGTCAATGCTACCCAAAGTAAATTATAAATTTGGATGGAAATACACTTATGAAATGAAAATCTACGTATTTTTCGGAATTATTTATTTTCTCGGAGTTTCAGCGGACTGTTTGAGCTGCTGTACATTTCTTTGAGGTCACTTTCTTCTGTTCTGCAGTCGACAAAGGATGAGAAAAACGAAGAATGGCGACCAAGCGTGGCACAGTTATAATTTCCGGGAGGGTTTTACGGTGTAAGATGAGAAAAGAAAATTTGAGAGAGTACAGTTAAGCGGGGAAAACCATCCCACTTACTCTTTACATTTTTCATCTCCGATCTAAAGGTTTTATTTTGATTTTTCCGCTTTTTTATATTTTATTCAATCATAATAAAATTTAAGCAGTCGACAATCCGGTTTCAGTTCAAGTTGAGGAGTTCTTGATTTATCGCCTCTTTTATATTTTTGAAGCGAATGAAATTCGACGTATTATTTTTCTGGTTGACACATTTACTCTAAATAGAAATAAAAATCAAGATCTTTGTGTTCTAATCTCAAATATTTTATGAGTGGAATTTTTTATTTCTATTTAGGTGGCTAATACTGTTAAATAGAATTATTTATTTACTACGGAAGGATTAATCGGTCATTTTTGCTTCGCTTCGTTAAAAAACTGCGCATATTTGAGTTCCTCTTATGTCTTTTAGGTTTAACATAATACTAATGTTATTTTACTTTCAAATGAAATGTTTGTGCTGTTCGTCTCTAGTGTAACATTGCTTCAATATTTATATAGTACAATCTCGGAAAGACATAAATAGGCTGAGGTAACAATTGCTAAAACAAGTGCTAAAAGATAACTAAAATGATTATAAAAAATCGTGAACGTATTTACTTGCATTCCCAATTCGTCGTAAACGACTAATTTCCTATTTTTTCTCAAATTTTTAATTCTCTAGGTACTCCGTCTAGTATAACTTTCAATTAAATGAATTCCTATCTCATGTTATTATTTTATTATTAATACAATAATGACGTCATAAGAAGACTCTAGTGTAATCTTTCTTTCGCAGGTGGATAAGATTTAACTTAAAAATGGATTTTAGTATCAGTTCTTAGATTTAAGTGAATCCAATTACTCTTAGATTTAAAACTGGGACTTTCTCTGCCTCCGAATAATATTACAATGTTTTGAAGAATGTGACAAGAATCTGTTTTGCTTTGTTTGGCGTTGATGTGATCTGAGACCAGTTTTTATCCAATTTCATATCTAAATGACTGATCACTGCAAGTAAGAGAAATGGGTTGAAACCAAGCGCTTGGATTGATTTCCATGAATTATTCAAAGCGATTCGAGAGCATTAACTTGCTTTATGCAAGTTCACGGTCCATTGGTAACGAATTTTAGTAATTCACGCCACTCGAAATATATGGGACACCATCATTTGTATTTGTGAATGATGTGGCATTAAATGTAATATCTCGCTGGAAATGTGTAAATAAGAGATACATAAAAGGTTAAAAATTAATAAGCTTGCGTATTAATCACGCCATTACCTGTAGTGGTAAGCTCGCCATTGTTCCCGTTCATTCAAGATTATCTCCCACACTTCCCTATCCTTATTTGCCTTATTCGCTTCCGGTGTATCCATACAGAATGAATTCTAAAATCATGATAAAATGAGGGAGATTTAATTGGCTAAAAATTCTTTTATAGAAAGAAACACTGACCAAAGGAAAATTAGGTATAATTTATTGAGTATTTCTATTACTTACGTAAATAAGAATATATCTTAATATGGATTTCTATTAGTCATATAGGTGCATTTCTTTCTCCATAACAATTTTTCTTCGGCTATAAGTTTATTTAGTTCCACAGACAACCACATATCTTTCCATTCAACACCTTATTGACACTAAAATGAAGATCCACTTTATCTCCAGACTGCTGACCATCATTTACTTTTTCCGAATGCTGCGAGCTTCTAAATCAGTACATTGCTGTTTAATTTTGCTTTGCTCTTATTTTAGCATGTTTTTCATATGAGAAAAAACAAAACTGCTTATGGTGACCGCCGCAGGGTTTTATCTTTGTCTGTAGAATTGATCATTATCATGACTTAGATTACTTTTCTCTCGATAAACCCATAATTAGCTATTACTGAGTAAGTTGAATATATATATATATATATATATATATATATATATATATATATATATATATATATATATATATATATATATATATTTTAAGAAGAGTCCATTTATAATTAATCAGCTTTGTGTTTGATATTAAATGACTTTCTGTACATGATTTTCCAAATCTATTCTTTAATACGCTTTCTAAATTTTATAGTTTCCGTTCTGCAGGGTTACTGTAACATCGCAGCCAGATATGTGCAAAATACATTCCAATTGTATTTTAGATACAAAATACAAACTACTCTCAAAAATTTTATTTGAAATACAAAGTTCAAAATACTCTGAAAATGTGTTTTGGGTAAAAATACAAAAGTTATTTCAAAATATATTTTAGAAATACAAAATACATTACAATAAAGTAAAAAATCATAGATTACTATTGATTGAAAATTGCTGCAAATTCAATCCTTTGATAGGTATTGAGCAGCTGAAGTATGTTTACCACATATATGCATAGAATATAGCTTACGGCTAGAAGATTACGTGCAGGAATTTATTTGAGAAACATGAATAATACAGCACATTTAATTCATTTAGATGTTATTAGTTTACCTTAATTCCATCTATAAAAAAAACTTAATTTCCTTTTAACGACAACAAGGTCTTAAACATTGTGTCAGACAAATTATGTCTTTTGCAGTTATGAATGAAATCTGGATCTGAAAACAACCTCTCCAGAGGAGCACTAGATGTGAGACTTGTGTTGAACTGGATGACTGTTGGATATTTACTCAACATTGCCAAGCACTTTGATTTGTCACCAAAAAAATTTCAAAATTTCTATTTCATTCCTGTTTACTTTAAGGAATAGAGATTCACACTGATCACCAGGAAAAGAAAGAAATCATCATCGGAAGAACCGATATCACTCGTAGAGCAGAAGGCTTCACCATTCATTTTTTTGCCGCATTTACCAAAATCTGCTGCAAATGTGCTCGGAGTTCCTCTTGGCCATTAGAAAGCCACCTCGATTTACACAAAGGATGAGTAGGAGATGCCAAAATGGCATAATTGACTTCAGAGCAAAGACTGAAATATTTCAGAAACCTCTTCTCGAAATTCAACTTGAGACCTGTCACCAAAGGAGCACAATAGCGGAAAACCTTTTTTCCATCTCCTCCAACATTCCTTTGATTACAAACAAAGAAGACAGCAGCAAACCAGATAAGCATTCACCTTCTTGAACTTTGTTGATGTACAAGGCAATAGGCGTCATGACTTCATAGAATTCGTGTAGGTACTTCAGTTCAACTTCTTTAATTTGGACCTTGGCCTCAAGGACATTAAACAGCCAGTAACTTATCATTTTGCTTCAATAAGCTTCAATAGCTGTCCAATAGCATCATACAAAGAGTTCCATATTCTAACACCAAGATAAATAAGTTCCTGTCCCAGAACAGAAAATATCTTTTCAGCAGAATGTGGCCGCCCAGGTGCATTCCACAAAAATGTGCATTTCCATTTTTATAATTGCAGTAGAGAATAAAGATTTGTAGTTATAAAATTTAGAGCCACTGGAGAGAGGTTTTTCAATATAATATGCTTTCCATCCACTGATCCGATGCAGTTTGGAAAATTCATCCTCTTGTAGAAATCATTGGCAACTTTTAGCCAAGCGTCAGATCCTATTATTGGCATGAAAACTGACACTAAATTTTCCCATATTGCATTACAGGTATCTCTGATAATTTCTCTGATCGTTTTTTCTCCCAGTAAAATTTCATAATGCATAGAAGCAAAACTGTTGCCAGTTGCTAAATATCTCTAAACAAGTAGAAAAATATTTTATATTAATTGATATTTTTTACTGGTGCAGAACTGCAGAGGAAATTAACAGTTTGGTTTGGATTTGTTCTCTCTCAGAATGGATTAGTCTGGGCAAAGAGAAATTGTTTCGGCTTTGTAACAAATGTGACGGAAAATTTCAAAATAAAGATTTAATTGCTGACTATTGAAAATATAACACGATTAACAAGTACTGTAAATTTCCAAACGATTAACCACAATTTTCGCTGCCCTAAAAAGCCAACATTTTTATATTCCGACTATATAAAATAATATCCTGGTTAATTTAAATTCGTTTAACGGTAGAATATCTCAGTATAATGTCCCATAATGCCTCGGCAGAAAAACAACAGATGGGGTGAAATATGGTTGATTACGACTGCATTGATTTTCTGCTCAATCACATATCTTCTCCTTGTTTAATTGAGTATCACACATTAAAGAACTTACTTAGACACGAGTAACAAGGAGAGGAGTTGTTTGTACGAGATATTATCCAGCTTTTTACTATTGAGAATGAACAAATTGATTTCCAGAGAGCCAGTGTACGAGTCTCAGAACTAAAGGTCAAACACCACGCAATAAGTATTTTATAATTTATGCAGATTTCGAATGAAACGCAAGTCACCCAACACATGTTTCCATCTGCATGCAGCTGTTAGGAGATGACCAAGTATCAGTGGGAGTAGCGAAGTGGAGTCATGCGTAGCCTCCAGTGAAATACTGGATTGATTGCATCGATTATAAATGCAATCTACGCATTATTTAATTCCGCGCTGGCTAATTTTTAAACGAGTTGAATTATAGCAGTAGGGGTTCTCTATAATTAACGATGTTTTTATCCAATAAAACAGTAGTTACTAGGAGACAAGTTTCTATGATTCTCCCTCAGTGTTGATTACGTAAAGTGGTAAAAAATATTAAAAATTGGTTTTAATTCCAACGATTTGAGACCTACAGTTAAAAGTTGTTTTCAACTCAAAATAATGATAAGAAGAATAATTATGTAATAATAATTTGTAATTTTTTATGGATAAAGCATTCATTAAATAAGATAAAGTTTCATAAAAAGTGATAAGTATCCCTTGGGATTGCCTTATTTAATTCGATGTGAAGATTGTTAGGATTTTGTGTTCATTAAACACATATGAGTTTCGAAAGAGAAACTCATTGCTTTTTAATACGCTTTAATTTTTCGGAGCTATCGGTACATTTACATTGTGCTCAGTATAATTTCAACCTGATTGTGTTCCTCTATCTTCTTGAATTTCCTTAAGTTTTATAGACAAAGCTATGGGGCATAGCTTTATGTATGGCGCATTGGTGAGCTTGGTACTATTAAAAATGCTCGAGCATAATGTAGATGAAATGTTATTTATTTCAGGTTATCAATTTTTCAGTAGATATTCAAATTAATCAATTTAAGACAATGAGATAGATTGGTAGAGAGAATTTTCAATTCAAAGTTAAATAATTTTATTTTTACGGTCCCACGAAGTTATCTCGGATATATCACTGCCATGGATGATAAACGTTCCTGTGAAGTGCAGTCGTGAAAGACTTACTATCAGGAGGTAACCCATAATTCTATACACATGATCATACTTTAGATGTCAAAAGGGACCGACATTAATCGTAAATAGTCGTTGAGATTCTCAGGAACCGTAGGAGGTGATGAGTCCAGTTTAGCAAGGCACATGGTTTTCTTTAAATCATGGGGGAACAAACTATTCCAAAAGAGACTATTAAACTAAAACATTTTCTTATATTAAAAGTATCCTTTTTCGTGGTGATATTAATGTCTTCTTTCGCACAGCAGCACACATATTTTTCTTAACGGTTTTATTAGAGGGAAAGAGAAAATGTTGTGCTAATATTTTACGTCATCGCGTGGGCACTCAATTCCAATAAAGAGATGAAAAATTGATCACTTTGAATCGCCGCTGTTCAGAATTAATTTGCTTAGGGAGGAAGAAGAGACACATTTACAAACTTGGTGGCGTTGAATTCCAATTATAGCGTTCCATTCCAAGTATAGGATTCCTGTTCGGCATTCCAGAAATCGAGATTTGCTCAGCATGTGAAGAGGTAATATTAATATGGCTCAATGATTAATTAATTTTGTGTACAATTTCTTAGGCTAATTTAATAGAAGGAAGTAGCTTGCAATGACAGACTCTTGAAAAATTGATCGTGAAATATTTTTCAGAGACGGAATGTTTTGTATATTTGTTTGCACTGGTTGGATGGTAAACAGACTGGTTAAGATTACAAACAATATGCCGTATGCATGTTATCTCATGACCATTAAATGTTTTATTTGGTATAGCATTAGTTTCTTCTTCTGGTTAATGTACGAACAGAGTTCGGCAGAGTTAAAAATTGAATTGAATCACATTCGGATCCGTTTTTCGAAATTTAATCTGATCGATTCAACATTTGATTTCCACATTTATAAATTAAAAGATTTCAAATTTGTTGCGGAAAAGGAAAGCTTTTAATTTCGAAATACAATTTCGTTGATGAAATTTTAATGACGGGGAACTGCAATGTAATTTCACTCTCAAGGATACGAAAAAATCTTTAAAAATTGTGTTTAATCGACCGGATACGGAAGTTTTGAAATTTGAGAGGATTAACAGTCTATATTTTATAATACGAGACATTTGGACATTGTTTACCCTTCACGGAAGCGATATAAATCTAAAAAAGCTATTTACAACGAATGTAATTTTGGGAAGATTTTTGGAGAAATAAACCGCAAAATATGTCATATATGTTAGAGCACGTAATGTTATTTTTGATGCTTACTTTCTGTAAGTAAATTTAGAATGATTGTTGAGAACCCTTTTTTATAAACATGACATGCCGTATCTACTCGTATAACAAGTTTAGTTTTACAGCACATTTTTAATACTGAGAAAGCATAGGAGTCCTCTTGTACTCGAGCCAGGGTCCCTCTTACACGTTCTACGGTGGAAACAGTCTGCCGTAGCAAGAAATCAGCTTCTAAATTCCTAAATTTCTTAGTTTACGATTCTTTATCAATTTTTTCTACTAACGTATCGATGCCTCAATTAATGTAATTTTATTTTTTATCTATATTTTATATTAAAATTTACCAGTTGCGTCTGCACATCCCACTCTAGGGTTATACTCAAGTCAATTAGTTTTCCCAGTTATTGTGACAAAATTATGTGCCTAGACTTATATTCTGGTCGGCTTATACTCGAGTAATAACGTTATCTTCATTATTTTAAATGTTTGATCTTTATGAGAAAACGAGGAATCTTATCTGTGTTTTGGTTTGATAGTGTTTCATGTAATAAGGCGTAAGATGTCCTTGCTAAAGAGGAAAATACAGGTTGTTAATGATGAAAATTTTGCGTCTCAATCGGCTCTTTAAAGAAGAAACAATGACCACTCATAAGAAATCAAATGCGGGTTTTGGCAAGGACACAGAGAAGAATGTTAATGAATAAACAATTCCATCGACGATGTTATAGTGTGTAGATGCGTTGCAGCTGCAACATGCCTGATTTTGTGCAAGATGCATCCGTCGGACTGCAGTATGCGCTCGGAATGACGCCTATTATTGTCTAGGATAGTCTGATTGCGCAGGAGAGCAAGCTGCACGGAATATCGGTATTAGTAAGGTATCTCTCTTGACACGCTTAGCTGCAGATTGGCTTAAACCTACGCGTATGTTCCGATGATAGACCGTCTTTCATGCTTGATCTATAAAAAGTGCATGGTCTGGAGAGTCTTCTTATGGAGTTTCGATGCATATATTATGGAAGTTGAATTAAAAAAGAATGTTTCGTCTAGAGTTGGTGGAGAAGGGAAAATTATGTTGTGACCACCGACTGGGTTATTAGTTTCTCTGTTTTTCTTAGATAATTTTATCTATATAATTTATTTTTTACTTTATTGAAAAGAACAGGAGTCATTCTGTTAGTTTAGTAGGCTTTCTGTGATCACTAGGGATGCATTCTAGAGAGTGACGTGTTTTATTGGGTACCTAAACCTACTCATCAGAATAGGCTAGACATATGAGCTACATTTTACTGTTTAAGTAACTAAATTTTATTAATTGTGTCAAAGTGATAGGTATATGTAATGAGATAAATATCAGAATATTTAATTGGATTCTTAATTTGTCTGGCTGATACTAAACATTATTTGCTTCGGGTTATTATTATTTGAAAGTAATGAAATTAACAATTTTATCATTTATTAATTAAATGTGAAATTTTCGTAGGTTTTAATACCGACTAAAAAAAATTCAGTCTTTGGTTTCATCTAAAATTGTGCGTACTTAAACTTATACCGCTACCTCTAAATGACGGACTTTAGTATTAGAATCATAGCAAATATTCGCAAGGATTTACCGTTTTGCTCAGAGAAACAAAAAACAAAGAAGTGCTGGAACGCTCAAATACCATGATTTAGAATTGGGGAGGAATCAACAGATATCTGGTATATTTAATTTCCTGTATTGTGACGGTAAAGATTCGTTTAAGCAAACCTCAATCCAGGAATGGTGCCGATCTTACAGGTTCCAGTCTTCCTATTGCTCATGCGTGTCGTGATGACATAACTAACCTAAAAGAACTACTTGGTATAGAAGATATGGTTGAATTCATCTTCACATTTTCATATTTCAGTTCCTCATTTCGTGTTTCGCGCGTAAAGCCGACGTGGTTGTTGGGCCCATCGCAGAAGGGCGCAAGAAGAAGAAATGAGAAATTTCTATTTTTTCCCTTTCTGGAGCCCTCCTCATCTTCGTCGTCCTTCCGTCCTCTCATCTCGCGCATTTATATTTGCCCCTGTCGACAAATCAATTTTTCTTCTTCAATGATTTTCTCATTTATTTATAAATTTCTATTTATTTATTATAAAACTGATCTTTCAATTTATTTTGTTGAAATTCAGATCCTTCCAAGTTTTTCGATACTTTTAAAACATGTATAATGTTGGGAAAATGTGTAAGCTAAAATTAGAGGGAGATAGATACACTGTGGGTCAGTATTGTAATGACGACAGTGCTTAGTTACTATTCTCTCTATTTTTCTATTTTCCTTCTACACTTGCCAGGTTGCTTACAGCACATTAGTCGATTGATTTTCTTCCTATAGATTATGAATGGGGGATATATGGGTAAAATGTATCGTAGTTGGCTGAAACTCATAGAAAGAATTATGTAATGAGTAAAAGAGAACTTAGTAATTTCCATGAGGATAGTCTAATTTTGACGACCACTTTCGGATGCAAGCTATCATTAGGTAAAATTTACAGAAAATCCAGGTCTCTATACATTTTTTAGCTCTTGATATATGGATACATCTGAACAGCATTTGACTCTGGGAAATCATTACAAATGATGGTAATTTAAAATAATTTCATTAAATGATAAGTCTAGTTGCTCAATATCCATCCATACTTCTTCATTTATTTAGGTATCACATGCTGTTAAACTTGTTCATTTTCATATTTCTCCATTTTTAATAATCTTCTCACATAAATTTCTTCCTCTCACTCACGTAATACTTCAGGATCTAGGAAAGTCTAATATATTTAATGAAAAATTCCGGCCTGCTGGAATCCTATTTCGCCAAAGTCCTCATTTCTCTTCTCATTCTGCTGTCTTCTTTGTCAAATTCTAATTCTCTCCTTCTTCGCCTCGGATTTCTTAAACTAAGCTTATTTGCCGTCATTTGCGTCTCTGCCATTCCGTTATCATATCCACTTTCCCTTTCTTTCAGAGCTTTTTATTTCACCCTCCAGATGGAGCTCTCGTCACCATTCCATACTTCCCCTAATATTGCCTCGCGGTGTTTTCTCCCACTCTCAAATCCGTTGGCTCGCTAATGGCATCTCTCTCTTCTTTCCATTTCATTTTCAAGATTTTCTAGAAGCAGAGATCTTATCCCTCTTCAGAATCTCTAAACCCTCTCAATTGGTGGATAACTGCTATTATTTAATGGCATTATTATCTGCTATTATTTAATTTCATTATTATCTGCTATTATTTAATGTCATTATTATCTGCTATTATTTAATGTCATTATTATCTGCTATTATTTAATGTCATTATTATCTGCTATTATTTAATGTCATTGTTATGATTATAATCATGTCTGTTCATTTTGCAATTTCCACTCACCTGATTCTCTTCTATTTTCACATTGAGTACACCTGTTATTATTATTATCAAAAATATTATACAATTAGACTAATTGTCCGGTGGCAACAATTACATATTGAATACATTCATTACTCTCACATCCTAACCACAATATATGTCAACAACAACAACTCAAAACAATTTTCTAACGGTACGTTATTTAAAAATTACAAATATTAGCATATAACGATAGACTAACTTATCAACTACTACCCTTTCATCGTAATACGAGTTTTTTTCAGGGTTCCCGGAAGACCCTCTCGACTATCGTAGCTGTCTCGGGGAAAAGTCCCCACCGTAAATTAATCATAAGTAATCCCCGCCTCAATTTATCCTAAAGCGAATTTATATGTGAGTTTTCATCTGAAGCTATTAGAAAAAAATATATTTAAATCGATATATAATACTAGTTACATCCTTAACGACTTTTCTAATCATCTAGATACTTTTTATGAACTATCATTATACAAATTTTTCTTTATTTGGTTTACGTGACGGATTAAGGTGTTACTCGGTGGAACCCCTTTATTATCATAAATTAAACACTACTAACTGCGTTTTGCTTTATCGCTATTTGGTTTGTACTTTCAAATACCACGAGGGGATTGGTTTGTGCAGAGTTGAGCTATTAAAGTAATTTCTTTTATGGGATTGAGTGATGCAAAATAATTTTTCTGTACATATCTTAACACTTTCAATGCTGCAAGATTCAAGCTATCCTATATATCCTATACGCTATATTACAGAAACTATCCTTGCTCCTGAAAATGGATTTCATATTTTTATATATTGTATGATCACTAATTGTACCTAATTACATTATTTTATAAGGAAATTTAATTGTTAGCGATTACATTTAAAAACATATCCAAGACTCTCTCAGGTGGTCATCCCAGATTATGCTATTCCCTGATGCGTAGGCTACCCTATATTAGTATGGCTACCTTCCATAAAGTAGAGCTTGATCATATCAGAATTACCCTGTTCTAAGTCTTATTTTCTTTCACTGAACTATTCTTCAAAGTACTTCGACAGCAGAGGTCAGGTTCCGCACCGTCTCCCACCAGGAATCGAGCCGGGACGTCTCTCATCCATCGCAAAACGCCACCTAGTTGGATTACCGAAATCCCCACTCTCTTTCGTGGTCCAGCAATTTATGCCGAAATTGACAAATTTCAATTTCAACCTTTTGTTAGAGATCATCGATTTTCTAATCTTGTCCTCACTCCCGCTTATGCTTTCATCATTACTGGAAAAACATTTTTTATCAGATAAACGAATATGGATATACCCTTTAAAGTGCAGGTGAAACTTTCCGGATATTTACTATAAATATCTATTAAATATAGATGCTTCTCCGGATTCATTCAAGGATAGATAGATAGATAGATAGATAGATAGATAGATAGGATACTAATTAACAGCCTAAACCACAAGCGTCATTGACTTGAAATTTTTACGACGTATTGGCCATAACGTGTACCGCCAGAAAAATTGCGATTTTGATCCTCAGTGTCATGGGTTCGATTCCAGAAGGCCCCAAAGTCCCGATTTTCTCCGTAAGGATACATGGTAAGGATTTTCGAAAATTTTTTTGGGGCACTTCCCGGACAAGTAGAGAGTTGAAATTCGAGGGATCGCTAGATGCCGTGCATATCCAACGAAAATCAAAAAGACATTTTCGAATATTGTCCGTGGTTCGATTCTAGGTTGGGCCAAAAATTGGCCGTTTAAAATGCATTGCTGCGATTTTTAAGATTTTTTTTGGACCATTTTCCGATGGCATGGAAACTTGAAATTCGGCGAGGGGTTAGATATCACAAATATATTTCATAATCAAATTTTTTATATTCGCTGATGGTCCTCGATTCGATCCCAGAGGGCCATTTACATTCCTCAATGCATTTCTTATGGAGATAACGGAAACAAATTTAAGGTACTTCCCGGTATGATATTGACATCATACTATAAATGAAAAAAGATCAAGTCCTAACATGTCATTATGTGTATTCACAGCTGCCAGTAATTCCTCGGTTCGACACCAGGCATCTCTACAATCAGTAATTATTCCGATATTTAAGAATTATTTTGAACCCGTTCCCAATAATATTAAAACTTGAAATTCGGTACATAGATTGAGTCCATAGATACATTTCGAAAACATGTTTAAGATTTCAATGATCGTCCTTGGTTCGAATCCAGAGGGCCATTTACATTATTGAAAAGTAAGACGTCGTTTGAGGCAGTTGGAGCCAATATTTCTGCTTGAATTTTCACACATAGTAAGAGATGGTGATTTTCTGTTGTGCTGCATAGTAGGTTCACCAGGAAGGCCTTGGTTCGATGCCAGACGATTAAATTGCAGCGAATTTTAAGAATATTTCAATCCCGTTTTTTTTCTTTTGAGGGCCGTCCCGATATGATGCCGACATGAAATTAGTGTTGTCGATCTGCTTGCAGTATGCAAGCTACATTTTACTCGTAGTATATATATATATAGTGTAGTTATAGTAACTACTTTATTAACTAACAACTACTTACTGATATCTGGTTGGATATTTGAACAATAAATAACAATTCTTCAATAAAGAACATTTAAATATTACTAGCAACATTATTATTATTATTATGTACATTTTGCTTTGGAGTTTTAGAAATCTTAAGATGATTACGTATTAGTCTGAGGAGTACCTAATGGTGAATGGTAATTGTTTTCCCATTTTTTTATATTATATATTAGATTCTTGAATACTTATATTCAATGCTTATAACTTATTTCATGATTTTCTTTGCCCAAAAGAATAGGAGGAGCTGACAACTTACCCTCAGTCGTCTTGATTTAATATTTGTCTTGCTTTTCTATACAAACGTTTATATCATAATTAATGCAAAAATAGTTTTTTCTGATTTATATAAAGCATCTTCAGTTTCAACTTTACATATAATTCTTTTTAAAAATTTGAAAATCAATTCGAAAATTAAAGTTTAAAAGCAGTTGTCGTAAGTCATTATATTAACTTTTAACTTAATAATATGTCAATTTGTTTGTTTTTCTCAAGTTTTAACATTTCCTTCTCTCTTATAATTTCAGGTTAGTGTCAAAATGTTCTCCAAAAAGCGAATACTGATGCCTGTCGTAATTGGTAAAGTAAAATATTTACTATTAATGAAAGTCGGCTAGGTATTCAGCCACTTATATCGTTTTTAAAACGTTCTTAAATAATAATTACGATCAGATGGCTGATACTTAATCGAATTCCTGTTACCATACCCCGATGAATCGAATATTTGGCATTTGTCATTTGGTGAAGGATAGAGCAAAATGTATCTTTTATTTACTTTTGTCACAGTCTTGATGATGAAAGGCTGTGATGAAATGAAATCTAATGAGGTATGAGTGAATAGTGGCACTAATTAAGTGCTCTCCATATGGAATGCCAGGAAAAGAGTTACTCGTAGAGTCATTGTGACACTTGCGTGGACATGTTCAGCTGTTGTGAGGAAAGTAAGGAAAAACTACCTCAATCCTCATACTGCCTATCATGACTCATTCCCTTAACTAGCACTTGGTAGCTAATGTTTGCAGGAGTGAGGTGCCAACCGAACTTTTGACTGAATACTTTACAGACTGAAACGAAAGTAGTTCTATTTTCTTACATGGTTTGGTAGCGCTTTATATTTAGTGATATCTAGAGTTGCTCTGTAATGAGAAGAGGGCGGTCATGTAAGTTTGAGGGAAACCACAGCTTTTAATTAAGTTTCCAGTACAATGCGTACGAGACACCAAGCATTCATGAACGTGTGAGGCGTGAAGCTGCACTGAATCTTCTTTGTGTTTGCTTCAAGAAGGGCATCGCACCAATGTAACTTGTGTACCGATCAATCACTTTGATTCATTGCTTCGACTAAACGGTGACTGCCTCTTCCGTTCGGATTTACTACTGCGAAATTAATGAAATTCAACTTTGGCGCCTGTTTATACGCTCGACGAAGCTGAGTAATTGCTTCTCCTTCGTTTTGAGTTCGAGCCTTTTGACGTATCGAAGATTCTTCTCGATATTCGCTCGTGTACAATTTGCTCACGTCCGCGATAATGGATAATGGCGGAAGCATTGGCTATGTTTTGCGCTAATTTTGATTGCTCCCGGAGAAGTCAAGTAGCGATTCGTAAGACGATGCGTCACTATGGTAACGTTACGAGAAAATAGGTCTCCATCTCTTATCCATAATTGTATAACATGAATGAGATTTCTACCTCTCGTGGTTTCTGTGCCCTAGATCAGATACTTTCTATTACCTCATAATTACTACCCTACTTATACCTCATATGTCTTTCCCTCAGTCCTTTCCTAGCTTTTATTTCTTGTATTTCTTATCATATCAAACAATGTGCAAATACGATCTGCATCTCAGCGAGTCCTTCAAAGAATATTCGATTAAGTGTTATGCATTCTGCACCATCAGGGTCCAATTTTTATTTTTTAGAGGCCCTAGGAGCAAGGGCCATTTGAGGCTCCGTCAAGAATTATTTACGTTAAATAATTCAAATCTTCTCTCTCTAGGGCCCCAACAGCGAGACTCAGCTAACGCCAAATGGCAAATCAGAACCATGTTCCACTTAAGATTTCGCTGATACGTTGAAACTGGCCGTATTTATTAATAAAGGTGTAATTTATAGAAATTTTGATTACTTTATATCCTTCGTTGTGGTATTCCACGAAATGAAGTCTCCCAAAGACGACTGTACTTTCCATAGCACCCTATATTCAAAAGAATAACGAATTTACTCCTTACGCTTTCAATGACTGACTTCAATGCGCGATATCTCACCACCGGTCATATACAATTAGGCATCATATTTAATCTATATTCTATAGATATTTCCATTAAAATCTATATCCTCCATCGATATTTTACCCAATCAGATTCACAGCCTTTCCCCAATTTCATGTTCAATCTGGATATTCTATCCATTCCGGTCACACTCAATTATCAGAAGCCAAAATTTTAATATTGCCCTTTCATATGCTTTGTAGAGCTAACTACTCCAGACTATTAATTTACAAGCCTTTTCCCAATACCCTTATCAAGACCTCTCGTGGGAGTTTCTCTTCTCTTCATCAAAGTTTACAATGCTATTGCGATTCTACTTCTAAACTTTTTAGTATGTACCTATCGTACAAAACACTGTGATCCATCCATCCTTCCTACTGTTTCTTAGTCTACCCTAATCGTTAGCTTGTATTTCACTTCTTTACTAAATCTCCTCTTTAGCTATTGCTAATATTCTTTCAAACTTTAATGTTGTTACTTTCCCGAAAAAGAACTTTGTCCAGATGCGTGATCCATGCATTATTCTTATTATTTATTTTTCTAATCGTTGGCTTTTCAGTTGCTAAATCTCCTAAATTGGGTTTTCTGATGTCTGTCTTCATTTTGTAATTGGAAACCTTTGTTTTATTGATATAAGATCCTTTTACAAGGACTTATTTAAAAGAATAGCAATACAATTGATCATTGAATATCCTAGAGAATTATACGAGTATGTGTCTACTTTAACCTGTTTTGACGAAATTCAATGACTCAATTAATTATTTAGGTTAGTTTAGAATTAAAGTCATTTAGTGGTGCGATGTAAATCTTTCAAGGAAACTCCTCAAATTCGTAGGAATACATGTATATTCTGTGAACCGTTGCATTATATAGATGAATTGTCATATTATGAAATTTATTTAATGATTGAAAGAATATTCTATGACCTTATACTATAACACATCAAAGAATTGGCTAGACATTGACCTCGCTTCTCCTATTGAAGGAGAAATCGATCCCGACGTAGTCTTCGTGAAACTGCTGAGCTAAGATAAGCTGAAGCTTGGAAAAGAAGATCTTCATTGTTCCTTTTTAGAGAGACGAGTCTAAAAAGCGAAAGATATGTCTCATGCTCTTGGATTTATGGTGCAGAAAGTACCGCTACTTTCACGTGACCAGAATTATGTAGACGGTAAATTTATATTGTTCCGTTTAGAGTCAGGGAGAGTAGAAATCAACTGCCTGTTGATTTCTCATTCTCTCGGGTTCTAATAATAGACGGTGACTTTGTCAGAATATTTCTTTTTACTTTTACTCTTAAAAGTATTGCTTCAATCAAAAATTTATATTCTGAATCAATCTATATAATCACTCATCTTTTTAACCAATGTTACTTTTTAAATCATTGTAATAACATTGATCATTGTTACTAAAAATATAATATAAATAAATATTAAAATATAATATAAATTATAGTCATATGGACAGCGCGTTTGCCTTTGGTGAAAGCGGTCCCGGGTTCGATTCCCGGTGGGTGCCTATGTGCGAAATGACCTAAGCTGTCGCAGCACTTTTAACAATACTAATACTATAATATAAATTATTTATAAATAATAAATATTATAAATAATATTATAATTGAATGCTGAAAATTACTAAAAAACCATTTGCTTGTATGCATATCTCATTATACGATTTTATTGTAAATTACGCGGTATATTTAACCTAAAATGATAGCATGCCAGTGTTTATTTATTGTGATGAAAAATCGTCGACTTTGTTACACCGTGCGATATTTTCTTAGTAATTTTATTCCCCATCTCATGTTTTAATTTGTTTCTTGGTTAATTTCCCATAGTAGATTTCCTAACTAATGTTAATTACCCTGGCTCAATTAAATTACAAGTTTCTTACCTGATTTGAATCTTTGTTTACCTCAGTTGAAGAAAGATTTCTGGTATTAAATTTATTTCCTCTATGTTTTCTTTAGATTGTTTACCTTCTGGTCACTTGGTTGCCAAGTGGCATTTTTATGATGGAAGGAAAGAGCGTTCACTATTGTTTCACCTGCCTTAGATTGATACATTATTCATCAATAGATATTTCCATGAATGTGCTATTAGTAATCCAGTGGCATGTCACTAATTCGTGGCACTAGTGATTCTTAACGTGGCGTCATCGTTATATTGTTTTCATCGTTATTTTGTTAACTGGAAAATCTGGTTATTCCTTGTTAAACCGGAGTAGCGCTTTCCTTTATGTGTTTTACAAAATTTCAGAATCACTGTAATACGAGTTTCCAGTCATTTAGAATCGTTTTCATTCAATGAAATTTATCTTCGTCATTTATCCAATACCTTAAGTGTATTTAATGGAATAAATAATTTGTGGACCTATTTTGAAAAATACATCTTCCGTATATTCGTATGTATTTGTGGGTAATTACGTATATTTGTTCTACTTTTCGAAGCACTGTAATAAGTATGATGCCTCTCTACATATTTAATCTGCAAGCCTGCCTGTCTGCCTATGGCAGGGGATTCATTCACAATAACCGCGCTTCCTTTATCGCTTGCTTCCGCTTATCATTCGCGGAAAAAGTTAATTTTTGACGTTCTAGTTAATTTTGGCTTGTTCTAGTATTTATTTACCTGATATTTTATGAATATGAGTGGCCTATATAAGAAGAAGACTCATCGACTACATCCTATGAGAACGTACTTTGAATTTGTCAACTTAATTGAGCCTTTAATGAAATATTCTTTCTTCTAAAGATTACGATTTTTCGCTCTGAAAAATCCGAGTAACGATCACAAATTTGTCATATCAATTTTTAATGGAATTTATTGCTTCGTTTTTTAGCTGTGCGTTTTCAAATTTACGAATCTGCGTTGTTCATTTTGTATGTTAACTCTACACTAATTGAAAAAGGCAAATATTCCGATTAAAACATGAACCAAGTGGATTCGTATTTTAGTTATTCTCTTTTAAAACTTTCCTTCTCTATTTAGAGCTACTTTATGTGTTTCCTCAATTTCCTTTACCCCTTTACCTTTTCTTCCTCTTAAACCATTCCCTTCTTCCCTGCATCTTGGTAACTTGAAACTCTTGCTGCATCCCTTCTGAGTTATTTCACTCGAACTTTCCCCACCCAATTCTCTTTCCCGATCTCCATCCTTCGACTTCTCTTCGCCCCTCACTCTCTATTCTTGCATGATCGCTATAAAAGTAACAGAGCAATTCAATCGTTATAAAGATCCAACATTGATTTCTTTTATTTTTTCCTGTATCAATTGGAATGGTCGTTGCCTTTCTGAAAAAAACATCATCAGTGGTTTGTGTTGACTTTTCGTGTTGATTCTTATAACAGCGTCTTCAAATTATTCGAATAAGTACGAAGGTTACAGTTATGCATACTGACAAGTGAAAATAACCACAAAAACATTTTGTCATATTTTTCCATTAAGCCAGATATACATTATTTACATAATTGCTTGCAAATCAAACATCAAAACATCAAGTAATATGCTCTGAAAAATTTGGTTGGCACGTGGAAAGAAATGTGTCAGAAATTTGGCTGATTTTGGCACGAACTATCAAAAAGGTTGATCACCTCTGTCCTACAGTTTTAAAAGACCTAATGTTGCTATTTTGGTATCTATTGTTCGGAATATTCATTCAGCTATCTATCCAGTGCTAATTATTCTTTGTACTCCGAAACAAGAAGCTTTTTCTCTTTGTGTGTATAGTAATTGTGGTTATATTTGATATTTCATTTTCCTTCCATTCTTCTCCTTACATTGTGTTATGCTTCACGTGTATTCTTTGGAGCGATATCGTAGTTTATAGGAGTTATTTATTTGCATCGTAATTTATCAGTGCCGTTGGGTTGAGGCTCTTAAAGTTAGCTAAGCCCCTTAAAGGAAGAAGCCGTCTTGTGCCAAGACCTTAAATTATTAAATTTACACTCTAATAGGCGTAAAATCTTTATACAGTAAGAGTACCTTCAAAGAGAGTATAAGCTCTTCGCAGTCTGTAGAAATTCCTTCGAAGACTATGCACTCTCATACTGGAAATTAGGTTAAATTTTAATTAAAGATACGAACAGAAATTCTGGGAGAGAAATTGCTTTGAGCGTTGACCTGTTTTAATTTTCATAATCAAACTAGTACAAGCGAATTCTTTTGCAAGCTTTGAAAAAATTGGTTAGTTTATAAAATGCATTAAACAATGTAGATTATGCTATGTAACTGACAAAATGCAGCTAAATAAGGAATGTTTCGTTTTTAGAAGCACTATTGATGCCTAGAGTTGTAAGAGAAATCCTCAATTCTGATTAATTGACCTGATTAACTTATGCAAGGAACAAGTCAACGGCTACTGATTGCTTCTTATCTTTACTTGATCACTGTCAATTTGCAGGTGAATTCTCTTTAGAAGATCTCTATGCAATTATTAATAACAGTGACTTAAATAATGGACCATGAGAATGTGTAATTATTTATATAATTCCTCATTTCTAAATTATTACACCACATTTCTAAGGAAAAAATTTAAGACACTTCTTAGGAAAACGACAAACAGCTGACCTGCTGAAGTAAAAATTCTTTCCAAAAGGAATGTGCAGTCAAGATTATAATTCAATAATAAAACGTAGATTTCTCTGACTTAAGAAATATAAATTTTAATAATCGAATGCCTAGTCCCCATGGATAAAATTGTATTAATATCTTTCGTATTCAGCATCATTGATTAAAGGCTGAAAAGAGTTCGTTACATAAATTTGGATTAAGGCCTTTTGTCTTTCTGTTACAATGGTGGGCTTCCAGTCCATTTGGCTACTGCGGATTCTTTATGACGTCTTAATTGAGTAATTATTTCTGGGGTATTTTTATTCCGATCTTTTTCAAATATTTTATTTCCTTCTTTCTTCCGATTTTTATATCGTTGGAACCGTTCTTTCCAAGTTAGAATTTTAAAGATATCGACTTTAAATTGCGTCCTTTCGTTGAAATTTTTCAATTCTGGTCGTTAACGAATTTTGTTTGAACTTCAGGGCTTTGAACATGAAAATTGACACATCAGTGAGTTGAAACAGGAGAATTCTGTATTCGAGTTATAAAGGATTTAATTCTGCATGAAGAATTAGTTGTACATAGTAATAGGAATAAAATATGTTAGTAGTTTCCTCAGGAGTACGTTCGGTGCGACTAGTTTTGTCTACATTTAGACATCATCTGGTACATTTTTACCGGATGGTACTCTTTAATGTGAAGTTATGTGATGGAGTCTTCATGATGACGAAACTAATCCCACCAAATATATATTTCTTAATTAATAAGATCATATATTATTTAAGACTGAAAAATTTCCATTTATCCAAGCTTAAAAATTTTAGATTTAAAAAACTGTAACTGAGAAGAAATAGTGGATACTTTTTCTGCGATATTTTAAATGTGGAAAAGTATTCTTTCTATTTTAGTGGTGATGAAATTTCATAAAACAACGCCTTATTCCGCGGATTTTAATCTAAGATTTAGTTCGATTCAGTGTTAAGGTGTAGGCTGTAAATAAATTTCTTTGGAAACCTTTAATATTATTTTCTCATAAAATTGAAATTTCTAGGGAAAATGAACAGTTTAAAGGTCACCTAAGGAGTAGAAAGCATTATTACCCCGTTAAGTTCGTTTTGTTTAAAATTTCATCTTATTTATTGGCAATAATTATGACTAAAAATTTAATATACTAATGAAAAACACATGATCATATTATAATATTGACAATCTTCAAACTCTTATCTCCTGATTGAATATTTTGAAACAAAGACAACTCTTGCCTCTGCACCCTATTCGGACGGTGTTTTCAATTTCGTCGTCCGAAACGCAATCATCGCTTCCGTAAAACTCTTAATTTATTCTCCCTCAGCAGGGGGTTTCCAATTTGCAGCTCGGTTAAACGCCGGAGCTCAGTTCTAGCGGTGCGTAATCGCCGTTAGGGCACGCTTTTTCACATCGGTCACATTTCTCCGTCATTTGTCAATCACGAATGTGACGTAAACTGGTGGCGTAAATCAATCAAGCGATCCCGAGGTATCGAGGTCGGCGGGACTTGGAAGCAGAGGTTCCGGGTCGAGTCTCTTTGCGTGCACTCGCTTTTTGAGGTTAATGCTTCTCTCTATTATTACCGGGTTTGCGACGCGAACGTCCTCTGCGCACAGAGAAGCAAGTAATGATTCTCTCTCTTGTCGATAGAGGCGTGGAGGCATCGCTTGCGATTTTCCCAGCTTTCTATAGAAGCAATCGTAGATCCTGATGAGTCTCTTGGGTCCATGTGCCTTAAAGGCTCTTATCAAATGCCATTCACCTCGCTCTTTGATGAGATTACTCTCGCTTTAAGCGATCCAATATTTGGTTCTCTTTGGTGCTAATTTCTCACTGTATTGTGTACTTACATTTTATTTTACATAACTCACATAGCCTTGTTTCCACTTACCTGGCGCAGCCTGACCACGCAGAAAGAGCTTCAAGCTTATTTGTGACCGCGATCATTGTCTGTCCGAACATTTCCATTTTTGACGGCGATGAATTTGTTTGCGGTACAAATTAACTGCTGGATGCACTCCCAAATGCCAACGCGTGCCAGAAATATTAAGCTTCTACTGGAATCGAACCCGATACGGTTTCTATCAAAGGCAAAGGGTAAACTATCAATTATGCTAGACAGTAGCTTCAATTTTTATCAAATATTGTAATCCCGTATTGTGTGTTGTATTGAATTGTTTTTGCTTTGTCAACTTCTTGCGACTATCGCATGGGAAATTGTGTATAATTTACAAAACGTTCTTCCATTGTATCTTTCTCTTATATAATTACTTTCTTTATTTCCTATATATCTGTTCAAGCTTGTATTTTCTGAAGAATTTATTCATAATTACGGTGTTAAATGCGAAGCACACTTCTTAGTCTAAATCACATCACATACACGTTATATATTACCTAATTTAATTTTTAGAGAAACACATAAAAATGTTTGACAATTGCCCATAAATTTATGCAGCTACCATTAGTATGCCGCCATGATCCACCATCCAACTCAGATTCAATAAAAGTATTTCCCAAGAAAGCTACATTTTAAATAGAGTTACATTCTCAAATTTTCCAATTATGAAGTCAGTAACGATTATTAAGCTTTTTTTCTGTTTTTATAATTTCCTTATTTAATTCATAATTCCCCCTTTTGTTAAATGATAGCCTTCATCGTCTCTTGAATATTGTTCCCAAAATGTATTGAGTAGGTAAGCACGTTTTGCTGATATTTTCATATTACATGCTGTAGTTAGGTGCTAGTAGGTTCCCTCGTCCTCTATTAAGTGCGCACGTTGTAAATGTACCCTTCACCGCCAATTGTTTACATGGTTACCTTGGTGCGAGGTACGCTTTAGACGCTACGGCTTCTCTTGGCGTTTTTGAGTTACTTGTAGTAATATCAAGTCATTTTCTTCAAAAGGATAACAAAATATTTGCACGTTCTTATGCATTATCTTTCTGAAGGTTCGATGTGCTGTAATTTAGTGCAATTAGGGAATTTATTGAACTTGTATTGTAAACTCCTAATATCGAGGACAATTTATTCTGTAGTATATCATTTCTTTCAACACTTTCTATCGTTGAGGAATACCGTATTCATTCAAATTTGAGACCAAAATCCTTTCGAATTTTCTCGCTTTTTATAAATTCATGTGGCTAAACATTTTAAACTCAGTTGAAGAAACATCATGGAATATTATCGGCGAAGGCGTTTCATTAATTACATTCTTTCGGCCATAATCTCATTTTCCTATCATTCATAATTAAAAAATGCGCAATCCCAAACTCTATTTCTATAATCAGTTTTTGTTTCGGTTGAATTTACTTGCTGGAGAAAGTTTCGCTTTATATCAAGCCAGAAAATTAGGGAAACAAATTGATTGAATGTAATTATCTTCTATGAGTGTTGTAAAGAAAAAATCAGAAACTCATCAAGTAAATAATTTGAAGTGTTTCATTGCAAGAATATCCGAAGTTCCCTTTAATTGTGGGTTAAGAAAATAATTTTTACGTAGACTACAGCTGTTCCGTATATTATGTTTATTCTTCTTAATCAACGGACGTGGTAAACAGTGGAGTGCAAATTATACTTTAATATTAGTCATCCTCTTTCTTGATCTCAAATATCTGTTTCGTAGAGATATTTACATTTTACGAGCTTAATAGCGTAAACTACTTTATGTAGGATCATTCATTATAGGATAGTTTATTTAAGATCTGAATACTGTCGAAAACCTTTCGAAAAGTTCATTCGTTCAGAATTTATAGACGAAGTAAGTGAAATATTAGTGCCAGTAAGGAGCGAACGCGATCTCCGAGAGGCATCGACGAAGCGTTATAGGGAAGTTATCGCAAGGACGGATAATTACTTTTGGTCGTTTTTTCCCCAGGCTATTAGAGATGCTAATAGGGATGAATGAATAATGGTGGTGTATTACACCCCCTGCCATACGCCTCTGGCGTCTCTCAGAGTATATATCTAAATCTAAATGTGTCAAATAAGAAGTTAACTCCGTGTCGATTAGGAATTGATTTTATAACATTCTCTAATTTTGAATGGCTCATCAACCAAAATAAAGGAGAATGCGAGGGAAAAAGAATAAGGAGAATAAGAAAAATGTGCGATTATTGAGATTAAAACAGATTCGATTATTTCCTCCCTTTTGTTTGTTCGCACCCCCAATGGCTCCTAAATGGGCGGTTACAAACCTCAGACCCCAGGGAGTATTAGCCTCCTCCGTCCAGGACTATGTTCTGGCGAGTTTCCATGCAACCGGAAGCAGGCTACATGGACATTCCAAGAAGCCCAATATTAAGGGCTGTTATCCCAAACAGCGTCTGCGGCGTCCTTACATGATACCTGAAGGCCATTATTGTGGAGTTGGCTGTGTAGGAGCATGCGTATACCCGCCGAGTTCTGCTCGAATACAACGTTTCGAAAGATATGAGAAAACCTGCGCTTGAATGAGAAAATTAACGCAAGAGAGGAAAATTATGATTCTCTCGTACATAACTACTGAACCACAATCGCATCTAATGATGGGATTTTTTCTATTTGGTATCCTTCAATACGAAATTTATTGCTGAAATTATTCTGTGAAAATATTTAAAGTATCCAGGCTTGATCTGTACTTTCGTAAAAGAAATTTTACCTTTTTTCCTTTAAAATTGCATTTCTTACATCTATCTTCAAGCTTCTGTAGAAATGAATTTGATTGACCTTGTAATTACGAGCGAGGATGAATTTATGTAAGTGGAATATAACTTATCAGTATCACCGATATGTTTTTTACCTGAGCTAAGATCCAATACCAATTATAAATGGGTATTGGAGCACATGAACCCCGAAAAAAAAACATTAAAAAAGTTACAAATTTTATCATAAATTCATTATTAAGTTGTCATGTAAATATAATACTATATGTATGAAATAATTCTGTGAGAATTTCATGTTTATCAAGTATTTATTTTACGTTAATTACGTTCATCACATTTATTATTTATGTAGTTATATATGTAATAATAATAATAATAAATGACGGTTAGGACTATTTGCTTCCAACATCATCAAGTAACTTTTGGAAAGTCCTGGAGTTTTGTTTTCTTCTACCCTTGAAGAATGGCTATTGAAATGTGTTTTGGTTGTTTCCTAGAAGATCAGCAACCCGAGAATCCTTCATTTCCAGGATCAGTAGTAGCGTGGCGTGGAACGCTGAAAAAGATGGCTTTTGGAGAGTTTTTAAGCCTCTAATTCCTTCATTTGCATCTGCATTTGTATCCTGTAAGCCGCATTTCAGCGTATGGCAGGAAGTGAATGCACCACGAATCAACCTCCTTAATCGATTACTTTTGCGTGTCATTCGTGGAAAAAATAAAATTTTGAACTGACTCATTTCAGCATGTTTCTTTAACCACTATCCAACTCTGCTATACCTCTAGAACAGACTTTCCCAAGCTATGTTCCGCAGAACACCTGTGTTCCGCTGAACCAGAATAGGTGTTCCACGACAATTTGGAGTGTCAATGAAGAATTGGAGAATAAAAGACATTAAATGCTTTATTGATTCATATTTTAAGTTTTTATTACAATATTATAGTTTTGTATTTAAAAATAATTTCCAAATAAATAATTTTTTGTAATTAAATGATATTTTTAATTTTGAAAGTAGAATTACCTAACCTAGATATAAGCTTAGTGTTCCGTTAAACTTCCCAGGTTTGCGAAGTGTTCCATTGCAGTAAAAGTTTGGGAAACACAGCTCTAGAACATTCTTTATTCTTATAAACGGTATGAATTTCTTTATGTTCTGCCTGGATTGTTTATTTGACTAAAGTAGTCTTCAGTATAGAAGAAGCTCCCGGCTTCGATTCCCGGTCTCATCAGACTTTCCCCCGTCCTGTTTTTCCTTGGGTGTCTTCATCAGTTTTTAACTGTGACAGCAGTGAGGTAACTCATCCTTCAGCAGTGCTTCCTAAACAGTTCTTGCAAATCGTTTCTCTTTCGATTCCTTCTTTGTTTCCAGTTGCACTCGCTTTCGAGCCACGCCCCTTTCGGCTGCCGTCATTCCTCTGTGTCTCCAAAAAGAAACGAGACTCTTTATTTCCTGGTGCAGTCGTGACTTAAGCCGGTTTCCTCTTTCTCCGCGCATCTTATCACTCTCGCCTTCCAGAATTTTCCTCTCCTAAGTGCTTCTCTCGAAGCGCATACACGAATTGCGGAGAAACCCTAATTTTCACTTTTCCCGCGAAAGGGAGCTTTTCCCCCCAGGGAACAGGATACTCATTTTTCGGATTACTCGCTGAAAATTTCAGGCGTCCCTTTTTAAATCCTTCTCGGCGAATAAAAAACTTTCACGTGCATATTGCTAGGATTTTTTCTTGCTTTTAGGAGCCCTTAAATTCTTTGGGAGATTTGCCTTAAGCTAATATCCGCCCACCAGAGTGAGAATTTTCGTGAGCCGTAACATGCGTCGTTGCTCCCGAAATAATGCTGCTTCTTCCCTCAGGAGATTCTCCCAATAAATAGCAAACAGAGTTAATTTTTCCTCTACGGAATTTTTTTAAATATGAGTTAGCTCGCTGTGACCTGTAAGATTCATATTATATAAGAAATTTACATTACAATTCAGGGACGTTGGCAGGATTTTGTTTATCGAGGCAGCTCGAAGATATGAGCATAACGCTCAGTTGCTTTATCCTGCCTGTTGCCTATGATCAAGAGATCCATGCTAAATTTCCGCCCAAACATGCTATAGTCTGCCAAAAAAAAATACTCTTAAAGTTTTGCTTTTATGGCGTTTATATGCCGTTTATTTATAGAGTTGTTGCTGTTATAACTCGAACGTAATTGAAATTCTGAGATATACAAGAACATATTGCTACAATTTACTTTTCTTCGAGTTGTGGTATTCCCCCGTAGGATAACCCTCTTGATACACTATCTTCAGGACTATACTTTGTTTTTTGTGTGCATTTGCTTTATTTCTTAAGTACTCCCTAAGAGTGGGATGGTATTTGTTAAACTCCTACTCTGTCTGCCATGATCTGACTAGACATCAATTCACTATCTGCCTCATCAATAAAATCTTTATGTTTTATATACATGAAATATTATTAATTTTGGCGTGATGGACAGTAAAACTAACCTCATGTTTTCTTTTGTCATTATAAATGGATTTGTTACCTAAGTTCCATTTCAATCACTCTTTTTTGCCTTATTTTTAGATGTTAATCTTGTTATATTATTTTGTTTTTTTTTCTTTGCTATTTTTAATTTGGGTTGTTAGAGTTATTTTCATTGACCTCTGAATATTTTTCTAAGGCTTGGGAATAAAAGTTGGTATACTCAAATACATGTGCGAGGAGATGATAATGTTAGGGGACATTTGATGATAGATGTAAGGCAATTCGATTAAAAAATCTATAGAAATCTCAACGAAGAATCAAAGATCTAATGAGTTTATACATCAACTAGTCTTTTATAATTGAAAAATTGACTTAATTGTGATCCAATGGGTTACTGCTATGAGCTTAAACGATAATCCATCCTGGAAAAAAAAATTAATTTCGGAGACCAATAGGATCAAATAATTTTAGTAGTATCTAGAAAATGCTGATTCTATAGAATCAAATTAACGATGCAAAATAATACAAATTAATTACAACTGTACAACTTCAATGAAGCAAAACACTCGGTACTTTCCAAAGAATCTAAATATTTTATAAAGGCGACTTTTTTTGTCTAAGTATATACATCTTCATTCTGCAGGCGAAGTGGACAAAACAAGTCGCTTCTATAAAAAATATATAGGTATTCTCTGGAAATAACCACGTGTTTTACGTATTTAGTATGGCTCTCTTTCACAAAGTGGAGTTTGGACATATGAGATTTACACCATTATTTTCAGCGAATTATTTGCGTATAGCTTGAATAACCAAGTAGGCAATGCGACACTACTTTTGATCTTGGGCGAACAATTTGTAGCTTATCTAGCGATATGAAAACGTTAGGAGACTTGTATGAGCAAACTTGTTCAAATTTGATCGACAAATAAAACTAAAGCAAAAATGCGCAACCGTTGTAAACTTAAGATATCACGTTATTGATTCCTCACGGTAAATATTTTTCGCATATAAAAACACGCTCTATATCGTATCTTTTATTCCAAAAAAGTCAAACAAGTCTTCATGTTCTTCGAGGGATACTAAACATGCAAAAAACTCTAGAACGGAGTCTCTGCTTCAGTGCTAATCCTTCAACATCCCATTTCCGAAGAGAAAGGCGGAAAAAATGAAAGATATGAGTAAGAGCAGCTTGACAGCTTGTCTTCCCAAGACTATCTAATACTCTACGGAGTTTATATGGAACGAGAGAGGAAGACGGGTTTATGCTGGGATTAAGATGGCCGAATGAATACTATTCTCAGACCTTTATTCGACAAACAAATTTATAGAAATACAATAACTCATCGGTAAGAATGCGGCTCTTTAAACCCTGAGTAAACGCACTTTAAATAAAGAAGCGAAGTGAGCGAAAATTGGTATGTATGTTCTACTTGGCCAAATAAGCATTGAGTCTCTCCAATGTGCTGAACACTTGTCTCTGAAGCAACTTTCCATTTGAAAGCAACTATTTTTTCAGCACACTCGGTTGATCACACTGTTTTAGGTTTGAAACAGCCACCCATTCGACTATTATATTGCAACTAGGTTCATTGGGTTGATTTAGGCGTAAACTCATCACGTATGGGAGAGATTAGATTTAGTTTCGGTAATATTAATTCTTTATATATAGTACAATTACTTTGACTGAGAATGACTGAAGGAAGATAAAGTCAAAATATCTTAAATACCTAGATGGGTGGTACAAATCACCAAAAAAGGACGTAAATGGCATTGAATAGGAAATATTCTGGCACGTTAACCTACCGTAAAGCAGATCACTTGTGCATGTAATTATTTAAGTAGATAATAACGTTGGGCTCAGAGGATAATCCCTTTTTGATAGATTTTTATTTCCTTACGGGTCAATATGTTTCGACGCGTCCGGTAACTTAATCAGGCGAATTCTCAGATTAAAGATATTTTATGAAAAAATATGACCAAAATCAGAATTTGATGCATCGGTGGGTTTCTCTATTGGGTATTGCTGGTTTTTACAGCAGGTTCGACCGGGAATAGAGCGAGGCAGTTTCCAGCAGCAGGATGATATCCTGTTCGGCGAAGCCGCTAATCCGTTTTAGAATTTGCGTCGTGTTGCCAAGGAAACGGGGGCTGTCACGAGTTGGAAAGAAGCGGACGATTGCGTCCCCAATCGATCAATCGCCCTCTCGATTTGTCGATCAAATGTCCGGTGAGATCCGATCAATACGGATCACGATCGCTGTTGCCCTCCGCCTAGATGACGAGAATAGATAATTAGGCTTCCCTTATATTTTAGCTTGTTTTGGCTGAATCTAAAATCTCATCAGAGATAAAGCTCAGGCGTTTATTTACTTGTTTGTCTTCTGCGAAATAATGGCAAATTTATATATTAATAGAAATATGTTCACGTAATACATACATTGTTTTAGCATTTTTTTTCTTGACATTGATGTGTTTTGTTACATTGAATATAATCGCTAACATCTATGAACGTTGCATTTCCATTGTACTGTGGTATGTTGACATAAAGTTAGGTTGCAAGTCTCGGGTTACTGTGGCGTAGAGAGAGTGCCATTATTTAGTTAAATGAAATAAAACAATGTTTAAGTATAAAGTACAAAAGTAAGGCTACGCGCTGACATGCAATTTTTCTAGTTGCACTACTATTTGATCGACCGATCGTAATTGCTTACGATCGGTTGACCATGATAATGCATGTGTGAGTTATTGAGTTGCATTAAGTTTGAGGTAAAACCAAACTAAACGACTGACCGACGAGTTTCAAAGCCAAAGTTCAATTTAACAATAAGTAGTTTAATCGGCCAACGAAACAGTTGCTTTCACTCAGAAAATCAAATAGATGCACATCAAAAAATTGCAGGTCAGCGCTTAGCCTAATATGAATGATCAGCATATACCTTTAGGAAACTTAAGATACTGTATGCTGAGCATCATTGCAACTTTTTCAGCACAGAATAATCAAAACTATTTAAGTACTTGGGTACTAGGTTATGAGAATGAGAATGAAAATACTTTGTATTTTTCTCTCTACCATGTATGGTTAAGGCGTATCGATTACGTTTGCTAATGCGACAATTTGCTATCTTTTATAGAGGAAATAACGAAGTGAAAATGTTTTAAAGAACACGAGCATTGTTCTTTTATTAAGTATTCATACATTTAATCGGGAAAATTATGCAATTTTTATCGTATATTTTATCTCTCCTCAAATTTAAATTTCTCAACGGGTTATTAGGGTTAGTAGGGTTTGGTGGAACTCAATTTATTTTGCCTCGGCTTAATTATTCAACGCAGGCACACTGATTATCCACAAATGTAATTAAAGACCTAATTACTAGAATTTCTACTCGTTGATGTAATTAAAGTCACCCTATTGGAATGAAATGCCGGAGTGGCACCTCGTTAAAGTTGCAACTAACTTGGGAATTAGTAATTTATTTTTAGATTCCATACAGAAACAAAAGAACACCGCATCTCGTTTAACGGATTCCTTGTCAGTAAAATAAGAATTTTACTTGCATAACATACAAAGTAATGACTTATTTTTTTGCATGAATGCATTCTTTTCTTTATGAAAGACATGGAGTCTTCCGTTTTATGTATGTCCATGAAATATAGTAAAATTATTTCCGACGAATATGAAACGAAATTATGAATTTTCAAGTTATTCAGGTGAACCTACTGATTTAATTTCCAATAAATGTGATTGATGAATTCAAATTCATTGGCATTTTAACCATATTTCAATCCCATCCGCATTTGTCTGCCATACTCATCATGCACAGCTGTGCGACCCTCATCGAAAAATACGCGATAGGAAGTTTATCCCGCGAGTTCTCTTTATATCTCTATGTCATTCGTCTTGTCTTCTTCTCGAACGGCTTCCATTCGAATACATCTGCCGTCCGTCACTGATCGTCTTTTTATGTTCTTCATATAAATGTCGGGATTAAAGAAAAATATCTCCCTTTTCCAATGAGTGGCGTATACTCTTTTTCCTTTTTGTCTCTACATTTCCATTGACATTGAAGCAAGTAAACGATCCGTATCCTATAGGATTTCTTTATAAATTATATAGACATAATCTCTCTAGATGTTTCCGAGCTCATAAATGGAAGGGCGAAAAACTCCAGTTCCTCTGAAAATTTCCTTTAATATTTTCACAACTATGTAGGGTAGACCGGGGCTGAACGGATCTTGCTAAGGTACATCGCTTTTCCAATCCAAGAATATATATCTTCCATATTGCTGGGTTTAATTTTGAGAAAGTCATCTATTGGTGCGTACATGAACTACATAAACAAGTGGCTGGAAGTCTTGAGCTCACGTCAGTGGCCATTCCGGGAAGAGTCGCCGAACCGTGTGGAGATGTTTTTTTCATCAGTGTAATTTTTGTGAGCGACATCGAAAGAATTTTCTGCTCAGGATACGTTATATATCTAATATTTTTGCAAAATAATGATGTAGTAGCTGTTGAACAACGATATACTAATTCGTGTCCAATCATTAAGTATTTAGTTATTTTTTAAGATTTTTGTAATTGACTTTTGCTATTCGGGGCTAAACGGATCGCGAAAAATGGGTCTAAACGGATCATAACCTTAAATGTTACTTATGTGTATATCTTAACATTCATTAATTATTCTTATTCCCGGCATACGTGGTTAGAAATAGCCATGGAAGAGGTTGTGCAGAAAGTGAAATCTAAAGCTATAACTCTGCTCCAAGCTGCCGTACACTACCTTACACATCTCTTCAAAGAAGAGTTTCTTCTCTTACTGGTATAGTCCAAGTCATGGTGGCTGAAACTGTAATGGATCTCGAATATGAAAAAAGATTTGTAGTTAGAATATTACATCTGTCAAAACTAGGATTTAGGCCGACACTAAAAAATGTAAAGAAAATGCCTTTAATTACTGTGAACGCATGGGAATCGCTCACAATTTTAACCAGGAAGCAAAGATGGCTGGCCAAGATTGGTTCTATGGATTCCTCAAACGACATTGTCATCTTTATTTCAGAGGGGCTATCAAGAGCAAGAATAAATGCTTCAAATGCGAAGAATGGCGTCATGAGAATTGCAGCGAAAAGAAGATGTTTAATAGTCACTTCACCCGTGCAGTTTGTGAGCCAGATAGGGATGCCAATTAAAATATAATGACTTTTTATTTATAAATAACTTAAATTCCTTCATTTTTATCACTAATACATATTATATACTCATATATATTCCTTTTTTGATACATACGCACCATGATCCGTTTAATCCCCTTAACGGGGGCTAAACGGTTATTGGACGGTTGATGGTTAATTGCAATTTTTGTGAAAGTTTTCTCAACAATACATATAAAACCTACCTCATTCGTTTTATGAAGAGTTTGCATGTTATTTAAACAAGTTTAAAGAAAAATATTCCCAATAAGTTTTTTTGCAATACAAATTAAACGGCGGAGTGATCTGTTTAGCCTCGGTCTACCCTATGTTCCCAAATATCGAGGGATTTTGGTGTATTATTACTCATATTTTCAATTTAATATAACATGGGGGATGTTCTGTAAATTAACTTTTGTCGCAGTTATTCGGTGTTCTAATATTTGTGAATAGAGTGATTTTATTTTGGAATATTTGCGTTTGAAACTTCTGGGTAAGGTATTGTAAATGTGTTTTTGTTTTTAGTGTTCTTAGACAACGGTTGGAGCTGCCACCTGAAGAAATTCAATTTGCTGCAATATATAAAAAATAATTTTATAACACGAATACCATCCAAAAACTCAAAGATCACTTTCAAACAGACTGTTTTCAAATCGATAGCCTGAATTCACAACTTAATGAGAGTATTACAGCCACAAAAACCTACGCCTTAGTGTTAGCTGTTAGAATGATGTAATTCAAAACTGGATAAGATTATTATGATATTCGAAACTTAAGGTTTCTTATATTAACTCCATTATAAAGTATTACTTCATGTGGAAATACGAAGATTTCTAAAAGGCTATTCAATTGATAAATTCTATTTAAATTAAAAGGGACCAAACTAGATTAAGAAATACCAAGTTTTGTTGTTTTTAATGCAATTGGCATTCTACAAAGATAGAAAACATTGCGTTTATGGAAATTTTACGTCTTTATTTATTCGTTCAAAGTTGAGTTACTTCGCCCTTGTGCGAACTTACTGGCTTGGCGAAGCATCTCTTATCCTGTGCACCTTATAAAGTAGAGCAAGGCAGTGTATTTGCGTCCCGAATGAGTTCCGACACTCCTGAGCGCATGTAAAAGCAGCGTGTTATGGCTACTGACCTTACACTTTCTTACTGCTTTCCCCAAGGGCCTTCTTGTATGCGCTAATCTCTTTTGGCCAAGCACGTGAGGTAGTTCATCTTCTTTCTATTCCACGCTCATTATGTAGTAGAGCCAAGGCCGTAGGTATTTTACTCAGAGTATCGATAATAAATCGATTGTGCCTATAAAAAGGGAGGTTAGCGGCCTCGAAAGGTCAGCCTAAAGCTAACTTTATTTTTCAATATTTTCTTATTCATTGGACTTCACCTTCATTACTAAAGTATTACCTTTTATGCTCTACACTTTCATTAGTTTCTGCCAATAATTGGGGAGTTGCTAGATTTCAAAGCCTTTTCATTCCATAACGACTGAATCTTTAAACTTGCTATAAACTATACAAAACGTAAAATAGATTTATCTGAATTTAAATTTCAGAAATTTGCATAATTTTTATTAAATATCTTGTTATTTTACTCTAGAGGATATCTCTAATTTTTCGAATTGTCTATTTTTGTTTCTCTTTTACTTCTCATCAACTATTGATCATTGCATTGCCATGTATGCTTTAGCCACGTTGTCATATCCATGTAATTCATGACATTTAGTGATGCTTAAGCTATATCCGTTTATAGTCACGTACAGATTCGGCGATGTAATTAACAGGATTATTATTTAAGAGACATGTTAGTTGTATCTCTCATCTCATTAGGCCTCGGAAAGCAGGCATAAAGTTGATGAATCCATTGGTAGTTAACTAACTGAAGCAATGGTGCTGGAGGGAGAGTTTGCATGCGCCCACAAACTACGCTCATTTCTAACATTCAGTGCCATCTGTTTCCATAATTATAAAGAGAGCCTCCATTCGCCCGGAGTATTTTAAGATTTCACCGGTGATGATGTTGCTTTTGTTTGTTTCTTTTCTGCTCTATGCATTTTGCCATAATTTATTTCGAGTCTGCATACGAAGGCCATAAAGTTTCGATTATTAGGCAGCGAAAGACTGGAAATGGCAGTGACAGCTGACTTAACGATAATGGAGCGGTAATGCATTTCGGCCCTTGAGCATATGTCGTGCACCGTTGGTGGTCCAAGCGGGAGGGACCTTCTCTCTGTCCTCAAAAATCATTTCGTCACTAACGCCCGCAGTCTATTACCTAAATTCATTTTATTGCCATTTTTAGGCATCCCTATACACCGAAAATGCATCCGCAGATCAGAAAATTAAGGACTTTAAAATAAAAATTATTAGTTCAAAGTGTAACCAATTTTACGACTCTTGAGGTTTTTATTATTTTAATTACTGAATATTTTAAAGAATGTCACTGGAATGACAATTGAAGAAAAACACTGGGTTAACTCCACAGAAATATTTTTTCTATTACTCAAATTGCGGTACCGGCTACATCATCAGGTGCTTAATGCTCAATCATAAAAATATACATAAGATAACACCAGAGTATGTTAAGTGTAATGCCATTGCAAGCTATTATTTTCTATTGAAGTATTATTTTTCAATATTTATTTTCATTTGTTTATTATCGAACTAGAGAAAAGAGGAATAAACGACCGTCATGATTTTTGGCTCTTTCCTAAACCACACGCTATATATTATTTCATTATTCGAAATGAAATTCGAATAGCAAAAGAAAGCATGAATCTTAAACCCAAGTTTTTTTTGTGGTTTTGTTAAGTACTTTTTAAAGGCGGTGTTTTTACATTAATAATTTCCACGATTTCACCCCTGAATCCGTAACGTTTAACACTAATAGACTTCCAGGAAACTCGTATTTACATGCTCTTTTCAAATTTTCAAAATTTTGTACCCATACCATATCTAACATCCTTTAAATCCTATTATCTTATTATTTATCCTTGTTTATACCATATCTGAAAATAAATATAAAATTTTCTATTATTAACAAATTTAATTATCATTTTCATACTTATCAATAACGAATATAGCTAACATATTGAAAAAAATTAAAATAAATTGGAGAAAATATTTACTTTCATGTATTTAGTCTAAAATCCGAAAATTTCTTCTTTATAAAACATTTTATAATATGGAAAATGGAGTTTTACTTAGCACAGGAAAGCGTGCAACTTAGCCCAGGGTTATACAAGAAGTGAAAACAGTGACTTGGCTGGGACTCGAACCCAGGTCTCCCACTATCCGGGCAGGTGTTCTAACCAACTAAACTACCGAAATACTACCAACTAGACTTCTGTAAATGATGGCTTTTATGCTCAAGGTAATGGTGCTCCACGTAGTGGCCTCCACTAGAGGTACTCACTGTAGAATGAAGTTTTAGTTCTGCCCGGAAAGTGGGAGACCTGGGTTCGAGTCCCAGCCAAGTCACTATTTTCACTTCTAGTATAACATTTTATAATATAAGTATTTGAGTACGACATTGTTATCTAGGCAAATCTAGGTTAGTAGGCATTTCTTGTTACAAAATGGCGTAGTATTCATGAACTGCTAAATAACTACATAGTACTAGTAGGCCTTAAACATTGACCTATTTGTTTCAATTGCCGTAACGCAAATGATATTCAGCTGCTGTTCATTGCTGAACGATCAGAAAATCGTTTGCCATTGACATTGACAATATAAGTTACTAGAATAGATGAACCACTCGAGTGTAGTAATACACACTATAACCAAATTATAGAGAGCATATTTTAGATCCTGGATAAGAAGGCCTTCCTTTGAATTGTTAAAAGCCGGATTTTGTAAGCTGATCCTTATCAGTCATTTTTTTCCTTTTGCCCGCTTTCTTCCACCGAACGGACATTTTCGATAACTTGGAATCGGCTTCCTTTTCCACGATGTCGCGTGCTCAGAAGTGAAGGCGATACGTCGTAGGATAGAGCGGTTTCAACGAAATAGAATAAGAAATTGAACGGCACGCCAAGGTTTCTGCGATAGCTTGCAGGATTCTTCCCAGGTTCTAAAATGTTCTCTGAACCTCCTTTCCTTGAGATATATATATACTGAAATACTGGAAAAGGATAGATATTTTTTATTGTGTATATGTTACACCCCAAACGTGTAATTGCCCATTTCATGAAATGGGCAGGCGCGTTGCCCATTTCAAGAATTGGGCAATTACACGTTTGAGGTGAAAGGAATTTCACGATTTGTAGCGGAGATTAATTAATTAATTACATATGCGCGGCGCCGATGGGTTGAGTAAGGTAGGTAGGGTTCCTGTCGCCCCAAACGTGTGATTGCCCAATTCATGAAATGGGCAATTACACGTTTGGGGTGTAACATATACATCATATCGGATATGTCTGTTTACTGACGTCGGTATATAGTGATATTATTCAGTTCTAGATGGATATATCCCTGATTAAAGAAAATTACCGCTCAATGATTAAATTGATCAATTTAACGAGCCTTTATGTCTGTAGTTCACAGGCTCATTTTTATATATTCTAGTTTATAATTTTACGCATCTTTACCTAACTTGATAATAATTTATTTACAGGAATTTGGAATAGTCTCAACTGTTTTGCGTTCCAGCTGCAATAGTTACAACTATCTGCTACATATAGTAGCTACGCTGTGCAGATCAAGCTGTTTTGAGTAAAATATCTACTCTAATTGAGAGTGGTTTAAGCATTTCCCGTAAATGGATATTGTTATCTAATGTTTGTTTCTTAAATAATACTTAAAAGCATTGTGAACTTAAAAGTGCTGTTTTAGGGATTCCTAACTATACGGAAAATACATTCGTGAGGGCCTAAATGATTTATTATTTTATCTATAAATCAAACATTATTTATTTAGAGAATGGTTAGTTTTAAAGTTTATGGTTGTTTACATTAGATAGAAACTCACTACTGCAGTATGCATTGCATTTGAGATTAAGTAATAAGATCGGCCTGACTCTCTTTTAGGATTCCCGTATTGTCGGATAATATTCTTTGCGAGTTTTGATGAAAGTAGATAAGTGACAATCTTTTAATTGCAAACTTATAATTTCCGTGCAGCAGTTCTGGAAAAGGGATAAAATTGGAAACATCGGCAGATTAAAACGCTGAAAAATAATACACCGCAATATTCTATGGAAATTAAAATATCGATTTATTTTTGTAGTTCTTGTAGGATTAATTTTGCAATTATTTTGGACGCAATATCCCATTCTTTCTCTGAAAAGCCGTAATACGATCGCAGCGATATCTTTAGGGATTGAAGATAAACCTGAAATAAATTAGTCAGAAAATAGTATCATTTCCTTTTATCGTATTGTAATCCCGCAGTTTCAAAGGATTTTCTTAAATAAAACAGAAATGTTACTGATAATAAGGCAAACTACGAGATGAATATTCTCAAATATACGGTGTGAAAAGAATTGCATGGAACTTTCAACATTATTATTATTTAATTATTTTCTTTTTTGTTTTAATTTTATGCTTATGGTTATCTATAGGCTCCTGCCATACTATATCAAATCAAGCTCATGGAATAACAATTTATTAAATGAAAATAAAGGAACGTTAGAGTTGTATGCATCTACAATGCTTCCTAGATATGTGACAAAGATTTAACTAGACATTTTTTTTCCAAATTAAATACAGATATTATTTTAATGAGATTGAAATTTTATCATGGTAAGCGTCATATTAATATCTCTAGTTTATATTTAAAAGTGCATCGTCGAAAAATTATGATATCCGTCTTCTTTCACATTGGGAAATATAAATAGCTTCAGAACGGGATAAAACTCGTTTTTTATAAGGAACCAAGGTGCAGAATATTCGAAAGCGGGACCTTCCTGGAGAAAACGGCACTTAAGGTCACCATATTTGTAATTTTAGATTTATTAGGCATTGCTTATACTTGATTAGGAACCGATGCAGGCCATAACGTGCAATCATTGAGGAACCGTGTGAAGCGACATCTGAGAGGAAAATGTATGTCAGAGTGACCGAAAAAAAGATAGCATCGGATAAAAGGAACTTGTATGATGGAGGACAAGGAATAAAGTTTTTTGGGATATCACTCATTTCCAATCGAAAATGCAAAAGAAGGAAAGACGAGCTTATAGTCGCTTCTTCTGTTGGAAGAAGTACTTCTTACTTTGTAATCTCCCCTCTTGAGAGTGGTTCAAAGACGAGAAGCGACTTTCGAAAAAGCCCACGAAGTTTTTCCATCTTTGGGGAGATGCAGATTTCCTCTAATTAAAGAGGGGGTTTTCAAAGTTTTACCGCCTGTCTCCAGACTATTTTATTCATTTGATGAATAGTTATGTTTGATGATGAGAGTTTAAATTAATTCGGACGTCTTTCTGAAATTTATTTCTGGAAGCAGCCATCTATTTTGCTAACGTAGGACTTACTGGAATTTAGTTTTGTTTCAACTCCAATAAATGTGACGTCGTACGCAAATATTCACTTAAGTATTTCCGCTTTTGGTGGAAAATCACAAAAATGTTGATCAACTTAAATATTTTATAAAATTAAAAATACATTACCTATTGAAAAATCACACAAAGCGTTTGATTATTCATGTAAATTAATTTTAATAAATAATATTCTCAATATTTGTTATATGATTTATGTACTTATTTTTTCTTGCATTTTAAATACCTGAATTCAATATTTGCATTTTTAATATCAATATCGGTTAAATTGAAGATGGGACTTAAATTCTCAATTGATCCTAATAATGTCCTTCATCTAACTAACAATAAATTCATTAGATTTAGATACTAACTATATTAAAATAAAATAACGGTGACTTTTGCAAATGGTATAAAAAAAGTCGAGGGAATTTGTCTATTTATTTCAATATTGAAATGTTTTCCCAGATCTATAGGATTTTGAGACCGTCTCTATATTTTTGTAATAGATAATTTTATCGGCTAGTTTTACTATCTTTGAAATTGATTTTCCCGTAATCCAGCCTTCTTCACTTGAGCTCGTGGGACTTTGGCCTCGGAGATAGTCAATTGGCGCGTTCCGTCCGAAATGAAATGGCCAGGGTGGAAATTAACGAGAAGTGTGAAGGATCGAGATTGCAGTGAACTGAACGGGATGGAGGTGAATTGTGGAGAGATTAACGGTCGGATTGGAGAGGTATATTGGAGAGGCAGTTGCTTAGCTGGAATTCCCTAATAGAGAGATCGGTTGTCTATCCGGATAAGGGGTCGAAAGTTCAAACATGGCCACGATAAGGGAAGCTCTCACGTCCACGGTGACCGTACTCTGATCGAGACCTCTGGAAATCAATTTATCTTTAAACCGTGCAATTGTGAAAGTCTTTACTCTCTCATATTTAAGACAAATATGTTTAATTTTTTCTAGTAATATATGATATAGCCTCGAAATTAAGAGGCACATAAGTTTTGAAAGTCATGTAGCGGAGAAAAATAATCATGCAACTATAAGATGCATGCTATTCGCTGTGGTACATACATTCCCTGACATGACCGGATAGGTTTGCTATGGAATACACTTGGAGGATGTGATTACTGGAGAGAAATTGAAACAGCTTTAAAAGTAACATTCAAAGTGACCTTTCTCTAAGATACCTACATTTCGATGATGTATGTTATATCGCTTATATTAGAAACACTCAAATTTCAGCAGTTCTTCTATCAGAAACAATTGTTGCCTTCGAGATTTTATGATCTATTTGTGGTAGGTTGCTTACTTCGAGAACATAAAGATAGAAGTGGAAATGACTACTGTAAAATTTCTTCAGAATATTTTGGTGGTGGCAATCATTGCATGTGTGTACCTCATGTGCAGTTTATGTTTGAATGTTTCTCATTTTAAAGTAAGTTGAGAAATTGTTTATTATCCTATTGCATCAGTTCATTAGTCATCCTAATCTCCCATCCTTAGGCCCGTTTCACATGGACGCGGACGGATATGGTTCCATTGACGTTAATGGAAGCTTACACATGAGTGCGGACAGTCCGCACGCGGAGGAGCCATCCGCGTGGCCCCTACGCCCCGCGGATCGTCCGCGCGCGTAAGGGCCACAGAGGCAGGTTTGTGCTTGCACATGAACGCGGACGGCTGATGCGGACCAAGCAGATTCGTCAGTAGAATCAGAGCAGTTGGTTGGAGAGAACAGTGCGAGTGCGTCTTTTCGCCATGGATATTGACACTGAGCTGTGAATTGGAGAAGTAGGAAGAACTGATGAGGTGTCTCGAACGACAAATATAAAGACCTTCGCCTCCAGGACATGAAACTAAATGAAAGGGCATTTTTCTTCCGTTTTTCCATAACCTAGTACACAGCAATTGCTTGAATTGCGCTTGGAAGCATGACATTCTTCCACCTTGGCAAGCTGCACACAACTGACGTTGTGCCGCGGACGAAAACCGTCCGCGTCCATGTGAAACGGGCCTTAGATTATCTAAATGTAATTTCAAGTCCGAAGCAACACTAATCTGAAAGATCGAATTTTCAAGAAATTCTTTGAGTTAAACATAGCTTCAGCTTATAAGAATTTTTAACCTCCGGCTTTAAAAAAATTCTAAGCTTAATAACTTACAAAGTACGTCATTTATTACGCAATTAATTTACTTCTTAGAACATTAATAATGTCTGTAGGTATTTAAAATATTAATTAATATTAACTTGACTTCCGAAATTAAATTAAATAATTTCTAAAAAAATTCATAAAAATGGGCTATAAACATAGGTTGACTTTTTAAAACATAAACATTGTTTTTTTTAAAGCTCTGGAGACTTGGTAATGCTTAAATGCTAATTAAAATCTTATTGTATAATACACAACCACCTCGATTGTAAATATATGCCAAGTTTTACGTTTCATGATGTACTTAAACTTACACAAATCTTCTTTGTTTCCGAAAGGAAGAGTATCAGAACCGTAAAGCATCAAGTTGGGCAAAACTTATCGCTTTGTTTACAAGACTCCGAGGCTGAGAGTATTCGACAAGAAAAATACTTCCCCAACTCTCAAACTTTACGGCTCATATGTTTACTCCCGTTCGTAATGACCACCCGCCATTCCGGTATGTCGCTAACTTGCCGTGAAAAAGGAGTGATAGATGTCCGAGAGTCCTTGCATATGAATGAGGGGCGATAAATCGAGGAATTTAATCATGGTATCGAAAGCTCTCGGAAGGCCGGGGGTGGAATGTTTTACCTTTTTCTCAGAAGAGAGGTCTGTGTTTAGTGAGGCTTGCTATGATATAAGTAGTGGAAAGAGTAGAGTACGATTGAGATGGGAATTCTTGATAAGGGGAGCCATTGATGGTCAGAGGAGAGGAAATATTGCAGATCGGCCGGAAATTGGAAAAATTCGGTTGGTTGGACTCGAGAAGGATTCGTAGACGCGAAGTATTCGAGGGAATGCTGGAAATATCTAGTTTTGTTTTAGTGGAACTTTTTCAGCCAATTCAAGCAAACGAAAATCTCCAGTAGTCAGTTATAGATTTCAGCAAATTATGGCAAACATAGTTGCACAGTCTTTGCGCCATTGCATACAAGGGTAAAAAAGTTAGCAAAGTCTCCGTTCTTCTCATAATAATTTCCTTTCGTTGCAAATTGATTTTAATTTAGATGCGTATTTGCTCACTTTAATTCCATCTGCTTAGAACTCATTCATCATAACCACATAACATTTTCTCCATCTTACATCTCATCGTATATAACACTCACTCACTCATAGTTTGCTATCTTTGTTGTTCCTCTTTTAACCATCCTCTCAATTATATCAAATTAAATTAAATTACCGGCCGTGGTGGCGGAAAGGGTTATCGTGCTAGCACGTTAACACTCCAACCTCACGGTCCCGGGTTCGAATCCCGGCTAATCGGATTTTTCCTGTTAGGGAGTGGTTGTCTGTGTATGTTGTGTGTGTGAAATGTGTTTATCGATAAAGGAAAAATGCAAAAAAATTGATAAAATATAAAGAGGGTTAATTGGTAGAGTAGCCTTCAAAGGCTAAAATTCTCCCACGAAAAAAGACGGCATTATTATTATTATTATTAATTATAATGACAGCCTAACATCTGTTCATATCAGTCGTATAGACTTACATCCATTCTACATTAATTCAAACCTACCCTTCCCAAATTTTCACCCGTGCTTCTTGAGTAATCCTTTCCCAACAGCAGATTGGTCTTATAGAGTTTCTGCAATTATATTGTGTTTCTTACTTTGATACATTAAAAAAATTTAATTTCAAAATATAATTTATAACTATACTTTTCTATGTTTAAAATGCGTTTAGTTAAAAAATGGGGATTCATATTAAACGTAAATTTTGTGTTAGCCCTTTTAAAATCTAATTCGATGAGGATAGTAGGGGATTATCTCTTTTTATCCTAGAATAATTGCTTCAATTCAATGTATTAACTCCACTGTTTACTCCGTCAGTTAATTAAAATATAATTGAATTTTGAAATGCACTTTTACTGTAAAATTTATTTAAAATAAATTTAATTTAGAATCTGCTAATTCGGCCTCGACTTTGTGGTAGTTCTCCATAATAAAACTTGAGAAAAATAAGAAAAACACTTATACCTTTACCACAGAATTTTATTCACTTACGACCATGGTTTCGATCTATAAGATCATCCTCAGGTTGATGATAATGCTCTGAGGATGATCTTATATATCGAAACCATGGTCGTAAGTGAACAAAATTCACTGGTAATGGTATAAGTGATTTCTTCTTTTTCTCGTTTTAAATTTAATTTAACAAAAACATTAATAACATCTCTTGCCAAACGGTAGTTTTTCCTTTATATTATTTGGAAATGAAATATGTAAATTGAGTTTTGGAAAAGTTCAGTAATTTCCTTTAAGAAAAAATAAAATCATTCTTTTACCTCTTTGATGTTCAATATTGTTTGAATTGAATTCCTATGAATGGCTTTATTATTATTGTGCAAAACGCAGTCTGATACCCAAAGAGCGCCAGATCATTACTTTCAACTACACAAAGGGCCTTATTTTTTCATGTAACTGCTCACATTCCGGATATGAAGTCCTCAGAACCGCTTATTCTTTTTCTCAATAAAATCTTCTCCGAAACGAATATTACTGTAAAATTATTTCATACTTCCTTGCATAAGTTGGCTTTGGGATATATTTGCTCTCGTTGCTCGAATAGGGTTTTGGCAGAAGCATTTTTCTGCCTCGGGAAAGGAAACGAAGCGTCTACCGCGGCTCATTTATTTATTGCTTTGAATTTTTCCGTATTGGAAGTTACGATCCATGATATCTCCACAGAGATCAAATCGAACTCATAATACTTTGTATTTTTCTGAGTAGGACAAATGAGGTCACGAGAGGGGGAGAATGCCATCGTCATCGCCCAATTCGAGCGATTTTGAAGATACTTTTTGAAGACGGATTTATTGTGCTAGACAGGAGCTCTGCGCTAAATAAATGATAAATGGTAAAGGAAAGGATCCTGGGTTCGTTATTTCTTGAATTTTATTAAAAATAAATATTTGCTGTTTTATCTATTTCCAAATATTTTAGCAATATAAACTTTACATAACAAGGAAAAGTGTTGTGGAAATCCATTATGGAAAGAAACTATGAAAATTGTATAGTCCACACCAAAAACATCGAATGACTTTTACTTCTGTCCCCTAAGCCGTATGTAGTCGGTGGACAGAACTTAGTAATCTGGCAATATCGCAGAATACCGCCTATTATAAACGCTATTCGGTCTGCATTGGTGGTTTTTCTAGGTGTTCAAGAATCCCTTTTGAGTGCTTTTCGATAGATATAGTTGGTATTGTTGTATATTTAAAATGAGAAGCAGTTATGAGTTGAATAAGAAAACTTCCTTCATTCTTTATCAAGATACCCAAAATTTTTCCCTTTAAAATAATTTCCACATCTCTCTTGTTTTATTATTATTCCCAGGCAAAATATTTAGATGTTTCTTACTTAATAGTCCTAATATCTCCATTGGCAAATGATAATTAAAAAAAATGTATTTTCCACGAATTGATTTTTCATTTAACAACCAGTTTCAAAGAATAATCGTTATCCATTGGTTTCTCGGATTTTTGTAAAATAAATAAAACCTACTGTGGAAAAACGTATTTTTTCTAGTTTCTTTCCATTTGAGTAAAATGATTTGAATCAAGTATTAAATAAATAATAATTTTGAAGTTACTAACTATCCATTAAAATCCATAAAATAATATGAAATAACATTATTGAATTGCCGGTTTATTGATTACTGATAAATTGTAAATATTGTTAAAATAAAATTATTTCTCTACTGTTGGTAGCTACAATAATTCTATTCCTGATCCTTTGATTTTATTTTGCTGAAGTCGTGGTATTATTTACATTCCGGATTGAAATAGTTACTCTGAAAAACTACAAAACTTTTGGAACTTCTCTTTTCAAATGAAATGGCTGAGTAAATAATTATGTTGTTCGGTGTGTGCAGTATCTCAAATCCCAAACGATTTCTGTAGTGATTTTTAACTGGAATTTTAGAATCACTCAATTTCATCTAGGTTAATTGCGTTAATACTGCTATATCAAAGTTTCTTTAGTTTTTTATTCGCGTTTCGGTTTTGGGATGAAAAGTGAAAATTCTTTCTTTAAAACAATATTTGTCATTAGTTGACGATTGAAAGAATCGGCGAATTTTATTATTGGGTAATATTTCTCAGTTGTAATACATTACTTAAAATTCTACATTCTTATGTGTGTAACATTCATATTATTTCGACGACGAATTCGTTTGTTTACAGAAAATCCCGTCGAGGACAAGTGTTTCTGGGTCACTTCAGCGTCGTATCTTTAGATTCTGCAGGGACATTCCTACGAGATGACGTATTCTCGAATTTTTCCACCTGAGGGGGCAGCGGAGGGATACTTAGAGGATCTATGCGCCTTCGAGATCCGCCCCCTCAACTGCAGATGGGATAACCGTTCGTCTGGGACATGCTGCAGAGTAACAATGGACTCGACTCCGCTCCGTGACAAAAACAGATGAAATCCTTCTCGCATTTCGAATGAAAGAAGGCTTGCGAGAGGCATGCTGGGTAAGAAATTCGCATTGTTCGCGATACACTCAGCGTCTAGGAAATTCGCTGAAAAATTCTCAGGGCTTTGGTTAATTACGTTGTCGTTTTCAGCGCCAAGGCGGAGGAGATATTTTGAGGGGCTTAATGGGTGCCCCTTTGTGAGATTATAAATGGGAACCTTCGATTTGAAAACTATCAGAATGTTCTCGTTGTATAAGGATTCAAAAACATGTCTCAAGCATGAGGAGTTCTTTTTGTTGTAGCGCTAAGACTCCCGATTCTTAAAAGAGTATTTACCATAATGGATTTTCCTCTAATGACAGATTTCTGTGTCCATAATTATGGATATCTCATAATTAAAAGTATTAGATAAACGTAGAAAGACCATGTAGGGTGATTAAACTTAAGTCGAAATTATTATCACTCACTATTTGTATGATTGCTGACTTAGAAGAGATTATCAAACCGATTATCTAAAAAAATATACAATATATGCTATGTAAGCGGCACGTTTTGTAGTTACTAATAAACCCCAGTTGAGAAGTATGTGGAAATAAAATGTGATTTTAAGATGTTTATGATTAATTAATGAACATCCGGATATTTTGGCGACAGAAGCTTTGTTTTTTTTTTAAACATTATAAATGCTAGAAACGTGCTGTACATCCCTAAAATAAAAATAATCCGAATAAACGTCTTTAACTTTTTCTTCACTCTTTTTGATGGTTGTCTTAATTCACAGAATACTGAGAGATGGTATTATTATTTCGGTCACTATTCCTCGAACGCTATGAAAAGAATTCTTCACGAGCTCATTGTGCATTTTTTTATGCATGGGTTTTCTGTAACTTGTTTGCCCTCTGGGGAAAGGGAAAACACACTAACTAATCCCTCATCTTGTCTAGTATGCCTCACTTTCTCCCCATGGCTCTTGGAAGCAATTGGTTTAAGGGTTGAAGAGGCAGCGTTGAGGCTGATTACCTTACTGATCCGTATTGTGTACATAGGTCGCACAAAATAAAAAAATGAAAACCCTTGTCTGCGTGTATATAGATAATATATATAACTTTGTGAGACGGCGAGCAGAAATCCAGCTTAATTAGTGACAGTGGATTGAGTATAACTTAAATTTCTCCCTTATCTGTCATCTTAACCTACGAAACCCAATGTAAGATGTGTGACAATCATTATGGAGGAATGTCTTTCTTCGTCACTTCACCATTGAGGTAGGAAGGGTAGATCTTCGGAGGATTTCCTTTTCATTGGCCCTCAACTTTTTAACACGATTAACTTGCGCCTCTAATCTCGAGCAATCGACCAAAGGAAAAATGAGACGCGATTTCCTGGAACTTTCCCAATAATCCTGCAGATAAGAAGCGTCGTGGGCGAGAAGTGCTGTCGGAGAATAAGGATCAGTCTTACTTGAGGTTCTCTTTAGCTTCATGGATCGATTAAATCGATGTACGATTCGATAGCAATCTTAACATGAGATTACAAAGTTCTTATCACCCTCAGAATTTCTCTCCCCCGCTTTACTTAATATCGGAAGAATGAGTGACGTAAAATCGTAAGAGAGTCATGGTAACATTTGTACCAGTATTTTCTATCGTCTTTTATAATCCCATTTAAACATATTGCAACAAAGAGAAAATATTTTTCATCGAAAATATTCATCGAAAACATTTTACTCTCACAATATTCCCCTATGTTTAAATATTTTCTTAATAAATGGATCCAAAATTTTACTTCATTTGATTGAGAAAGAAATAAAATAGGAAATCAGCTTTTAACAAAAGAGAAAATCACAGGTTCGTTTTAGCTGAAATTAGAGCTTTCAGAAGATAAGAAGTTTGAAACTTAGTAGTGTAAAGTTTGCTTTTGTTTTTCTCGTATGGAATCGGCCATCATTCGGAGTGCAATTCTTTCGAGGGGGTTCAATTAGGTGTCTGTTATTTGCCCTTATGAATAAACAATTACTGGCTTAGCCAGAAAGAACCTTTGGGGGTAGGTTTTGATTAGGATTAGGTTCTTCTATCAAGATTACTGCACTTTATATGGAGCTTATTTTAAAGAAACAATAATATATTTTTTATATTAGGTAAAATAAAAATATTATCATATACCTTATTTCTTCAGGCTTCAGGAAATTTTTATTCATTTACTATTAGAGTCTGATATTTAATTATCTTGGGTTATCCACAAGGACTGACAAAATTTCATCAGCAGTGACTCGAATACATTCATTTACGAAAGCATGAGCTGGTCCATTGAGTCATTCCACAGAGGTGGTGATCTTTATGTATCTTCTAGGAATTTTAAAGATGAAAAAGATCTTTCACCTTCGTATCCAGGGGAGGGGCTCAACATTCGAAATCCCCTGACTACGCCACTTAAATAATGATACAAATTATTCAATTATAGAACTTTAAAAACTTCTATCATTTATTTAATATTTAGATTAATTCATTAATCACCATCCTCCGATCAACGTTTACAATTTTCCACTCGTGCTCGACTGATATTGAATTCAACTTCTAAAACTGCCTTCATACTTGAATCAAGACGAGGAAGGGTTAACTTGAAGCTCGAAAGAATTTCAAACCGGAAATCCCTTATCCGTGTATATGCCCAGAGCTGCGAGTATTTGCGTATGCGAATGCAAGTGAAGAGGAAGTGGTGGGAGGAGGCGATGACGTCACTGAGGCGGCATGGAAGTGTTAGAACCATTTCCCTTTCGGACGAGACTGCAGACAATTGTCGAGACCGTTATACACCCCTTGAGCACTAAAAGGCACGCATCGCCTTGTTTGCTCAGCCATTGTCCGGCTCTTTTCCTTAGACGGGGGGCAGTCGACCTCTTCTTGGACTCCCTTCTCTTTAATTCCTCTCTTCTTCTTCTCCTCGCCGAGGTAATTCCGAGGATGCAGCAACTGGTTAGCGTAGTTAATTGGAAAGCTGACTTTGCCGGCGGTGTTCTTTCCGAATTCCTTGAAAATGGCAACTGATTAGGATCGGGTAGTGATACTGCGCAAGGCTATTTTAGGCTTCTGGAAATATAATTGTCTCTGTTGCAGTGTGATCGTCCGTAAGAGTGCTTTTTTGCCAGCCAATGCGTCTTCTCTTCTTTTCTTCGTATTAAGTCTCATTGGGTCAGCAACTAGGATGACAGTTGATTTGTGATTTAAGAAGGGATTTATCCTCTCAAGGGTTTATGCCGTTGCCAATTTTAGCTGTGGCGTTTGAAAAATGTAAGAGATTTGCTTTACTGAGTTTATTTATTATTATTAATGCGGTATAATTGATATTGAAAGGCATGACTTCGTGGAAAGCCATTAAAAGTAGAATGATAATACGAAGTATTTGTCCACCATATTGAATTTTAACAGGCGACCGGTTTCATAAGCAAACTTACATCTTTAGGTCTGAAGTAGCAAAATATGAAGTATTAATATTCTGATGTGATTAATATAATAATCATAACTTAACGAAGAGCTAAACGAACAACCGAGAACTGATCATATTTTTCTAGTTTCACGGTAAAAGATTTTTAAAGCATTTTGAAAAATTATTCAATTATTCGATTGAAATTTATTGGACCATGTATACATTTTACTAAATGTTGCATTAATGAATCATTGCCACAGTAATATTTCTTTAGCTCATGTTAGTATAGATATTATTTCCTGATTGGTATATCAACTACTTTATTTTAGATTTTATTACTTAAGAAGTTCGTTCGCTTTCATAAAACGTCGATATAAAATTATTTTAATTGCCGTAAGTGTAGCTATGATTGCAAGTTGTTCGAGAAAACTCTTAATTTAATGTGTTGGTCAGAAAACGATTCCAATATCCATAAATTAATCACTCTGGCAATTAATCGAGCCTTTACTGTTTTTTTTTTCTAACTTCGTTTCCAGACTTTAATTTCATTATAATCCTTTGAAATAGGATATAGTTTGCTAAAATCATCTCCTGAATTTAAAATATATATTTCATCTTTCTATTGACATATTTCTGGTATTTTAATTAAGTTAATCGAATAATTCCAAAATATTCATTGCCCATGTTACTGTAAATAAATTAATAAATATTTATTGGATATTATCGTATGAATTTATTTATTATACTGATGGTTTTGGAGACCATATTGGATGCAATGTAGAGAAATAAAAGTTATTGTCTTTTTTAATCCATTCGTTAGAAAAAATATAATTTTTATGTATTATTTTCGGCTTTCATGTTTCGATCGATTTTGTAATCTCCTGGTAATTGGGGTATTTTTCATATCAACAGGAAAATTTTTCAATGGCTGCAAATCCGTTTACGCTCGAAAGTATTGGAGAATGAGGCTATTTTTCAGTTTTAAGCGGATTTCGATAGATTTTGCCGTTGTTTCCAAGTCTCTATACCTCAGTTGCGCGAGATTAGGTTTCAGAGCGGAAAAGGATATTACAACGTGCGGTATTAAATAGTTTGAGCGAATTGCTTGGCTCTCGTCAATTCCATTGACTGATCGAACTTATCCTCTAGAAGCCTCATTGCAATGCGATTTTGAGGAGTTATCCATTTTTCTGTCTTTTGTTTTCGATCGTAGGCCTTCGGAAAATCGATGTAATGGAAATTTTCAGGTTTTCATGTGAAGATATTTGAGCAGCTAATTAGTCTGCAGCCTTGTATTGCTTATTTTTTTATGATTCCTTAAACATCTTCTAACAAATATATCGCTGAAATTTTACAAATTCTGTTTAATCTACCTTAGTTAATGACACGTAGATGAAGGTTTTAACGATATTAATCATGTTGTACGTTGTTGTTATGACCTGTGGAATCTACAAACATATTACCTTTTTAGTAATGGTGAAAATCTGATATATACTAACCTAAATATTTTTTTTGCTTTGTTTGCAAAGAGTTATAGTTTCCAAAATAACAGCGAAGGTTTCGGCTATTGGAGGTAGGCCACAATAAATAGAAGAAATTAGACTAAAGCATTTTAATTTAAATAATTAAGATAGTTTTTTATGTAAATTAAATTTGTCATTCTATAAAAAATTACGTTAAGGCAGGGTCTATTAAATTTTTGTTTTTATATCTTGTTATCTCTTGTTAATTCTCTCTTTTTCACTGAAGATGGAGTAAATTTAATTTATCGTTCAACATAAGAGCCTTATGATTTTCATAATCTCTTACTTATTCTGGAATATCCATTTTATCCATTAATACACTTGATGATGGTGATGATGTCAGCCAAAACCAGTTGTCTCGAATACAATTTGTAAGTTCATAGCAAAGATTTATTTTTCACGGTTCTGAATTTTTTCTTAATCTTTTGCACTTTTCTTGTTCCTTTGAAGTTTTATTAAGCTGGCGTTAATTTTAATTAAAGACCTTGAATTTCCACATCGTACTTCATCATTCTCACCCTGTTTGACGAGATTTTGCTACTTCCACGAATGCGTGAAATTTCATACGCAATCCCTGCAGACGAGTGCATTTTACGTACTTTGTTGTTCGTTGTTTTTCGAACTTAGCGTGTTTGAGTCGTGAAATTCATGGTTATGAATGTGTGCTTTTTAATTCATTTTGCGTAAAAGCTTCTAGTTTTAAAAGGAGTAATTTTTCGCTAGGTTTTTCTCCAAATATTTCCTCTCGTGGCATTTTTCTCTTCTTGAATGCAGATTCACGTTCCGTCTGACGAATAAAGATTCGCACTTTTTCGAAAGTGTGAAAGCCCATCAGCGGGAACGTTAATTCCGGCGAGCATCACTAAATCTCCCAAAGTAGGGATTTACTGCGACGCGTGAAATTAAAAAAGAATCCAAGCATCCGCATTTTCGCGATCTCATTTATTTTTTGAATCGACGCCTGTTTTCCTTCAACCCATTCTGATATTGAAGTTACGGTAAATACCCTCCGTGGGGAATTTGTTGTTGGGAGCAACAGTCACCAAAGTTTGTTTCTCACTTTCTACACTCATCTTGTGCTGCCAACTGATCCTCTGGTGCACCTTTTTTGAAAATTCCACATTTTTTCGTCTCATAATGGAGGCTAAGTGGCTTGTCTCGGAACCGGCGGACGCTTTTCTCGCCTCATTTGTTTCTTTCTCCAGTTCCATTTCGTTCCGTGGCACTCCGCACCGTTTTCTATGGTTTTCTCCGTCTTATTTTCTCCCCGCTGGAGTTTTTAGTCCCCGTACGTGATTTTCCCTTCAAATTCGAACTCTGCGAGTTGAGTTTTGCTGATGACCTCGGAGGAATTTCCTGGAAACTCTTCCAAACATTTCGCTTCCTCTTTTTGTCGGTCGTCGATTACTTCCTTTTTGGGAAACCAGCTTCTGCGTTTGAAGCATCCATTTAATCTGTCTTCAAGCTCTAATTTTCCTCTCACAATGTCAAATATTTTATTCAGTAGGTGTGACAAAACTTTATTTGGTATAATGCGTGCATATCTTCGATTTATATTAACATCCCGAGGCCTTAAATAGTAGATTATTAATTTTAAATTGTTGATTTTATAGAATCAAATGCTTGGGCCGTGACTTCGTGGTGTGGATCCATCAGGAACAAAAGTGAAACCAACTTATACTATACCACTGATACATACTAATATAATAAAAATAACACTACTAATAATACTAATACTATTTTGTGGTATTGTAAAAGTTGGTTTCACTTTTGTTCCAGTATATATGCTTAACTATTTATACGAGTTTAATGTACCATATTTCTACTTATTCAGCAGGGTAACTTCTAATCAAATTTTTTTTAATATCAGGATTAAAGTCAAATTTATTCTTATGCAATTCTATTTTTAAAATAACTTTTTATGAAAACGTTTAAAGAGATGAGTTGATTTGTTTTCCTTTTCCCTACATTTTCACAAATTAAACCAGCTAATTCACTATTTTTATTGTCAGATATCCTACAATCAAACAGTAAATTTACTTGAAAAATATAGAAATATTATTTCTTGCTACAGGCGATTATTGCATTTCAAATTACATAAATCTATCTATTTGATCATCTCATGATATACAGGGATAAGCTATTTTCCTGTGTTCCGGGACAGGACAGGTTTTCCTATTTGTGTTCCATACTAATCTTGGTAAGCAAACTCTAGCTATCTTCTACGAAACTTGTAAATGTGAATAATGTAAAATGCTTAACCCCAAAAATGGAAGCTACTTGTTATATCTTATTACCTCTTCTCGGGATAGATGCCCCTGTGCTATCTTTAGGTATTAGTATCAATTTAATGTTAAGGTGATACTGATTAAGGCTTTTTCTAGAAAACGTTTGTAATCAACATTTGAATTTCAATTCAAAAATGAATCCACGGTCGAAGTTAATTCCTTAGGTGGGGCATATCTACCGGAATCACCTTAGTCATCCATGCAAGATTTTTAGGCTTTCCGGTTTCAGGGTTATAACTACATTATATATTAAATTAATTAATTGAAAAAATAAACTCAAATTCAAAATGGGATATATCTTCCTGACTACGTCATTAAAAATTACGAATTTTGAAGAAAATTTAATTTTTTTAACAAATTTTGCTTTTTTTCAATCCGAAATCTATTTGTGACGATAATAAAAGAGATATTTATAAATTTTCTTGTTTAACGTGTCTCGATTCCGAGCAGGCGTGCAACCTGGGTATTCGAAATCATTTAATATATTTCAGATATCAAATTCCTGTTATTTCAATTCAGCATTAATCCAACTCTAAGGAGTCTTGTGAGAATCACGTAAATGCAATGAAGTTAAAAAAAGCGGCTGTGAGGTCTTAAGGGAGAATTTAATGCCGAACCGTGAGCTCTGCTCTGCCAGTTGCAGACGCCTGTTTCCGTTAGTCAAAGCTTAACAAAGTTAACTCACATGAAGTTCAGAAAAGAAGTCTTGCCACTTTGTTCCTTGTTTAATCTGTTAGAACGAAATTTGCGTAAGAGACTCGCGTCCCTAAACTTTGTCATAATCAGGTTTTCTTTACCTTGTTTGAGCTTCTAAAATCCATTTTTTAAAGAGAGATTAAGAGTTAAGATAACATTAAGATGGATCATTTGTATGAAATAATAATTACAATGAAACTCAGGCATGATAAGGTTTGGATATCGTTTGTCAACAATTGAATTTCAATGAAATTAGTTGGAAATCCATCTTCTTGCTGCCTCTGTAGGATTTGATTTGAGCTTATTTTATTCTTAAGAAACTTTATTTTTGGAAATATATTTGTTTTGGATTACTTAGAATATTCGTAGTATCAATTTATGTAATGTAGAACAACAATCTTTTCAGGAGTTTTACTGCGGAATGTAATTCAAATATATTCTTGTTATTATACTACATATAGAAAGATTTTCCTCAATTACAGTTTCTATTATTATTTAGAAATATAGGATATGCTAATCCGCTGTTTTTGAAAATAACTCATTTATATACACATCATCCAATTTAAATAAAGCTCAAGCAATTTATTAATTTATCAAATGAAGGAATCAAGTTTAAATTTATTTTTGATTAAACTCAATAATTTTTACTCCCTCCCTACCTCAAATAATTTCGAAAAAAACAGCAAAATTATCAGCAATTCTTTTCTATAAATGTAATTTGATGTAATATAAATATTTACTTTGAATCCGAAAATTTTAGTGCCTAGTTGCAATACTACGTGATACATGTATGTAATATAGTAATTAAACAAAATCCACGTTCAAAGATGAGTTTAAAATTTGATTCTTCCAAGCGTTGTACAAGATGTGAAAAAGATTTTAACTTCTTGTGCAACCTTGGGTTAAGTTGTACGCTTTCCTTAGCTAAGTATAACTTCATTTCCATCATTTGTAAAAAAATGATTCCAGCGTAATGGAAATTTAATTTCTTTTCCATGTAGAAAAGGCATCAACTTCATTCGAAGAAAACTTCCGGAACCAATTTCCAAGAAGAGCCTATGGTATCCATAATTGCTTTGAGTGTTAAATTCCTCCAAGATCTAGATTAAATTCAACCATCAAAGAAAAGAAAATCCTGACTACAGGAATATCGGTTGGACGAATCTCATTTTCATACCTCAATTATGATTGGCAAATGCATTGGATTCGAGGAGAGACGGAATTCGCGTCTGGAAATTGCATCAAGAGAAGTTCCACTCTCATGTATGAGCATTTCATTTTCGAAGCCATCCTCGAAGTTTCCCCGTTAGCATTTCTAGTTACGTTGCAACCCCATCCTCGGCTGCACCGGCTACTTTAATGGATTCTGGGCGCACGGTGAATTATGCGATGCGATGGGCCGATAAAGCAGCCCGATAATTTCTGACAGGCGGAAAGGAATTCCCGCAATAAGAATGCATCGAGGAATGCAAGGGGATAACTATTTTTGCCGTAGCATCACTTCGCCGATAAATTGATAGCGAAGATCATATCGTACAAACGTATCCCCGAGAAGCTATTTTCTTCCTCGGGAGTTTTTAGTTTTAGGGCTTAAGAAGGGGGTCACTCTGATTTATACTCCCTTCAGACGAACATTCCGTACGGAAGTTTGTCGTATTGCTGAAGATTTTTGGATGACATTTTCTTTGAATTCACAATCTAGAGTTGCAAGATCCCTTGAGCCGATTAAGTAATATAAGTCAATTCTTGGGTCGCTGGAAGGATTTCATTTGATTTTTGTCTTTCATTAGAATTGTCTTTTCTAATTTTCGTAAAGCATCTTTTTATCAGATTCCATTCGTTTAGTTTTATCATCGCCGGATTCATTGATGATAATATGACATTAAAATCTATCAAAATCATGACGCCCCTCCATGTAAAATAACCGGACCAAAAGTCAAATCCGAAAGAAACAAAATCTACATTTACGGCCTTCGCTTTGCGGTACTTACCATAATGAGAGGGAACACATGGCATCATCACCTGACGATGATATTAAACGTTGGATCTTAGTTCGTATAAGATTTAAGTCTGTGGTATCGAGAAAAAGTTGGTTTTATTAGAAAAAATCTGATGTGGCCAGCACTTGACTTTCTCCATATATATAAGATATAAATATTAATCTACGACAGTATTTTCGAACTCTATATTCAATCTAAACTTGGAAGATAAGTGATTAATTTATATCATATTATCTTTGACGTCACAAACATTATAAATAATGTTTTTCGGGACATATTCGATGAAAACGATGAAATTGGCATTTCGCCCACAGCGCCCAGATCGCCCACTAAGTACATAATCAGCAACTTTCGGTTTATCAGTATTTTATGAATAACTCCTAAAAAATATATTTCATACAAAAGTTATAGTAAATATTATTTTCTAAAACTTTTATGAATAATAGTATCTACCTAAATATCAGATTAATGGAGACATTTTGCAAAACCGGAAACAAGCCTCGATAAGTAAATCTCAACTTCCGGATAACCGATTCACTATAAAAACTAATCAACTCTAACGACACTAACCAAAGTGCTATATATGAAATTTGGTGTTGATACAACAAAAATTTTTCATGTTAGAGCGCCCACAAAGTACATAATCAGCTACTTCCGGTTTATCAGTATTTCACGAATAAATCCTAAACAATCAGTGATACAAAAATATGTTTAATACAAAAGTTATAGTAAATTACATTTTCTAAAACGTTTATAAATAATAGTATATACGTAAATGTCATATTTATGGAGATATTTTACAAAACCGGAAGTTTGCTTCGAAGAATAAATCTCGACTTCCGGTAGACCGATTTACTCCAAAAACTAATCAACTCTGACAGCACACACCACAGCTCAATATATGAAGTTTGGCATTGACACAACTAGTAGTTTTTACGCTAGAGCGTCCACAAGCGCACACACACACATACAGATACACACACAGACACACACATACACACAGACATCATTCCGAAAATGGTCAAAACGTATTCTAGGGACCCCAAGACATGTATATCCGTTGAAATCTCGAAGTCGAATTTTTTCATGAAAACAATACTTTCTCTATACTACGTATATGGAGAAAGTAGAAACCGTTCATTTTCACAGAAACTAAACCCTAATTTAAGGTGTAGGATCCCTTCCACTTAATTGATTCTAAAACTTTTATTTTCATTTTTATTTAAAAAAAATCTAATAACTGTTATGTTGCTTTCTGCTAATGTTTAGTATAGAATATTTTAGCAGTGCATAGTTATCAAAAATGTTGCAAATAATTGAATACCCGTCTTAGAGGCTTACAAATATGAATAGGTTGAAGAAAAAAACCTTAACTTGAACATGAGGGAGTGGAATTTAAAATAAATACTTTTTCGTTGAATCAGAGAGAATACTGGAACAATAAATTAAGGTTCGATAATATGCGCTCTATAAATAATATTCGTTGCTAATTAAACATGCTTTATACAGTGTTTCGTTATGCATTGTAAGAGGAAGAGTGATGGTTTTAATTGCTATTCATCTGCGATGATTTGAAACCAAGGAGAGACTCAACATTTCACAGTACCACGTATGAGGGAGAAATTGTTTATTGCCTGAATCTGAGAAGGAAAAGTACAGGTTGAAGAGCGTCTGTGGGCGTGTCATCAGAACTGCGATACTTATTCTCTGATTAATGCCCTCTAATGGCGGTCCCCGGCGATGAAAACTCGGCTTTTAACGTCTCTGTAGCCGTAGTTGGCCTCATATTTATGTTCATTTCCCTATTCGTTTTATCGCACGTGAGGAGCGCGTCTTTGCACTCCACGGATATTTGCCATCTCTGGCGGGCAGTATGACTTATAATGCGGAGGTTCGAATTTCGGCCACCCCTTCGCTGCGACGCCTCGGTCACCCCGATAATACTCATCTTTCTCTCTCGTGTTTTCCCTCATCTGAGGAAGGACTGAACTGGGCGTGGGTCGGTAACCATGAGAACCAATCCTGTTATTCCAAACTTTTTTTGCGAATGTCCTTGGTTGGACGCCTTTTTCCGAATTTTTTAAAGTTTCTCTCCCTTTCACTTTTTGCCCTCCGCAGATTAATCTGATAAACTGGGGAAAATCTTTTTCCCCCAAATTGTATCATTTTATTTTTGAGATGTATTCATTATTGTTAAAAAAATTTAATCGCTTATCTGTTCTGTATTTTTTGTTTTTTTTCAGTCATTTTTAGGCTACCGTACCTGCAAAGTTTTCCTAAATTTTATCACTGTTATTCTGCATGAAGGCTTTAATTTTATTTAAATATACTTAGAGAATGCATCTTAAGTTCTGTTTACAAACTGACTAGTTAGTATTCAGTGAGTCTCATCCCTTCTTATAATTGTTTCTACACATTTTAATTATAAAATCCATTTTCATAATTTTATTCCTGTAAAAAACCAAAGAAGAAATAATAAAATTAGAATGAAATTCCACCAGATTTAATATAGTACTTTTAATTTTAGTTCTGTACTTAAACGGATATATTCCTAAATGATATGAGAAATACATCAAACGCAGTTAGTTATCATAAACTTACAGCAACAACTTACTCTTACACAGCAGTTTACACAACAAATACAACTTAAACTTAGCTTGTTAATGCTAAATTTTGCAACTTAAATTTTCCGTAATATCCCATATTTTTTCTATCAAGATCTACGGCTTTGGAGGAATAATATAAGTAATAATTAATAAATGCTCATTATAATGGATTTTTAAGATAAATAATTATAGTTATCTCTTATAGTGTTTAAGTCTTCCTTCTGATTATAAATCCATTTTTTGAAATATCTTGAAAGTCTCTATTTATCCTTACTAATTATTTTACAGAAATCATTATGAAATGGCGTGACTTCCTGGAATGCATGTATGATAAGAGCTAGCACGCTAGCGAAAAGGAAGATGTTAGCACGCTAGCGGAACTAGTCGCAAAAATAAACGCGAGGAAACTAGGAAGTGTGTACTCTCTCCCGACATTTTTATAGATATAAAAGCTACGAAAAGCAAAGCTATAAGCATGGAAGACTAAATTTATTCCCTTTAAAACATTCTTCAGTCTTAGTGCCACTAAATTTTGCGATGGTATATTGATATTGATATATTTATTGATGCATAAAAAAGTTTGATTATATTCATATTGATATTATGGTATATCGATATTGATATTATATTATGGTAGATTGATTAGTGATATGGTAGTATTGATATTATATTGATATTGATATATTGATTGATGCATATAAATGTTTGATTCCATTCCATTTATTTTTTCTAGTAATTTCTAATTTCATCACAATAGGGGTGGCACTTCGATATTACCAATTTGCTACTTTTAACTTGATATACCCACAACAATATGCTGTCATGAAGGTTTGGTCTTTAATTTAGCAAACGGATTAGAGATAAAATTCAGCTTAAAAAAGTAACGAAATTAATGGCAATAATTCAATCCAGACTCACTTGTGAGACATTGTTAACTTTTTTATGCATTGAAATGCAGTTTGAAAAAATGGAAAAAGTGGCAACGAAAACTGGAAATTCAAATTCTGTAGTTACGTTTCTACCGAAATTTAGTTCTCAGTTACGCTGAAATCGTGTGTTAATCATTCATCTGCATGATTCCCTTTTGCTGAGATAATCTTCATAACCCTGAGGAATACATTTGAGGACTTTATAAAATATTTGATGACGCAACCGTCATGATAACATAACTTCCCTTTGAACCCTTTTTGCATATATATGTGGTGAAGGAAGATTCATACTTCTCATGGATTCAAGTGTATACCCTCGGAAAGACCTCTCAGACCATGATGAATTGAGAGATTTTGGCTGAAGATAATTGGTGATGTAGTCAGGAAAAAGGATTATGGAAGCAATGTAAATTAGCTTAAAGGATACGAACTTGGCTTATTTGGAAAAAAAAGGAGGATTTATCGCGTTTAAGCGAGCCCAGAATCGCAAGGAATATGAAAAGGAAAAATCAAGTTAATGTATTTTTGAAAATTGCGATGGTACTCTGGAGATAAAGGTGTAATAAAGAGCTTTTAAGAGCTCGACAACCGACTGAATGTGATGGTGATTTAGCTCTAAGCTCCATTTTGCTATTTATGCAAAGCCTTATCAGGCACTGAGCTTTTTGAAGAAGTTTTTATATTATTTATAAGTCTTGGTTGCTATAACAATATTCAGTAATATTAGCACCAATATTTGCTTTTCCAGGAATCTGATTTTTATGATTTAATTCTAATTTCCGTTTATATCTGAAACTCTTCAATGAAGAATCTTTTATCTGTTACTATTTTTCTCGCGAACTTTTTCATTATTCGTTTTTCAATCTATTTTATTTGCTTTCCACTTTGAGTATTTTCTAATTTCACATCTTCTCTTCCTTCATTATTAGTACGCTGAGGCAGCGATCATCGGCTTTAATTTTTTTCAAAAAAATAGTGGGCGACGTATTTTCCCACAAAGTTGTTGTAAAAAATAAATTTAGGGATAAATGGAAGAAGGGTCTTTTTAGTCCCAATTTTGCCCAATTAAGTCGTCAAAAAATAAATAATAAAATAAATAAATCCACGGATATTATTCTCAATATCGTTTTACATACAGTAATCAATAGCCTAACAATTATTGTGTAATTTTTTATATTTGTCTCTAAAAATTTCCAGATTTGGAGTCAAATTTAATGAAGTAATCAACAATTCGCATCATTTGCATTGAAAAAATATATGGAGGATTTCCGTGTAAAATGTTAGATTTTTCCTTTCGAAACTTAAAGCATAAGAAATATAATTTTATTTACAGCTTCATCAATTAATTTGCAGTGTCAGTTAATCACCGATAGGGAATATGGATATTGATACTTGAATGGATTTATACCCATTATATAATCGGCAATGCCTTAATTAAATAATTATGTGTTATAGACATCAATAATATAACTTAGGCATTTTCTCCTTTAAATATCTTATCACTTAAAGTTTCACTTGGAAACAAAGAATTGATTCCTATTTTTCCTATTCTGATTCCTATGGACTTACATTGATGACACAGTTTTACCAAACATATCATGTGGAAGCAGCAATATAAACTTTATTTGTGAAGTTTGATTAATAATATTATGTTATATAAAATGGATAACTTTTCTAGAAATGCTCTACAAAATTAATCTCTTATTAATAATTATTGGCAAAGTTATCAAATAATTTCATATTTATTTTAATGGGTTTGGCATAGTACGCTGTCATTTAGAAAGCTTAGAAAAATCAATATCCACAAAAATTTTGAAAATTGCTTAATTTTGTAAAAACTTTCAAAATAATAATTTATCGTAACTATATAGTTCATGGTATTAATAAATTATTTCGAGTACTTGCGGGTCTTTGCCTCAAACTGTCCTTAACCCCTAAGAAGAAATTAACTATGTATCTTGCTGGATGCTTATTAGCTGGTAAAACTTACTTTTATACATCTATTTAAAATGAATAATCTTTCCCACATATTCCACGACTCATTTTAACTCTTTTTATCATCCTAAGCTGTTTTATCAGCATTTTAAAAAGTTCATTATGTATTCACCTGGGTTCCCATTATAACGATGGTCCATACAGATTCATTCCGTTCATTATTATATTCATGAAGCCAAGTTGAATTTTTCCCTTGCGCATAAAAGGGGAAATAAGCGAGTTTACGTATATTTAATGTCCCAATTTTTGATAATTATGTAGCCAATGCAGAATGAGTTATTACCGCGTTAAAAATAAGCAGTCATTATTCCTCGTTCCGCACCATTACATTTCCCTCATATCTCCTCATCAGCTTTATATCCTTTTTACTGCGCGGCCTTCCTCATCCCCTATTTATAAAGCCATTTTATTTTCCTTTCTTCCTTTCAATCTATCTTCCGTTTTCTTTTCTCTGTTTTACCCTCTGTCGCAATCTCTTCCTCCAATCTTTCGCTGAATTTTCCCACTGTTGCGTTCACCATTGTGCGAGTTACGTCTGTGGGTCGTATATCAGTGCTCGTCTCTGAGATAATTACCCTAAAATGGGGACGGATGAGCGTGGAATTAATATGGAGGAAGGAACGCAAATGGATGAGGGAAGGGAACGGAAGAATCGGGGTGGTTGAGGGACCGGATTAATGGACGCGAAATGGGTCGCGTTGGTGTGAGAGGAAACATAACCGACCGAAAATGCACCGTTTTGACTATGATTCATCAGCTTTCGTATTGCTTCGTTTCCGTTTTAATTCGTCATTTAGGCGATAATGTTTACGAGTGTTCCTCCGATCAAAGTTCGAATCCGAGTTCAGTGCGTCACACGTTTTGCTGTGATTGGTTTCTCTTTGGGCACTTCACGTTAATTTGGGCTGTAATATTCCGATGGCAATGAATGGAGATGAATATAACTCTGAAAAGTGGTCAAGAACTATGGAGAGCTTTTTAAACCTCGATTCCGCCATTTTAATGAGTTCGTTTGATAGTTTAGTGAATGTGCAGCGTTTTTGTCTTTACCAGTGCTGATCTTTGAAAGATGTTATTCTATACCTGATTATCTTATCGATTATCTCATTAAAATTTTTATATAAATCGGGGCAAAATGGAGCATCTTCTGGGATCATATGTCTAAACCGGGACAGTTTGGATAAAAATGGCTCGTGTAGGATGGCTAACAATAACTCAAAATGCAAATTCGGTTATGTTTAAAAGGTATGTTGCTTTAAAATCAGACGAAGTTTAGTCGCTTAATTATTTCTACTAGGTAATTAAACTTTTTCCCGGTATTAGATTTCCATAAATGTATGCGTTCAGTACTTTTTAATTTAGTACCCACAAACATCCATTTTTAGGATAATTACATGGGAGACGTAAAGAATAACAATGGACGAACACACACAAGCTCATTTCCTAACTAGAAAAATCTGTCTAACCGGGACTGGAACCCAAGACCTTGGTTTAACCGCTAGCATTCTAGCTGCTCTGTTGTCGCGGCTGGTGAACTTCGAAGTTACTTAAGCGCTCCAAAAATATCATTTATTACTCCGAGTATAGCTAGCGTGGGTGGTATTCATCATACTAGTTACATTTATTTTTTTCTTTTATTTTATTTCTGCAAGTAGACTTTTGTTTTAAGAATGAGAAAGGGTGCTCGAAATGTGGAGTCAAAGAAGCTATTTTTTAATAAATTGTCTTTATTTGAACTTTTTCCGTCTGTGTTCTATTTGAAAATGAGAGATTTCAATAAAATTATTCTAAAGTTATTAATCCTTGCGGATAACAATGTAAACTAGTAATCTCTTATACTCCTAAAATTGTCTAATTATTCTAACATTTTTTTTCTTTCTTTGCAGGTAAGTTGTTAAATCCACATCATTACGAAAGTGCCTTTTTTCATGTTAGCATTCTAATTCACATAATACATTATTCGTATGTAGTCCTTATTCATAGCTCAGGCGTGATATTGCTACTAACTGATTAATGAAAGATTTCTATCTAAATAGAAAGAATGCATTAAATTCAACTTCATTGGCCCAAAGTTATGTGGATCGATTGCAGAGGAGTCTTTCAAATCTCTGTCGTACCCAAAATAAAATTTTTAATTACTTCATTTTTAAGTAGGCAGATTTAATTATAACAGCTAATGTTTACAAATGTTTTCTGTAACATTCAGTTCGACATAATTCTTATGTCAAAAATCTGGTTGCGTGTCTTGAAGTTCTGTTCCCATCTTCTAGCCTAATAGATGAAAGAATTTGCTGCCAAGGGATATTTATCTGTCAAAACCTTAACTAATATCGATTACAGTAGGGTTTGTTGATTGGTTTTCGTTTCTATTAGTTTTGATAAACACATTTGAAGCCAATTTAAATGCCATCTGTAATACTTTCCCATCAGTAGGGTAAAGAAAACAGAATTTAAAGTCAGATTCCTTAATTGCGGATTTATCATCTACCTTTCCCAAAGTATTTTTAAATGCATCCTCAGCTTCCTTCATCCGTCACTCTTCTTTTAGCATCACTTCACGGGAGTTTCTGGAGCCAAGATTTCCGCGTTCCGCACGTGTGACTTGGCACAAATATCTCTTGATTTTTATTTATTTTCTGTATTTTGTATTCATACTTACTCCTATTCCTGCTTTCACCCAATTATGATTCATATGTATTAAATCGAGACACCTTGATTCATAAATAGTGGAATTATTACCATCTTCAAACACTTTTAAATTTACTTTTAGCGGTTCGTTCAAAGACATCCATACTTTTTCATGGTAGGAAGTGGCTGCGAGTTTTAACTTTGTATCAATGCGTTTTCCGTCAGTTGTGAATTTATCAATTTGAGAAACGGGTGATATACTGAGGGGGTGCGCTCCGAATTCCGCACTTTTTGCAAACTTTGTCGGTTGCCATTATTCGCCAACTATTCGGACTGTTGATCTATAAATATGCAAAAAAGTTTTTATTGCTGCTATCAATATGATGGCAAAGTTTTAAGAAGATCCAAGAAAGTCATATTCTTTCTTGTTCGGTCGGTTTGGCATGGTTCATATACGTATTCTAGTTGTTTTATGGAATGAAATTAGTATGAGTTATTTTCACTTGTGTTCTACATATATTTTTTTGTCTAGTGTTCAGGCATGCGTTTTTTTGTTTACTTTCCCTGATATCTCTGTACTTATATTTACAAGACATCGGTATTAAATTCTTCATATTTGCGAATGTGGACAAATTCTACATGATATACTTTCAGTGTTTTTGAAGACCATGCTCCTCGTTTAAATACCAAACAAATAATTAAGTACAATTCATGTAATATTTTACATTTACTCCATGAATAGTTTGATCGATGCTGAAAATATTACATTCCCCAAAATATCTCATCTTTATAAGGTTATGAACGTGATACTTTTACTAGTGAAGGCATATTTGTTCCTAATTGGATGTAATATCTTGCATGAATTATTGATCTTCTTTAAGCTTTCATCCTTCTACCACAGATATCTTTCATCTCAGTCTCAAAAACCTATTTTAAATTCTTTTGAAAGACTCAAGACTTGAAAGTCCGCAGATGTTCACCGCAGTTACTGTCGCAAGGAATTCTTAGTGCCACTCTTTAAATTCGCGGGGAAGACATCTGAATTATCGCCTTGTAATGGCTGAGTAAAGTGATAAAATTTGACGCCTGAACCAGCTGTCGTCGGTTACTGAGGACATGGATATCTATTACCACAAAGTCTCTCTGAACTGTAATAATAGATTGGTAGCGAAGGAATATTTGGGACATTGATAGTCAGTGAGTCATGGTGTTTGATCTTACCCTACGTTCTTGTCATTTTGATGCTGGATGCAGAGTTTTGAAATCGTTATTCTCTGATCCGCATAGAGTAGGTGGAATTTTGTACTGTACTAAATGGAAGAATTCGATGTTGCCCCCAAACCTATTGCAACCAATCATACAACAAATCAAGAAAATCTGACAATGAGCGAAAGAAACATTTTAATCACTGATAACGTTTGATAGCAACATACTATTATATCTAGGTAAATAATTGACAATAATGAAACATAAATATGAAAAATAATGATAAAGAAAATATTAAGAGGAAATAAATTAAGGTAAGGAAATACGCGTTAGGGAAGATTAAAATTTGCGGAATCAACTCTTTCCTTAATCTGAATGAAGATTATTAAAATTTTTAACTCATTCGAATATAAAGTGTAGCTCCTATATACTGTATTCTCTTTTGAAAGTATCTAGTCCTTTAGAATTTAAGAGCTTTGTTACTGGTTAGTTTTTGATTTGCCTGTATATATTATGAGGCATAGTAGCCCTTTATTTCTTTGATACATCTTCTCGAGTAAATTTTCAAAGTGATTCGAAGAAAGAAATTCTGTCTCTCCAAAGGAAAAAAATATATATATCCTCGTAGAATACATATTCACCTAGAACTTTCTTGAAGTTTTTTTACTCCTATATTTTCTAATTTTGGTAATGAATTTAGAGAGTTTCTTCCTGTTATTTACAAAGTTTATTTAATTTTCTGTAAATGAAGTTGAGCTGGATTTTGAGATTCTTCTTTCATAAAACTCTAATTGTTGTTTTAGGAAATAATCACGCTATTTATGTTTTACCTCTTCTACGAATTTATATAACAAGAAGTTTCCTGCTATTCATTTCATTATATTGAAGTATTTTTTATTATGCCTTAATTTTGACATCGTTTACATTTAATGCTAATGAAATAATAAAAATTTACTTATGATTTGAAATAGAATTTGTAAGATACTTCAGTTGTTACTTTTTATCAATTCTACATCATCCCACAGGGTGTGTTAAAAAATCTCACATCTTTTCAGAGTGTGAAATGAAATTTGTGATTCAAATCTTCGCAATTCTTTCTAAAAATGTCTTTCTTATTATTTAATGTTTCACTTTTCTTTATTGTCTGTTTCAGATTATTTTGTATATTGCTACCTCTTTGTAATGTGAACTGATTATTTATTTATGTATCTAATGCAAGTACTTCTTGGTAGAGTATTTCTATATTTTTTCATGTTCATTTTTCTCATCTTTTAGCTATTACTATCGATAGGTTTGCGCAGGTTTTTAACACACCCTTACTTGTGGGTGTTTTACTGCAGTAGATTTTTTTCCTAAGAATCTCTTAGGTTTTCTTTATATCCACAATTCTTCTAATTGTTTCTACTTCTAATTATAATTAATGACGATGGGTTAGTGGAAGAAGAGAATTTTTTGTCTCAATCTTACCCAAATAAAATATGATTTATTACTATTATTTTTGTGGAATTTCCAGCATGAATGCATATATATCTTTCGCCAATAACTTACATTTTAACACACAATAATAAAGCAGTAGGATGAAAAATGAGCCATAAAGCTATTATTAGAATGAGTTAGGCTTTCAGTGAGGTGTAAACTAGGCTGCGCCATAGATCGGCTTTTCTACTCATCGAAGCAAATATATACCCATCTGTTGGCCGTAAATCCTTGCGTTAGAACATTAACTCTGCTGCTGAGTAACGCTGCCTTCATTTATCCCGCGAGAGCACTTACACAGTGATTTATAGTCTACTCTTTTTTTAAAACCCGCTTGCTTGAAATGGATGCTATTCAAATCCTATGCGATTTCTTCGTTTTTGCATCAGATGTGGCGTGCAAATGTTCGATTCTGACCCACGCACTCGCGTCGTAGTACTCAGCTGTTTTCTTGTGATCAAAGACGACAAGTGGACACTTGCTCTTTTAGCTCGCACCTGATTCTTTCGTCTTCTCAAGATGGACGGCGTGAGGAGATATCGTTAACATGGCGGAAGTGCGCAAGTGAATGTCTCCGCCGCATGACTTCGCGGACCTGTCACGTCCAGTTACGGATGAAAGTTAGCGACCGAAATTTATTTCAAAATCATTGAGCCACAAAAACATCTTTTACTCACTATTTCTCTATGATATTTGACCTAATTTTAACTCGTTAGCTTATTGCCTAGGTTTTTTATAGTTTTAGTTCAAAGTGATGGGAGATTATCAAATTTAATACATAAATTGTAGTTATAAAAGAAGACCCCATCTGCATTACTGAAGACGGAGATATAGTGGCCACCAAAGTCGACAGAAAACAGTATTTTAGGAGTCTAAATTTACTTTTGAAAAACATATGTTGTTTTTCTAATGACGCTGCCCATAAACAAATTTTTCTTTCTATACTTAGCAATTCAATATAATCAATATGTCCTGGCTGTACTTCGTGGAACGACATCTTAAGTTGAAAAAAAAAAAAAAAAAAAAAACTAAGTAATTTCCACAATAAATATTATTATTATTTCCACAAGAATATAATCAATATGTTGAAAAAAAAAAAAAAAAACTAAGTAATTTCCACAATAAATAATTTATTGTGGAAATTACTTAGCAATTCAGTTTAATGCCTTGTTAACATTTCTGTATGAAGGATTTTACAGGTTTGATTTCGAAATAAATGTTTTTTCCTTATTTGCGTTGATTTTAGTAAACAATTTCTAAGTACATAAGCATAAATTTACCTTATGGTTGAAAACCAAAATATTCGTCATTATTCTCTCTTAGAAAAATACCATAATTCTCAAAGTGAATAACTGTAGTTATAAAGTGATATTTGTGCGCGGTTGTAGAAACACGAATTCAGAAACAAATATAAATTCCAAAACCTATTTTATATTGCAGGCATATTTTCGATAACCCAAAAACATTTCATTTCTTACTTTTGTATAATTTTGAAGTAAATTAAATTCGCAGTGCTTTAGAATTTAAATCCAATTGGTACTTTTAATTTGCAATGTTTTTTCAGATTTTGGAATTTCTTTCGTGATAATTGAACATTTTGTTCTTCAATATCCTTTATTAGGCGAGAATGAATATAACAGAAAATGTAATTATTTCTCTTTATATTCTGTCAGTCTTCTTGGTTATTGTGCATCGTTTGCTTGCTGTTCGTCGATGTTTATATTCCCCTTTGTGTGTAGTTCTTGCTTTGTTTTTTTTTCCCCCGACCGATTCTCGTTGTCTTTCGTCCGCCATAAACTGCGGTACATTTCCTCTCCGTGATTTCCTCTCTGTCTTTAAAGGCGATCTCGTTGCTGTTTCCTCGCTTTTTCTCAAAGGATTTCCTCATCATTGGGACTCTTCTCTGCCTCGCTTCTCTGGCCAAGGCCGATCCCGAGCTCACCTCATTCGTAAGGCTTCAAGATCCGACTCGTATTTAATAATCCCTTCAAATTTCATATTTCATTAACGTTCAGCTGTATTCTTTCGGGAAGATTCGTTATCATTACAGTGTTGTCTTTTTAACGAAGTTTTAATTTACATTTAAATCACAGTATGCGTTTAATTAAAGTGGAATCAGCTGCATTTATTTCTCGCTATAATCCTTTTAAGCCGCAGTAAAAATTTCGGGAAATGTTCTACCTTTGGTGTTTATTGGTAAAAAGACTTTTGAATAGGCCTGAGAGGAAAAAAGGCTCTGGTGACTCGGAATTTTGGAGTTTTGGGGTATCATGTAATTCCTATGACAAGAATTATGAAACTTTTCCCATGTAGAATTTTGTTGTTATTAGTTCAGCGGCATGGGACTGTTTTTATGCTTCACAACTTCTCTTTTACTACCTTTTGCTAGTTTCATGTGCCCCAAAATTTCTCATTCCAGGCTTTTCCATTGGTTCCAGGGTAACTTACTGTCTTTTCCTTCCCTCGTTACTTTCTCCATATACGAAGTATAGAGAAAGTATTGTTTTCATGAAAAAATTGGACTTCGAGATTTCAACGGAAATACATGTTTTGGGGTCCCTAGAACACGTTTTGACCATTTTCGGAATGATGTCTGTGTGTATGTGTGTGTGTGTGTGTGATAGTGGGCGCTCTAACGTGAAAACTATTGGTCGTATCAATACCAAACTTCATATATAATACTGTGGTGTGTGCTGTCAGAGTTGATTAGTTTTTGGATTAAATCGGTTTACCGGAAGTCGAGCTTCATTCATTAAAACTCATTTTCGGTTTTCAAAATATCTCCATAAATATGATATATACGTATATTGTATTAATGATAAAAGTTTTAGAAAATAAAATTTACTATAACTTTTGTATTTAACATATTTTTGTATCACCGGTTGATTAGGAGTTATTCGTGAAATACTGATAAACCGGAAGTTGGTGATTATGTACGTTGTGGGCGCTCTGGGCTCTATGGGCGAAAGGTCAATTTCATCGATTTTCATCGATCATGTCCCGAAAAACATTATTTATAATGTTTGTGACGTCAAAGATAATAATATATAAATTAATCACTCATCTTCCAAGTTTAGATGGAATATAGAGTTCGAAATGACTGTCGTAGGTAAATATTTACATCTTATATATATGGAGAAAGTCATGTGCTGGCCACATCAGATTTTTACTTTCTCCATATACGAAGTATAGAGAAAGTATTGTTTTCGTGAAAAAAATCGACTTCGAGATTTCAACGGAAATACATGTTTTGGGGTCCCTAGAACACGTTTTGACCATTTTCGGAATGATGTCTGTGTGTATGTGTGTGTGTGTGTGTGTGTGTATGTGTGTGTGTGACAGTGGACACTCTAACGTAACAACTATTAGTCGTATCAATACCAAACTTCATATATAGCACTGTGGTGTGTGCTGTCAGAGTTGATTAGTTTTTGGAGTAAATCGGTTCACCGGAAGTCGAGCTTCATTCATCAAAGCTCATTTCCGGTTTTCAAAATATCTCCATAAATATGATATATAGGTATATTTTATTAATTATAAAAGTTTTAGATAATATAATTTACTATAACTTTTGTATTTAACATATTTTTGTATCACCGGTTGATAAGGAGTTATTCGTGAAATACTGATAAACCGGAAGTAGCTGATTATGTATTTTGTGGGCACTCTAACATGAAAACTAATTGTCGGATCAACAACAAATTTTATATGTAGTATTTTGGTTGGTGTCGTTAGAGTTGATTAGTTTTTGGAGCAAATCGGTTTACCGGAAGTCGAGCTTCATTCTTCAAAGCTCATTTCCGGTTTTCAAAATATCTCCATAAATATGATATTTAGGTATATACTATTATTTATAAACGTTTAAGAAAAAGTATTTTACTTTAACTTTTGTATGAAACATGTTTTCTTATCAATGATTGTGTAGGAGTTATTCATAAAATACTGATAAACCGAAAGTTGCTGATCATGTACGTAGTGGGCGCTCTGGGCGCAGGGCGAAAGGCCATTTCATCGTATTTCATCGGACTTGTCCCGAAAAACATTATTTATAATGTTTGTGACGTAAAAGATAATATGATATAAATTAATCACTTATCTTCCAAGTTTAGATCGAATATAGAGTTCGAAAATACTGTCGTAGATAAATATTTACATCTTATATATGGAGAAAATCATGTGCTGGCCACATCAGATTTTTTACTTTCTCCCTATACGTAGTATAGAGAAAGTATTGTATTCAGAAAAAAATCGACCTCCAGATTTCGACGGAAATAGATGTTTTGGGGCCCATAGAGCATGTTTTAGCTATTTTCCCGAACATGTCTGTCTGTGTGTGTGTCTGTCTGTCAGTCTGTCTGTCTGTGGTTAAAAAGTTCGTGTTTGCTCTATCTTAAAAGGTAATTATCTGATCATTTTTAAAATTTATATTTAGAATTTTCCTAACAATGCCAAAAGTTGATTAGTTTTTGGTGAATATCGCTTAACCGGAAGTTGCGGTTTATCCGGAACAAAATTTTATTTCTTAAATATCTCCGTAAGAAGGCGATATAGGTATATACACTTACACACAAAAAATGTAGATAATAAACTTTACTACAAGTTTTGTATTAAACATTTTTTCAGAACACTGATTGTTTAGGAGTTATTCCCCAATAATGGTTTACCGGAAGTGTTGTTAATCCAGAAATGGAAGTTTTTCATACATATCTCTGTCAGAATGACATTAAGTATATACATTAACATACAAAAGTTATAGATAATGTATTTTACTACATCTTTTGTATGAAACAGTTTTTCGTAACACTGATTGTTTAGGAGTTATTCTTCAATAATAGTTAACCGGAAGTTGTTGTTTATCCTGAAATGGAAATTTTTCATACATATCTCTGTCAGAATGCAATGTAGGTATGTACAGTTGTGAGCCAAAGTTATAGATAATGTATTTTATTACAAATGTTATATGAAACATTTTCCTGTAACACTCATTGTTTTGGAGTTATTTATATATTACCGGTATAGGCTTCTGTTTTCAATAAGAACGGAGAAAGTCATGTGTTGGCTACATCAGATTTTTTTCCATTAATTTTAATTTCAATTATTTTCTCCAGTAATCGCTATTCTATCAACATTTGACTATCCCAGGTATTTTTCGGCACTGAGTTACTTCAATTTAAACTTGAAATCTACTCCCCAACTATCTCTATAACCTCCGTTTTTGTTTCCTCAGCAACCATTCTTACTCCATTCCACTATTTCAGAGGTCTCCTTTCTTTTGATTTCTTTCATGTCCTCAAAGTCCACGTCTCAAACCTATTTAGTTAAACATCTCGCATCAAAGTTTGAACTTATCTTTTCCTAATTCATTCATCAAGATTTTTCGTCAGTATATCCTTTTCTTTCGCAAATTTATTTTCCTCCAATGAACGATGAAGAGTTTAATTTTTACAATCAACTCGCTGTTAGAAAAGCTAGCACGGATTATAAGCAATAGACTGACATTTTTGAGAGAGAGAGAGTCTTTGATTAGGAAAAAAATAAAATTTGACATTGAAATGAATCGGATTAGCCCGCTCAAGTTCCCTCACATGGGCTCTCAAGTCTCATTTGTGAGTCCCACCAATTGAGAACACCGACCTATTTAAATGCCTGTCATTGAATATAGTATATCCATCATATTTCCGAAACTCTTGAAGAAATAATTCCCACCTTCAGCTCATTGAAGTTTCACGGTTTTAAAATAACTTTGTAATAGCTAACATCAGTATAGAATTTAATATTAGAAATTTAAATTCTAATTGATAACTAAGTACTTAAATTTTTCCTAAAATTAAAAGAGCGCCCAGGTTTTTGAAGCAAAATGTAGGTTGGTACAATTAGAATATCTACGTGGTAATTTTCAGTTTCAATTTCAGGTAGAATAAATAATGGAAATATCTTGCGTTATTTGAACTTGTGTTGAACCCCAGTAAGGCCATCTTCGATGGTTGGCGTTCAAGATTATCTAATAGAAGTTATCTTCGAGATGAAGTTCAGATTTGAATACAAATCTGCATTATGTAGATTTGCTAATGTTTCTACAGGGGAGAACTTATAAGGGGTTTGTTAAGGAATTTCGGAGTTCCGTACCATCTCAGAAGAAGAACAAAAGGCAGCATCGAGCTAAATCTATTTTATCCTCGTAGAGAATCTACATTTCATAAATTCTCTTTCTTTCTATAAGTTCAGTTTATTGGATCCAGAGGGAAAAATTGCGTGCGTCATCTAAGGTTAACTCAAGAGATATTTCCCCTCATTCTCGATGCCAACATCTGTTCCTACCTTCAACCATAGCCGTGATTCAAAGCCCTTGGCTGGAGGTCGCTAAGACTTGGGGTTGCATCCCTAGCAACTCGACATGTGAGAGAGGCGGAATATCAGTTCACAAATTCTCTCTAATCCGTTCCCGTCCATTCGTAAGTTCATCGCAACCAACACTTCCCTTTGTCTTATTCCCTCCGTTCCTTGGTTTGTTTATTTCCCTCTAACGTCTCCGTCACTTCCACCTGTCTCTTCCCCTTTATTCGATCCCAACCATTTGCCGTTCTCTCTCACTTCCCTGTATTTACGATTGCGAACACAAGTTCCATCCATTTCTCATTCTTTCCTTTTCTAATTCCTCCATTTCCCGGTTTCTGCTTGATACGGTACTCCTGAAGCTTATCTCAAGAGGTAAGTTTTGTCCTAATAAGTTTCTCTCACGTTATACTACAAGATTTAGCAGTATTGATCGCACACATTGACTTACTTATTAATTCTACAAATTAAGAAGGTAAAAGAGTTGGAAAGTGTGTCATTCTAGTTGATCTCTCTAAGGCAAAGCTTCGATAGGTTTTTCTGATGCATCAGTTCTCATCCGGTGATTCTGTATTATCGCTTTTAAAAATAGTCTCTTCTTTTCTATTTTTCTTCTATATATTTATCTACGGCATTTATTGATTTGGATAATCAGAGTGTAGTAGGTCATGCAAATTCTAAATAGAAGAATGGAATATGTGACCTGAGAAGGCCTTCAAGCCATTACCGAAAACAAAGAGTTTAGACAGAGATGCATAAAGTTATTATAACAATGAGATAATATTTAAATAATATCGCAATAATATATTTAATTAATGTCGAAGCTAGTGTATAACGGGGTGTGTTCTGTAAATACCTAAGTCTTGTAATAGTTTTGTGCAGTGCGTGAATCAACGGGGGGAAGGGGGAGAATTCCCCTGCTCGTAAAACTGTTTCCGTGGCTGATGATAGAGATATTTTTCCCTGCCAGCGAAAATTATTTCCCTTCTCTTGCTTTTAGCAACTACTGGTTACTTGTGTGTGAAAAGGGAGCGCCTTAAATTGCAGTCTTTCGCGAGATCTTTCAATATCGTAAAAGAGAAAATGTTATTTATTTTGATGTAGGTGCGCGAAAAAGATTTGCTAAATATTCCCCCTCAACAAGAAGCTTGATTCGCACTCTGGTTTTGTGGTATTCTAATACTATTTTTAAATAGTGCGACGTTATTTAGGAAGATTTAAATGTATAAGATTTCTGGTGTAAGGGATTGTGGATGTGTTTGCTTTTTAAGTGTTATAAGACAATTTTTTCTATCTGAATAAATTCAATCTCAGCATCTATATAATAAATAAAACGAATATATAAAAATTGCTGATCTTCGTATATAACTTTAATCAAATCTAATGAGCAAACGTTCATTTCGCTATTAATATAAGTCTCATTCCAACTTTTATCCAGTACTTTTATTTAAGTCTATAGAAAAAAAATCAAAGAATGTCTTAAATCGTATTACTGGAAGACTCACTAATTGCACTTTTATTCACAATTTTAGTGAACGTGTTCGGATAGGAGGAATGTAGGCCACTCATGGTTATATTAGTAAGCAAAAATTTAAAACACCCAAAACCATCAAAGATTAAGCTTACCGCTAAAGCATACATTTGCCCTCTAAGATGGCTTCTTCAAAGCTAAGACCACTCTGCTCTTTTTGTTCTGAAGATGGCCTCGTGGAGAGCAGAATGTATACATTAGCGGTAAGCTTAATCTATGATGTTTTTATATTGAGCTTACTATGTTAGGATGTAATTCATCTTTGGCCACGGAAGTATTCTCTTAAAGGTCGATTTTTGGTTCTTACATCCTTCAGTTACGAATCCTTTAATACGATATTAAACTCAAGAATCTTTAAGATTGTGTAAATAAGGAAGAAAACTCGTCTTTATCCTGAATTTACATACAATAGAGATTCAGCTTATATTTAAATTCTTCTTAAGACTTCTCTTATTCTTGATGTTTCTGAAATAGCATTTAAATACAAAAAGCAACATTTATAAAGAAACTGAAATGAATACGGTTGGTTGAATACGGATGTTTCTGAAATAGCATTTAAATACAAGAAGCAACATTTATAAAGAAACTGAAATGAATATGGTTGTTTGGCCCCTCATTAATGATTACAGAACCTTAAGTGAAGTAGGAATAATTCTTCTCACCGAAATATTCCAGTGTTTGGAATGAAATAGTCATGAAAATCTCAGTTCTCAGCACCTAATACCGTTTTGCTGAATCTCGTATCTATTTCGGCAGTTAAAACGAATGGATGGATCGAATTGGTTTCATTTACCAGCACGAAGGAACATTCGGTTATATTTTTCTAGTGTTCCGAAGAAACAATCACATTTGATACCACCTTTCCGTGTTTCAAATTGCTAAGGTATATTTATACTTCATTGAATTTTCTTCTGAATGACACGTTACACGCGATATCGTCTAAACAGTCAGTAAACAGATTTCAGCGGTCCGTGAAAAGGAATATGAAATCAAACTATGAATCACTCAACTAACATCAACGGATTTCAGGAAGTATTCTAAAAAATGTTTTGTTTTTATTCAAAATTAATTTATTTACGCATCAAAAATTATTTTGCTAGGAAAGTTCCCAACTTTAATGTGATGAAGCTCCTACACATGTATTAACATCTGCTAGTCATTACCTTAAGTTCATTTGCAATTGATGATTACGATAATTCAGTGGGATATATTTATATCACAATATATTGGAATAAAGAAGAATGTATTTATAGCACACGATATTGAAAGTTAGCATTCAATTGCAAGATGATATAAATCGCTCAGAGTCTTTGTGTAGAAATGCTCAAGTGCTCGACAGTCAGATTTCTTTTCCTGTTCATTCAGAAACATTTAAGCAATTGAATTATTTCTATGCAATACTGATTTTTTGTGCTTTGATAGAGTTATCGCTCTCGTAGCTCACCTAGTAGAAAATATTATACTTTTTTATGTTTATTTATTTCAGTAATTACTTCTCGCACAAAATATGTAAATATTTGCAAAAATATGAACAATATTTGTAATAAAACAATTTAATTTTCTCGTCCCGAGTGAAATTCGACAGGGAAATTTAATCTTTCTCTTTCTACTACTTTTGTTACCTGGGAAATTTTTGATACTTCAAAATCTAAAGAAATTTTCGGAAAATACAAGAATTAGAATGAGGTTAATAAGTTGGCTTTTAAAAATATTTTACTTGCCTTATTCACAAAAATGCTTTACAACTATCGCAGGTTACACCTGTCCTATTCCTTATCTTGTCTGTGAAGCTTTCCTTTGGTGTTCTATAGAAGTCTATATAGGAGAGACAAGAAGTATATTTCTGATACAGTTCTTCCCTTTAAAATTTAGTGAGTGAAATTTTAAAAGCTCTAATAGCTCTGGAATAGCTTTGCCTTTCGAATTAAGTTTCTCTGTAATATATTGAGGAGAGTTACTTCTCAAAAATGCTATAGAATTCAATGAAAAGGAATTCATCAACGCGTTTTCTATCAAGGATGATTATTTTTCTCTTAATCGTCTTTAATAAACAGGGACTACAATTTATTTTCAAAAGCTGTTTTAGAAATAGGTTCCTCTGAAAGGGTCATTGATATTTTTAGCTCGCATAACTTCCTTCTTCCTCTGTAATTTCTGATGGGGAAAAAGTAGAGTTTCTTATTTCGAAAGTTAAATTGCCGTCATTATGTCGATCCGAAACGGCGTAAAAGACTCGGGAAATCTCGAGTTACCTTTAACTTTTTAATGGGGTCGATTAAGAACGCAACAACTTTCGGATCCTCGATAATCTCGCTCCTTCCTGCCCTCCCTGGAGCATCGGGAGGAACTTCATTTCTCGCAGTTCTACGAGGCCTTCAGCATATTCCTCAGCGGGCGTTTCTCTCCTCTCTTCCAAGCTGTAACCGCTGCCAGTCCAAATCACCCCCTATTCTTCATTCTCCTTTCACCGTTATTCCTCAGGAGTCTCCTCCCCCTCAGTAATCTATTCAATTTATATTTTCGGCAAGTTTCCGCTGCTTCGCCGATCTCACGGGATCTGCATTTGCAACTTATTTTCTTGCTTCGCTTTTGAATAATGCATCCGAAAGGTTTAGGGAAGGAAATTACGCTTTCCTTCGTATTCTTCTTCCAATCGTCTATTTCCCTTCTCCTTTTCCTTCTCCTTGCATTAGTGATTCCCAAATCTTTGTCTCGGAACCCTTTTACCGCAAAGACCTTACCAAAAAACCGTATTGTTTTCATTGTAGTTTATTATGTCCTTCTATGAGTTATTTCCATTTAATATCCTTTACTAAAAACCTGCAAAAATCATAAATTTAGAGAGAGATTTAGTTTTCTGATGATGATACTGACCAAAAGATATTCCAATCATAACATATTTTACGCTAAGATATGATTGCGTATCACGTATAGTCATGCATGAGTCAGCTTTCTTTCTTTACATGTTCGCCTAAAATTTTCTAGCTGATGCCCTTACCTTTAATTCATTCTACAACTTTTGTCTTCCCCTTTTATTTCCTCTTTTTCTATCCTTCAATCAAGTTTTTTAGTAATTTATCCCTTTCGATAAGTTACCTATTTAATGTGACATCTTCGTTAAATCCTTCAAAAAATCGCCTTTCCTCTATTTTTTTCATTAGTCAGCCACTCTCTTTCATTTTATACTACGCTCCTTTCTTTTAATTTTATCTTTTCTTTAGTATCGCTACTGTGCGCCTAAAGTTTCGAATAATTTTTCTTCATAACATCGTTTTAGCAGGCCATTTCTTCAGCTATATCCCTCTCTCATAAGAGCGTAACGTATTTGGTTTTGTCTTAGGTTTTATCCCCGATGGATTCAGACCATGCATCACTAAAATGTGGGAGGCTCTTAGTATTTATGAGTGATATTGCTAGTTGCTAGGGCTTGTTGATTATTGAATTTCAAAACTCCTCATAAAACCTTTCCGTTGCTTTTTTGTACTATATTTTTACTGAAATAAAATAAAACGTCTGAATAAACTCCTTTTAGCTTCTATTCGTATTTTTTTTCGTAACAAATTCTTAGCGCAGAAAGGTCGTGGCCAACGCGTGGATAGAAGCTAACACTTTGGCAGTTTAAATATGTTAAGTAACTTTCTGGTATTTCTTAGATGAGGCACAAATTCAAAATTTTAATACATAAGTTAGCTGAAACATCGAACGTTATATTTAAATGCTTATGAATTCCACTTACGGTGATATTTTGGCGAACGAAGATTCCGGAATTGTCTCTTTTTTAGTCAAATTTCAGTTCTTGATTAATGTATAAACCAAAAATACGCGCAAGTACTACGAACAAAATACCACTTTCATAAGTATGGACTGGCATTTTATCTTAATCAATATATATGTAATGATTTTATATTTATAAACAGGAGCATTGTGGACAGAGTAGGAAGCAGGAGCACAGTCAAAGAATGAAGAGATTTTGGGAAGATAAGAGGAAGAAGGGAAAGAAGTTGATTCATCATGTGCTGTTCAAGTTCTAACACTGTCCTTATGGGCAAAAATGATTGTAATAATAATAATGATAATGATTTTATATTTCTGACACATTTACGCACATATACCTATTAAACATTTGCCAGCCAAATTCATGTGTGAATAACAATCATACAGAAATCATCGTCTACGTTAACTACCCTCAGCCGATGTATAACTGATATTAATCCTGCTCAATCTGTAAACGTAATTCGTGAAGTATATTTAGTGAGAGAGATCCCTATTTTATCGAAGTAGAGATCGTTGCGTCAGTCGGGTCTTCCAACTGTCCAGTGAATGGGAATTTTGCTCCTGAGTGAAGAGGAGAGGAGGGCGATAGGGTCTCTGCTAATTGGACTCTCCTCCGCCTCTTCCGTGGAGTGATTGATTGACGCTGTGGACCACACTAGATGAAATGGATCCCACTTATGGACGATTTCAATATTCTTCGGAATGTATTTAGTGCTCTACGAAATTTACATCCTTCACCAATTACTCTGCTGTGTAGAGAACGAGTTGGTATTGAAATTGCCGACTCGTCCTCGCATGAATCTGGGCATGCGGAGAATTTGATCTGTCAAAGATGTGAGGATGATAGCACTAAAAAGTTGGGAAAGACGTAGAGAACAAGGAAAAGCCGATATTTTGACAATTTATTCCATTAAGTTTCTCATCTGTTACTCTTATGATTTACTTGTGATATGCCTACAAAATACATGTATTTATATTTCAATCGAAATAGATACCTTTAGTCGTAAAATATATTTTCAACCCTTTATTTCCTGCTTAATTGATCAAATATGGCTGAGAAAAATAAAAAAAGGAGAGAAAGGAGAAATTTCAAATTTTTGTTCCCTTTAGCGTAATTAAATTATCGCGAGATAAAATTGTCCAGTTTTCCACGTGCGTGATCTTTTCTCTACTTTTGAGTTCGGAAGTTAGAACGCTAAATATCCTGTCGTTTGTCAGTAATTATTTGTTATTTGTAAGTTATATGTTTTTCGTTAAGTACATCGGTTTACTGATATTTTATTTTGTATGATAATTTCGTCATAAAGAAATGTCGATGACCTCAAGGGAAGACTTTCATAATAAAATTTGAAACCATAAAAGTTTAAAAATGATATTATTACTATTTATTGTTTATGGATATTTGTGTTGTACTCATCTGTTTCTCTAGAAAGTTGAGGAAATGGCGTTAAGGTGGAAATAAAGTTTGGTACATGCATTTTATCACCCGTCCGCAATAATGTAATAGTTTGTTTCTTTTAAATAATTAAATATTACGATTACAATAGAACGAAAATTTGGATCCGCATTAGATTTGCAGAATTATTCACATTCGAGCTTCATTATATATATTTAACAAAGCAATATTGTAATTCCATGAAATCATATAAACGATAATCCTGAAATAATATAAACGAATCCTTAGCTGCCTTATGGGGTATATTTTACACTTTTCTCAGCTTTTAAATCCAAAGGGAAATCAAAAGGAAGATTTCATTTCATCCACAAAGGAATCCGTCTGAGGATATCGCAGATACTCTTGGCGGGGAGACGTGTCAAGGTTAGCGGGATGAACGGCGTCTATGAAGCGGATGCTGTCTTAAACCCCATGCGCACTTCGCCCCGAGATTAGCAGTAAAACAGGGAACTTTCTCTTTTTGCGTTCAGACGAAGCCCCCTCACCGCTGAATTAGGTCCCTTTTCATGGCCACTTGGCATTGGAAATGAAAACGTCACCTATGCAGTCCTCTGTTGGTATTCCTTCCCAGACGCAGTGGAGTGGGAGAAAGAATGTGCAGCGAGAGATGCATCCAGAGGGGGGATAAAGACGGTTGTAAAGATGCACGGGATAAGGATGCTGAATCTCATGCAAGAGAACAATTAAAAAACGGGCGATATTTTGGGGGTTAAATATTTTATGAGGGGTATGTTTCGTATAGGAAACTTGCCAATAACGCTGATAAACATGCAATAGATATCTGGCATGGCATGGACATGTGCTAATGTGGTCTTTCATGCTGATTTCAAATCTGGAAGCAGTTTCTCTCTTTCAAATCAGGTTTTAAAGATTTTATTGAAAAAAATATTTTGCACGGAACACCACTCGTCAAGCATTATTTTAGCTTCGTTTTTTATTGTTTTTTAAGCAATGCTGAAAGTTTTGTTATCGTTTTTGAAAAGAGTTATATTTGATATTAAAGTTTCCTGTCTGGAACTCAAGTGGAAGTGTCCCTGAAAACAATTTATGTTTACGCCAAAATAATTTCGTCATTGAATATCTTTACTATAATCCCTCGCATTACAGAAGTCTCTTGAAATCGCCGTGTCTTTTAAATCGTACAAGTTGAGTAATATGCTGCGAATATACAAAGAATATGCGGGGAATACTGAATTTAGTTTCTCAATCTTAACACCTCATGATTAATTCAGCACGGAATTTTGCGATCTTGCATTTTATGATGAAATTTCATAATTGTATGTTGTTAAGTATATTTTCTTTACTTTCAAACAAGAATTTAGTTCTTACTATTTGACCTTCTGAAACGGGAAAAATGTTCCAAGTAAATTTATCTCCTATACAATGAGAGAGTTCTACTCTATCATATGAACATCCAGTTCAAGACATTTCATTCAGTTCTGACGAATATGATTCAATATCACTTGTAGATAACTATGGAGCTCAGTGCGGTCATATTCTTAACATCACAAACGTCTTTGTATATGATATTCAGAGTTGGAATTCGTCAACATTCTTGATGGAGCCATCCGAGAGAAGGAAGAGTCTTGTCAACCTCGATTTCGTCTCAATCAAGAAGTTATTAGTTTGTTTATCCCACATAGAGACTTCGATGCATAAAAACATCGTTCTATTACATAACGTTGGCATTTGTCTGCCTCCAGAGGAGTTTCTCAAGCGCTATTTCTCAAGATGGACTCCAATATGGAGCAAGAGTACGATGTATAGCTACTTTTTACGAGTTTTTGTGTACTCCTCGATTTAATTTTGTCCGATAAAGGAACTGTTTAGAATATTACAAATATTCTAGTTTGTGATTCCTCTTAATTTGTTGGAATAATTATTCTTCTATATGAAATAAATGCAAGAATCGGTGCTAGTATTTCTGCTGAATTGAGTTCATCTAAACAATTCACTATAATATACTTCTATTACTGAACTAAACTGATACTGAAATACTTGGCCACAGAAATTAAGTAGTTTCCGTAATTCATACGCATGAATTTTGGTAAAAATTAATATATTGCATTCTTCAGAAATACCTCTATTTTCCTTATGTATTAAATATTTTTGACATTACTTTGTTTGATTAATCACTCTGTAATATACAAATATAGCTTAGAATTCTCCTTTACTATCCCTGTGATCAATTTCTTTGTTTACGCGCGGACTAGAACATTAGCAGTAACCTATTAACAGCTATAAATTAATACTAAAAAGGCCTACTCTGACAGGATCTGTTACGTAAATTACGAAGGCTTACTACCCATAAATCGAGCCGATCCCGAGAAACCAAGACTTTTTGACCGGTGATATCCTTGTTTATGATGACTTAAGATTTATTTTGCTTTCTAAAACGCATTTAGGGAAACTCTGCGGAAGGCTAAATTATGCCTCTTGATTTTGCGCGGTTGGGTGATAAATACACGAGAGAGGCAGGAGAATGAAAGTCCGGAATGAAGGAAATAGATAGTTTTAGGGTGAGAGAGTAAACAGGGGAGAGGTTTAGTGGAATGGGACAAAGTTTGGGAATTAGAATTGTTAACTTTCTATCCGGAATGGTTTTCATCAATCATTAGAAGGCGAATAGAATGCGAAAGGAAATATATTCGCTTGAACTGATATCTTGTATTTTAACGACAACTATATGATAGGTTTTAACATTGCTATTTCTTTACAAACAGCCCATATTGCTATGTTGAACGATTCAGTTACTTCAATTTCAATTGTGCTCTGAAATTTGTTAGCCTTTTAATAAATAATTCAGTGATGAATTCATAATTTCTCTTTGGGTTTACTCCTTTGATGTTTGGAAGACAGTTATTTTCACGAAAATATTATCATAGAAGTTTTGGGAAGTTTTTTCTCAACAGAGACTCCTTCCTTTCCGTGATGAGGTCATATTTTGTTGAAATAATGCACAGTACGCGTTTGCTGGATTTCGAGGTGTAGAATAACATTTTAGCTATGGATTAATTGGGAGAGAATCAAAGAATATAAAACTTCTATATTATTGAGACATCTTGACATTATTCTTATTAAATATAATGACAATAGAAAATTGGTTAATAAACTAAAATTAAGGTTAATCTGGGGGTTTCACCTTTACTTTTATCAGGTAGAAATTTGGAGGGTCTCCGTCCTAATCCAGACCCTTAGCTCGCCTTCGTAGGTACTGAGCGCCCGACCCTCCCATTAGGGGGGACCATAAGAAACTGACCGGGTGGAATACAATTTAAAAAGTTATAAATAATTCAAATGAGCAACAATTTATTATCTTCGTCGTTTCACTCTTTCAAAGAGATATACAAGCGTCTTTTGATCGATGTTCTACAATGAAAATTAAGATTTTTCGTGATTTTGCAAGAAATTACCAGTTTACACACGGCAACGTTGCTCAGTCAGATAGGCGGGTGTTTTAAATATCTCAACGGGGGTTGGGTTGGGTTGGGCGGGAGGATTTCTAGATTTTTTCTAGAAATCCCTCCCCCCAACCCAACCCATCCTCGGGGCAACGTTGCCGTGTGTACACGGGTCATTTATAGCAAAATCTCGGAAAATCTTAATTTTCATCGTAGACCGTAGATCAAAAGAGGCTTTTATATCTCTTAGGACGAGTGAGACGACGAAGATAATAAACTGTTGCTCATTTGAATTGTTTATAACTTTTTAAATCGTATTCCACGCGGTTAGTTTTTTATGGTCCCCCCTAACGGGAGGGTCTGGCTCTCAGTACCTGCGAAGGCAAGCTAAGGGTCCGGATTGGACGGAGACCCTTCAAATTTCTACCTGATAAAAGTAAAGGTGAAACCCCAAGATATCTACCATTAACCAAAATTGATTCTCTACCTCTTTGCCGCTATTGGTTAAGGATACGTTAGTGTTCATATACAAAATAAATTGAGGAGAGAGAAAGAGAGATGAGATTGCGAATTCAAATTAATTACCTAAACTTGTGCGAATATACTCTTTACTCTAGGCTTTACAATGGCCGTCGAAAAGCTTTTGTTGATGGAATGCACCTCATATAACTTTCGGTAATTTATCGGTGCCTATTATTAAAATGACAATTATCTTTATTCATATATGCATTTTCGTAATTAAAGTCTCATTTAAAATAATAAACATTCTATCGTGTTTGCAAATTACGTATAAAAAGCTGATTTAAGTCGCGAGCAGAAACTTTTGCATTAATTATTATATATAATGGATTTTTCGTTCATTTTTTTGATTAATCCAGGTTTCGATCATTTTGATAGTTATATTCGTATATTTGCCATTGTTTTTAGCGAAACATGTTTATCACTTATCTGAGTGATAATGCATTATTTCCTTTAATTATGCATTTATGCTTCAAAAGTTAACCTTGTATCTCTTTTTGCTATTTTCCTATCTTTATCTTTGCGGATATATTACAGCACCTTTGGTAGTTTAATTTACAAAAATATTTTAGGTAAAACTACAATTTCGGGTGATATCTTGGTCTGGTGTAATTTAATAAATTTTAAACCTTGAATATCGCCATAAATCAAATGAGTTTTTATCATTAATAAAAAGGAGAGGCTAGAATGAGATTAGTATGGATTAGCCCAAACTTCCCAGCTGTATTTCAGATTGAATGAATGTCAGAATTGATTGAATGAATATCAGCGTCGTACAGATTGACATGAAGGTCAATCTGTACGACTTAGATATTTAGAAGCGGATTAGATTTTCAATGATGGGGATAGACACCACCCAAAGCATATGTTTTATACAAGATTGGAATCAGCGAATAATCTCCTTTAGTAAAAAACTAATGTCGGACAGTTGCTCTCGGCGAACAGTCGGAAGCAGTTAATTTCATTGATTAATCTCTGGACCCAGAGTCGGACTACTCAAGTGAAATAAGGTGAGAATTAGCAGAAGATGAAAGCCCGCAGGGGAAGAAATGAGGATGAATGGGAGAAGGGTTATAGGAAAAAAATTGGGGAGGATTTCAGGAAAAAAAGGGTGTGTCCCGTCTGTGGGAGGGAGCCCTTCACCCCATCTACCGGGAGGCGAGGGAAATGAAGCCCTTGAAAAGGGATGTTTTTCTCCCCTTCACTCTTTTGTATTTTTTCTCGTATCCTTTCTCTTCTTAATCTCTTCCCTTTGGCGTCCTTTTTGCGAGCTTCTTTCTTTTCAGATTTTCTGCACTTGCAATTTACTGCAGCTACTGCTAATTACCGAGTGGTATTTGCGACAGTTGTGTTCTTATTGCGTAAATGAGACAAATCGAACATTCATCCTTAAACTTTCGTATTAGCTGAAGCTAAGTCTTTTACTCGCAATGCAAGGAAGTTTTCTATTTAAAGGATGTAGCCTTGTCATAGTTGACTCGGCACATTTATAGATTGAATTCCAATATAATTTGAACTACAAATTTAATGGATTCAGATTAACTGATTTTAAATTGGTAGTTGCATAATATATTTACTTTTCCACAAAAAAAATGAAAATACAGATGAGATCCGGCATTATTAGACACGATAGTACTCTATCCGAAACCAGAGTCCTACATTCGTTTGTAACTAATGTTGTGTAGTACATTCCAAGTTTAGGTTTGGAGAAAATCCTAATTTGAAATAAACATTCGATTCTTCTCCTTAGGGCCCATATGCATGTTTGTCTAGTTTAATTTATTTTATTCATTTTATTAATTCTGCAAATTTTATAAATTCTATTAATTTTATGTATTCATAGTATATTGTTATTGTATTAATTTAACCAAAACCCAATAACAAACGAACACTTACATCCACTTAAACCCGGTATTTGGACGGAACCTCAGCGTTGCTAGACTAGCGCACAACTTTCAATGGAGGACGGATTTGGTTTCGTATTGAAAATATAACATTAAATAAACATTACTTATAGTCTCAAATATTTTATTATTGATAAGATTAAATTTATGTAAAATTTAAAGTGAAATTTCAGGATTATTCTGGAATTTTACATGAATATAAATTAATTGGTAAAATTATTCAGGAGATAACCACAAAATGTGAATTTTTTATTGCTAATTGTCTAGGTTTTTCATCAGAATATTATTTATTTTCGTTAAACTATGTGAACGAATAAAAATATCTCATGCGAAGACATATTTCCATTTAGAATGAATTTTAGGCTCTTAAACTAGGGTAGTTTAAATTTGAGTACTTTATTTCTTGCTAGTCTCTTCAAAATAACTTTTTCTGAGGTAGATACAGTGTGGAAGGATGAGGATATAGAAGTTGTTTTATTTTTTTGTTGAAAAGAACGCTTAAATTGGCTAAATTTATTTCCAATAGGATAAAAAAGATTTAAAAATCGTAATTCAAGATGATTTTTGCAAAATATTTTTAAACAGATCGTAAATAATAACTATAGAATAGGAATATCTCACAATTTTGTAGTATTAAGCCCCAAGGAAAAACGGATTTGAAAAAAGTCTGACAGGGCCGGGAATCGAACCTGGGATCTTCCTCTATCCGGGAGGCTGCCTACCTGGCTACCCGGCCAGAACATTTTAACAAGCCATTTTACAAGCCGTAAAATGTTCTGGCCGGGTAGCCTAGATGGTTAAGGCAGCCTCCTGGATAGAGAAAGATGATTCGGCCCTGTCAGATTTTTTTCAAGTCCGTTTTTCCTTTGGAATTTTCCTGGGTGCACGCCCTTATGTACAAAGTCACCTCAACCCTTTCCTTACAAGTATTAAGCCATCATCTCTTCCCTTTCATTTTACTTCAAATCTCTCTTCGGTTTTGGATATCGAGAATTAAGATCGATAATTTAAGAAGTATATTATTTTATATCAACCTATGATTTATTCACGTGCAAAATAGTGTGATTTCTTTTTTCTTTTTTTATCAAACGAAATTACATGTTTGACAACGCGATAAATCTAATCCGTTCGCTCAAGTACTATATTATTCTCTCCTCCCATTAAATTCGCTTTGATTCGTTCCCGTGATGATAAATCGTTTTCCGCTCCTTCATATTGACAGAATCATTTCCGTTTTCCAGCATTTTATTTTTGTCGTCAGTCTAGTTTCATGCAAAGTATCCCACCAATCTATCGGTTTATTTGCAGGGGAAAGTAGGCTATGAAGAACATCCTAAAAGCCTTTCACGAATCGTTTCGTGACTTCGTGCAGTTAGGCTTTTCTTTTAACATCGTCCATTTGGAATTGATCTCCCTCACCTTTAAGCTTCCGTTCGTTCGCTTCAATTTCATCCTGTGATCTTTACCATTTTCTTTACATCGAGATATTACTAGCGATAGAATGGTTATAGTGTCCTGCCTGGGAGTACATCCCTCTTTATACATATCTTAGACATCCGTAATAAGAGTTTTAAAGTACGCTGGCCATATTTGTATACCCGTTTCCTACTCTCATTCCTTTTCGTTTAAAAAATTTAGCAGAGAGACTAATTAAGACATATATTGAGAATATATTGGAAACGCCAGAAGTATAATTTATTCTGATAAAGAAACTGTAAATACGTTCATAGAAAAATATCGCCTGTTTTTCATTGGATGTGGTCAATTTGTTTGTTAAACTGAATAAATTATGGTAAAGGTCTACCAGATATTGCTCGATTTTATTCATGCCCAGATATTTAGTTCAATATCCTATTCAGGATGCCCCAAATAAAATCGTGAGTGATTATTTTATAATATTTATATCATCATAAGGTTGGCTACTTGGTCTCTCAATCATACTCATAGTCTGAGAATACGTTCGTATTTATGAGGTGGGTTATTTGCAAATTAAGGGAAAGGAGGATTTTTTTACTGTAGGTGGAGATTTATTATGGTAGTAGTTATGATTGGTAAAACGATATGAAAATTTTGGGGTTGTTTTCAAATTCAGCTTCTTCCGACGAATGTTCGTTTGCCAAATCAAACTATAAGTGTAAAATAATAATTTTATTCTCTTTCTTCTAAGTCATTGTAATTTCTCATTTTATATAACATCTAACTTTTCCATATAGGTCATTTATCGTACTTTTTAGGGTCTACTAATATGGAAAACCATTTCCCCGTGAATGGAATGAATCAATGATTAATTAGTTGATAACTTTTGTTTTTTATATGCATCGATCGATTTCCATGACTATAACTTGTAAGAAAATTTATTTATTTTAGAAATTCGCCGCAGTTAGACAAACATCTCGTAACAGGTAATCACATGAGGTACAAAATAAATTTAATTTATAGATAATAATAAGTAAATTAAATTGTTTATTATATTAAAATAATTAAACAATATGTAGGTAAAAATACAGATAAAAGTACATTGACCAGTAAAATAATTAATAGCAATATTAATAATAATAATAATAAATTACATTGCTCTGCGTTAACATTAAGGTGAAAACTTTATTCTTCTTAATCATATCAGTATTTCATCAATTTATTCTTTTAATAAACAAAAAACATACCATGGAGGTCCCGGGACGCACATAGTCCCGGCCGTACATCAACCTACCAGTCAGCACCCTACTCTTCTCAAATGCCGTCTTTTAGTTGGACATTAATTTCACAATTATCTGAACATATACTAATATTTTTACACTACAATAACATAACACATTTCCTCTTAAATAATTAGGCTAGGACTTAAAAAGCGATGGTAGATTTCACTGTATCATTTATACACACATTTGTTTCAAGAATATATTGCGTAACTATACTTCGAAAACACCATAATAAAATCTTTTTTGATACATCTTGATGGGAATCGCTTCAAAGAACATGACTCATTGGCGGATCTTCCTCAATTGGCTCAGCCGTTCTTCTTCATCTAGGCCAATCTTTCCTTCTTCTGTATCACGTCGCTATGTATTGGAGATAAATGAGACGTTACGTCAGATTCTCCATCCCTCAGATATTCGTGACGTAGAGTGAGCAAATTCATTCAATTTATCAGAAAGGTTAGGAGCATATTATGCGGAAATAAGAGGTCTCAGAGAGAAGGATAGCCCTAAATCTTCTCAGAAAGAAGAGTTCGAAACTTTTAAATAATACCATCACATAATTGCTTACTGCTTCGTAACATGCGGTGACTACAAAATCAATGGTCTTCACTTGTAGTTCGTGTGAAGAACAATTATCGGACTAAATATAGTATAGACCTGGACTTGCTGCTTTCCCTTATCTGCAGTTATAAGGGAAAATTTTATACTGTTTTATAGTGAATTGTTTTGCTTTTAAAATGATTTACATTGAAAGTAAATATCGTTCTCCTACTTAGTCTGAGTTGGTTTAAAACCAATCAAAACTCTGTAAAGTCGCGGAAATCACGAATCGGTCATGTTTACACAATTGCGGAACAAGGATCATACCTCTCATAAAAAACAGACTTACGGTGGTATATGGTTCAGAAGATTGCTTTACAGTTTTAAGATGCGTTCTTGATCAATTTCAATTTGGTAAGCAATTAAATATTGATACCCTCCTGCCAGTGTTATTCTATTAATTTGAAATTAGTACTATACGCTATTTAATTCATTTTTAAAAATGCGGGAGAGCGATTTTTTCTCAAGGCATTGGGGAGGGAGATAAGAGGTCGTCTAAATATGATGACGTAACTCCGTCGCTGAGCCATGTTTTCTGTTGTATATCGAGTCTGTTGATAATTGTCGTTTTTATGTGTTTCTTTTACAGGTTGTTTCAGAAATAACGGGTGCTTTTTAAATATCAGTTAAAGGAAAACAGAGAGCGATATAAATATGCTGTTCGCTAAATGATACTAGGAAGACCAGGAAATTTTCATTGACACAGAATATCAAAATTGCTTAGGGGGCATTTCCGTCATTTTCTGTTTTTCTTAATGTTTTGCTGTTTTGCTTGAATGTACTCGTCATTTTTTGATCCTCCTGTTTATTCAAGGCTGTGTTTCGCTTGGGTTTTCGCTGTTTCTATCGCTCCCATTAAAGTATTTCCACTTTTATTTGCTTCTCCTCAAAACTTCTCATTTCTTTTTAAATACACATTGGAATTTTTTGAAAGCTTTGTGCGAGAAAGCAAATGCTTTTCTTCATTACGACTTTTTCTCCACTTTCAGAAAGAGAATATTTCGATGTATGGTATATCCAATTATAACAGAATATATCCAATTTCATTTTGAAGTCTCTGTAACATTAATTACGAAAGTGATAAGTTGGTAATTATTCAATTTTTATCTTCATGCTATATCATACAGTAGCGATGAAGCAAATTCGATGGATTTAACATAAAATCCATGTAAAAATTAATTATAAAACGTATACAGTGCTAAAATGCAGATCCTGTACCATCATATGGGAGAGAAAAATTATCTGTCATATTATATTATGCATATATGAATTATGAATTGGTGCGATGATTGGCAATTAGAGCTTAATGTAGAAAAGTGTTCGGTAGTTAACTTCTTCGAAAGTAAATCTATAATAAATGATTATTCATATAGTGTCCGAGGGGTAAACCTAATGACAGTAGAATCGGTAAAGTATCTTGGAGTAACTCTCACGAATAATCTATCATAGAGTGCCCATATCCGAAATATATGTGGAAAAGCACTTAAGAAACTCGGCCTCGTTAAAAGAATAGTCGGTAGGAGCGAAGAAATGGTTCGCGAGCGATGTTACTTAGCGTTAGTTAGGCCCACGAACTTAGAAAGTATAGGACTGGAAACTGCTGAAATTTTTTGGCTCCCTTAATGTCCGCATCCGCGAGATGGCAGCCGCGAGATGGCAGCACTGAAGCTCGCCCTTTGAAACCATACTCTCATATGGAGTAAATGGAAAACACAGCACGATTATGATACTTTTTCTCTCTTTTTCTTTGTGGGAGTAGTATATACGAAAGATAGAATTCAGAGTTAGTGATTTATCCATTTATATGTACTGAAAACAATTGAATAAAATGGGCAAATTAGTAAATCCGAAGAATAAGTGCAGGTTGCCTTCAGGGCACACCACAAGTGACTTCGTCGCTGAGAAAACATTATTCGTAGATCAGCGAAATTTATTCTGCTTGGATACGCAGAAAATAATTGATCCTTAATAAATTACCAACGTTACATCTACTTTCAACTAGGCCTTATAAAACTAGAATCGCAAGATGCACATGGGTGGTCTGAAAAGTTTCCGACATTTCAACATTTCTTGACATGGTTTCTGAAAATGTTCTGAAGATGTCTGAAGAATCTGGGGTTGGAAATTTTTCAGACCACCCTCGTATATACATTTCCTGAAAAAAAAAATCGAAGTTCACAGAAATAGTCTCCAGGAAATTTGCGAAAAGGAAATTTGCGAAACTGTCTAAAACTTAATGTTTGGTCAATAAATTGTTTATACCTCTCTATCCTTTATGTTTGTATATTGTATAACCTAACTTCACGTTTCAGCCTCTCCAAGATAAAATGCAGTCCACGCCAGTCATTAAAATTTGATACTTTTGGATTTATGTATGTTTCAACAATATTTAACCGTTTACTCATTTCCTGGAGACTATTTCTGGGAACTTCGATTTTTTTTCAGGAAATGTATTTACGAGGGTGGTCTGAAAAGTTTCCGACCTCAGATTTTTCAGAAATCTTCAGAAAATTTTCAGAAAACATGTCAAGAAATGTTGAAATGTCGGAAACTTTTCAGACCACCCATGTAAATCCTGCGATTCTAGTTTTAAAAGGCCTAGTTGAATGTAAATGTAACGTTGGTAATTTATTAAGGATCAGTTATTTTCTTTGTATCCAAGCGGAATACATTGCACTTCGCTGATCTACGAATAATGTTTTCACAGCGACGAAGTTACTTGTGGTGTGCCCTGAAGGCAACCTGCACTTATTCTTCGGATTTACTAATTTGCCCATTTTATTCAATTGTTTTAAGTACTTATTAATGGATAAATCACTAACTCTGAATTCCATCTTTCGTATATACTACTCCCTCAAAGAAAAACAGGGAAAAAGTATCATAAAGGTGCTGTTTTTTTCATTTACTCCATATAAGAGTATGGTTTCAAAGGGCGAGCTTCAGTGCTGTCATCTGGTGGCTGCGGACATTAAGGGCGTCAGCCGATTGTACAGCCAGCATAGGGGAACTTCAGGGGCGTGGTTAGGCCTCACCTTGAGTATGCATGTAGTGTATGCGACCCCGCCGAGAAATGTCATATTCGGGATTTAGAAAAAGTACAACGAAAGGCGATACGATTTGTAAAGAATTGCTACGATAAAACAGCGAGTGTCACTCAGATGTTACAGGATGTGGGATGGGAATCATTAGAAGATAGAAGAAAAATTCAAATAACACATTTATTAAATAAGTTCAGAGAAATTACGTTTTCAGATGATGTAACCGATATAATGCGACCCCCCTGTTATATGGGCCGTGCTGATACTGCCCGAAAGATTAGGGAAATAGATGCTAGAACGAATCGTTTCAAAAATTCATTTTTCCGCGAAGTATACGCGAATGCAACCGTTTAGGAAAATAGAGTCAAGGTGCTTGCACCCCCTGCCACACGCCGAAAGGCGGCTTGCAGGGTTCTTACATAGACATAGACATATATTAGGTCGCAGAAAAAGAACTTTCTATTTTCAAATAGTTATACTATTTTAGATTTGGAAGTTGCAAATTTCCTTGACTTTTTCTACCGTTTCGTACAACTGTGTCTGTCTAGGATTCATTTATCATTCCTGCCATTTTTACCTTCAGGATTTATAATAGTGCCGCTTTCAACTCTCCGTTGTTTGTGTTAGGAAGGGTCACGCCGGGAGCTTCTTCGCAGCTTCCTCAAGCGCGTTGGCTGCTCAAGAGATGGAGTCCTCAGTCGTCCGAAAACAATGCGGAAATAGAATTCGTGCGTTCCGATCTTGGAGATGCAATGTCGTTTCCTTTGAAGCAGTCCGAAGAGCCTTCCTTGATGAATCTCAACGGGAATTTCATTTACTTGGTTAGGGGTCGTGGTCGTGGCTGCGAGAATTAAACTTACACATCCGGTAATATTGTAACTGGTAATATTGTAATAAAGCTCATTTATTGCTGATTTACTACGGTAAGGTTAGAGTTGGATACTGAAGGAATGTTGGTCTATTTTAAACCTACAAATATGGTTATCATTTTTTTCTTCTACACTGCTGATACCTTGAAGGATAGTTTAATATTACTCTTACTTTCCCACAATAAAAAAGTGTTTACCATCATGCTGATCATTATAAAGTACCTTACTTTTCTAACATAAAAGTCATTTCCAACCACACTGCAAAGGTTGCAGAAATGTTATATTTTATTCCCGTAGCATTTATTTCCTGACGAAGTGTATCATACATAAAATAATAATAATAAAAGAATAAAGAATGTAACTCTCAATGACATCAATTTAAAATTTACTGATTATGCAGCTATCATTTTATCTAGCCTGATTCTAAAAAAAAAACAAATTTTCTTCCTTTAATTAAAATATTGACAATTGCTATCAGAAGAAGGGTTGTTATTACTGTAGTGGAAAATTTTTCTCAACACTTAGGTTTTTTCAATCCTCATAGCACTTTCTCCTTTCTTTTCTGAGTTTTGTAGCATTATCCTCCCTTGCCATGTGGTAATATTCCAAAGGGGGAGATGCAAGGGAAGCTTGTCTTAATCTTGTCCTCGGAGTAATTTCTACTCTATTCTTGATTTTACATTAAATAATGAATAAAATCTATTAATTCGAATTCTCTTTTTATTCATCAAAGTCATTAAGGGATTTCATCTCATTTCATCTAGAAATCAAATTGATATCTATCAAACCTGTAACCACCGCCTTTTAGACTATATTAAATCCCCTTCCCTATCTTAAACTCCCTTCTGAATTACACTCCCTTTCACCTTGTAAAGGACGCACATCTTTCCTCTTAATTCCCTCCTCATTTCCTCATTTCCGACTTTATCTATCCTCTTTACTCTCGCGCGTATTTCTTCGGTGCAACTTAATAAATAATTGACACAGTTCCTTCCCTACTCTTTTGCCTACGGTGCAATTCCGCCGAGATCTATTTCGGGATGATACGGTGAAGTTCTCACTCCGTTGGGTGGCTGCGCCGGGAGTATTCCTGTGGTATTCACGCAGTACTTGATCCAGACGGGTTGTGACACTCGTTCGTGCAGAGGACGCTTCTCCTCATGGCCTCACCAATGAGAGGAGTTAACCGAAAAAATCCGCAGCCTTTTCTTCCCAGCATGCCTCGCTCGTCCTTCTTCCCACTCCACCCCATTCCTCCAACAGCTAAAAGCCTCTCTTTTTGTCTTCCCTTTGCGTTTTTTCTAATGTCTTTCCGAGTAGTAGAGAAGCGCAAATTATGCGGACGAAGCTGTCTTTTTCATATAAAAAAGTTCTCTCGTCGAATGGAATTGCGTCTGCGTAAGCATGCAGGTTGTTGCTAACGAAGTTGAATGTTTTCTCGAAATCGAGTGGTAGGAATGTCCGCTTTTGCCTATTTTGGAATCTATTGTCTAAAGCATCTAGGATGAGACTATCTTATGTTTTAGCTTAGCGCAATCTGTCTCAAGGCTTAGATTTCTATGGGAAAAATAATAACTTTCGGGAAGCTCCTTTGCTTCCTTTGTTAATGTCGTCAACATCGACTTCGACGTCGGAAAATGCTGTAATTACAAAAGAAGGATATCTTTTGTGTGGTTACATTCCAATTATTCCGGCTGTGGTAGCGAAGCATTATTAATGAAACGAAGTTAAATAAATTGTAGTCTGATCCAGAATTTTATGATTTGTATGCAGTTTTGCTTTCAATGAAATGCTGGAATGCAACAAAATATCGGGGTTCAAAATTCAATAATTATGAATTGGCGAGATTGTTTGAATATGGAATGAATTCTCAAATGTTACTTATTATTCGCAATACATGTTAGAATTCTCAACAACAGTTACGTTTTATTGTTTTATCTCCCTAAATTATTTTATTATTTACTTCTTCGATAGCTTATTTCTGAAAGTTTCCGAAGCTCAAAGCCCTCGAGTCCTCAGTCCCAGTCTATCCCATGTAAATCATCAAATATTGTTAAAGCGATGGATCAGAAAAAAATCCACCCAATTACATGCTAGTTAAATTTTTTTTCTATTCCAGGTAAAGGTTAAAAGACTCCTAAGGCACAGTATTCTTTCTTCTTTCTACTCACGAAAAGAGGAGATTAATATCTTGACTTTCAATTTACATCTCCAATATATATGAAACACCCTGTGTAAATTTCTATAAACTTCCGAGAATTGGAGCAGTAGTTTTTTTACATTATTTTAATGGCGCAAGGACTAAAGTCTTTATCTTTTAAAGGTATTGTTCATTGCTAATTATATCTATCATTGCATCAAAAGGACTTTAGTATTCGCCGAAAAACTCGAGTACCAACTGTTCTTCCAAACATACAAATGCGTAGCCCTTCCTCTGCTTGACAATTTTGTCGATGTTACTCAAAGTTTCATTTGCGAGTTAGTTCCGTGGTTTGCCACTCATAAACGCCACTGTAATTTTTAACTCTTCTGTACCACGCGGAGTTTGATTTCTCCGTGGTCCACGTTCAGATAAATTCGATGTGGTTTTACTGTAGACAAAACTTCCTGTTTTACGGTATTGCGAATAGATGTTTTCTTTTGTAATATTTAAATGCGCTTCATGTTATAGATACGCTTAAGCCCATTACTTAAGATTTAGTTTAGCTTAGTACATCTCAGATTATTTTTCCTCTTGAATATGGCGTTTTCTAGTCTTATTAAAATGAATTCTCGACATACTTCTTCCTGTTGTCCTTACTTTCTACATCTCTTTTCAAATATCGGTATTCTGATAACTACGTTACATACGTATACTCTTGATTCCCCAGCGCAGAGCTGAAATGTTCCATAAATCATTTACCAAGCGAAATTATGTTTATAATGTTTAAATGTTCAGTATGTCTATAATGTTTATATAATTTAACTTGTAATTGACAAAAATAGTTCAAGCTAATTATAACTCTATAACCCAATTCCGAGTTAGTTATACTTTTGTGTCAGAATTTTATGTTAACATGTTATAATTTGCTTTTTTTATACATTCTAATGACTATCTTTTTTTCTTGTCTTATAGCTATTTGATCTACTACCATATTTAAATTTAGTTTTTATATCTGTAGATTTCGCAGGTTTTTCACACCCCCTTCTTGGGTGAGTTTTCCTGCTGTGGAATTTTTTTCTTATGCTCTTAGTTAAGGTCTTTTAATCCACATAGTAGTTTTCTTCTCTGTACTTTTGCAATCTATCTCTTTCCTCTCACATGACAAAGGGTTAGGTGTAAGAAGAGACTTGATAGTCTCAATATCGCCCTGAATAAAGTCCTTTATTATTATTATCATAAATATCTACTCGTTTTGAAACAAATTAATTAAAATTAGAATTTATAATGACCGCATGAAAGGAAATTGATACAAAAATAGAGTATGACATTAATTTGTTCTTTAAGAGAAGTGTTTCCGGCCTTGGGAGTTCCGTTTTTCCGCTGTAAAGAATTATACGTGTAAAATTACGGCTGTTAGCCAAGTTTTATTTCGGTGCAATTTGTAGCCGAAGGTATGGATGGCCTAGTGACTTAAATAAATTGGGTTACACTGCATTGTATATGTTTGAAATTTCAACATATAAGCTCATTTTTAGTTCATTCTGATTGTGAAAGGATTTATTATTTATATCATATCTGTATTATGTCATACATATATTGAGCTAGCCCAGATTAAATATTGCCGTTTAGTATTTAGCCAAGAGATTCTCACCATAAAAGCATCTCTTGTACAAGCTATTTCGTAAGCCCGATATTCTAATTTTGATCTAACCAATTGAAAATGTTATATATAACCATAAGAAAAACAAAAAAAGTAAAATATAGTTTTTATTCCAGCAATATGTACTCAAACATAAAAATATCGTTCGATGCTATCGATCGTATAAAATTTCCTCTAGCGTATTATAAAAAATTAAATGCTCTTCTTTTTGGTTAAAAGGATTTTCAGAATCGAAAGATACGGAAAAATGCTATATATTTAAATCAAGATTGTGCAATAAGGATTATTTAAGTGGATTAATTTTTTTCTATGAAAGTTTACCCGAAAATCAAAGGGACAGTCTTTTGTGGAAAAATCTTTGATATAAGGAAAGGGTTGAGGTGACTTTGCAGATAAGGGCGTGCACCCTTAAAGAGCCAATCAAAGTTCACTAGCAGGTCCTCCAAACATATAAGAGGGAGGGTTACATAGAATTATGCTTGTCCGACCGGTTGATGAAGAGAAATTACTTTATTTCCTTTAAATTATATATGAGTTAGATAAGGATTATTGAGGGGTTGTCTATTCGCGAGGAAACGCTAAATTGCTGATTTCTGAAATATGGAACAGTAGAGGTCGTATTCTGAGAGATACCAGGGCATAAAATTCCAGGTTATAAATGGTTTATGGCATAATTTTTTGATTGAACAGCTGGATTACCCTGAAGTCTCACTCTAGAGGCTCCAGTTTTAATGGTTATAGCTACCAAAACAATGGATTGATGTATTTTGATACGGCGCATTGGTTGAAATATACTCTACATGAATTGTTATCGTCAACTATGACCCATCTGTACCAGATTCACTTCCTGCTCATTCCAATCTCCTCCCATCCAGTTCTCCGCGCATCTTAAATGCCCCTCCCCTCCATCACTTTCCCCATCTTTCCGAGCCCCCCCGGAGGGCGGATTCTGGCTGGCTCTCCGCCAGGCTGACCTTGGTTCGTTGCTGGGCCAACTCGGAAAATAAAAACGTCCCCACCACCGCCCGATTTGGGTCAGGGGAGAAATGGTGCTGAGGGCATGCGACGTGCCACAATCCAGGCCTCTATGACGTTACCAGGGAAAGACTGGGGCAGAATGGGATGGATACTACGGGTCAAATAAGGGGTGAGGAGGATGATGCTGCAAAGTGTAGTGATAGTCGATCTTAACCTGAGAGTGAGAAGTCGTAGGTACGAATGGCGATGATGATAGCAGTGCGGTGTAACCTCAGATGATGACGGCTGCTATTTCTTGAGTGAGATTTTAAAGATGTGTTATGAGTTTGACGGTTCGCCAGTATGACAATCATCTGCCAATCACTTCGCCAAACTTGGTGTGTACAGACGGGGATGAGTTTTTGTAGGCTAAAGTGCAATTTTTAATTTTAGGATGATTTATAAAATTCAGAAGTATTTTAAAGTAGCCGTGTGTTACCTGAATTAGTGTTGAGAGTCACTAGTGGCTGAAGAGCCTTAGGGTGTGTACCATCGGTGTGCGTGGATTGCGATAGTTACCACGAATTGAAATTACGATTGCAAACTTCTAATGTCGGCGGAATGCTTTCTGTGTTGTTTCTGGAAACCATGGTACCGCCGTGTGCCAAACAAAATGGTAAGGACTGCTGCTGCATCAGATCACTTTAAGCCAGGCTTCACAACTCCATCTACCATTTTATTTTATGCTTCTTCATGCCTTCACTTTCGAGATCCATTTGTACACCGTATATCTTTTGAGGTAATTGTTTATGGTCGTCGTTATGTTTGGAGACTTTCAGAGATTCTGGCAAATTCGAAATGCATCCTTCATTCATTAAACAAATATTTATCAAGCGAGAGTTACTGAATAGTCTTGTTATGAATGTCGATTTTTAATTTCATCGTAAACAGTTGCGACTATTGGCTAGCGAACGAATGTATCTTGAGACTGATCTGCACATCCACCTCGATCTAGATTTTAGCCTTGGGCAGATGTTCTGTCACTCCTTTGTTTGGATTATATTTAGGTCTCAAGACAAAGTTTCACATGAGCAACTCAGAAATACCCTGCAGTAAGCGAGTTACGCCTGAAAGAATTGAGGAGTTATTCATAGAATCTCATTCTATCTTTCTTAAGTACTTTCAGTCGAAGGCTAAAGGCTTAAAACTTGTTTATTTTTAGTTAAATTACTAAAACAAGCTTAGGTAATATTGTTCAGATGTGGATGTGGATTTTCGATATTTCTTCCTATGATTCACCTCCTGACCCTAAGATAATATTAGCACTTTCGTGCTCCTTTCTGTCCGAACACGCATCGAACTTGTAAATTATTTATGGATATTCTAATTATTCACACACAGATTTTTTTCAAATTGGTAAATTCAGGCCTCGTCAAGTACATTCGTTGTATTTTTATTCGATTGGTTTGCTTTATAATTTACCAGTTTGAACATTTGAAAAAGTTTACCTTTAATAAAATAATATCATAGCTTACCCTTATTGAATTAATGTAAAAGCTTCCTTCAAAGCTTATCTCAGTAAGCTTTATCGACCTTTTTTTAATAATGGATGGCAAAAAAATCTATTACTAGAACTAACTGGTAGATATTACTTTTTCTTCGTACTTCTTGAAAAATTATTATGAAATCCTAAAAAAAATGAAAGCTGTGATCGGATTCTAAAATGAGAATGGCTTGATATGATGCTTGAAATATATTCATATTTCTTATGTTTACCAAAGCGAATAATTTTGAAAAGAGAGCATCAGGGAAATGATTCTCTCATTTTATAATCCTAGCTAGAGCAAAGATAGCAGAGGAGCGCTTTATGAGGTGTCTGAGCAGCGGATTCCTTTGATATGCCTCTATCTCCTCTTCAATAGCCTCCATCGATTCTCTTGGAAACAACCATCTCTTTGTCTATATACAGTTGGTCTGGACGTCTCTCCCATATTCCCTTTGAAGCCAACCAGATAGATTACATCCATTCCAACCGTTAACTAACGAAACATACGTGACCTTGATCTTGTCTGTGTTCTCATTAAATTCAGCGTGCTCTGCTATTTCAGATCCCTCCTAAGAATTCTCATAAGGACCCTTGCCAGCTATATGCCATCATGAAAGTCTGTTTTAGACGGTAAAATTAAATCTGAAGGATTTTTGAAGTTGCTACGTACGTGTTCGAATTTACGGTGTAGAATTCGGCATAAATTACACACAATCCAGGTGTCCTTTGGTTTTCCCACTTGAAAAATATATATTTTTAAAATTTCCGTCATCTATTAAGCTCACTGAGTGAGAAAAGTGGCTACGGATAAATTTGATAACCTAATGGAAAAGGAAAGATTACTCGTCCAAACACTAGACAATGATAGTCATTCGATATGATGAATCGATATTAACGTAGCATTTCATTATTAAATTATCCATTCCGATTTTATCTTCTCACCTAATTTCTATCTTTTATTCAGTAAATGATGCTTTTAGGAGCAATATTATTTGCATACATCCTGTAGAAATTTTTCGCAGCGAATTTCCCTAAGTTTTACTCTGGATCTCTATATTTTCGTTACTTCAGCTGCATTTCCTTTTAAGAATGCGGATATATGTTTTATTCTGCCACCTTTAACATATGGTTTTTATTGTAAAACACATATGATAAAATTTTTATGTTAAATTTTATAAAAAATAATTTTCTAAAATAAACGATTTAAGCTATAATTAAAAACGCTAGTGCTTATGATTCTGGTATTCTGGTATAGTTGAGTGAAAATATTTTGGAAAGACTCACTCATCACCCTTTCATTTCGATACCTTTAGAGTTTTCTCCTTAGTCCTTTGGGAGCCAAGGAAGTCGAAAATAATATTTCTAATATTCTGTTGAATATTTTTCATTTATATGTATGAATGTATATATTTATAATATTTATATGTATAAAGAATATTGAAGCAGGCATAATACCCAAAATGTTATTGATCTTGAATTGTATTGTATTTTTATTAGTGTATATGTGCAATTAATCATAGGTGGACTGTAAAATAAAATATCTGAACAATCTTCTAAAATATTACCAATGATATTTATTTAATATTTAATAATACTTGGGTGAGCTATTTATGGTACCATAGTGCATGATTGATTTTCTGACATTCAACGTTCTTCGCGAATCACATAATCTGTCTTAATATATGTAAAATTCTGTTCTTTGATCTTTGTTTTAAAATCAGAAACTATTCCACATCGTTTTTGAAACTTCTTGCAATTATATACTATATTTTTACCTTAGATTACTTTGATAATTGTATGCTATATTCTTACCTTTGATGCCGCACATTTTAGAAGCAGCTTAAGAAAAGACTAAAAACTGTACGTTTATCCCACAACTTTTCCTAAATCCGGACAGGAATGAACATGTAATTGTATGAATGAATGAACATGAACCTTGTAATTCTCTCAAAATAATCTCAAGTTGGAACTGTTGAAAATACCAGATTGGTCTTATTTGAGTAATAAGACATCTTTACACTAATCTGAACTTGACTTTATTCAGTAAAGAAAATTTTATCGTACTTCGAGAGTTAAAAATTCGATGTTAGCACATCATTGGGCAAAATTCTAAAAATGGCCTCAGAATGCTTTTTTTAAAACAAGGAGTAAATAAGTTTTCACAATTAAACATTAATTAACCACCTTTAAAATTTAGATGCAATATGAAAATAAATTTGCCGCGAGAAATTTATTGGATCTCTTAAAAATGACTTGCATATCTCATTATGACTGTTAACGATGTTTAATTACAGTTCTTTTATTAAAAAATAACAATAATATAACTCCGGGTTTAGTTTTCGAATCCATATAATTTTAATATAGTTTTTGTGTGACATTTAAACTAGTGAGACCTACAGCTGTGGCGGTAGCTTTTAATTTCTATCTCGTATTTTAGGAAGCTATTTTTACAAAATTGAGAAATTAAAAGGCAGATTTTCGGCTGAAAAATGCGTCTGCGAGATACGAAATGATTTGTAACGAGCTTACATATTTTACCTCCATCGAGGAGCATTAAACGCGCTGCGCTCTTTCTTCTTTAGTTAATTTGGCCTGAGATATAAGTTAAAAGAGCGTAATTACGCCCCACCAACACATTTCCTACGCCTCTGCCTACGCAGCCGTGCATCGCCTCTCATTATCCTCTCACTTTTTCAGCCCTTGTACGCGCCAAACTATTTTTGCCTCCCATCGTATTTTTTTCAGCGCACATCCAATTTACTTTTCTTAATCCTTCACGTAATTTTTTTACTGCTTCTCTTCCAATTTGCAACCCAACATACTCATACCATACTCCATCCCACTTTGGGTTACATTGCTGCCGGATCACGCAGTTGAAATCTCCTGCTCTCCGATTGGACTGACTAGATATTTACGTTTGTTTCTCATATTATATGTGATATTTATTTACGTTAATTTAAGCTATGAAAATATTTTGTGTATAAGTATGACATGTTCAGAAGTAAATTCCTTTTCTTTTTCCGCCTGGCTGTCTCTTTAGAGCTTGAAAAATTCCAGGATTAAATAAAATGCATCCCGAATAGAGATAAAATAGCTACCCATGTAATGTAATGAAAGACGTAGAATATGTATCTGAAGTCGACCGTATGCCATGGCATAGTAGATAGATAATAGCTGAAGGTGTAGTTTACGGCAGCGCAATACCATAAATCAATTTATCTATCCCTCGATCAAAATAGAAAATTGCACATTTTCTGATAAATCGATAAAAAGATTTTCAGCCTTGAACACATTAGATTAAAAATATTTCGATACTAAATTTGGGCCCTTAATATTTGAAACAGCTTGATTTTAACGATACTGACTTTGACTGAATAACACTGGTTATTGAAACCTTTAAAATGCGTCCTTTTTACAAGGTATTTATCGAAAATATCAGATTACAGTGTTTTCACGCCATCATAATGCTAAAGGTGCTTACTTTGTCGTTTGTTTATAATGGAAATTGGCAGAAAAAGAAAGAGTTTAAATTGCATAGAAGATTAATTTTGTTGAATCGTATACTTACAGTTATAGGTAATTATAATTAGGGACGAATGCGTACCTTCAGATCATGCTTCCACAATAGAAATTAATTCTATACTTGACATATTTTATTGAGCATACATTGACGCGGAAAACTATTGGTGTAAATTGAAGTTAGCAGTTCGAGCGCAAAATGTGAGCTAAAATAGATATCCAGGTGGAAAAATTTAACGGTATGGTTTTGCGCCACTTTTCTCATTTCTTCAATTCAAGCCAATTACTTAACTTTCAAGGATTTCTCATTTTTCTCTATGGATGTTTATTTAAAAAAAAATGAGGAAATCCGTGAATAAGTTTCGTAAAGAGTTACTCCTAAAAGGCCAAATTATAGTAGTATTTTAAATATTCTTGCAGAGTGGACGACTTTTTAATCTTTCCATTTCACGCTGGGTTACTACAGTACACTAATGCGAGTAATAAAATACCTTAATGCTGAATTAATTCTCATTTCAGAAATGTTTCAAATTTAATTTAATTAATGTTTTTGAAACATGCCTGGGGTGATTAAGATAATTTATTCATTACCTTCCACGTAATCAACGTTTAATTGCTATAATGGGTTAAAAGCTGTGTGTGTACAGTGAACATATAAAAACTTCGTATATGAGATTTTAAAATCAAGTTATTCCTCAAATTCTAGGCAATTTGATAGTTCTCATCAAAATGAGGCTTCCGTCCACCCCCCCCATTCCTTCGCCATCAAACGTCGTCATTCATCGTTGCATACTCACAACAAAGAAACGTAACTTATTACGGAAAGTTCTTCAACATGACCACATAATCTCCTGTTTCAACTGAGAACTATTCACGGAAATCTCTTTGAATTCATTCAATCACCAAATTCTTTACTCAGTCACTTTTCATATTAGTTAATGCTAACCATCTCATTTTATCTCCCGTTCATTTTCGTTAAATTCTTACGTAGCTCGCCCTCGTTAATTCTTTGCTATCCCTTAAATCTTCCTCCACTCTCTCCTTTGCCTCTTCATGCAGCGCTCATTTAAGTTTTTCTCTTCCCTTCATTCCACTTCTCGATTTTTATCACTTGGCCTGTTTACTTGACAGCTTTCCATTTTTATGTCTTTTTTCCCTCTCTCATTCTCTCCTCATCTCTTACTCAAGATCTTCTCCCGTCGCAATTATTTTCGTCTCGAGCTTAATTCTCTCCCTTCTTTTTTACGATTCCTTTCCCTTCTCTTTCTCCTTATTTTCACCATTTCCTTTTAGCAGTCCTCCGTCGCCAAGTGTTTTTTGGAACATCCGCCGTTTCCCGATGAGTAATTTGGGGATGACTTAATCGAGTGGCCAATTTTTCGCGTCGAGAGTTTTTCGCAAATAATCGTTTTAGGGACGAAGAGAGGTTCGCAAAAATAACGTGTGCGGCGCTAAAAACGTTCCCTGCGGCACTCCATGAAAAACGTTCGTGGTCACATACGCGCAGAACAGATGGACAAATACGACTGTACAGAACTCGTTAATTCCTTATCCCTCCGTCAGTCTCGCTGTTGTATTTTGTACATCACAGACGGCTTTTCGGGTCCCGTTTCTCCCTGGGTGGTCCCTTGAACCTCATGCCTGTGTCTATTCCTCTATCGCACTTACCATTAACTTGTAAAGTCGTCAAATGCTTCTTTTTAGTCATAAACCGACTGCAAAAGCTAGAAAATCTGTGAAGTGACGACTTATAACACATACAACGCGTGGCCGTTTGGGTAAGCTTTTCGTCGGGGAACTCTATTTTTGCATATTGTAACGTTTATGTGAAGTTTTTAACTTATTTCGTCTTGAACTTTGTTAGACGCATTTCAATTTCGGAACTAATAGATATCTAGCTTTTTAGGTACTCTCTGAACACATGTAAATAAATAAATGTGAATAATGATGTGTTTTACTAAAAGTTGTTTACTTCTTAAATTATATTATTACCTAAAGCTTAGTACTCAGAAATAATAATTAGTTCAATTAATTTTACAATTTTGGCCGAAAAACAATCTGTTGCATGGAATACAACGCGCGACTGCTCGTGTTATGAAAATAGATGCGACTGATGAAAGGTTAAGAAAAAGTTTTCTCATTCGTTCTCTTTTTGAAACCTATGCCCGTCTTCGTTTAAGAAAATTGAAGAGTTTTTTGTGTGCTTGACTAATTTGGATGGAATTAAGGAAACGTTTTAAGAGTATTTTTCATTGAGATTGATAATTTAGATACTTCAAGGATATGTCTACTTAATAACTTTTTCTCATATTAATGCAAGGCTAAAAATCCAACAATATACAGAAGCATGAATATCCTTATGTCTGTGAGTGGAACTCAGGTCCCCACTTTCTCGGCTGGAATTCTAACTACTAAAATACTAAGATAACTACCACTAATTAGTAATTTAGTGCTTAATTACCGGCCCATTATCAGGGATACCTTGGGATACCTTTGTTCGAGCCGCAGTTAATTAGTTATATTTTGCTTCTGTATCTTGTTAGGGCCTTCAGCCGTGGAGACATTTAGAAACACATACTTAGGATTTTGCCAGAGAAATTGTACTCCTACTTGTCTAGCAATGGTGTCTCCGAAAAGACAGTCGGGAGGGCAGTCTTAAGTATCCGCTCCAGTGGAGGTTTACGGGCAGAATGTTTGGAGCAGGGTAGTCTTTCCCTGGGCTAATTTCTCTTCTGATCCCAAGAACGTATTGAATTAATACCAAGAATCGTATCTTAATGATTGTTAATTTACTTTGGGTATTATTTAAGTACTGATTGTCTACTAATCCTCTAATGGGCACTATTTAGAAAGTATATAAATGTTTCAAATGTTTAGGAAGGAATGAGGTATTATTTAAATATTTCATTTTTCCCAATTTTTTATTCCCAGTCCATAAATCCTCATTTGGCTCCTCTTATAACATTCATTCTTTAAATTATCCCTTGGGTTCTCTACTTCTCTCATTATCGTATATTTTTTGTCTCATTTTCATTTTCTAGCTTTCCTCTCTCATTACAGATGATATTTCTGGAAAATATTTCTAAGAAATTTTCCACTCCGAAAAACATGTTTTGACGTTCCTAATTTTTCTCCAATTTTCTTTTATCAGATATTTTCAGTTATTTTGGATTGAAAATAGTATATTTAAAAAAGCAGGTATTTAGGAAATACTATATAAAGTTCTGTAAACTCTATCGATTCCTTTATTATTTTCTTTTGCTTTCACTTTCACATTGATTTCATTTTCCGTGCATCCTCCTGAAGCCGACTATCTATTTTATGTATACTTTCTACAGCAAATTAGGTTCCTGGATATCCCAGTGAAAGGATATGATTTTGGTTTCGATTACCGGTGGGACCATATTTGCGAATTGACCTTAGACATCGAATCACTTCTAACTACATTGGAACTATTTCACAAAGCCGTATTCGCTTCCCGTTTTTCTCTGGGTAGTTTAAGGTTGAAAAAAGAAAAACAATCACAACTTTACGGTGCTCCAGGAGAAATCTTAAGTTGATACAAATCGCTTCATTTAATCCTTATGCCGAAACACGTAAACTCACGCCTTCCGTAGAGAAAATTGTAGAATTTACGTATGAAATCTCGTCGTTTCCTATCTTTGAAAGAGTTCTGCTGTCCCCTGCTCCCTTGGTAACCGCATTGTCCTTTACTCTCTTCTTATCCGCTCCAATCGGCTCTTTCTTTCCCCTCTGAACCACTTTCCTCTTGGAAATTCTCGAAATTTCCTCTCACTCTCGACGGCAGAAACTAAAAGAAACGTATGCTGGTGCCGTGGGTTGGACATTTTCCAAGCCGAGAGGGAGAGTGGAGGAGGCAATAGTGATGTGTGTGGGTGTGAATGAAGGGAGTGTTTGCTCACGACTGCAGAGGGGCGGGCGCATGAATGCAGGAGATGAATGCTTATACGGTTCAGAGTATTTTCGGCGATCTTGCAGCATCCTTTGAGGATGAATTTTGATGAGACAATATACTCCATTATTGAAATTTGTGAATAAATTACATTCATTGGGTTGGAAACTTTTCTAAAGATATAGTATTACTGATTTAGTGTCTGAGTTTTAAGTATTATATGGAATAAATAAATTTTATATTATATATAATTTATTATAAGAAATTTATTATTATGGTTTTATTTTTTGTTTATAAATCGTTGCATAATTGGTTAAATACCTATTAAATATGAGGTCCATAAAAACTCGGATGTCGATGTTTGAGAAAACGCTCACTGGAGGGAGAGGTATGCAGTCAATGGTCAAGCAAATGTGTAGAGGATTACATTTTGAAAATAGTTTTTTCTACTCGACTGTGCTATTATAGAAGATTTACGTAAATAACAATGATTACTTTATGTAAACGATTAATCTGATTTAAGGTGTGCCGCGAAAACTACACTGTTCCAGTTGGATTTTTGCACTATTCTGATACGATCTTTATCATTTATTTATCTTTTCAAAGAGCTTAGAAAATATATAACTTTAAGAACTCTCTTACAACAAATTCCAGAAACTTAAACTCTCGCTGGTCAGATCATTTAGCTAATGAATGAGAAGAAAGTCTATTTAATAATTTTAATTTGAAAACATTTTCTTCAGAGGAAATCCTTGCTATTCTGCCAAAAGGGCATCTTGAACGTTTATTTAAGACCCTTTCTGCGGGTGTATAACTTCCAGGATACACTATCTTCCGAAATATAATTGAAGAAAATCCAAGGAGGACCGAATTAAAAGATCTGAAACTTTTCAATACGAAAAGAAAACAGCCAGCTTTGTTTAACGCTTCTTGGAAGTTGATAATTAACCAACCCTTTGGGCTTTTGAAACTCAACGGTGAAACTGAATGCTCCGCCTACTCCGTTGAAAATTAAATAACACGAACTTCTTCACAAATTGTTAAGAATCTAAAAGTTTATACAAAAAAAGTAAGGTATCGCAATCATTAAATTTGTATTGTGATTTTTTCTCAATCAGCAGAAATTGTGGTTCATCAGTGAAGACACGAGACAACATAGTTTTTGAACAAATCAAAGACAGGCGTTAACATTATATAAAAAAATATAATTAAATAATGGTAAATTCGTAAATATTTTAGAACTTCCAACATGACGATATGACTGACACATAGTGAGCTCCAATGTTTGATCAATAAATGAGAGGGATAGAGTTTTCGATGATTTCCTCGTAGATAATTAAACATGTAATAAAATAAAAGTTTTACCATTTCGAATGGGAAATGAGGTAATACCATCTCTAAGTTTTCAAACCCAACTAAAAAAACAGAATCCGTTATCATCGATCATTTTTGATGATTTAGAGTAAAACATATGAATCTCGAAATGCGTAAGTAAAAATAGGCAGAAGTAGGTTTTATCATTTTTATCAGTATTTGCATTTCCGTCATAGTTGAACCGTTTTTGAAAGATCATTCTAATGCGATATTCTCTTTGAGGAGGACAGATTAGTTTATGACCAACGTATTCATTTTATAAAAAGTAGATGGCTAGTTGTGTCGCTCTTTCAAGTGCTTGTTGACTTACATCGCCTGAAACAATGTCACAGGAGTCCAAATAATTAACCGTCACTTTAATCGGTGTTTGCACAGTATTTTGATTGAAGTAACTAGTATTTGTTTATCACTCAAAACGAAAAATTGTAATTCACCTAGCTACAAAGAGATATACGAGTATGTATAAAATAAAGATGACCCAATATTTACAGATACTTTCCTTTTAGAAGCACTAGTCGATCCATCTTTATAATGGATTAGAATGAATGAGTAGTATTGGTCACCAAATGTATATTTTCATTTCCCTCTAAAAAGCTATTTCACATTTTTACTAGCCATTAAATCAATAGCTTCCTTTTGGTAGAAACAGGAAAATGTCATAAAATTTGTGAGAAAGAGTTGTCGCCGAAATTAATTGATCATTTTTTGCAACTTATTCATATTTTTATATTAATTTGAACGTATATTGACATAGCTTTCTATTCAAAATATCTGGAGATAATGAACTCAAAATATATAAAAGTTATTTCTTCGCGCAAAAGTTAGAGGCTATTTTCTTAACCTTTCATGTTTTTTAAAGTTCCTGCAAATTGAAATTTCTCATCCATGTTTGTTGGAAAATTACCATCTCGGTAAAGCAAGGAATTCGAAATTAGTACGGTGAATGCGTTTAATAAATCACATACTATTTTGAAATAATATGAGAAGGGCGAGTGTTCCACTGAGGATTGTTAAAGTAGACCACCAGCGATCTTCCCAACTAAGTAGGGCAAGGTACTATCGATCCGTCATCTGTATGGTCAAAATTGTATGGCGAGATACTACACGGCTTTCCTTTTTGGAATAAGTTTCTCTTGCGATATTTCTGAATGAACGCGATTTTTATGCTTTATGAACCTAATTCCGTTTAAAAGGGAATAGCTGACGATTAACTTTGGCTGTTTCAAAGGCACTGCAACGAGTGTAATCAAGAAGTAGATGAGTTGATCATGGATATGCAATTTAATTTGCAATTTTTAATATGCGTTTAATATGCAATCAGCGGTTCGGCTCTTAGTCAGTCAATCACGAAACTTTCGCAGCCATTCTCAAATCATACCTCAATCTCCCTGTGCCGCAGGTGAAACACATATTTATTTATCACATACAGCATAAAAATGTCAATTTACAGTGAAAATGTATGATATGTATGTATGATAATATAACAACATAAACAGAGGAAGAAGGCAACGAAAAAGAAAAAAACAATACTTATTATATATAAACAATTTAGTTTTATATAATAATTAATTATATTGTATTAGACATAATTAAAAAGATATTTATAAATACGCTTACTAAAATAAATATACTAAGGTATATGTATAAATTTAACGAGGAAATTCGTTTACAATAAATGTATCTGTTCGAATAGAAATATAGCAATATGTTTTCGGAGCATAGCATATCATAATTGGTATTAGTAGATGAAGTGGTTATTAGTGTTTTGGACGTTTTCTTACTGTGGATTTTTTCCCTAAGATATTACGTTAAATTTATTGACAACCACTTCATTAAAGCTTCTCCCTATATCCTACTTTACCAACTCATCATTTATATTTTTAATATCATTAACGAGAGATTAGATGCAAGAAGAGACTTTTCAGTTTCAATCTCGCCTTAAGAAAGATATTATAGACCTTAAAATTTAAAATTACTGGTGCATTAATGCTTTGATCGAACAACTGAGCAACTTGCGCAGTTGCTTAACGCATCACTCATAAGAATTACTATTCTCCTCTTTTGGACGAGAGCACTCGGTACTACCTTATGAAATCTGATATCAAGAGAAGTAAGAATAAAATCGTAATAAAGACACAAATGTAAAGGAGGTCACGTTTAAGAAGATAAATTGAGACAAATAGGCGTAAGAAAAATCCCAGAAGATCCTGGTTGCAGGTAAGGATGCGGTGGTTTGCCTTCCTCAATGGCCACGCCCCCTCCATTGTCTCAGCGACTGCGGTCCGAAAAACACGCGTTAAATTAGAGTCCGACGGCCAAATGGGGGCGGGGGAATCTCCGGATTAGTCCCTGCGGTGACGTGAGCGAGGATAATGACGTACTGCGATTGGGTTCAATGTGTAGGGATTCAGAAATCGGTACGAGAGCCACTGTTTTCCACTCTATACTAAAAAGGGGAGTTGAGATAGAGGTTTTGAAGAGGAGATAGGTTGCGTAACATCACGGCAGTTGGTCGATGCATCCGTTACACTTCCAAGGGGTGATCGATTGTTTGAACGCTTGAGCGGATCGGAATGTGGCATATGGAAATGTTTCCTCGCTTAAAATGTTGCGGAATCTTTATTTGCGACCGTACCGCTTATTTCTCATACATGGATGTATTTTTGGCGATTTGGAAATTTCTGTTTTCAAGCCTAAAGGAAGAGACCATGGCTATGTTGTCCTACGATTCAATATATTTCAAATGCTCTTTTTTGAGTTCTTTGGTTTATTTCCAATACTTGAACTACATTTATTAACTAATAAGAAGTCGTAAAGGAAAAGGTAAATGCTTTGCCGCGATATACAATTTATGATTTACTCCATGGTTTAGAATACAGTTTCCAATACTATAAATCCCTTGCCATTTTGGCCAAAATGTCTAGGCATTTTGATAACATTTTTCAACAATTATATTTTTCGTGGCGATTTTTCCTCTCAGCGCTTCCGGAATGTTTTCATTTACTAACAAGCTAAGTTGTAATTGTGAGTCATCAATACATAAGCTATTTCATTTTCCCAAAGTAGATCCCATGGCTATCACTTTGATTTTTATCTCCTGTTCTTTACTCACAATAAAATAAGACAGACTGATAGAAATATTTTATGGACAAAAGTCAATTCGTGCTATCATCCTCTGGGTTTCGCATCACCGAAGCGTATAAACTATCGCACCGTAAATAGTAACTATGAAGTAAGTTTCGATTTATTATTTCATACCAATTGATTGTTCACAATTTAAAATTTGTAACTGTATGAAGCAAATCTCATAATTTTAGTGAGTAATATCGTGTTAGCTTCTTTTTTATAATTTTCAACTCCAATCGTGTTTATTGCAATTGTAATTATTAAATGGTTGCATAACTACTTCTATAATCTGTATATTTGCTGAGTCACGTAATACAAAATAGAAACAATACATTTTTTATTCGTATTCCATTTAATTTGCGACTCATTTTATGTCTCTCCGAATCCCTTTTCTTCTTATTATTTGATCTGCAGTCTTCATTCCTTTAGCAATGTTTTCCATCTTTCTCATTGATCTTTCTCCACCTAATTCTCTTATTCGACTCCTTTGGAATTCTGCAGTCCCCTTGTCTTGCACGTCACCGGTGAATGCCGCACGGAATCGGAATGTGGGTCAAGAGTTGGTGTCGTGGGTACCCTTTATGTGGGACAAAGAACATGGTCAAGGGGGCGATTAAAGTTCATTGGTCACTCCCTGGAGCTTTGACTAAGGGCAAGGTCTGCTCAGGTTGTATAATCTTTTTTCCCATCGGCAGAATCGCGGTATACAGGAGAGACGTCTATAAATAGTTCTTGCTTGCTGAGGTATTTTAGAGATGGGAGTAAGCCTCTTTGTTACCTTACCTTTAAATTATCGAGCGAGCTCAAGTTCAAAGGGGTATTGTTGAAGTTGAAAATAATTGAAACTACCACCTTTCTTATTTTGCGCATGTGTGGAAAGCTCTGTGAAAAAGGTGATTGAGAAAGATATTATCATTATGTTTCAAGGAATGATGTATGCAGAGATTTTACTCCCGAGTTACTGTTAAGCAGTGAGATTACCTTTGTCAAGGAATAACTTTTGTGATTTATAAACTTATTTTCTTAATGCGTTGAAGAAAGAGCTCTTTATCATGTGATCAGAATTTAGCTCTTACCCTTTCACAATTTCCCCTCTATCGAAATTATTTCTATGTAATTCATTAATATTTCGTTAATGAAATTTATTTCTTTCTTTCCAGGTAAGGGCACCTTTTGATGATTCCTCTGATTCCACTATTAATATGGAGTGAGTATGTTCTCCTTCAATTTCTTACATATGATGGTTTTTTTTTGTGCAGTGAAAAATAAGGGACAGTCTCGGGGCCTTGCTATTTGTCCGCTGCTGAGAGGTGTCCGCTAAAGAGGGGTATTTTCTAAACTATATACTTCTGGTCGGGACATCATGAAACTGTCCGTTGTAAAGGGGTGTGCGTTGTAATGGTGTCCGTTATGACGGGTTTTACTGTATTTACTTATGTACGATACTTAAAGCAAAAAGCTGCATTTGGAGGTTTTAATGTAGTTTAAACCTTAATTAAGAACGAATTTTACATCTTCCTTTAAGTAATTTATCATCGGCGGTACTAGTCGGTGAAACTTATAAAATGCTCTCCATGGAGATTCCATGCATAAGGTTGATTTAACGCAATGGAGTCCATTGTCAACGTTTTTCGCTGCTTTTATCCTTGTCACTCTTTAGTAGGAGTTGCAGGAAATTGCTCTACTTGCAGAAGCGTTTCGTCATCGTCTCAGCGTACAATAGATATAGTAAGATATAACGTCATAATTTCGCATGTCTTGTATGCAATTATCCTCTGAGGTATTTTTATTAGTTTACAATTCTATTGCTTAATGAAATTCATATTCCGGCATGATTTTTCCCTCCCGCATTTCATTTGTTCTTTCTTCCGAGTCGAATCTTCCTCATAGTGAAAGCGCAAAGAGCTTTAGTAACTTTATTTGAAGATTAATCCAGATTGTAAATTACCCGACGCAGCAAAATCCTATAATTTTATGTTTTGCTACTTAGTTAAATATAATATCACTTCACTTCAGTGGTACCTGTTCTTTAAGTAGAGTACTTTCAAATGTCTGATGGAAGTGGTCATTCGTGAGCATGATGGATTTTTATAAAATGGTTCATACGATATTTGAATATGTTAAGCTATTCCATTTCGGAGATAATGAAATCAAAGAGTATGTGGAATATATGGAGAATAATTCGCAAATATTTGCAGGAATTGTTATAAGGGAAAGCTTGGAATATTCGGCGCTTCTGGATTGCATGAAAGCCTTTTCGGCAATCAGATTTTTTTATTTTTTATTTAGCTTAATTGGTTAAGGAAAGAAATATGGTATACAATGTCGCAAATTAAAATTATTTAAGCTTTAATTGCGTAAAACGAGGTTAGAGATATAAATTAAAAAGTGGTTGGAATTGAGCGAGATTTTCCTCAAGCCAAATAATTTGCAGGAATTGTTGTGAGAAAAATTTTGGATTATTCTGTGCTCCTGGATTACATAACGACTTTCCGCTGCTGAAAGTCGTGCAGTGGGTCATTTTATTATTTTAGTTTTTATATCCTAACTTAATTGGTTAAGGAAAGGAGTACTCCTAGTGTAAAAGATGGAAAATTCAAATTATTTAAACTTTAATTGCGTAGAAAGAGTTGCGTAATCAATAAAAAACGGTTTTATTTGAGCGATTTTTTTTCGAGTAATTTGCAGCATTTTCCATTATTTCGCGACTTGAAGAATTTTCGGAGGTCTGCTCAGCGCAATCTGGAAAAATCCATTCGGCGGAGTCTGCCGAAGGTGCGGCGGAAATTTCCACTACCGAATGCGGCGGAAAACTCTCTCCTTCTTTCGTTCCACACTTTCGCTCTCCTCCTTTCCCTTTGAATATCCTTCCTTGCTCCATTTGGCATCTCCACATCCTCATTCACGCATCGAATCTCATTCTCGGTGTTTTCGTGCATTCCCGTCCCTTTCTCGGACTAACAGCCGATAATATACTCACTTATGCCGCGAAAATCAATTTCGCACATCCGCGGCCGTCCAATATTCCTCTTTACAGATGATTGCCTTACATGGGCTTCCGTATGGAGGCAATCGCGCTTCCGAACGAGCCCAATTGACTCCCGCAATGTATTATGGGTTTGAGGACCTCCTCACAAACTAGGATAGCTCTCCAGAGGTCAGAGCCTGCACGGATAATAAAACTGCCGGAGATTTGGAGCAATTATTGTTTTCCATTGAACTGTAAAGAAAGGAAAGTTGGGACACGGTTGTGTCCGAGAAAACAAGACAGGACACCGCACTTTTTGAGAGCTTTCTCGGAATACCGGGGAATGAGAAGAGGAACGCCGACAAAAACGGCTATTGATGATTTTAAACCTCTAATTCCATTGAACCGTTCTTTACGGCATTAAATTTTTGCTCTTGTATTGAAATACAAACTCCGTGGAAAAAAATACGAACTCCATTTTTCACATTTAATCAGCAATTATTTTGTTTGTTTCTCTCCTAAATTTTAGTTATTTATTCTTTTGTTATTTTAGAACATTTAGTCAACAATTCCAAATACTTCTTTTCCATCGTTTATATTTACACCAAATGTGTAATTATAATTTTTTAACTCTCCCAAAGAAGTCTTTGTCAGGATTCAGTACCTACGTTGTCACTGATTACGATAACTACGTCAAGTCCCGGATTATTGTCTTCTAATAATTATCAATGAATGTACAGTTAAATTGCTGTCCTATTATCTCCAGGTGCCAGTAATCTGGTTCTTTCCATTATTTCTAGTATCGGTGGTGAGGTATGTATCGAATGCTCACAAAAATTGCTTTGGGTGACTTTTCCAATGTCTAATTCACAAAAAGCTGTATTCATATCTCTTTCTTTTCCTCAAATTTGTCTCAGTTATCTCGCTAAATACACTTGCAGTATTTTCCGTAGTATATAAAACAACAATACTGAAGTCATTTTTCAACACTTATAGTTTATTGACTTTCATTTTAACAGTTCTATTTGTAATGAAAATGCTGATGTAATTTAACAAATGCAACAAAGATGCAGTGCTGATAAGTGCTAGCCGTTCTCTCTCCAGCGAAAATATTTTGTCTATATGTGTATGAACATATTCGTGTTATTATAAATAAATTTTAAATCCTATGGAATTGGTTGGCTCCCGAGATATATCGCGATTTAATCCCCAGTTTATTGTGCCTTGGAAGAACGAAACGCTATACGTAAGAGCTACTTCTATTTCTAGCGTTCCTTTTTACTATATCATCCTATGTTCTTCTTGCGTCTTTTATGCTTACTCAATCAAATACTCTCACAATTCCCCTTTTCCCAGTACTTCCTTTTTTGGAACGTATTTTGTCTTCTCTTCCTCTATTTCCCACGTTTTCACTTCATTTTTGAGCGTGTCTATTTCATTCTTAATTCTATTCCACATAAACTTTCATCGAAAATGAAATCAAAAAAGCACATTTATGTGGGCTTGTTAACAACGAAATTCAAATTTTAATTCGATTCGTCGGCCGCTCTCTGAAATATTTGCAGCTCGAAATGAATTTTTCCACGATCTGGAAATTCAATTATATTTTACGACTGCTAAAAAATATCTGGCTGGGAACATGAAAAGCGACTCCGGATTTTATTACAACCTTCTCATCTCTGAACTCTTATTTTATGAGGAGACTTGTGCTATTTCATTCGTTATAGAATAGATAGCTAATTAAAGAACGAACCAAACTAAATTACAAAATAGTCGATCTTTATATAACGCTCTATATTTTTTAATCGAATAGTTTAACTTATATATTGACATTTTATGGGTGAAAATATTATTCTTCTATTCATACATAGATTAAAAATATCCAAAGACTTGTGTAATTGATGTAGATATTGCTGATTTATTTCTGCTTAGAATTGAAAATTGAAATGAATATTTGCGGACATTTTGAGACCTTTTCAATATTAATTTTAACTTAATATGCCTAAAAAAATAATAGACATTTGTGGGATTAACAAAAAGCAAATGTTTTTATTCATTCATAAAAAATGCAACAAAATACAGCTAGCTCTAGGTCAATTACAGCTGACAATGAACTATATGATTATTAATAAGTAAATAAGGCCAACAAGTCTAATAAGGATAAAAATTAAAAAATGATAAAATAAAACACCATCAATTACATGGTTTTATCAGGTAAATTACATCAACGAGTTACATTGATCGATCTTTTTCAGCCATATTCAGGATTAAGTCAAGAGGAAGATAATATTAATCAAAGTTTTTACTGAGAAAGCTATGAGTTATTTGCAACTGCAATTTTTTAACGGTCCTTCTTTTCGAAATTAATAAATGTCGTGAGTAATAAAAAGGATTTTCCAACCTCTCAGCAGAGTAATATCATTCTTTATCAGTTCAGTTCTAACACGAGTCTCGTAATTTCCTATACCGTCTCTATAATTTGGTTTTGCCCATATGTTTCGAGAGATTCGTCTGAAAATAGATCCTTTATAACCTCGGTGCTATCCAGATAATTCATTTTTTATTCCAGTGTGAATGTGACATGTTTCTCTTTTGAAATGGCGCTGCCTTGTTTCAGTGTGCGAGAAATGGAGAGAGCCTCATCCGTTCGGATTTTTTTGCAGCTTTCACTTCAACGCTTCTACGCCTAGCAGGAGTGTAGCGGGATTTTCCATTATTTTGTTTTTCGCGCATAGACTCTTGCGGTAATTGGATGACAGCTCTGCGGAGTCCAGTCAACTTTTCCGTGTGGCGTTCTTTCCTTGTAGTTGGGATTAGGAAAGTCATTTTTTTAAGTCTTCTAGTCAGGGAAATCTCACGAAGTGCCTTTCTCGCGAGATTAATCTTTACTTATTGTTTTACTATGATTTCACCGAAGTCATTCTTAGCGTTTTGGATATCATATTTTACTTAGCTCCTGCTAAATAATTAGCGTTGTACAACTGTTTTATTAGGTTTCTCGTAAATGTTACGTAATTCTGCGCAAATTCTCTTTGACGAAAAATTGTTAAAATTTCCACAGCTTTACAATTTTGAGCACCATTTTTATGTTATTTATTTATTCAATTGTAAGGACTACAAGTAGGCTATAGGCCAGGTGGTAGTCATACTTTCTTATAGGAAGAAAATACATTACCCTGCTTGGTATTCACCCTAGTTTAGAGGAAAACCCCCAAAAACCTCCTTATGCATAAATGCACTGGTTTATATAATTTCTATAAATCTATTATAAATTAATTGCAATAAATTTAAAATATCATAGTAAATGCCACCATATCAAATCTTGGGTATTTATCTTAGTTTTTTTGTTACCTCATTGGGAAAGTTGGTAATAACCTCGAGGCTGTGATTATGGGTTGATGGATTTTTGAATCAAAATTTGTGAGCTTGAGTGGACATCGCAAGTACAATATATTTTACCTTCTACCATTTCATCAGTTTTCATGTATCCTTTTTCTGTCTAACCATTCCATTCTCATTCCTTTTGCTATATCTAATTTCTGTATCTCTTTCATATTACGTCTCTTTCAATATTAAAATTTACCATAATCGTTTGAATTCTGACTTTAATAAGTTTGAAACCTTTACGAGGAACACATTTTATTTCATAACGAGTTCTTTAATTAGTTTTGAAAGAAAACAGTTGATTTGAATATCAATTATTTTTGATGGTAACTAATTAAATAATATATTTTCATTATTATTCAGGAAAATCTATGGGTAACACGGAAGGGGAGAGTTTTAGTCTCAATCTCGTCCGAATGAAGACGTATTAATTAATTTTTCTAGAATAGATTAAAAGATTTGTGTAACCTTAATCAGATACTAACCCGTAGATGAGTTTTTATTTTCTGAAAAAGTGTTATTTATAGACACAATAGCAAATAAATTATTTTGTTAACTCTAGTCCTTTCCCATACGTCTATTTAAAATTCAAAAGTGTTGATCCAGCCCAAACATTTCGCTCAAGTAATTAGAGCAACATAAAGGCGCTCGAAATTTTTATTTGCCCTGCAATTTTTTCCTCCGAAACGGCGGTCATGAATCTCACCTCGGGTGAAAAGAACGGAGAAGAAGAAAGAGAGAAACGGCGTCTATCTGTGCGAAAGAATTCGTAGGTAAAGGCTGGGGTTTTGAGAAAAAACGGGCCTTTAGCAGCGCCGTAAGGGGCTGTCTCGAGGCGTTCCTCGCATTCCTGAATTATGCATCTCGGGTGGTGTGAGGCTTGACGCAAGAGGTTTGAGTTGGCGGAGATGATGATGGCGAAAATCTCACTCTCAAAGAAACCAAGAGACTCCTTTTGGTGCACCAATTCACTGCCGGATGTGTGCTGAATCGCGAGGATACCTCTAGGATCCCGCTGTGCCAACTTTCCTCTCAAACACCTTCAACCCCACCCTTTTCCCACTCGCTCTGCATAATGATTCCTCTGCTATTCAAATTCTAATGATTAAAGAAGGGGAATTCCCGCCTTCGCGAGTCGAATAAAGTCCTTATGTCTCACATCTCCGGTAATTGGTAAAAGGCGATTAATTTAGGCGATGAATCTGTTACCAATTACTCTTCTCGGAGGAATGGAATAGTTGATGAGAAACTATAAGTTGTATAACTGACTGAGGATAGCATCTCTAGTTAATTGGTAAAGCAAGGTTTCACAAGCTGTGAGCTCTGCGAAAAGTATTAATAAAAGGATTTTTTTTTACATGTTGGCAATAATAATTGTATGGATCAATAATTCATTACATTAATCTCAGCAAAACAAAAGGTTGTATAAAAATTTAAATTTCATCTTTGAAATGCCGAATTTTCTTTTTTAAGAGCAATAACTTTCGATTTTAGTATACTTAAATTTAAAAAAGCTAAACTCTTACTGACCATAAGGCATGATTCAAATATATGCTTCATGGAATAAATATTTGATTTATCTAAGATTTATCAGCAGTCATTATCTACCATTCGAATTAGACAAGGTGCTCCATCAAAACGCAAATATCCTCAATGTACCCCTTAATGTCTCCCTTAAAAATTTTACCTGGGTTTCATTTGCAGCACAATGTGTTTACTTGATAACTGAAAAGAAAGGTTTCATTTCGTAGAGCTGTTTCGCCTAATGATTAGATTCCCAACCTTTTTCATTTGGCGACCCTTCTTTCCTTATCGGAATACCTCCACGGTCCATCGGTCCATGATGGAGTAAAAAACCTTGTTTGTTTCGTATCCCTCCTTATGTATATATTATTTAGGATCAAATATAGTTTATTCGATGTTTTCTGATAGTTTTAGGATGAAGTCGCGACCAACATGTAACCTTATTATGAGAGCTATATTTTTTGGTGAAGCGGAGGGTGACTACATATTATTTTTTCCTTTGAAAACTCTCATTTAATTTTATTACTGTTTTGTTGCATGTTTTATGATTTTCTACTCGTCTGCTTTTCTATATTTTGATATTGAATTAGATTTTTATGTATAAGGATCGTTAGATTCGTTTACGTAACGCAAAAGAATATAGGATTTCATACAAAATAGCTTTAGTTAAATTAACAGCTGTTTTATATTTCAATTCACGTAATAACAGCATAAAGATAATAATATTTACACCTCAATCCTGATGTTATCTTGATGCTTATGTCTGTAAAGAATATTTTGACGAAGTTCCTTTTGTTTGAAATTGTTTCAATAATCTTCTTAGCTGTGAAAGGCAAGAATTAGACGAAAGATTGAAAATACTTCTTCTGTGAAAGTAAATATTTCGGAGACTACTATTTAGTACTGTACCGATAACAGTATTGATATTAACTTTGGCTTGTGAGTGTTTCATTTCTCTTCCCCAGAAATCCACTCCGTTTTTAGATCTCGTTGACAGTAAGTTACGTCTAACGGAACTTATTCTCTCTATTCTTGTTGCTATATCTGAGAGGAAATAATGAGAATAGATGTTTTTCTCTTAAGATGGATATGCCTCCGGAAAACATCCTCAAAGAGCAACTTATTGGCTAGAAATATCGTATCGGAATAGACTTCTGCAAAACAGCCGAATGTGGCGGGAGACCGGGTTGTATATCTCCGTCTTTGCCATAAATAAAGGGCAGTGGATCGAGCATTTCCGAATCTGACATTTATTTTTGTGGATGCCGGTGTTTCCTCTTCCACGGATGGAGAAGTTGAAGGCGGGGAAATGCGGTGTTCAGCAGTGTGTGTATTTTTCTGACTTTTACCGACTCGTAGGTTCTAAGCAGAGAATTTGTAATGGAAATAAAAGTACCACAGTAAACTTCGACGGCACGGTTCCCCAGTTAAAGTGTGTGGAATCGCATTGAGAGTTTTCATCTCATAATTATGTATCTTCACGAAGTAACGCCTTCGCTTTTTGAGAGAATTCATAGTTTATAAATCCTCGCTACTATCTCATTAGGCTCATCCCTTCCATTTCAGCAAGCTGGGTATGCCGAAAGTGTCAGTTCCAGGCTTTTAAAAATGTTCATTTTAGATAGTAGCTCAATTCCTTTGGTTTATAACAACCTATTTATCCGTTCAGTTTGCATATTAATCTCTAAATCTGAACTCCGAATAATATATATTTTTTTACGGCATCTCTGTATTTTATTCAATCCACAAAATGAGAGGTCGGTATATATTATTGAAAATTTAAATTCAGATTATTTGTGTTTAATGCGATTTACATTTTATTTAAATCAAAGATTAATGATAGACGTTAATGAATAAATGCGAATATCTTTGTCCGTTGAAAGACTTTCTTAATTAATTTTACTATTAAGCTTAGTTAAATGTAAAAAACGGATGCTCGTTTGTTTGTTTTATAAATCGTCTTTCAGCAGTTATTTTAACATAATGGAATTTTCAGGTTCATTTCTTGTTCTGAAGTTCATCTTGTCAATTATTTGTGAATTTGGAGATTCTTAATTACATTCCGTTATTATTTTAGCTGTACATATATACTTCTGAGAGATTTAAAATATTCACTCATCTTGCAATAAAAGAGTTATGTTTGGAGCCTTCTACTCTCCAACACTGAAGATAGTTCAATGAGCACTTGAAGTGAATGTTTAGCAGTGATATCTGGTGAAATTTCGTATTCAAATATCAAATAAATTAGTGAATTATATTTATAGTTTCTACCAAACGAATGATTTTTGGAATCTATTCAGTTATCATCAAATTGATATTTCTGTTAATAGGATTGTTAAAAGGACAATATCAACTTACATTTGCAAAATACTTTATATTTGCATTAGCGAATTAAATAACACTAATTCTAGAAAAATCAATGCCATCTCAATTGCTCAATTTCTATATCATCATACTACCGTCAATAGGTTTTCAAGATTTTTCAAAGGTTAATGCTCTTGCAAGCTATTATTATATCGCGTAGGTAGATGCTCGTGGCTGTTACAGCAGATTTAAAAGATTATTTCCCTTTATCTCGAAGCGATGACCTTTTCATTCAAACGGAAGATGAACGGTCAAAACAATTCCCGTTGTCGAATACATTTTTCACCTCCAGGGTATACAAATTCTAGGGAAAATCATCGTGCGTTATCGCTCACATTCCCACGGAATGATTCGAAATATCCAGGTAAAGGAGAAAATGCCATGAGAAAGGCAAAGCATTCAGAGTGTGGAATTCTCGACGTTGGTGGTATTTACCTGAACCTTTAACTAGTAAACGTATGGAAGGATGTCCAGGGTGTCATTGTGCCTGGAATATCGGAGTCTTGATAGGAATAACCTCCATATTCACATGCAAATTGATCCTTTCGGCCAATGCTCTCCACCTTTTCTGTCTGGCCTTTTCACATTCTTGCACATGACCTTAACTGCTTCTTTCGCAATCCCTTGTTTCGTGTTGCTTCTTTCTGCGAAAATTGAAAGGTTCTTGAGAAAGATGAGGTTTCTGAAGGAATACTGAGGAATAACACGTTTTTTTCGTTTGCTGGGAGTCCATCAAGTAACTTACTTACATTGAATTAGATGTTACCACTCTCAGATCACTAAGGAGCCTGCGGGATGGATGGCAAATTTCATCCCCTGCTTCTTGCACGTACTCATTGGGTTGTAGCTTATAATTTCATCGCCACCTTGAAATATAGTATACCTTTTCCTTTGATATAATTGAATTCTACTGATTGAATACTATTGTTAAATACTAACTTAATAAATGATGAAATGGGAGTCATTATTAGACATTTTGTTTTTGCGTTCAATTCTTCACTTTCACCTTCACATCAAACTTTGACTCCTTATAAATTAATCTATTTCGAAATAGGTGAACTTGGCTGATTCAAGGAAAGGGCATTTTTATTGTTGGTTATTATGTTTATGCATTTCTGTGGTTCTGGATAAGTTCTCAGGTCAACACAGGTCCGTATTCAGACCTGATTTTTGTACCTCTGTAAGTAAAAGAATCCTCCAAATTATTTAGTATATATATTATTCAAGTCTATCAACGACAGGTAGGAAAATGAGTAAAACGTTGTTAAAGTAAAATGATAGTTTTGTGATGAAATGAATAATTTTTTACAAAGTCATCCGTTGCTGAGATTTTTTTAAATTCGATATTTATTAATATGAGAAATTCCAGTAGTAGATTATATTTCTTTAAGGTAATTCAGAATAGCTCAAAATTATTCATTCTATTGTAATTTCTCTTTTAATTAACATTTTCTTTTACACGACGCACGCTCAATATTGGCTTAACCTAATGACGACTAAATTATATCAAAGCCGTGTCTAGGATGATTTGTGTTTGAAAACAATTCTTCAGAGCATCATTTATTAAAAGGAATAATCTTGCTCAATATTTACGGTACATTTCAATTATAGGTAACGAGCATATTACAGTATTTGTATATTTTTCATTAGATTTTTCTTCCATCACGATGATGGTGCAGTATAGGGGAGACCCGTCTAAAGCGGTCTCTCGGGGTTAAGTGCTACCCTACGTTTTTTTCCCTTGTTGGAGTTGCAATCCATCCTGTAGGCTACATACTATCAAGGCAGTTGAGTTGTAGACTCTGTTAGGAGTGGCTTAATAATTTCCTCTCAGCAGGGAAGAATATTGCCATTCCGAAATAATTGATCTAAGATAAGTAAATTAAACCTTTGATTTCTCTAATAATACAAACATGACTTCATATGAACTATTTTCTTAAGTAAAGGGTTTAGGTGACTTTGCACATAAGGGCGTGCACCCAGGAAAATTCCCAAGGAAAAACGGACTTGAAAAAAGTCTGACAGGGCCGGGAATCGAACCCGGGATCTTCCTCTAACCGGGAGGCTGCCTTAACCATCTAGGCTACCCGACCAGAACATTTTAACAAGCCGTTTTGGGGACTTTGTGTGCAAGGGCAAGTGCAGTTTCGTCCGACTGAGCGGCATCGTCTGCGGCCTCGTTGCCGGTGCCTCGATGAGGCCATGGCCGCAGACGATGCCGCTCAGTCGGACGAAACTGCACTTGCCCTTGCACACAAAGTCCCCAAAACGGCTTGTTAAAATGTTCTGGTCGGGTAGCCTAGATGGTTAAGGCAGCCTCCCGGTTAGAGGAAGATCCCGGGTTCGATTCCCGGCCCTGTCAGACTTTTTTCAAGTCCGTTTTTCCTTGGGTATTTTCTTAAGTATAGCCAAAGATCGTTTTAAAATATTCAGTAAGTTTTTCTCCGCTTTCATTATTGTTTTAAATTTTTTAACGGTTTTAAAACCGGGTTTACCCCGGGGTAAAGTGGTCCCCCACGTTTTCATAGGAAACCACTATTCAAAGTGGGCTCATGATAAGTGTGCAGGATATTATAATGATTTTTGCAATGAATTTATCTGTGAATTCTGCTTATAAATAACCATAATATAACAAATAAATTGTAGAAATGTGAACGACTTCTTGGAATAATAAAAAGTTGTAAAATGTTAATGATATGTACTTTATTAATCCTATTACATTGTGATAAATTATGTAATTGTACTTTGGTAATTATTTCTAGTCATGCATCATTTATTCATTAATTCTAACAAGGGAGACTCTCACTTTTGTCCGGGGATTTTGATGGAAATTTTTGTGGTGATGCAGGAGGTGAAGTAATGAAAAATTGTATTGTCGTTCGTCTGAATGGGCCTTAGTTTTTTTGCAATAATTAATTGAAAATCGATAATCTGAGTATAGGCAACCACCGCGCCTGCTAAATTGGTAGAGAATAACCCGCTGTTTGCGAGTAATTCTGTAATATTATTTCCATTTTCTTTTATTATATTTTTTCCTTGTTACTCACTGATAGACTTAAGAGCAATATTTCCATTCTTGCACTCGACATCCGATCGAATAACCTTATTTCAACCAAATGAACTTCTATGACGGAGAGCCTCACTTAAAGTATGATGAATGAAGGTTGGTAACATAGCTTTCTGGAATCCTCTGGTATTCGGTGGTTATAATTTCATTGGCTATCCTCTTAAAATTGATATTAGTCCCGTAAAATATCATTCACAAGCGCGATTTTTCATTTAAGGTTCGTAACGCAAAAAACGCAAAAGAAACAGGCGTTCGACTGATTCAAGATTTCTTATTAAAAGTAGCGGATAACTTCCGTAATGTAATTTATACGCCAATCACTAGATGCTTTATATTTGTTGACTGGATAATGAGCAATCAGCTCTGACTACATATACGTCAGTAACTCCTTGGTTAATGGGAAACTTTCCAGAGCGTCCATCTTACTCGACGTCACCTCTGCTATTGAAGATACTCAAACCTAACATTTTTCCAAAAATGTAAGAATATTCGAAGATAAACGTCCCTTCGTTGGAAAATGAGAATAAATTTGAAGAAAAAATTACGTCCCTGAAAAAGGAGCCGCTGTGCCTGCGACGGGTGCGTGACCGTGCGGGTGTCATAAAATGTGCACATCTTTGTTTGAGTATAGTTTGGGTTTTTAAGGACTCTCGTTTTCATTGGATCTTACATATGACCCTCCGATTTTCTAGATATTTTCCTCTTCAGTTTAAAGTGAGACGTCCTGCAGTGAACTTATTATTCTGTTTTAAATGTGCTTTCCGGTCAGGAGAAGAAATTGTAACTTGCTCTTCATCAGTTACTCAGTTTTCTTCGTCGAATTTATCATGGAATGTCCTTCCTCTTCTCGTGTAAGATAGTCCAGTATGAACGAAAGGAAGCCAGCAGCTGTCAGTGAGTATAGCAAGGAGGATGCTACGTGTGCAGTTTAATATTTACTAGGTAAGCTTGAGTCATTTTGCAAATTTTATTTTCACCAATAAATAATTCATTTATATCCAATTTAAAAATAAAATTTTGTTTTAAGAGAAAAATTCTCTTTCGGTTGAGTGAAATTTCGTTAAACAATATTAACACAAATATCATTTTTATCTTATTAAAAATTGGATTCATTCCTGTTAACGCCGAGAATAGAAGTTCCTTTAGTTGAAATAAGGTTATTCGATCGGATGCCGAGTGCAAAAATGGAAATGTTGCTCTTACGTCTATCAGTGACTAACAAGAAAAAAATATAATAAAAGAAAGTGTCCCATCCCTCCCCCAACCCTACCAACTCCCATCACACCCTCTGGCCCACCCACTCCCATCCCTCCCTCTATCCCACCCACTCCCATCCCACTCCCATCCCAACCTCTACCCAACCTATTCCCATCCCTCCCGCTACCTCCCCTCTTCCATCCCTCCCCCAACCCTACCCACTCCCATCCCACCCTCTGGCCCACCCACTCCCATCCCTCCCTCTATCCCACCCACTCCCATCCCCCCTATGGCCCACCCACTCCCATCCCTCCCTCTATCCCACCCACTCCAATCCCCCCTATGGCCCACCCACTCCTATCCCTCCCTCTATCCCACCCACTCCCATCCCTCCCTCTACCTACCCTCTGCCACCCCTCTCTCTACCTCACCCACTCACATCCCTCTCTACCCCCTCTCCCATCCCTCCCTATTTCCCACCCACTCCCATCCCACCCTCTACCCAACCCACTTCCACTCCTCTCTCTACCTCACCCACTCCCATCCCTCTATACCCCCTCTCCCATCCCTCCCTCTGCCGCACCCACTCCCATCCCTCTCTGTACCCCACCCTCTCTTATATCTCCCTCTGATCTCCTTTTCCCGCCCTCTGAAGCCAACCACTCCATCCCATCCGCTATCCCAACCACTGAACATTTCCCACCCACTGCTCCCCCCTGACTCTTACCACCCATTCCCAACCCTATGGTCCACCCACTTCAAATCCTTTGCCCTTCCCAATACCTTCCCTTCCTCTATAATGCCCAACACGCACTCCATTCCTTCCCTCTCCCAATCAATTGCTTCACATTCTCTTCCTCTACCATAACCATCTCCTATCATTCATTCTTCATTATTTTTTCTAATTTATACATTAGGAAAAATATGGGCAATTCAATGTAAAGGTACAGAATATGTAAATTAAACATTGCCCCCCTTACACATCATAACAAATCAATACATTCCGCAATTGTTAGGATAAGGGAGTAAAGGTTTTTTTTATCCATATTATGTATACAATTGAAGTCATGATCAATTGCTTCCTTCTCTTTCTCTACCATAACCATCTCCCATCTACTTCCTTTATTCTTTCTTCCAAATTAGACATAAGGAAAAATATGGGCAATTCAATGTAAAGCTACAGAGTATATAAATTAAACATAGCCCTGCCTTACACATCATGACAAATCTATACATTCTGCAATAGTTAGTTTGACTAAGGGCGTGAAGTTTTTTATATCCATATCATATACATTTCAGGTCATGGAACTCAATACAAATTCTTGCATTACAAATTTTCATACTATACATAATTGAAAATATATTCTGGCTCGGAAGAAAAAATGTATTTCACTTCTTATTCATCTTCCGAAGTAGAGTGATGCTGTAGCGACAGGGGTCGTTGTCTGGTCGTCTGGTGACCCTGTTAATGTGCTCAAAGTAGAAGTCCGAAATCATCCAACTTTGGAGCACCCGGATTTTCGGGCAGGATTGCGGGGACGCTAGAGGAGGAGGGCATTTAGACCGTTTCGCCGAATGCTAGGACCTCGGCTCCTTCCCGCACCGCTCAGCTCTGCAAATTCTTCCCTGTTCTTTCGCTTGGCCGTGGAGGGCTATATGGAAGGAAGATTGAAAAAATGATTTTCTAAATATTAATTCCTATCTAATTATGATGTATGTACTAATATAGGAAGTAAATATTAACATACATCCAAGGAAAACAATATTATTAATATAATAGTAATACCTAGACTGCATCATATTGGCTTCGTTAAAAGAATAGTCGACAGGAGTGAAGAAAAAGTTCGCGAGCGATCTTAATTAGCGTTAGTTAGGTCTCACGTTGAGTATGCATGTAGTGTATGGGACCCCGCCAAGAAATGCCATATTCGGTATTTAGAAAAATTACAACGAAAGGCGATACGATTTGTAAAGAATTGCTACGATAAAACAGCGAGTTTTACTCAGATGTTACAGGACGTAGGATGGGAATCGTTAGAAGATAGGAGAAAAATTCAAAGGATAAATTTATTAAATAAGTTCAGAGAAATTACGTTCTCAGATGATGTAACCGATATAATGCGACCCCCCTGTTATATGGGCCGTGCTGATACTGCCCGAAAGATTAGGGAAATAGATGCTAAAACAAATCGTTTCAAAAATTCATTTTTTCCGCGAAGTATACGCGAAAGCAACCGTTTAGGAAAATAGAGTCAAGATTCTTGCACCCCCTACCACATGCCGAAAGGCGGCTTGCAGGGTTCTAACATAAACATAGACATCAGCGCAGGGGATCAATTCTCCGCGTACCAATCTGTCGGGAGATCAATTCCCCGCGTACGAATTCCCCGCATACGAATTAACCCCGGACCAATTCACTGGGCGCCATTAACAAAGGTATCTCAAACTCTCCCTACAAAGAGGAAGCCCTCAAATATTTTTTATTCTAGTTAATTGGAACTTTCTTAATTAGAATGTCTAGCTTACTTTATGAAAAATTCAACTGAATATTATATACTAGAGATTATTATGCTTGCATAATGCTTTGCCAGCTTCCTTGGCTTTATTTTGTAAGTAAATGAGTTCCACATAAGTCCAGCTCATAATTCTTAGAGAAATAGGGTATAAAACAGAAGTATAACGCTATTGTTTTCTTCTATTTAAGCTCTTAAGTATCATGCAAACGGAGGAAAATATATTTTATAAAAGTAAAGGGACAGGATTAGATACACATACATTTTGAACACCTTGAATAGGTATGAGAATGATTTTAAGAATATTTCGATTCATAAAAAAGTTAAAGTAAAAGTACAATGTCTCAAAAGTGAGTATGGATTGAATTATTGCCATTTATTTCGTTACGTTTTTGAAGCTGGATTGTATCTCTAATCCGTCCGCTAAATTACAGATCAGAACTCCATGACATCATGTTGTTGTGGGTAGGTATATCAAGTTAAAAGTAGCAAAATAGTAACGTCGAAGGGCTACCCCTATTGTAATGTATGAAATTAGAAATTACTAGAAAAAATAAATGAAATGGAATAAAACATCTCTATATTAACATCACACTCTTAAAATTTAGGAATTTGTCATATTATAAATATTACTTAAATATACGGAAGAATATTTAGGAATATTTGTTATTTATCTCCTTTCCTAAGCAATAATCGTTCTAAACACCGTGATTGACCGAATTGACCGTGAAAATTTTTGTAATTACCAACATCTTTTCATTATCTGTCGTGCAAAACCTCACAAAAGAACACATTTACGGCAAGATACGAAATTATTCATTGACCGTGGCTACAAGAAAGCGATTCGAAGTTACGCGTCGGGAGATTGAAATATTCATGCCGTTAAAAAGTAAAATCCGTAAAATATTTATTATTCTAACCTTAATCTTATTCATACTTATGCTTGGCGAAGGTGGATTGGAAAAGCCATTATTTTCAGTAATAATTAAATGAAATCTTTTACATATGTGTGAGTAACTTGTAAATTTGAGTTCTGAAGCACGAAATTACAACTGTGATATAATAACCGATATCAAACCAAAATACAATGAAGTACTGCATGTTATTGCCTACATAAATCAGTGAAGAAACAGAAAAATTAATTTAAAGCTCTCTGTGTGTTATGAAAAGTAAAAGTCCTCCTTGAACTCCTAAAACACGAGCAAAACATTCAAGGTCGCTGGAACGCTATTATGGCTCTTATGGAAAATTTTGGGAATCTGCTTTGTTTGTCTTGAGAGTAAAATTACAGAAAAGGTTAACCTAAATTAAACCAACGAATTACAGCTAAAGTAACATTTCCCCAATTAAACATTGTTCAAGGAAGGAAATGTATACATATAGAAAAAAACGCTGGGGTACCTGAAAATGGCATCCACCTTCAAGGCAGAGGCAAATGCATGATGTAAAACTTATGCTCTCTAACTCAAATTAATTATAATAGAGGAAAAAATGTGTGAATTTAAATTCAACCTCCAGTATGTGAGATAAGTCTTTTCATCTGACGATTAACGGTGGGTACTCAACATACATTTTTGTTGCTATATTAATAGGAAACTCAATCGAAAGATAAATATCGAATTTTATAAGAGAGTGGTTTGTACGGAGGCTGTTTAATTTGATTTGAGTCCATTACATGCCAACAATTATTCTTAATTCTACAGTCATCTAAATGTGGTGGTAAAGTCACATTCAAATCTGCATTTCCGTAGAAACTCTACATTCCAACAATAATAGGGAAATATATAAAGCTAATGTAAATATAATGTAATAATTTAATGCAATAACGTGAAGAGTCCCTGATTTCAGAACGAATATCTGAATATAATTATTAAATTTCAATAGATTACAAAAAATAGTCATTTAAATATTAACAGGCAATTAAAACCATACAAAGGTCATGTATTCTTCTTGTTTGGAATTTAAGAAGCAAAAACTAAAAATTATAATTACTTTAATAATCAAAAACTTTAAATTAAAATCATGAAATCACAGTGAGCAAGGGAATGCTCTTAATACTGCAATTTTAAGTCATTGTTGTTTTGCATTAAAATGCAATGCATTTATAACATCCGCATGTATAAGAATGTAGGTACCCGAAAAACCTCGATCTTTTTCTTTTATTTCCTGTACATCATATTACAGAAAGTCTACGCTGCCGCTCAAACTGATTATTTTCAACAAATCTTAAATTCAATTTATTTCGCACAGTTTTCCTAGAATATCTCAAATGTCTTCCTTAATTTGAAATATAAAATATGTAATACTTCAAAATACTATAAGATGATGAAATTTAAAAAATTAATATGCAAAATATGAAAGTATAGTCTGTTTACTTAACTTGGAAATCCAGCCTACCGTTGTCCCTCGAGCCTCTTCCGTTGACGGTGGTCACTAGCATTTGAGAAGAGTAAGTTCCACGGCAAATCCTTATTGAAATTTGAGCAACTTAGTTTTCTTGAAACTGGAGATAGTAAAAACACCAAAATAATTAATTATTTATTAATGAATATGGTAATATCAAGAATAGAATAATTTAAAAAATAAAATTCCCGGTGCCAAAAAAATATAACGCAGGTAGGATGAATGCGCATATCGTTGAATTATAGATTATTGAATTTAAATTAACGGTCATCTACTTCGATGTTAAAACACAAACTGTACCCATCATTACTTCTAAAAACACTATTTAAGTAAGAAAATTTTAATCGAGGGCACAAGGAACAGAAATAAGGATGGTACTGACATTAGAGGAAAATAAACTTAGTGCAGAATGTATGTAAAGGAGAATAAGATACTACGCAATGATGGCAGTTTAAACATCAAAATAATTGATAGCAAATAATATTACAAATACGTAACGAAAAGGGTTCATATTTAATTTCATTGACCATAGGAGACAAAGTTATTTTATTGGTGATATTTAGCTACATATTTCAATTAATTTGAAACGAGATAATCCAAAATAGCTACCCCCGGAAATTCCTCATATTTTTCCTAATAAATTTAACAAGATAGTAAGCGGCAATTGATTTTAAGTTGCTCCTTCCTTCTGAATTAATAGAAATAAATTTCAGCTTAGGCAGCCGGGACTCGAACCCCGATATCTTAGATTCAACGGGTGCTCATGCTGGTCAGATAGCCCAACCACTTACCATCAAGGAGATACTGGTTAAAGTCCCGTCTACTTTAGACATTTTCTCCTACGTTTCTTTATAAGATGTTCAGAATACAAGACCCGCTTTTTCCTTGACCACTTGAGAAGCCTCAATTGAATTTTTTTTGGATTCCAGTTGTCACTGAAGACACAGACACAGCAGGGACTAGCAATGTTGCCATCTGCGTAAGTTATGAACAAATATGCTGCTATTTGATTGGTCCAATTTAATTTCTCCTTCTTCCACGGCCAGCGGTTGCAACCCGCAAGTGGGTCGCGGAAGGGTTATAGGTGGGTCGCGACTCGATCCTAAAATTATCAGAAACCATCGATTAAACCATTGGAATAGCAATATTTTATGGTAAATTATTAATACATAAGGAAGGGATACAATACAAATAAGGTTCTTTACTCCACCGTGGACAGATAGACCGTGGAGTTATTCCGATAAGGAAGGATGGGTCGCCAGCTGGAAAAGGTTGGGAACTACTGTTTTTAGATAATTATTTTTTCATGAAATATTTATTTATTTCTACTTCGCATTCATTAAGATTTATCATAGAAGGGATTGCTCTAAATATTGTAGTTGTTATGGTTGTTGAGAGATTAAGGATTTTTAGAGATATTATTAATTTCTAAGGACAACTACTTTAAGATTCTTACAACTTCGTAAAATAGTATAAGAGTAAATCAATTGAGACGGATATCCGAATACGTTGGAGGGCTTTAACGAATGAAAAATAATCTAAAAAAGAGGATCTTTGTTCATAAAATATCCACACTATATATCATCCTTAAATAGGAATTATAATAATATAAAATTCCATTTAAATAAAGTAATTAATTTATTAATTGAATTTCAAAAGAGGATTCTTTGAAAATAAAGTTAGTGGTTCTCCTTTGAGACAATTATTTGGTTCAAAAAACATAAAAGAATATTAGAGACGTTGAATTTCGATCGTGGTCAGTCTCGTCACGAGAGGCCCGGAGCCACAAATTCAAACGTTACGGATTAAGCACGACTGATTAATCAACGTCACTCAATACGTTAATTAATCACATTTATATAACTCATAATACCTAGAAGAGTGATATGCTATTTATATATTTATAGTATTAATTCGTGACATGACAATTTAGCGTGTTAATTTTTATGCCTTAGCAGTACTATTCTCTCAGCAGATAGACAATTTTAAGCGTAGAGATAAGATTAGGTTCAAATGTCATACATTATAAATTGCATGATAAAATTAAAAAATTGAAACGCGTTTATACAGGGTGTTTACCGGGAACCGCATGTTTTTTGATTGTATAGTACACGGCAAGTAGTGCGGTTTCCGGTAAACACCTCGTATATCAGTATTACTGCAAATCGTCATCACCTTTTTATACGGTATTTGTAATATATAGATGCTGAAGTATATTTCTGAAGAAGTACTGATAATATCTTGCATTATGGAAACATCGCAATACTATTACAACTATTTCATTGAAGAAATTAATTTGCCAAAGTGATTCAAACTTATGCATTGAGAGGAAAAAATAAATTACCTTAAAAGGTCTATTCTGTGAACAAACTCGTATCTATTTACTAGACTGTATATTTTCCGTTTGCACAAGAGCACGGAAAGAATCTCTTATTTTCAGCCTGCACCGTAAGAAAACATTTGCATACATTAAGTTAAGATTTTGGTCACATTTCGCATTATATTTACCGATATCAAATAATGGTATAATGTTATCCTCTCGGCGATAGAGTTAAAAGTACATTTAATGTACTTTTAACTCTCTATTAAGTACATTTAATCCCTTTAACAGGAGTGGAATTGTGGTGGCATGGTAGTTTAGTGGTTAGAACAACTGCCCGGAAAGTGGGAGACCTGGGTTCGAGTCCCAGTCATGTCACAATTATTCACTCCTTGTTGAACCTTCGTACATTTAATGTATTGGCTCGTTAGGTAATACACCACATTGAACAATGAATCGAAAGAATTCAAGGTCATAGAAACAAAACATCGAGATAAATGGAACACTACGAAATATTGCTCGCTAACTTTGAAAATAATTTTATGGTAAAAGGAACGGAAAGGGAAAGCAAAATCAACATTGTGTGTGTATGTATGCAAGTAACTCTCACTTTTCTTTACAGAGATTTAGAATGAGGCGGGAAAGCGAAACTGCATGCTTATGATTCACGAAGCAAAGCACAAAGGCTAATCGGAAAAAATCATGGCTCCTGAAATGTAACTATTAAACTGGCAATAAATTAAGTAAAGCAACTTATCCTGGTTAGATTATTTTGATCACAACACAGTGATAGCAATCGAAATGGAAAGCACAATATCAGAGACTGTTGATGAATCTCACCGTAGAATGTTATCTGAAATACGAATTGATAACTTAAATCGATAACTCTCATCGTGGAATGTTATGAAATGCAAATGCTTATAAAACCTGTAACTTTATCCTTATTCGGATATTTAGAAGGAAAGGTACGTGTTTATTAGTAACTAAGGGAGCATTGCACCATAGCTAAATCTAACAGGTAGGAAATGAAAGGAAATTAAGTCAAAGAGATTATAAAAATTGCGAATTCCTACAGCTTAAGTTCATAATGTTCAAGAACGATATCTTATGAATGAATTTAAGAATTTCGTTTATGAGAAAGTATAACAATGAAGTAATATTCCAATACAGATGAATCCCCAATAAAAATCTATATCAAACTATCTTTCTCTATGTGAAGGGATTTTCATACCCTTACGCATGACAGAGCGCAATACATTTCTTTCTTATGTCGGCGTTCATTGGCATTCCACTTCTTGTCCACATAATATGAAACAGCGAAGAAAGAGAGGGCATAATACCGGATTAATCTATGAAAGGCTCAGACGAAAGTTTAATGAACGACTGCGTCTCAGAGAATTGACTTAACGACCAAAAAAGGCCATGAAAAGGAGAAGAAATTGCCTAGGCTCTGGTAAAATTATATTAAATTCCAATTGTTGTTAGTGTAAGTGTGCTTACCCAAATTGATCAAATGTCATTCCTCGCGTTTCTTCCAGAAGGTCATCCCGTGGCCAATCCCTTTCGAACCGGAGTGAAGCAGAGATCCATCGATGTGAGAGTTAAAAGTTTAGTTTTTGAAACCTGGAAAAATAGAAATACCAAATTAGTAAAATATCAATTAATTTCATTTAGACTCTACTCAATGCCCATAAACTGGTATGTTTCATAGTCGAAAATTTTCAAATTCGGATGTCCCTTATATGAAACCAATATTTTCGCGCCATCTATGGTGTTTTACGAGTGCATCAGGTAAAGGATAGGTGGAGTGCTAACAAACGGATAGCTAAAATAATAAATTTCCAGGGACAGAGGTAAATATTGAAAAATCGTAAACTCGATATCCTCAAATTAGATAGCCGCGATCCATTTTTGGATTGAAACACGAAACGTATTTATCAATGCAATAATAAAGAAGGGTAAGTTTTAATCAGAGGCTCCAGGATTTAACTACCCCTAAAATTGATGGCAATCAACGGATACTAACTGCACTGTCATCTTTTAATTGGAGTGGAGTTCAGTAAAATAAATTATGAAGCTTGAAAAATGAGTGGTTATCTGGGAGTATACTAATTTCGTCTGACTCGATTTCCAGTTTCCAGACGATTTGCTTCAATTTTAATCAATCAATATTTCTCTTCAATCTTTGTCTAAAATACACCCAACGAGAATGACGAATAAGTAATGTTATTATTGAATTGTCATCTAATCTCGGAGTTTAAAAAAAGACCAGCTTTATTTGAGTTTATTCAGAACTTCGACTTCAAACATCTTCACAGCAGCTGTGAACATTCAAATGGAAATTTGTGCAAAATATCTTCAAATTATTCTTAGGAATAATTCCGGTAAAAATAACATATAGCGTATAGTATAGCGTATAGCGCATAATATCTACTAATCAACCGTCGGACATTAATAGCGTGTTGTTAAAAAAATTGAAATGTATGAATCATTGTGATTCTTACTAAATTCGATAGGAATCGAGAGTCAATTATTTTTATCCAAAGATTTTTATTTCAACTTTTTATATTTATTTGTACTATTTCAATGTAGCAGGGACTCAAAATTTCCGGATTATATATGCTAAATATCTGTTCTTGCAGACAATGGATTACATGTCGAAAATAACTGTGGAGACGTATTGCTGGCGATATCTACAGGTAGTTATTATTTTACAAGACCAAGCTTATGTTACTTGAACAAAATACAACTATGAAAGCAACTAATAATCTTATTTTTTAACTCCATCAACTTTACATTAATTTTAATAACATCCAAAATTCACGGAAGAGAATTCGATCAATAATGCCCATGATATATTGAATTGTCCATTACATTACATCAAATGAATATAACAAAAAAAGCAGCTTACTGCGCAGTCGTTCACTTTCACTTTTTACGGTAATATTTTAAGTTCTTAGGAAATAGATTTCTTTCACCACCCAAAACTATTAATTTAAAAATCACTCATTTAATAGTCCGTTCGCAATTGGTGCGGAACATTTCCATAATATGAAATAATTCCACAAGTTTTTATAATTGAATATACGAAGGGAAAAAAAGCTTCGCAGTTCATAATGTGAGGATGATTTCAAAGTACATGATTTTTGGGATTGATAAAAAATATAAATTCTGCTTACCTAAGTTGAAGCTCCAATCCACCGACATCTTTCAAGAGGTTCCCCTTTTCGCCTTTCGCTTCTTGAAGACGCCAATGACCAATACCCTTGGACGATATCGGTATGAAAGGTACTTCACTTTCTCCCAAACTATTAAAAATAATAAATTCCAAATTAATAAAATATAAATTGATGAAAATCAGAAAAGTAATCTATTCAAAGCTATTTAAATGTAGAGTAAAACAAGTAATTTGAAAAATCAGTATTACCTTTAATTTGAAACCGTTACACCGTTGAGCATTGATTTAAGATATCTAGTTACGTCACCAAAAAATACTGAGTAGAGAATAAATTTAAAGAAATACGACTGCTCAGGAGAATTAATATTATAAATTCGTACAAAATGGGATAGAATTCCTGAACTGATCAGGCTAAATTTAAGTCTATAGCACAATACTTAGAAATAAATTTGGTTCTGATTATGAAATAGTGAATTTAATGTCAGAGTCATATCGTTAAAAATGATAAGGCCACTTCTATTACGGAAACGTTAAAACTTCTGAAACTAAAACCACCAAAATTATTATGAATCAATCTTTGAATTCGAGAGAAATATAATCGATGCCCTGGATAAGGAATGAATCTATTTAATTTATCCTTTAAAAACTAAATCAGGAATTCCGTTATGCTTATGCGTGACTCATATGCACTAATCTAAGCCTAAAAATTAACAGCATGAAAAATTAGAAAATATATTCAGGTAAAACAACATTATATATTACAAAAGGAGGGAGTTCAAAGTCAAGATCTGTATTCTTGAAATAATGTTATCTCATACATTACTGAATTCGAATTCGACTGAATTCGAGTCCAGGCTTAAGCAGAAATTTCTTCTTTTGTGTCTTACTTTCAATTCTAACGTGTCACTCGTACGGATGAGGAGGTTAATGAAAACGCAATGGAAATTTCCTTAAGGGATTTGAACTATGAAGTACTAACTAAAGAGGAAAGAAAATACTTATTTCCGTTATATTAGAAGCAAGGTTATTACGGGCATGCTTACGCGATGAGATATATGCACTTATTGAATCATAAAAACCAAAAGCAAAGATGTTTGGCTATTATATTCAGGCATTTAGTAGACGTAAGCAAACCTAGAGATTCGCGGTTCTTGGAGATAAAAGCCGAGAACCGGTTTATAGTCCCGGCAACGTCAGACATTCCTCTCGCTTCTTACTCTCAAAATGTCATAACATGTCAAGAGAACCGTTTCAGATGCTCATTTACAGGCAAACATGTTTACTTAACTCGCTAATGACCATGACCGGAGAGCGTACTTATCAAATCGCATTAATCAGTTCCATTGCTTGAGAAAGAAAATAAGGTTTGAGTCGTGGATGCACGATAAATTAAAATCACAATATGAAACAAATGATACATCATACACTGATATTTCACAAGTAAGAAACTAACTAACTTAAGCAATATTTTCTCAGACAATTTAGCAGAAGAAAACACCTAAAACAATTTTAATTTTACTTACCATTAACTGGAAATCCTGAGTCAGGAAGACGATGGATGTTGACCAAGCCAACAAATTCAAATTTCAACTGTTTTTCAAATACAGGTAGTCAGCACGACCTCGCTCGAAGAAATCCAGACAGAAACTGAGGAAAAATCCGTCTGAGTAACCGATAAACAACATTGCTGTCACCTCATTGGTCGAAATTTAACCGCCTTTCGATATGGCCACGCCCACTAAGCATCATGGAAATTTCCATAAGTAATGATAGCAATTGTATTTTAACGAATTTATTAAATTTTCAATTTAAATATATATATTTAATTTTTTTAATTCGCGAATTCGCCGAAGTGCTAGATCGAAAAATTTCAAAGTTTGGATAGTTAAAATATCACATTTTCACAAAAACATCTATATTTGAGTCTGGATATTTAAGATTGATAGTGCTTTATTTTCGAAATTGAAATATGTATTTACAAATTTAAAATATAACTCTTCATCCAGAAAGAGAAAAATGTAGTTAGCAGATCGACCTAATTAGTCGACCCACAGGGTAATTAATAACAAGATTTCTTTTAAAGGATACATTTTGAGGACGACGAGTTACAGAAATAGAATTATACATGAAACGGTTACATGGTGGTCAAGGAACCTTCGACACTATCTGGTAACTTTATTAGCAGGATTAACGGTTCACAAATTCACTAAAACATCAAGATGAAGCAAGTAAAAACGAAGAAGTAGTTTTGATAGATATCTTCGTTGACATTCATATTTCACTACCGATAAACATTGCTATCTTTGACCGCCTTAATCAAGAGTCTTAAAATCTCTCTAGATTAATCATCCAATCAAATATCCTGCCTTGAAAGTACTGTCAATAGTGCCTTGTTTAACACTACTACAAAATCACGAATATGAATAAATTTGCACAAAGAATTCGATATCAGTGTAGTTGCCTAGGTGATCATCTCCTCGCTAACCCTGGAGTGGAATCGGAAGTTTAACAAACGCGGACATTTAGATTAAAACCAATACAAATATCATTACCATCGTACTTACTGTCAAATCTTGCATTTTGCGATTGTATGGTGAACGAGACTCAATTCATGGAACTCCAGCCTAGAATAAATTAATCAAGATGATTTCCGCCTTGACGGTTCTTCCATCGTAGATTTGGAATAATACACGTTTAAAACTAACTTTTGGATAACACTATAAGTCGAGTCAAAAACTTCTTGACAAACCTTCTTTATGATTGTTTTCCACGCTCATTCTCTTCCGTAGCATATGCTACAAACTCACAATAAAGTGTGTAGAAGAAAAACCAACTTTGACAACTTTCAACGAACGAATTATGCTCAGATGAACATATGTAGTCTCTCAAACATCCTCCTAACTTTAGATCGCCATTTATCACAGGTCCTCGCTTAAATCACGAGGTTAATACGCAGCCCTTTAACTTCAGGAGTAAGCACTGTGATGACAGGAAACAAAACAGTTTTCCCTCCATTACGCATTGCCTCTGAAACACGACTTACGCACTTCATATTTTTGGAGACAATCGGAATTCTCTTAAAGCGCGGTAACAGGCTACGTAATGACCTCGTGATGGAAAGAAGAAACCGTGAAATGGCGGTCTGGAGTTGGAATAGTTTTTAAGTGCTTACAAGTGTTCATATTTGTGGACTGAGTTTGATAAAAGTGTTTAAAATCGAGTAAATTCTGGATTTCTTCACTGTGAGTATATAACCTGAGTGCTACGTAAAAATGTATCTGTGGAATACTCAAATAACGAACACTTGTCGAGTATTGACGATCTGTCTCTCTCGCAGTGACTTTCTGAAATAATAGTGAAAACGTGTATTGTTAAAACATGACGATAAAACAATTATCAACGACGCGAGGCCCCTCGTGAATGGATTTCATCTTGCAGTTCTAAGAGCTTGGAATCCTTCCATCAAACTACATTTAACATCTACGCAAGGTGCAAGTCATGTAAGTACGATGAGAGTGGTATTTATATTATTTTGAAAGAAGTGATTCTGATTTATCCGAATGCACTTTATAGATTAGGAATGAGATATTCATTAAGGTCACCGTGTTGTTCCTCTCATAGTGTAAATTTCTTCAAATTCTAGAATATTTTTTTGTGCAAGGCATTGAGTGGTTAATAGTACTTTCCTGGTAGGTTTATCGATTTTATTTTGCTATTATACGTTCATATCAACGTCATTACTTGATATATAGTAAAATACATCCTTTCGAAAAAAACGTGTCCACAATAGCCATGTGATTTTATTAATAAAGCCGATGTGCTTATTACATTTGTATGACTGTGGATGAAGAGTTTTTATTTCAAGTTAATAATTTATTATTTATTTATTCTTATCTTATTATTACGTTATTTAAATTTTGAAAGTATTGACGAAATAATGGTAAACACTCAGACCCAAATTCGGTCGACTAAGGGCCGTTTTTGCGAATATTTTCAAAAGCAACCTTTGAATAATTTTGCTGCATCACTTCGGAAAATTTGCAGCGATAAAAAGTGAAATCAACAAAGAAAAATAAATATATATTTAAAATGAAAATTTAACAAATACCTTAAAATGTAATTACTACCAATAGTTATGGAAATTTCCAAGACGCTTGGTGGGAGTGGCCATATTGAATGACGGTTAAATTTCGGCCAATGAGGTGACAGCAATGTTGTTTATCGGTTACTCAGACGGATTTTTCCTCAGTTTCTGTCTGGATTTCTTCGAGGGAGGTCGTGCTGACTACCTGTATTTGAAAAACCGTTGAAATTTGAATTTGTTGGCTTGGTCAACGTCCATCGTCCTCCTGACCCAGGATTTCCAGTTAATGGTAAGTAACATTGAACGTTTATTAGGTGTTTTCTGCTAAATTGTCCGAAAAAATATTGCTAAAGTTAATATGATCAGAACGAATTATAACGGTGTATGGCGCATCATGTTTTATATTGTGATTTTAATTTAGCGTGCATCCATGAGTCGAACCTTGTTTTATTTCTCAAGTAATGGCACTGATTAATACGATTTGATAAGTAAGTTCTCCGGTCATGGTCATTAGCGAGTTGAGTAAACATGTTTGCCTGTAAATGAGGATCTAAAACGGTTCTCTTGTCATGTTATGACATTTTGAGAGTAAGGAGCGAGAGGAATGTTTGACGTTGCCGGGACTAGAAACCGGTTCTCGCCTTTTCACTCCAAGAACCGCGATTCTATAACCCGCGTCGACTGAATCTAAATTTGCCTATGTCGACTCAATGCTTGAATTTAAAAGCCCAAGATCTTTTCTTTTGATTTTTATGCTTCGATATGTGCATATATCTCATCGCATAGGCATGACGGCAATTTTGCTACGAATATAACGGAAATCCGTATTTTCTTCCCTTTTTAGTTAGTAGTTTATTGTTTTAAACCGTTATGAAAATTTCTATTGCGTTCTCATAATCCTCCGAATCCGCACGTGTGAGACGTTGAAATTGAAAGTAAGAAAAAAAAGAAAAAAAAAATTCCGATAAAGCCAGGATTCGAATTCAGTGCAGTTTTAATGTATGATATAACATTATTTCAAGAATACAGATCTCGGCTTTGAATTCCCTCCTTAAAAAACAAAAGAAAAAATTCCGTTAATGCCAGGATTCGAAGTCAGGGCTCAGGATTGCCTCATTTATTTTCAATTTGCCCAGAATACAGATCTGAATTTTCTTTTTCCTCGGTTTATGTCCTGTGTTATGCCATTTTTCATCTGATTATATTTTAGAAATAGTTTTGTCGTTATGTTGTAGGTTTTGATAAGTACTCCTACATCATCACGTAAACATAATGGGAAAACGGTTTAGAATTTTAATGATGTCGCAAATTGTGACTACATGGTAGATGTTAATTTTTTTACTGAATATATTACCTCAATATAGTAGAATGCACTAATATTTTCTTTATATCTACGAATTCATGTTTGAATTTTCATTAATTCGCAATAATATTTCCAGTCATCTCGTGTCTATAGTAACGTAATAATGTTGTAAAGTTGCAACATCCCTTTAATTTCAATAATATTTATTTCATACAAAATACTTTCGGATTTAATATTGCGTATTACATTATTGGAATTTTGTTCGATTTGGAAAGAATCAGTATTGATTGTAACATTTAGGTAAATGTTCGTAATCTTTAGTTGTAAACGGATATAGGAGAGTTGGATTATTGATTTATTAGTCATTTATTCTCGTAATCGCAATTAAACTTCTGAATAGATTCTCTAGTGGATATTTCGTACATTAGTAACTAGTTATTTCAAATTATCAACGGTAATATGTTTTGAAAGTAACGGACTAGCTAGAAAATAAATAGCTTCGTTGGGTACCTGCTCGTGGATGTGGAATAAGATACTTCATCATTATCTTTATTTGATACATTATTGATTTGGATTTTTTGTTTTTCCGGATGTTTGAAGAAAATAATAGTCCATTCACATCGATGTTGCCCTGTCGTATTTTGACGCTTCTATCAGAACATACTGGCACTCTGAGAGACCTTCACTGAAGATAAACGACGGAATTTAAACTAAGGTAACGACAGTTTTTATTTATTCTTAGTCACTGCATTTCATGTTCTTTCTAAATATTGTCACTTTTTGGACCTTCAAAATATTTTGTTTTTCCAATGACACACATGAAATCAACTTTACTTAAATGAGTAATATAAATGCAATATTCTGGGCAAATTACATGCGCGCTATTGAATTATATGGCTTGTTTGAGTTTTAACGGAATATTTATAGCTCAGTTTGATTCAACATTCCTTAGCACATTACTGTCGCTTGAGTAGAGGTTAATGGCTCCGGTTTTTGCATTGTTTTAAATGTGCATTATAAATGTAATAGATGGATTACAATTTGATGCCACATGTACTGGGTATTCAACAGAGATATTTGTTCCGCTTTGACCGTAGTATTTTTAATATTATTATACATCTTGATAAATTGTTACTCAAAATTGCAATTAGAGCAATATTCATAATTTCCTCGGGCAGATATACGTAAGATAATTCATTAAAAATTCATTCTTACTTGTCAAATTAATCGGCATCATTGTTTTCGACGCAAAAATAAATGATTAAAATAAAATAATACGATGGATATATACTTAAAATATATTATAAAAGTTACTAATAAATTGAAATAATATGATAATTGTTGCGCATTGATGACACTATTTATATCGAATTAAATAATATTTACATAATTTTTCTTAATCTCGTAACTTTGTGCTATAATGACGAAGGGCCAAATCTTCATAATTTGCTTAAGACGGCTGGTAAAATCCTGCGAATACTTTCTACATAAATGTACTTACACCCGCTGCTGTTCTTATAACGATATTTTTTACAAATCTCGATTTGTATGTCAATATATCTAATTAGATGATTTTCAGGGGAATTATCAACCTGAAATCCAGTCAAACTAAGAAACTATTCTTCTCGTAAAATTTCACAGTTTCCTATTTGAGCATTTCGTCTCTTATTACAAAATTACACTTAATTAAATATCGTAGATTAACACCAGGGTTAAGAGAATTTCATTACTTATTCTATTATTTCCAACTAAACATATAATACTTAATTTCCTTCAAAATCATTGTTTTTAAGCAAATGCATGCCTTTTAGCTTTCCGGTATTGTTATCAGGCGTTTTAAGTTATTTAGGAGTTAGCGGTTAATAAATTGGAATCTTAATTCAGCAAGATTTGATCCCGTTTGCTAATACTTTAAAGATATTTGAGCTTCTTCAATAACGGTAGAACTTAGTGCTTAACACGTACTTAAAGATCGTATAGCTGGATCATTCAAGCTTAGTTTATTCTTCTTTGTATTGCGCTTCCTTGTATTTTTTGTTAATCTATTTTCCAATCATTTTTCACTGATTAATATTGCGTTGTCAGAACTTACTCATGACATTTTTTCTATCAGCAAACGCAAACTTTCCGCGTTGATGTATCATGTATCTCAGAGTAGTGAGTTAGTTAATTAGATTTTCTGTGTTACCTTGTCTATCTCATACAAATACTCTCCCTTTCCCGTTTTACCCGTATTTGAGGCTCTGAAATGCATCTAAGATAACCTTCCTCAATGCTCATTTATGTTTACATTTCCATTTCCGATACTTTCACTTCAGAAGAATTTAGAAAAGGCTAATGCAAATGATATTCTTACACCAGCAATGGGTTACCAACGGCCTTGAAATCTTTGCCCCAGGAGGAGTTTCCCCCTCCGTTCTAAGATATGGTTGTATTTATTTTCTTGAGTGTTTACACTGATGTGTGAAGGAAAAATAAAGAAAATCACTTTCATTTAAGTAGCGATAGCAACGTTTTCTCTAAACCACATGCCGGTTTACGGTCGGAAAACATCTAGCCGCGGCTATAGTTCACCACGAAGGTTTTGGCTGTTCTCCCCTTAAATTAACCCACCAATGCTTCCTTACAATGACACATTTTGGAATTTATGAAAGTGAGGGTGCAGATATATTCTGCAGTCTTGACGTTTTCTCACTAATTAGGTAAAATGTAACTTTGACAATTACCTGAAATAATTTTACGGTTTTACTATTACGCATTTAATATATATACATCCTTGCATGTAATACATAATGCAACTAAACTCAGTTTTCACATTTTTTTCTACAATTTTTCCCTAGATTTAAATTAAATATCATTATCAAGAACATAATTTACACTAATTTGGGAGTTGACGATGAATAGGTTTTAGCGAATACCGATACATAAGATTGTGTTCAATTGCCTTATTCATCTTAAAATTTAACTAGTTGCAATGTGAGTTTCCTTGAGCTGATTGTGATAGAAGCATTAAATTACCTCTTCTGTGATTTAAAAAGGTAAATTACCTTCTTCCATTTGGACATGAGAAAGAATCTGTATGAATGATGAAATAGTGTAGTTCAATTATATGAGTGATTGAAAAATTGTGTAAATCAGTTTGTTATATTTTTGACAAATGTTGTCAGCAACATAATAAAGACTACTTCTTATTTGTTTAACTGCAGAAACAATCAATGAATATATTGAGGTTTTCACCAATTTAAAATTAAATGCTGTGTATGTGAATACTGTAAGAGGGATACTTGATATTTATAATTATATTCTTTGTTTTACAGGTGAGTGCAGCAACATAAGCTCCCTACTGGGACAGTAATATGTGAGTAATCTAGGTCTTTTCTATCCACCTTACTACTTTATTTATGCCTCTTAATTTTCAAATGCCATTATTTCATCATTGATAACGAGGCAATCTGACAAACTTAACTAGTAGTTATTTCAATCTCAAGCTTCATCGTAAAAAATGCTTAGTAATGGCTTTTCTGGAATCAGTTATTTAAATGTAATCGAAAGTTTTCTTTTAGAATAAGTAATTAATCATGCAATGAATGACAGTATATATCTATTCAATATTTTCTGAATTCCTCAGAACAATTAGCTGTAATCAGTCGCTGCCTATTTGAACTTTAATTTACTAGAGGCAGTGTTTGTTAGTAGTAGTGTAGAATGTAGTACATATATATGTATTAAACACCTGCTCCGTAGGGGAAGAGGGAATAATGCCTAATTCTTCTCAACCCTAGCCGAGAGGCCTACGGATGCAGGCATCTCTTCCAGGGTCCTTTCTTTCACCTTCTTCTGCAGGAGTTGAGTTCTGTTCTCAATAACTCCTGGTCGATCCTTTTGTCTATGAGGTCGGATCCCGCGGTTAACCAGCGATTAGTGGTAAAGAGGGGGTCTCTGGGCATAGAGATGAACCTCATGGCACGCCACTGTGATCTGGCCGGGTCCACTCCTTAGGGCTTTAGAGTATCCCCCCCAATCCTCCCTTTCCCTCATCATTGGCTGAATATAATGACAACCACCGAGAACGTCGGAGACCATGGGTAAGACTTGGTAAAGGTCATATGGTGGTGTGGTTAAAGGAAATATGAGTAAGAAAATATAAGGGACGATATGGGAAATATAAAAGTTTGTAATAGCTATGCGTACAATTTATTTTAATTATATTCAGGTTCGTACACATACATTCATCTAAATAAAAGTTGTGGAAATAATTCTTTTTCATAAAGAATATACTAGACTACTGATTGTTTCTTATGTAATACCATTTCTAAGATAAGGCTGGATTAATTCATAGAATATATCTGTTAAAAATATGATGCAGCTAAAGCCATTTAAAAAAGTCTATTTGTAGCTCTTTTAAGTTTTTATATTAAAACACTATGGAGAACGGCGACACATCGACTCAAGAAGTGACACTTAGTACTGGTTAACGCATTTAATGGCAAACATTTGCTATATAGATAATAATACATAAGGGAATGTAAGTTAAATTAAGTAAAGTGTTAGGAATAGGATTGTTTCAGGACCTATTGGTTATAATATCTTTTGGATCTCGAATGAAAAAATTTTATCAAAATTTTATTCAAAAGACCTATTATTTTTCAATTTTTAAGCAATTTGTAAAACTTAGAATACTCTAGTTGAAAGTTAGCCTTTACTCAAGAGTAGGTTTTGAAGGATTTCATAGAGAATTTATATTTTTCCCGTTCATAAGAAAGACGCGATATTTCTAATCTACCTAGGACACAAAGAATGCGCATTGGTGAAAGTTGTAGGACCTTATGGATAAAAACATTCTATCTAATAATTTTAATAATATCATTGACATAAGCAGTATATTTAAAAGACGAGTTCTGAAATAAAAAAAATTATTTCGATTGACATTTAAAGCTGGCTGGAGCGTATTACATAATTTGGACTCAGATGAAGTTAACAGGAAATACAATCGCGGGAAATTGGAAACGAATAATGTTCTTGGCCCTGAAGGCCTCCCCTCAGATGTTGAAGGAAGTAGCGGAGAGCATAGTTTATTAAGGTTGCATGCGAAATGGATCTTAAGGCCATGGGTGATTTGAAAATTGTGATTGTCATTCCTTTATTTAAAATAGTACATAAACTGAATACAGTCAGTTATTAACCTACACCCTTAACATAATTGAGTATTAAAATAGTAAATCGTATTGATGCAAGTTCTTATATATATTTTCTCGAAATTTTTAAATGTAAAAGACGTATATTTTAGACATATTAACTAAGATAATTTTAGACAGAGCAATATTTATTAAATTCTCAAGCTTTATTAGATAAAGGTCCTTATACAACTTTACCCAAATCTCCGTTAAATAGTTATGTCCTTCAGGTTAAAATTTATTAAAGAGATGTTCTAATTTGGACACACCCTCTCTAAAATACAAATTGTCTGTGTCTAATCCATCGATTCCTAGATTGTATTGCTTACCCAAAATCCATAAGAATAGCAAGGCTATGAGGCCTATTGCTTCAGCATTGAACTCCCCAACTTATTATATAGCCAAATGGTTGAGATCACAATTCAATAGTATGCCCTTTCGTTTCAACCACTCGATTTTTAACTGTTATGATTTCACAAATAAGATTACCAAGATAAAGCTGAAAGACCGAACTTTTAGTTTCCTTTGATGTCTGCAGCTTATTCCCCAGTGTCCTTTTAGAAGACACACTGAATATCCTAAGCACTTGTCTTAAGGATTTTGGTTTCTCGGATGCATTGATTGAGGAGTTCCTAATCCTAACCAGAATGTGTATGACCCAAAATTGTTTTCAATTTAACGACAAATTTTCCAAACAGACTTTTGGCACAGCTATGGGAAATCCCTTAACCTCTTTTTTGCTAACCTATTCATGAATCATTTCGAAGAATTATGTAAACAAACCTTTGATTACTTCCCCAACGTCTGGTTAAGATATGTGGACGACATTTTCAGCATTTTTGATAAATATCTTCTCAGCATTGATTCGTTTTTATCATCTACATCTACATTAATATCCTACAAGCCGCCTTTCGGCGTGTGGCAGGGGGTGTGAACACCAGTTGTATCTAAACTACTTCCTTATTCGGTTATTGTCACGTATTGTTCGCGGAAAGAATGAATCTCTAAAACGATTCGTCCTAGCATCTATTTCTCTTAACTTACGGTCATTATCGGATCGACCGAGGTAGCAGGGGGGTTGCATGATACCGATTGTAAATGACGCGTTCCCTTCAATTAAATTTACTGTTGAAGTGGAACAAAATAATTGTCTACCATTTTTGATATGTTGGTTTCAAGAGTTCCCAACCATCTGGAGTTTGATGTATACAGAAAGTCTACGTCATCCAATTATTTCATCCCTAATTCCTCTTTCCACCCACTACAGCACAAACACGCCGCTTTTCATCACCTAGTCTATGGACTGGTTAACCTAACGCTAAGCAATACCGGTTACAACAAGGAATTATGTTTTATCAAAGACACTGCCGATATGTTAGGTTATGAATCCTCATTAATTGACACCATCGTCAAAAGACACGAATTTAAAAGACTGATCAGTCAAAGCTCCACTTTCTCTCAAACTCGCGATGTTTCCAGCGCTAAATTTATAAAGATACCCTATTTTCCACCATTGATTAAAGGCCTCTTGAATATTTTAAACAGAATAATCTTAAGGTGTGTTATTCCAATGATGTTAATTTAAAGAATATGTTGGGTTCAACTAAAGACAAAGTCGACATGTCGGAAAAATCTGGCATTTGCAGTATCTCTTGCTAGGAGTGTGATTTAAAATACATTGGTCAGACAAATAGGAAAGTCATTACTAGACTTAAAGAACATTTAGCCCATTTAAGGTCTGAAAGATATTCAAATTCAGTTGTTGCTAAACATATGGTTGATTATACACATATATCACTTTAATAATTCAAGTCTTGTCCACAGTTCTAATTCTTAGTTAGATTCATGGGAGAATTTAGTCATATATAAAAATCGTGAACAGTTGATGAATTTTGAGACAGATTTTGATAAAACTTTATACAGCCTACTGGACCTCGCTCAGCGTTTTTCTGTTGTTTTTCTCCTCGATCCGGTACACATTCATTGAATTCTCAGTCACAGCTGGTCCCTAGAAGATGTTGCACATGCAGCGAAACGTGCGTCGACCTTGTACTATTTATTCTTTGACAGTTTAAGGTGTTTGTGACTCATTGCTATACCTTAATACGGTTAATTACGTCTGAAATTCGTTTATAATCTTAGTTTATTCATTAATAACTTTGCAATGAAGTTTAAGTTTTCAACAGGAACATTAAATAATGAAATTCGTCCGCTGGTGTTGAGTGAGATATTACCTGAATTTGCCTGAAGTCACCGGATAGTAACTCACTCCTTCATTTTCAAAAACAGATAGTTAAATCGTTTCCAAAACAAAACAAATGAATTGAACTGAATACAACATTCGCTATCAAGTTAACTCACATTTCGTTTTTCGAAAATATGTAGATCATTTAAATCACTTCCAACGTTTGATAATACACGTTAATATTAACGAAATTAAACACTTTTTTCCTTCTTCTTAACTTTAAATAGGACAAAAAGGCAGGGACTCGGATTCAACAATAGCATTTGTCGTCAGATGGACCGAATGTTTACATCCTCAAAATTTTACAAACATTTCGTGTATTTCGTGTAAAAATCTCGATAATTCAATTCAATTCGAAAACAATGATCCTTGACCAAAATAAGATTCTTTATTTATTTCCCTTCTTTTGTTGCTTCTCTTAATTTTGCAAGATGGAAGTGAAAAAGAAAAAGTCTGCCGTAGCCGGGGATCGAACCCGGGTCTCCCAATTGCCGGTCGGTTGCTCTAACCACTAAGCTACCACAGCTTCACTTCCGAGGGCTATGATGGAGGAGGACCCGGGTTCGATCCCCGGCTACGGCAGACTTTTTCTCTTTCACTTCCATCTTGCAAATACCTTAAACATGTGTTTTCATGTGACTCCTTCCACCTAATTTCTCTTAATTTTGTTGATCATTCTTTTTAATTTAATTTTGCAAAAGAAATAAAGCCTACCACGGCAAAAAATGAACTTTACGTGCATTTCTTATGAAAATGCTTTGACTCGTCTGGGATCAAAGCGAGGACGAAATGTCAACATGTTTTACAATATAAACACTCTCGTATATGAATGCAACGTTGTGTTGAAATTTCAAGTCATTCGACCGAGTATTATTCGAGTTTTGCGGCCACAAACATACCCAGGCTGAATTTTTATACATAAGAAAAGGTTTAAAAATTCTTGTACATATTTCATCATTACGTACATACAATGAGATTGAATTTCATATTTTCGTGCATGAACCTAATAATTTCATCGAATGAATAGGGAATTTTTAAAAATTATTTGCTATTACAATAAATTCTTCCCTTTCATTATTCCCACATCATGTACTTAAGATGCTTGCTTCATTATTGTTCAATTTTTAATCATGTCTATTAAGCCTCCTCCTCAATTTGGTAATAATCTTCCAAATATAGTTCCCTATCCGTTAATGCTCTTTCTTTCTGCTGTGCAAACTCGTGAAAGAAATTCCAACCATATGGTGGCGATGATTGAAAACACATGGCTAGCATTCACCGAGATACACATCTCCTCAGTAATTCATGCTCAATCCACGTAAAGTTGTATTTATCTTCAATTCAATTTTAAAATCAGGTATTCGCTTATTTTTTCAAGAAAGCTTTGAGTAAAAAAGCCATCTTTAGGACAGTTCGTGATCTTATACACCTAGGAGATAATGAGGAAAAGACGTGTGAATTGCACTGTAGTGTGAACAAGAAAACAAGGCCTAGCGTTTTCTCGAATGATAATCTACTATTAAAGATGCACGCGAAGGCGTTTACGGCACCTTGGCGCGCCTTGACCTTCTTGAGGGTGAACCCTTATGGTCACGGCCGTGCATCGTCATTGGGCCCCTCCCTTGCACACGATCAATGTCCTCGAGCCATGCATGCAAAGGTTTGCGGGCAATCCCGCCTCTTATGTCCTCGGAGGACAGACGCGGAAATGGAAAGTCTATGCGATAAGTGGAGATTTTCGTCAGGTTTCAGATGAACCAATTGTAAACGGGTTTCTTTGAAAAATTAGCTCGAAATAGGTTTCAGATTGTTCAACCTTACAATTATATCTTATTTAATATTTCCTTTATTATACCCTATTGAAAGTGATACAGAAATGAATTTATTTTTAATTTTCCATGCATATGGTTGAATTTTGTGGGGTTAGGAGAGTTTTGAGTAGTCGTCGATTGCGCGTAGACTTTCATTTGGACGCTATAAAAATTATTGGATGATTTTTCTAATCTATCGATAAATAAATATCTGAAGATAGAAATAGAGATAACAATTAATATAAAGGAAAATAGATAATGAAAAAGTGCATATTGCGAGTTCATCGGATGATAGATCGCTCAAAAAAGTGAAATATAAATTTTGATATGTATTATTAATAGTTACCCTATGGACCCTAACTCAGATTTGAAGATATTATTTTCAGCAGTTATTTTATCTTTTATTGACTTTTGGAAAATTCTGTTTTTTTAGAAAATTTTGGAAAATATAATTTTTATCGCTAAATTTTCAGATACATAAAGGTATTAACTCTCGAGTAGGCACTCGAGTATTAATTCAGGAATAGAAACTACTTGGAGCTTTGCCAGTTAATATATTTTGAAGAAATTTAATAATTTTAAATATTTTAAGAAATAAGATATATAGCTCTTAATACTGTATTAGTTATACTTTACACACTCTAACCTCTTTGGGATCCTTTATTTTGTAGAACTGGATAATTAAAATGTGTGAATTTATTTTCATTTACGCGTTAAATTATGGTTTTTTTGAGATTCTGACTCCACGCATTATGCCATGTAACTATAATATTATCCTTAATAACACTGGATCTGTAGCATGTTGCGTAAACTGTTCATTATATTAAAGACGCTTAGTGTAAGCACGGTCACTGAAGCCGTGTCTCCTTTATCTTGTTAATGCTCCTGAGCTCTACTCCCGAGTAGTGTTAAGACAGTGTTGTTGTCAACTTTTCTCCGTTAAAGTGGTTGGGATTTTTATTTACCCCTTATTTATTCATTTATTTAAGAGGAAATTTCATCGCATTTACCGACAATAAGCTGTACAAAGCCAAGCCTTTTAATTGCTTTGCCGCAGATTTCTCGAATATTCGTGCTCCAATTTAAATTATTAGTAAGGTTGATTCCGAGATATTCAACCGAATCTTCTACTCTTATATCAATTCCATTGACTTTGTGATTCGGACGAAATTGTTTCCTTTCGAAGATATTAACTACGGAGCATTTACCTACGTTAAAATCTAATTCCCATTTTTCCCTCCACCTTTGGATGATTCACTTCCGTATATTCCTTGTTTTTTTCCTTGGTGCACTGCGCTTTGTTCAAAATTAAATTTCTCTCTCTCGTCATAATCTCTGATACTTCATAATGCAATTGAAACGTGCGATTTTCGCACTCTCAGTTCTTTCATCTTAATGGCAGGAGTCTCCTTGCATTAAAGAGATCAGTTGCGATATCCTCTTCATTCGATGTTTGACGACGACAAAGCAAACGGAGTAAAGTGCGGCTCCTCAAAAGCATCCATCTCACAGAGACGTATCTTTCTTTTTTCCCTTCCACTTTGTTGAGGCGGTAAGTGGCCTTCAACGACCCCATTACCTGCGGGGTTATTTGAACCTGGAGATAAGGCACGCCTCTAAAATATTCAGGGGAGATCATTGTTCAGAGAGACGGCGGCTACCGGCGCTACTTCCTGGGAGAAGTGTTGCCCCATTACCCGGGTCATTCGACCGTGTCTTCCGACTAGGACTGATAATCGGCCTAGGAAAGACTTTCTCGCACGTCAACTTTATGCTCTGTCTTTGCCGTTTCGCGCCGGTAAAAGGAGACGGTTGCTCTCGATTGGCTTACTTGAGATCCACCTAATGAACCAGTCACGACTTTGTCTCTGTGAACCCTTTATTAAATCTAAGGCCTCCTGCAAATCCCCAAGCCATTCTCCATTCATTCAAGAAACGTTGGATCTCGCTGTCAATTGATGACATTTTGAGCTTCCTTTTTCTCGGACAGTACTGATTAAAGGAATGATTAAGATCTTTTCATCGATGCCCTTGGCAACGACATTTGCTTGTAGTTACCATCACGAAAAACTTCGAGAATTTAATTTATAAACAATGTAATCTGTTAAATATGTAATTGGTATACGAATTGTTTGAATTCGGGGGTTAAATCGGTAATCTTAGCAAATCGAGTTCCCAGAATTTGGTTAATCAGTGCATTTTAAAAATATCATCGTAAACATATATTTATCAAATCAAAATTTTAAAAGGTTATTTTATGATAACTTTCAGGTTTTAATTACTGTGGCTCTTTATTTAGATCTTTAGATAGAACTTGGTCGTAGTTTTCTTTTTTAGTGCTAGTTTAGTATTAGTTTTCTTGTTGATTTTTTAGTGGAGCTCTTCAAATTCATTCTGGTCTCGTTGTTTAAAAAAATTACGAATCGCAGATGTGTTAGATTATGAGCTTACAAAATCTTTACGAAAGATATATCACAGAAAGTAGCCATCGATGAACTGGTGTCTCTCTCATGAGATGTTGTTCAATCATCTATACTTCCATATCTCTGTTTTAATAACATGTTAAATTGATCCAGGAAACTTTTTAATCAAATTAGATATCACTCATTTCTCATCTGAGAAACACTGAAAAATTTGGCCATTATTCAGATTATGCCATCTTTATTACAAAATATCGATTATTAGCACGAACTTAGAAAGTATAGGACTGGAAACTGCTGTAATATTTGGCTCCCTTAATGTCCGCATCCGCGAGATGGCAGCACTGAAGCTCGCCCTTTGAAACCATACTCTCATATGGAGTAAACGGTGAAAAAGCACGATTATGATACATATCTAATAAAGAGTAATATTTACCAAACATGGAATTAAGAGTAATTGTTTTATCCATCAATAGATACCTTTGAATTGAATACAAAACATTTGAATAAGACGGACAAATTAGCAAATCCGATGAATAGGTGCTTGCCTTATGTGCAAAACACAGGTAACTTTGTCGCCGTAAAAACATTCTTCGTAAATCACTGAAATGCGACGAACCGTACCGTAGAATACCGTAGGGGTGACTTTGGCCGTTTTTTAGATTCTCTATGCTCAGAAAATTTAAATTACATGAAGGTAATTCTTATTCATGCAAATCTAAATATTTTTCTTAAGCAACGGAATTTGTTTAAAAATATAAAGAATAGCGGCCTTAGGCACCCCAACCAGTGGGGTGACTTCGGCCACTAAATATGTTTCCTAAATATCGCCTACAAAATTAACTATATGACTAATATTACGACCATTAATATATTTTAAAATCTTTAAATTATTATTATGTTTAATCTTTGTTTAATAGGTACTGAGATAAGAAGTTATTGACTCATTATAACGATTTTCCACTTTATTTATAAATTTTCATTCATCTGAAAAGTTTCCGACCCCAGATGTTTTAGACATCTTCAGAAAATTTTCAGAAAACATGTCAAGAAATGTTGAAATGTCGGAAACTTTTCAGACCACCCATGTGCATCCTGCGATTCCAGTTTTAAAAGGCCTAGTTGAAAGTAGATGTAACGTTAGTAATTTATTAAGGATCAATTATTCTCTGTGTATCCAAGCAGAATACATTGCACTTCGCTGATCTACGAATAATGTTTTCACAGCGACGAAGTTACTTGTGGTGTGCCCTGAAGGCAACCTGCACTTATTCTTCGGATTTACTAATTTGCCCATTTTATTCAATTGTTTTAAGTACTTATAAATGGATAAATCACTAACTCTGAATTCTATCTTTGGTATGTATTACTCCCGCAAAGAAAAAGAGGGAAAAAGTATCACAATCGTGCTGTTTTTTCCATTTACTCCATATGAGATTATGGTTTCAAAGGGCGAGCTTCAGTGCTGCCATCTCGCGGCTGCGGACATTAAGGGCGTCAGCCGATTGTACAGTCAGCATAGGAGAGCTTCAGGGGCGTGATTATTAGTAACTTAATTAATTTTCAAAATTTTTTAGCTTAATTCTGTAAAAAATACCTTTCTTGGAGTTTTAAAATTTTTATTTTAAGCAATAAAAGAATAATATCTAACACAAAAGAATATTTATAATTTGTGGCATGAAAGATTTCTATCTGCATACATATTTTTTAGTTTATGTATTTAGTAGTTTATTAAATTTAATGAATGAATTTATGAAAATTTTACGTTATCAAAAGCGAATTATGAAGGAATTATTTTCGGTCAACTTCCAGTCATAGCTCACGCTTTGCGTTGATATGGGAAACGTGTTGGATCATTTACGCGATTTGGCTATAAATTTCACGTTTCGTCTTCATCCTCAAAATAAATTTCGTTTCTGTCGCCATGTTAAAATTGATGCCCATTCATTATCAAATTAGCTTCACCGACAAAACTCCCGCAAGAGCCGATTAATCCATCAGAGTGCATATTTTTCGAACTAATAAAAGTGATTGTTTTAAAAAAAACGAACAGCTGATGGATGGCCTACTCAGAAGGGAAGGATGCATAGCTGTAGCGATGGAAGGTTACTACGGTATCTCATCCGACTCTCGCATCTCCGGAACACTCCATTACGAGAGCTGCTCCCTCTATTACCATTGGGTCAACAGCTCCTCTTTCTTTTCCGCTCGACTTTCATGCACTCTCCATCTCCGTCTGCCGCTCTCTCTTTTAGTTTCCTCAATTTCTCCAAGGCGTTAAATTGCTCCCTTGGCTAACATCCTATTCTCAGGATAATGGTGTCTTGTCGGTTTATTTATCATTGATACCTTACTCGGTATACATTTTGGTGAGATACCTTATTTATGGATAGTCAGGAATACTTGTCCTAAAGATGGCCGCAAGGACAGCAGCCGAAACGTCGGCGTCGGCCGCACTCCGTGAAGCCACCTGGTATTCAATCCGAGAACTACTCCAATTTTTTATTTCTGTTTCCCCTCTGTCTTTATCCTATCTTTCCACATAAATTACTTTCTCTAGGAATCGATCACCTTTCAATGTCTCACGCTCATTCTTTCTCATTCCATTTTCTTCAATCAATACCCATTCCTGTCCAATCATCTCCAGTGCTTCCTTGTCCGTGTTCAAATTATTATTCTATATCTCGCTCATATATCAAAACTATGGTAGTTTCATAAATTCTTTTTTTTCGGCCCGCTATTAGTATATCTACAGAGAGAGAAAGTAGGTGGAAATCTCCATACCGAGGATTTTACCTTCTTTTCCTATTTGTTAAATTTTCAAGCTTCTTCTAATCAGTTCCTTCTTATTTTATCTAAGTTTTCACAACTATTTATATTCTTCTTCTATGTTCATTTTTACTCCTCCCAAACTTCACTTCATATCCTCGGTATTTTCCTACAACAATGGGGAATTAAAAATCTAAATTTTTCGGCTTTTATTATTTTTGTAGTTGGTAGCGAACGTTCATTTCTTTATAATAGCATTTCAAGTAATACTTTTCTAACTTTCAGCCTGAATAAAAAAATATTCCTTGTTCAGTTCAGAGGCTTCATACTCAATGCATCTTCAATCACGGGATGAATTTGTGTATGAGTGAATTTAATGGAGAATGTTTATAAGTTATGGCGTTCATTTTCAAAGCTGATATGCAGATAAGTTCTCTAAGATAGAATAGAAACGGAATAAAATTAATGGAATAATTGTAGAAATAATCTACGAATAATCTACATAAGCTTAAATACTAGTATTTAAGCTTATGAATATAAAGTTTCTTCACAAAAAGATGACGATTAATCGTCGAAACCGATCGTGTGATTGTTTTTTGTAATAAATAAACTGTGGTAAAAGTACAAATATTTCGTAGATTATTTCCATTATGGATTACCACAAGACCTCGCCTGATTCAGTGAAGTTTATTCGGAATAATTGTAATTCAAATCCAGATATTTTGGTTTATGTCGCCCCAGTATCAAAGTGCTACAGTACTTTCTTATGTTTTGGAGAAGCAAGCCAAAGAAAATTTAAAAATAAAATTTCTTGGGAAATTTCATCACTTGCTAAGCGCAAAGATGAATAATACATGTGCCTAATTCCGCCTCATGATCCTCTGAAGCGATCTGCTACTTCTTCCGAGGTTCATAACTCGTAATATACGAGCAAGAGATAAAATGACCGCGCTTAACAGTAAATGTACTTTAATTTATCACCTGGACTCTTATGTTCTTCAATTTAATTGAGATTATTTCCTGGAGCGTCTTTTTGAAGTATGTCGTGTCCTATTTTCAATTTTATCTGATCCTTAGACTTCTTTTCATCTCCAAATGCATCATTTTTTTCTGATCCTTCCCACTTGATTCATACTTCCCTATTTTTTTCTGTGCCAAGAGCTAATTCATATCGGCAATTGTTACATAACATAGCCATAAATACTTTTGCTCGTCAAGAGTTTCATTCAGCTCATGGAAACGTTACTAAATTTCCAAAAATATATCCATAAATGTTAGGCTTTAAATAGGAGCAATCTGAACTGATTAACTTGAAGGAAATGTTTGAACTACCGTAGAGAAGATTGTACTCCTTGCTGAGAAAGATCTGGAATTAACTATTCATTTTCAACAAAACTTAGTTTTAAACTTGAAATCATCAACTTAAGTGATGTTGTCTCTGTTGTTCAGCACTCAATTGGTTCAGATTTTATTATTATGGGCGCGAGGTGTATTCTTTTTTGAACAAACTGAAAAATTAATTCCAATTTAGTATCTAAACACGTTCCGTGCGGAGAGCGGCATATTCCGCTCACGTTAGTCCTACCCTGTGGCTGAGAGCGGCATATCACGCCATAAATATAAAAAAACCGATAAATGTTAGCATAGTTTTTTTAATGCTTATTTTAGCATGCAGAGCTAACATTCTATGCATAATTGAAATACTATTTATATATTTTTATTGTTATATTATATTATTATTTTATTATGTATATAAATATATTATATTAAAATTATTCAGCCATAGGATAGCAACCAATTAAATCAACACCGCACGGAAAAAGTTAATTATCTCTTGGATGATATAATACTATGGCATAAATAAGGACTTATTTCGTTGTAATCGAAAAGATTTTAGCACTAAGAGCTCTGGTATGGGATATTTCAGTTGATTGATTCAGAAATTAATAAAGTAAGGTAAAGAGAAAATGGTATCGTAAGATATAGAAAATGGTTTGGAGAAAATTAGAAATGGTTGACTAGGATTGATTTCAGCTACTCATTAGCAGTAGCCAGAGAAAAGGAAAAGAATAATACTGAACAACTTAGATCGGCTTCTGCGACCCAATTCATAGATTTCGCACCCTAAGAAGCCATTTAAATGAAGATAATAATGGAAATAAACGACTAACTTTAATCGAAGCCAGATTCTCGACTTATTTTCGATACAGATCGATTTCTTTAGCGCTGAAAACTACGCAATCGATAACGGGAAGCACTTCCGCTGCTCTAATTCTTCGTTACATTGTAATAACTCAGCCATATGGTCAATTAGGAGTGTGGTGTAGCAGGAGCTAGGCACATAGACATCCCTCCGTTCGATACAATCATTTTCCCTTCGTTAAATATCCCCTGTGAAGAAAAATATCTATTTACAGTGCGTACCAGTTGCCCCTTGGGGTCTTTCCTTTTTTCGAAGACAAATCCGCCATCTTCTCATTTCCTTATGCTCCATTAGCCTCTTTTCAGCCCTGTGTCACACAGAATCCGCTTACCCGCGACGTCTCGGCCACTTTTGAATACATTAAAGTCGCGCTCATCGAGTTTCTCGTGTTTTTTATTTCGTTCCATTACCGCTAGATACCGCTCGGTCTCCTCCTAGGAAATGGCGTCGGTCAGAGGCTTTTCTTTTGTTCGAAATGCGAATTGATCGATGGGTTGATCCTTAGAGAGGAGTTCGTTGGCTTTTGCCGGATTAGGGATCAAATGCCGTTCGCAATCAGAAGTCGGATTACTGCGTCCCTCCGTCTCTCCTTATCCGATACTTCTCTAGCCTCAATTGGTTTTCCCTATTTTTCCTTTTCCTAAAATCTTAATCTTCGCGCACGCTAATTTATTTCTTTGTATTGCTTCGCCGTGAAACTTCCTTGAATCATTCGCTCTTCGTGAATTTTCCAACTGCAAACTTTCTCTTCGCTTATACAACTTGATTGCTCTTTTCAAATTTCACGGCAGTGCATTGGTAAATCGTTGATTTCTTTTGAAAGTTTATCCCTTGATTTTCATCTGGATCTTTGTTTTACATTACAGCTTCTTACACCGTGTTTTATAATGTCCCTGTCTCTAGTCATTTTAGTTTTCTCTCCTTTCTTCATCTCCATTTCTCCAGCCCTTTCTGCCTTTCTGCCTTTAGTATATATTAGGCAGCTAAAATGAAGCAATTTTATTTAGGGTTAATTGGTTTACAGCTTTGTTGATTAAATAGCATAATAAACCAAAGAAAAAAACGAATCTAACAATGGGTTGCGATGTTTAATTTACGAATTTTCATATAACCGAAATTTCCTGATTTTCAGTGACTGACGTACTTTCTACAAAACTAATTGGTACCAAATGAGACCGAATTCCTTTAAGATACTCTTCTCTAATTCTTCTAATTTTCTTAATTCTGTATCTAGGTCTCCACTCTCAATTTAATCTTCTCTCTAGTAAACCCTTCTTTCTTTCTCAGTCCTCTTATCCCTCCATTTATCTCTTTCTTGTTGCGCAGCATTATTCTTTCCCCGACCTCCTTCAATCTTTCTTTAACTCGTGTTTTTCCATTGTGTGTTTACCTAAATCACAATTTTTATTTCTCTCTTATATGTGTCTTTCACAGGCGAACTCAATTTCTTGTTTTCGCCCCGAATTACGCTACCTGACAAATACTAGCTTAACCTTTTCTCCATTTAGTCAAGCTACTTTTTTTTCATCAATACATGAATAATTGGTGTTCCTTTATATACTGATTTTTAGTTCGATTAGTCAGAGGATTATTGTTTCTTTCAATGTCGTATTATTTTAACTGATTAAGAAGGGCGGGCAACAATGGGAAGTATACTAATTGAGGAAATGATGAAGTTGGATTGAATTAATCAACAAGACTTCTGATGGAGCTCACAGAGCTTCATTATCTTCTCAATTATTTGTATTGTATTTCTTCGGTTTCTATTTATTTCAGAACTCTTAATTGTCTCTTTTTAATTAAACATCCAATTAAATTTGTTGGAGTTATAAAATACCTACTATGGCTGGTCTAATATTATCATCAAAACTATATCCAATCGTTATTTGCATTACCAATTTTTGAGTATATACAAATAAATTTGTCTATCGACTGATGGATTGATTCCTTTCTGATCGATTATTGCTATTTCTCTATCATTCCAAGGCTGTCGTTAGCATAGGTAATTTCCTTTAGATTAAGTACGTAGATTTTAATACGCAATACTAAATGGCCTCTAATGGCGGTACCTTTGACTATATAAATATATAAAAATTTCAAACTTTAAATATTCTACTAAATATAAGCAGCATGATAACACTTCGTATTTTTCCACATTATACATGTCTGAAGATGTAAATCCTTTTATAAAACCGCTCGCCCATTAAAATATATTGTGGAAAAATACGAAGTATTATTGAAAGTTATGGATTAAATCTCTGCTTTATTAAATCAATTTTTGGAATATTTTGTTGCAAAAAGGCTATCAATACCTTACCAGCATTCTCCAAATTACGACATACGAATTTTATTCAACGATCTACTAATTTCACTTACTCCATTACTTTTCAAATTTACTATTAACCTTTATTTTTTATTGTAAGATATATTTATTGTTAAATGCATAGCCTTAATTAGTTGGAACGGATTTTTTATTGGAGTGTAAACGGAACTTTTACAGTTTAATTTCCATTTGAAGGGCCTCTTGTTTCAACGCAACAGATTATGAAAAAGTGAGAATTTTTTAAGGAATCTCCATAAATTTAAAAAGAAATATTCTAATGGAATGAACGATCTTGGTTTATGGTTTTTGGTATTTCATTAGCATCGCTTACGAAGCGTTTCAGAAGAGAGTCTCTCCATCACAAAGCCCGTTTAGAGCATTTCCTACCACTCGAAGATGAGTTAGCGATGCGAGAGACCCTCATATCTGCCGCGTCGCTTTATTTAGCTATCTAAAGAGAGGAAATATCGCGAGAAAAACTCGCCAACGTCTTTGCTAGAGGAACCCCGAGAGGAGGTTGCATGCATAATGAATCGAGTATCCCCCATACCTTTCGAAAAGCGCGCTTTAGAATGTGGATTTATTTACTTTATATTTTTTGCCGTCGTTGCTCTGCTTTACTTGGGCACTGCTGATTCACCGTGCCGTTCCGATCTGCGGTAGATGCGATTTTTTGCGCGTCACTGCGAGATAAGAAGTCGGGTATCGATACCAGGAAGGCACCTAAGGGAATTACACTCTTGATTTAAGTATTTGGATTTGTTGCTCCAGTTTAATAGTTTTGGTATTCTTCTTGGAATTTTAATAATGGAATGAAAGTTACTATAGAACGTATAGGTATTTATAACAATTAATTCCTTCTGCCGAAAATGGTCAATGCATATCAGTCTATTTATTTATAAATAATTCATAAACATGCAGCTAGCGACAAATAATAGTAAATAGATAAGATTAAATTATGAAAAATAGATATAACATGATTAAACATAGTACTGGAGCAATTAAATGGATTAATCAGACTTCAAATCAGTTGAATTACCTGAATATATCTCTTAAAACCATATTCAGATTCAATTTGAGGGGGAGACAAAATGGATGAAACTTTCTTATTTGTAGACAAAGAGCAGAAAATTGAACGCATTCCCAAAAAGAGCGAACGTCTTATTATTGATAGACGTAGACATTGGCATTGTACTGATATGAAGCATGTGCGATTTAACTTCATATAGTTTAGCTGTAAGAGTGATTTGAATCTTGGCCTTCGACATACGACCCCCATGCCTGAGGTGCTCTTTTTTGCGTTCGGTTCAACCTTATTTCTTTTTGAATAATTGAATTTTTTGATATTTCAACCTTATTACAATCCTCTTTCTCATAAATTCATATGAAGAAACAAACATCCTCTTGCAGTTCAGTTAGCTATCAAAATCCATTTCTGGGCACAATTTGCACTATTTACATGGAGACAACGCCCAATTCAGGCGCAGCTTGATAGTACGGAAGGCACTTCTATATGTATGTGTGAGAGAATAAACTACAAGGATAAATTGACGCAAAATTCACTCAAGACATAGGGTCGAACATTGAAACATTGTCGAATACTATGGAAAACTTTGTTCCTTGACAAGAATAGGATTTCCAATTTTAATCGTTAGTTATTCACATTGGAAGATTAATGTTTGGTTATTCAGCGATTGAATCCTAGGGTCCAGAATTTTAAAATACCCCATTGCTTATCCCTGCATTCTCTTAGTTAATTTGCCACATAATTTTTACTATCTAATTAATTGTATAATCTACGGCAATTTTCCCTTTACTATCCAAATCTGCTTCCTCGAGGCATTTATTCTATTCTGATTTTATTCTCACATCAGTTTTTGTTGGTCATGCAAATTAAATCAAGATTAAAAGCATAAATTTTCCTCTTCCTCTTTATCACTTAATGTTTTGGTTCTAACATGAAACTATTGAAAGTTCTATTTCACAAATGGTTGAAATACGAAGAAAAGGGTTGAAGTAACTTTGCAGAAATACGATTACAATCTTCAATTCTGAACATAATCTACTGCTTTTTACTACTCTTAGCTGCCCTTTTTTATTTTTTGGCATTGCTACATGAATATTACCATTCTTTTTTAGTTCAATCGAAATTGGAATAGCCGTGGTATATCCAGGAAACTAGAATGATTTTCTTTTTCAGTTAATTTGAGAAACAGTAATATAATAGTCCTCACAAGGAAGTTCTTCACATAAAGCGAAAGAAGAGGCGAACTCATAAGGAAAAAGTAGCCAATTGCTATCGCCGTCGCTAATTTGTTTCCACTTGTAACCGTGGTGCTGTATCGATTGCTTCATTAACGGTACCTTTTTTCCTTCACTTCAATCAGTCGCTTTACAGCCATTTCCTCCTCATTATCCAAAGGCCATTATAGCACCTGTTTAAAAGGAAGACATCTGCGTCTTAGAGGATTTCCTCAAACACAAAGATCTCCTCCGACGCATACACAGCGTGTCTCTTGATTGCCGCTAAATATTCTGCACAGTCTTTTTCCCTCGTCAGACGATTCTATTCCGGCCAATTGCACGTCGCTGGAATCGCATTGAAAATTCCACGTGTAAGGGGTTATAACGGGTGTTCAGAACGCCCCTTCGCTTGGGCTGATTGCGCGGTGCGATAATTCACTGTCTTCGGTCCTATTTGCGGATTCGCGTCAACGAGTTTTTGCTCTCCGATGACCGCTTTTGATCGCTTCTCTGCGGCCGTTGATGAGGATCGTCCGCCGCTATTTTTATCCTCAATCCTCGTCTGTATTTCCTTCTGTATCATTCTGTTGTGTTTGTCGCTTCCGGAGTACTCTACAGGTTTGCTTTTTCCGATTTTCTGGTTAGATTTTGTTTTTCTGCTTGACACTATAATTCATTAGAGCAGTGTTTCCCAAATATGTTCAAACACCGGTGTTCCGCTGAACCTGAATAGGTGCTTCGCGGCTATTGGTAGTCTTGATGGAGAATTGGAGAATAAAAGTCATTAAATGCTTTATTTATTCTTATTTTTATGTTTATGTTATAATATTGTAGCTTTATATTAAAATATATTGCTAAATAAATAATTTGTTGTAATTAAATGATTTTTAAAATTTTACAAATAGAATTACCTAACCTAAAAATAAGCAAAGTGTTCCGATAAACTTCCCAGGTTTGCGAAGTGTTCCATTACAGAAAAAAAATGGGAAACCCTGCATTACAGAAATCTTGAATTAACCTATAAGCACAAGAGAGAGTATATTATGCATCTAAAAGTTCGATTTGATTCAATGTTGTATTTATTAAGAGTTTAGAGAATGTGACTATTGATCGATACCTAATTTAGGAACCAAAATTTTAATAACAAAGTATAGAAAGTAACTGAAATATTTCATAAAAGGTTAACTAAGCCACAAATTAAGCCGAAATAATTAAAGATTGCTGAGGTGTAGAAGTAAAAGTTATCTTTTGAAAAAAGGTAATGACTGCGCTCTTCCTGAAAACACAAGTATATCCTATACTTAATGAATTCATTTTGTTGAAAGTTTGATCCTTTAGAGAATTTTGAACATCATGTTTTAATGGTGAAAGTAGGGGAAGTTGATTCGATGATAAAGATTTTAAAATTGATCTTTTCCATTGATTATTGTCGCTGCTTTTCTTTACCAAACACTTATCGGGCTGCTTCAATTGAAGATGAAAATATGTTCAATGTTTTGTGATTAAGTTCACTGTTTAAGATGCATACATTTCCAATTCTCTCACCACAGAAGCATATAGGTGCATTAATAACCTATCGTGAAAAAGGTTCTTCGGAAGCGGGGAGGAGGGATGGGTGTTATAACAGGATTATAGATTTATAATCTGAACATTTTAAGATGAAGAGTATTGGTATAATATTGGTATATGGTATAATACCTTTATAGATATCACTAACCATATTTTGTCGATGGATAGTGTTAATCCAACCTTTCTCTCGCATCTCTCTCACATAGAGGAAACTCATTAACATTCATTAGTTCTCGCGCATTTCAGCCGATCTACACGTTTTCCAGAATATTCCGCTTCGACAAAATACATCACCCGTATCGTCACAGAGACATCGCACCTCGCATACGGTAATGTGACGTCTTCCGCTTCTTCGTATATCTCGATCGCCTCTTTTGCATGGCAACGCCCTCGCCGTTAATGGTCGCGATAGGGATCTAATTGTTTTATATGGGTACCCAGATGTATTGCGCATCCAAATATCTCCTGATCTTTGACAATTCTTGTTCGGTTCCCCTGGTAACGAGGCTGCTCCGAGGCTAGTTCTGTCTGCGAGGATTGGTGACCTTACGTGTTCTCCTTCGTCTGCTTATCTCATGAAGAGTCTTCGTTGAAAGGCTATCAGATTATTTCTTATGGAAGCCATTGCACCTGGGTATAACTTACCATCTTCGCAATTGATCATATCTTACATTATTGAATTCGAACTTAAATCCATCTTCTTCTTCTGCGTATCCATTAATGGATGTTGGCGATCACATTTAGCATTTCGTTCCTGTTGGTTGCCATGTGTAATAGTCTCTCAGCAGTTGGAAATCCATCCCATTGTTTTATATTGTCCATCCTAGATGTCCTTTTCCATCTTCTTCCTCTTTCACCTTCGATTTTCCCTTCAATTATCAACTGTAGGAGATAATATTTTGTGTTCCGCAGGATGTGCCCTAGTTATGCCGTTTTCCTTTTCTTAATTACTAATAAAAGTTCTTGCTGTTATCCTATTCTTTTGAGTGCCTACTCTTTTGAGTACTTCTCCATTGCTCACTCTTTCCGTCAATGATATTTTTAGCATCCTGCGGTAAGTCCACATTTCAAATGCCTCGATCTTTTTTGTTAATGCCTTCTTTAAAGTCCATCCTTCATAGCCATATAAAAGTATTGACCATGTGTAGCATTTGAGATTGAATCCTGCCTTAATATAAAATAGTATACTTTGCGGTGTTATTTATGCTGTGCATATTTATTTGGCTTATGTGTGTGTTGGGGGAACCGTTCAAATCCACCCTTGTACGTTTATATCAAGTAGTAAGAAGGGCACTATAGGCAGACAGACACCCCCTCCCCCTCTGGCGCCAGCCCATAGTGCCCTAACCCAACCGACCCAAGTCCACCCAACCCAGACCCACCCACCGCCACCACCCAACCCGACAACTCCCACCACCACCCAACCCGACACCACCCACCGCCACCCAACCCAACACCACCCACTGCAACACCTCCCACCCACCATCATCGAACCTGGGACCTCCGCCACCGATGCTCTCCTCCTGAGGCTAAGTCCTGAAGAAGTACCCCCACCTCCTTTGACGTCAGAGGCATTTAAATTTAATTTAATTTCCGGAAAAATATTTTACCCAAGCAGGGTTTGAAGCACCTGTGATTCCACCTTAGTAACTTGTGCCAGGCGCCTTAACCACTCGGCCACCACAGCGTTAACACGAAGGGAGATAAATAAGCCTTATAACTTACTTGCATCCTATGACGCTACCGATGGCGGAAGTTTTAAATGTCCGGTATTAATGAGAATCGAACTCAAGCCCGTAAAGTCAGGGACTTGTAATTTTTCTAAAGTAACCATCGCGCCACGTCACAGGAATCGCACCCCTGGACCTCATACTCAGGAGTTGTAATCTCTCCCCAACACCACCTGCGTGAGTCCATCGCGTTTCAAGTGTACCCAATCCTTAACACATCACGGGGGATCGAACCTGGGCCCCTCAGCCTTTATCACCCTGCGTCTCGATATTACTCTGAAAATTTAAGCTTGAAAACATACTTTTCGAGCAAGATTTGAACATGCTTCGCTATGTTATAGCACGAGGAAAATTACATACCTCCACTTTGTCTGCATATTCTATTTTCATGAAGAGACTACTAGTTATACGGAATCGGTCATTTAAAGACTTAAACAGCTGCTGGGTATAGTAGGTAGTTTCAAATTAAATTAAATGAAATTAAACACATGTTTCGCTTTTATATGATGTTTATTAATTGGCCTCTTCACTTACATCGCATTTATTTGTACAATTTGAGTTGGTTGCATGTTTGAAGGATGCATTCAGTTTCTGTGCATGAATCATCATTTATATTTATTATTATTTTATTTGCAAAACATTTTACAAAAGCATCATTCTTCAACTTATCACTGGTAAAGTACTTAGGAATTGATTTCTCATTGTTACACTTTAGGTAAAGAAACACTAAACAATATTGCCCGCACACGGTTGACGCAGGGCTTTGTAATGCCAAACTGTTGTAGAGACACTGGTCGGAATTTCTTTTGATGAACATTTTGTGATGTCTGATGATCGGCGGCCCGCCAAAACTATCGAAATATTCACACACTCCGTTGTCACCGATGAAGAATGCCACCCAATGTTCACCAGGTTTATTTTTCGGGTGGGTGTTAGCAATATAAGCACACGGTCGCTCAGCATGTATTGGGAGTGTATCTGCCGCATAAACACCTGTATTGATGTCCTGAAACACTTTGCACTTCCTGAGCACCGATCTCAGCTGTAACGAATTCATTCTTTATTTAGTGTCGTATGTGGTAAACCATATGCCCATCTGATATACGTTTGAGAGCGCACAGGAAAACCTCGACGTTTTATGATTTTTGTGGAAACACCTGGGTGCCGCTGCACTCAGCTTCTTTAATGGTGGACACCCCGCCAATTCGAGATCGATGACCTTCACTCGCAATAAGTTAGATAAGTATTTAGCCTTCTCAGATCCTTTGGTGTAAAAGTTTTCATAGCGATGACAGATATTGTGTAGCATTCCGACAAGAACAGGGTATGATATGTACCCCTCCTCCCAACCTATTCCATGATGAAATGCTTCCAACCAACTATTTTGCTTCTTTGCGCTTTTACTCAAATATTCACTCGCAAATGGTGGTGTGACTATCCAATGCTGCATTAAAAAGTTCTCCCTATCAAGAACAGCCACTTCTTTTAGAATAAATTTCCCAACATCATCGACACACGCTTGAAAGTCTATGAAGAGATTCTCTTCGAAGAGATTATCCATAGTTATATCCATGTTATCGATAGAGGTACAAGACTCGAAATGACTAGGATGGGTGTAGTCATTCTATTTTAACCACCAAAGTCGACCAAAACATTGCGATGACGATCGATTTCGATTATGTTATCGAATTCTGCATAGATGACACAGGTCAAAGTTTCCGGTAGCGGTTGTTCAAATCGAACATCGAGTCTAAGACTTCCCTGTCTCACGAGATTCCAATGGGAGTGTAGGTTAGATGATAAGTCTTGACTTAGATCAAAGGTGGTAATGCAATACCCATGGGGATACATTTCCCTGGAAATATCATTTCCTTCATTAAGAAAATGGATACCTGTACCGCTGAACAACGTATGGTACGCCATGATATGTAATTTATCATTCGTGAAATCCGTTTGAAGGGGTTTAGAGGGTATCTGCTGACCATCGATATAGAGAGATAAGTGAGTCATCGAGAAATGCTGGAAATTAAATGGGTTTTTCACCACGTCACCATTAAAAGCTGTATTCGTTACGAACCCTATGATACAACGTTTAGGTAACTGGCCGATGAAAATATTGTCTATAACTTTACTTTGTATCCCTGAAGAGATCGTAAGGACTTTAACTTCAACTCTCGTCAATGGGTATTTAGCTGGTGACTTCTCTAGAGTTTTACTGTGCGCAATTAGAACGCTAGGATTAATACAAACTCGCCTCACTAACAGAGTCGCATCCATTATCTTTACCTTCGCATACGGCGTCTCAGACATGAGGCAGAATGCATCCCGCGATCGGATCATTTTAATGCGCAGTTCGACACCGTTTAAAAGAAATTTATCTTGATTGAAAATATCCGAATGAATGCATCCAATCATGTCGAATGGTTTGCTCAGTTTTGTAAAATTTCTTCTTTTTGCTAGTCCCGCATTATGATGTTCCAGATTATCCATTAGCCCTGCTGTATCATCGTACCATAGCGACATTGTTAAGTGAGATTTCTTCGCCGCTGGACCGTATGAAAGTAAATTCTCAATGTAAGATCTGTAAGCATAAGTGTTGCTAGGCGGTGAAACCAACTTCTGATTCAAATAAACATCCACTTGCGAGAAGAGGGAGTGTAAAAAGTTATTTACAGGCCCGACTTTGTTTTCCTCCACAGTATTGGTTCCATCTGTTCTTATAATTTTAGCTACTATATGAATTAATGTGTGTCCGAGGTCGATATATTCGTCACCAGCACCACTGACAACAAACTCCAAGGGTGAATCGTCATTTATAGACGAAAGAGGTTTATAATGGACCCATTGGGAATTGCGAATGCTAGTTTGAGTGGGTGGGATCGTGAAAAGATCCAACTCTGATTTCGTGCATTCACAAGAATGAGAATGCAAAAACGACATTTTAATCAAAAATATCCAACTCGCGCTTCAACAACTGACGAGTCCCTTTTCTTTTGATATTTTTCCCTTTTCTCTTTGGCTTTACCTGCTTCTTCTTTTTCCTCTTCCCTTTCTGAGACTCCTTCCTTCTCTGAGACGTGGGTGAAGAATGACTGCGATTGACGATTCGACGCTTCTTATATCCCGAACCTCTCATTAATTTGTCAATCGAATCAACAGCTTTTCTCTTAAGATTATCCCCTGCTTCATCGACGCGCCTCAACACCGATTCGCGGATAGGTTTGTTCTGGGCTACATCACCCAGTAAGTGGACCCCTGTACGTAAAACCTCCTTACCGACAGCTTTCGCACCTCTCGAAAGAAATGGTAAAGCAGCCCTGAAGATACCACCCAAGAAACTTCCAATACCATGCCCGCGTTGGTATTCAACCCCCCTATATACATTTGATATCCCCATCCCCGCCTGATTCTCGTAATATTGCAGGTAGGGGTCATGATGAACCATCGGCTTTTCTCTGGCCATTTTAAACTGATTTTCGGAAATGCAGTTTCACGACCGACGTTCCAAACTCAAATGGGATCCGATTACCTGTGTCGTCCCTTAAATCGATCTCAATGTTATCAAATTCTCGACGCATTAGAGGTATGTAATGAGGAGAATCGAAACTTATCAATTTTTGCGATCCGTAAACATATTTTCTAGTGTCCATATTCACCATCCTAAGAAGTGGCGCGCATGTGTCTCCAATTAATTGCTGCTCTACGATATCACAGTATATCAGTATTTGATGCGGAAATCCTAGGAATAAATTTGCCGGATGGTTTGAGACGCTGCCCTTCGCTATTTGCAGTTTTGGGTCAAATCCGAGTTGTAGGGATAACCTCGGTGAAAAGGTCATGTACGGCCCCTTTGACTTACCTGATATAAGGTTTATAGAATCCCGGCCGGCGTTAATAAAAATGCGTTGGTTATTCGTATCCATCTCAAAAATAAAGTAAGAAGAAATTTTATCTATACTATTTATCTCGTGAATAACTGATGAAATACTTTTATAATTTCCAGGTTTAATCCTAAACTTTTCGTTTCCTCCTTGGTCATTCCACAGTCTTATGATGTTATTTCCATTGCTTATGGTTAAGAGCGAAGATGGATATTGAAATTCTACCACGGCAACTTCCCATTCACCGTATAGTTCGATCCTTTGAGGTAGTTGCGTTCGAAACTTGGTCGTTGTATTGTCCGGAAATGAAAGCATACTACTGTTGCTAGGTAAAGTTATGTAAAACTGATCCTTCATCTCAACTTTTGTATATGTTTAATATTGACCCAAGAGTTGAAACTATCAGGATACCCTTTCCACTTGACGAACGCTTCTCGTTTGACCCCTCTGCCTCTATAGTCGAGTATTTTATCAATTTTATAATCATGCGTTCTAGCAACTCTAACGCGTTGTAGTTCCGGTTCATAAAATCGACCTTCGATCTCATCACCATTTTGATCCTCCACAACGTAAACTACAGGTTTTCTATTTATTACTTTTCGTACTTTAAATATTTCTTCTGTCCAGTTACTTTCATAGCCTTTATCAAAGACCGATTTTATTCTGGACAAACGTACCATATCACCAACACATAATGCAGGTTTTGAGGGTTTATCTTTAACATTTCCATACAAGTTTTTCCATACCTCATAAATATTTTTCTCATTTACGTCTATTGGTGCCATTTTGATACTAGAATGGTATGCATGATTGTAACCATGTAGTAATTTTGGTAAAATTTCTATATACCGTCGCGTGTTATTGTCTGTAAAGTAACGCCACATTCTCGTTTTGAGAGTTCTGTTGAATCGTTCTACGATGCTCGCCTTCACATCGGGATTTTGCGTCACATAATAGTTTATACTGTTTTCTTTGAAAAACTTTTTCACCAGGTTAGATGTGAATTCACCACCTTTATCGGATTGAATGTTGATTGGTTTTCTACCAGTTTTCTTAAAAATTTTCTGGAAAGCCAATTTAACATTTTCTCCCGATTTTAATTTAAGCGGGGTAACCCATGCGTATTTACTAAAAGTATCAATCACTGCTAATAGGTACCCATAATCGTCGTTATTTTCTTTCAGACTACGCATGTCGATGAGATCACATTGCCAAAGATCATCTATATTTGTTATGTGATAGCGATTTCTCGGAAATTTGCGGCGAACAGGTTTATGAAGAGTGTAGGCATCCAAACTTTCCAACCATTCATTAACTTCTCTGGGTATATACTTTCCCTTAAGATTTTTTATTAGTGGTGCTGCACCCGAGTAGCCAGCGGGGTTACTCGCGTTTAAGTAAGTCTCACCAATACTCATTATAAATGATATTTTATCCAACTTCTCGTTTTATAAGGGGAATATCGAATCTTAACTGTGTCCTTATTTTTTCGAGAGGTCTTTGATTCTTTTAGAGAGGACTTTGTTTCGTGTTCCACCGATGTTAAGTCGCGAATGAAGTTCCACCTTTTCTGATTCCCAATATATTCTTGGGGGATGTTTAGCTCACGCAAAGCGTTACAAAATACTTCCCAGCCATCAGGACTTGTGTTTTTGCGAGGTCTTACTACATCGTTTATGAGGTCTGTAATATTCGATTGAGGTATCGTGCGACCGTCGATAGAGACCATACCTTGTGCATCCCATCCGATTTTTCCACTTCTTAAAATTCTGTCGTATAGTAGACGTGCCTTTCTTCGAAAGGTTTGCGGAACGGAATTTAATATTTCATCACCATGTATCGTTTTAATTTCTTCTCCCGACTCTAAATTTCTAGCAACAGGTGTTTTGTTCAAACCAGACACACCCGGTAAATCAATAATCGGTAAGTATGCTGGCTTCTTCTGATTTTCCGCATGCTTCAAGTATTTTAAGAGAATCTCTCTATACATATCCCATTTATCATTGTCTGGAATGCCCCCAGTACGCAAAATATTTTTCATTTCTTCGTCGAGGCGCGAAATGTGATGCGAATCATGTTTATTTGGGAATCTTTCCATAACATCGCTCGGGACCAAAATCATTTTCTTTGCATGTTCCATTATTTGATCAATGACCCAATCAAACTGCTCAATGCCGTACCAATAATTATCGGAAGAAACCCACCGCCTTTCTGAACAATTATGCGTCTTTTCTTTTTCCAACAACCACCGCGCTTTATGATTTTCCGTAAGATGTTCTTGTAGCGGGATATCCTTCGTTTATGACATGGCCTCAATTGTGCGTTACCTTTTAAGACATTTAGCACGCATTCGCAAATTGCATGAACTAATTTCTTATCGCAATTTTTCAATATGGCTACTCTCTGCTCAGGCTTCATTTTACAGAGAACCTTGAGCATATCCAAACTGCTCCTCACTGCTCTAGACATATTTAATGACTGATTCTTATTTTCTAAAACATTCGTCTTTTATTTTTATTTTTTGGAACGTATACGAACGTAACCTTATCTTCTGGAAAAATACTTGTTCTTATTCGGTAATCGTCAGGGGTACTCTGTTTTAAATCAATGAACAAGTACCCGTGAGGTTTTGAAGTCGCATCTCTGTAAGCATCTTGAATGAATAATGGATTTTCGGGGTGAATTTGTCTTGCGAGATGAAATATCTGACTTCTATCGCGAGGATTTTTAAAGCATACAATGTAATGAGAGTTTAACGAAATATCTCTGCGACCCTTTCCTTGATGAAACAAATTTTGTGTTATAAAAATCACGCTCAAGTTCCAATGATGTGCGCCTTTTGTAAATAAATTTACTACAGATGAATCTATTTCCATCATTAAATCATCAAGACAAATCAGGCGGCTAACTCTTGAATCATTTGAAATTTCTGACAAGTCCGGGACTCCTTGATAAAATTTTACTTTCGGATTTGATCTTAATTTAGACGGAATCGATTGAAATTCTGAATAACACCAAATTATGTTCTCAAACTTAGTCTCCACTAACAAATCTACCGAATCGATGAACTTTTCCATCCATACGGATTTACCGCTCATTGTTGGACCGCTTACGGTCATCGTGAAAGGAGCGACTAGTGGGAAGGTCATGACGCAAATGATAATAATTTCTAAGTATTTAATTTTATATACATTTATTTATTCTAAAAAGAGAGGCCAACCATCCCAATACCCTTTATGGCCTAACTGGTTACAGACCTCCCACATCGGGTCCAGACTGGAGGAGGTACTGTTCAGTAAGAGAAAAGGAGGCATTTGTAAAGAAAGGATTTTTCAACATTACGAATGTATATATACATATTTATTATTATTGCCAGAGAGTAAATACAAATAATCAACCGTGGTGAGGTGAGGTGAAGAAGAGAAGGTGTAAAGTGGAGGGGAAAGATATAGCATATTAATTAATTAATTAATTAATTAATTACTAATTTAAATGAGAAGGAGTTTCCTCCTGGCATTACACTTCTTCTTCTTCCCCCTCTTCTGTTTCTCCTTTTCTCCGTCCTTTACACCTCCGCCTTCAGCACCACCATCACACAAAATCCTTCTATACAATTTTGTGCGTTTCGATCTGTAGCAATAACAAATGTGGTATAACATTAACAACAACAGCAACAAGTATAAATAAATAAATACAATAAATAAATAAATACAATAAATAAATACGATAAATAAATAGAATAAATAAATAAATACAATAAATAAATACAATAAATAATAAAATAAATAAATAAACGAATAAATATGAAATAAATAAATAAATAAATACATGAATTAATATGTACAAAGAAAAGGACTTACAATGCGTCCTTATATCCAAAAGGAAGGGTCCCAAAATTACCTACGCGGCGCCTCTTTGTGTACACTACCCTGTACTTTTTCACCTCATCTTTACTAACCACTATGTGGCCATCCATTCGGCGAATTTGTTTTGGCAAATGTACATCTAAAGGGCTACCACTATTCACCACCATATCCTTTAAGGTCTCGAAAGACACCACATCACTGTTTGTACCATCAATCCTGATACCTTTGACCTTACAGATGGTTTTTATGTTTTTAAGGTCGCCACCGCAGGCAACTTTATAGGCGTAATTTTTGGGGCCTCCTGAAACGAATTCTGTTATGTAACGTCTCTATAGGTTTTGTGGTATTGCCACCATCATCGGCATCGTCGCTGCCATTATGTTGCATATCTATTCGGAAACACAAATTAATTAGTTAAACATCCGCTAACAGAACAAAACATTAAAACTAGTAATTAACAATAATATGTTTAAAATTCAATAAAATTATATCTTACCTTTTTCCTCGTCTTCCTCTTCATCTTCACCCCAACTGTCCAAATTTTCTAAAAAGTTGATCGTTTCGGTAATCTCAGCTCTCAGCCTTTTTTTCCTTCCATCCGCTTCTTCTTTTCTCAATACCTCCAGACGTTTTCTTTCCTCCTTCAACCTCTTTGCCTCGTTACACTTCCTCACTACACCTGCAACCATAGCGAGGTATTTCTCGCACCGCTGTGTAATTTCATACACGGGGCGTTCGTCCGCGGTAAGGCCATCAAGTACTTCGCCAGCCAACTTATAAGTTGTTCTAAAACTCATTCTTCAAAATTTCCGATAGTATATAAACTTTGAAAACAAGGAAAAACTAGGATACTAGGAAACTGGGAAAACTAGGAAAACTATGAAACTAGGAAAACTAAGAAACTAGGAAAACTAAGAAACTAGGAAAACTAAGAAACTAGGAAAACTAGGACACTAGGAAACTAGGAAAACTATGAAAGTTAAGAAACTATGAAAACTAGGACACTAGGAAAACTAGGAAACTTCGACCTTTCACAGAACACCTTTCACAGAACACCTTTCCTAAGAAGATCACCATCCACATGCAATAAATTGCTTTTATACCAGCGTTTTGACTTCGAATTTCAAAAATCTTAGGGATTTTCATTGGTTGATGCACTTTAGAAACCGTCTTCATTGGCTTTCCGAATATTTACTTTAGCCAATAGGTGAATAGTCGCCCATCCCTATATTTCCCAATATAGCGACACTCAAACTCGTCACCTACGCCACCCCAACCCTTCGAATAATTTTGCCACCACCTAACGATAGCGCCGCCTAATGACGGCGTTGCAATCCTTTAGGGTAAATTTGTAAATTTTCTATTTTCCTTGGTAAGCGCTGGTATTACGTTAGACGGGTCAAGAAACTCATTAGTGCGTTGTTCTCTTGCGAAAATCACCCTGGTTGTTGGAAACGCAGGTACTACGTTGGGGCGGGTCAAGAAACTCGTGAATGAATTGTTCTCTTACAAAAATCACCTGAAAGGGTCAGCGAGTGTGATTTGTCATTAGGTGTAATCATGGGGAAAAGGAGTGCCTATTGCCGGTCTTCCGCATGTGTGGAACATTCTCGTTTAAGGAGAGAGTGTCAAAACTTAAGTGATGGCATGGTCGCGGAATTCGTTAATGATAATGCGTAATATTTGTATTCTCCGTGATGTCGTCGGATTTTCTCAGGGAGTGCACGTGTGAGAGCCTGTCTGAGTGAGGTTATTATTATTATTTTAAATTTTGTCACATAGAACTTCATACCATTAGTTGGGTAGGAAATAGAAATGGTGAAAGTTGGTTTTGACATTCCTCAATAAGGAGAAATTTTCTTGCGTAAAATTATTCGGTCATAATGAGAGTTTCTTACCCTTTCAGTATGCGACTGCACGATGCCCTTAGGCTATCAACCTGTCGAAACATGTCTTAACGCATATAACCCAAAATAGATACATCCTTCACAAAATCAAGGGCCCAGACTTTCTAATGGTAATGACCACCATTAAATATTTCATTTCATTCATTCGCTACTGAACCATTGGTGAGGACACATCGTGAGAAGTATGACTTCTGTTGTGATGAAAAGGTTTGCACCTTATACCCCATCGCGGGAACGAGTTTCCAATTTAAAGGGGAGGAAGCCTGTTGATTTGGAACATGGAAGGTCAATCAATTATTATAGGGAGACTAAGAAGTCTCCTATCGGTTGGTCTCGATCATCACCATCATTTACATCAGCGGTACGATCAAGTCACCGGGGGTCTTCATCAACGGATATCGGGGGTAGTGACAGTGATATAAAACTTCTGCCTCCGGAAAAGTGCAAATTGATCATGTGTCGTATTTATGATTTAAATCGCTCCGGCTCGAAAAAGATTTTGATAGGGCTGGATGTTGAGGATGGACTTCGACCAAAATTATTCATAGCCAAAAATGGGAATGTTGGAGTTTCAATTTCAGAACACGTGTGGGCGTCATTAATGGATCAGAAACTAACAATTACAGACTATTTTGAGCGTGAAGAAAGTTCATCTGTGAACACAAATGTGGTGTTATGTGAAAATATCCACATAAACTTTATAAAACTTCATGGTGAAAAAATTATCCAGGTTGTAAAGAATAATCATTACTGTGTTTACCTAGGTCGCGAATCGTGGTGCGGACTCATTGGTTTATATAAATGTGTGCAGAATGCTATTGAGGAAATTTGTGAATGGAGTGCACAAACTAATTCCGTGACAATAAATGATATTGTTCGTAGCCTTAAGCTTTACATTAGTTCTGCTTGTAATGGTTGTGATGGTGGATACCTAAACAATACTCATGACTGTGTGAATGTTGATTTTATTGTAAAACAAATAGATGATTATGTGGAATGTTATGATGATATTGATGGAATCGAAGACACCAGTGAAAATTACGATTGTAAATTTCCTAGAAAAAGGTTTCTATATGAATTGTACAAACAGAATCCTGATTTACTCATCCAACTTGTTACAAAAGAGTGAATAAATTTTCGTTAAAGTAACATGTATTTAATTTCATTTCATTTCAAACTACCTACTATATCCAGCTGTTGTTTAAGTCTTTAAATGAACGATTTCGTATAACTAGTAGTCTCTTCATGAAAATAGGATATGCATACAAAGTGGAGGTATGTAATTTCCTCGTGATATAACATAAAGAAACATATTCAAATTATGTTCGAAAAATATCTAATCAAGCTTAAATTTTCAGAGCAATATAAAAGAGTGAAGAAATTTTCGTTAAAGTAACATGCATTTAATTTAATTTGAAACTACCTACTATACCCAGCTGCTGTTTAAGTCTTTAAATTACCGATTCCGTATAACTAGTAGTCTCTTCATGAAAATAGAATATGCAGACAAAGTGGAGGTATGTAATTTTCCTCGTGCTATAACATAGCGAAGCATGTTCAAATCTTGCTCGAAAAGTATGTTTTCAAGCTTAAATTTTCAGAGTAATATCGAGACGCAGGGTGATAAAGGCTGAGGGGCCCAGGTTCGATCCCCCGTGATGTGTTAAGGATTGGGTACACTTGAAACGCGATGGACTCACGCAGGTGGTGTTGGGGAGAGATTACAACTCCTGAGTATGAGGTCCAGGGGTGCGATTCCTGTGACGTGGCGCGATGGTTACTTTAGAAAAATTACAAGTCCCTGACTTTACGGGCTTGAGTTCGATTCTCATTAATACCGGACATTTAAAACTTCCGCCATCGGTAGCGTCATAGGATGCGAGTAAGTTATAAGGCTTATTTATCTCCCTTCGTGTTAACGCTGTGGTGGCCGAGTGGTTAAGGCGCCTGGCACAAGTTACTAAGGTGGAATCACAGGTGCTTCAAACCCTGCTTGGGTAAAATATTTTTCCGGAAAATAAAATAAAATTTAAATGCCTCTGACGTCAAAGGAGGTGGGGGTACTTCTTCAGGACTTAGCCTCAGGAGGAGAGCATCGGTGGCAGAGGTCCCAGGTTCGATGATGGTGGGTGGGAGGTGTTGCAGTGGGTGGTGTTGGGTTGGGTGGCGGTGGGTGGTGTCGGGTTGGGTGGTGGTGGGAGTTGTCGGGTTGGGTGGTGGCGGGGGTGGGTCTGGGTTGGGTGGACTTGGGTCGGTTGGGTTAGGGCACTATGGGCTGGCGCCAGAGGGGGAGGGGGTGTCTGTCTGCCTATAGTGCCCTTCTTACTACTACCGTTCAAATCCACCCTTGTACGTTTATATCAAGAATGGCCGAAACATTTGGGAAGCTTTCTATTATTTCTCAATAAAAGGTTCCATTATCTTTTGGTGGTGTATTTCACGATGAGCGATTGAATAAGAAATTGTATTTCAGTTCACATAAGTGATCCTAGAACTTGTTTCCTTATTAAGCGATTTATACATCACTTATCTTAGAATCATGTTGTTTAATTAGTAATTATATAATTGAGTTTCCTGAATTTGATAGCTATTGCATGCAAGCTTGTACATGGGTTTTCTGAAAATCAGCACATTTAGTTGAAAATATTAATATAGGAGTGAAAAAGATGATAATTCATAAAAAGTTCAATTTGCTATGAAAAAGGGCATGTTTATTCATTTTGGCCAAAATTAACGAATAATTACTTCTGCAAATTTTCATCTTGGCCTTATTTCTGTGGAAATATATTTTTAATGGCTTTATTCTACTTTCGGATAACAGGAAATGTCTTTGTAAAATTTTTTAAGAAATGACAAGGGGAATATTGTGTAAATTCTATGTTCATTATGCTGAGGATAAGAGTGTTAAATTGAAATAATGAAATAGTATAATCTTACTGGCCCTATCCAGTATAATTCTGCCCACAAGATATTAGAGAACTAATCTATAATTTAAATGTGTAAACGGGTGATTCTATTTTCACAAATATCTTAATTATTGTATTTAAACTAAAGATTTTCAGTTTATAGATATGGTCTTTTATTACTAAAATGTGGGACATGAATAACTGTATTCTTTGCCAAAATCACTTTGTTTAACAGAGCGATTAATTTACAGTAATTTGATCAATCTAATGTCTAATTTGATATCTAAGTCCATCGCCCTTAAAAATACTACTTCCGCATCTACGGTACGTAATGCAAGGATTTTACTTAGCTTTGCTGAAACGACATTAAATAAAAAAACGTTGTAACGAGATTCTTCACTCACGTTCTCCAGTCGTACGAATCAGCGCTCGACGATTTAAAGCCCGGCAAATATCGCCAAAACTACAAACAGACCGAAAAACGGAGCTCTCGCTCAAATTGTCGCACCATTTATTTTTCTTCGCTTTTTGAAATGTACGCCCGTGTTACGTCTCAGGAGCCATAAAGCAAGTGAATTACGCCTTTAAGACCGCAATTAAGGCGTGAACTTGGAGTGGCACTTTTTATGCAGCCGTCGGATGCAACGGTTCCTTCACCTCCCTTGAGAAATCATCAGCGAATCAATAAGAAAGTGCATAAGATGAAATCCATGACGAAAGCGTTCGCTAAACATTCCAAATTAGCACGCGAATCCACGATTTTTCGATCTTTTAGGAGCTAACCTTTGCGTGACACCTCTGCAAGTGCGTTTCAAAGCCAGAAAAATTAAATATATGGACTTAAGGTACCATTAGGGCGATGGAGAGTCCATCTATCAAGCTGCGCTCTCCACTTGCCAAGAAGCCGTTGAAAACAGTGTGAATGATACAGACGCTCGGCTTTGGTTGACGTGTTTGCAGTTTCAGCATACGGATAATGCAACGATAGGGGCTTTGGGTACTTGTCTCAGCGTGAAATCGAATTTGAAACGTGAAGTACTTAGTTAGCACTTTCGAACATGAAGAGATAAGCCAGAAGGACTAATTTATGTGGAGAACAACTGAGCGTTAATTGGAATACCTGCAAGAAATGCTACAAACGAAAAGATTTTCTCTGTAGAAAATATTGGCAGCTGTATCAGCTTCCTTATGTTTATCAGAATGTATCGCATTAAGCATTGAGCGATTTTTAATTTAGTGCAATTTTATCCACTTTCAAACTAAGATTGATCATAAGTTGTGAAAGTATATCCCGCCTTCATAATTTTGTTGGTAAGCACATTGATTTATAAGTGCATTCTAGTACTACTCTCCATAACATTTTGTGATTTTCGGTTTGTGAAGTATCGAATAGGTATTTATTTTCGCTCTGAGTTTTACCGGGAAGTTGTTTACAAGTTTTGAAATTGCACATCCAACTGATTTCAGTATCCGTCGGTGAGGTACGAATAAACGCGTGCTGCACATTTGCTGAGAAATGTAAAATCACAGATACCGAAACGTGATCAAGTTTGGGAATCGGTAATTTTTTTTGAAATACCAATAGGAAAATATATTCTTGGACAGTATATTTATAGTATCCGTGAAGTATTTCACTTTTAATAAACATGCTGAGTTAAGAGTTTAAGTGGTTCTTTGAACATTCCTAATCTCGTTTCAATTGAAGATTCAAATTTTTTTATTTAATTAAAATTTATTTATATTGTTATCCTTATTTTTTTAATCTTGTGATTTATACTATGCAACTATGTATTTAAGATCAAGAACCGCTGAAACGAAATTAATGTTCACACATATTAGTAAAAAGTTGTTTTTTCAGCATAGCTACGAATGACAATAGTTATTTTGTAATTTACAGGTATTGTAGAACAAAATTCTTTCGGAATACTTCTAACTGAAAGACAATATTTTCATTCAATCTATGTTAAAAATATTTGGTGATAATTTTTTAGGGAGTATGTTCGAGGTGAATATATCCCTAATGGAAAAACCATGAAAAACTCCCACCATCTTAGTTATACTAATTTATTTATAACGATTCAAATCCAAATAGTATGTTTATTTCTTGTAAGAATTATTGTAAGATTGCAAAATAGTTTTTTATCCTTGAATGATATATTTGACTTATTAGCTCCATATACCTCTATTGGAAGCATAGTTTCCTGGTGTTTTGTGTAAATTCGATTCCGTTGTAATTATGGAAGTGTTGTTCTCCATTAATTCAAAGTTACGACGCTCATTAAAAGGTATTTCGACATGGAAAAGGACTGAGAGTCGTTCTCGCATCCTCGAAGCGCTTCGTATAATCCTTTGAAAAGGAGAGGTAAAAAGATGCAGTTTCATATTCCGTTTGGCCCAATTACGGGTGCCTTTATGGCCTGAAATTAAACGGGTGGAAATCCGCCATTTCTAGCCATTAAGTGTGACGCTAACCAAGTCCCCATTTATGACATTTTCCCCAGGACATAAGTTCTCATTTTTAAATTCCCGCAGGTTCCTGGCACCATTCCAAAATATATAGGATACAAATGACAGAGAAGCACCGTTGTGTTTATTTCTTTATTTTCGCGCCATTGCCTCCTGTTGTTTCTACGCGGAGTGTTTTTAAGTCGCTTTGATGCTGCGCATACTCTTAAGACCGCAAACTGCGGAGACTTCCCTTCTATATTCATTTCTTTATTTGTTTAGCGGCGAAGGGAGGATAGAAAACGGCTTTTCGTCGCTACTATTTTCTAAAGTATCGTCTTATTCTGTCTACAGGCTTCATCGCCCAAAAATGTTTGCTTTTTAGTTAAATTTAAGCAATTGAATCGAAATTACCGTTTATACTCGAGTGTATGCCTACCCAAATACAAGCCGAGGCACCTAATTTAATCACGAAGACTGGAAAAACTAATTGAATCGATTATAAGCCTAAGACGTGGCCCGATCAGGACGTCCGATTAAATATGATAGTTATTAATCCGACAACTCTTGAGGGACAGTACCCGATTGCGGAGAAAATAAACAAATATTTGTTGATTCAGGAATGAGGAATTTGCAAGCCGATTTCCGACTACGGCAGACCTTTTCCACCATAGACCAGGTAGGTGGGACCTTTACTCGAGTATAAGCCGAACAGGGCTTTTTTAGTGTAATAATTGTGCTGAAAAACTCGGCTTGTACACGAGTATAAACGGTAATTCGATTCATTTTCCTACGTGCCCTATATTGCAGCTTTGCTAAGTAATCAGGTCTGTTGACTATTAACCTTTACTCCCTTAGGGGAAATCCTAAGGAGTAGTATTTTCTCTCTAATTTATACTCTGCGATGCATCTCATTTGCGTATCTTTAAAGGTTACTTTGTTAATTACCAAAATTGTGAATCTGGAGTGAGGTTGGACCTTTCTAGACCTTTCACTTAGTTTCCCCAACTTGCTATTATCCATTCTGTCTCTAAAGTTCAAGGGTTCCCCACTTAACTTCCTTTAATTTTGCTAGTTTTCTTAATTTGTATATTTGTTCTCACAGAAGGCATTTCCTTCCTATGCTCGACTTGCATAAAAATGTTTTTCCATTGCGATAGGAGGGCTCATAGTAGAAACAAGAACGTTGTTTAATGGAATTTACATTGTAACGGGAGAAATTTTAAATTCTTGACCTCTTGAAAATTTGGGAAAACAAACAATGAAAACTGTGGAAAATTTCAGGCTTCTCTAGTCATCTCCTTTAAAATATATTTGACCTTTTGATTGTCTTAGACATTTGATATTTAAATGTGCGGAATTCTAATTTGAACAAATAATAATGTCAAATAGTTTTGGCAGACGATTGAATGTTTCAGCCAATCAATTAGGAACTTCTTGCAAACCCACTTTCATATGCAACGGCAGTGGAAAATCTTATCTTCAGCTCTCGTAAAATGTTTTCCCAGTAACGTTACTTTGTGCTTTATAGTTTTCAATTAGGCTTTCAGATTTAGTATGATTGGATACTAAATTTGATCGGATTAATTGGATAAAGGAATAAGTTCCTAGAATTAAAATTAATTGAGAGAATTTCCTTTTCTCGTCATGTTTCTAATACGTAGATAATGGTCTGAAAAATTAATTTCGTTTAATATAAAATGTGAGATGAGATTTATAATTTTATATATTTTCCTTACCTTTACGTTATAATCTATCGTCAGACAGAAATAAAATAGTAAAACTAACAAAGGAAGAAAAATATTAAACATTGAACTAAGAGGCCTTTGACCCAGATGCTTTTGTGCCTCTGAGGTTACACAGGGATTAACAGAATTGTAACATATTATATTATAACCATAACCAGAAGCCATTAAAGCCTATTCTCAAAGCTATGGGATACGAATAGCCTCAAATGAAATAAATTTGGATGAGGAAAATATATTAAAATTTGCATGTAGTAGTGTGTGCCTTGAAACCCAAAATTCTTTGGCTAGAAATGAATTGTGATGTATTTTTATTACTCAACATATTTTTTTGTCAGTTAATAGGTGCTTCAGCTTTTTGAATCTCGAAATGATATTCAAATCTTCTAAGAAAACAATCACACAAAAGTCTGATAAGGCAAACACTTTTTCTGGATCAAAGAAATTACGCTTGCTATGTTTACGTTGTGAAGTAGTCTGGCTTTAACTCTCGTTTTTGGCAAGGGTATCCTAACTGCGTTACACAGTATTTTCTTTCATTCTGTCACATTTCACCACCTCCTCCATCCTTTTCCTTTCTCTTACTCGACTCTTTTCTCTCGATTTTCCTCATGTCCACTCATCTCCTGAACCTCTGTATCCTGTCCTCCCCTTCATTCCTGTGACCTTTCTATCCTTGTTCCTATATAATTATGTCTGTGAATTTTTTCCTATTTTCTTTCCCACTTAGGTTTAGTAAATTTTAATTTTTTCTTGTAATTAATAATATTACTAGTTTTCTGTAAATTTATTGCTTTGTGTGTATATAATTCACCAAATTTTATAATTGCCTTTACTTTCTTGCTATTTTTACTGCGTTTTCACGGTTTTTTTATATCTCCTTCTCTGTGGGTGTTTTCCTGCCTCGTGGATTTTTTCTTTGTCAACCTTCAGTTGGATGATTTTTCCCCACACTCTTATCTTTATTTTTGTTTTAATTTATATTAGTATATACTATGCCGAAATACTAGGTGAGGTGGTAGAGAGCCCTTCCTGGGTCTAATCTCGCCAATAAAAGGTCTAAAAACTAAAATACTAACTAACTACTAACTTAAAACTAAATGAAACTAAACTTACATAAGACTACTATCGTACATTTCCTCTTCTTCAATTCCTTGGACTAACTCCATACAGATTCAGATACAGCGTTAATTCGGGGTTCTAAATTTAATAGCTTAAGAGTTGAAAGGGCAAGTAGATTTAATAGGCTTAAATCCAGATGGCTTAGAGTGTACTGTGGGACCTTGGGTCGGTGGGAGAGGTTAATTACATGGGAAATTCTTTGTCACTGCATTGAAAGTATGTGTGTAGGAGTTACAAAGGTGGAATCTTGTCTCGTAAAATGCTGTGTTTGTGTGGGGCTAAATTTGTGACTCGTAGCAAATTCTAGTAAGTACTAAACTGAGAATGGATACGTAAACTTTTGGAATTTAAATTTGACATCGGAGATATTATTACCAGAATATTTCCCGAGTTCAATTATAGATAGCGTTTATTTATAAATGAGAATAACGTAATAATCTTCAATTTCGTCTGAGTATGAGTATTCGGATGAGTATCTTTGAAGCTCATTCCTGTCCCCTTCCTTTAATTAAACTAGATAAATAGATTTTATTTCTAGATAAATCCAACATAAACAGTGAAAATTCTACGTGTGATTTTTCTCTGACTTGCATCATTCTCCAAACTCATTTTTTATAATAATCCTTTTCCTGTATTTACAAATCAATAACTTGTCGCCAAATTATACACATGAAGAGTATAGGTATGAAAAGAAAGTGTTTCGTTTATTCTAAAACTTAGTTAACCGATCCTTTGAAAGCGTTGTCACGATGTCCTGGACCGTGAATGAATGAAATATTGATAAGAAGCGGAATGGATATGACTTAACTACTCGCGTAGGTCTTAATTGAATCCATCCCTCCCTAACTGCCGGCGAGCTTGTTTTAATACAAATATCCGATTTTTGAAATATCTCATATAAATTATCATTCCAACTTTTCAGATATTGCTACTTTAAAGTAATAATATCAATACATCAAACCGTATCTTAACGCAAGGCCGGAATGTATCTATTAAAATATTTATTAACAGTTTAAAATTTTAAACACTGCCAGCAGAGCACTAGCTCTATTAAATATTCTTTAAAAATAAACGTACAATTATGCAATGAGCAATTGAGCGCGGTAGCGTCGCTACATGGTACCGATCCCATTCTCGAGGTCTCCTCCAACGCGTTTTTGCAACTTAGGGTCCGCTCATAGGCGATCCAGTTTTCGTAGGGGACCTATTTAAAACTCGCCCTTGTAAACACGGGGAAGTGACGGCTTTCGCACTGTCCGACGCGTTTTTGTCGTTTTGGTGACCCGCTTTCGCGACCGTTTAAGGCCTCGACGTTTTTCTCATCGGCTAAAGAGATTCTCCATATTTTCATGGGAATGCAAAAATAGATGGAATTTTTCGGCGCTCTTAATGCGGTGTATTAGCAGTTCTAATGGGTGGAGTAGATTTGTTGAAAAAATATTACATGTATTTGTAAATATGTGAGTGATTTTAGTCTTAATCTTTGCTCTCCTGTGTTCTCAGAGAATTGCTTTCTGAAAAAAATATTCGGAATTTATTATAAAAAACGCCATTGAGTGGGTTACCTTGCCCATATCTATTAATTAAATCTAACTTGCCATAGGTAAAGATGGAAAAGCATTGATTTGATTAAAAGTCATTATATTCATCTGCTAATATATATGGGACCAGTACTTATTCATCCAATTCAACTGAAGTGATTCTCTATATTTTAACGGGAATGGAAAAATAGTAAAATTTGACGCTTTTGGCTTCTGGATAGTCATGTGGACAGCGCGTTTGCCTTTGGTGAAAGCGGTCCCGGGTTCGAATCCCGGTGGGAGCCAATGTGCGAAATGACCTAAGCTGTCGAAGCACTTTTAACAATACTACTACTACTTGACGCTTTTACCGATGTCGTTTTTTAGTTTTAATTTTCGGTGTAAATTTGTCGAATAAACATGATACATGTTTGAAAATATAAGACTGAATTTAGAAAATGTCTTTCCGATCTGCTGTTTATCAAAAATATATTTCTTAATAACGTTCATAATTTTTAAAAACAAGCGGCATTAAATGTTAAGCTTGCGCTAGAATCGTAATTAAGTCTAACTTGACAAAGATGTAGACGCAAAAGCTGTGATTATATCAATAAAAAAGTCATTATAGTCATTTTCAAATATGTATAGTATCAGTACATATTCAGCCAATTCAACTTAGAAATTTCTTAATTAAAATAAGAGTGGAGGTATGTACATTGAATGAATTAATTAAATTTATAAAATTGATTTTGTTTGTGACTTAGAAATTAAATTTTCTTCTATACGACCTTCTTTATTGATATTTCTATTGGTTCAGAAATAGATATTGAAACACTGAAAAGATAAAAGGCTCGAATCTTTGAAAAAGAATTCATGAGTAAAAATTTGAATTATAATTGGCAACAATTAGGTGTAGTATTGTTATAAGTCGTAGGGACATTAATGAAATCCATAGGTTGGCCTCACAATTATTTTATTTACAAAATATTACATAAAACGAGCATACCTTCGTATCCGCTAGGAGTCCCGATGTGGAGGGTAGTCTAGCGCGTAGACCGTCAAAGGTGCGTACCGCAGACCGGGAGGGCAGTCTTACTAGCTGAGTCGCTGCAGACCGGGGAATTAGTCTACCAGTTAGTTCGCTGCAGACCAGCAGGAGGCCGGTCTAGCAAGTGAGTTCACTGGAGACCAAAAATGATCTGCTTTTGGGGCTTTTTGGTCGGCTTTATATACCGTTTTGGGGACAGGGTTTGGAGGGGCCCCAACGTGGTTAGAAGTGCAGTAGTGCATTTTGACTAATGTGGTCACGTGGTTCGAGCATGGTTATAGTTTACGGGCTTGCTGAGGGCTCCAACGGCGTCAGTGCAAGGGGTCAAGGGGCGAGGCGTCCCTTGTAGATCACACATTCTACGAGCTCGCCGGAGGTCCCAGCGTGGTCGGAGAGGGCTTCGCGTCCAATATGGATCGCGCATGGTTTTATGTGTGAGTTTATGTGTGAGATTGCGGCCCCCCCAACATTAGATCAGAAAGTAGAGGGGATAAGTACTAAGAAAGGACTGGACATGGCATGGGAATTTTGAGACAAATAAATAGGTATGAGACTTATGAGGATCTTTATAATTTTTATCTACTCCTCTGTTATTTTATTTTCGTAATAGCATGATTTTCGCATCCATTTCAGCATTAAAATTAATAGAACTCCCTCCAAATTAACATATCTGTGCCTTTCAAAAGTCGCATCAATATTAGCTATACTATTATGCTAACGACTTGGGTTTATTTTCATTCAGTAACTGATTCTCACAGGAAGAGCAAATATTAGTGAAAATGGGAAAATTGTGTAATATTATTCAGAGAAAATTGACTATTTAGTTTAACTATCGTGAGTCTAATTTAATTTTTAATTTTAAATGATAATAATATATCGTATTCATCAAGGGATACCATAATATTTCTAAATAATTATTTATTTACTAATAAAATAACGGGAATTTGACTTTGATTTATATAGTTAACGCATTTAAATGGAAATTATGTACTCCAATTCGTTTCTCTTAACTTCCTAACGATGAATTTCGCGCATTGGAGCATATCTTTCCCATTGGAGAAGAAAGTGAGCAAAAACCAGCACTTGCTTATCACCTCCATGATTTATTGCTCAATTTACGCTTCGTCTTTTCAAATATTGCAGGAGATATGCTTGTTTTCATTCTATTCTCATCATTTCCTTGCGCTCAGTTAGTTTTACAATGTTTTTCTTTGGGAAAAATCGCACCTCATTTTGCGGCTTCATTCTTCTATATGCGCATTTAATTACTTTGAAGAGACTAAGTGACGCATTCGTAAACACCATCGTCTCTTTATCACTCATCTCCATATTTTAATTAAATGTAGTGTTGCGTTCAGAGCGAAGGCTTATCTCTACGTTGGTTATAGTCTTATAGATAAAAGTAATTCATATTCTAATAAGGCTAATTACTATTAATCTGAGGCATGGAGGTTTTTAATCTTTTCTTGGGGAATTTCCTTAAGAATGTCATCTTAAACTGATGAACGCTGATGCGTATTTTAAGTTGAATAAAACTCATTTACTTAATGGGAAGTGGATATAATATCATAAGATCTATAATTCCACGCTGATTTTATTTTCTTTAAAATGTACTTATTTAGTATTTTTATGAGAAACATCGTTGGACTGTAACGAATGATAAACTAATTACCAATTGAATTTCATTCTATTTCCTTAATTAAAAACTTTATATTTCCCCATGGCATTATATCGTTTTCATAATTGTCAGCGGATTCAGTATTTATCTACATTTTCATTGGGGCCGATAAGATACTGGTGTAAATTGAAATCAACAAATTAAAATATCGCGTAAAATACCTTAAAATGCCATAATAAACCTTTGAACTATTACTGTAAATATCACCGAAGTAGTATATCGATTTTGATTTCATGTATGGTCTCATACCTAAGGGATTAATAACGGAAACTGAAAGATTTCCGAATAGAACCCACTTATTGTTGACATTTTAATGTTAAATGTCTGCTAAAATATATCACAAATCTTCAAGGTTGGATAAATTCTCACTGGAATTCTTCTTAAAATAAATAGCGTGACATTTCTACAGTTAATATTTAACAGCTACTGGAAATACATTTTGAGAGAATAACAAGGCTTTTTCATTCTGCATCCTAGAAATTCTTACTTAGGTTTAAATCTTTCTGAAAAATATAACATATCCTTTGAAGCCATAATAAATATTTCATAATATTAAACATCATTCAACATGAGGAATTTATATAAAAATGTTTTCCTCTTTACAATTCATACTATATTCCAAACATTTTGTGTGAGCATACTGTTCTTTATTCATTTGATATATATTTTATTATTTATTTTCTTTCCTTAACTCGAGGTTAGTGCTAACTTTTTAATACTTTTTCCAAAATATATTGCAGTTGTTTATGGAGAAAAAATTGAAGGAAATATTCAAGTTTCCATAAAAAGTTACATTTCGTTCAATTTGTTCACCATGAATAGTATTAAACAGATCCACGAAGTGAAGTTAAAAACAATCCATTAAATTTTATAATAACAAATTTCACGTTAATGCCAATAAGAGATCGATGGTCTTTTTATAATCCTTTGTATACTTAATGACTTCTTATATCTTGACATAGACAGATTTTTTCCAGCTCACATATAATGTTTTACTCAACTCTTGCAGCATCGTTGATTTCAAGGTTAGATTAAACTTCCAAATTGGTCGAAAAACAATTTCCTCAATAACTATAACAATTTGAATTACATATTTTGTTTATAATTACTTCTTGGTTGTATCTCTTTTCCACAGCTTAGATATTTGCACACTTTTACTTCATTGATAGTGCCCTTTTCCGTTAGTAGTTATTTTGCTTTTAAGCTACTTCTTCATTATTTCCGTCAGCGTATATAGCATCTATTTGATTATTATTAACCAATTCCTTGAACATCAATCCACTAACTTAAATAAAAACTTTAAATAGAGTACAAAAATACTACTTTGAACTTCATGGCGTTAAATTTTCTAAATGATTGTAATTATCAGTAAAACATTTTCATATCTAATTCATTAAAATGTTCCATGATTGTGAATCGATTTCTTAAGCTCTAGGATTTGGTTTGAAATGATCATTCGAAACAACTCATTAATTGAGAAGTAAGGAAGAGACTTTGTTTTCGAAATTTAGAATCTTAAGCCGCTGTTTACAGCAACCTTACATTTCGAAGTATTTATTTAACATTTTTGTAATTCAATCTGTCTCTCCTGTAGGAATATCCTTTTTTTTCATCACAGCGTTGGCAATGAAATGCATTCACTAAGAAACATTTTAAATCTTTCGCAACATCCACGCGTATCATCTCAACCATACCACTTTCTCGAATTTTCCTCTTTATTAATAATTCCTTTTCTGATCCTTCCTAATTGCCTTCCTTAATCCTCCCTCTTATATGTTTCACCTCGTTAAACTCCATATTTCCTCATGGCATTATCGCCTAGCGTTCTATTTTACCCCTTTGACTCACTGCCTTGTCATCCCTTTTGCCAGGATGGAAATCCGCTCTTTTCTTTGTCGTTCTCCGAGTACAAGCAGCACCTGTCTTCTTCACTCTTTTGTCTCAACAACTCTCTCTTCTCTTTCTACTCTTACTGCGAATTAATTCTTCCTCGTCCCTCTTCTTAATTACTCTTTCCTTGATCGAGCCTCTTTCGCAACCAGAAAGAATATTTTCGAGGATTATTTTTATGTAGGGCTTACTTTCATGATTCATTCATGATTACGCCTACTCCTCTGTTTCGACTCATTATCCACTGACTGACCCTTTCGTATCCTAGTCCCTTTGGAAGTTTAAATCTAAATATACTGGCATTTTAATGCTTCATTTCTTAAAGCCCTTCCACTGCTACGAGGAGATTAAAATCACTTTTGAGTAGAATTGATGAAATCTTTTAAAAGAGTAATATTTACATTTTAAAACTCAAAATCAATGTAGAAATTGCAGATTAACTTCTTTAATAGTTGTACTGATATTTTTCAACGGTTTATCGTGAGTTTCGACGCCTTCAAGTGGTATTTACTAAGGAAAATGTTGAATTAAGGATTGCACTTTACATATCACCATATGAGAGATTTAAAAACGATTGATTTCAGCACAGATTGGCTATATTCAGGTCCGGATGCATTTTGATGCAAATTGTAGACACCGAGGAAATATTTTCCGAGGCCTCATTTCCTTTCTTAAAGTCTTAGAGAGTTCAGGAAAAATGGCGAACTTATTAAAATTGTAAGAAAAAGTATTTTCTAAGAATAAAGAGAAATGGTGGATAGTATTAAAGATGTCAGTCCGAGTGACTTTCGGGAAAATTAAAGTACATACTTAGATACGAGGAAAACTGTAACCATAATTGTTAGGCAATAGATCTTCCATATTGTGTGATTTAGATGTATTGATGAGATGGGTAACTCTCCACTGTATATTATAATAAAATTAAAATATAATTTAAATCCCTTAGTTACAATATTTATATATGCGAAAACTAATCTTTTTTCCTACATTTTTATGATGAACTTCCACATAAACAGCCTTCTGCAATTGGATTCATTGCTATTAACTGAGTTTATGGAAATTATACCATGGATCATTAGACCTTGATCTCCATGGTAATTTGAAATAGTCTCAATAAATTATTTTATATACTAAAAATCTATTTCAGTTGTGCTTAATTGTATCTAAGGAAGTTTAGCGTAATTAAATTTTATAAATGAGAAGTTGGACACTATTTTGTGAGAATTCTAAGAAACTTTTGGAAAACTCGAAATCGTTTTATCTACTTTCGACAAATTTCGATACAGCATACTTGTGTTTGGATGATCATACCTATGTGGAGCCATTATTCATTAGTACTCGTAATAATACATTATTTCTTAGTCAAGGCTAACTCAATTTTTCGTCAATCATTAATGTTATTCTTAAGAAATAGAGTATTTAATTGCCTTCACAATAATAAAGTTAGCAATTATATATATGCCTAACATCAAATTGCTAAAGCCAACTGGTTGAGTTTCTTTACAGCAATTATTTGGATGGCCATTTTGCCTCTATTCCTTAGTAACTTATATAATTCCGGTCTCAAACCAGCCATATTTTGACGCAGCTGTTCCTCGTGGAATTATAAATGTAAACACATCTTCTGGGACGGTTCGGAGAAAATAACAGATATCCGCAACGTTTTAAAGTGTTGGGTCAGACAGTCTCTCATTACATTCTATTTCTCTGGATCTTTTTGTAATTTTTCGTGCCTTCTCACTCCACATTTTTCTTTTCTCCTTTTTCTTCCACGGGAAGATTTATAATTTCTCCGAATTGACTGTAATCTGACTCAGAATTTGAAGTTCGGATTCCAGTTCCTTTAAATCAACTCATATTTCGAATAATGGTTTTAGGATAATTTTTTGCCAAAATTCGGAGAAATATATTTTTTCATACAATTAATTACTCCTTTCCCGATGAGATATCATACCTGACTTGAATCTCTCATTTTTTAAATATTTTGCCGATTCCTTGGATTTCAACGAAAAGTTACCGAAAGCAGTTCAGGATAAAATTTAGTTATCGAAACTTGATTAGCACAGAGAAATAACATCTAAAACCATGCGATTTATCCTACGGTGGATGATTTTATTTTTATTCCTAATTTCGTAGAGGTATTATCGCTTCTTATTAAATTAATTTTTTCTCCAAAGTAGATGTAATTTCCCCTTTGAAACTTCTTGTTGTTTTTTTATCTCCTTGTTATGTAGATTTATTGTTACTGCTTATAGTTTTCGCTGTTACGGGAAAATAAATGTATTGATTAGATCAAACTAAAGTTCACAATTAAAAATTTTTAAATATTACTATGTATTGTACGCCTTTCTGATACTTTTCATGTTTTGTTCATTGTTCAAACATTCGAATAGTTCAGAATTGCTTTCTGAGTCTCTAAAATGTCGACATGAGTTGCTTAAAAATAGGCCAAAATATATCCAAAGTTATTTGCATTTATAATAATATAGATGTATATTTATTACCAAAAATATCTAATCCTAAAGACCAAGGTCTTATAAAATATATTTTTCCATTTAAAAAAGGATTTTCGCCTTTTTAAGACTACCGATTAAACACTAAATTGCATTATAAATCTTAAAACAGATTTATCACATTCAATATGTTTTAGAGGTAGTTATCATAAAGTTGAGCATTTGAAGTTTACTTCTGCTTTAAAACTGCTATCAGATTTGAGGCAAAATATGTGAGGGTTTGCCGTTTCATTCAAAGTCTTTCTCCTACTTCATCCTTAGCTTAACTTTGGAATCTGTGTGCTGTTAAGGGATATATCCCCGGATCTACGACAACGATAAATTTTGATGTGTGTCCAGAATAAGCTTTTATAGGTTTACCTTTCTATCCGAGAGCATATTTGGAGTCCCTCCACCTGCTGGTTTCTTGTGGTTCCCCAGTCTCTGAGCTATTGCCTATAAAGATAGATATTTTGTTACTCATAGCCTCATTTTGTAGCCACCTGTTCATGTTTCGTTATCTAACGTTAGTAACTGAGAACTGTAACAACGCTAATTCATTTCAGTAAAATTTCTAGTATATTTTTTATATTCCGTTTTCTTATGAGTTTGGAAAGAAATTTAAAGAAACACGTTGGATTTACGTTTTCTTTCGGATTTTTGATCATTCATAGTTCGTGAACATGTATTTTAAAACGGTTTGCCTCCTTGCTACACATCGAAGAGTGGTTTGCAGGGAAATAGAAAAATTTTGAATTATTATTGCATAAATTATTTTTAATAGAACATTCGGTTTCCATTATGTTCGTATATTTAAAGTAGAGGGAATTTTGGCTTTATTGCAAACATTTGAAAAATCCATCATATTATATTTAACATTTTACAGTTTAATATTTAAGAATGATCAGGTGTAGTGTTCCACACAAGTTAATGATAACGCGTTTTGTTCATGTTGATTCTTATTAAAGAAAGAAAATTACGTTTGTGATAGTTATATTTTGAAATGGAGTGAAGAAATTGTGTATAATATCGTTAATAACTATCAAATATTTTAAAACAGTAAAACCTAGCAAGTGCAGCTTAAATGTAATTGGCGAACAAATTCGCAATTAGGCCTTCCTCAGAGAAACTTTATTGTACCGGCATTTTGAATGACCAAGTATGCTCTTTTCTCATCTGGGTGCTTTTTTACTTTCTCCATATACGAAGTATAGAGAAAGTATTGTTTTCATGAAAAAAATCGACTTCGAGATTTCAACGGAAATACACGTTTTGGGGTCCTTAGAACACGTTTTGACCATTTTCGGAATGATGTCTGTGTGTATGTGTGTGTGTGTGTGTGTGTGTGTGTGTGTGTATGTGTGTGTGTGATAGTGGGCGCTCTAACGTGAAAACTATTAGTCGTATCAATACCAAAATTCATATATAGTACTGTAGTGTGTGCTGTCAGAGTTGATTAGTTTTTCAAGTAAATCGGTGAACCGGAAGTCGAGCTTTATTCATCAAAGCTCATTTCCGGTTTTCAAAATATCTCCATAAATATGATATATAGGTATGTTGTATACCTAATAAAAGTTTTAGATAATGTGTTTTACTATAACTTTTGTATTTAACATATTTTTGTATCACCGGTTGATTAGGAGTTATTCGTGAAATACTGATCAACCGGAAGTAGCTGATTATATACTTTGTGGGCGCTCTAACATAAAAAGTATTTGTCGGATCAACACCAAATTTCATTTATAATATTTTGGTTTGTGTTTTTAGAGTTGATTAGATTTTGGAGAAAATCGGTTAACCGGAAGTCGAGCTTCATTCTTCAAAGCTCATTTCCGGTTTTCAAAATATCTCCATAAATATGATATTTAAGTATATACTATTATTTATAAAAGTTTTAGAAAATGTAATTTACTATAACTTTGGTATGAAACATATTTTTGTATCACTGATTGTTTAGGAGTTATTTCTGAAATACTGATAACCCGGAAGTTGCTGATTATGTACGTTGTGGGCGCTCTGGGCGCTGGGGCGAAAGGCCATTTCATCGTTTTTCATCGAACATGTCCTGAAAAACATTATTTATAATGTTTGTGACGTAAAAGATAATTATATTTATAAATTAATCACTCATATTCAAAGTTTAGATGGAATATAGAGTTCGAAATTACTGTCGTAGATAAATATTTACATCTTATGTGTTATGCCGCGCCTCTCATTGATTATAAGAGGTCTGGCGATAACGATAATTAAGGGTTCTTGCCAGGTGTCGGGGTAACTCGTGGAAATAATTAATCCGAAGTTCTTAGTAACAGATAAAAACCTTTTATTGACTGACATCCGGAGATTCGGCAGAGGGGCGCACGTCCATGGTCACTCAAAGGCGGAGGGAGGCGAAGGCGCTTATGGACCCTGCGGAGGCTGCGATCCTCCGTCGCGCTTGGTCTGTGGAGGACTGCCGATTCCTAAAGTTTACACACCCCTTCCACGCCCAAAAGCCCGAGCTTTTGGTGGCGTTGGTTTCTAACACCCAATCATCACCTTCTTTTCGAAACCCTGACCAACAACGGTCATTACCCCTTTCCGCATCCCCTTTCCACGAATGGACACATATGGCACCTCCACCGGAAGAGATCTTATTGCGGGGGCGGAGAGAGGCCTAAGGGTGTGGTATCCCGCTGTCCCTACCGTTTCTTGGAATCGGTCACCCAGGAAGTGACCATCGACCTCCACCGTCCTCGTCCTCTGAGTGCCTTATGTAACAACCATAAAAATCGCTCCCCTGCCTTATCCCCGGCATTACATATGTATGGAGAAAGTCATGTGCTGGCCACATCAGATTTTTTACTTAACACTCATCGCACTTCCGTGCTGCAAATAGTGTTTTCTCGGTGCTCTAATAACCTCATTATTCCAGTGAACTCGAGGTATATTTAATGCACGCAAGCACGGCTCTCGCATTAAGCCTGTTTATGAAAGAAAACACTTTAGACCTATTTTAGATTGCGCACGGCTCCATGAACTCCGTGATGTATTGTTATTGTGGACTAAAAACTGAGGTTATTATTTTGCATGATCTATGTATGTACAAATAAATTAAATAAATCTGCGGCTTTATTTCGTGTAGGATGACTATTTAGTTTATGCTTAGTATTTAAATGTCATACATTATAAACCCCAAAATTACAGAAAAGACGACAAACGACTACATTCAAAACAATATGTATTGCGTCAGGTATACCTTATTTATGTATTTAATTATGAAATCGTTATTCTATGCAGTAATGCACGTATATTGTACTTCTGTTGTCAGTATCATGCATGTAAATATAAGACTCTCACCAGGCATATAGCCTATCCGCAATTTAACTATAATTTTAACAATAGTTAGATTAAGATATTTTATATACTCAGTTATTAAGCAATGGTATTTTCTGTAGAGCACAGTATTTGAAATTAAAACTGAATATATTACAATCCTTCGATATCAATTACGTCAGACCTTTGCCTTATACACACGTCGCTTGGAGCGATATCTCTCAAACATATCCTCTTCATCTTCCGCAGGAACATAACTTAGCTTCATTTTGCTGTTGTTTGGTATTCGGAAGGAAATATGCTCGAAGACAATTTAATTTCGAAGGCTTAAATACCCTCAGGGTAGTAAAGCATGCTTTTGCCTATCCATTTCGGCCCTTATACCGAGCGGCCTTCGAGGATATTTAAATGGCTTTCCTCGCCTCCTCTATTTCCTCCACTTTTCGCTTCCATTTCTTTTATGGCAGGAATCAAAACTGTCCCTTTTTAGATGCTCCACGTCATATGGGGAGATGCTCCGAAAGCTGCCCGGGGCGAAAAATAACATTCCCAATAAAGCGCCGAATAATTCTTCGGCATCGTGATTGCTTCGAGATATGGACCCTCAGTTTAATGTCTCACATCCAGGCGGAGGGAATTTCCTTTCGTTGGGGTTGCGACGGCACATTCTCCACTTTCGACTACATCACTCCAGCAGATAAAACCTTTTCACGACACTTTCAAAAAATCTTCGCGAAAAACCCAAGGGCAATTTCAGGGCGGCGGGAAAAGGGACATTAAACGCATAATGCTCTTCAAAAAAGTCGATCTAATTTTCCTTTTTTCGTGATTTCCCGTATAAACATACTTTCCAATGACGATGCATTATTGGTGTACTTTAAACTGTAGGTAGAATCAGACCTTGAGCTTTTATATCCCAAGTAAGACTTGATTAAAGTCTGACAAGACCGCGTATCTTCCAACTGGTTGCTCTATCCTGCAGAGGACAGAACACTTTTAGATGCCGTTCGAAAGATTCTTCAGCCAAAGCGACACTTTTTTGGAAATTGGGGGACACGAGTTCAAGTTCCGGTCCCGTAAAATTATTTTCATTTCCATTTCTCCGTTTTTTTTTCCTGGCACAAACCTCTCAGTGTTCAGATGCATTTTGCACACTTTTTCCAGAGCTTTTGTATATCATCTTCACAAATAGCAGACACATTGTTCTATCTGCAGGGTCTTAGTTTCTCAAATACGATATTCTAGTGAAACCTAATAAAAACTAGTGCCAGTGCCTAGAATTAAAAAAGGGTTTTATTTAAATTTTCGTTGTGTTACTGCAGTATTACTGCTAGAGTGATTGAACTTCGCTTGCGCGAACTTATTCCGCTTATAAGTGGCTTGGCCAAGAAAGCAAGGATATAACATGTATTCCCGAAAATGAAACCTGATCTAAGATTAATTTTTGCTCTTAAAGATGGCTTAGGACTTCATGTACGTATCAATATCTACTTTTATTCAAGTACAAAATCATTATCATTTAATCGAAGCTAAAATTTCAATTATATTATTTATATTTACTTTAGCATTAATAACTTCGTATTATGTGTGCTTCAACGGAGGAAAAAAATCCGTATACCCTAATTGGAGCTTTGATTTGGGGCAGGGCTTGTCTGAAGAACATCCTGAAAAATCATGTTAGGGCTTACATATTTTCAGGTTAGGTCTTAAATATGGTACCTCACTCCTCATCATGTTTAGTAAGCCTCATTTAGCTTTTCAAGCTCTTGGGAACTACATATAGAGGTTTCATCCAGCCTTTTGGCTTAATACTTTAAATACTGACGCGTTCGATTCTGAAATAAACATTTCGCCCTTATGTTATGCATCACTGCTTTACACGACGCTCCTTTAATTAAATTAATCCGCTAATTTTGCTGTTTACGTAGGTCAAACGGCTTTTTGCGTAAATGTCCTTGTTTAGGGTGAAATCGGATGGTTTTTCGAATGGTTTATTTTATCGACACTTCAATTACTTTTATTTTTATTGAATTTAAAATTTCAACGACACAATAATGTATTTTTATTGGCATTTTAAAACCATATATTACTAGCTAATCAGAAAGTTAATTCCAATTTCCGATTTCTATTTATCATGAATTAGAGCTAAGCAATAACTTATTCGTAGATAAATTAAAGTGACGTTTTTTCACCTCATCCATACTCACTGCTTGATTTTTTAATCGATAATTTCGTTGAAAGTTTCTTAGAAGATTACAAGAGCTGTAGGAGATAACACATATTGTAGAGATGGATGCCTTCGAGATATAATAAAATATACCAATAGTACAAATATAATCTCCCAGATCTCCTCTGATCCCATGCATTTTTCACTGCCACGGTCAGTGCCATCGCTGCTTCCAAATGCTACCGTTAAGTAATTGAGCTCGTCAGTAACAGCCTCTTCAAATTTATAAATAATCTTTTTTTAATAACTCCATCCCCCTTCGCTCTCAGTGACTCCAGTTTATTTTGGTCTTCCAGTGAGGATGTTTTTCTTTGTGAGTACGATTTTAGCCTTTGGTTTCCGGTCCTTAAGAGATAGAATATGTTTTTATCATCTTCATTTTTTTACCCATTCGGTTCCTAATGAGTGATCAGTTGCTTTTTTAGACTATTTCTTGCAATGAGGAAAGAGGCAGTGTTTTTAGCACTCCATGGGATGAACGTTTTTCTACTTTTAAGTAGAGAACATTTTAAATTAATTTTCTTTACTTCTTTGCTAATTAGCTCTGAGTTGCACAATGGAATGTAATGAAACTATTTCGTTAGATTATTCCGTTTTTGAATTTTTTTTTCCAATTAAAAGAAAAACTGGTACGTTTTATTTTGCTGGTCACTTTCTAACTATCCAATATAGCTAAATAATTGATTAATATAGACTTGGGCGTAAGATTATATAAATGCAGAAATATTGTTAAATAGTATTATAATATACGCTTTCTTATTTATTTTAAATTAATGTATTTGAGGACTTTTAAGGAAGGAATACTTCGCTCTCACGAGAGTAAATGTTGTTGGTGCTATCGTAAAATATTATATATTTGACTAAAATATTTTTAACTACATTTTCTGACCGAAATAAAAGATGATAAATCAAACTAATACTTGCATTAACAGGGATATCAAAGCAGGCGAAAATGTTCGGATACTTGCAAATGATGGTTTTCTTTAATAGCCATGATATTTAAAAATCAATCGGCCTCCTCTCACGGTGACTTATTCATCTTATATATCTACCAATATTTGTTGTTTGCAAATTTCATTGAATCAAAAAAGATCTCAGTAGTTACTCGAACTTATCATTTAACTAAGTATTTACATTATTTTGGAGTATGTTCAGGATTAATATTTCAAGAAAAAAATTATTTCAGTATTTACTTTATTTAAATTACATTTAGGAAGTTTATGTTATATTTAAGTTTTAAGTTGGCTTTAAGGATTGAAAAAATAGTCAGTTTTACCGGCCAGTTTTCGGTAAGAGTCTTCGCGAATCTTGGTTCTTCCATTACAGAAATCTCCGAGGTAAGATTAAAGTTTGCTCACCCAAGGACTTTTCCAGGTCACCTTGATCTTGCATAGCCTCTCGCGTCATCTTATTTCGGTAATAAAAATTGGCTCTACGATGTGACCGTATTCGTCTGGTTAAAGGTAGGCAGAGAAGGTGGCGCTCTCTGTGAGATAACCCCCCTTCATGCGCAGAGAGTGCTCTTCGTCATTTGGGAGGGTGATTGACGTCAAAGGGGGCACCCCCTCCCGCAACAAGATGGAGAGTGAATTTTTGATGCCTTCAATCATCTTACGTCACTTATCACTTAGCCTTTGACTCCCCCGCTCTGATAATAGCACTCCAAACCTCACCTTCTTCGCAGTTATAATGGGAATTTTATTAAGATTGTTTTGCACACTTTCACACTTTTCGAACCCGGATGACGAATATTCGGAGCGCGCACGATATCACGAAATCTTTGAGAATGGCATGAACATAATTATAATCCGATAAAATCACATTTATCAATACCCAAAATTTTAGATTTTAAGATTTTACATTTTTTAATAGATTCTGGGAAATGGAATTTTTTTTCGGTAGTGAATTCGATCCGAAGTATACTTAATTAGTTTTTCCTTCTCAATTATTTTTTATGATTTACTTTTCAGATCCAAATCTTGATCATCTATGTCCTATTCAAAATTGATTTTTAGCGACTTTAATTGGTTGAGAATATCATTGGAAAATATAGTTATATTAAAAAAATTATAATTATAATGAAAAATTGAATTTAATTGATTATATTTTCCTCATAACTTGTATTTTATTCATAAATAAATGTAATGCTTTACCTATTGATAACATTGTATTCCTCACTGTCTTAATTCATAACGAATCGTGTATCATTTGATATCGTGGTAATTGAATTTTACGATATTTTCTTAATCTTGTTTTCCACAAGTTTAATATAACTTTTCTTCAGTTACAGCCCCTGTTCATTTTGTATTTTAGCGAGTAACGTACCCTTTCATATACGTCATTGAGAAAAAGTTTCATCTTCCCTTAATATTTTTATTTTATTTTTTAATTGTTTATCGATTAATGGATAAAATGTTTCTAATTGAATGTTTTCATACTATTCAGGTATGTGAGCTTTAAATATCTCAGTGGACTGAGCAGAGTTTTGGATATTTATCTTCAGACCCATTGCCTTTCATTTGACTTTCTATCGTCGCATCTTCCCTGCGTATCTCCTCTCTCTGCCTTCAGCTGATGTACGCCGTTGCCAATCTTTCGAGTTCACTCACCGTTTTCTGCAAAGAGACCGAAATGTCGCATATCTCATTTCCAATCGCTTGCATTTTGGAGGCGTTCCACATTCTGCGCATATACTCAGTATCGCATATGGCTTCCAAAGATTGGGTTCCAGAGGAAGAAAGATGAGTATCAATACTCTATGAATAGAATATTCCCGAGATCGAGATGGCCTTATCTTTGAGGGGCATGTAAACAGATATTTTTCATCCCGTCTTTGAAGCGATATTCATTTTATTCTTTCGGAAACTATGCAGGCAAAATGATAGAACGTTAGAGTGAATGGTGAATAATAAAACATTACCAAGATTCCAGTTGAATGAAATAATATTTCAGATTTTGAAATGAAAAACTTATTTCGAGATAACAGTAACCAGAGGGACAGGGAATACTTTATGAAATATTTTCCTAAAATTTGCATCTCAAATGCTGGAATATGAATAGATATGAATCCATTTATTTCAGGATCATCTTAAAAAATGTTAGTATTTAGTGTTTAGAAGTAGGTATTGTTTTAATGCATATATACTTTATTGGTTTTTATGGAACATGCCGACATATACTTTTAACTTATTAAGCAATTGTAAGGTGATCTTCAAATTTTTTGCCCAGCGATATAGGTACTGAAAAACGTAGGTGATAAATTATAATTTGTAATCCATCTAATACTTGTTGGATGTACGAGGAAGCATTTCTGTAAACTTTCCTAAATCTAGAAGTTTTCATTACCTATGAGTGAATCTCTGTTTTTCGCACTTTTTATCAACTTCTTCTCTTAATTTTTGTGTATAAAAACTTTTACTCAGTTTAACGCATTAGTGACTCCGTTGGCTACTTTTGGTATATTTACGACTGTCCGTTCCTTGTGTTTTAAAATATTTCATATGGTCGTTCTACCAGAAAATAAATTTTAATTTTCTTAGTAATTTTAACAGTGATTTTTATTTCAAGATTCCGATCCGATAACGATAAGGTAAATTTAGTTATTTTAAAATCTTATTTTTTTAATTTTAAATTTTGTTTTGCTTATTTTCTTTGTCCATTGTTATATAAACTCTATGTTTTGATTTTTATTCATTCTCAACCTTAATGTAATTAATCGTTTTGTTATTCTTGAAATATTCGTATGTGTTTTATTTTTTTAATTGCTACAATACTTGTATTTAGGTTTAGTGTAAATTGTGAAGATATTTTATTTGATTTGATTGCTAGTAGTGAATGTGTATTGTCTCTTTTGCATAATTTGTATCTATTCTCTACTTGTCTTTCATAATTCTTTTATTCTCCTTCTTCACAAAATACTGTTTTCTACCTGTAGGTTTCGCAGGTTTTTTCACACTCCCCTTCTAGGGAGTGTTTTCCTGCAGTAGAAATTTTTCCTGAGCCCTCAGCTTAGGTTTTTTTAAATCCACATACTAGTTTTCTTCGTGTACTTTTGCAAACTATCTCTTTCTTTTCTGTTTTGCATATGACGATGGGTTAGGTGTAAGAAGAGACTTTCTAGTCTCAATCTCGCCCGAATAAAGGCCTTTTATTATTATTATTATTATTATTCATATTGACTAGTAAAACTTACGATTTTTTTCTATTGGGTGTAAATTCAGCTATATAACGAATTCGTGAGATCGTCTTATTTTTCCCAAAGTTCTAATGTAATTTTCTTTTTTTTCAGGTAAGTCGCTACTAGAAGTATCTCTCTCAACGACAATTCCTCACTACATGTGATATGTAAGTAAACCCTCGAACTTAAACGAAAAATCTCCACATTTAAAGTCGTGCTGTTACCTTTAGTATACTCTTCTTCCATCCATCTTGAGTGTCGTACTTATGAGGAATTTGCTTCTAGAAAGCCTCTACAGTAACATAACGATTTTAACTCAGCCTTACCCCAACCCCACCTTTCTTTCTTTATAAATAAAACCAGCCTGTTATACAAAACAGATCTTTTAACATAATAGTAAAGGAGGAGATTTTTCTTTTGCCAGTAAAATTCGTCGTAAAAGTTGATCGAGCTCTCCAATTGTAGGATATCTCTTTTATTCACAGCTCTTGGCAGTTTCTTCAGCTTTAGTTTACCATTCTCTATGTAGGCAGCCAAGATATAAAACTTTGAAATGGAGGTTTCCTTTCTTCTCGCTATCTTTCATTTAACTATCATTTTCTTATCCTAGGGAATGAATAAAATGCGACTTCTTCCATCTTCGTTATAATAAATTTTCGTTGTCATTCAAAAGAAAAAGTTGATGAATTTCTTCCGACGACGCATTCTTCCTAGTCAAGAGGGCCCAACTTTCCTCCAGTTTAATACGTGAATACTTTTAACGTTTTATCGATTCAAATCACAGTTTGCCATTTTGACCCAGAGTAACTCAAGGATGATTGCCGTTTTATCTGCGACGTAACTAGGTTCCGTTGCTATAATCGCAAGGTCAAAGGAGATGAACAAATTTGTATTCGATTTTCTTGAATAAATCAATTCATTACATGGTTCTATCCTAGAATTATTTATTTACAATGTTGTTGATCAGCCTATATCATTATATCTACACCTCAAATTAGACTACCAAGTCCTCTTATAAGTGCATACAGCAGGTATGTCATCGATCATTTCTGGACGTGCATCATAGAAAACAATGAAGAGATATTGAAAATCAAGTAAATTAGTAAATTTCTACAATTCAGATGACTTGTTTTAGCACTAAGCCATCGTCAGGTGTATAACATCAGAAATATAAGTTGAGAAAAGTGTTTTTTTTCTCAATTCGTTACATTCAGTGTGTCAAATGTTTGCAAAACTTTTTTTGTGCAGATTTTTTCACCAATACATCGATACTAATAAGTACTTCCTGCTATGAAATATTTTCATTTGTCATGTTGTACAGGATAGAGAAAAATGTATCTTTCATTTTCTTTTGTCCCAGTCTTGATCATGGCTGTGGTGAAATGAAAGCTACTGAGGTATGAGTGAATATTTGCACGGATTTTGGTTTCTCCGTATGGAATGCCAAGAACGTGTTACTGGTAGAGTCATTGTGGTACACTTACGTGTTCCGCTTACAGCATTCTGGCTCGGTGGGGAAAGCAAGCACTGCCTCACTCCTCATTCTGCCTAGTGAACCTCATACCTCTCAGCATGCTTTTAATAGCTTATGTCAGAGGGGGTGAGGTACCGACCGGCCTTCGGGCTGAATACTTTACAGACTAATAAGAAAATGTAAAATTTATAAAATTGAATTGTGCCCGAAAACAGATTAAAAAGCTATATTTTGTTATATTATAATAAACGTTTGCTATATTTTAAAAAGTATAGGTTTAAAGATTCATTGATTCAGATATGAAAGATGTCTTTTTCATTTGCGTAAAATTGGCTTTTCCATTCATTATCCTCAAAGGGCCGCATTCCGACCCGCTTTTTTAGATTATGTTCTAAAGCACTAGTTAAGTATAAGAGACGGATTTAGACAGATTTCGCGCCAACTGAGGGCCCTCGGGTAAAAGAAAATCTCTGTATCGACTTTGCTGAGAAACTCTGAAAGAAAATTTCAAAAATATATTTAAACGTGACCATACAACTCAAAGTACGAAAACTCACTATCTTCGTATTTAGCACAGGCGCGTTCACTGCTTTTTTGAGTGATTTGATCTATTTATTCGATAAAATTAAATCAGAACTGGGAATCTTTTTTTATATATTGCTATCTATATGTTAGGATACATGAGTACAATTAAATGTAATCAGTATTTTGATGGTAAACCCCAGAAGCTCGTTCCAGGCACAAATTACTGTATGCAAATAAAAAAGACCCAGATCTGCTGCTTTCGGACATTTTTGCATATTATCGGTTTTTACGTAAATCGCATTCATATTGCAATAACTCTCTATGGGAAGGTATTCACATTTATATTTATATATGTGTAATTTGTAACAAAAACTCCCAAGCTACATTATATAAAATGTATTTTACTCACTGAAATTGATAGAATTATCACTTTTATATTTTGTTTTGATTTGATTTCCTTACAAAAAGAATTAATATGCGGAAATAATTCTTGGGTTTCCAACCGGGTTAAGAGTATGGACACGTCCGACGTTTCGGCCGAGGTCTCCGCAAAGGGCGGAGGTTTCAGTTGGCCGAAACGTGAGACGATTCTGTACTCTTAACCCGAGTGGACATATGATTTATAAAAAAATATACTATAGATACTATGATTTCTAAAAAAAATTCATTTTCATACTGTACACACATTTTTTTCTATTCATTATTTTTATTTATCTATTCTTAGTATGTTTAGTCCCAAATTATTCACTATGATAAATCTCAAACGGGGGTCACGCTCTCATCTTTCCAAATTGAGCCTTTTATTCTCTTAATCCGCAATTCCTTAAGAGTTTTTTTTCAACAACGAAGTATTATTTCATTCCGGGTGCAAATACGCAAAAACTGGCCGTAAACTTTTACAAGGGGGTGAAAGGGTTCCACGTGCAGAGAATTTGAGACGTAGCCAGAAGAGACCCCGTGATTAAAAACTTGTTTATGAGTTCCTTGACTTTGATTCGGTTCAGATTTTAGGGATTCCATATTTATCTCCATATATATCTTTCATTGCCTTTGTTTTTCGCCCGTTGTTATGGGTCGTTGACTTGTTGATTCCGCGAATTGCTTCCAATTCTTTGCCAGGAGTGGAGATCTATTCGAAGCAGATTACGCACAAAAGAGTGGTTGAATAATTTAAATTACCTTCGTTCAAATTCTACATCGTAAAGAGTGGTTGAATAATTTAAGTTACTTTCGTTTGAATTCTACGTCGTGAAAACTGTATAGACTAGGGCGTAATATTATATATTCATTACCTTAAACTGTTATTGATGATACAATTTTAAAAAATCTTTCTGTAATGAAAGAAGGGTATAATCAAAATTTTTTTCCTAGGCGAAGAGATACAACAAAGAAAGCAACGCATAAGGAATTATTTAATGCTGAAGAACGATTATCAATTTAAATAATAGAAAGTTTCCCTAGCGTCAAAACCAACAAGGTCAGCTATGAAGGTGTCAAAGATTCTTACCTCAAAGAAGAGAATCTTTTGCTTGAGATAAAACTGCCATTCATGTAAAAATATTCATATACTATCCAAATTATACCATAGATAGAAGTGTGTATATTGACTAAAGTGGAATTGACATATTATTATATACGTTGACCATAGTGGTTTTGACGTGGCATGGTATTTCAATGGTTAGAATAATTAACTAAAGAGTGGTAGATCTTTCCTCCAGTCCCAGTCATGCCTCTGTTTTTCATTTTTGACTATCCATGGGCTTTTGGAAACATACGTATATCTTGACAAATTAAGCACTATTTATTAGGTCGATAATGTCCATGATTTTCTAGTTGAGATGTTCGATCAGTTTGTACGTATGTGCCGCGAAATATTGGAAGCATCCCTTTCAGCATTCTACTTCCAAAATGCATAAATTTTACCTACAGTCTTTTGTAGCCGCTCAAAAATTATTTATTGCCAGGACTTTTAAGTGAGTAAGTAAGTACCTTCAAGTAAGTCAGGTGTAGGGATGTCGGTGTTACTTTTGATTCAGACAAATGAGACATGGCTGAGAAGACACAGCAAAGAGAGTTTGTTTTAAAGTTTACTAAACATCCTTGAACACAGAATTGCACTCTTGCTATTAAGTTACATTTGAGACAGTAACACGAAATTTTAGGTTGCCTTAATTTAATCTTTATTATTCCCTTTAGAAATCTTTTTGCTGTTTCTTAAAAAATAACAATCAGGTATAAATATAAAGTTTGTCAAATTTAGAGAATTTTTTTAATAACGTTATTTCTTTGTATTTCTCAAGAAGAAGTATGAAAAGTTATTCATACAAAGACGTAAATGAGTCTGATACTTCAGTATAGCAACCTTCAACTACTGTATCAAAAGACAGGCTATTTTAAGTTGAGCTGGTGGCCGACTTTTTTCCCCTTAATTTTATATTATAATCTCGAAGATATCTCCATGGAAGATGAAATATGTGTCAGTTGGTTGTTTTATTTTTAGAGTTTAGAGTTTTTGGTGGTATTAATTTCATACGCAATTATAATAATTAGTAATGACCATGAACTGCGTTACTGAAAACTATTCTATTCCTATTTTCATCAGACAGTTCATTTAATGGAAATTTCCAAATTACCCCAATTTACTAATTCATCGAGCATAAATATTAACTCAATTCATATAAAAATAATAATTTCGTGAGTTTTGAAGGTTACATTTTTAAGCCTACTTTTAACACCTCTATTTTTACCATCTTATTTCCATAATTTTTTTACTTTACATCTCCCTGTAATTTTCATCGTCTTTTACGACCATCGTAAACTCATTGAATTATTCCAGTAAGAGCTAATTATTGTAATTCATTTTGCCAAAAGGTTCAGCGGAAAAAATTTCATTTGATCCCTCAAAATTCTATTTTCAGATTATTGGTCATAGAGCTTCAAGAAGCTTAAAATATGTTTAACCGTGTTTACATCGAGTACTTCAAAGGTTCCGGATATAACTCGGAGGATAATGATGACCCAATTTTCGCCATATTACTCCTTTATTATATACATTCCGTTCACGGTATATTTGGAACCGTCCTCGAATTATATGAAGAGCTTGAATCGCTTGAGACCGTTCCGTCGGAATTTTCACTCGCCCCTTTAACTCGATTTAAATTTCCGCCGAAATTTTTCTGTCTTCTCTCTATAGTGGCACGTATGTACAGTGGGCTGAAATCGAAAAAAATCTAGATATTAGAACAACATTTTATATTTTTTTTAAAGTTTGGAACTTGACACATTTTAGGTTTCCGTTTGCCGATTTTTAATATTTCCAGGGTTCAATAAGGTACAGGGTGTCATACTTCAGAAATGTTCACAGATTATGAGAACCTCGGATTTTTTTGGAGAAGCATTCAAGGTCGCTGATTTATAGTCTTTAAAGAAACCGTTGGAAAAATCGACGAAGAAGTAATTTAGGATAATTCTAATCGCTCCAGTTTTCACGCTCAATGCAAACACGTCTTTGCTCTTTAAAAGCAACGAAATGGTGTACCAATTTTTCGGTTAATTTTCGATATAAAGTAAGGAAAACAAATAGGAAAACGGCGATGGATTATCAAATCTTATATAAATTTACTGTCATCATATTGTAAATAAGTTAGTGTTTTTTCTTCTTTTGTGAAAAATTATGCATTTTTAAATGCAAGTATGCATATTTATATTATTTTTTAAATATGGAATACATTATGTTAATATTATTAATTTAACATTGGCATATGTAATTAGTAATTTATTTTACTATTGCACTGTTTCTGTATCAGACAAGACATATATTCTCTTCAGTGCAATATCTGAAGTTATCTATTATGAATGTTACATGCCAGTTAATAAACTAAACTATACATCACGTCAATGTGCAGATATTGTAGAAATGGAATCTGAAGAAATGTTTTCAATTCATTTGCAACCCTGGGATTGTGGTCGGTTTTTCGTAAGCGAGACGCGGTCCTTTATATTGCCGAGGAATCCCCGAATCCAGTTTTGCCGTCTTTTTGGTGATGTAAAGTCTAACAATCAGCCTCTTTCAGGGTAAATTCTGTCTTATCGTACTAAAACCTCATGTGAAAACAGTTTAAGATAGGAATTAAACAGATGTATTTGCTACACAAAATGAGCATGAATTTCTATCTTTTTGCAACGAATATGCGAAGTTTCAAGTCCCGCACCAAAAAAAACATTGTTATCCCGATGTCCACCTTTTTTCTATTTAAACCCACTTTGCAGCGTTCGAGAAATTAAATACTCCAATTTATGCCGCGAGACGATTCCCAAGAGATGAATAATTCACGCGAGAATTCCGTTCGGGATTATTCAAACACGGAAACGCCGCAGGATTTTTTGGACTCCGTTTTTTTCGTTGTTCTCTTTTAATACTCCAGCGGCAGTGCATTAATCCAGCCTCTGGCAACACATGCTCATCCCAAGTGATATATTAGTTTAATTGCGCGCCTAAAAGGATGCGCGGCGTGGCGTGCTTGGTAGCCAGGTGGAGGAGCCAGTTAGTGCCATGCGGGATTGTGGTGGTACAGAAAGATCTCTCTCGAGTGATATTTTTGGATCCCGCGCAGCCTCCTTTCCTCTCAGCGTCTGATGATTTTTTACGACGACTTTATCTTTTGCCATTGGATGATATTCGAAGCACCCTTTCCCCATTTTCTACCTCTTCTCTGACCGCTCGCCCATTTGGGATCCCTCCCGCCGAGCATCTCTCTCAGAGCTCTCGTGCTTTTTGATTTCTTTTAAATTGGGGATGAGATTATTAAGAGCTGAAAGAGCTCTCTCTGAATGTAGGAAGATAAGCTGGTTCGTTTCTGCTTCTTCTTGGTTACTTCGTCTGTCTTTTCGTTCTGGTTTCGAATTCTAGAGTAATTTTTGTTTCCCATCTCCTGAAATATGGATTGCAGTTACTATATTATATTGCTCTGTCGTAATTGCTATGCAAAAATGGGATCCGATTTTTCATGTGGACTATTATGACATGCCTTTTATTGACCAACTTTCATGCTGCATTACTAGTGTATCGTAATTATCACTCTTTCTTATCGTTATCGATTGGCCGCAAGTTTCGAAAGACTTCAGAAGGAAATTTTGTCTGAAATTTCATTATTCGTTACTTGCCGAAAAACTCATTCGGACGGTATATCTGCATGTTCTGGAATGATAGCACTATGATTAGATCAATCAACCGGCAAGTGGTAGATCGGGATCGAGTTCTGGTACTGTGTTATTACTTCATGTTCATTTATTCTTGGAAATTCATTATTTAGTGAAAAGCAAGAATTTAATAATGTTTGGGATATTTTCAGGATTGAATTGATGTTTTGTGGAAAATTAATTTAATGCGAACATTCGTGACAAATTGATAATGAGGGTTCTAATGACTTGTTTCTTTTAATAGGGAAACCTTTACCTCTCTTATCGCAAAAAATTCAATATTTTGTATAAACAAAGAGGGTTGCTAATACTGCTTTGACATACATGACTAAACTTCATCTATGGTTGATTCTTCACAACAATTAATTTGTTCTTCATTTTTGTATGACGTATTTCCAAAGTAAATAACTTCCTTTGGAATAAGTGAATGCTTTATAATAGATGATATTTATTCTCACTGTAGGTAAGGATACAAATAACAAATATTTCTCGAGAAATATTCGTGCGTTTACGTTAATTGCTAATCATTTTCTAATAGTATATTATACATTTTCATTCAGTAATCTCATATTACGCTTCGTTGCTGAATGGAGGTAATATTTGATCTTCCTGTACAAATTTATTCATCCAAAAGTTCAATCTAAAAGTTTGCTCTAAAATGCCTATATGTACCCCGTTTAATTTTCTCAAGAAGATTCGAGTCATATTTATACTCAATCTTCCTTTGATCTTTTGAAGTGAAAACAGAATCTCATTCCACAAGTGGAACGCTTGTTGTATTTGCTACTCTTAACATTTTAGGGTGCATCCATAGCGGGGAGTTAAGAAAGAATATCAGTCTCCATTGCGCGTTATAGATGGATGTAGTAGAAAGGAGAATCTAATGTAATTCCATGCTACTAGATTGCGAAGGGAGTATTTGGCATCTGATTTCCAAATTTCTAAGAGGTCGCCAAATGTGTCGAGATTTATTTTTGAAGACACAGGTGCCGAAAGGTTGAATTGCTTCGTAATATTTATCACCTGGTATCCTCCAGCATTTAGATTACGTTTTATTTTTTCTCTTAAAATGGTTCATTTCTCTATCAACAAATATCAAGGATACTCATAGCGAGTTATAACCCCTATAATTTGTCCCTAGACATTCTTTAATTATTTGAATCCCATACACTGTTAAGACAAAAACTGGAAGGAATGCAAATATGGAATGTTGGCTTTGGAAGGATGAAATTACTTTTCACTTTTTATCTCATAATTTTCTCGATTCCATCCTTTAATTAACATTAAGTATAGTGATACGGGAATTCTGCCCTTGTTATAGGGTATAACCCCCCTGCCCTACTTTTCTTATTATATTTGGGTATGCTGGCTTTGTTTTCTTACGACTAGCTCTTTACTTTTATGTGGTCGATGGCCAGGAAAAGTTTAACGTAACTGTCCATTGATTATTGATTCGCAATTTCTAAGGCTGTTTCCAGAATAAATTGCTCGTATGCTCACCCTCAATTTCACATACTTACATACATTGTCATTCATATTGATCTATACTCCAAACTGTTCCAAATACCACAAGGAATTGTATATAAGTGCATTGTATAATTTGTTAATAGTATTAATAATAATAAAGAAAAAAGGTTAAAAACAACGATATAATGCTTATTTAACCTTAATAATTTCTCGAGGATAAAAGCGATCATAATAATAAGTAATAATAATAATAATAATAATTTGAATTTTTGTTTGTATTAAAATGTTCACTGTGAGTCTTTATGACGTAAATAAGGACAGTATAAATCCGCCGTTCTTGTTTTCTTTTTGACACTGTTGGTGGCGCGTGACTCCACTCACGCTCGGAAGATTTCAAGGCTTCCAAATTCCAATCCGAGCTCCCCAAACACTCGATGAACTTTCCAAGACGTCCGATGGTTTATAAAGTCGCGATTTTATTTGCTACTGAAATAGTTTCCATTCTGGCACCGCTCGTCACTCTTCGCTCTGATAGCATTGTGGGCCTTTCTAAATATAATTTCCTCCGCGGACTCCCCTTCTCCTCTGGTGTCGCCAAACCCTATTTGGAGCCCATCCATCGTGTCAAGGTGACTGTAATCGAGAATCCGTGAGGAATCGAGGCCTTGAAATGAATGTCGTGGATTTCCAACGCATCCCCTTTGACTCAGAAAGGGCGCGCTGTATCCTCGGAGAATTTTTCTCCGAGGATACATCTCAGCGCTTTTAATGCCCGAATGTGTCGGCCTCTGGTGGATTCACTTTGAGTTGCCTTCATAAAAAAGGCAGTTATGTTAAGATCTTTGGTTCGGCCTTATCAGCAGTTTTGAGTGGGCGAGGAATTCAGCAATCCCAGGGAATTCTTTGAAAATTTATTTTTAGTTTACGGCAATGTCAAAGAAAGTGGTTGAGATGAATATTTGGGTCATCGTGAGCTCACGTCGCTAGAATGCGGACACAGCAGCTATACTAACTATGGCGTTATCTTCAGGCATTTAGAACCCCTTTGCGCTCACTAATGTAGCAATATGTAATTTGTTGAGGTATCAGCATCATCTTTATGACCTGAATTCCATGGCAGTCCTAAAAAAGGATCATCGTCTGTTCGCACTCTAAATGTCAATTATTTTGCTAACTAACTATGCTTACCTGTATGAGGATGATGCTGGTGGCCTCCGGTCAAATAATATTCAACTGATTTTACAAGTAGATTTATAAAAAAAAATCTTAATGACTTGACTTTTACGAGTACATTATTAATTGAAATATTAATTCTCATTTAAATCTTTAGAGTGTTAGATATTGACTTTACTCACTCAGCATATGTTTCTCATCACTTCATATAATGTATTATCCTGTCATAGTCCTTTACAAAGTAGTATTTGTCGATGACTGAAGTAATAACGATCGAATACATCTACGTAAAATCAATGGTCGCTCTGTTTTGTTACTGGAAGGTATCCAGAATAACTAACATAATTTTGTTAAGCATCCGGCATTGCCTGGATACTTTTTTATAGACGTTTATAAATAGGAATTAACTTCTTATCAAGACTATTATTATCGCTGTCAATAAATATTTCAAGGAGAACAATATTTTGTTGGCAAGGTTTCGCCATATGCTTCTAAATTTTTTTTTCGGAATAGCTTACTAACCGTGATGAACAATAATAAAAATTACATTACTAATTTCGATGAAAGTAGTATTTTACTCATCCTATTTCTTTGAACTACTTATTGATCATTTCTCATCGTTAGGAGTAACTAGAACCAGGTATCCTTTTTCTCCTTTGGTTATATTTTCACTTTTAACAAGCAACATTTCTCTATGCGAAATTCTATTAAATTAATTCATTAATAACTCGAACCTGTAATGCGCTAATGATAATGTATCTAATGCTTCACAACACCAAGTTTTTCATCATATGAGATTTCTTTAATGATAATTCTATTCAAGATATTATATATTGTCTTCGTTAGCACTTAATATAGGAGGAAGTTGAAAAGTATATTTTTAAATATTGCCAATTTGATTTTAACATAAGTATTTCTAAGAATGTCGAAGATGATCTACCTAATATTTAATCACATAGGAGTGAAATTTAGTATGAGGGATGCTCCATCGTTTTGGATATTTTTGTGGAAAAATTATACCAGAGTTTTTAACATGTACTTTGCAGCATTTGACGTTGACTTATTCCAACATTAGCATAACTGGCTGTCACTAGCATCGCTAAGAAAATACCAGCTCCAGTTTCGCATGACAATATATAAAATGTAGATTCCATATGTGGAACGAGACTAGAATAAGAATGATAGGCGAGCTTGCTAAATACGCCACTTTCGCCACTTGGAGCACAGGAGCTGAATTTATGTCCCATGGCTGCTCTGCGCTTGAAATGACCTGAAATTTATTGCTCGAAAACCAAGTGGCTGGTGAATTGAATAAGAAATGTAGTTAATAAGTTGGAAGAGTTTGAAAACTGGTCGTAAATTTTTAGCTTAAAGATTAGCCTAGCCAACTTTGATGACGTGAATTATTTCGATGATCTGAAAGTTATTTTTAATTGCCTCGTGGTTTTCTAAAGTAAGCCTAATTGGCTCGAGCATTTTAGAATCGGTCAAAGTAAACATGCTTTAGCATATGCTGACTCCTTAAAATTGATTCCCAATGCTGGCAATACCCCTCCGTCCCCCCGGGGGATACCCGAGTTGATTTAAGGGTGCGAATCTGAAGATGAGAGGGGGAGTTTTGCGCAAGCTGTGTTTACTTCCTAATTTAACACCTCTTGCTTTTAAATTTAAGACAGTATCAGCTATTATATTTTATGTTACAAAGAAAAGATATTTTTATTTTCATTTCATATTTATTTAATATTCTATCCTGGTTTTGACGTAAAGATTATATTTTTATGTAGTTAATGAAAGGTTGGTGTTTTGTATTGAATCCCGCAGACTGTGTAAATAAATGATTAGTTAAGGTTCGCAAAGGTCAAATTTTTAGAGATAAGGTAGATGCTTTAATTTCTATTCACCTCTCCATTCAATTTTAAAGCATATTTTCTAACTGACTCTATTATGCTATTAATCTTCATTACCCTATTTCTAATGCGACGTTCAGAATTAAGGCAGTAAGAGGTTCCCATTCCAGATTTTCTTTCATACGATTTACTAGGAATGAATCAACTATGACATTTAAAAATTTCCGTATTCTCATTCATCCAAATTTTTTCGTATTAAATTTATGCGCTATTGTAAACTCTAATTTGATTATATTACGAATAATTTTAGACATTACGCTCAGCATTTATAAATCAATTCAGAACTTGGCACCAAGAAAAATGTCTACACAATCATACCATTTGAGTACTTGAAAATGGTAATGTTTTAGTCTATTGCGGATTTAATGAGGTTTGAAATCATCAACTGTTTTCAGAGGTAAATTTTGTATGTGCTAAGTTGCGTTGCATCAGAAAAGATTTTTTTCTTTACATGACTTGACTTGTAGTTTATTTTTCTGCTGGGGTACATGAGGCACATATCGCCCCCTCTTCCCCTACCCCAGCAGCTCTCCAAAGATGTACATGGATATTAATTGATACAATCAAGTACAATAAATAAATAAATAAATATACAAGAAGTTATGAGATGAAGGATGAAAGATGAAAATTTCCATAATTTTCTTGTGTTAATTTTGCTGTGTGGTTTGGGTTACCTTTTTGCGAATAATATAAAAATGGCTAATGGCTAGCGAGAACATATTCTTCTCTTTCACTGAAAACACCGTAAAGTAAATTAGTATATTTTGAGATGCATTAAACATATCCTCCACTTTTCTCAGAATGACTTTCTGTTAATTTTACATCGGTTATCACGAGTGATATATCGATTTTTTATTATTAGCTTGATAATTACCTTTTCAATCATGCAATGTGTCCAAATCCCTCATATTCCTCAGGATTTAGAAAATTACTTGATAATCGCTTGATTTCACACTGAACATCCTTTCTGGATCGAAATGTTTTTCTGCTTCTTAAGATGATTATCACGCTCGCCTCGGATTTCGGCAGTAGACCTTGTGTGCGTATCGCATTCCTCCTTGAGGATTCAAAGAATGGGAGCGTGAAGATCTCGATCTGACACACAAACGGCATATTTAGCATAGAAACGCTTTGGAAGACGAAAAACACTGAAGGCGTTACCTGTATTCTCGATGATTATAAGTGGATTGAAATTATATTCGCTCTATTTCAAATGAAAAAAAGCTCCACTTCATGTTTGAAGTATATTACTGGCAAAACATAAAGTTGATTTACACATTTATTGCTTAGTTTCTTTAACTTTCACAAAGATGAATTTATTTTGAATAATTATTAGTACTGATTCCCTTCATGGTATTATTAAGGAGGTTTTTAGGGACCTTCATAACGGTTTTATTTGCAGAATTCAAATTCACTATGATTAGAGTTCCTGAGTACCGTAAGTTCGCCTGAATCAATTTTAAATTTGTTTCTCTACTTTCCAAATTAATTTATGCTTAACTTGCATACAATTCGTGTGGATTTGTATACTGTTTGCTTATGAAAAGTAATATCGATACTTTTAACTGTGGAAGTCATTATACTTTATTTATTTACCTGTTTTTCGCCGCAACTAAAAAGAGGTCTGGTGCGATTGTTGTACAATTAATGTTGTAAAAATTATAAGAAATTATTTACACTAAACTATAAGTTGGTATAATTAAGAAATAATTAAACAATATAAAATTCATTGAAATATCAATACGATATTTACTAATTCTTAGGACAAATAAAGCTAACTAATATAATTTTTACATATCATTGTTATAATTACATCAGTTGCAATTAGGTGGGATCCAGATGAAAATATTACCATGAATACTCGTACATCAGTATTCATCGTTATATACAGCAGATTCCTAATGCAAATTTCAAAGTCTGTTAAAGCACGTTAATGTTTCATTTAAATTGTTACACTTCCTATAATAAATACATGGTAAAGTATTAAGAATTTTCAGGGCTCATACTATGAAAAAGTTTTAGTGCATGGTTGTTTTGTATTGATTCTTTTACATCAAAAAATACAAAAAAGTCGATATTGGGCAAATCAGAGATGTATACGAATATATATTAACATGTAACGACACATTTTAGTTCAGTCATTTATCTTCTAATTACCAATGTCTCCTTATCTTAACACCTAACTTTTTCCGTATGTTTTCGCCGTAAACACGGAATGAGTTTTGGACACCAGCCAGCACTACGACCGTTTCTCTCCACATTAGACCTCGGTCACCCGAAACAGGTCACGCGGCTTTGTTCCTCTTTATCTTTCCCATATTTTTTGCCCTCTCGTGTTTTAACCCCGCGGATCTTCCGATGCTCACGCACGGCCTCTCACCTTTGCGGAGGTTTAGTACCACGATCTCACTTTGTTTATCCTCCGGCAACTTCCGTCCCAGTTGCCGGAGACAATGACCCGAGAAAGAATAGCCTTCGTTTTGCTATCCACGTTCTTTTCGCTCGTTCCACTTCCTCCTCAGAGAGGAAAATTGCCGCGTTAAATCCGCCGCGTTGAATTCGCCGCTGAGATTAATTGGTTCCGCTTATCGGCGGAAGAGGGCGCGTTATTAAACGCGAGTCACTTGTTCGCTGATCCCGCTTCGCGTTTCCGCCGTCATTTTGCAGTTTTATTTTCGACGAACAAAAGGAGGTTGTTTTTTCCCCGCCAAGGGTGAGGGATGCAAAGGATTATAGGTAGAGAGGGTCGTTGAACAGGTAATAGTTTTATTTTCGCCCGCACTATAAAAGTAGCGCCATAAAGTCGCGGCTAGTGTGCGATTCCTTTGTGTTGCTCTCTTAAACGTCGTGGATGGAGTTACGCGGGAATTGACGTCAATAGGAATTGCTTTGTTTTTTTTAAGGGATAAAGGTCCGAGTTTATTTTCGGACATTTCGATGGAGTCGGTTTGATTTTCGCTGTTGATTGCGAGAGGATTGTTTTGGACGGCGAGCGTAAAGTTTCAGCCACGAGATATCTCGATCTATATTCTACGTATCTCTGTGCATATAAACTGAAAGACTTTGGAAGATTTTCGAGAACGCATCAGAACATTAGCTGGAAATTATAGAAACCTTTTATATGCAGTGAGCCTGTTAGACCTTGTTCTTATTTTTCTGATAATTAAAATACAAACTTTGCTGAGGTTTTTATTTATTTATCATACAATACCGCCACAGTCGGTCACTAGGACAGTTGGTGAGGTTAGCTTACACATGCATTGGAAAACTAATACAAACAATGTTTCAAAGTTCTACGTATACATCTATGGAACATTTGGTTTCAAAATAATTTCCTCTATCTACTGTGCTTTACAAACGACGCAGATTTATAATTTAAATAGCTTTATTTACTAATAATCTACAATCACTTCAAAAACCCGGTGCGTTTAGCAATTAACTCTACCAAGTCTCTTGAAATATTCATCTACAAATACAGAATATCATAACATAAAAAAAGAATTTTGCTTATCAAGCACGATTACTAAAAAAGGTATCAAATTGTTATAATTTACACATCAACTACAAATTTCTTTGAAATAGTATTCACATGAGTTATTAATACTACTTACCACAGTTATATGTTAAAAGAAAAGACAAATACCTATACGTTTGGCTGATTTTCATTTCATTCAAATTATTCTCTGAATTTTGCGATAGCTGTTAACTTCCAGCCACATTGTCTTCAATAGTTATGGTTTTCAGTGTTTATTTTAATATATTTAAGGTTTTTTATTTAATTAGATACGAAATCTTAATATTATATTTTTTTCCTATTTTTTTAATCAAGGGATTAAGATCCTCTGTGTTTAGGTATTTTAACTAGAAATTGATGCACGTCTCAAGACCTAAAGTTGATCAAGATTTACATATTCTGTTGTGAATAGTACAATATACGTTCAGCTCTTAAGTTTTGTCGTCTGATACGTAAGAACGCGAAACTTTTTCTCGACATTTACGAAAGAGTTTGTTAATATCAGAATTGGATTTGATAGTTGCTATTCTTCAAGCAATCGCTTTCCGTGGCAAAAGAAACTTCGGACTTGTAATTCACCAGTTGTCAGTGCGGCGACAGAGAACAAGAGCAATTAATCTTTCTTACATTAGAAATCATTGAAAGGAGTTAATTAATGCTTTTACCCATGCATGTCCCCTGTGCGTTCATAATATTCAATCTCACGTATTCCCAGCACATCCATTTTAATTAACTAAGAAAAACAGTTTAGGTGTGCATGTAACTGTTAAATCGAAATTTATCGTTTCACAACAAGAAAAGATCGGGATTGCCTCCCCGCGACACCTTGCGGTTGGTTAACCACTTATCTCGAAAGATTGAACGCATAAGACTGAGAACTGACTGGTTGAGAAAATTTAAGCGAGTTCTTCAAACCAATTAAATTAAAAACGGAAGCCAAAGTTGGAATTACGGTTTCTCACATGTAATAAATTTAAAAGTAAAGACCACTTCTTCCATCAAATCCGCAGCAAATCGTTCTATTCCGTGCGCAAAAGTGGTATGATTTATGTTTGGTTCGCCTCTTTTGGCGCGCTATCAATTTCCCGATCGTTGTTTTCGATAGCTGCCAACTTCAAATTCTCGTAAATAAACGATGTACCAGTAATTATCGAAGAGAAAAGGTCATATCGTAGTTCGATCTTTAGATATTCTTATATTTTTGTGAACGTTTCCAGTAACTCCAGTCATCATCTGTTTAGGTTTTTCGGAAATCAAATTCCAACAGTTTTTCATTATCTTTTCTCTCATATACCACTTACCATTTCCACTTCTAGTCTCTTACAATTAGATTGCTGCGGGATTTGCCTAAAAAATTTTTCAATTCTGTCCTTGTTGTCTCTATGTACTTCTTAGCTATATTTTGAAGGTAGAGGAAATCTGAAGTAAATTTTCTTATCATTATTCAATGGAATTCATGTAAAAAGAAAATTTGAAGCTCTTCAGGGTAATGAAAGGGAATATTTGATTTTCTTTGAGCGGCGGAGGAGGCTAAAACTGGATTATTGAAGAAATAATATGGAATGAGTTGTAGTTAGTGAATGCGTTTGCGATGAATTAAATAGAATATTACTTTGAAGGAAGCAACAAAGCTCTAAGAGTTCGTTATAAATTGTGGAGCTAGTTTAGAAGAGAATGTTTGTCATGGAGGTGGAAATTGATGGATAATTCCATTTTTTAAATTAAATTATCATTTACAGTTATCAATTGAAATATATCCGTAACAAAATTGGTGAAGATGTATTACTTAATATTTCCCTCTAGAGAGTTTTTATTTCGATCTGTGGCTGTTATTAGGCGATTTGTTACTTCAGTAAATTTAAAAAAAAATCATAAAAACATTTTTTGAAAAAGGTTACTTTGGGTAATAGTTGAACAAATAAGAGCTCAATTTCATGGTTCAGGATCTACAGCGATTATTGCTATAATTCATTGAATAGTGGAAAATATTGGTAGTCAGTAATAAAAGAAACAGAATTAGTTTTAATTTTACTTGACTCTTCAGCTGACAAAGACAATATCGTGACCTTGGTTTGGAATGGTTGCTCGATCATAAGGCGAGGAATGATAACAAAACAATTGTTACAATTTTTGCTTTGTTTATTGGTGATTGATTATGATAAATATTTGGACTGTTTCAAATATGATAGGTTTCCGGATTTCAGAGCATTGAGATAGATAATTCCTCATCAATTCGGTATACCTCATCGTCACACCTTTTCCATGATGCATCAATTCCCCCTCTAATTAAAGCTATAAATCCTCCGTGATAGACGTCGATTCTTCATCCTTCGATAACACCTTAAGCACGCAGAACAACTCTCTTTAATTACTCGCTTTAGCGGAGGTCAGTTAATTTATTCTAACCACCGCGTCGTACGTTCGGATGCGCTACGTCGTCATGTCACTAAATGACAAGGAAGAGCCAAACAGGCTGCAGTCACCAGTTGGAACTGGCCTCTGGCACCTAGCGCTCCTAGGAAAGCACCGTTGAAGGATTGCACATTTGCCGGGAAACAAGTTTTTGAGATCCCCGTCACTTCTGCTGTTTCAGCATCGCCAATTAAAATGCGAAAACAAACAGCTCTCCATTTCCAGGAACAATCCATAATTTCGGAAAGTTTCGTTGTGAAGACGTCTTCTTGGCAACGACGTGGTGTATTCCGCTTTAGTGTGACGGCTCGAATTTGTACACTACTTCATTCTGTCGCGAGAACGGTTTCGAATGGTGTTGATACTTATTTCTACAAATGGATGCACTTTTGAGTTTTTTCCGCGTAAATTGAATGGCTTCAATCCGAAGCGATTAGAATCTTCCAATCAGTTGATGTTTCAAAATTCAATGCATCAACGATTTTATAGAAATTTTTCGACGTATTTAATTCATAAATAACGTTTCATTAAGCCAGAGAATTTAAGGATTTTGTGTTGTTAACTATAGCATAATTATAAAGTACTTCATTGCGAATTCATAGCATGGGTAAACTTATGTTTAGTGTTAGTAAATTATCATTTTTTACTTTTTTTATTACTTAATACCTTAGCAGTTAGTCGCAAGGGCAGGTGGCAACGTCAACTTATTCCACATTTAATTCAAGTCAATTCAAACGATATTTCCAATGTCTACGTATACAAATACGCAGTACAATATTACAACTACAATCATTTTTAATTTATCCAAAGATTAGGTATATCAGAATCTAGAACCAGTACATACAACATCTATATTTCACGATTATTTTAAGAATTCATAAAAGCTCTTGGTAATTACGTAGAAATACAGAATGTTCGATTATTAGTGAAATTTCTACAACTATACATAAAATATGTCCATAAATACAAAAATATAAAAATAAACTGGGTTTAATCTTAATTTCAATGTCAGGTAAGGATAAATTCTCAGAATATAACATTATAAAAATCTCGAAGAATCGAAAAAGGAATCCGGACATTTTAGATATGAATATTTTAATATTCGATGATATATTTTGCCGACAGTTGTACCTTTTCTTTGGAGTCACGCGAAGCCATACAACAGGTATAAATTCCATAAGTTTCCATAAATGAATTCTAGTGAGTTTTACCTGACTTTTTAAATCTTTGAAAAACATATTTAACATTGGATGTGTGCTTGATTTTTAGTTATTTAATTTTGAAAAATGTATCATATTTAATCTTTAGTGAAGCCTATTACGCTTACTTACTTTCGATACAATTTATAGCTAAATTTTAGTACACAAGGAAAGAAAGTTGTCATGATGAATCGTAATGTACATTTCTACAATTACACTTTTAAGCTTCTCAAAAGAACGAAATCTGGAAATCAGAATTTCCAGCTTAATATCATTTGCAGAATCAATTCCGGAAAATTTTCCACTGTCTGAGCAACAGGTATGAGGCTGATGGTAGAGTTCTAAATAAGGGAGATTTAGTCGAGATATCTCGGTATGATAAAATACGAAGCTTTTCTTTTCTCTCTGCATAATGTTTTTTTACGAAGTTTTGCGTAAAACGTTTCGTTGCATATAATTTTTAAAAACCCAATGGAAAAAGCACGGCTCAGTGTTCCAAAAATACTTTTATATTTGCTCTCAACTCTATATAGTACAACTTTTATTCAGCCTAGCAATTTATCATTTGTGCTTAAAAATTCGGTTTCATGAATGTGCGTGGGAAATTGTATTCATAAAACCTCCTGCTATTGTAGAATTTTAGAATAATAGCGTTTATAATAGTATCATATCTCAAAAAATGGATTTTTAAATTTGGTGTTACCGTAGGATAGATTGTTTTGTTATAGAAAGAGACAATGAAAATCTTCTCTTTTATAGCAATAGGAATATGTATATTTACAGAAAAACTTGGATGAAATTGAAGCAATTATTCTCGTGCAATAACTAATACAAATTAATTAATAATAAATTATAATAATTCATAATTATTCACCTTGAGTTATATTAATAACATCTATCTTTTGTAACATATAGCTGTTGTAGATTTTAGCTAGAGAATAAATATTTCATGTAAAAAAGAAATACTTATGTCTTCATTTAATATATATCCATTTATTACTGAGAACTGTTGAACTGACATCGTGTGAAGATCGTCTAACTTCTAAGTGATTTGACTCTCTCAGCGATATCTGTGATGTAATTGGCGGATTTAAACGAATGTCTATCGATTATTTTTACTGATGTTGATAGTTTGGTACCACAAATAATCTTGTTAAAAGATATTGTGTACATACAGCGGAAGTAATCGGCAAGCGCACACTTCCTTGTCAGAGCAAATTCATTCGTCAGTTAAATCATTTGAGCGCACATAGCCTCGGATCGGTTAATGAATTCTTGCTAAACGAAGCGGATAATCTCTCAATTATTTTCATCTCGTGACCGTGCGCTTAAATATAGAAAACGTGAAAAATATTCCTTGTTTTCTCATTTGGCACGCGATATGAATGCTAATCGCAAATATCTGACGTTTTTGGCACGCGATTTGGAAATGATTCGCAATCACTGTCTGGCCAAATCTGGCCTCTTGAAAATATCCATTCACGCGTCTGTGATATTCCTAAAGAGCATTTCAAAACAAATTGCACAAACTTGCAAGAATGAGAATCGTCTAGATCAGAGTTTCCCAAACTATGTTCCTCGGAACACCGGTGTTCCTCTGAGCCTGAATTAGGTGTTCCGCGACAACTTGGAGTGTCAATGAAGAATTGGAGAATAAAAGACATTAAATGCTTTATTGATTCATATTTTAAGTTTTTTATTACAATATTATAGTTTTATATTGTAACTGAAATCCCCAATTCATAAATTGTACTGTATGTAAATTTTTTGTGTGATGATTTAGAAGTGAGTGTTGCGATTTTCGTGTGTGTTATGAGTTTGAACGCCCGAGGGCAGTGAATGAAAAGAAGGCCTTAAAGAAAGAAGGCTCGCGAGGAGAAGACCAGCAGAAGGCAGCGAAGGGCAGTACGGAGCGGAGAAGAGAATCCTCTCCAGTTGACCGGCAGGCGCGAAGCGTTTACTATTCTATTTTTCTGTATTAAGTATTTGTCTTCCGAAATAAAGGACGTTGAATTGCTGTTAACAAAGGAAAAATTTGTTACAATATTTAAAAATAATTACCAAATAAATAATTTGTGGTGATTAAATGTTTTTTTTTTCTTAATTTTACAAGTAGAATTACCTAACCTAAAAATAAGCTAAGTGTTCCGTTAAACTTCTCAGGTCTGCGAAGTGTTCCATTGCAGAAAAGGTTTGGGAAACCCTGTTCTAGATGAAGTATCTTCAGACGAACTTAGAGGTTCACGCAATTCGGATTTATTACCCGCGTAAAACCGAAGATAGAAATCGGAAAGCCTAAAATTCCAAGTTTTGAAATCTTAATTTGTTATTTAATATTCAACATTCAAATTTAACAGCTTTTATTTTTCAAATGGCGAATAATATCTCGATAACTGCGATCAATATAATCTTAAATGCTTCGCAATAATTTTTTAACGTTTTTATATATGTAAGTTATAGCGGAAAAGAATATCAGCCATCAGGTCTATATACAGAACAATGGTTACATAACATGGAATAATTTTCCGAAAAAGAGAAAAGCGTTGTATCAAAATGTAAATATTGTAATAAAACCGATAATTCACATTCGCAGAATCCTCACATTATGGCTAAACGTATAAGGGGGAATGAAAGGTTGAATGGTAAGGTGGAAACAATGTGCATTTATATGCTGGATCATGAAGGTTGAGATGAGGCAATGATGGGAAAAGGTAGGTTAATAATTGATGAGGATAACTGGAAAAAAAACATAGGTAAGAGAAAGGGAATGAAGATGTTAAAGTGTATGACATATTTGTAGTATTTACAACTTTTGGGTAGGAATCGAGGATTGAGAGAAAATATCAAAATATATCACATCAAATAAATAACCTGTGTGATTTCTTATGCTTGAGTAATTTATTTCGTCTAGTATGGGGCTCCATTAAGTATCGCTTGATATTTTCAAATATTATACCAATTACTGTTTTAGACGAATTTGCATATCCTTAAGATGAGATATATTACTGTATTTTTCATATTTGCGGTAAGTTCTAATCATCAACTTCTTTGACGTAAAAAAATAGCAATTTTATCTTTTATCAATGCAAAAGAAACCTTTCTCTGAAATTTTTTGATTATCGAAAGTAACTGCAGGGATGTTATCCTCAGAATTTGTTCCCAGAATTCACCCCACAATTCGAAGTTCGGAGTCAATCGCGAAAAAATGTATGCGCACATTCGTTGAACAATAAATCCCCGGAAATGAAATATCTTTGAATCACCTTCGACGTGGATAACGAGAAATTTACGGCGAAATTACTCGAATCCCTTTATAATGAAATACCGCTTCGTACTGTGACTGGGAAGTTTTCGAAGTAGTGACTCTTAAACAAAAATCTCGCGCAGTAAAAACTATTTTCCGATTTTATATCTCGAAGTGCGCAAATTTCTCGTCTTGCGGGTGAATGGCCCCATCTTTAAGTCCGAATGCCTCCATAACACGCTGACTTTAAAGCCTCGCGATATAGTCCGCCGGAGAAGAAAGAGCGGCGAACAAAAGAAGGGGAATAAAGGACGTTCGCCGATATTTTTACCGAGGAGTCGGAAAAGAGGGTTAAGATGACGAGGGGAACATTTATTCTTCGCGTATTATTTGGACATTGAGGTGTTGCTTGAAACTTTCCAGCCGTCTTTATCTCATGGCGGTTTACACTATCGCTTTGTCAGTTCTGATCTGATGTACTTCTATTGCACGTATAAAAAATATGTGTTGTCACAGTTGACATCTCCGGGAGGTGTTTTATCGGTTCTCAAGAGATAATTTTGCCGGAAATGATCAGCTATGGAACAAATAGGGGTAAATTACGGCGTAGACGGGACACTAATTGAGTGATTGCCCTAACTATATGACCAACAACTGCTGGGAACGGCTGAATTTGTTGCAACAACCACTCAGAAAGTTAGTGATCTGGGTTTGTACTCCGTCTATGTTAGAATTTTTCTTTCGTTAACATCAAGTATGTGTCACAAGAGTGATTCGTTACTCATTTGGAGTAGTCATTCCATTGTCAACCTTTCTAATTTCCTAGATCTGGTGGTACTTCGATTCATTTTAGAAATTTATATTCCTAAAGATACAGATTCATATGAGAGGAACATAACCTACTTAAGCTCTATGGAGGCCTACTAACGTATCCCATAATATCCTTCAGTATTCAGTAAATTTTGACTTCACTATCGTTAATTGTTGACCTTGGAAAACAAAACCCTTCTGTAACAAAGTGCCAAACAGCATATTTTGGATTAATATTTAAATACTTTTTTTACATTTTTAAAGTTTCCTTAGAATTATGCCTGAATCTTCTCAAGATTTTATGAGTTAAAATTTAAGTTGCCTTGAATTGGTGTCGCGGTTTTAGTTAGAATGGTTCATTTTTTCTTTCTAATATTTTATTTTTCGTTATGATATGTCTTCGATTATTTTTATATTTCATAATTATTTGTGGAACAGATAGTGTATAGGTTTAGAACGATAATTTTACTCTTTATTGTATGCAAATTCAAAGAAATTTTCTTACTTTACTTCTACAGAATCGTGTGTTACTGGTTTGACCGAAATATCGTCCCTTTATTATTTTTTTAAAGTAATATTTCATCGAAAAAAATGTAGATTATTTATCCAATACCTTATAATATGCAAGATATTTCGATAAGTTCTGTTCTTAATATTCTGGCCTAGTCATTAAATGAGGAAAAGCAAACTTGGTTATTTTCTCTCAGTTTCCTAAAAGCGATTGGTTTTAAATGATTACACCATCTGATGAGTTCTTAGCTTGAAAGCAGCAATTTTTCCAACGCTTATATTTACTCTTTCATTGAAATTGAATCTCTAAGTCGATTGAGTCGTCCATAGGACAATTCATCGATCCGGGAAACACGCAAATCGAAGTTACTACGCATCCGTTACCTCTCAACACTGTGGAAAACAGAATGGAATTCCGAAAACAGAGGGAGCCGAGGAGAGAGAGGTTTAAAAAACACGGCAGTGGACATACGCTAGATGCCAAAGCGCAAATCTCCCGCTTAAATCACCTCGGCCCACACCTCCTGGCTCCTAATCTTCAGGACTCCCCTCCGGGGGCCATCCGGCGGCGTTTAGCGGCTGCGAAACCGTCTCCAAAGATTTAGCGCCTGTGTTTCGCGACGGAGGGGGCGCAGAACGGGCGCCCTGCCAGCGTGGAAGAGGAGTTGGGTAGAGGACAGTCTGCACCGACGCTCCTTTTCGCTAGCTATCGAGATTTCGCTCAGCCCGCGCTCCTCCGCTCCCCAGCAGTCCGCGGCATTTATTTACGCCCAAGTCATTATCCAGATCGAACCTCTTACTCGCGAATTTACCGCCGTTCGTTTTCCCGCGTCGCCTAGCGGTAGAAATTGGAAATCGCCCCGGCTTCGAGGATGCTCTTTCGTAGTGCGTTGTGCCGGTCGGTGTGTGGACCGACTAATTGAATTTGTTTACGTCTAACACGACGAGAAGAGATCGGACGGATGCTGCCCTCAATTGTTTCGTGTTGGGAGACGAGGACGTAACGCCGCGTTCGGAAGTGCTGTTTTTCTGTTCCTCCGGAGCCTTTGAAGTGATTCATCGGGTGTGTTTTTTCCCGCAGTTTTAAATTTAGGTTTTTCGACCCAGTGAGTTCCTCGTGCCTCGTGTTCCAGCTTTGTGTGTTTCGGAGAAGTAATTTTGGGCACTTGTGCTGATGTCTCACAAAGTGCGTGAATTGTGCTAATAACGTGCTGTCCTCGTGTTTGGAGCCAGTTTTGTGAAAGGTGTATTAAAATTTCGCCCTTGGATATAAATCTGTTTGTGGTGCTTCTGAAGTGGTCGTTACATTCATCGTGTTTGAAGAGTTACAAATATATTTGGCGGTGTCAAGTCTTCTGGGATTTCTCGGAAAGATTTGAGTCTATATCTCCATTGCCATTGTTTCTGATCGAAGAAGAAGTTACGAAAAAATCAAAGAGTACATGGATGACGAGTTTTGTGTCCCTTTGCTACATAGAGATCTCACACTTGAATCATTCACTCAAATAAGTTACGGTGTACTTAAGGAAGACCCCATCATAAGTTCTTCCATTCAGTAAACGCCAGCGAGGAGGAATCATACCTCGGCATCTCCCCCTGCAGTTGAATTTCGCGGGCTTTTCGAACGCGCCTTCTCCCGCGAGTCCCACAGCAAGTTTCGATTGTTTCTCTCATCATCGGGTGTCCGACCCGACCTCAGACGCCCCAGTATTTTCCCATTCGTTCTTCTAGAAGTTTTAGCACAGCCAGCACGCTGGCTTACTTCCAAGGGGACCCCGATTTGATCCCCGCCTGCCCGTGGGATTTTATGTTTGACTCTCCACCCTTCCCGAACGAGATATGGCTGGCACTGACCGCTTTTGTCCCGGGGGCATCCAATCCGGCTATGAAGACGAATATGGTGCGTGCTTTCTTTCGTTTTGCCTTTTTGTCCGTGTGTGCGATTTTTACGGTGGCTAACTGCTTTTATCTTCCTGTTTATATCTCCTCCCCCGAGCGCCGATTTAACTCGCTCCAGATGTTCGGATCGCAATAAATGTTTTCGATAATAGATTGTTTATCTTCGAAAACCTTTTCCGATGAGGATGCTGCCTTTTGCGGAGGATCTTTTAATGGATTCTTAGCTGCTATAAATAGCTCTTTCTGGTCTTTTTGGTACGGAAGTTGTAGGAGTGTACGGATGTTTCATTGATAAAGCTGTCTATCAAGCAAAGGTTAAGGAGGAAAAGGAGTTACTCTAAAAGAGAGTCAGATATATAAATAAATTACTTGATTTTGAGAATCGAGTAGTTTATGAAATAAGCAAGATGCTGTCGAATTGATTTTTTTCACAATTTAAAGAATTTGGAGAAAATACGAAAAATCATTAATCGTTCAATTTTATTTGAAATGATGAATTTCCACACCAGCACGCCTTCCTTAGTTGACTTAATTCTCGATACAAGCATTATATAAAATATGTGATTTTATATAGTTATAAGAAAACTTCTTGGTGTTTTGAGCGAGGAAACAAATTAACTAAACTTCTAATTCTCTATAATTAGGCCTCTTTTCTCTGATATCTCTTTTCTATATATTGTCAAATAAATTTTCAAACGCTCAGCACTCACTCCGCTAAAAACTATAGAAGATAAAGAATAGACCATGAACCTATTACCAAGGTGTTTTGCTTGAAACCACGCTGGAAACAACTTTAACTACGCACCAATAATTGTTGTGGTGTGATAAAAGTTTATGTTTTGAACACAACATAATTTTATATGCCGCTAGTTAAAGCTTGAGTATTTTTACTTTACAAATTTAGTACTAAATTTTCTTAAATTGTGAAGATATATCTTCATGGATCGATGAAATGTAATTCATCACTACTTTGGAAATATGATTTATAACCTTGCATATAAGCAGAAGTTATGTTTGAAATGTCGATGGAAATATTGTGATATACCTCAAAGTTATTTTTCTCTTCTCTCTTGATTTTTAACTAATCCATGAAGTCTGATTTCCATCAAAATATCGAGGAAAAGCTCATTTTATTCGAGTAAGGTAGAAACAATTCTTGAAAATGTTGCATTATTGCTTTTCTCATCACTGTTATTTCAAAACGTGTGGAATTGAGATATTACTCGGAATCATTTCTTGAGACTATCTTGAGCTCGATAAATCCGTACTTCGTTCTCGATTTGATGTCGAAGGAGACTTATTATCAAGGCAATCAGCGTGTTTCCGTTAGACTTGGGTAGAAGCAGCAGTGCGCACCTGTTGTATTTCGACGATGAATGGTCGTGAAATGTGAAGATGTATCCTCTATTCAAGGAAATTGGATTCGTGCGGATATTTTAAATTCGTTAATGCATTGTTCTCTACTGATCACGCCTATAAAATTGGAAGCCTATTGGAACTCTAAGTAAAAATATTAGTAGTAATTTTGTATTTATCACAATTCACGTATCAAATTGTTATTTGTCGATCTGAAAATAATATTTTGAGTAATACAGTTGATGTTTCTCCATTTTATTTGTTTCCTATATGTTAAAAAGCTTCCTGCGATGGACCCGTTGCAATAGGTGATATACCTACCTTTTCTCGCTCAAATTTCAGATACTCCTCATTACAGTCGCAGCTAATTATACTACGATTCTGATCATCTAAGGCGAGACAATTTGTCCGCTATTTCTTGAGTCAAACCACTTGCCTGCTTTTTATCTAAATTATTATTTGTATCATTATCAAGATATATCATCAATATTTTAAAATTTCCACTTTAATCTTTTTGTTATTTTTGTCTGTATTTTCGTGGGATTCCCCACTCCTTTCTGTGTCTCTTCATGCAGCGTGGGTTTTTTTCTCTATTAACCTTCAGTAGTGGAGATTTTTCCCAAAAATACCACCCTTTCCCTAAATTTTAATCTTTCTTATGCATTTTATATCATAAGTGCACTCATAAAAATTGCATACGAGGTTAGGTGGAACAGAGACCTAATTGGGCATAACCTCGCCTAGAAAAGGGTCAAATGACAATATATTCTCGAATATAAATCTCGTTTTTATAGTTTTTCAAAATTTGGTGCGTAGAAAATTTAAAACCAAAACTTTTGATTCGAGAAAATACGGCTGTAAAGAACTGACAATTTGGGAACCCAATCGCTTCTCCCAGACTTAGTGGTTTGAGCTCTTTAGCTAAGACTAGCTATAATATTTGCGATGGAAATGAAAGAAAAAAGTCTGCCGTAGCCGGGGAACGTACCCGGGTCGGTTGCTCTAACCACTAAGCTACCACGACAGCACAATCTCCCATTCATTTCCAATGGCTATGATGGTGTGGAAGTGTGGTTGAGGTGGTGTGTGTGGTGGAGTGAAGACTAGCTAGGACAGTCCCTCCAATGAAACTCTACTTCAAGTGTGTCCAGTATATTTCAGCAACCCTTAAATCCCCTTGTTTACAAGCTTTGATTGAAATTAGGGCAAGGACACGATCCTTTGGTGCGTACATTCTTATACCGAGCGAAATGCCGTCGGGCGCCGGAGATTTTTCGGTGGAATGCACTTGCTCGGGGAGTGCGTCTCAAGGTCAATGGATTTTAAAGGGGATTACGCCACTCCTCATCATTTAAGATGATAAAAGGATCTCTTTAAGGGAAGCACGCTGCATTAACTTTTTAGGAAACTCACGCCTCCCTTCTCCCTTAATCCAATCATCACATTAGCAGATTGTTTACGAATAACTCGATATTTTTCGTTACGCAAGGCTGAAATTTACTTTATTGAGTTTTGAGCTAAATTCTATGATTTTCTCCAGGTTATTAAAAAGTTGAAGTAAAATATATATGATGAAAATACAAACAAGAAAAACTGGTCGCAGTTTTCTTTGGAAATTAATTTATATCTTAACCTTAATCCCTTCACTCCTGGCTAATAATTTTTGATGATTAAATTGATTTAAAATATTTGTTTAGGTGCTGATTTTTCGTCAACCTTTATTGGGAAAATCTAACAAACTCATGAAACCATTCCCTAAAAAAAAGAATTCAACTAGCCGGGACTCGAACCCGGGAATTTGGCGTCGGAGTATTAGCTCACTGACCACTCAGTCATCTCGAACGGATTTCTTCTAAAATTAATTAATACCTGAAATGATTAATCATGCTGACGTTAATTACTTTCTTAATGATGCGCTCCAAAAACTGAGACATTAATTCACTGAAATCGATTATTATTAACTTTTAGTGCGGATTAATCAGAATTATAATTAAGAAGACGATGAATATATCACATTAATCTGGAGAGATGAATGTAAATTTTATAATTTCATGTACTTATTTATTTTAATTGTCAGTGTGTGATCCTTGAATAATATTCTCTAATTCCAAAATTGATGTAATAAACTAAAAGATATCAGGTAGGTGAACAAATGAATGGTATTTTATTGTTACTCCGGAGAAAATTTCGACTTCTCTTTACGATACACGTTTATCATTTATCTGGAGAATCTTTTTGTGAATTCAGTAAAAAATATCAAATATATCCTCTCAGACCACTCTTCGTTAGGAATATTTTTACTAATGGAATGAAACACTTATGCTAATAATATCCACAGGTTATTTTAATTTTAAGGCGACTGGTTTCCTCTTCAAATATAAATAGTCGTCTTCATTTGTAGACGAAAATGTTCGCCTTTAAAGAAATTAAAAAGTCCGTGGAAATTAACAAGATTTTTACATCTTTAGTGATGCACACTTTCACAAAGACGAGGTTGGAGCGATCAGATTTATTATAAATAATTTATTTTAACTTGAATAATATAGAATACTTGTTTAAAAAAGAAATTATCTAAAGACGCAAACGGAGATGATACGACTGAATGGAAAACAAATGTAAAGGATATATTATTCAATTAAATAATAAAGTGTGGTTTATAAAACTTACCGTATGATGAAGAATGATTTCTCGCAAAGGGATATTCTAGGAAATCGGATTAAAAGAGTTCCCAATTGCGTTGCTTCATTTCTCTAAGCCTTTCCATCTTTTGAAAAAGGAAAATTATGTAAAATCCTCTTTCTGTGTACATTTCCGGAACTGATGCTAAATATTCTGCGATTTTGAAAATGAAGAACGCAAAGTTTTACTAATATCACGTTTGGGAGGGTAATTCTCCGAGCGGAGATTATTTTAATCTCTTAATTTCTCGATTGAAAGTATTGATCGTCTTCCAAATTATGTGGCTTAACGAGCCCAGTTTTTCTTTCTATGAAAGGATACTCTTCTTGGAAAGGAATCGGAGTCTTCAAATTATAAAAAAGAGAAAACGGATTGAATATAATGCCTATGATCCGAAGAAAACAACACATTTCCTTTGGGACTCGATAGAAATTTCGTGGTTTTGAAAATCCGGAGTGACTCAAAATGACCGGTCAAAGAATTCTCCGTTTCGAAATAATAAAATTTGGTCCATGCATTGTTTTCTGGAATAAATCCGGATTCGATCTTTTTGTTCTTAAAAAGTTGTGGCTTTCATGATCACCGAGAAGTAAAATATTTTTTTTCTATCCTTATCTGGAAGAATTATTTTCTAAAGCTTGCCGAGTACGTCTGAGAAATTCCTTCCTTCCATTTATCTTCCACAATTCAGGCAAATTTCCCGTCAATTAATTTTTCAGTTCCTTACCCCCTTATTGTCTATTAATTTAATTTCCATCAAACTGCGTGTTAATTGGGGCATTGTTTATTGCAATTCTTTATACTCTATGTTTATTAAGGTCTTAATTGTATTCGTTATCACTTAATAAAATATAATTCTAGATTGATTGATGTGACTGTGCCGGAGTGGTGTATGCATAAACATGGAGTACTTCGTATTCTTTTGTTTGCAAATTTTATTCAATTAATCTCAATGAGAATACTATATTTTATGAAATCTTTTAGTTGGTGCGATTTCAAACATTCTGTTTAAGTGAAAATATGTGTAAGATAAATTAATGTATGCGATACGTTTAAATAATAATTTTGCTATCAGCAATTACTTAACAGTGAGAATTGAGTAAACCACATTTGGCTAGTAATAATTTATTCTGAAATGATTTAATTCAAAAACTAACAATTACTTTTACCGTGCAAAATAAGTAATTCATTATTATACTATCTTACAATGGAGCGGTAATTTCCCATTTTATTGGTGAAAATCCCATACGCTTGAAATTATCCCATGAAAATCCCGTTATTACTTTTCTGAAAAACCCATATTGGATTAATTTTTCTTTTCTTTGAATCAGTTGGGTAATTTACTTTGGGAATGAGGAAGCAGTATTTGAAATAAGCGCTAAAATTAAGTCTGTGCACTCCGACTAATTTGATTTGTTTCATTTACTTGCGCTGTAACGCCTCCTGAGCAACTGAGGATGAACTTCACTATGTTATTACGATACTAATAGGCCTTCATCAAATAGAACGAGCTCAAAGTTTAGCTTTGCTAGTTATTCTCTTTCAATGTGAAGCTACTGACTGGGAAATAGCAGTAAATAACAGAAGGGCGTTAAAGGATTTGTAGAATTTGATTGTTCTTCCTTCTCACACTCTTTCCTACGGTTTTGAAACGAAGGCTTAAAATACATCCATCTCAGCTCTCTTTTATACAGTGTTAGGGAAGACAGAGTTTTCTTGTTAACTAATTCACTGTTTCGTAACAATTGCTTAATTCTCTAAAACTTATCTTCAGAAATATAACGTAAATCTAAAATGAATTCCCACATTTATGTGTCTGTATCCCATTAACATGTTAGATTGGCTGAGTTCGATTCTCCATAGATGAACAAGTTATGATTTAGTTTTTATTTCGTATAGATATTGTTTACTAATACATCACTCGTTGACTATTTCCACGTATAAGAATAATTATTCGACGCAATTCTTAGTTGGTCTTAGCAAAATTCGCTTGAGTTACGAAACGGAAGCTTTCTCTTTCAATGAAAACAGAAGTGAACAAATAAAATAGCAATTTGCTGGCTCAAGCAAAGATCGTTAAATATTTTAATGACTCTTCCCAAACGGATGTTAGAGGCTTTCTGCTAAAAGTCTTAAGCGAGGCAAAGGCACGCTGTATTCCTGCCAGGAAAAGAGTATTTTCTGTGATTTAAAGACCACTCTCCATTGAATTTTGCTACACCATAGCATTATATTAATCGTTTGCATATGGATTAGGATTGTATGTAATCGTGTCCATAAATTACTGAACAATGTATATAAATTTATATTGTCTTCAATCAGCTAATTATTTCATGGGATGGAAATATACCGCAAAGATTGAAGAGAATCAGCGTTAAGTAAATAGCTTATTGCGTACATCTCTGTCCATAAAAAAAGATAACTTCAACTCCAATGTAATCTCTTGTATTCCTTTTCAACTCCAAAGCCAATGTATAATATCTTATTTTCCTACGTGCAGTAGATAACGCCTCGATTGTATCACCTACACAGATTTGCGTACTTTCTTTCCCAAGATCTGCGTTTAATTTTGGCAATAAAAATCCTATTAAAAGAACTAATCTAAGTATTTTTAATTTTCTGTGGAATACGTCGGATTCTTGTTACTCTTTTCAAGCTATTTTTTTGGGAAAATGTATTCCTTGTTCTGTTTCATGACTAACATTTGGGGATTACATGGATTAAGCCTTTTATTACTGTGGATTACTTTCCTATTTATTTTAATTCAGTTTGTCTTGAATGTAATTTTCTTTTTAAGAATTAATTTTTCCCAAGTACCATTTTAGAATAATGAAATGCACTATATTAGAATAATGAAGATAAGTTACCCCTCGGGTATGTAGAATTGGCTCTATTCCCTGAACTGACCTCCTCGGACTCAAATGATTGTAATTTTTTTTTTTCAAGGAGCGCCTCCTCCCGAAATATCCCGCACAATTTTATTTGGCGGCTAAATTTTCTTGTTGCTCCAAATTTCTCGCTAAATTATGACAAGACATGAATGGGCATCATTATTTATGACTCGTGTATTTCTTAAAATGTTAGAATTACTTTTTACAGTTCCACGTTGAAATAGTAATTGGAAAGAAGTGAGGAAATCCACTCAAGTGAATCATTTCTAAAACGTATTGCTATTATATGGAAAATAGTACTGATTTAAGCATATAAATTTCATTGTATCAATGCTGTCTCTCTTTTATTATTATTCCCATTCTCCATCGTTTGCTTTTGTTTACTTGTTTATTCGCTGGTACAGTGAAACGAAAAGTTTATGGCCCATAAACAGAAGCTATTTACAATTTCAGGCAACTCTACCTTTCAGAAATACTGACAGTAAGAGCTTTAGGTGGCTGTATGCACCTGTAAATAGCAGTGCACCATAATTAATGTTTGGTGAGATTTAATAAGCCTATATCCGCTAGTCTTCTGTGGAGAAAGTGGCCATAAGCTCTCAGCTTTTACTGTAATAGCCAAATTCGTTTGAAGGTATACTTAAGAAGTTATTTGCGGCTACATTTTGAATTCACTGCTGTTATTTTAATTATTCTCCATTTTATTAATTTAATCTAATATTTGCCTTCCGTAAGAAAATTAACTTGGAACACGGCTGCTAATGATTTAGGGGTATAAAAAATCTCCAATAGCCATCATTTTGAGCGCTCAGCAGCGCGTTGCTACCGGTTTTCGGAAACAACGGAAAGGCCCAAATAACCGGTCTTCTGAAAAACACCCAATGCAAATTTCAAGTCTTTATCGGTAGGTCAGTAATCCAGACCCTACCGTTGTTTTCGAAAATCGGTAGCAAAGTGGTGTGGAGCGCTAACAAAGTTGACTATTGGAGATTTTTACTTTCTCCCTATACTCTCTTTCTCCCTATAGAGAAAGTATTGTATTCGCAAAAAAATTCGACCTCCAGATTTCTACGGAAATAGATGTTTTGGGGCCCATAGAGCTCGTTTTCGCTATTTTCCCGAGCATGTCTGTCTGTGTGTCTGTGTGTGTTTATGTGTCTGTCTGTCTGTGGTAAAAAAGTTTGCGGGCGCTCTATCTTAAAAAGAAATTATCCGATCATTTCCAAAATTCATATTTAGTATTTTCCTAACAATGCCAGGAGTTGATTAGTTTTTGATGAATATCGCTTAACCGGAAGTTTATCCGGAACAAAATTTTGTTTCTTGAATATCACTGTCAGAATTCAATGTAGGTATATACAATTATATTCAAAAGTTATAGACAATGTACTTTATTACAACTTTAGTATGAAACATTTTTTCGTAATACTGATTGTTTAGGAGTTATTCTTGAATAATGGTTAACCGGAAGTTGTTGTTTATCCAGAAATGGAAGTTGTTCATACATATCTCTATCGAAATGCAATGTAGGTATATACAGTTAAATTCAAAAGTTATTGATAATGTATTTTACTACAACTTTTGTATGAAACATTGTCCTGTAACACTCATTGTTTTGGAGTTATATATATATATATATTACCGGCATAGGCTTCTGTTTTCAATAAATATGGAGAAAGTCATGTGTTGACCACATCAGATTTTTTAATCCTTAAATTAATCTTTCGTCCGATGAGATTGACAGTAGATATATAAGCAGTGTCACTTAGATTTTCTCCACCTTTCTCTAAATCACCGATACATATCTGAATGCTGACACTGAAGTGAGGGTTTGAGGATATGAATATTGAGGCGGTCGACGATATTCACTCGTTCCATATTTGCATAGACTCCTCTCTGATGCCATTGGCTCACACCTGCCACAGGTTATCAGACGCTTAATTTCGTCCTTAGGATTATGGCGTTTGAGCGGAAGAGGATGCCTTTGACACGTTAACCCCGTCTTCTTTTCTGAAATTTACGGTGCGTGAGATTTGAAGAGATCGGCCCTCGGGCGAATAGGAAGTGCAGCCCCTTGCACCCGCACGTATTTCCTCGAGGGTCAAAGAGTGGATGACCTCGTTCCACTCTGCCGGTTCACTTGCATTAGAGGGACCCTTTCGGCCCTATTTTAGAGGAAGAGATGAAGGAGAGATGACGAAGGGGTTAATAAAGATGAGAATAAATAAGGTCGAAAAAAGAAGCAGATTGGGACCATATTCTGAAGCAAGTACTGCAGGTCTACTGGATGGTACTCAGTATCGACTTAGAAGGTTTTTTCGTCCTGATAACCTTTCATAGTAGCTTCTAATTGTTCTCTGTCATTTCTCGACTTACATTTCCATAATATCAGCGTCGATATTTATGTACGTAAAGAATATTTTCCATTTATTATATACACCTTAGAGAGGGGTGGAACTTGTAGAAGCTGCTTGAGAGATTGAACTACGCTATGATTACTGAAGAGTAACATATATTGTTAATTTATATTTATCATTAGTTTAATGGCAAAATTAACAACATCATTCCGAAATAGAGTCCGTTATCTGCAGTACTGCATGCACTTGTTTCCAATAAATCGGGAAAATCGGTTTGAAAGCAATCCAGGAATCTATATTAGAGGAAACCCTGATCATTAAGATTTGTAACAAGTTTATAATGTGCATTTCAATCTAATTCAAATCTCTTTGTGTCAAAATAATTATTAATATTATTATTCTACACTTCTGGCAAGCTTTGGTCGAAATTGCCTCTCTTCCACCGAAACTCTAGATTTTTTCATGATATTTTATACTAATATACATAAAAATACAATCGTTTACAACCAAGCTTTAGAAAACTGAATTAATACATACAAACATACCGTAGGTATTTGCCCCAAACTAATGTAGGTACACAAAAGAGTAAATAAATGAATATATAGTTGTAGATATAAATAATCACATAAAGCTAAGCGTTCCGGGTAAACATGCCTCAACTAAAGGCTTTTAGAGAAACATTCACTATGCAGAAAAGTTCACACCAGAATTCGGCAAGAAAAAACTAAAAAAAACATAGAGGTAATAAAGCAAACAAATATTACTCATAATAATAATATGAAATGCAACTTATTTATAAAAATCATTACCTTATTTTAAACAACTGATCAAGGTATTTGATATCTAGTGTATGCATTATTTGCAGGAAAACTCAGGACGTTTATGAGATTCACAAGAATTCAAATGCGGATGTATCAAGACTTTAAAATTACTGATTAAATTAATTTTCCTTTGAAACTGTTTTATTTATAAATGATTGTTACTTTCAGATCATTTGACGAAAAGGCTTAAAAGAACGAAATATGAAAAATGCCCTTCCAAATACAATTTCGAGAGTCTTCCAAAAATGGAATGAACTCAGTTAAAGGAATACGCAGACAATTTTGCAGAAAATTGCGTAATAAAATGAAAAAGAGATTTTTACCTTAATCGAAATTCTTTCGTTAAATTCTGAAAAATTTCATATACAGCTGCAAAAAAATTTAATACGCGCAAAATAAAGCGACATTCTGCCTGAAAACTTCGCCTCCCTTTTTAGCTGCTCAGATTATTAATTTGCGTCGCACAAAATGCTCAAAGGTAATTGTTTCCGCCCGAGTGTTGTTATTGAAAAAGTTCTCATAAATTGTATGCAGTGCGACCGTCATCGGGACAGCGTTATTACTCGCTATTCTCGAGTTATTTTCGTCCTCTCGTGACGTAAGGACTATGAATGCATTTACGGTATCTGTTCGTATGTCTCCCGAATATAATGGCCCGCCTCATTAATTCTTTTAGTTTCTCTCTCAGTGGAATCCAGAAACCGAATACAATGGAAGAACAAAGAACGGCTCTTCCACCTGAGTATGGGTTATTGACGGGCAATATATGATTGTGGAATGATGCTGTGAGATTTTTATAGGAGATACCGTTGAAAGTTGAAAACATCATTATCAACGGAATGTGTGCTCATTTTTATTTCTTCCTTAATTTACAACCCTGCGTTTCCCGACTGCATGTATAAATTTAATAAGAATAAATTAGGAACATATAAAGATTTTAGAATTTAACTGAACTCAACAATTTTTCATCAGCAGATATTTAGGATATTAGGGAATTATTTAGGATGGAACTTGCATTGAAATTTTTTAGTATATTTTTATTCACTTATTTTTCATAAATTGTGTAAAGTGTTTGGAAAGTTAATTTTAATGGAGTTGAAAATATAAAATAAAATCGAAGCCAAATGTTTCCGAATGAAAATGTTTCATCTGTAACGCACCTTGGTGAATCGAGTGAGTTATGACCGCGAGCACAAGAGACATTTTGGTCGTTGGGAAAGTCGTATATATTAATGATGTTCAGTTAATCCTCATCTACTTGGCGCCCATGGTAATCTCCCTGATTTTAGATAGTTACATATCAAATTTATTGTGTATTTTCCGTCAATATTATCTGAAGTTTGTCTATGTAATGTCTATGTAAGAACCCTGCAAGCCGCCTTTCGGCGTGTGGCAGCAGGTGCAAGCACCTTGACTCTATTTTCCTAAACGGTTGATTTCGCGTATACTTCGCGGAAAAAATGAATTTTTGAAACGATTCGTTTTAGCATCTATTTCCCTAATCTTTCGGGCAGTATCAGCACGGCCCATATAACAGGGGGGTCGCATTATATCGGTTACATAATCTGAAAACGTAATTTCTCTGAACTTATTTAATAAATTTATCCTTTGAATTTTTCTTTTATCTTATTATGATTCCCATCCCGCGTCCTGTAACATCTGAGTGACACTCGCTGTTTTATCGTAGCAATTCTTTACAAATCGTATCGCCTTCCGTTGTACTTTTTCTAAATCCCGAATATGACATTTCTCGGCGGGGTCCCATACACTACATGCATACTCAAGGTGAGGCCTAACTAACGCTAAGTAACATCGCTCGCGAACCCTTTCGTCGCTCCTACCGACTATTCTTTTAACGAATCCGAGTTTCTTAAGTGCTTTTCCACATATATTTCGGATGTGGGCACTCCATGATAGATTATTCGTGAGGGTTACTCCAAGATACATTACCGATTCTACTGTCATTAGGTTTACCCCTCGGAGACTATAAGAATAATCATTTATTATAGATTTACTTTCGAAGAAGTTAACTACCGAACACTTTGCTACATTAAGCTCTAATTGCCAATCATCGCACCAATTCATAATTCTATCTAAGTCGTTCGAAAGCGTTAATCTATCCTCTGAACTAACTATTTCCCTGTAAATGACTGTGTCGTCTGCGAATATCCTAACATTGCTTTCAATGTGATTGCTGAGGTCGTTGATGTATACTAAAAATAACAACGGTCCAATTACACTGCCCTGAGGGACGCCCGAGGTCACCTTAACCAAGTTGGAACTAATACCATCGAGTACTACTCGTTGCTCTCTATCGGTGAGAAAGTCTTTTATCCAGTTAATAACTTGTGTGTAAAGTTTATTTACAATCTTATAGCTAACCAACTTTTTGGCTCATGAAATTATTTTTAAATTCACCTTTTGTTATTGGATAGAGACCACGTAACTGTTGCGAGCGGTTAATTCAAAATCTTGCATTATTTTATCTACTCGTATATAAAAATTTATATGGGTTAGAACAGGGGTTCCCAACCCCGTGCCCGCGAGCACCATGGCGCCCGCGGAACGATTCTTATGTGCCCGCCACTATTAGACCGAGACAGGATTTATTCATTAACATTTATTAAAAATGTGAATTGTTTTTATTTATTTGTTAGAGTTTTAAGTTTTTTGAGTGCCTAGGTTTATTAAATACGTTCGTATGTTTGCGATATTGTATGTATGAGTGGTTCCTTTGCTGACAGTACTTGTCGCAACTTGTCTATGGACGAGTCAGACTGCACTCCTCACGCCAGCCTGGAACCGCATTGTTGTTATTGTGATTGCTGCCCGATCGGGTCGCGACAGTAGATGAGAGACATCTTCGTCTGACGAAGCACGAATTAGTAGTTTTGATATTCCTTATGAAAATTTTTAACGGGCTAAAAGCGAGGTGCGTAATCTATTATATTAATAAGCGATAATCTATCATGATTGTGGAGATAGTTATAGTCCTTGTTATAATATAATATAATTTATGCATATAATGTAGAACAGACGTGCGCTATAACATTGATATTATATTTTAGTTCAATTACTACAATTTCAAGTTCTATTACTATTAATTTTTTATATTTTTAGACCGAAAATGAGTGAACCGAGTAAAAGACAACGAACCTATAATTTTAACACTGACTGGGAGGAATCATATTGTTTCGTTAATTTGAAAAATAAATGCGTTTGTTTGTTGTGTGGTATTAGTATTGCAGTGCCGAAAGAACATAATGTTGAACGTCTCTTTCAGACAATTCACGCCACTTTTTATGTGAATTATCCACTTAAATCTGAAGTAAGAAAGAATCAAGTCTAACTGCACAACAGACTGTTTTCACTAGACATGTGGAAAATTCTAAAAAGGCCACCATTGCATCTTTTAAAATTTCTCGCATGCTCGTAAAAAAGAAGAAACCTTTCATTGATGCTGAGTTGTTTAAAGAACTATTTTTGATTGGTGCCGATTTTTTGTTTGATGGATTTTCTAACAAACGTGAGATTGTCTCAGCAATACAAAATTTATAGTTTTCAAATAACACCGTCACAAGAAGAATACATGCAATTTCAATAGACATACAAACTCAGTTAAAGACTGACTTGGAAATATGTGACTGGTTCTCATTACAATTTGACGAGTCAACAGATATATCAGACACCGCATAGTTATAAGTTATTGTGAGAATGGTATTTAGTAACTTCACAGTAAAAGAGGATATGTTGTAAATATTACCTATGAAAGGACAGACAAGGGGTGAGGATATTTATAATACATTCAGAACATACGCCAAGTCAATAAATATGCCTTTGCAGAAGCTGTCTGCGATAACCACCAGCAATGGTAGGTAAAAACAAAGGATTTATTGCCCTCTGCAAGAAGGATGAATCATTTTCAAACTTTATGTCCTACCACTGTATTATTCACCAGGACGCTCTGTGTTGTAAAATATTGCCATTTGAACACGTTATGAAAATAGTTACAAAAATTATCAATTCTATTCGAGCAGCTCCTTTGCAACACCGTCTTTTCAAGGCCCTGTTAGAAGGTACTGAAGGTAAAGAACATGATCTTATTCTGCATACTGAAGTACGTTGGCTCAGTAAAGGAAAGGTTATTACGAGATTTGTGAGTTTGATTGAAGAAATAAAAACTTTTTTAAACGATAAAAATGAAAATTATGATGAACTAGCTGAATCTTGCTGGCTGATTGATTTGGGATTTCTCGCAGACATCATGGAAAAATTGAATTCTTTAAATTTGGAGTTGCAGGGGAAAGACAAAAACAGCTGAAATGATAAGCTCTGTAAAGTCATTTAAAGCGAAATTGGATTTGTTGATATCACATCTGCAGATCAATTCTCTCGTGCATTTTCCACATCTGAAGAAAATGCTAGGTAACAATGAATTAAACGGCTCATTATTTATTAAGCATCTTCAAGTGTTTAAAAAACAGTTTGAAGAGAGATTTTTGCAGTTTACACATATCGAGCCAATTGTTTCCTTCTGTATCAATCCTTTTACTTGCCAAATAAATGTAATGGAAATGGCCCCATGTATTGCAGATTTTGTTCAAGGTAAGACAGAAGAACTAGAGTTAGAAATTTTGGACCTTAAGAACGATATTTTGCTAAAATTCTTAATATCAGAGGACTTTTGGAATACAGTGGACAGAGAAAAGTTCCCATTTTTGAAAAAAGCGGCATATAAAATTCAATCATTTTTTGGTTCGACATATTTATGCGAATCATTATTTTCAAACATGAACTTAATAAAATCAAGATATAGATCTCGAATCACCAATGAGCAACTTTATGATTGTTTGCTAACAGTCATAATCGTCATACTCTCCTAATTATGAGGCACTGGCCAATGATATGCAATGCCAAATATCACATTGACATATCGATATTATATTTTTTTTATAAAATGTTTTCTTTGTATTGTTGTTTTTGGTTTACTTTGTTAACGTTTTGAAAATACATTTCTCTGAGTGTGTGTAATTTGAATAATAATTTTACTATTTTGAAACATTTTTGTTTATTATTTATTAATAAATTATGAGTATAAGAAAATAAATTACGGGAATGAGAAGTTATGGAAGGAGTTTGTTGATTAAAAATAGGTGGTGCCCGTCACCCTACCGATATTTTAGAATGTGCTCTAGAGTACAAAAAGGTTGGGAACCCCTGGGTTAGAAGAAAGAGGAGATTTTTGTACCAAGTATAAATCTACTCCAAATAAAACACATTTTGATTATGACTTTATTTCTCTTTTTTCTCATTCGATAAATATTTATTTCATTGAATTATTCATTTATTTTATCTTATGTTTCTTTTTTATTTGAAGCTTTTCCTTCAGGTGATAATTTACTAGTCATAAAGATACATAAATGAATGTGGTCGTCACTCGTCTTCAATCCTTTTTTATTCCTTGAAACGAATCGGTGTGCAAATTTTACATCCCACGGTTTTTACGAACCTCTTGCATAACTGTATTGACATAGAGTGGAGCATGAAATGGCTCTAACTTACCGCGGCGATAGCGACCGCGCCCTTCCATTCATCGCTGACCGCCGAGCATAAGTTATTCAGAGCTTCCCTTTTCGCCCCGAGCGCATTCTGTGAATGATTTCACGTTCTCTCGCTATCGCGTAAACTCTCATCTTTCCCTTTTTATTAATTGACGCCGCATCCCACAAACTATGCCATTTAGGGCGAGATTGAAATCGGCCTGCAAGAATTCCCTTGCCCAGCGGTGACTCAGCAAATGAAACGTATCGTTTAAGGAAATCCGACGCTCTTCTTCTTTGCACAATTGGCTGCCGGATGTTGTAGGAGCAAAAAGTGCCTATTGGAGGTGTTTTCGTTTTCACCCGAAGAGGCAATCCCAACGGGACAGTAGTAAATGGCAATAAGCTAAATAGGTTGGCTGCTATTTCATGTAGAATAGGGCCATAAACGGATAGTTTTGCTTAATGAAATTCTTGTAAAGCTGTGCAAACATTATAATTTTTATATACAGTATATTTTCTGTTGAGATAAGGGTGGGAAATCGCTTAAGGCTTTTATTCAAGGGAAATCTTTGTATGTGGCCTGATGCACAACTGTTAGTAGCATTTTCATGAAACTTTATTGACTTGTATGATGAAATTGGTCACTTCAGCTAGAGACTGGATTGGACATATTAGATGCTTGTGTTTTCGTTTCTAAATGATTAAAGATATATTGTTTGCCAGTAAATTTTAACAAGAGAATTTCCGCTGATGGTTATAAACGAGTAAGTAATCACCAATATTCCAAATACCATCAAATTGTACAAATTTTATGGTATTTGGAATTTTGTTGATTACTTACTCAGTAAATTTTAACTTAAATAGAGTAATATAGTTTCATGAAGTCTCGAAATATTTCCAAATGTTCATGTGGCTCTCTAGAACCAAAGAATTGCTCATTTTTTTCTACTAAATCAAATGCAATAGAAACTAGCCTCGAATGCTTTTGACATGTAGAGTTATGTTTTATTTAGTTACTTCTTCGAAACGTCCAAAAAATCAAGATTTTATATCTATCAGTATTTCCTCTGCCTTTCATCTCATTAGAAAAACTTTTATTCCTCACAAAACACTCCATCTCTGCAAGTGATATACTACTTGTCGTTTTTTCCTATCATCTAATTTACTCCCTGCTCTATCTCGTTAAAATTACTTTTGTACCAGCGAAGATTTAATTACTTTGCGTCCTCGATTCTCTTTGTGGACCAAACGCTTGAAATCCGAAACTTCTCCGTACACAGAGAAATTTGTCGATCCTTTTAAAAGCTGATCGCACTTGATGCATCGCAACAAAAATTCGAGTTTAGAAGGAAAGCAAACAGAAGGACCGATGCATTAGTTCCTATCCCTTCGTTCCCAGCTTCCGCATCCTTTTGCAAGCATCCGGTCGGAATCCTTTTATCTCTTAATAAACTATTGCCATCGAAAGGGCGGCTGTGCTGTTGTCGGAAAAGAGCTTCGCTACCAGAGCGATAAAATTTCTCGCTTCACGGTTTGAGGATTTAACGTTCCCGACATTCCTTTCCTCTGTTAAGGGAACGCGTTTTTTTACTTCTAGAGAGAGATTTTAACTCCTCTGAAGTCTGCGAATATCGCCTCTTCGCATGGGAAGCTCAGCGTCAAATTCTTCCGAGGAAGGAATCCAAACGTATTCCTCCATTAGATTTTTGAGTGACTTTTGTTTCGATGATTGTATTTCGTGCCTATCCTTAAAATTCCCCTCCGACGTGAGGCGGTTAGTTCGCAGATTTGAATCTCTGAATCTATGTGGGAAAAAGCCAACATTTTTGATTTTTAGATGTTTCACTCTAGGATTGAATATCAGCTATGCATTGGGAAAAAATGATTAGACATGTGTTCTGTAACATACGTCATAATGTCGATGGTTACGACCTTTACTTGGTGATAAACAATTGCGGATAAAGGAAATTGGCTGAGATTAGCAAGAATTAATTTAATACCACAAACAACTAGTTAAGTTAATTTTTAATGTACAACCAAACGAGTAAGCCTATCAGGCAATCGAATTTGTTTTAGCGTATTGATTATAATTTGTTAGTCTCTACTAAGATTTGTAATGTATCTGGAATGACCAAACAAAATGTCTCTGTTAGACATGCAATGAGTCGCATCTTGTGAAAATCTTTTACTCTCTGGCTCTACAGAAACGATTGATATACTCGGAACACATAAAAATTAAATTATGAAATGCATGCATTCACTGTTAGAGGTCTAAAACCTCCAATAACCGTTTTTGGCGGCGTCCCTCTTCTCATTCCCTGGTATTCCGAGAAGACAAGAAAGGACACCGCACTTTTTGAGAGCACTCTAAGGGTGTCTCAAAAAGTGCGGTGTTCTTTCTTGTCTTCTCGGAATACCAGGGAATGAGAAGAGGGACGCCGCCAAAAACGGCTATTGGAGATATTAAACCTCTCTGTCCTTAACAGCCGGGTCCCAACTTCCCTTTTCTTTACATGCATTCACTATTTTCAATTATGTATTTATTTTATTTTCTCGATAAATAAATATAGACATGTTCCTTTTTTAAGCTCTTATAGTTAATCACACAGATATTCCATTCAGATAGTAATATTGAATCATTTGCAGATCTCGACTTACGGCTTGACTACATCCAATGAATTATATACAGATGCCAAGTCTTGATTCTTTTTCTAATGTTTTCTGTTCTAATTCTCTACGAATCGGTAGGTACCATCAAAATAATTCAATTTTGTTTTAGGTATTGATATCAAAACATTTGAAATATACATTTTTGCCATGCCTGAAATTTTTCTTTCAAACCCAGTAAGACTTTCATTCTGTTTTAAAATTTTTTTCTCCAAGAACGGCGTGAAATAGTAACAGGCTAAGTTATCAAGTTTAAATGTGAATGAACCTATTGCATCAAACTATGTAATGGATGTTATAACATATATGAAGTAAGAGTTGTTTTTTCTTATGGTTTACGGTGGCCTCTCAAACTTCGAGAAAACGTTTTGGGTAAATTTTTGCAAAGTATGTTTGTTTCAAGATTATTTCACCAATCTTAAATGTAAGATTTCAATATCTTCACTTATGATAACCCATAATTGAGATAAACGCAGCGCATGAAATAGACAAATTCACGCCGTCGTGAAACTTGGTCTTGCTTAATTAATTACAGTGGAAAATACTGCGAAGGCGGAGTTTCACCAGATTTAACTTCGGAAGATTAAAATCAGGAAATATTAAGCCTTCCATTTTTGCTATTTTATAATATTACTTGAATTGGGGAAAACCTTTTTGGGTCAGGTTTTGAAAAAACAGTGTATTTTCAAGATTATAAAACCAGATTTAACTCGAATATTTTACTATTTTCACTTGCGATAACTTGTAATCGATATGTATGCAGCGCATCTAATAAATTCACGCCATTATGATACCTAGTCGTGCTGAATACATTATTGCGGAAAAAGCACAAATTACTATTCTCATTATTAACTGCTAAGACGGAGATCAATCAGAATTAATTTCGGAAGATTAAAATCAGAAAAAATTAAGCCTTCTATTTTTTGCTATTTTATATATTTCATCGAAAACATGGAGGAAATATCTGCCGCAACTCAAACCGAAATTTTCCTTATCCATCTTGAGGGAATGGATGAAGTTGCCTCCGCTAAGGAAATCTCGTCTTGCTCGAATATAGCGGATTGAACTCCTTCGGTTTGGATGGAAACCATGACTAGTCGTTTCAGTCTGTCAGTAACTTTGGGATCAAACCGTGTGAACGCTTGGATTTGGAATTTCGTTCCGGGAGTGAAACAAGAAGTCCTCATCACAACTTTAACCCGAGCGAGAGAAAGACCCACTTCCTCATTCATCACCGGGGAATTGTTTGCACGGATTCCGGCATAAAGAAAGCGCGCTTCTCAAAAGAGGCAAACATTTAGAGACACTCCATTAAAGGCTTTAAGATTACTACAAATTGTCTAACGTTAAAAACTACTCGTAGTTGTAGTATTGTTTAAAGTGCTTCCACAGCTTAGGTTATTTCAAACGTGGGATCCCACCGGGAATCGAACCCGGAACCGATTTCGCTAATGTTTAAAAAAACTACTTTGTTTTTTTTCTATAAAAAGGTCTTATGCTTTTTAGTTAAGTTCCCTTACGGATGTTTATTAATCTTTAGTTTACTTATATTCAGTTTATCAACGGCGCGTTATTTAATACACAAACTAAGGGATTCGAAGACCCAAATTGCATTTTTCCCCTCCATTTTACATTGCAAGGTAGACGAATTTCTCATGGAACTCCAGAGAGAAAATAAGCATATCCGAATTTAAGTTAAGTCGTATTGATCTACTCGTCTTTGATTGGCCTCCCTCTTCGTGTTCTAAAAAACGTCATCTTTTCGTTTCTCTTCCTAAACCGAGAAGATAAATTTAATAAACAATAGTAATGACCCCATAAAACTTTGATTTTTTTATAATGTTGATTTCCAATGGATAAGGCCTTCCAACCAAAAAGTAATCGAATTTTTATTCTCAGTAAATAATATCTCTGAAATTCACGTAAAATTTACAATGATTGGAAATTTTTCTAGAATTTCTAGCGCAAAAATAAATTAATGGCGAGTTTACATATTGTATCTGAAAATGTGTGCAGTTTCGTTCTGAACGCAAATTCAGCAATTTTTAATTATGAAACTATAAATAGCAGTCATTGTTCTTCCCAGCATTTTGTGGAAGTGGAATTGTCTCGGGAAAATGTCCGAGAAGCGTATGCCTGAGAAACGGCGTCTGTTAAAGAGGGCCAAGACCAAAACTACGGCTGCCGTATTAAGAAACGAGGCCAAAGACTCCGTAGCAATTAAGCGGTTCATTTGTGAAGACGGTTTCCTCTGGATTTATATTCTCTGCGGAGATGAAGAATTGACTGTGGAAGAAGAGATGTGTGTACCGGGGAAATAACATGATTTAATACTACACGATCTTGTTTTGAAATTCTCTTGAAGTCTCGTGGTTTCATTATGGTATCAACTTACGACATGCAATATTATAAAATAAAGAAAGCAACTTAGTAATTTTAACTTTCCATACTAAAACTTTAATAGTGGAAATTACTGTTGCTTTATTTATTCTATGGGTTTTCCACAAAGTTACGCCTCCTCACGTAGATTGTAAAAGGATATGCAATTATAATGTTTACTTTCATCTTAGAGTTAGAATTCGGTGAAAGAAAAATACTTAGGTTATCTAAGAGGATAGCAACACTCAATGGTTACAAACATTTAAGAGGAATGATATTAGATGTATATTTGATTAAACGCGTTGTTCAAGAGGAGAACGGTATTGAATATTATGGTAATGAGGAGGTTCATTTTGACATACCTTTTCAAGGATATGCTATAGAGTATGGTATTATTTCAAAGGAAATGTTTTAACGAGGTTTGTACCATAAAATATGAATTTTTTGTCATATAGATGAACAAGAAATTTTTGGTGAGGTAAATTTGTAATTAATTGCACATTCGAAATAATAATGTGCCAAAACGTACTTAAAGCTGCAAAAATCATTATAAAGAGCCAGATAAAGGGGTAGATTTGTAAACCAAACAAACTTACAAAGGGAAAACTGAATTAAAAATGAACAGGTAGTAATTTGCTATTATCGTGCATGAATGGACTTGAGAGATCAATATTTTAATAACATATCATCAAAGACTCGCAAAAAGAACATAAGATTAACATATTTCTGTTTCATATTTAGTTCTTCCTACAAAATGTTACCCCTTTCTTTAATCAATTCTCGACTCAAAGGTCTTTCTTATGTTTCCTTGGGAATCACTTTCTTAAGCACCGTAATTTGTTGTCCACCTCCATCCTTTGAAGCTTCCATATTACACGCTATTTTCGCCGGAGCACTTGATGAAATCAGAGAAAACACTCATTAAATTATTTTCGCCTGCCTATTCATGCTATGAATCGCTCCTCTTGAAATTATTTTTATACGAAAACAAACCAATGAACGTGCCAGGATTCAAGTTTAATTTAGAAATGAGCAAAAAGGAATTCGCCCGATGAGTCGGCCATATTTGGCGGCTGCGTTAGGACTCTATGACGCTGCAGAATGCAAAGGATTACACGGAACGGGGATTCTCCTCTTGAACCCTGGCCAACGCGTTTCCCCGGTGACCGCGATATCGCATTCGTGTGTTTTCCTCTTTGCGTCATTCGCTGGAATCGCAGATCCGAATCTAAGGGGCTTTTGGAAGCTGGGAGATGGTCCGCTTGGACTAAGGGGGCTTTTCATCCCTTCCGCGTTCCCTTTGATTCGTATTTTAAGTCGAGATAAGACCGTTAGATTCGTATGGCTGATGCTCCTAATATAATTGTCAGCTTCCTCAAGCGATTCGTTGGCGAAGAAAAAATCCGCAAGTGTTTCTAATTTCCGCTAATTAGACCCCGTTTAGAGTAATCACGTATTGCAGGGAATACCATGTATGAAACCCTGTAGAAAAGAGTTATGTACGCAAATTGGGAAATTTTGAGAAAAAGGCACTACATCTTATGGACGAATTTGGTTGATTCAGATTGCTGAGCATTTTAGCATTTTTTTAGATGAACGTTCGTCGCTTTTGTAAAGAAAGACATTTTGGAACACGGCTGTTAATGAATTAGAGGTTTAAAATCTTCAAAAGCCGTCTTGTCGGAGAAAACAAGAAAGGAATGTCGCACTTTTATAAAATTAATATAATTGTAGTTAAATTCCTCATTATGAAAAAAATTGATTAATCGTTTACGAATGGGTACGGGAGTCTATCCAGTAGTTGAACAAAGATATTACACTATCACGTGAAGGAACAAAATCGTAATTTACGAAATAAAACTATGCTTCAATCTCTAAAAACTAAATTAATTAGCCTATCACGATTTATGCCGATGGGCTGATTTTCGACTATCAGACTTTGAAAAAACAGAAATCTTCATTGGAGAAAATAATTGTCAAATAAATTGAATCAGCGCGCAAAGAACAAATCTTATCTAGAAATTTAATTACGGATTAATTAACAAAATGTTATACAATTAATGATGATTCTAGAAGAGGCTAATTTTGCTTATATTCATCAGCCATTGTACAGCACCAATGATGATGCTAACTAATTGGACATTCTAAATCTTCTCGCAAAATTTTTCACCATCTTTCTTTTTCTCCTCGTATCAAAATTAATATCCCCTGTGTTTTGGTAATCCATTCCTTTGCTTCAATATTGGCAAAGACAATATTTTCATATTCGCTATAGTTTTCCATCTTATATGTCGCTCAATAGTCCCTACTAATGATTGATCCCCTCTCGTCACCTTAGAATGTTACCGATGAATCGTAGCCGTACCTTCTTAATACATGGCTTAATGATGTTTAAAATACGACGCAAAACATAGTTTTAATAAGCCTTGCTGGCATGCGTCTGTCGTTAGCTAATGCTTCCCGCGATTCATTAAAAAGGCTTTCCATGTCACAATACAGGCTGAAAGAATAGATTGGGCTCCAGAACGATCAATCAAAGTCCACGTTTACACAATTTGAAAGTTAGTTTAATGAAAGAGCACGAGGTAATTATGTCGAACAAATGAAGCATCTGTCAAGTTTGACGTCCGCGTCAAAAGCAGTGCGAATGTGGAAAAGTTATCAAAAAATAAATTATCAAAAGCAAATGCTTGAAGCTGAAGTGTTGGTTTCATTCAATGGGACTTTTCATTAAATGCAAAATATATTTTTTCTATCGCCTTTACTATGGTTTTCTAGTGTATTTTTATGATGATTAAATTTTCTGTAAGGAATATTTTTGCCAATTACTCTTAACCACACGCCCCTGAAGCTCCCTATGCTGACTGTACAATCGGCTGACGCCCTTAATGTCTCCAGCCGCGAGATGGCAGCACTGAAGCTCGCCCTTTGAAACCATAATCTCATGTGGAGTAAATGGAGAAAACAGCACGATTATGATACTTTTTCCCTCTTTTTCTTTGCGGGAGTAGTATATACCAAAGATGGAATTCAGAGTTAGTGATTTATCCATTTATAAGTACTCAAAACGATTGAATAAAATGGGCAAATTAGTAAATCCGAAGAATAAGTGCAGGTTGCCTTCAGGGCACACCACAAGTGGCTTCGTCGCTGTGAAAACATTATTCGTAGATCAGCGAAGTGCAATGTATTCTGCTTGGATACACAGAAAATAATTGATCCTTAATAAATTACCAACGTTACATCTTCTTTCAACTAGGCCTTTTAAAACTAGAATCGCAGGATGTACATGGGTGGTCTGAAAAGTTTCCGACATTTCAACATTTCTTGAAATTCTTTCTGAACATTTCTGAAAAATTTCTAAAGATGTCTGAAAAATCTGGGGTCGGAAACTTTTCAGACCACCCTCGTATATACATTTCCTGAAAAAAAATCGAAGTTCCCAGAAATAGTCTCCAGGAAATGAGTAAACGGTCAAATATTGTTGAAACATATATAAATCCAAAAGTATCAAATTTTAATGACTGGCGTGGACTGCATTTTATCTTGGGGAGGCAGAAATGTGAAGTTAGGTTATACAATATACAAACATAAAGGATAGAGTGGTATAAAAAATGTATTCAGCAAACATTAAGTTTTAGACAGTTTTGCAATTTTCCTTTACGATTCACCTTCTTTAACAGCCTCCAAATTTATAAACTTTGCATGCTGTCTAATCCTCATAGTTGCATAATATCTTATTATGTATGCTTTGATTTCACTTCCGTGCTCAATGCATGGGAAAGTTATCTTTTCATCACCTTCAAGTAACTCTGTAATTATGCGCTCAAGCACATCATTTGACTCACAGTGCTTTACAAATTGTTCCTCCACTTTGAGGATGAGAATATGAAGGTTTACATTAGGATCGCACTTTCCAACTTACATCAACGTTACCGCAGAAAGGGGTGACTTCGGCCACGCGTGCACTGCTCCAAAAATTCTAAATTTGTAGTACTATATCTAAAATTTCACAAAGTAGCTATTTTTCCTGCCCTTTAGAATTTAGATTGTCCTGACATATCGCCAGCAAATCCGTATGCTCCTTGCTACATTGACAGTACAATTGTCATTGGGAACTAAATTGAAAATCGTGCATTCTCGAGACAAGTCTACGAAACCTCAGTCTGTTAACTTCTCTCAGTAACACTAAGCAAGATGGGGAACATTCGAAGACAATTGTAGGCCAAACAGTGCTTCTTCGTGAAAAAGAGATTAAATAATTGGAAGTGCTGTTAAATTTATTATGAGTATTCGTGATATCCAAATTTTAGTACAAACGTATTTGATCAGTAAAAAGTAAATGTTCAGTGCTTTGAAAAAAATCCATAAATTGTTTGGGTTCGGAGATTCATTATTAGAAACAAAACACTGACTCTAAGGCTTGAAAAATAATTTGAAAGGGTTCGAGTGATAGTGGGTAGAAATTTTCTACAAGAATTTTTTATTCTCTTTGTTTTTGGAGGAAAAAAATTAAAAAATGTAAAAAATGTATTTTTCTTTTGAAAATTCATAAATAATGTGGAAAAACCTTATCATGAGTCAATAACTTCTTATCTCAGTACCTATTAAACAAATAATAAATAAAATAATAATTTTAAGATTTTAAAATATATTTATGGTCGTAATATTAGTCATATAGTTAATTTTGTAGGCGATATTTAGGAAACATATTTAGTGGCCGAAGTCACTCCATCGGCCTAAGGTCGCTATTCTTTATTTTTTAAACAAATTCCGTTGCTTAAGAAAAATTTTTAGATTTGCATGAATAAGAATTACCTTAATGTAATTTAAATTTTCTGAGCATAGAGAATGTAATTGAATACAGGAATATTTAAAAAACGTAAAAAACGGCCAAGGTCACCCCATTCTACGGTACGGCTCAGCGCATTACAGTGATTTACGAATAATTTTTTACGGCGACAAAGTTACCTGTGTTTTGCACATAAGGCAAGCACCTATTCTTCGGATTTGCTAATTTGTCCGTCTTATTCAAATGTTTTGTATTCAATTCAAAAGTACCTATTGACGGATAAAACAATTACTCTTAATTCCATCTTTGGTAAATATTAATCTTTATTACATATTTATCATAATCGTGCTTTTTCACCGTTTACTCCATATAAGATTATGGTTTCAAAGGGCGAACTTCAGTGCTGCCATCTCGCGGTTGCGGACATTGAGGGACCCAAAAAATTTCAGCGGTTTCCAGTCCAATACTTTCTAAGTTCATCATCCTGAATGGCTATTGCGACGTTTCAATGTTTCAAATTTTTGCCATAAAACATTTCTGTCCGATTTTCAATAAATATATGATTTCATTTCAATCGAATACCATTACGCCAGTAGTAAAATATTTAGGTTTGTAGTTGGTAACTTACTAATGATCTTGATTATGTTATCAACTGCTTAGAACCACGGGCATTGTTTTCTCCGACTGTTCGTACGTACCCATAAATTACTTCGCCCTGCCTTACCTGCTGTCATACCGCAAGTGATCCATTCTTCGACAGCAGGTAATATATCTTTGATCTTTCCCCATTCCTCAATAACTCAAACCGGACATCGAAAGGGAAATGAGTCTACATCTGGAGCAATATTTCTGGATGCTGTGGGAAGTCCCTCATTGACTTTGGAAGACAAATAAGCCCTTGCCAAGCGTCTCTTCTGCCTTTATTAGCGCAAACATTTTGGCTCTGCAAAAATGAGCTGCCGTCAATGTTATCGGATGCATGCACGCCGTACAACAGCCATCAATTCGTTCTTCGTTTTTTCAGCTCCCGGCAGTCCATCCGGCGTCTACTTAATCTCCTTTCCCCTGCTAATTTCTCACCTGTCTCTCCCCGTCCACTAAGTGTTTCATCACCTCGGCGATCTTCTTGGCCATAGATCATCCTCGCTTCCGTCAGCTCACTTTCTTCTACCTCTCTATCTCCCTCGCTTGTTTCCTTTACTTCGCCTCCATTCGTCATCTATATTTTTGATCATTTAACAAACTGTTCCACTTCTGTATCTCCTGTATTATATTTTGTATGTTTTAGATGACGTTTTGTCACATCATGGATGATTGCGTTTTCTGTTTTCTCAACTAGGAAATATATATGAGAGGAAGATTTTTTTCTACACTGTCTAATACTTATATTTGAGTATTTTTATCGTTTTGATTACTTATAGGAGATATTCTTTGCGTTTAGTGTTATCAACACGTAAGGTTTTGTCATTTTCATTGCTAATATTGAGTGAAAACTATATTTTTGCTTTATGTCTTTCCATTTAACTATCACCTTATTTTTCCCGCATTTATCTCTTTTCTCAATGTTGTCCTCTATGTTGGATTTTTTAAAAGTTTTCATTGCATTTTATTGTGAACGAGTCGATTACGCTTTGTTAATTGCTCAACTTCCTCATAATTTTCATAAATTTGTTTATGATTATGATAGACATCTTCAATTTCATCAAATGCGACAAGAATTAAATATGTTCTTTAGTATAAACTGATTCAACTTCAACTCTTCAACTACAGGCAGTAGCATATCTCGCAAGTTTTTCTATATCTTGCGATGAAATAACAATTCTTGTGTTTATTAAACCCGATCTCTGTTCCGAATATAATTATATAAATAATAAATTTGTATCAAACAGGATATCATGAAGCTTTATTACCTGACGATGATCTGTTTTACTTTTTTGATGCTCATGCAATGAATTTCTAATTTAACTCTCTAGCAGTATCATGTGAGTTGTAGATTGGAATTGATTGTAATAGTTGCAGAATGTTCTGCTTAATAGGCGTGTAAGTGATTCGATGTCAATTTAACTGGACTTGATATTTATTTTTTAGATCTATATGTATTGATCCTAAATATTACAGCTTAAAGTTCTGGCCGTCGCCTTTAGGAGAAATCATTTTCATCACGATAACGATTCAGTTCATATCCACGAGGAGCCTTTGGACACGAATGAGTTATTATTATCAAAATCAAGAAGTTTTAAATTAATTAGAGGGATTTTAATACTTCAATAATGCCAATATTTTTAAAGTGATAACTTTTGGGAATTTCAAATTTTGATCATACACCAAAAGTCCACTTCATTGACATCATTAATTGCGTATTTTTACCCTAACTTGCCAAACCTCGTTTTCGAAAGCTGAGTTGATTCTTGAACGAGAAAGGAACTCTCTTGCTTTTTCACGATCTGTTATTGAAACATCTGCATTCATTAGTCATTTTAATCTTTTCAACCATGTATTTAATACGTTGAGATACACAGGGTAAAATTTATTAAATAATAACGAATAAATGATTTCCTTTAAATGGAGTCATAAAATTCTGCCATGTTCGATTCCACGGAAAGTACCATAAGTTTTAAAAGCTAATGTCCGCTTGTCATTTTTCCTTATTCTTTATTTGAATGTCCGTTATTTAAATTACATATTTACTGTTTACCGGATTATCTGAGATAGAGAAATATTACTTGATTTTCCATAATATTTTCGTTGTAAGAAAATAGTCTAAATTAACATTCCAAGAAAATAATTTGATCCATGACATATTTTCCCGTTGTATGAGGAATGCATTTAGTTTACATTTCCCGAAACAAACTATTGAGATATTTTGCAGAAAAAATGAATAGAGATTAGCTATATCAGATGTGTGTATATTAAATATAACTGGTAATTCTTCAGTAAAAATTATGGGAATGAAAGAACGGACTTTAAAGTGCCAATTAATCCTGAAATGAAGACATCATTTATTAATTTATGTATTTAAAATAGCTCGAACCTGCCTCATAACGCAATATTGATGTATTCGCTCTGGTTGGTTAATGTTGTAATTGAAAAGCCCTTTGGTTATGCTCTGAATTTCATTATGGAACCGTAAGAAATTTTAATTAGGCTGTCATTGAGGTGTATTACATCCATTAGTCTTCGTCCGCAGAGATTCGGTGGATAAAGAAAGCTATATATTTGGTTTGCCCCCGACTCAAGTCTATTCTCTCGCTAATGGTGTCGCTCGAAAGTGTTTGCAATTTGTTTCGCCTCTTAGAGATATTGCACTTCTTCCGGTGATAGAATGTTTCAATTTGGCTTCTGATTCGATAAAAGTGACTAAAACAACGGAGAGATATTTCACCCCGCAATTTACTGCCCAAGGACCGAATTTTCAATTTATGTTATCTCTCAATTTATTCACTCTTTCACTCCCCGGAAATTGTCCAATTAACTTCACAACCCGCTTCGCAAAGAACTCCATTTAAGTATGTATTCTTGCATAATCCGAGTTTTTCAGTGCATTTTTAATTCTGAAAAAGGCACCATCGGCTTATACTAGAGTCAAGTCATTTATTTATTTACTAGCAGAAGTGCCCGTTGATTCTCAACGGGGAAATCCCAATTGATAATAACTCTTGGTACAGTCTTGATCGTAACACTTGCCTCATAATTTTAGGTGGATGGCTGATTGCAGGCTATAATTTTTTCCAAACCAATTAACAAAGCAAATAAAATTATAATTATGTCTACGATGTCACCTAAAGACTTAATCTCATATTCTTTAAATGAACACTTTCTTCGATGATGACAAAAATGATTTAAAGATTATAAAATATATTCGATGATCACATTAGGATAAGCAGCACCACCTTCTCGCAGACATTTTCTGAAAGGGAAAAATTGTTCTCGGAAACGATAATTAAACTCAAATAACGGAAAGATATTCTAATAGGCCCTAACGTGAAACCCCCAGAAAAAAAGGTGACTTCGAACTTCAGTGTCATGGGTTCGATGCCAGAAGGTTACAATATCCCGATTTTTTCCATTTAAATGATGTTCGGAAATTTCTAAAAAATACCTCCCGGATAGGTAGAGAATCAAAATTCAAGGAGCTCACAGATATGGTCATTATCAATCGAAACCATAAATTGCTTTTATAGAAAATGTCCTGGGTTCGATGCGAGGACGATGCAAACATCTCCAATTCAAAATACATGGGGTAATTTTTAATATTTTTTGGTGCATTTATTGAAACGATAGGAAGTTCTCTCTTACCTGGAAGATGTATATTAAGTCACGGTTTAAGTAAACAATTTTAATAAAACCATAGACTTCCTGGTCTCGATGCCAGAGCACATTAATATTTCTCATATAAGGAATATATGTGAAAAGCAGAGGCAGTCGTTTTAGGCAGTTGCAGCCAATATGTCTGCTTGAATTTTCACATATAATACGCTGTAAAAATTTCATATCATTGACGTTTGTGGTTTAGCCTGTGAATTAGTATCCTATCTGGGTATCTATATACGAGTGAAAGTTGCTTGCATATTGCAAGAATATGAAATGTATTTATAATCTTCATTCACATTGCACGTTTTGAGTTTCAATGTCATTGGGAAGAGATTAAAATATTTTTTAAAATCTTAGCAATTTCTAATTTTGTAGACGCCTGGTGTCGAACCCAGGACTTATTAGCGGATGCAAATGGGCTATTATAACTTGATAGGACCTGATCTTCGTAAATGCTAAGTTCGAAGTCCATATCATACCGGGAAGGTCCTGAAATAAGACTCCATTATCCCCGTCTGAAATGCATAGGTCAATGTAAATGGCTTTCTGGAATCGAACCAAGGACGATCAAGGAATCTTAAAACACGTATTTGAAATGCATCTATGATATTAATTAATATGACAAGTTTGAAGTTTTTATATTATCGGGAAGAGGTTCAAAAAATTCTTAAACATCGTAACAATAATTAATTTTAGAGACCCCTGAACCCAGGACTTATTGTTAGTTGTGAATAGACCGAAAGACTTATTAAGACTTGATTTTATTTGATGCAAAGTTTGAAGTCGATATCATACCGGGAAGTAATTAAAATTTGTTTCTGTTATCTTCATAGGAAATGCATAAGGGCATCCAGTAGAACGGAACTCTAATTTTCCCTCGCTCTCTTTTCCCGCTCTCTATTTTTCCCGCTCTCTAGTTTTCCCGCCTTCTAGTTTTCCCGCCTCTAGTTTTCCCGCCTTCTAGGTTTCCCGCGCTTTGGTTTTCCCGCCTTCTAGTTTTCCCGCCTTCTAGTTTTCCCGCCTTCTAGTTTTCCCGCCTCTAGTTTTCCCGCCTTCTAGTTTTCCCGTCTCTTGTTTTCCCGCCTCTAGTTTTCCCGCCTTCTAGTTTTCCCGCCTCTAGTTTTCCCGCCTCTAGTTTTCCCGCCTTCTAGTTTTCCCGCCTTCTAGTTTTCCCGCCTCTAGTTTTCCCGCCTCTAGTTTTCCCGCCTTCTAGTTTTCCCGCCTTCTAGTTTTCCCGCCTTCTAGTTTTCCCGCCTCTAGTTTTCCCGCCTCTAGTTTTCCCGCCTTCTAGTTTTCCCGCCTCTAGTTTTCCCGCCTCTTGTTTTCCCGCCTTCTAGTTTTCTCGCGCTCTATTTTCCCGCGGCTCCTGCGAGCAATTGGAAGTTTAGTTCTGGCGTTTAATGCGTTTGATGAAACGCTGAGCGAATATTGCGCGGGAGTAAATTCGGCGGAAAATTTCAGCGCGCATTTCTGCACTTACATGTAGCATCGAAATATCAGATTATGAACTTGGAGAAACATGTCGTCCAAACACATTAACTACATTTAATGCCTGATCCCATCCTTATTACCGTTGATTGCATCTCTACCACTATTCTGCACTTTAAAGCGTTGCTCTGTTTGGCTCACTGCGAAGAACTTCAGTGAGTTGTGGTTGGAAATTATTGGTAAATTAATATCCAAAGTCATACGTTAGTTTCCTTAAATGTGCATCATTCACTCCATATCCATAAAAAAGTTGTGATGCTCTGACATCTTTTCTATCAGCTAAGAAAAACCGCATATTCAGGTTTACGATTATATTTAACACTAGCAGAAGTGCCCGTTGATTCTCAACGAGGAAATCACAATTGATAATTACAACGTATATAAATTATATTTACAGTCTCTATCCACTTGCCGAGTTTCAAGTTTCCATCTTATCGGAAAGTGATTCAAAATAAATCTTAAAAATCGCGATGTAAATTAAACGGGAGAATATTTGCCATGACCTAGCGTCGAACCAAGGATAATCTTCGATGATGTCTTAATGGTTTTTGTCGGACACGCACGGCCTCCAGCGATACCTCGAATTTCAACTCTGTACTTAGCCAGAAAGTGCCTCAAAAAAATTTCGAAAATACCCGCCATGTATCTTTGTGGAGAAAATCATGACTTTGGGGCCTTCTGGAATCGAACCCATGACACTGAGGTTCAAAGTCGCCCTTTTTCTGGAGGGTACACGTTATGATCACCACGTCACAAAAATTTCAAGTCAGTGGTACTTGCGGAACATGGGTAGAATTTCGATCCCCTATATATAGGTATATCCGGAGAAACGTCTGTATATATAATAGATGAATATGAATGAATCCGGAGAGGGAATTATATATAATAGATATCTTACAGCATTAATTGTATCTGGGTATTCATTTTCCATGTCTTCTTATGGAATTACGCATGAGCTCCAAATCAACAATCGCCTTGATCGTCAGGGGGATGGGTTGTTTACGACCTCAAAATTTCGGTAAAATATCACGTACTTTATCTAATTGTGCACAATTTCGAATCGAAAACGATATTCCACGACCAAAAAAAGAATTGTTATTCTATTCTCCTTCTTTTGGTGCTAGATTCGACTTTCTAGGACCATTATTTCTAATTTAATTTTGAAAAAGAAATGAATCCTGCTACAGAAAACTGACCTCTACGTGTATTTCTTATGGAAAGGTTTTCACCCGTCTGGGTTCGAACTGTGGACCTTAGGGAAATAAAATGTAGCCTATACTCTGCGCGGGGTCGACTTTTAATAATGTAGAAAATTGTAAAGTTTTGCGACTCTCGGTTCTCGAGTTTTTAGCGAACATACATACACACCCACACTCTATTTTATATAATAGACTAGCTGAAGTGCCCGTTGATTCTCAACGGGGAGAATTTAAAATTAATAAATACTTTTCTTACAGGCTTTATCGTAGCACATGTCTCATAATAGGTAGCAAATTCCAGGCTATCATCATTTCCAAACCAATAAACAAACATAATAAAGTTATAATATAAAATCTGCAAAGTAACCTAAATATTAGAATGAACAATTCTTCGATGGACACAACATTTGTTTAAGGGTTATAAAAAGTATATTTGAAGATAGCATTAGGATAAGCAGCATCACGTTTAAGGAGACATTTTCAGAAAGGGAAAAAATGGATATCGGAAACAATGATCAAACGCAACCAAAATGTATTTTATATCACTCTGAAACAACCGAGATTGAACACCGATAACAGAATGATAGTAAATGTATAAGAATTGGAATCACTTAAAATACCAAAATGAATAACTTTATTTATTCTGCGAATAACAAAACGTAAACTTGCTTTACCTTTTCAATGGAGGGATTGTGGAGGATAACCCTTCTACGAAAAATTACCTCTACGTGTATTTCTTATGGAAACGTTTTGACCCGTCTGGGTTCGAACCGTGGACCTTATGGAAATAAAAAGTAGCCTATACTCTGCGCGGGGTCGACTTTTAATAATGTAGAAAATTTCAAAGTCTTGCGACTCTCGGTTCTCGAGTTTTTAGCGAACATACACACACACCCACACTCTGTTTTATATAATAGATTCAACGGAATGTACCCTTTTGTTACAAAAAATGTCACTGCACCAATATCACATAGCAGAACTTAAAAGTATACAATACAATAAACAATAGGATTTTATAAGTATAAAATATCACAAATATGGAAATTAATATTACAAATTATTGGATCCCACTTACATGTTCAACGATGGAAAAAATCTGCCGTAGCCGGAAATCGGCTTGTGAATCGTTAATTTCTGACTCCCTTCTTCTTTTATTGAGCTAGTTTAATGTTTTTCTTCAAATTAAATATTTAAAAACATTTAAACTTCTGATGACTCAATTATTGTAATATTATTTGAATTTATTTTTATTTCGAAATTAACCATTGGCTGCTTCATTCCCACCCTAGGATTATCTATTTATTATTATATATACTGCAATTTGACTGTTGTCAAGTAGTAGCTGAAACTAAATAAAATTATTAACAACATTTATAACACAAATACCCTCCACAATCCCTTACACTATTAAATGTTTTACTGATTAAAAATTCGGAATTACCTCACTGTATTGTCAAACATTATTTATTTATTTATCGCATATGCTATAAGTAGAATTCTTCCGGCGGCAGCTCCAACCATTGTCTGTGTGCAACTATATTCTAGCCCAGATGCCTAACACCAGACGTTACACACAAACGAATATTCGAAAATTATCATCACTACCCACAGATAGTATTCGAACACCGCAAAACTACATCAAAATCTAATTTACGATACATACATCTTCCTGGTACCCCTATAAAACCAGTACTCAACATATTTCTTCTAACCGCAAAAACTATATTTCACAGTTTACAATGTCACTTTTCAGGCCAAAATATCACTTCACCATTTTTACGTCGTCACTTAGAAAAATATCCAAATCATGCAAAACAGGACAATATTAAATCCACTTAATTACATAAGCTATAGCAACTACTTTTAAACTTCTTTCTATTTTTCGGTAAAGGTTTGTAGACCGTATATTATTAGACCAATCGCAACTACTACAGCAAGCCTTAAATCATACAGCATCCCATGGGAGCCACTCTAATATATATACAACCCAGATTTCTCATAAATGTAGTTACCTTTACGTAGTCATTTATTATCCGAGTCAATTAGTTTTCCCAATTTTTTTGGGATAAAATTTGGTACCTCAGTTTATATTCGGATCGGCTTATACTCGACTTATTATATCCTTCGGAAACCGGTCACTTCTTTCCCGAAGCGCCTTCTCCGTCATCCTTTAACGTCCGAACGTTTTCAAGAGCGGATGGAATTGATCCGAAGGAAATCCCGTTTCGCTTTAAGGACGGAGCTCGCTCGGGAGACGTTATCTCGCCTTCCGCGAGAGCCTCTTGTGGTGATCCTGACCTCGCCCAAGGAAGTAGTCCATCACGGAGACACCGCTCCTTCCTTTCTCTAGCCTTTTGTCTCTCGCCTAGGCCAAGGGTGGGGAACCTATTCTCATCAGAGGGCCTCGAAGTCGGCCCTCTGCCACGTTCTCTGCCTTCGACCATTCGGCCACGAATAGGAAATATTAACCATGAAAACGTGGCGATCTGCTTACATTGAGAGGGCTCCCGGATAGTCATGTGGACAGCGCGTTCGCCTTTGGTGAAAGCGGTCCCGGGTTCGATTCCCGGTGGGAGCCAATGTGCGAAATGACCTCAGCTGTCGAAGCACTTTTAACAATACTACTACTACTACATTGAGATGGGCAGCGAAAGGAAATGATTTCAGCCGCTAAATGATCATAATTAGAGTGTTTTTCATCTTATTTCCAGACTATAAACGAGTTTAGGAAAGATAATTTCGTTTATCAAAGTACAACCGATGTACTGAAGTAGATAATGGCCGAGTCATCAACATTGTTACAATTTATTTGTAAAATAATACAAATTTAGTCTATAGAATTGCTAATGAATCTGAATGTAAGTGATAAAATCATTCATCGAAAACCAAGCGATGAACATGTTCATAATTACGGTTGAGAACTTTTGGAATTTCGGAAAATAATCACCACAGTTCTTGTTGTATTTTAAGTAGAAAATAATGGAATTCTTTTTTTTAGTTTCCTCTGTATCTGATGAATCTCTTACATTCTTAAAGAATACTACGTAAAGTTTTTCAAGTTCTGATAGATAACTTTCAAAAACTTAAGCGATGTTTAAATTGCTAAAGCAGTTTCTTGAATATACCGATGGATTCTGATTAAGCTATAAACACTATACCTTCGTCATATGATGTTAGTTATTTCGATATTGTTAATCTGTTGGGAAATTAACTATTTTGTTATTACAATTTAGTTACCCGTGACTTCTAATACATTATTTTGGTTTTACTGGATCATTAGCTGTTTTTTTAATAAACATTTTAGTTCTATTAATTTCGTGTATTAAAACTATTTAATAGGTTTTATTTTGTTTAATGGCTGATTTCTATTTTCTTGGAAATTTTAATTTAACTTAATTACTATATTTATTACACACTTTAATTATATACTCATGCATATCTCATGTTTAATAATCAAAATATTTTATAATAGAATTACATACAGCTAATGAATCTCTGTGATGTCGTGTGTTTAAACAGATATAGATGATAGTAGTAATATGATAGGAGGAGCATAGCCTTCTTAGTAGTCTTCTTGTTGGTCATATAAACCTCGGAGCTATGTGAAAGGAATCTTCATTATTTTCAGGCAAACTTCTTGTTCTGCTTGACGAGAGATGATAGTCAACCGTAATGTGCTTTGCGAGGATTGGGAGAGGAAGGTCGACGAAGTTGGCGATGCTACTTTGGTTGGAGTGGTCCCTGACACAATTACAGGGGCTAATGAAGAGCTGTCATTATGAGGGAAGGTCGAAGGTTAGGCGAAGCAAATGAATGCAAATGGGAGGAGGGAAGATAGTGAGAGTGAGCAAGTTGTGCAGAGTTTATAATGGAAGGGATTAGGCGCCTAGGAAAGAAGCTGGTGCGGATTGGGGAAAGGGGTCGGGTGGCAGAGAAAAGGATGTGACATTGGACACCATGTTCTTACTAGGCACGAATCGTAATATTTTTTCATGCTAATATCTACCCTCTTTCAACTCCAATGAATACAAATAATTCCCTGTTTGTTTGAGACGTAACAATTGCAAATAATGTATTTCTGATAATATTAACCTTTGTAAGTATATATAATATTTAATACTGTGAAACCTTTATTATGTCATCATCATCATTTAACCCTTAATATGATTAATTTGTATTCGAGAAAACTGGAAGGTTTCGCTAAGCATTTGCAAGCTTATTTAATTCTTCTATATAATATGATACTGCCGATTTAGCATTCAAGAAACAATGAGATCAATATTTTTGTAGGGATGTTAAATTTGATTGCATATACTAATTGAATTAAAATCACTCTTAAAATTGGAAAAAAAGATTCCTTAAATTTTTGTTGAGTGAATGCAATTCTCCTTTCTGGAACTTCGCAATGGAAATGAAGGAATAAATTTCTGATTTGTACATTTCAAGAGAATATAGTATTTGAGTGTGGAGTTTTAGTTACCCATATTTTTATTTCATATAGATACTCTTAAGAAGATACGAAAGATTTCCATTTTTGTTACATTCTTAAAATGGCACTATTTTTAAGTGAAAGTAAATTACGTCATAATTTAATACATATAAATTTCTTCAATATTCTGTATGAATTATTCAATTAAATTTGTTTTGTTTATTTTTATTTCGATTTACTATGGAAGACTGCCTCTGCAAAACCAAGGAACTGAAGTAAATGTATCTGTGAAATATTTTAAACCTAGGATGAATTCCGCAAATATTTAAATAATGCAAATGTGATCGACCGTTGGCGATGCTTCTTGGTCTGCTTTTAAAGTGGGAGATTGCGTCGAAGAGATTCTCCGAAGTTTCTTCCACATTTTAGCTTACCCGATAAATCCCCCGCTAAACTTTGTCTAACTTTGTTAGGCGTTGAAGGGGAAGAGAGACATGGAAGGGACCGGTGACAAAGCCCGATGATGGCGGCTTTGAATTCGTATGTCATAATGAGGTTTAGACAAGTAAGGGAACGAATTTGCCGAAAATAGAACTCGTTAAACCTCGTTCTTTTTAAACTAAGAATTGCAGAGCGCATAAAAATTTTTCCGCATAATCTTGTAACGTTTTTCTCTTTCTTTGTGCGCAAAAGAAATCTCCAAAGGCTTTGTTATCTTTCCATTTTCGAAATATGTCGAGAAAATTAGGATAGTATAGCTTCATCCCTCAGGCAAGATTGAACCTACGTCTTCGCATAAAAGGAACTTCCTTCTTCAGTGGAATGCTTTAATGCAACTCATGAAATTTGTCTTATTCTTTTGAGAAATTGAGTTTTTGAAACGATTTATATTAATTTCAAAATAAATAATGCAAAGTCAAAGATGGAATAGTAATGTAAATTATAAACTTAATAGTTTCTTATAAGAAATAGGTAAACTTATAAGTTTCCATCCCATGAAAAGGCATAAATCTAAACAGCTTGACGATGCATTTCCTTTAAAGTGAAAGTATAATTACAGCAGAATAAAAAGTTTTCGTTTCTTCAATAAAATCAAGAACTTGAATGAAAAAGGAAAAAAATGAACCAAGCTTTGGAATTTCCTGGGAATAAATAAGGAATTCGGACGCTTAATGAGAAGGAAACTTTACCGGAAGAAAAAAAATCCAATTAACGGGGAAAAACGACATGCCAGTTTGAAACTCCTCCCTGGGGAAAATCTTTGCTTTATTAATTAGTGTAATAATACAAGTGATAGTTAAACTTAAGACGAATCTACCCATAATTTCAACTGGTCAGTTATAACAGCCCAATCGTTTTCTATGTTTAGCATTAGTATAGGGTTCCAAATGTTATTTCAGATCGCTGCATCAGTCGCCTATTTTAGTTGAATCCTACGTGTACTGTTTTCTAATAATAGTTTTATTTCTCTTTAATCTGTATAAGCATCTTGGGCGTCCATACTATTTTTGTATCATTTCGTGGGTTTTATATGCGCTTCTTCTTTCTCTAGGTATATTTTTTTTCTCCTTGTTCTCTAGTGTTGTATGAACATCCTATTCCTGTCTTCAGTCGTTTATCCGTGAGATTATGCAACCTGATTCTCATTATTCTTAAAATTATTTTAATTTCTAATTCCATCTTCCCTGTTAACATTTTATGTCACTGTTAATAATCTTATTTCCATTTCCTCATAGGTATCAAAGCTCTTGCAAATGGTATTCGATTAAATTGGTTTGAATGCTCGGTGTATTCTCGTTTGCTTCTTTATATTTATGCATTTCTCCGATTTGATTTTAAGTGTCAACTTTCTAGATCTAAAACATAATACTCTATTCTCCTCACCTTTCCGTTAGCTATTCATTCGTAGTATTAATACTATAGTGACTCACGATCATGAATGTTGCAATTTCATGATTTAAACGTTTTGATAGTATTTTTAAAATTACTTTGAAAGCTCAGGTCATTCCCCGTATGTATTTCACGTATTGATTACTCATATAAATTATGAGTGTTGAAAATTAGATCGAGAATCGAACCAAGGACCGATTTTACCAAAGACTAGCGCGTTACCCACTTGACTAACTTATCTCATATTTTAATATACGCTTCTGATAAAAAATGAAGCTAACCATAGCGTAAACGATAATGCATCGAATTCACGGAAATATGCGCATAAAGGCTTGAATAATTCATAATATACTGATCTTCCGTGCACTTAGGATGCTGCGGATTTCTGGAAACTTAAGCTTCTTGCGCAACCGTGATTTATTCCTTATGGGATGAAACCGAAGATATTTTTCCGCTGATGAGCATGCATAGGCAAATCATAAATCTTTCTCCGCATATCATACGAAGCTCAGCGGAAGGTCTCTCAGCAACGATCAAGGAAGCGGTACCCGTTTGGGATGCAAAACTCCTTTCAACTCGCCGCCGTCGATGCAAAGAAAACTACCTCGAGTGCATCCTACGAGTATGCGCATAAGAAAACTCTTCCGAGAGGCACTTCATCTGAAATATGACGGAATCGATTGCCATGAAGCGCGGGTGGAGACTGCTACCGATGAAACAATAACAATCCCTTCTCGTTGCATCGATCATTCCGGGAGTGAAAGGTGGATGCAGAAGTGAAAGGTAGGGGACGAGAAAGAAAAGTGAAAGGGATGAAAGGGGGAACGCGGACCCCTGAGGGGTATATCCGAGACGCAAATCACGGGATAATCTCGGGGCGAGCACGAGGCGAACAAATATACCATGTGTCTTTCCGTTCTCTGAAATCTCGCGAAACACGAGAAGCGAGCAAGACGTGACTGAGAGCACACGAGCGGCAGTGAACGAGGGTTTTACGCATGTGAGTGGAGGCTACGAATGTGTTTGGGGACTTCGAATGTGAGTGGAGGCTACGCATGGGAAGTAATCGTGTCCGAGTCTCGAAGCCAACGCTTCTATCTTAACAAAGGGCGATTAAACCCATGCAAGCCTTACCCGGATCTATTTGCTTCTTTTTCCTTGCAGTTCGACGAACTTGGGTGGAAGAACCATTGCCTTGATCCGAGGGGCATTCTCATCGCATTCGTAATGGCTGATCAGTTGAATTATTTTAGAACCTGACTACTAACCAATATCATCACCATAGCTCTTTTATCTCCAGGTTTATTTGCTCTAATATTCCCTTCGCATACGCCCTTTCTTTAATTTCTTGATAATTTTTTCCCGCCCTTTGTATCATCCTAAAAGTGTCCAATGTAATGATGGCGCCATTTAAAATATATTGGCCTGTGTATATCTCACGGGAGAAATTCGCGCGGTGTTGCTAAATTTGCGTAAAAATATACTCTGTCAAAATTGTTTACAAAATTTTCAGCGATAGATACCAGAACTAGCGATGTGATTTATTTAAGGTTAAATTTTAACTTAGTTGCTAAAGAAACTATAATGATTCATTTCAAGGAAATGCGGGACTTCGTTTCGGTTTAATTTTAGAACGAGTTACTTTTAATTTTCTAATTCAAGAATTTGATCCCCTAATGAAAGATTTTCCTAACTATAAACCCCCATTTGAAATTAGCAAATATAACCTTGATCCATAGGCTAGTAGATTCAGCCAAAGTATGTTATTTACCAAAGACTACACGGATGAATTAATTAAACGTAGAAGGAAGATGATTATGATTTTTAGGAGCTCATTTGCGCACAAATATAGTTTTGTCAATAAATTATTGTTTTAGAGCAAATATTAGCATCGTGGAGTTTGGAAGACATCCAAGATGTACAAGACCTTTTCACAGGTGATGTTGACTTAACTTAAAGGGACTCCTAACGATAAGACTGAGAATTAACTGAGGATAAATCAGTAGGAAAGCTAGAATATATAAAGGAGGGTAATGCTTTTATAATTGTAAGAATTTACTTTGAAAGGAAATTGAATAACGCGCATTACTTTATGGGGAAATTTTAAATATCGTAGGAGTAAACGTGGGAGATCTTAATAATACGTTCTATAAGACCACACTTTTCACTAATTTACAGTATAATTTTGATGATCGATCATTCAGGAAAAATTCCTAAAGAGGTGCGGCTGGATGATGGAACATTACATCCCAAGGGTAGCCTTAGTTTTCAACGGAGAATTTTATCAGCCCCTTGAAATGCTAGTCATTTCCCTTACACAATTATCGTAGAATTTTGAAAATTCTTTTTTATTCTTAAGAACTAGCTGTTTTATCAATTACAAAAAAATAAATTTGAGCCGTTGGATTTTTTTGAACAGGATCGAATTCAAAAGTACTTAGTACTCTCATGCACTGTTTTAGCAGGTAAATCAATTTTCAGTGTAATGAGTAGACTTTGTTTTAATCATTTTTAACGTCTTAATATTCCAGAAAACATCTTTAAATTTGGCAAAATGTCAAACTTGTATTTAAAATAAATCCTCGCTGTTGATTGCTGACTAGAATGGATTACGTGAGAAATAGATGTATTAAATATCTCTTAATATATGTAATCTTCCATATGAAATATATTATTATTATTTCCTTTTCTCAATTCTCAGTCAATAAAGGCTGGAAACATTCACCTTTCCCGGGTTTAATTCACCATTGGGAGTAGGCTCGTACTACTGCTTTTATTTATCCTCGGTTAATTGTTTCATTGCCTTTACTTAGAAGAACTGATTTTTGTATTCTGATTGGTGTTTGTAAGGGCATACTAATTCTTGAAAGATTTGGGGAAGAATTTTTGGGTCTACGCATGTTGCGGGAATAACAATTGGAAGAATAGTGACTTGGTAATGTCGCCGCATTTTCATTATTATTATTATTATTTGTGATTCGTAGAGGATTCAAGGGGGATCGAAAGTTAGTTCTTCTAGTGGAATATATCAGTTCAATATCTCAGGCTCTAATATATTAGTGTAAAATTAGTTCAATCTCAGCTAGATATCCAACTCTGTCTACAACTCCTTTCTTGCATTCTACAAAACAATGAGATCAGTTCCCGTTATGTTCCCTTCTTTGATATTGAATTCCTTCAATGCCTTTGAAAATTTCAGAATAGAAATTCTAGGATGACCGAAATGCCAAACCGATATTTCTCAGAAGCAATTCCTATCAAGATGGTTCTTCCACCAAATACCTCCTCTACGTCCTCTCCTTTTAGGGGGCAACCCCTTATCGTCTCCTTTCTCTTTCCCAACTGCCGTCCCTTTCTCTTCGTATTTTGTTTCTCGAATAATTACTTCGCGGTTACCACCTGCCGTTCGCCGGGAATCTCAGCGGGGATTCGCGTGCGCCGACTTCTGCCGACTCGAAAGCATTATCGTCTAGAAAGAGGATCGTAGGGTAATTCGAACGTATTCCTAAGATGAAAATACATTTCTGATCCTCAGTTCTAATAGTCAGCTTTCCTTTCGGCTCGAACGTTGTGATCACAGCAATTCGCCCATCAAGCTGGTTATCGTAACGTGAGAATATTAAACTATAGTTGAAATTTACTCATCACCATTGAAACTATGCGTACATTAATTCGCCTTTTGGTTAGTTGTGTATTAATACTGAGGAAATTTTTACCTATAACTAATCTGTATATTTCAGTCAGGATTCTTCCCTGAAGCGGAGTTTTCAAAGAAATTTACAGTATACAAATTTTACTTGTTTTCCTATTCGTACGAAGGTAAATATTCTTTGAAATTATGTTAATTCGTGGAATTTTATATAAATTAGGGAAGAACAGTAATCTCTATTGTTATTTTTATAGTAAAGGCTACTTATTTAATGATCTGTGGTTTATGTTAATATTTTCACATTTATTTGTATTTCCGGAAATAATATGGTATGTAAATTTATTGCCTTTGTTTTACCTCAAATTTAAATAATAATACATCAAGAAATAATTATAATAGAAAAACAAACATATATTTTGTTTATAAGAATCTCATAGCAGATTGTATGCCTTCATACGATTAGCAAATTAATATTATATCTTATATCCTACAACATAGGATAGGCTTATATATTTTGATAGTCACATTGAATTAGGAATTTTACTTACTTTATGCAAATACTAAATTTTATAATTTCTTTATCCCAGTTTAGATATAAATCATCGAATCTATTTGACTTAAATATCCAGCCGATCCACGAGAAGCCATTTATTACTTTACGCATATCCACTTTCTGAAAACAATAGAGGGGGCTTACATATTATACGAAGTAAATGTCTAAAACTTACATCATATGAGAACGAAGTATTCAATTTCAAAAAAAAGATTCGAAGAATATATCTTTGGCATCATATTAAATTAGAGGTGCAAATTCCACAAAAAACATTTGCATCTTTTATTTTATACGATCCCGATTACGGAGTTCCACCAAGTTAAGGCTTCTTAGATTTAATTTATTATACCTTTGGTTCTATTATGTGCCATGAAGAGATGTTTATTTACACTAATCAACCTATCCACTCGTTTCGGATATGTGGCTACCTCGTTCCACTCCTCGTTGCAAAGGCGTTCTCTGGAATAGACTGCAGATTTCCGGATCCCTATATAACTTTATGCCTCTGGGCGGTGCCTTTAAAAGATTGTAGGTAAGCACTTCTCTGTTTTTACTTGTCCTTCGCCCTTCAAAGCACATGAGTATCTGGGCCGCTCTCTCAAATAACACTAAGTTCTTGGAGTTCCGCATCCCTCACCTTCTTTGCCATCGCGGATTTCTTGGATCGCTGCCCACACCATTCTTAGCTGGCCTTCTCTCCTCTTGTTTTTCTTTCTGAATCTACTTCTCTCTCCCCGCTGTTTATTCGTTTTCTCTTTCATCCCCTTTAGCCGTCATTGTTGCTTTCTCTTCCACTTCAGTCCATTATTAGTTTTCCGGTATTTTTAATTTTCCTCCCCTCTGTCTACATCTTTCTATGTTTGTACTACAAGCCATCTTTTATAACTTATAAATCTAGCATGTCTTTCCCCAATCTTCATCAGAATGGCCTAAGTGATGTTAAAACCGTGACAGACGTTGTGATAATCGTTGTTGGACCATATTTATATTGAGTGGTTGACGATATTATTGGCATAAATGATCAATTTATTGTTATTAATATGGTTTATTTTCAAAAAGATGTGTATATTGAACTACTTTCCGCCTGAAAATTTAGTTCTACTTGCAAGGTTTACCTAGAATAAACTTCATATAATAGGGAGGAAATATTATATCGGCTGCATCCCGTGAGAACGTACTTTCTCTGAAATTATAGAGTGCATTCAGCCTTTGCATATATTTTCTACTCCGTCTTAATTTTACTGTAAATTCCATAATTTAATATATACTTCACTAATTTCTGTTTATTGTTTATTTTTTATGAGTGCTTAAAAATATAGTTTTAACTAGAATACGATATTAATATAAGTTTCCTGTGCATAATTGTCAAGCGCACATTTTGACAAACAATTACTTGAAAATCATTGGTATCGTGAAAACTTTCATTCATCGATCTCTTAGGAAAACTTTTCTTCTCCGTTACATCATCTCTATTGGGATAATCATTTCTCGTCTTCTGCAATGTTCATTTACGTTACAGCCCAAAGTTATAAGAAATAAACTCACTGTAAGGGTACAGTCTACTTTGTTGCTGCTGCAAATTGGAATTTATTCGAGATTTTTTAAGGATCTATTAAAAAATATCCAAATCATTCTTAATGTATATTATTTATTGATATTTATAATGTAAGAAGAAGCCTTTTTGAGAAACAATAACATCAACCCCCATTCCCCTATCCTAGAAAATAGATAAGCGTTCGGCCTTTTACGAAAATTCTCCACCCTTATACATAAGGTTGTTTGAAAAAAATGAAAATATTTCCTATATCTATAGGAATGTGATTATCGTAGGAACTGGAATCTACAATTTATGTGGTAAATTAAGAAGCTGGTGTCAACTGAAAAACATGAGGCGACACTTGGGACACACGTGGAATTTTATTTTAAGAAAGGCTTTACGAACAAAACTTGTACGAAATCCACAAGAAATTTATAAACATTTTTAATGGTTTCGGCGCAAATCACCCCACCACCAGAACTGATTTCAGATCTTTTTGTGATTTTCTCGTTGATTTTGTACAAGTTTTGTTGATAAAGCCGTTTTAAAGATGGTTTTGTTTTGAGTAAAACTCGATATTTTTATACGTATTTTGTTTCATTTATAGGTAAAAATAAGTATTTATGCTGAGACTTTGATTCATGTTCCAGCAAATTGTTTGTAAGTAAATACTCTACAAGCACAGGAAACTTCGGACTGAAACGTTCTTTAGTTTTTGCTTACTTGCGCAAGATCGAAAATTGTGATATCGAGAAAAATGCATTTTTCTATTCCCACCTCCCCTGTCCTAGGAACGTAATAAGCTCTCGAAACGCGGGCCTCGCAAAAATTCTCCTATATTGGCAACATTTACCTTAAGTTTCGTAGAAGCTGTTTCATTCTTTATTAACATTAGGGTGAGAATCAACATTTTTTTATTCTCAAAACAGCATCTTTTACCTGATGAATTTTCCGTTCCTTCCACCGAATGATTTATTGCGATTGGCAATGGCAGGAAAAAATCCCCATCCAACTCGAATCATGAGAACAATTTTGAAATGTCGTAATTAATACGATTAATTAAGAGTAAATTAATCGTGGATAGCGTGACATCCAATTAATTAATATCTATGGACTCATTTTATTTTTTTAGCTAATTTTCATCCTATAATATTCTGTTCCGTATTCAATCTCGGGTTGATAACCTTTCTCATTTATGAGCAACTGTAATTTATTTCAGCGGTCTATGACCTCGATTTTCTCCGAATTTGGTGTACTCCCACACAATTAACTGAAATTATTTGCGAATCTCTAAATGAATCCATTAAATGGAAACTCTGGAAACTGAGCTCCAAAAAAAAATCTTTAGCGCTGATTTGTTAACTAAATTAGTAAAATTCAGTAGCCATAAGTGGAAGCCTACGAATAAACTCTGAACTTTCATATAAGGTTAAATTTTCAGCTTCACCTGTATCGTTTGCTTTTTCCATTGATCACATTTTTTTAGCATGTTGAATTATCGCTGTATAATTTATTATCTTCCCGTGCTTATTTGATAAAATAAAGCAGACGACGAGGAAATGGATGGGATAGCTATTAAAGTGGACGGACTAACTAAGAAAATGGACGAATATAGGATGAAAATAAAAAGGAGAAGACGGTTGCTGGAGTTGCTGTACAGCATAAAAGTTGATGTCTCGAAGAAAAGGTCTACAAGTGGAAAATTTCAGTGCAGAAAATCAAACGAGAAATAAATGAGTATACATATGCACAATTACTTATTCAGTATTTATCGTGCAATAATCCTATGATTTTTTTTGTATTTTTCAGTAAAAGAAATATCAGGATATGAAATACTTACTTGTACACAAAATTCAAGCGATAAGGGATATTTAATTGTTATAAGATACGAAGGAATACAAAGAACAAATAATAAAGTATATTAACCTAAAAAAATAATTTTTAGGTTTATTTCAGGTGACCTACTTACATGTATTCAGCAAACGACCAAGGATATAGGCAAAAGTTGTCTCCTCTAAGTTTAAATCACAGTAAATTGCGGACATATGACTAAATGGCTCTTAAAGTAATCATAACCCAAAAATAAATCCAGCTCTATCTAAATTCGGTATCGCTGGTTGAACTTAGAGTAATTTAAGTCCTTGATTAGTTGTCTTTGGAAAAACTCGTTGGTATTTATATGATTACTTCTCTAATAGATTCACTGTATCCCAGTAACCCTGAACAATTTGCTGCATAGGACCATCACGATACTTTTCGGTTTCCTTTTCCACCATGCTCTGACATCGTTTTATGTTAATCCTTTTTTATCTTTCCACGAATTCTCTCCCTTTCCTCACTCAGAATCTCTTTACCAAGGGAAAAAATCTCCCAGAATCCTCCAATATCCGGAGCAAACTTCCTCCAATGAGGACCGTAATCAATCAAGCCGTCGCCGCCCATAAAATCCTCTTCTTCATCCATCTGCATCCTCATCTTCAAACATTGTCTGTGTCCATCCTACTGCTCCCATCACTTCTGCTTCGTCACCAATATCCGGTTCATAGCTGCAGAGAAACTTCTATTCCCTTGGAACTCAGACCTATGACCTAGAATCCGTTCGGCTCCCTTTCATTGCTTTTTGAATACTATCGGAGCATTGGGTGACGCGCAGTATGAACAAGTTTTTCAGTACTTCTAAGGCTCTATGTTTCGCTGCATAAAAGGGCATAAAGGCGATCGAAGCGTTCAAAGACTTAATTAAATCCTTCAATCGTGTTCATATTCCTCTAGAATCTAGCCCGAAGTTAGTAAGTGGAAGTGAAAAATATCGACGTGCACGGAAATCAAACTCGGGTCTTCAAAATTCATAGCGAATATTAATCCCTTTGAGCTATCGCACGTTATACTTTTCTCTGATTTTATTTTCTTTTAAGCTGTAATTCAGTCCCAAACACGCAATCAATTCTATCAAATATTTGCTTTTTAACTGTTTTATATTGATGAAGATTATGATAATGAGTAATAAGGATCATCCGTAATCCATTCAGTATTTTGAATTATTCTCCACAACTTATCCATCTTATTGTTTCCGTATCTTAAACCTCTCCGAACAGTCATTACACTACCTTCACCGGAGGAATGTTAAGAAGAAAATAATTCAATACTAAATGATTAGAATGTAGATCCTTGTATGTTTCTTTAGGCTTCATTAATGTAAAAGATAGAATAACGATATTTAAAGAAGTAAACAGAAATCGTTCAATTCGTGCTCCTTTAATGATGCGTCGTTGGAAAATTGTTCAAATCTTGGAATTTCCTTTGAATTAAGTGGATAGAAGAAGTTATTCTGAATTGGTGAGAACCGTTATTAATTATTTATTTTTTGAGTGGCCCTATTTGCTATTATTTTCTCTCAAAACCCTTTACGTATCTCTTTTTGTTAATTATATTGGAATTAAACTGTCGATAAAACTTATGTATACTAGCATAATCAGAAAAAGTTTTTGGGAACTCAGGAATCATACATTACATTGCTCTTATCATGTAGATCCGTGAGAATCAATTGATAGATATTATTAAACCTTACAGACCTTGCGTGCAATATATTGGACACCATTTTCAGTGCTTATATTGTTCATATTAATTAAATATTTGGTTTTAGGGTATTGCTTATTTTATCTTAATACTAGCTGAAGTGCCCGTTGATTCTCAACGGGGATGACAAATTTCATAAATAGCAGTGTAACAACCTTGATCGTAACTAATACTTCATAATTGTTGATAGATAGGAAATACCAGACATTCTTATTCAATATACCAAGAAATATAAGTTACAATGAAGTCTAAAAAGCCGCATCAACTCAATATTCAATATACTCTGAATGAAAAATATATTCCACTGAGACAATATAAATATATATTCTAAGATCACATTAGGATAAGCATAGCTACGTTTAAAGTTACATCTTCATACAGGTACAAGAGGACAAGTGAATCAAGCATTAAACGTAAATGACAGAAATAAATTACATTTCACTCAAATAAACAAAGATGAATATTCTATACGGAAAGTAAATGGAGCTGACTCGTATCTCAATCTTAAAATGTGTAACATAAACACGAACCACAAAAGTAATGGCAATGTCAAAATAGAAACAAAAATTAAACACCAATAACAGAAGGATAGTAAATGAATATGGAGTGGAAGCACTTAAAACAACGATTAAATCAATTTTTATATTCTGCATGTAATAAAACAAAATTTCTTTACCTTTTTGGTCCATCATACAATGCTGGAGGTTTGCTACAACTTTACAACTCGCCGTTCAACTCTTCAAAGATTACAAACACCGAATCTGGGAAATCTTTACGTTCTTCGCTAACTACATTCCCGTCAATCGCTAAATATACATAATTGCAAATAGATTAGATTTAGTACTTAATTCAGAAGAATATACTTCAAAACTTACGCAACATACCAGGATGTTTATACGCAACCAGTTGAATTGATCGACAGAAATCCATTTTCAGTAAGCCACTGTTAGAAAACTCATTCATTTTACGAAAAAGACGGTAAACAATGATATAAATAAAACTTGGTTGCTACAAACTCGTCTACAAAATTCGAATTTAAAAAAATTTATAACGTCAAGGGAATGGGTTTGTTTACATATAGTAATTTAGTCAAATTTTTCGTATATTTTGTCGAAATTCTCGCAATTCTCGAATCAAAAACGATATTTCTCGACCAAAATAAAAATATTTATTATATTTTCCTTCTTTTGATGCTCATTTCGACTCCTTACGACCGTTCTTTCTAATTTAGATTTTCAAAAGAAATGAACCCTGCAACGGAAAAAATGAACTTTACGTGTATTTCTTATGCAAACTGTTTTACTCGTCTGGGTTCGAACCGTGGACTTTGATCAAATATAAAGTATCACTTGATCATCCCCGGGAAGACAATTAACGATGTTAAAAGTTTGAACATCGTGCGACGTCTAGTTTTCGAGATTATCTGGAACATACATAAATACAAACATACAAGCATTTTCATAGATATATAAGACTAGCAGAAGTGCCCGTTGATTCTCAACGGGGAAATCCCAATTAATAATTACTCTTGGTAGAGTCTTGATCGTAACACTTGCCTCATAATTTTAGATGGATGGCTGATTCCAGGCTATAATATTTTCCAAACCAATAAACAAAGCAAATAAAATTATAATTATGTCTACAATGTCACCTAAAGATTTAATCTCATATTCTTTAAATGAACACTTTCTTCGATGATGACAAAAATGATTTAAAGATTATAAAATATATTCGATGATCACATTAGGATAAGCAGCACCACCTTCTCGTAGACATTTTCTGAAAGGGAAAAATGGTTCTCGGAAACGATAATTAAACTCAAATAACAGAAAGATATTCTAATAGGCCCTAACGTGAAACCCCCAGTAAAAAAGGTGACCTTGAACTTCAGTGTCATGGGTTCGATGCCAGAAGGTTACAATATCCCGATTTTTTCCATTTAAATGATGTTCGGAAATTTCTAAAAAATACCTCCCGGATAGGTAGAGAATCAAAATTCAAGGAGCTCACAGATATGGACATTATCTATCGAAACCATAAATTGCTTCTACAGAAAATGTCCTGGGTTCGATGCGAGGACGATGCAAACATCTCCAATTAAAAATACGTGGGGAAATTTTTAATATTTTTTGGTGCATTTATTGAAACGATAGGAAGTTCTCTCTTACCTGGAAGATGTATATTAAGTCACGGTTTAAGAAAACAATTTTAATAAAACCATAGACTTCCTGGTCTCGATGCCAGAGCACATTAATATTTCTCACATAAGGAATATATGTGAAAAGCAGAACGTCGTTTTAGGCAGTTGCATCCAATATGTCTGCTTGAATTTTCACATATAATACGCTGTGAAAATTTCATATCATTGACGTTTGTGGTTTAGCCTGTGAATTAGTATCCTATCTGGGTATCTATATACGAGCGAAAGTTGCTTGCATATTGCAAGAATATGAAATGTATTTATAATCTTCATTCACATTGCACGTTTTGAGTTTCAATGTCATTGGGAAGAGATTAAAATATTTTTTTAAATCTTACAATTTCTAATTTTGTAGACGCCTGGTGTCGAACCCAGGACTTATTAGCGGAAGAAAATTGGCTATTATAACTTGATAGGACCTGATCTTTGTAAATGCTAAGTTCGAAGTCCATATCATACCGGGAAGGTCCTGAAATAAGACTCCATTATCCCCGTCTTAATAATAATAATAATAATAATAATAATAAAAATGCATAGGGCAAGGTAAATGGCTTTCTGTGATCGAACCAAGGACGATCAAGGAATCTTAAAACACGTTTTTGAAATATATCTATGATATTTATTTATATGACAAGTTTTAAGTTTTTATATTATCGGGAAGAGGTTCAAAAAATTCTTAAACATCGTAACAATTATTAATTTTAGAGAATCCTGAACCCAGGACTTATTGTTAGCTGTGAACAGACCGAAAGACTTATTAAGACTTGATTTTATTTGATGCAAAGTTTGAAGTCGATATCATGCCGGGAAGTAATTAAAATTTGTTTCTGTTATCTTCATAAGAAATGCATAAGGACATCCAGTAGAAAGGAACTCTAATTTTCCCGCGCTCTCTTTTCCCGCTCTCTAGTTTTCCCTCCTTCTAGTTTTCCCGTCTCTAGTTTTCCCGCCTTCTAGTTTTCCCGCCTTCTAGTTTTCCCGCCTCTAGTTTTCCCGCCTCTAGTTTTCCCGCCTTCTAGTTTTCCCGCCTCTAGTTTTCCCGCCTCTAGTTTTCCCGCCTTCTAGTTTTCCCGCCTCTAGTTTTCCCGCCTCTAGTTTTCCCGCCTTCTAGTTTTCCCGCCTTCTAGTTTTCCCGCCTCTTGTTTTCCCGCCTCAAGTTTTCCCGCCTCAAGTTTTCCCGCCTTCTAGTTTTCCCGCCTTCTAGTTTTCCCGCCTTCTAGTTTTCCCGCCTCTAGTTTTCCCGCCTCTAGTTTTCCCCCCTCTAGTTTTCCCGCCTTCTAGTTTTCCCGCCTCTAGTTTTCCCGCCTCTAGTTTTCCCGCGTTCTATTTTCCCGCGGCTCCTGCGAGCAATTGGAAGTTTAGTTCTGGCGTTTAATGCGTTTGATGAAACGCTGAGCGAATATTGCGCGGGAGTAAATTCGGCGAAAAATTTCAGCGCGCTTACATGTAGCATTGAAATATCAGATTATGAACTTGGAGAAACATGTCGTCCAAACACATTTACTACATTTAATGCCTGATCCCATCCTTATTACTGTTGATTACATCTCTACCGCTATTCTGCACTTTAAAGCGTTGCTCTGTTTGGCTCACTGCGAAGAACTTCAGTGAGTTGTGGTTGGAAATTACTGGTAAATTAATATCCAAAGTAATACGTTAGTTTCCTTAAATGTGCATCATTCACTCCATATCCATAACTCTGACATCTTTTCCTATCAGCTAAGAAAAACCGCATATTCAGGTAATTTTACGATTATATTTAACGCTAGCAGAAGTGCTCGTTCTCAACGGGGAAATCACAATTGATTATTACAACGTATATAAAATATATTTACAGTCTCTATCCACTTGCCGAGCTTCAAGTTTCTATCTTATCGGGAAGTGATTCAAAATAAATCTTAAAAATCGCGATGTAAATTAAACGGGAGAATATTTGCCATGACCTAGCGTCGAACCAAGGATAATCTTCGATGAAGTCTTAATGGTTTTTGTCGGACACGCACGGCCTCCAGCGATACCTCGAATTTCAGCTCTGTACTTAGCCAGAATGTGCCTCAAAAAAATTTCGAAAATCCCCGCCATGTATCTTTGTGGAGAAAATCATGACTTTGGGGCCTTCTGGAATCGAACCCATGACACTGAGGTTCAAAGTCGCCCTTTTTCTGGAGGGTACACGTTATGATCACCACGTCACAAATATTTCAAGTCAGTGGTACTTGGGGAACATGGGTAGAATTTCGATCCCCTACATATAGGTATATCGGGAGAAACGTCTATATATATAATAGATAGATATGAATGAACGTCATTCTTGTATTCTTACGTGAAGAAAAAACTATAGACATTAAATAAGAAATGGTGTATCACGGAACCAGAAGGTATGTTTCATTGTTTTATCTTGGCTATACTTATAACATGAGGTTGTTAGTGAGAATTCGTTACTCCTATAAAATGTAGTGGTAGGTTAATTAATGCCCAGGAAAGTAGTCGTAGATCTTGGGAATGACTAAGTGCAAGACACAACGCCATATTAGGATGGAACGATAAAAGCCATGACAATAGAGCGACAACTTTACCGAAATCAGTCTGTGGAGCTATGCTCGTAAGACGAAATTCATTTTATGATAAGTGCATTATTTACGCAGCATTAGATATTTCTCTACGGTTTCGAAAAAAAACAGAATTTTTCACTTAAAACAATTAACAATACATAAAATCATGCAATTTCATAATATTTAAACTGATAAACAATATGATGAAAAGGCAAAGCCATTTATATGAAGATTAAAGTTATAAACAACACAAAATATACATTACAATACCGGCCATTAATGTTACATAAGTTTTTTAAACGTCTCCAGGGGTCTTTAAACTTTTCATCTTTATTAACTATCAAACAGCAGATGCGGCTCGCGGGCAGTAGCTTGGATTTGGATTGAAGTAAGGGATTACCCATTCTAGTACAATATCTTAGATTTTTTGAGGTCTACAGATAACTGAAATCGCTTTACCTTTTTAGGCTTTGAAATGTTACTTATTCGCTCCTGACCACTCGTCGCTCAAAACTTAAAAGAAAACAAAGACCGATTAAACATAATAAATAAGAACGTCCGTAATTTCCGTCAAAACTCAAAAATAATATGAGAGATGTCCAAAACTTACCACGTTATTATTTTAAATCAGTGGAATTGACAGCGAGAATGCAAATTCTATCAACGTACGAATTTCAAAATCGTTTTATTTCATTGGAAATTCAGTTAACAATTACGTTACCATAAACAAAACTCGGTTTTCACAGACGCTTAAAGAAAATTGAAAAAATCAATGAAAAAATGTTCGTACCTTTCAACGTGCGTTTCTTCACAGGATATTGTTTGTCACAACAAATTTTAAAATGCCATTCAATTTTTTCTTCACCATAAATCTTCAACTCTTATTTTCAAAATTTATTTTAACTGGCCATTGATCCGCCAAGTCTTCTTATAAAATTACACATGAGTTCGGAATCAACAATCGCCTTGATCGTCAAGGAAATGGGTTTGTTTACAACATGAAAATTTAGACGAAATTTTCGTATATTTTATCAAAATTCTCGCAATTTCAAATCGCATACGACATTTCTCAGCCAAAATAAGAATCTTTATCTATTTCCCTTGTTTTGAAATATATTTATATTTAAATATATTCTAAGATCACATAAGGATAAGCAGTACCACGTTTAAAGTCACATTTTCATACAGGTACAAGGGGACAAATGAATCAAGCATTAAACATAAATGACAGAAATAAAATAAATTTCACTCAAATAACCAAATATGAATATTCTATACGGAAAGTAAATGTAGTATGGAGCTGACTCGTATCTCAATCTTAAAATGTGTAATATAAACACGAAACAAAAGTAATCGCAATGTCAAAATAGAAACAAAAATTAAACACCAATAAAAGAAGGATAGTAAATGAATATGGAGTGGAAGCACTTAAAAACAACGTTAATATCAATTTTTGCACCCTGCATTTAACAAAATATAATTGCCTTACCTTTTTGGTCTGGTATATGATGTTAGAGATTTGCTACAACTTAACAACTCGCCGTTCAACTCATCAAGGATAACAAACTACGAATCTGGGAATTCTTTTCGTCCTTCGAAAACTCCATTTCCGTAAATTGCTATATATACATCGATGCAAATAGATTAGATTTAATACTTAATTCAGAAGAATATACTTCAAAACTTAAGCAACGTACCAGGATATTTATACGCAATCAGTTGAATTGATCGATAGAAATCCATTTTCAGTAAACCACTGATATAAAACTCAGTTCATTATACGAAAAAGACGGTAAACAATTAAGTTGATTAGTATTAATTAGTAAATAAAACTTGGTTGCTACAGACTCGTCAACAAAATTCGAATTTAAAAAATTTGTATCGTCAAGGGAATGGGTTTGTTTATACATGGTAATTTAGTCAAAATTTTCGTATATTTTATCGAAATTCTCGCAATTTCGAATCAAAAACGATATATCTCGACCAAAATAAAAATCTTCATTCTATTTTCCTTCTTTTGATGCTCGTTACGACTTCTTACGACCGTTCTTTTTAATTTACTTTTTCAAAAGTAATGAACCCTGCAACGAAAAAAATTAACTTTACGTGTATTTGTTATGCAAACTATTTTACTCGTCTGGGTTCGAATCATGGACTTTCGGGAAATTATAAATACCACTTGATCATCCCCGGAAAAACATTTAACGATGATAAAAGTTTGAACATTGTGCAACGTCTAGTTTTCGAGATTATCTGGAATATACATACATACAAACAAACATATAGGCATTTTTATAGATATACTAGCAGAAGTACCCGTTGATTCTCAACGGGTATATTTAATTTCATAAATATCAGTGTAATAACCTTGATCGTAACAAATTCTTCATAATTGTTGTTAAATAGCGAATACCAAACTTTCAAACCAATATATCAAGAAATGTAAGTTGCAATTAAGTCTACAAATCCACTCCAACTCAATATTCAATTTAACGCAGGTTGATGATCTTTTCCGTGACAATGTGTCAAAATGTATCTACATATGAAAGTGAGGCTTACTTTAGCTTCTTCTCCCTTGGCTTACATCTTCTTTATATCTAAAGGCAGGTACTAGTATCTGAATGAGCTTTTCGGTAACAATGTATCAAAATGTATCTACGTATGAAAAGAGGCATACATAATAGCTTCTTCCCCTCTGACTTTTATCTCCTAAAGGAGCATTTTTCTTCTTTCTACGCCGACTGAAGCCGCTAACTTTCGACTGGTCATCATTGAGAGGATATCGTCAGTAAAAGAATAAGTGTAATTCCGAGAATGGACAAATACGTCATTGTTGTATTTCTTACGTGAAGAAAAAACTATAGACATTAAATAAGAAATGGTGTATCATGGAACCAGATGGTATGTTTCATTGTTTTATCTTGGCTATACTTATAACATGAGGTTGTTAGTGAGAATTCGTGACTCGTATAAAATGTAGTGGTATGTTAATTAATGCCCAGAAACGTAGTCGTAGATCTTGGGAATGATTAAGTGCAAGACACCACGCCATATTAGGATGAAACGATAAAAGCCATGACAATAGAGGGACAACTTTACCGAAATCAGTCTGTGTAACTATGCTTTTAAGTCGAAATTCATTATATGATAAGTGCATTGGGTTAAGTGAGCAGAAAAGTATTTGATTACAAACCTAATAAATATTTGCAATTATTTTATTGCTGAAAATATTTTCGATCGAATAATAACATTGGCAGTCTCACACAGAAATATGTCAGGAAAGTTCCTTTTGGATCCAAGTGATAAGGCTTCGAAAAATATTGACAATGTAAATGATCTGATACATTAATTTCTTCTCCAGTAACTAATGAAAAACTTCTAAGATAAATTATTTCCTGGACCCACAAAATACATTCAGCGTAGAATCTTCACAGTAATCAATAAATACAGACACCACCTACCTCCGTTGAGAAGGTGTATAGTGGCTTAAGTAAATTTACATTTTGTGGTTATCTGTATAGTTTCTTAACCCGAAAACAAACTTATGTTCAAGATGTTTAAGAATTATAACCTATTCTTCGGTTGAGGTCAAATTAATAAATTTCAGCGTACAGTATGTTAAATATGTATTGACATTTGGGTTAGCTGTTTTCTATATCAGAGTTTTATTTCAACATGGCACTCCGTCCAGTAAACACCTAGGTAAATCATACTATATATTCATAACGAAATGCATAAATCAGTAAGTTGATCACGATGCTCGTAATTATAATTGAACGTTAATATTGCTACTGCAGCTATAATTTACGCAGCATTATATATTTCTATACGGTTTCGAAAAAAAAACAGAATTTTTCACTTTCAACATTTAACAATACATAAAATCATGCAATTTCATAATATTGAAACTGATAAACAATATGACGAAAAGACAAAGCCATTTATATGAAGATTAAAATTATAAACAACGCAAAATATACCATACCGGCCATTAATGTTACATAAGTTTTTTAAACGTTTTTACATCTGTTGCAGTAAGAATTTTCAACACAAAATAGCATAGTATTATAGTGCAGTAGAATAGACTTTATTCATTTGTGATTGAAAAACTGAGAAATGATTTCAAAAACTATTATACTTGTGTCTATGATATCCACAATATACTGCGTTTCAAGTAGGGTTCTCCAAACTTTTCAGCTTTATGAACTATCAAACAGCAGATGCGGCCCGCGGGCAGTAGTTTGGATTTGGATTGAAGTAAGGGATTACCCATTCTACTACAATATCGTAGAATTTTGCGGTCTACAGATAACTGAAATCCCTTTACCTTTTTAGGCTTTGAAATGTTACTTATTCGCTCCTGACCACTCGTCGCTCAAGATTTAAAAGAAAACAAAGACCGATTAAACATAAGAAATAAGGACGTCCGTAATTTCCGTCAAAACTCAAAAATAATATGAGAGATGTCCACAACTTACCACGTTATTATTTTAAATCAGTGGAATTGACAGCGAGAATGCAAATTCTATCCAAGTACGAATTTCAAAATCGTTTTATTTCACTGAAAATTAAGTTAACAATTACGTTACCATAAACAAAACTCGGTTTTTACAGACGCTTAAAGAAAATTTAAAAAATCAATGAAAAAATGTTCGTACCTTTCAACGTGCGTTTCTTCACAGGATATTGTTTGTCACAAAAAAATTTAAAATGCCATTCAATTTTTTCTTCATCATAAATCTTCAACTCTTATTTTCAAAATTTATTTTAACTGGCCATTGATCCGCCATGTCTTCTTACAGAATTACACATGAGTTCGGAATCAACAATCGCCTTGATCGTCAAGGGAATGGGTTTGTTTATAACATGAAAATTTAGACGGAATTTTCGTATATTTTATCAAAATTCTCGCAATTTCTTCTTAGATCATATTAGGATAAGCAGTACCACGTTAAAGTTACATTTTCATACAAGTACAAAGGGGCCAAATGAATCAAGCATTAAACGTAAATGACAGAAATAAATTACATTTCACTCAAATAACCAACGATGAATATTCTACACGGAAAGTAAATTTATTTTGGAACTGACTGGTATCTCAATCTTAAAATGTGTAACATAAACACGAACCACAAAAGTAATCGCAATGTCAAAATAGAAACAAAAATTAAACACCAATAACAGAAGGATAGTAAATGAATATAGAGTGGAAGCACTTAAAACAACGATTAAATCAATATTTATATTCTGCATGCAATAAAATAAAATTTCTTTACCTTTTTGGTCTATCATACGATGCTGGAGGTTTGCTACAACTTTACAACTCGCCGTTCGACTCTTCAAAGATTACAAACACCGAATCTGGGAAATCTTTACGTTCTTCGCTAACTCCATTCACCTATCTAACTCCCCCAAATACATCATTGCAAATAGATTAGATTTAGTACTTAATTCAGAAGAATATACTTCAAAACTTACGCAACGTACCAGGATATTTATACGCAACCAGTTGAATTGATCGACAGAAATCCATTTTCAGTAAACCACTGTTATAAATCTCATTTCATTTTACGAAAAAGACGGTAAACAATTAAGTTGATGTAAATAAAACTTGGTTGCTACAGACTCGTCAACAAAATTCGAATTTTTAAAAATTTATATCGTCAAGGGAATGGGTTTGTTTTCACATGGAAATTTAGTCAAAATATTCTTATATTTTATCGAAATTCTCGCAATTTCGAATCGAGAACGATATTTCTCGACCAAAATAAGAATCTTTATTCTATTTCCCTTCTTTTGACATTAGATTCGGCTTTCTACAACGATTATTTCTAATTTATTTTTGCAAAAGAAATTAACCCTACAACGAAAAAAAACGAACTTTGCGTGTATTTCTTATGAAAAAACTGTTTTACTTGTCTGGTTTCGAACCGTGGACTTTAGGCAAATTTAAAGTACCACTTGATCATCCCTGAGAAGACATTTAATGATGGTAAAAGTTAGAACGTCGTGCGACGTCTAGTTTTCGAGATTATGTGGAATATACATACACACATACAGGCATTTTTATGTATATATAAGATAAGAATAAGATAAGATAAGATAAGATTATGCCAATCGTGTATCAAATGAGTCTCGTATTAAGATATTATTGTTTTTTAAATAACGGAAACATCAAATAAACTAAAAATTTTTTTTTTCTCCATAGAAACATTTAGGTCCTAAAGGCTGAAAATGACGCACTGAAAATACAAAAACAACTCACAAGAGCTTTTATTTCATATAATTTAAAAATCAAATGAGGATATTGGTAATTTTATATTGTTAGAGACTCTAGTGTAATATGCTATAATCATAATAAATAATAATGGCGGATATAAAGTCAAATATTTATAACTTAAAAATGATATTGATTGATTACTGACTTATTTTTAAGTTATTTATAGTTATTTTATTTTAGTCATTTTTAGTTTTAATAGTGACAAGAATAAAAAATGAAGGTGAAAATTGAAGGTGAGTTCTAGATGTATTCCGAATTCTATTAATAGACAAATATACATCTGACAAATCCTCACGCGATTCCCTTCTTGATCGCCTTGAATATTGCACTGAGCTATTCTATTCTCTCACTCCTTTCCTTCCTTCTGAAGACGATATTTCATCCGGACCTCTCTCAACTGATGGAGGAAGAGATACACGTGGGGATCTCCACACTTGCTACTTTCTGTGGGACCATAATTCACGTTTTATTGTATGTTTGTGTTTGTCGATTTCAGAAGCTGTGTGTTTCTTTTTCTCTGGACTGGCGCGTCGCCAGATGCTTTGATATTTTCTGGTATTGATATCGCCTTCGATATTTCCGTTTTTTATCACTTTGTGAAGATTTTTATGCTATCCCGTATGACGTCTTTTTCCGCACATTTCCTAAAATAATTTATGCGTTCGCTTGAGCTTCGGATTGAATTATTTGGTATTTACCGAAGGAAGTCGTAATGTGCCAATAAATTGCGATAATGGAAACTTACATCTACATTAATATCCTACAAGCCGCCTTTCGGCGTGTGGCAGGGGGTGTAAAAACCAATTGAATCTATACTACTTCTTTACTCGGTTAACTTACTTAAATTTCTTTTTGTATGTCGTCTATCATCTCGGTATGTAACGTTTAATAACAAGGAAAGGATTAAAGGTACTTTGCACATAAGGTCGTGCACCTTTCTGTTCGAATAGCCTTTCTTCCTAAAATATTCTGGCCGGATAGCCTAGATGTTTAAGGCAGCCTCCCGGATAAAGGAAGATCTCGGGTTCGATTCCCGGCCCTGTCAGATTTTTTTAAAGTCCGATTTTCCTTGTGATTTTTCCTGGGTGCACGCCCTCGTGTGCAAAGAACCTTTAACCCTTTCCTTGTTAATCCTTAAAGTTGGTTCCCCCCTTTACACCACTTTGTGTTGCCGGCAATGGCCGTAGACGATGCCGCTCAGTCGGACGAAACTACAGTTGCCCTTGTGCACAAAGCTCCCTAAACGGCTTGTTAAAATGTTCTGGCCGGATAGCCTAGATGGTTAAGGCAGACTCCCGGCTAGAGGAAGATCCTTGGTTCGTTTCCCGGCCATATCGGACTTTCATCAAGTCCGCTTTTTCTTTGGGATTTTTAAATATTAGATTTTTACGTGATGCTGCTATTATTCTAAGACAGTTTAAGTTCAATATACATTTAGATGTAGATAAATGAATTAAATATTTATATGCCATTATTCCTACCGAAAAATCAGGGTATTCCTATTATCTGTCGCTGATAACTGAATTCTGTCTCTATAAAAAGATTAAGATTACAGTATTATGAAGAGTTATATTAGGTGATGAATAAATATGATTAAAAACGACAATGTTTATTGTGAAGCTTATAGCCTTTTTGAGAAAATTCTCGTAGACTAGATATCTTAAGTTTAGTAGAAAACTGGCGGATGCTTAGTTTCTATCTGTTTAAATGTAATCTTATTTGTCTAGATAAACCATGGTGACTATTTCTATTCATTTAAAATTCAGGCTTAGAATTAAACTAATAAAAGATAAATTCAGTCAAGAGCGATGGAATTAAACATTTCCTCGTCGAGAGGATAAGAGATTAGTTCTGTTTGGTTCTTGTAACTTTACCAGAAGAATCATATTGAAACCTAAAAGTGATAACTTTTCCAGTGCTTAGTGAAGAGGGGCTTGTGTAATTGCTCTGGTAAAGAAATTAAGGTGGTATTTTTAATTCGAATTGACAACGGATTTTTAATTTAGTATATAAGCTTGTATCCATAACTACTTGGAGGTCAGCTACTTCCTTATCCTCCGCCATCCACATCGATTAAGGGGCATCTTACCTCCATCTTTCATATTTCATCGTATCATCTCTTGTCCATTCGTTGTCACTTGCCCCCTCTTTACATCTCCATTTCTACCATCAATCTTGTCACCGCTTTTCCCCCTTCCCCACCGCCTCTCTCCCTCCCACTCATCTCACCATTCCATTTCCTCCACTCATCAAATGGGAGTCGCTGTTCACAACGTATCATTTTCTCACACATTAAATCTCACCGCCGTTTTTATCCAATCCTCCGTCCGTTGATTCATTCGTCTTTCCGTCGTAATTATGAACTTCTCCGTTCGGATTTCTTTATATTTAAATTTTATTTATTTTTCTCGAGATCGATTGTTTTTGGCTAGGAGGAAATAATTCGAGAACCGTTTAATTTTTTAATGAGTTGGAGATATGAGCGTTGGGTCTCTCAGGAGAAATTAAACCTTGATTGCACGAGGAATAAATCAGCTAACACGATGATGCCATACATCTGAAATACACCATTTAATAGTTCGTTCCCTCCTAGTATTACTAACAAGTAATAAGATAATGTAAGATTTTTAACGGTTAGTTGGTCATGAAAATAAATTGACATTTAGGTCATTATAATGAATGCTAGGAAGGTAAAGAAGATGATATTTAATCGTAAACGTTAAGTTATTAGCAAAAAATGAAAGCATATAATTTCGTACGCTGAAAATCTCGAGTTCTGCACGGTAATGCATGTGTATGACAGGGTTGCCTAACGCCAAATTTCAGTTGCTAATTTTTCATAAACAAAGGCCCCTTGAGTTGACCGGTCAGACACATGTACATTTTTTTAAGCAGAGAATGTGCCCTGAAAGTTTCGTATGAATCTATTTCCCACGAACCTGGTGTTTCCCTTGTTAGATAGATTAGTTGAGGCATTTTAGGCAAAAAAAGGCTCAACTTATCCTTTTTGGTTTATCAAGCAGAAAATTGGTGGAGATGTTCTTCAAACAGCCAAAAGCAAAATCCCAAAAATCCTCAAATATCCCAATGGGGCATCATGCCGAAATATTTAAACAAAGGTCGCCATCTTGGATTTTCGACCTTGCATCATATTGAACGGTATATCTCCGTATCTAATGGTGATAAAGACACACGGTTTTCTTTAAACTACTAACTAAAGTGTAAACTAGACCAATGACACTTTATATTGAAAGAAAAATGAGTAAATATAAAGCTACACATGAAGAACAACTCGTCTTAGGGTAGCTTTAACGGGAAAATCAGCGTTAAATGTCGATTTTGACCTTTTATTATCATTAAATCAAAAAACATATTGAAATAGAAGTTGTAGAACACATCAATAGGCTTCAGAATATTTTATTATATATCCGTAGACCAAACATTGTAGCTTCTACGAAGCGCCAAACAGGCTCGCACACTCAGTAGACGACATCTAACGCGGAGCACCTATTTGCGAGTATCCAGCAAAACACCGATCATAATGCCGTAAAGTATATTCTTATTCCTATATTCCGTATATCCTTATGTTATATTATTATATGCTATTGAATTGCTATGACTATAATATAACTATTCAAAGAATTAACCATATATTTTCCCAAACGGAAAATTAATTAACGAAAGTGATTTATAAAAATAAGGCAATAATATAAAAGGATAAAAAATTACAAGCTAACGACTATAAAGCGTAAATATAACCGGAAGAATTAATACTATCGAAGGAAAAGAATATAAAACCTTTCTAAACACTAACAACAATAAACCTACACAAGAATGTAAATAAAACACACTATGTCGAAACTTCCACTTGAGTTTTAATACACGATCGGTTTCAGACAATTCTGTCCATCATCAGGCAAAGAGACCACAACTGCAGTGAATATATACAAAACCAATGGCCAATGAGGAAGCAAGGTCAGAGAGGGGAGGATGGGAGTAGGTAGTACGTATGCCTGGCGCACTCATGCCTTTTAAGAAACCTTTTAAACACTAGAAGAAAACTTATTAAGGGTTCCCGCAAAGATCTACGACTCCTCTATGGACCAACAGATGCTAAATTTAAAGCAGGGGTGAGGGAAGGCGGGGAAAAATGGGGAGAAAAGTTGGTAATGAAAAGTCTTTTAAGAAACCTCTTAAGTATTGGTTCCTATCGGTTAAAGCTGTGAAATAGCTGTGAGTGTAAAATATCGTGAACAACATTTCTGTCCGATTTTTTGTCGTACAATAATTTTTCCAGCAGCAACAACACCTCTTTCCTAGGGATGCTTGTAATTAGGTTATTAACATAAAAAAAATCTTCTCATTTCTGTATTTAGTAAACAAACTCAACGCTGTTTGACTCTAACTCGTAGTTATAGTTAAATTCAGTTATTAATTTAATTTAATTTCAATTTTCACTGCAATTTGGCCATATGGCAGCGTTTTTAATTTCGTATTCTTTATTATGATAAATACCACAATTAATTCCTTAGTTAGGAAGAAAAGTGTTCCATACAGATGAAAATTGTCAGTATATACAAACCACCAAATCAGTTTAATTTGTTTCTTTATTTTTTAAGAATTTTAAATTAAAACATAATTTACACTTTTCCTTATAAAGCATATTCACGAATCGTCAATAGTAGTTATTATACAAACATTTTTGAGTTTCTGATTTGCATACTGTATTCGTGAGAGCGAAGGAGAGACTATTATTTCTTGATTATGTACTTCATGCAAACAAGGTCTGCCTCAGGAAACATTTCCTATGAACGCGTTTGTAGGACTTTAAATTTCAGGATGGACGATTGGAAAACATGAGCCGTGCTTGTCTTTAAAAGCTCCGATAACTTTGACCCAGAGAACTGTTGTACATTAAACAATGATGCTTTCGAATACCTTGTTTATATTTCACCTTTTGTCGGTTATATTATCGATTACCCTTGGGAGATACAAAGGAAGTGGGTCAGAGGAAACTGTTTCTGGGAACAAAATTCGTCAACCTTTGCTGCTAAGGGATGTAATTACAGCCCGTGAATATTCGCTGTATTTATTCTGCAAAAACACGCAGGAGTGTTGAAATATTCACACAGAAGTATTTCTGTGGCTATTTTTAGGCAGTTTATTGCAAGTAATAAATTACCGTGAATACATCTCTCGTTAAAATTGCGTATTAAAGTGTTCTAAAATAACTGCTTCGGTAAAATGACTGGAAACTGCTATTCCTCAAGACTCGCTTAAATGAATGTGGAGTACCTACTCAGAATTTCTGGTTAATTTTATATTAATGGGTTATTTTTGTTCTGTTATTAACGTTTCGTCGAGCAATGGCTACTCGTAGAGAACCAAAATCACACGCACCATAAAATTAAATTTGCCTGTTATCCGCTTCTTGAGATTTAAGCATTTATATTTTAGAGTAGAGTAGTAGAGTTTAATGGACGATGAAAAAGTTTTGCTTCGAGTCTGAATTGAAGAATATTCATTTGATAATATTTATTAATTTTTACGTATTTCCAACCGCTAAGCACCCATTTTTTAGTATTATCTTCCTTTATATCTTATAGTATGAGATAGAGTTTAGGTTTTAAAAGTTTGAAAACATTTGTTTTTTTACGGCTGATAATAAAATCAATTTTTCACACAATCGTAAATATCGTACTTCTTTTTATTTTAGTTTGTTATGTAATCGATTTGAATTATCAACTGTTTATATTTCATTTCGATTATTGTGTGTAAAGCATGTTTATTTCCCTCTTTTTATGTCCCACGATATCTGTATGTCGTACCAAAAGTTCACAAAGCATTATTTTTTAGGTAAATTTGTAGTTTTTGATTCACTTCGATTGAATTGATATTGAAGTTATACTTCTCTTACTTTATATAAATTTTAAAACTAAATTCATTCAAACTATCCCAAATCTTCTTCCGAGGTCTTCCAAAATTTCATTATAATATTCCAGTAATTATCACTGAAATTTCAGTGCACTAAAACATTTTTCACGTTATTTATTTATTAAATTTATGCTGATTTTAAAAATAGTGATCCGGCTATAAGAAACCCTTTTATCTACCTGAAATATATCATTTATATAGTTTTTATTAGTGTAAACACTTTTTCTTTATGCAAAAGTTGCTCAGATAGACAAGTAAATCGCTGTTATTAATATTACCCATTTTCTCTTTTCTTTAACAGGTGAGCTATGCCAGCCAGTTCCTTTTCCCAAGCCTTCAATTGGTATGTTTCATTGCCGTTAAGTTCTTTGTTCAAGCACTTTCGTATAAATAGCAACAGTTATTGTTGGTATTTCGTCGATTTTATTGTATGCTTATACGGATTCCACATAAAACTGATAAAACTTATTTATAGGGATTTAATAGTAATTTGTTATATTGCATGCCAACTGCCACGCATTGAAAGATGGCACTTTGGGTATTTGTGTAGACGTAAGTTTAATTCATTAGTTACAAATAAAGTTATTCATTAGTTACAAATATTTTTGTTGTTTTCGTTTCTCTGTAAGTTCTGTTGGTTGGCGTCGTTATCAATAAAATAATTTATTTGATTTCAATTTATTTTGTAAACTCTCAACTTCATAGCAAAAGGAACATTCAATCCACTGAATAACAGTTGTATTTCTATGCAGCGAGAGTATATTTTTGAAACTATAGTTGCTTGCCGAAGAAACTGCGTCTTGAAACTCGAAGATAATCTTGGAACGATACCAAATTAACTTTTTTACGATTCGTACGTGAATTGGGAGAGGAAAAAGATTCTATCGAGGGAAAGAGGCCCTTGCAGCTCAACAAGTTTGCTCGTTTCTTATAAAATGAGTAGTTGAAGCCTTTGTGTATTCTCCTCCATACAGCGTGACATTTTGCGAATCAGTGTTAAACGAATCTACGAATAAGTTTAGTTTTTTAATATAATATATAAATCAATGAGAAGTACTATTTATCTTCACTTGTATATCGATAAATAATGTTGCGATCTTTTCCTGTCTTGAAGAAAAATGCTAGGAAAATATATGTTTCCTTTCAAGATTTAAATGCGTAACTCAGATGGAATTTTTTTCCTTAATATAATTTGAATTATTAATTACTTTAATTATTTGAAATCTTAATAGGAAATTATTAAATAAATATATTGCATTATAATTTACTTATGATACGAAATATTCAGAATAATATGCGGAAAAATAGATGGTAATAGCTTAAAAAATATCCCTTCCAATTAGTGAAAATTGTTCCATTCTACGCACTTTCATCACGTCTTATTTCTGCTGACGGTAATAATTTTTCCTCTCGTGATTCGAATAAAAGTTTTTTTTTCAGATGAGGAAACTCTTCATTAAAACCGTCTGAAAGTCGTGCGCGTGACCTGGCGTGGCGCACTGCTTCTTGTCGCGAGACGAGTCTACCCGTGCAGCAAAGATATGAAACAAGCTCAAATTTAAAAGAGACCTTTTCCGAGTTTCCTCGATGCGCTCGTTATCGGAGATGATTAATTTCTAGAGAGTCGTAGATCGTGTTAATCTTCCATTTATTCTCGGCGATTATGAGATTTGGACGAAATACCGACTACTTTCCGTAATCTTCAGGTTTTTGCAAAAGAAATATTGAATGAGAAGTGGACCATAGAGACAATTTTTTGCGTGTTGCGAGTAATTTTCCAGAAATAATTTTGCTTGAGCAGCATTCTGAGGTTCTTACACCTGCCCTCCTCTTACATCTTTTGGGCGAATGCATCTTTGCCTCTTACTTGATGAAACAGCAGTCAGTTTTTGTACTCCCATCAGATCTAAAATTTTCAGCCGTATCACCAACACTATGTCGACTGTAAATAAGATAGGAGTTGAATGATCTATTGCTTAGTAAATAAGATAGGAGTTCTATCGAAATTCGATGGTTTTGAATATTTCTCGGGTTCCTCCAGCTCTTTTAGGACTCTATCGTTATACGTCCCTGTGCAAGGAATTATAAACTATGTTAATGAATCCACATTTTAAATGTCGCAAAGTATCTTCTGTAGTCATCGTTTGCTTTTATATTTCCATACCGTAGAGTAGGATGGAAGAGATGTAATATTTGAGCATACGTCAGCATAATTGCAATTCTGGCTGTTATAGCTAAAGGTACATTCACTTGGGTTTAGTATGATTCGTGCCTTCTAAATTCCGTATTTGATTTCAGTGTCTGAACCTAACTCATTATTTCTTCAGCATCCATTGTGTTGAAATTATAAGCTCGGGTTAGTTGTCTTTTGGATGAAATATTTTCCTACTTATTTTTTCTCTTCATGATAAATCTTTGTTGTTTCTCAATGAGCTGCATCTTCCCCAAGGAAATGATACTAAGATTCCTATTCTATTTTTTAAGATAGCCATAATTACGTTTCTAAGATTCTTTCAAAACCTCCATAAGTATATAAGATACCTGGAATAGTGTCGAAATGGCAGTTTAGTAAAATATTTGAGAAAACCAACTTTTGTGTAATTTAGTAAAACTAAGTAAAAGCCGTATTGCGTAGATTTGCAGGCTTTCCTATTGAATGAGATATATTTGAGAATATTTATTTTAATTAATTAAATTGATTTTTCCACCCTGCTAGAGGAGAACAAAATCTCTATCCCTCATTGCAGTTTGAGAAGTGTTAGTTAATTCTCGATGTTAGTGAGATTTTACTTTAATATTCTGATCTGAGTAATGAATGTCTTGCTGGTTACGCCGGGAAAAAAGATTTACATCGGTAAAATAAGACTGAGGGAGGGAAATTACATTTTCAAGGATGATTAATGATTCAATTTCATGCACTCTTAGCTTTAATTTACAAACATAATTCGAAATGTCATAAGCTTAAAAACTCACACAGCATACAAAAGGAATTTGGCGGTAACTGTCATGTATTACTTTTAAGACTTTCAAGCTTAAGTTACTCTACTATTCATAGGACCTCTTTTTCAAGGTTATTTGACAATTCGCTACAGAGAAAAGCTTTTTTATAGCAGCTTATATATGAAGAAGTGATTTGGAAGGTTGAGAAAATGTGGTGTCAGGGGTAAGAGTTAAAGTGAGGATGACTGTGGAGTTAAAAGCATGTGCCACTGCTGATAATGGGCAGCTGAGTGATGCCAGAGGAGGTAACGAGGGAATAATGCAGAGTAGTGATCGCTCTGTACACTAAAAGAAGGAAGTGAAAGTTGTTTAAAATACGAAAGCCAGGAAAGTAATGTAGGTTGGCATTCCTTTCTTCATGATGGAAATACCTATTCTCTGACGAGTCTGACCTTTGACAATGGAAGTTACTGGAATTAGCATTGGCGAAAATATTCTCATTCCCTTAAATCATTGAAAATTCTTGAAAATCCTACTTTAAGAATGATTTGAATGATTATAAACGATTCTTGCCATATTGTTTCAAATTATATTGTACTAGTCGTAGTACTTTGTACTACATAGCATGTATTATATGGGAGATAAAAAATAGCATTAAATTCCCCATAAAAGCTAACCAGCTGGCTGACTCCCAACTTGGAAGTGTTAAATGATAAAAATTGTGAGTAACATTCTCCATAAAACCTAAGAAGAACGGAGAAATGCAGTAAGGAGTAATATTTCTCTTTCTTGTGCCTGCGATGTTATTATGAATTAATTATTGATTTATATATTATTCATCGTATATTTATTATTAATTTATTATAATTCATGTTATTGATTCTCGTATATTCATTTTATTCCAATTGATTAAGTTAATTTGTTATGATTATAAACCAAATTTTCTGTTATCCATTTTATGACAACAAATAAATGTGAACGATACGTGATAAGATAAGCGCTTTGTTATGGAGTTACATCATTTAACATAGAAGTAAATAACGAGAAATTTCTTTTCCCGATATCTCTGAGCTCCAAATTTCAGTTTATGTTAATTGGTATTGATGTTTAAGTATCCATATTAGTAACGATTCCCCATTAATGCTCATTGGCCATTCAATAAAGTGTCATTCTGAGGTTTCGGAGTACGTTCTCATTCGGATGGCCTCCTGACCGCCTATTTCGACGCTTTATAAGCATCAGACCCACGCGTGTTTTCCTTGAGAAGTTTTTTTTATAATCTTCGCTATGTTTCATTGCCAAGAATGTATATTTATAATCCTCCATCCTTTCATAACCTTACCGTTTGCCAAATTTAATTTTGATCCCTTTTATCTCTTCTCTCAGATTTGATTCCTTTTTATGTTCGCTTGACAAGAAAATCCTTATAAATATGTGGTGTCAATGCGCCTTATGAACGAAGATGTTTTCGTCGTTACACAATCATGTGCGAAATTGAAAAGCTTCAAGTTCATTATCAAGGTCTTCAAACACAGTGTGTTTTTGTATCAGTCATAGTTCCTTAAGTTACTATAACTATTACTTCATTGACTTAATTATTGCCTTGGCAAAAACAATCTATAACTAATTAATTGCTTCAAAACATCGCCAAACATCAAACATCTATGGTTAATATTCCTCAATTCCTCACATTTAAATAATTTTTATAGCAAGAAAGTAGTACAATTTAATTTATGCTATCTTAAGCTATCCTCATTTTGTTAAAAAGTCTGTACTGAGGAAACTTTGTTACTTATTCACTGTTTTTTTTGTTTTTTAGGGCATTCTTTTCATTTTACTCAGTTTAAGCAAAATAATTTTTTTGTTTGGCCATTCTTTCTGATTTAATTCCATACGCTGCCAATCATCCTCCATTTACCCTTCGTAAAGAGTGCGGGCTTTTATATTTATCTTGACAACTTCTTACATAGCTTCTAAAAACTTCCACTTGGGTTCTCGTATCCTCTTGAAAAACAGCAAGTTAATGTGCTAGTGCATCATACACTGGTTAACTTGACTATTTACCCCTACATTACGCAAATACTGCGTAAAGGGCTACTGGGCTGCTACCCGTCTGCCCTATGTATGTGGCCGCACATAGCCTTAAAACAAGGACCGCCGAACATCAGCGATGCTACCGATTGGGAAACCCCGGATCGGCCTTCGCGGACCACCTCCTAGAGAGTGGCCATTCCAGCTCTTTCAACCCGAAGCTGCTCCACAGACAATGGAAAGGGAGAAAAATGGATTCCTTAGAAACAGTAGAAATTCTCTCTTCAGAAAAACCCCTAACTAACGATCTCACCTTCCTCAACCCCTCCCCTCTCCTGGCCCTTCCCTCAAAACTCCGTTCATCCCTATAAATATTGTTATTTCCGATGTAACATCACCTGAGGATGGCTGTCAATACCGAAACCGGTCGTTAAAATTAAAAATTTATTGTGGAAATTACTTAGTTTTTTTCTTTCAACTTAAGATGTCGTTCCACGAAGTACAGCCAGGACATATTGATTATATATGAAAGAAATTATGCTGAATACCTGATGTTGAGGAACCCTACCGTACGGTGGAACAATCATGTATGTGAGTATGCATGCATAATGAAAGACTAGTCCTTCACATAACGTTTCACCCTAAACATATAAGAATAGCCTATGGCTTGCAAGGAGCTGTATCACTCTGAATTCAGAGTGCACACTTTCTGCCTCACTTTCGTTTGACCTTGTCAGTTGCCGCTCTCTCCAATTCTCAATCTCGACTCTCGAAGATGTTTACGAAACGCAGCTTTCGCTATCTTTCTTTTTCCGCTTTATAGGTTTGTTAGTTCCTCCGCCTGTTTTTTTCCGCATTTTATACGCATCTGCGTTTATGCGCCGTTATAAATAATCCCGGGGCGAGACAGGGCTGCGGAAGGTGTTTTTGGTGGCGTGCGTGTTTTGTTCCAGTCACGAGCGGCGAAAAAAACCCAAGAGCGAGAAATGCCTACGTGACGCCCGCTGCGTATAACTCTCATTAGTTAAATCTTACGCTCGAGGGAGTGCAAAATCGGAAGATAATTGAAATCGAGATAGAAAAAGCCTAGCGCTGGAGTAAGAAGTTCCTTTGGAAATACATCATTGGAGGAGTGTAGAGGAGATTTTGAGCTATTAGGAAAGGGTCTTATGGAAACGATATGCCCACTGACGATATGTTTGGATGATTTGATTTCCGCTCGGAAATATAGGCTGATTGGGTATACGACGTCATTTATTACGAAGAATAAGTTTAGAATTTATTATTTCTCCTCCTCTATGGATTTTATTCTACTTTTGGCCTCCAATTTGTTAAGCTTTCGAATAATGAGCTTTGGACAGAGTTATTCCTCATTATGGAGATTAATCTTTCGTTTCATAGTGCACCTTGCCATTGATTCATTCAATACTGTGATTAGAGTTACTCTATATGCCTAATAATAGGGAACATTTGTCAGTTTGGTATGTCTCCTGAACTTAGTCTTTGGCCTATATCAGCGAGTTATTGCTACCTTATCGTTTTAAGACTCTATCTCTCATAATTTTTCCTACATCGTCATCTTTGCCGTTCAAATAACCGTATAGCAATTACTATAGAACATATTCAACAAAAATTATATAAAAGCTCGGTGGGAATCGAAGGGGACTTAGCTGCAGCGCTCGGAGACGATAATGACTCCATATCTAGAGTACTCTACTTCATCAGAAGAACTGGGATTTTCAAAAACTTTAAATTAGTGTATAAAACAAGGAATCCAGTAAGGAGTATTTCTATAATATTTAATAGTCCAAGTCACCATTTTGGCCATTTATTTATTTCAAAATTTATCATATTTTAAGTTGCTCGTTATAAGTTCTACGTTTCAAAGTTCTTCAGAGGTATGAGCTAGTAATTTAAATAAGCTAATTATGCTAAATGACCGAAGCTGTCGACACACCATAAATAAAATACGTACACACTATTCCAGTAGCACTGTAACATATTGCATTCATCTCAGTTAATTCTGATTATGTTAATAATAAACATTACATTTGGGTGAGATTAAGACGAGGAAGTTATCTCGTACAACCCGACGTCTAAGTAGATTTTCTTAGGAATATATTTTTCATTTTCGGTTATGGTTGAAGTAGAAAATCGTACGTAGAATACTTCATTCTCCCTCTGTTTCCTTCGCGAATATTCATACGATGATGGACTCCATAGTTTAAATATAGAAAAGAGGTTATAAAAAACCTCAATGAATTAGATATATCATTCATTTGTTTTAGATCCCATTAAATATGATTAATTCATCGAAATATAAATCACTCCTTAAGAAAGCTGCAACGATAAAACAGAACTATAGTTAAAAATAATGATCCTTTCTTTTCCTTGTCTCAGATAGGAAGACCTGAATAAGACCCTGCGATGCTAGCTTGTTTTTTCTTACCAAATGATTCCTTACCTCTGCGACAACCGCAGGAAGCTAAAATACATACACAGTCTCCTTGGAATACACATTAAACCGCATCGTGTACGTGCGAAATTTCAAGTCTAAAGTTTGCGAGTAATTTTCGAGGTTATGAGAGATCTCCCACATGAATAAGAAATAACGAACGTTAAGCAGGGCCTCTGGAATAATGGAGGAGTACTAAAGGCGAAGACATTATGTTCCTCTCTATCAGTGGAACATCTCGAGATCGTTTCGGTAGGGATAAAATATTCCGAGGGCTTTATTCAGTCTGCATCCATTCTCCTCTGGATATTTCCTTTCTCAACTGCAACAGTTATTACCCTCTCTTTCTAGTTCATCTGCGTACATTCTTACCCTTTAACATTCCCATTACCAATCCTCATTTGGTACCTTTGTTCTCGTTTGCTTTATCATACTTTTATCTGTTGAGCCATTACAAATCCTCTCTTTCCGTTCTCATTTTAGATACCTTTAAAATAGTAACTTTGTCTACCCTTTTTCTTCTGATATTCCTCCCATCCTCCTTTCTGCGCTAAGTCGCGGATCGCTCCTCTGTTTTTTCCATCGCTAGCGCCATCTCTCCGCTAGACGATTTAAAAGCGTTTCCATCCCTCAGTCGAGGTCTTCATGGCTTTCCTCGAGGCGGTGCTGCAGACACGTTTGACATCTCGAAACAAGATGGAAGGGAGGCGAAGAATCTCGATATTCTTTTGTTCCTTCTGAAAAAGCCGCACGCCGTCCGAGTCTGGATGTTTACACGGATGACTTCGCGTGCATTCGTTCAGTTTACGAGTAATGAAATCATATTCCAGTTGTCATCGTGGTCCCGACGTGTTCCTCGGCGTGGAATGGCTTCCTTTCCCGTTGGAGCTGATCTGAAATCAAAGGATCTCTTTCCTAGATAAGAGCTAGATTGAAGTTTATCTGGACGTCTTTTGAAGTCTGAATTCTCTTATGACAGTTGGGATGGAGCAGTTGCTTAACTCGGTTTCTAAGTCTATTTGTACTTGCGACGTAGTTCAACTTGACAGATATCATTTAGATATACTTTTAGCTGAGAAGCTTTTTATTTTCCACTTAAATATTTAATTTCACTGCCTACTTTGCCTCATATAGCCATCTTCAGGTAAATTTACCAGAATTTATTCATTAAATCAGTTTAAGTGTAAACAGTCATCCTCTAGCAGATGTATCTGTAGTCGGTTCGTACCGAAACTAGTGCACCTAAATTTCCAATTACGATATTTATATTCCTTACATAGCGATTTTGTTTCAAGCAAAATTGAGTATTCCCTTCTAACATTAATCGAAGGTCTAAAAAGTTCGGACGAGACCGGACTCTAACCTAATCCTACTCTTGTACTTCTCTGGAGGCTGGTGCAACCATAGAGACATCGAACAGTCTCCGCATCGCTCATTGACCGGCAAGAACCTGGCTCGACTCCCCGGTCCCATCGACTTTTTTTCGCATTCACTGATACTTGGACAATCATTGCCGCTAAATAGATAGAGTCCCTTATTTCGGACAATTAGCAGAGTTATTTATCGACCATATTCTTTCAAGATATATTTCTCACTGACCGGCAAGTCAATTCCTAAATATTTTTCACTCGTCGTTCATTTTCATAGTAACGGTTCAATTTGAAAGACAACGGTATTCCTTGGTGGGCCGGATTTATATAAAAAATAGGACTTAGGCCAATCTTCTATTATAATAACACTCTAATAATAATGGAATATCTCCCAACTCCTTGCCCCTCTGAGAGTGTGATGGGAAGAGTGCTTGAAGCAAAACTGAGACAGAAATAGTATAAAATTTAAGTTTAGAATAAAAAGTACATAGAAAAATATATAAAGTTTAAATTAACGTCCATTAAAGCTTTTGTAATAACGAAACTTTTTAAACATTTTGTAAAAAATAATTTATTTTTCAGAAAAATGAATTGGTTAGTTTAGTGTCACGTTATTCAAAAAATTAATATTTATTACAAATATTACTACCCAGGAAGATTTTAAACACTTTTTCAGTTATTTTTTAAAGTTACATATCTAACTGGTTTCGTCAAAGGACCCAATGGAGAAGTTAATTTAGGTTATAGGATAAGGATATACGACTAGTATTTAACATTACTCTGAAATGGACCAGATAAGGTGAGAATATTCCTGAAGCATTCTTAGATATTTCTAAACCATAAAATGTTCAAGGAATGTTGTACTTGTAGAATGCTATTCAGTGACTTGAGTACTTTTCGACAGAAAAGTTTAGGCCAATGGCAGCGTCAGACGCATCATGAAGGTTATCTGGAAGTCCTCTGGATTTAAAGACCATAGTCTGTCTAGCTTATATGCAAGCTTTTCTTCCTTGCATGCCGAAGTAAAATCAAGGCGGAACTTTCCAAGTGAAACTATCAAAAACTCATACGGAAGCTAATGATGCGTCTCAACGGAGGCAAAAAAGTGCATCCGAAGGCGAAAGTCAATCGCTATCTCAGCACACTTGGGAAAACCATCTGCATGAATCCAACCATAATCGCTGAAGATCGGGTTTCGCTCAGAAAGGGCGCTAATTGAATGAGACACAGCTTCTGCATCCATCGCAGAATTCACGGTCCACCTGGCTCTTAAGTCGTGCATGCCTCTTCCCCGCGATATCCTAATAAAATGTTAGACGTCGAGGGAGTGGGTCTATAAGGAAGGCGGAAGCTATTCTGGCAACGGTTCAGGTCCTCTTCCATACGAAATCACTCCCCTTTATTTTTCCCTTTGCTCCTCTTTTCGTTCCAGATGGCAATTCGAATCTTCGATTTCTTTATCGTCAAATTTGTAGTATCGAAGCGATTGGACGTCATAGACATTCACTCGTTCAGAAAGGGTTTAACGCTTTCCAATTATATTCAGAACGAGATACTATTCCGATAAAAACACTTAGGGTAAGACTTGCCTTCTACATAGTCGCGAAATGGTCGTAAAAATCTCAATCAATTAATTTAATTTTCATTTTCCGCTTATACTAGTGATCTTCCAGATCCGAAGTTCTATTTAGGGTTTGAAAACAAAACTGGAAGGGAATTAAATATTTAAAGGAATTTTACTCTGGGGATGAATATCTAAGAATTATATCTTATACACGAAGACTACTATGGTGTTAATGTAGAGTAAAGTAAATTATGTGCTCAAAACAAGTGAACTGCAAAATTAATATACTAAAGTTGCGGAATAGCGATTTCGTGTTATATTTTCTTCATTGGCCATCAAAAACTTCTATCCAATCGCTTGTGAATAATTTTTCATTTTTATGAGTCAATTCAGTTTTACATATTCCATCGTCAACCTGCTATATCATGTGTAAGAAAAATTAATTTATAATTATGCGCATAGCATCAGCATGTGATTAGTAATAGTTTATTTTCAGATTGGTGGCACTTGAGCAAAATTGTACCATATTAATGATGATGGGGGATGGGTGAAATTGCATCAGTAATATTGTTTGCTTTCAGTGAAAATAAAATCTTCCGTAATGGGCAAGGTTAGGCACATCCTAGATTCCACTTAACCTAGTAAATCGCTAAGAAATCTACTTAGAGTAATATGAAGAACGGGATCAGTGTGAAAAATGTATGCGACTTAAGGTTGATCAAGAAAAAGATGCACGTTGAGGGAGAACGCCCACGGAGAATGGGGATGAGAAATGAAAAGTCAGTATAAAACATAGCGTCACAGCAAAAATATAGGAAGATCAAATAAAGACTGAAATTCCAAAGACATATAGGTAGAAAAAAGAGAGAAAATGTTTGAAAATGGAGATTAGATAGTTCAAATAACATAATAAAAACTCAAATTTACAGTAAATTCAGCTAATATACATAATTGATTTTTTAAATTGTGATTATCATTCAAATAAAAATTATTGAATCCTGCGAGGTACCGTTTATCCAAATATTATATATAAATACCTTATATCAGCTGGATTAGGCTGTGCAAATTCTTAGAATGACTACAGACTGAATGGCAACGTTTCTGCCAATCCCGAACTTAACGTCTAAACTTCTTTATGGAGATTATCCATCCAGACGTAGTTTGCGATTTTCGTAGCCAACAATTCGTGTTAGGAAAGTACCACCAGGATCACACTTCCACTTTCTCTTCCCTTGTATTTAAAGTTTAATTAAAGGAACTTCGAAAGCCAGGGTATTAAGGGGCGTGGTTTCTTAATGACGCTTTCTTGAGTCGAGCCAAGTACTTTCGGACAACAATCGAGAGAGTGCTCTGCTGGTGAATCATTTAAAATGTGAAGGTAAATTCTCTCCTCACATGGTCGAGATCGGTATCTCTCATTATGAACCCTAAGTGTCTCAAGGTGGAGTGCAAATCGCTGATTTCGACCATTATTAATTTTAGTACGTTAAAAGATTTCATTTCATTTAGTTATTCCTCATATTTTTTACAAATATAGAAAAATAGAAATAGAAATTCCATAATTGCGGGAAATTTTGTTTCTTGCTTCACAAATAATATTTTCACAAGTGCAATGAACTTTATGGTTTAGTAATACAAGATCTTCTTACAAGGTAGCTCTGAAGATTTCATAAGTATTCCGATTTTCAATCCTAATAAAAATTGTGACTGTTCCGATGGAATAAATTGTGTTTCAGTCAAATTTGTTGTATGTTTTCTTTGATAATCTCAGGAATATAATCCTCGAAGACTCCTGTGAATGCAGGAAGTTTTCTAAGGAAATAAAATAATACTGTAATATTGCTTTAGGTTGCTGTATCGGCTGCAGTGGCTGAGTGGTTAGCGTTCTAGCACTCTAATGCAAAGGTTCCGGGTTCGAATCCCGGCTAGTTTTTCTGGCTAAGGAATGGTTCTGTGTCTTCGTAGATAGTAACAATTATTGAAACAATGTAATTGGGATCTTTCTGTTTCCAATGGAGAAGTTATTATTGTTATTCTTATGCGCAGAAATTGATGTAGGTTCATGCAGATTTATCAAGACCTTTTACAGAAAATTTGCTGCTCTATTGAAAAGGAATCAAGTTAAAAGCAATATAACTTTTACCAGTAGTAAGGAAAATAATTTATTTCATCGGATCTTTCAAAATATTGGATATTGCTTGTTGGTGATATCAACTCACGAGAAGTACAATGCTTGCGACCTCGATGTTAGGTTAAGGTAATAATAAGGTGCAGCCGCTTATTTTAATGATCTTTTTGACCTATAAATACGAGTGCATACATCTGCCTTAACATATTCGAGTATAATTTATTATTATACATACATTAATCATAGGGAAATTGTCTTTGCTGTAAATGACGACACAGGCTGTTAGTATTCACTATAGGTATTTATGGATGAATTATCGTGGAGTATTACAGATATTGGATTTACTACATTAATGTTTTAGCTGAAAATTTCGAAAATATATTTTAAAATATCATATGTCTTGGGCTTATGATTGCATTGATCTCGCATCCCTTCGGATAAAGATCAGTATCTTTCGATCAGTTTGCCATTGTGTTGGCTTCCTCAGTCACGTCCTCCATTTGATTGTCCATTTCGATTCCTTTTACGGATCGAAGCATTTTTTTCCATTTTCCACCAACGGCGGAATAGACGTGTTCTCCGTCTTCTCTTGTTTTCATGCGTAATGAGTGAAACCGGTTGAATCTCTTTGCTAATGCTCAGCTCATTTGAGGCCAACGGCTTACACTCAAGTTCAACGCCTTTCGACTATGTGTACTGGTACTCTATGCGGACATGCACCATCAGTATGTTGCGGATTGAGCCTTCTTTATTCTGAAGGATTCTCTCGATTTCTCTTTCATTTTCCCTTAGCTGAATAGCATACATTATCCGTTGATTAGTGGAGACCTTGATTTAGTGGTAATCCATTATGAAAGAAACATTAATTTGATTTTACTCAACACCACAGCAGAGCAGCACACCAAACTTACCAATATTGGGGTTGAAACGAAACGACATTTACTTCTCAGAGATTATCTTTGTCCCAAGAAAATAAAAAAAATATAAGGTAACTTTTTCCCAAGGTCTGAAATATTAATATTGACTTAACATATTTTCTGTCTCAGAATAACGAAAGAGTATTTTATCAATGAGTTAAATTTATTTACTGGTTTTACATGACGTATTAGGAATTATCAAAATGCTGGAAAATTTTCCTTTGTTGTATTTGTCATTGAAAGTAAAGGATGAAAGGAGGAAAGGATAATGGTCCATAACAAGTGATCATAATCCTAAAATTTTTACTTCATGCGTTAAATTTCGAATTATAATTTTATCATGTATTAAGAAAAAAAGTATTACTTACGGATGAAAATCTTATGGATCTCAGTTAGGGTGGACTAATTAGGCTGTACAGTCTCGGTAAAATATTTCATTAATCATCGGATTTTTTCATGGCAATGCCTCGATCGGGGCATCTACCGAGTTTCACTTGCTGATACATGAGCGTTATTTAAACTTGAAATATAATTTATCCGATATTTTTCGTTCATCATCGCGAGGAATTGAACTTGCCTCAATTAAGTTATTGCGGTTCACATGAATACAAAATGTACGTTTCGCAAACTTCTGCATGAAAACTTTTTGATCAGCAAACACTCGGACTTACACTTGGCAATTCTCCTTGATGTTTCCAGCTGCTCACACTTAAAATTTTCTCTTATAATGAAGCTGATTTTAGAACACACCCAAAAACTAAATAAAAGCCTTTCTATTTTGTGACACACCTTTATATCATCCTTCGCCGCTTCCTGTTTCCATCTCTAACTTCCTTTCGTTTATCTTTTATCTAAACCTTCATTCCTAAAATCCGAATCCGTCTAAAGTCATCTTCGACAAATTGCTAACCAGAATCTTCGCTTTTGTTTCATTCATTCACCGCGTCTTGTTTGCTCATTCTGCCGCAAGGGCGGCGCTTAAGCAAACATAGCCCTTCTTCCTTTTAATTATTCATTCCCTCTCTATAAAAAAAACTCTCTCTGCATAACCCCCGGATTGCTCTCACTTCCGAAGCTGTGTCCATCCAAAATCTTTCTTACGTAAGTTGCTCTTTCCCGGTATTGGAATTCCTCGCGAGTCTTAGCGATTAGAACACATTTTTACACGGCCGAAGATCTTTCCAAATAAGTTAGGTTGCTGGCAGCAAATTTCAAGTTTACAGTGTGAAATTATTCACTTCATTACGAATATAAGTTAGTAAGAACACACAATGTTATTACACAGTAAGAAAATGAAAAAGAAATACATTTTCAAATATTCCGAAAATATTCTCTGTAAATACCCTAAGAATATTTTATCATATCAAGGTATGATTTCCTATGATATAATTTAAAAAAAATATTTTGTCCTTAATTTTTACGGTATACATCGAAAATATGTGGAAAATTGGCATTTTAAACCTTCTAATCGGTGATGTTTATTATGTTGGGGAAGGTTGCCGATATTGGACCGTTGCCTAAATTGGACCGCATTAGTATTCCCCCCCCCCTACGAGTATATCAAGCATTTGAGCATTGGAGTACTAGGTGGTGATACCATCTAGGGCTCGTGACTAGACGGTCAGAGAATTGGAGTTATTTTTCCGATGTGAATGGCCGTTGGTGTGATTTGGTTGGTTGTGCTATAATTATCTACCCTCAGTACGTAAGCAGCTCTCTCAAGTATAAGTAAGTAATTACTCTTTCTGTGGAACACTTTTAGCTATTAACGACATGCTGCATATGAGTGTGAGACCTCGTGTGTTCGTCTGGAACCAATATTATTTTTCGTGGTATAATGGAAAGTCTGGTATTTGGTATCTATCAACAATTATGAAGCATGTGTTACGATTATGGATGTTACAATGGTACATCATGAAATTTAGTATCCCCGTTGAGAATCAACAGCCACTTCTGGTGGTTATTAATTAAAACGTACATGAAAATAAAAAATATTGTTCATATTAGGCAACCTTCCCCTATATATCTGAATTTTGGTCTAATGTTCTATAATTTTTTTTATAATATTATGTAGTAACCTGATCTGGTCAACATTTCTTCCACGATCTTCAATTATAGATCCGAAAATCTTTGCTACTTTCATCGAGAGCTTTAATATTCAATTATATATCATTAACAAATAAAACCATTCGTTTTCTAAAATACGTGAGACAAAAAAGGGTTTGTGTTAAAGAGGGAAGAACTTCTACCGTTTCATAAAACATATTTCAAATTCGATCATGTCATGATCATGATCATCTGACTCATTGTGTAAAATTTGATCGACGAAATCAAGGATGCTTTCCAAAAGGGGGTATGATGAAGCTACGCGTCCGAATCATGGTCGTCGTTTAATTAATGCTGCTTGGTCTTCCTGTTTTCTCCTTCATTACTGGATTAGTTTCTTTAAATACCTGCTCCTGGAACCTATTTAGTAAAAACTATCGATTAAAACACCAGGTTGGAAAATTGGCCTTCCAGATTCATCAGATCCCCATATATTCCTCGAAATGAAAGCCAAATTGGAAACTGCAACTCAGATTTACATACATAATTAAATATATTTTATTATATATTTTACTATGCATTAAAAAGACAAAGCTTAAACTATGTTTGAATAACGATTGGTTATAATTATTATTTAAATTTTTAAACTTTTCAACCTTTCAGAGTGATTTCAAAATAAGAATTATTTATGGACTTAATATGGCGAGGCCGCTAATGTATTATGGTAATTTCCACCTTTCAGATTTTCCAGAAAAGGGTTTAGATCGCTTTGTCTTTCTCTGCGATATATATTTGCTACCATTAGTTTTACTATAACCTTCTTTAGTTTTAGTTATCTATAACTAGCTAACCACTGATGGCCGCTATTTTAGTAAGTGCCTTTATTTCATCCTAGTTTTGCTTTCTAGCAGGTACGTTGGCCGCTAGATTACAACATCCTCGCTTCCTGAATTTCCAAAGGTGTTTTGAATGCAAGGGACCTTCCCGCTTCGGAGTAATCCTCTCTCCCCGTAGTGGTCCATTACCCTGGTCAAAAATTACGACTCGGGCCTATCCTTGGCGAGATGAGATCTCAAGCCCTTGCATTCAATTAATGTCCAGGTCCGCCGTTATCCTTAAATCGACCGATAAATTGCCCTTACTCTGATCCCCTCCATGATGAATCCTGTCTGCCGTCCTTTTTGTGCGGATTTATGGCTTTTGGAATGCCTACGCGAAAATCCTGGGCTGCACGGCGTATCGACCCGTGCCCCTACGTCTACCTTGCACTTGCCTCTCTTTTATTCCTCGCCTCAAACCTCTCTTCAAAATGCATTCGTGGAGAGTTTCTTTCCTTCTTTTTCCGTAACCCATTTTTGTTTTGCTATTTCACTGTTTCATCCATCTAAAGTTTAATTTCGTTGTTCGAACATTGATCCTTGCTCACATGGAAAATAATGTGCTACCATCTCAGTCATGCAAGTTCTTTTCAGGGTGATAAGCTAACTGCAATTCCCTACTAAGCTTCCATATCTTTGCACACGTCTTTTGATACTAAGTTTGAAGTTTCAACGCCCACAGTATGTGACTTGCAATAAGGAAACATGAAAATCCGAAGAGATTAAATAAGTACATCCATATCTTTTCCAGCATCCTATTAACTACGTACCTTTCCTCTCTTCAGCATCTCATTCACCTGCTTCAAAATACTCTCTTAGTTTTCCTCTCCATTCTCTTCGTACAACTTTTTTCACTTCGATTCCGTCCGTTCTCGTTCTACACGTGCATAAAACCTCTTTAATACTGATCCAGCGGAATTCCTTTCAATCCGCTTTCATATGAAATAAATCAAAGCAGACGACAAATCCAAAACAAATGCTAAGTAACTTCAGACTATCTTTTACGAATCCTAAGAAATGTATATTGATGAATTTCTTCATGTTATGTTATCGAACTCCTTGATATTTATATTATTTATCATGAAGTTTCCAGAGATTTATCTTCAATTACTTATTCCAGAGATAATTTAGTTTGGGTAGTTTAGTTTACTTTATCATAAGTTTATACGGTTTTAATATTACTGAAGGAATTTCAAGTTATTTTACTCCTATTGCGAAAAGGAGCAGTAATGCTTTTAACAATAATTATGTTACCTTTTATTTAAATTCTTGACATGCACTTAAATTCTTTTCATGTATTTAAATTCTTTATGCACGTTTACTTTATTTTCATATATTTGCACAATGTTTCTCCCCCATTTTTCCTTCTTTTTTTTTGTTCTTAATATCTGCTTATTTTGGAGTATTGGTAAGTTTTAAGTATAAGATGTGCGTCTGAAAACCCAAATATAAATAAAAGCGATAAATTTCGACACCCCTGAGACTCAAACCCACGCCTCCCGCTTCCAGACATGTGCCCCAACCACTGAAAACTACCCCCTATCTATTCTACCCTGGATTTTTCACTTCCGTTCTTCCTCGAATCTCTTAATTTTCTCTATTTACTCCATAATTTTCATTCTAAATAGCCTTCCATCTCTTATTCCATAATATAAATCCGCGTATATATTTGTATTCTTCCCTGCACCAACCATCATCTCACATTCCCATTCCATCTCCTTCGTTCCGTAGCACTTCCTCCAAGTCTCTTTCAACTCATCTCTCCACATCTGCTTTCTGATTAAAAATTGTTCATTCACCAGTTCACTCATTTCCCCTACCCCTCCCTCCACTGCTACCCCTTTTGCTCGGACCCGATGGAAAAATTCCAAACGAACGCCGTTCGCAAATCGATAGCGGAATTTTTATTTATTTTCGCCATGTCCTTTAGCAACCGCTTGCAAAAATCGCGGTCGTTAATATACGTACGCATGGAGGGCTTCATCCCGTCGAAGTTGATGCATTTTTGAATTATCTTTGAAATCTTGTTCGTCGATGTATCTCAGGCGACGTCATTAGAGAAATTCGTTTTTCACGATGGGTTTAAAAGCACGCGAAAGGAAAATCATCGAGATGTCTCGAGGAATACTTTGCTGCTCTTTGGCTTTGCATGCCTTAAGTAGATGCTAAGGAGTCCAGGGAAAGTTTTTCGAGTTTAAGTCCCGATTCATTCACTCAGGAGAAGAAATTTTCCGAATTTAAATTTTAGTAATAATTCCATCTAGCATCACTTACATTTCTGATAGCAACGTAAAGATGACAACTGAAGAAAAATTGTATTTTATAAAATTCAATTTACTTTTTTCGTAGACTTAAAGTACCGATTGATGATGAGATAGTGTAAGTTCATTACGAGGGATCATCTTTATCAATATTCATAAGGTTCTGATTTCCTGTTGTTGATTTTTTGTTTTTGCGAAATTTCATTTATGACAGTTACAATTTTAAACTACATGCCTACCTACCCATTAAAAAATGTAATGTTAGTTGTAGAAAATGATAAAATAATTTTTCACGTGAAGAGCGAAGATCTGATATAAAAGACATTTTTGTCTCTAACAAATATAACATAAAGGCAATATACAATTACAAAATTCAATACATTACGATTTATATTTAATCAATTTGGTACAGCTGAGTCAGTCTGGCTCGTTATGAAGTGCCAAGAATATTATTTTAACTTTGAATAATTCAATTTGATCATCAAGGAAATATAATTCAGAATCTTCCCCCTTGCTTAATTTTTTCTAGAATTTGTGCTTTAGGTCTAAAAGAGATAAATTTGCCTCTATTCTAAATTTTGAAGTCAAAAATTTGCAAATTCTATTTCTGAAAAGGATAATTAGATATATGCTGATATCATCAATCACATTTTTCTGCGAAAATTATATTCCCAGGTAGATTGCATTTTAGAGTGGAAATAATTTTTATAATCAGAGTTCCTATCATTTCGTAAAACTCAAAATCAACGATAGAGTTAATTTACAAAATGTTCGTAAATTATAATTAATAACATTTATGGCTTATTTGCTAAAAGCACTATTTTTATACCACCGAATTTGATACCACATTTATGTAGCATTTCCTCGAATATTGTATTAAAAATACGGCTTACGATAGTATTTGCCATTTGAGCGAAGAGGAAATTCATTTTAATATAATCCTATTTCAACCCGTATAAAATCGTTACGATGACAAAGTGATTTTTTGTCGAAATTTGACTGAGTCATTTGCTACTCCTACATTAATTATTATATTTTCGATTGAAATTTGTACTGTTTTAATACTTATTAATAAAATCGTGCAGCGGAAAGAATCACAGATGGGTTTTGAAATTAACCTTTTTTAATCTTATCTTATCTTATCTTATATATCTATAAAAATGGCTGTTGGAAATCTGTGGACGCTCTGTGCACAAAAAATCTGTGGACCGCAAAAAATCTGAGATATTGTAGTAGAATGGGTAATCCCTTACATCAATCCAAATCCAAACTACTGCCCGCGGGCCGCATCTGCTGTTTGATAGTTCATAAAGCTGAATAGTTTGGAGACCCCTACTTGAAACGCAGTATATTGTGGATATCATAGACACAAGTATAATAGTTTTTGAAATCATTTCTCAGTTTTTCAATCACAAATGAATAAAGTCTATTCTACTGCACTATATTACTATGCTATTTTGTGTTGAAAATTCTTACTGCAACAGATGTAAAAACGTTTAAAAAACTTATGTAACATTAATGGCCGGTATTGTAATGTATATTTTGCGTTGTTTAAGTTGTTTATCTTCATATAAATGGCTTTGTCTTTTCGTCATATTGTTTATCAGTTTTAATATTATGAAATTACATGATTTTATGTATTGTTAATTGTTGAAAGTGAAAAATTCTGTTTTTTTTTCGAAACTGTATAGAAATATCTAATGCTGCGTAAATTATAGCTGCAGTAGCAATATCAACGTTCAATTATAATTACGAGCATCGTGATCAACTTACTGATTTATGCATTTCGTTATGAATATATAGTATGATTCACCTAGGTGTTTACTGGACGGAGTGCCACGTCGAAATAAAACTCTGATATTGAAAACAGCTAACCCAAATGTCAATACATATTTAACATACTGTACGCTGAAATTTATTAATTTGACCTCAGCCGAAGAATAGGTTATAAATCTTAAACATCTTGAACATAAGTTTGTTTTCGGGATAAGAAACTATACAGATAACCACAAAATGTAAATTTACTTAAGCCACTATACAATTTCTCAACGGAGGTAGGTGGTGTCTGTATTTATTGATTACTGTGAAGATTCTACGCTGAATGTATTTTGTGGGTCCAGGAAATAATTTATCTTAGAAGTTTTTCATTAGTTACTGGAGAAGGAATTAATATATCAGATCATTTACATTACCAATATTTTCCCCAGCCATACGTCACTCGCAGAGTACATAAATCTAAAAATCTTAACCAAGTCCCGTACACAGACATATAGGCAAAGTGTTTACCGAGATCAAACTAGCATTTTTCGAAGCCTTATCACTTGGATCCAAAAGGAACTTTCCTGACATATTTCTGTGTGAGACTGCCAATGTTATTATTCGATCGAAAATATTTTCAGCAATAAAATAATTGCAAATATTTATTAGGTTTGTAATCAAATACTTTTCTGCTCACTTAACCCAATGCACTTATCATATAATGAATTTTGACTTAAGAGCATAGCTCCACAGACTGATTTCGGTAAAGTTGTCGCTCTATTGTCATGGCTTTTATCGTATAATCCTAATATGGCGTTGTGTCTTGCACTTAATCATTCCCAAGATCTACGACTACGTTTCTGGGCATTAATTAACATACCACTACATTTTATACGAATCACGAATTCTCACTAACAACCTCATGTTATAAGTATAGCCAAAATAAAACAATGAAACATACCTTCTGGTTCCATGATACACCATTCTTATTTAATGTCTATAGTTTTTCTTCACGTAAGAAATACAAGAATGACTTATTTGTCCATTCTCGGAATTACACTTATTCAGTTTCTGACGATATCCTCTCAATGATGACCAGTCGAAAGTTTGCGTCTTCAGTCGGCGTAGAAAGAAGAAAAATGCTCCTTTAGGAGATAAAAGTCAGAGGGGAAGAAGCTATTATGTATGCCTCTTTTCATACGTAGATACATTTTCATACATTGTTACCGAAAAGCTCATTCAGATACTAGAACCTGCCTTTAGATATGAAGAAGATGTAAGCCAAGGGAGAAGAAGCTAAAGTAAGCCTCACTTTCATATGTAGATACATTTTGACACATTGTCACGGAAAAGATCATCAACCTGCGTTAAATTGAATATTGAGTTAGAGTGGATTTGTAGACTTAATTGCAACTTACATTTCTTGATATATTGGTTTGAAAGTTTGGTATTCGCTATTTAACAAAAATTATGAAGAATTTGTTACGATCAAGGTTATTACACTGATATTTATGAAATTAAATATCCCCGTTGAGAATCAACGGGTACTTCTGCTAGTTATAGAATAAAAAAGAACGGGATTAACAAAAACGTTGTTTTACTAGATTATCGAAAAAGGATAAATTTCCTCTTATCCTCCGAGTATTGGAGATGTATACGCCTGCACAGAGAAGGTAATTGGAATATTTTGTATGAAATGTTTCGCATTATTTTTAAATCCCCTCAATCCCCCGCTATTTCCGATACAAAATGAAACGTGAATCGCTCCACTTCGAAAAATACCTCCACTCCAGCGTATTTCGGAATCTCATTTTCCATGAATTGAAACATGGCTTTCATACTTGGAGCATTTCCTGCTCTTCGATAGCAATTCCGATATTTGACCGTTCGCAAAACGTACTTCACAAAAATTTCGCTGCCATTTATCCCCGTGCATCCACGGCGATATTCCATTATCCTGTTCAGTTTTCCTGCTTCCAATGTCTATCTGACTCTCATTACGGGCAGGCATCCTTCATGTTGAAGGAGTAGTTCTCGGAATCACTATAGGAACTGGAATAGGAAGCATTAAATTTCAGTAAATCGCAATTAATATAACCATAAAACGGTTCTTAACGTATAACAATGGAAAGGCCGTTGATGGTTGAAGCATAATTATGAATGAATGGTACATCAAGAGACTTACGCTTCTTAACACATTCAAAATTTGCCTATTATGGAAAGTATTCGTAAAGGTAGGAAAACTAATTATTTGAAGTAGTAGTTCTCCGTATGACAACCGGATTCTTTCACGGATTGAGGCCAACGCCGACGGTTCGGCTGCTGTCTCTGCAGATGTTGCACTTTCCAAAAAAAAATCGAATTATAAGTGTTTTGTTTATCAATTTAAAAGCGGAGAAATTAACTGTATCTTTTAAAAATGTAACATCGTAAACAAATGTGATATAACTTAAGCACCCATTTACTACGAGTAATTGTATGAATGGTATGGAGATGCAAACAATGTATTGCTTTGTTTTTCTAGTCAATTTCCATTTTGATTAAGAAAACTTTAGGACCGAGTTTCTTTTTCTTTTTAAAGTAACGTTAATTTGCTGCTATGAATGTTTTAAAGCCGAAGGGAGGCCCTTTTAACGACGTAGGCATAGGTGGAGTAACTGGGCATAACCTCACACAACAAAAACTCACATTGACAAATCCGTGGCCGAAACGTCGGTTCCAATCCGTGATAACCCCCCCGGTTGTCATTCCGATAGCTACTTCTTCAAAAATCTATCAACCGGAAAAGCCTGAAATTTTATCCCTAATACTCTCCCTCATTCTGCTGGAACCTACTTTTGATCAATCAGGCATCTCCTTAACGGGCGCACTTTTCTCTTCGGGAGCGTGCAAGTCTTCCTCGCGGAAAATTCATCTTTCTCTCAGTCCTGACTCGTGACCCACTTCCCTCCACCGTTCGATGAGTGTATCTGTGTATCCCTCGCTGCTACGGAAATCCGTCCTCTTTTTATTCAGGCGAACACGGCCTTAATGTATCCCCTTTTCCTAATTTTCTACAGCTCGACAATAGCACGCCACGAAAGTTTAATTTACCTTCCTCTCCGCTAAAAAGGCTTTTTCGTTTCGAGCTGGTTCGCTGGCTATTTTTATTTCCCGCTACGTTCTGCGATGATTTAATTATTTTCCTAATGCAGCGTAACTTTAGTGAGGGCTTAAATTGCTCTCGTATGATGTTCCCGGAATCCTTGAAGAACAAAAGCCAATGCTGTGATTCTAGGAAGGGGAGAGGAGATGTTTTGCAAAATGGCGAAAAAGAAATGTTTCCATATCTCAGAGATAGGTCCATTCACAACCTCGTACCCTTTGAGGAGGAAGTTGACTATGATTTAGCAAACCGTAAGTTTATTAAGGGAAAATGGAGTACTAGGAATTCATTAGCGTGACCTAGTTCGCGGTGCTGAAGAGAGGAGATATAGAAACAATTCGTGGAACTCTTCGTCAAAGCCGTTTTTGATGGGGAATTAAATTAGCGAATTCGCAATGTGTTTTCCTCAAAGCCGCTCTTATAAATAGAGACTGAGCGAAGTGGAATGTATAAATTTACGTTCTTAGAGTGAGTGAGCTGCCTTATTAACTTCCTCTCAATTTCTAGTGATTAAAACAGGTAAAGTAGTTTGTTTCTGGTTCTCATATGACTAAATGAAAACTTAAAATTATTTCTATACGGCATCAAAACGAACTCTGTTATAGAAATGTTTACCAGATTAAGTTGTGGAAATGTTTACTGATTATATTTATATATTCAAAATATCCCCAGCATTAAAACAAAGGCCAAGGTAGTAAATTTGCTTCCACGTCACCACGTAAGAGTTAATTGATGATTTTCTGGTTAGTAACTGAAGTATGACATATAAATCATGATACTTAATTACATTACCTGAAAAGACAGCGTTGAAATACATGTATAATTTACTCATGAATTCACTCAGCTATATATCGCTATACCCTTAGCTATCCAGGCACCTCTCAATATAAATTAACTAATGCATCCATGTTGTTTTTTAATCTCTGTTAATTTTATACTAAAATCCGTAATGGTGAAGCAAGCATAAATTTTTTAGCATAGTTTGAATAGGTACAATAATTTTCCAGTATAAATCCTTTCAAAATTAATTCCCCTGGGTAACATTGAAGAGTGCTTTGACGAAAAAAATAATTCGCCAACTTTCCGGTTGCGGAAAAACCTATTCCTAAATGGAATTTGCATAGAGCGAGTTAAGGGGGAGCGAGGAAGTTCAAGTACCTTCGCCGATGTACCGCGTTTGACGGAGTGGAGAGGCACTAAGCAGCGGTGATCCATCGCCATAGCAACAGGCGACGGTGCATTCTGGCGAAAGAGAGATAGTGGAAGGAGGAAATTGAGGTGGGGCCTTATTCAATGCAGGTGGATATACGGGATAATCGAAGCGAAATGGATGGAAATTCGGGAGGTGAGAACAATGGGAATGATGCGGGTGAGGAAGATTAGATCGAGAGGGTGGACTAGAGTAGCAACTCCTAAGGAGTTTTTCCTCTTCGTTGGGGATCGACCGGGGAACGAGCTTGTTTTGATCCTGACGTCATGCTTGTGGACGCATTAAGAGGAATTAGGGTAGTATTTATCGAAGTTGAGGGTAATGCGCAAAGATGTAAGTTGATTATAAGTTTAGCCGCTCAAGGACACGTCAAAGTAATTTTGATTAGCGATTCTTCGGAGGATTATATTGTCAACTGAAAGTGGTTATGGTTCTATATTGTGAATAAAGTCCAGAATTGTCTATATAGGAATGGATTAACTGTATATTATTTTTAATTAACTATAAAATTTAGTCTTTTTAATTTATTTGAATGTTTTATTCATGTTTTATTTAATTAATTATTTTTATTAGTATTCATTTATTTTTGTATTTTGCATTATTATTATTTAATTGTGATATTTATTACTTTATCATAGTGTATTATTGCAATTTTTCCTGTTATTGATTTTACTCTTTGTAATAGTACTGCTTTTGTGATTTCAATGATATACAATTCTTTCGTTTCCATTTCTTAGCTTGTCCATCTTGGTTTTTCATAACCCCTTCTTTGTGGGTGTTTTCCAAGATATTTTTTCCTAAGGTAATACCTTAGTTTTGTTTTCATGTACTCCTTCAAAACCTTTCCTCTCTATCTCTATTCACATCCACTTACCTATTAATTATGTATTTAATATCATTCACTAGAGTTTAGATAGAAAAAAAGAATATTTTCTCAATTTCGCCTTAATAAATACCTTGTATTTACAATGCAATAAAAACGCCTTTATTGGTCAAAATTGGGAAAAGTAAGTACCATCTATCATTTAATCCTAGTCTAATACTCATGAAAGCATTTATACACATAAAATCAGAGCATAACAATAATCTATACTCATTGTCATCAAGTAATGTATTCACAGAAAAACAAATAAAGATCTCATGAAGGCGAGGTTTGGCCCAATAAATCGCCTCTTTCACTCAACCTCTAATGTTACTAAATTTCAGGAATTTATTGAAAAAAAGCAGCAGCAACTTAAAACGATTGGGTTATGGAAGATAATGAATTAAACAGTGCAAATAAATATGAATATATCTTTAATCTAAATTCTGATAGCATACATTCTATGATAATACATACATATCTTCCTAGAATAAATAAAAATTTTATCCATAGATTAAACTGTTATCTGCATGATGATGAACTCGCCTTTTTAAAACCGGTTGCGATAAACTTTTGTTTGTTGTTTGACCCTTTATTGGTGAGGTCATTCGGGCCTCTCTTCCACGTAACCACGTATGCTGGCATTACATATAAACCTATAATTTAAAAACATAAAAACTGAGTTATGTGTTGGAAAAATCTTTGCAACTGAAGGTTGACAAAGATAGAACCCACGTTACGGGAAAAACCCGCGAGAACGTAGTAAAAGATAATAGTATAATAATGACAATTATAAAATTACATGAAGTATTATGAATAAATTTACAAAGTTGTAAAAAAATGATTAATTACAAGAAAAAAATCACATTGACTAATCCTAAGTGGAAAAAATGAACATGAATGAAAAACATTTTCTGTGAAAAATAAAGAGAAACATTTTCTGTGGTAATTACGCACAATTTTTTCACCATATTTCCTATAACGTAATTAATATGCGTTCTAGATTTTTATTTTCTTAGTGGCCTATTTTAAATTTTTACCTCCAATTATTACTTACTATCTCCAATTTCCTGATAGTGTCAAAATAACTCTTTTTTTTAGGTATTTCATTTAATTCTAAGGGATTTATGTTTACGTCAGTTACTGCGATGTTTCTCCAAAATTTGAAATAATTTCCAAACCTTTCCGACTAGTCTAGTAGGTATTGTCGCTAAAATAAAAATCCCTGCTTTCCTCTAATTCTTCTTTCAAAGGACCGAAATCTCTCTAAAGTCTAAAATAAACTCCTTTGTTTGTCTCCCTCTAGTCTCTATCGACCCCCAATTTGATTTCGAAAAAAAATCTATGAAAAGTCTTTCAAGCGAAACAGCTCTTCTCTGGAACTTAATAGAGAAAAGGTTTCTGCTAATGCAAGAGAGGATAATCGTAATCCTCTTACATTTTACAATATAAAGGGTTAAATTTGATATTTTAATGCAATTAAGCTCCTACCTTGTGGTAATGTCTCCTAAATAGAATGATTCCTACCACATTTTTTTCATTAATGGATCTATTCGTTCTCTCTGAATTACGGTGGAAGAAGAAAAATATGCCGGAAAAAATCAACATAGAAATACCCCTATTATCCAATAATTGATTCCTGACTCAAAACAAAAGAAAGAAGTATTAAAAAAATCGAACAGTTGACAGGTTCAGCCATAGATTTATATAGTGATTTTTAAGGATTCATTGTAAAAGCGGTTTTGAAAGAGTGGAATTCGTCCTAACAGATTCGAAATATTATTATTCTAATTCCTCACTCTTAGTAAAATAAGACTGGAAACATTCACCTATCCTGGGTATAATTCACCATAGAGATTAGGCTAATACCATTGCTTTTATTTTACTCTGGTTTGTTGTTCCATTTTAGTATTTGGTTTCTATTATAAATTATAGTCATGTTGAAAAATGTTCTGACTGTGCTGCATGTATGTACAGTCCTGGCCAAAATTAACGCAGCACCGGCCGTAAGGATCGCTAGGCAGGTGCTGCGTTAATTTTGGCCAGGAGTGTACTTAGAAGTAATGATTTTTTCTATTGCGATTAATGTTTGTGAGGGCATACTAATTATTCAAAGATTTTGCGGGGGAGTTTTTGGGACTAAGCCTGTTGCGAAAATTGCAAATGGAAGAATATTGACGGTATTTTTGCCAAATTTTTTAATCTCCTTAGTAAGTTCTACATATTTGTTTAATTTATTGGCATGTGACTGCTGCGAGTGATGTATATTTGAAACAGTTACATCTGTGAGGGATATGTGTTTTACTTTTATTTTAGTGAGAATAATATCTGGCCTATTTGCAAGTATAGTTCTATCAGAACTGATCGGTTCCAGTGGAGTTTATAAATTTCATTTTCCAAATTAGGTGATGATTTTTACTCGTATATTATTATTATACTGCTGCTACCTGACCAGTCTACTTCAATCAACTTGAACAGTGATAATATCGGTAAATCTTGTCAGCAGAGGATCAGACGATCTTGTTACCAGTTATACATTGCAGGTGAGCGGGTTGTGAATTTTTGCTATTTCCTCGCGGGCGGTAAGCAACGTTTGGGTGGTATCGACCGGAGAAAGGGTCGACTTGGGGTGTTAGTTTTGGGGTTCAGTAAAAGGAAGTTGGACTGCGGTGTTCGGAGGCGCTGAAGCGAGCGAGATAAATTGAGTGGCGGCTTCAAAAGATGCGGGAACTGTGTGGGTGATAAGGAGGTGTGTTTCTTCTTTTCCCCGCCAGAGTCCCTTTCAAAAGAGTCGCGTGTTTGGGATGGATTCCTCATTCCCATATTCTGATGAGCCCACTTTGTGTGCGGATTCCTCCTATTCTCCCTCACTATTGCGTTTCTCGCAGACATCTTCGCCCATCTAATTCCCCCTTTATTGCGTCTTCCGCTGACGAACGTTCTTATCCGACGTCTCCGAATTTCCATTCGAATTGAGAGGGGATGTTCGATGTCTTATTGCAAGGATTCCGAGAGGGAGAAGAAGTCTTAATTCATTTTGCACATTTATTCGAATTGTAGATGCAGCACCTTCGTACACAATCAGATGTATTTTCTGATTACAAGGATAAAATATTTTAATCCGTACTTAGATAGAAATGGAATCGATAACTGCAGTCCTTTTAAAAACATGATGCGAGTCCAATTGACTCGTAAGACTTTCATTATAACGCTTATGAAAATTCCGGTGAACGCCTTCAGTTAAATTGATCTTAAATTCAGTTGCGAAGTTTTTGAATGATTTATTCTTCAGTACAGGGTTTCCATAACTATATTCCGCTGAACGTTGGTAATCCACGAAATGCGTTGGCGTGTTCCGCAGAAAAACTTTGACGATGTGCCTAATATGTTTTTTTTTTCAATGCGAAAGGAAGTTAAAACATGTATACAGAAATCAAGGAGTTCTCACTCAGCAAACAACTTCATCTATCACTAAAATCATGCCTTTTATATGCATCCATCATTTAAAATTAATCTCTATCGTCATTACAAAGTAAAGTGTCCCCTTGGTATCACAGAATTAGTGCAGTACTCCATTCGAAAAAGAATTAAGAAACGCTGCTTTAGATAATAAATTATACATTTATTGCATATGCCCCTTTATTTTTTCGACATCGTCCTACATTGAGAATTGGTAATAAAGTTGTAAGAGTTAAGATTACAATGTTATTAAATGGATGTCGCGATTACATAGGTCCAAATAAGTATTAAGTAAGCAGCAAATAGTGAAACAGCTAATTCTTTCTCCGTCCTACAAAACCTAAATATGATAAAGGTCATTTTCTATGGATCCCACATTTCAAATCCAGGATATGTTTTTAGTAAAAATAGACATCACAATTTTGCATTATCTTACTTGTGATGTTCATATAGACACATTCGTGCAAATTGTAAACCACCGATATTTTCTGTAATTCACACGATTCGTAATTCAATATTATCTTCAATTCGTTGTACGCAAGATTACCATCGAGGACTATAAATTGTTCAATTTTCTGAAATGCAAAGCTTCATAGAGAGTTGAATATTTTAATCGCAAAAAAATGGTGGAGATACTGATTCAAAAAATTAATCAAAGAAAAGAGATCCTTACTTAAGGGTTTTATCTCTCAAAGACCGACGCACCTCATTTCTTCGTATTTTATAGGATAAGCCTCAAGGAGTTCATTCTGTTAGGGGGGAAGAGGATTTGAAAGCAAAATGCTGTAAGAAAAGGATCACAGTGTCGACGGAACGATCCGCATACTTCTCATTCGATTAAATTTTTCTTACTTTTCCGCGTCTTTAGATTCCTATAGCCCTCCGTTTCAAATGGAATTCCCAAGACCTCCCGCTCTTTCATTTCCGTCTCATCTGTTACTTTATATTAATCTTTCGATTTCTTCGAATGCGATTTCATTTCCCTCTTTTCGTCATCCGTGTCACCGCTGGAGCGTATCGCGTAGATTTACGATCTTCCTCGTTTGGAAATTGAATTCTTCCGCAGCATATCAGGTAATCAAAGCTGCGTGATTGCGCATTTGTGATCCCAATCTGTGAGTAATATTAAACGTATTTTCGAAAGTAATTCGATATTCATGTTAAAAGATGATAGAAGTCGAAAGAAGAGTCAGATGTAGCGGAGATTAGTTTCTTCAACGTACACCTTATGGAGAAGTAATTCCTAAATTATAGAATTAAGTTGAGTTAAGCCTGTTAAATTTTGCGAAAGAGCACCAGCGTGGAATGTTTTAGAAATTTTATTACTTGAAATTGTTATAGTTAACCAGAAAAATGTATCTTTTCATTATTATTCACCGTACCCACTGAAAAACGTTTTTGTGTACCACCATGAGATATTGTACTCTAGATTAGGAACCCCTCTTCTAGACTCTGATTGTTTAAAACGTCCAAATTCATGTTCCAGATTAACATATGGCAAACTACATTTTGATTCATCTTCGACGGAGAGATGTTGACCACTGCTCAAAATGCCATCCTCATCAATAACAGTAATGAATCAGAACATTTCAAATCCATTATTTGTGGAAAAATCCGATTTTTTTACCAAACCCAAAGAAATCACAAAATAAAATTAGGCTATGCTAATGTAAAATTGATATCTTTGGAGGAATTATTATTTTATATTCTAACTGAATATAAAAATATTTTCCGATATAAATTAAATTTTTTAAAGAATTTTTTTCCATACTTTATAGTGTAAATTACATGGATTAAATTTTTATTAGCTGCTTAAGCCTTTAAGAAGTATTGAATTGGTGACTTTGAAAACCACTTTAAAATTAAATTTCTAGAGGAAGAAAATTTTGTGGTTTAAATCGCGTGTTTTCATATTATGTGAATATCGTTTAATAGATAATGAGTAAGTTTATTACCTTATTATTCAATCTCATAAGTACCCGTGATGATATCCTCTTCCTTAGAATTACAATTTATTTATTTATTTATATAGCCTTGCATCAAATTTTCCTAGTCTATTACGGAATGTTCCGAACACACCAACGTAAAATTTCTTTATAATAAGCGGAAATGTGCCACGCGAATTCTAAGGGTATTTTATTCCTCCTTATTCGTGTTCCGAATAAAGTTCTCTTTATCTTCGTCGCATTTTTCGAGCCGAGGGTTTGAATTCCTTTGTCACTTCCTCTCCGACGGTTTCCATTCTCTTTTCGAATGGTTCGCTGGCTTCTTTACTTGTACACGAATCACTGAACTTGAAATTCGGCGTTTTTTGGAGAGAATTCGTGAAGGCGCTTTCATTATATCCCAGCCCTTGCGATGCGTTCCTTTGCCATTATTCGGTTCTTTTCAAACGTCTCTTTGATCTTCTTTGGTGCACTCGATAAGTATTTGTTTCCTTTAGTTAACGTTACATTTCATGAAACCGCCTACCATATCTTACTGGGAAGTGTAGGTGAATAATTTAAGCAATTTTTTTCATTCGTATGTTAGTACTTGTATTAGAAGAGTAGACGTAATCGACTTTGGATATTTAATCAAATTAATTGCATTGATTTATTGTTTAGCAGGAAATTATGACATGCATTCCATAAAGACGGGTTCGTTGTAGTGTGTAAGATCCAAGAAAAATCCACGTTCAATGTTACCTTGCGCTCAAGCCAACAAGTGTTGTATTCGGTAATTAGAAGAGTAAATACACAATAAGTAAAGTCGCTATGAAATATCAAGGATCGTTAACTACATGCATCAGAATGCAGAAAAGCATTTTCAGTAGAAATAGGATTTAAACTGACGTATAATTTACTTAATTTATTTATACCATTTCTGAAATATAACGTTTGTACAACATGTTGCTTATATTATGTATCCACCCTGTTCTATAGTGTCACCTTTCTGATATTAAGCAATCGATTATAGGAGTAATGGTGCAAGTACCCCCTGCCAGACACGGAAAGTAGGCTTGAAGGGTACATATGGATGGAAGGGTTTTTCGATTTCATGATGAAATTATAATATCTACTTAAATCCAATGATAAAGATAAGTGAAAACAAGCTGCATGACTTGGACTCGAATCCAAATATCCTACTTATAGCCACTGAGAATAGCTTTCCGGAAATGGGAGTTTGAGTCGCAGTCATGTTGCTGGTTTTTACTTCTGCTTGTCCTTTGGTTTTTTAAGATACCTGTAAGGGCAAATAAGCTTCTTTTCTCTCATCTACAGTCTTGAAGTCTTTACTCTTCCAAGAAAGAGAATTAATTAATAAATATCGTACTATTTTCACGGCCTATTTCCTTTAAACTACAAGATAACAATTTCTGCTTGAAGTTAAGATTGATAATAAATAAACTTCTCAGGGGAAGTTCAATTATCTACCATTTATTTATAAGTACACACTGTAGAAATCTGAATATCGAGATTTTAATTCCTTTTCTCTTACGGCATTAACTAGATGGTTTTTAATCCTAAGGTGTTTTAACCCGCAAGGTATTTTTTCTATGTGTTTTTTTACCTATCTATTTATTTAATTATATGATGAAAGATTAGATGTAAGAAAAACCTTATTTGTCTTAATCTCGCTCTAAAATGCTTATTATTATTATTATTTTAAATGGTCAACAAAGTCAAACGTGCCAGGTAAAGGCATAAAATGTAATAATTTTTACAAGAGCTATATTTTTTCTACTATCTAGCCAATGTGCAAGTGAAATATTATTGTAACCAAGTGATACAATCGTTTACATCTTTCTTGGCTCTGAAGTTGATATTTCTGTCACCTCTTCTTTCATCCATTTCTCTTTTCATTTTTGTTTATCTTCCGTTCCTTCAGTCGCTCGCAGCGAACCGAGATAACGACCTACTTATTACATCGTAACTCAGTTCGTGTGATTTTTTTCTCCATTGCACTTTTGTGTCTTTTTACCTTCCCCTTGCGAAACGCTTTGAAAAATAAACTCTTGAGTACATTTACATCGCAGTAAGCTTTGTCTCTTTTTCTCCTCGTGAGATTCGGATGCATGTCGACAAATTTCGAGTCACTTTTTTCGGCGAGGAAATTGTTTGATGTCACGAGCGTCGCCCCACTTTTTTGTTTCGCGATCGTCTTGGAGCATTAGGGCTTTCAAACTGGCAAATTGCTTTTTTATTGCAATCTTTCAGTTAGTCATGTTTTGAAATAGAGAGTTTATGGCACATCAAAAAGCGGTTTCGTGTTTGACTAGGGGAAAGAGAAGGGATGGAAGAAAAATTCGTTTTGATGCCCTTTCAAAACAGGGATGCGCTGTTTCCTCAGTCTCGTGCAATTTGTGCCGCCTTCGGAAGAGGCGCTTTTAGTATTTCCTATCAAATCGGACGTCAATCTTATTCCGTCTTAATACTCAAGCTGTGAGTACTTAGCTCTTCATATTGTAACGGAACAAAATCGGTCGCCACATCTTACAGAACAATCAAAGTATTTAAATTAATTACTGGGTCCCCGAATTCGGTGACGGAGGACACCACTGCGTCACCGCGCAATGACAAGTCGAGCGTGGGTTCAAAAAAAGAATTTATAACCTCATGCACAATTATTATTCAAGTAAGTTAAACCACAGAAAAAAATTAAGGATTAACAAGAATAAATTTAGAGCCGCTTACAATATGGCATCCGATGTGGAGCCGCTCTATTCCGAATACCAATAATGGGTACCACTCCTCGCGATCTCCTTCCTCTGCCGTGGTCTGGTCGCGGTGTAGGGCCGGCCGGCAATGACCTCGGCGGGCTGAATGCGATCCTGGAGGCAGCGTAGTGAGCTAGAGAGTGTCACCTTCTCCTCGCGATCTTGGTCCTTCAATATTTTCTTAGAGTCATCCTACACGGCACTCACCCTAACCACCGGTGGCCCTTCTGCTGGTACTTCAGCGCCACCAAAACAAAAACACTTCCACCAAACATTCACAACGCATTACAATTTAAATAACGTAAACGAACACATCTTAATCAAAAGAAATAACGAGGCTCTAAAAATATCGTTACAATATGTTTTACTTTTGATGAGCTAGTGGATGGAGAGATTTTCATCTTATCCGATCATGGAGAACGGTCATTCATGCAGCATAATCGAGTAAGCTTTTCTATGACGATATTGCTAGTTTATCTCATGTACCAAAGTAATGCGCATATGATTTTGTTCCGTAAGTTTCTTTGATGCATATCACTCTTCTCAGAACCTTCTTATCCGTAATAAGCTTACTATTATAATTTAATGATTCAATTTTTCCATCTTTTTATGAAGCTCCACATTATACTCTACGTGTCTTTTCAACCCTTGTTATTTTTATTCTTCTTTCCCCGTGCATTCTTACTTGATTCCGCTCTATAGTTATTTTTCCATTAAATTACTCGTTTTATTTTACATTCTTCTCCCATGTCTTAATTTGCCTTTGTATCACTTCAGGTTTTCTTTTGCTTTGGTTCTCGTTTTCTTCATTGCCGTTACTTTAATTTTGGTGTCACTGAACCTGTTTATGGAGACATATTTTCATATCTGATTCAATACAACAAGTTTTAGCTTATTCACGTTATATTATATTGAAGTTTTTCTTTTATTTATATATAAAAATATCCTCCTTTGCTCATTCCTCACCTGGTAGAACTTTATATTATAATTCATAATATTTTCCATAATGATGAGTGCTGACGCAGTTTTGTCGTGAGTAATTTTTTAAGTAGCAGTATTGCTTCTTAATTAACTAACTTTTCTTACATTTAAGAAGGCCTTATAGCTTATATTTAATAGCATTATTCCTCTAATTCTTTTAAAATATCAGCAATGCGCATTTCATATAATTATATTTATAAAATATCATTCGAATTGTTATTATTTCAAAGACTTTTAATTGCATTGAGTTACTCTACACGGTTGGCATGGATTACACATAAAAGACAATCACATGAATCTATTGAGTATATAAGGAGGGCATAAACATCCAATTTTGCTTCACACATTTTGAAAAGGACAGCTCAGGATTTCCTTTAATCCGAATATCCTGCATTAGGGTATGCAAATTCCTAAATTTTTCCTTTAGCCTTCCTCAGCTGACCTCTTTTATCCGCTCCATTATCATCCCTTCTCTCTGCAGTTCTCTCCCCTTTCCTACCAACTTCCAAATCCCGATGAGATTTTCTTATACCCGTTCTTCTCCTTATTTCAGATATGAGCGATCTGATTCCTCGTTGCCTCCGTAACTGTTATCGCTTCAAAACTTCTTTGCTCTTCAAAATAACGTCTTTAGCATTCTATTCTTGGAACTCTATCTATAGTTTTTCGTTTATGGAGGCTGTTATATTGTTATGGAAAGTAAATTGTAAGTTTTAGAGTTTATCTTTCTCGAAGCCAAATGTGTTTATTGAAGTAATTCCGTAACTATCGTCGGAAAAATTCAAGCTAGAATATCTATTATATATAGATGCTTCTCCGGATTCATTCATATATCATATATTCATATATATATATATATATATAGAGAGGATACAAAGTCACAGGCTAAACAACTAGCGTCAATGGCTTGAAATTTTTACGACATATTGGCCATAACGTATAACCTCCAGAAAAATTGCGATTTTGAACCTCAGTGTCATGGGTTCGATTCCAGAGGGCCCCAAAAACGCGATTTTCCCCATAAGATTACATGGCGGGGATTTTCGAAAATTTTTTTGAGGCACTTCCCGGAAAAGCAGAGAGTTGAAACTCTAGGGACCGCTAAATGCCGTGCATAGCCAACGAAAATCGGAAAGACATCTTCGAATATTGTCCTTGGTTCGATGCTAGGCCGGGGCAAAAATCGGCCGTTTAAAATGCATTGCGGCGATTTTTAAGATTTTTTTTGGATCCTTTCCCGATAACATGGATCATTGAAACTCGGCACATCGATAGATATCATGAATTTATTTCATAATCGAATTTTACATATTAGCTTATGGTCCTTGGTTCGATCCCAGAGGACCATTTGCACTTCACAATGCTTTTCTTACGGAGATAACGGAAACAAATTTTAGGTACTTCCCGGCACGATATCAACTTCAAACTTTGCATGTACAAAGATCAAGTCCATACAAATCAAACAGTGCATTCACAGCTATCAAAGATTCCTGGGTTCGACACCAGGTGTCTCTGCAATCAGAAGTTAATCCGATTTTTAGGAATTATTTTGAAACCTTTGCCAATAATATAGAAACTTTAAATTCGGCATATAGATAGAGATCATAAATAACTTTCAGAAACATTTTTTAGATTTCCAAGATCGTCCTTGGTTCGAATCCAGAGAGCCATTTAAATTCGTAAAAATTAGAACGTCTTTTGAGGCAGTTGTAGCCCATATTTCTGCTTGAATTTTCACACATCGTTAGAAATGGTGATGTTCTATTGTGCTGCATAGTAAGTTCACAGTAAAGACCCGGGTTCGATGCCGGACGATGGAATTTAGGCAAATTTTAAGAAAAATTTCAATCTTTTTTTTTCTTTTGATGGCCGTCCGGATATGATGCCGACATGAAAATAGTGTTGTCGATCTGCTTGCAGTATGCAAGCAACATTTTACTCGTATTATAATATAGTTACAATGAGAAATGTTTTTGTGAAGGAGATAGGTAAATTAATAACGATCTGATATAGGATTTTTTTCTCATTACTAGCTACGTTCTTTATTTCCTCTAGTATCTTAATGCTTTCTATTTCTTGCACCAGATGTATTGCATATTATCATTGGAAATCCTTTTGTATTCATCATTCGTGCTCCTATTCTGTCAGACGTCTCTCTTCCACGGAAACATTGCCGCACTTTTATTTTTCTTTGTTTTTTATTGTAGTTTGTTTACAAGTGGATTTTTAGAGATTAATTTCATGTAAAATTAAATAAGTTTTACACATCAATAATGAACGTATTAAGATTTAGAGAAACTTCATTTTCCATTGTACCCTTTACATTTGAATCTCGGGTATTAGAAAATGACAATACGTAGAGGCTACACGGTATGCATAAGGCACATAATCTCAAAAAGCTCATTTCCAAATAATTCGTTTAAATCGTTCATGATGAGTTTTAATTGCTACTTATCTTCATTAATTATTTGGTTAGCCTAGCGAGCCTTTTAAATAGATGAATAAATAAATTCCTTATCTGAAGGAGATTGTGGTCTCTCAATTCAAATAACTCAACTTTAACGTTAGTTAATCATTAATAAGAAATTAGTTTAAACAAGGTGGAATAATAAATATGTCAGAGTGTTTGTTATCAAAAGTAGTTGCATTTATGAACAGCGGAATACCCTCAACTATAGTTGGAGTGTGAAAAACTCGCGCAAAGCTACAGACGGTAATTAAAGCCTAACGAACTTTTTAAATAGATGAATGAGTTCATTAATTCTTTATCCAAGACTGAATTATCGACTGAGAAGTCTCCCATTTCAATTAATTGATTATTAACGTTAAATATTCTAAATAATAAAAATGTTAGAAGAGGTTGAATGGTAAAGATTTCAGAGGATTTGTTGGAATGAAAATTGATGGAATTTATGAAAGAAGGAAAACTTTTCCAAAGGGGAAGATAGCAAAAACTCCTTCAAAGCTAAAGACGGCAGTAGCTTAAATTTATCGGAACAGTAATCCCTCAGCCCATAATTTAACGCTTTTATTCCAGCATCGCTTACTTTAATAGTAAATCTCATTTTAATAAGCTCCAGACATTCCCAACTAAACAATTCTCTCCCTTAGTATTCGCTTCATCACGTGATAGCAGATTTCCATCCAGTATCTCTAAAGGACATCGCGTACCTAAATGGGTTTTATATTACGTCGTCCCTCCGGTTTAACTCGGTTTGGACCTCCTCCTTCCGATTAAACGGCTTTCCATCCTCCCGACCACTCCTTCCCCGAACGCATAACTCGAGAGGCGTAACGGAAATTGGACTGCTGGTGGCTACATCTGGCGCCGTGGGTGATATGCAACCATCGCCTACACCGGCGCGCTGCCAAGTCGTATAGCTCTCAGGAGGTAATCCGCCGTCTTCGATCCCATGCAGAGTTTTACATTCGTCGGAAGCTGTATTTCTCGGAGCGAGCGCTAGGTGTCCACGCGGGTGGTGTGGGGAAGGGCTCTAGGATGTGCGAATAGAATGCCAGATGAGTGGAATAAATCCTATTGAGAAACGGGAGAGGAATGCGAGATCATTTCCGTTAGTTTTCCTTTCTCTATTACGCGATGAGAACCCAATGTTAACCAGATGGAGGCAAGCACAACGATCGCTTTCCATTGTTATTTTAGTAGTATTGCGATGGCAAATATTGCATATTGTTCCAATGTTGATGCATTGAGATAAATGTACGAGTGCGGGGAAAAATTTATTTTGAGGGTTCGTATGATAGTTTTAAGAATATTCCCTTTCTCTTTCTGTTTTTTCATCTATAACAAATTTATCATTATGCTAACAATAATGAAAACCCTTGGCTCAAAACTTTGTGGCTGCTATCACAGTGGAATTTAATCCAAAATGTTTGAATATATCATTGCAAGTAGCTGATTATCTAATTTCGGACGTTTTCTAAAACGGAAATCTCTTCAGTTTTATCCACCTTATACGATGTATAGCATGCTTATTACGACAGGTTGTCATTTTCTAAATATTATGTTTTGTTCTGTAAATACTGGTATGAAACATTTTCAGTTTTCACATTTACAGTTATATTATTTAATGAAACAAAAGCTGTTTCTCTGAACATAAAAAAATTATGAGAACCCTGTTTTAAAATGTGCCTTAAAATAACTAATGCGATTTTTATTAACATTCTTCAAGCAACTTTCCCAAGCTCTTAAAGTAATGCGTATATAAATGTGAATATGATATTAGAATTTGCGAATTAATTATGGAAAATAGTTGGAATTAGGTAAAAATTATTAAACTTATTTGATGATTTTTTCATTTGTAACTTTTGTCAACTTATAACAATAATATTCTTGATAAGGGGCTCCCGGATAGTCATGTGGATAGCGCGTTTGCCTTTGGTGAAAGCGGTCCCGGGTTCGATTCCCGGTGGGAGTCAATGTGCGAAATGACCTAAGCTGTCGAAGCACTTTTAACAATACTACTACAATATTCTTGATAATGAAGTAAAATTAAAAAGAAGATTTTTATAGTTATGAATTTTAAAAGTTCTAAATATCCAACATTTATAATCGACGTATTTTATTTCAGGTCAACAGTGTTTTACATGGAACGTAATTAAAACCACAAGAATGTTGTAAGTGTCGCATATTGTTTCTAATATCTCTATTGTTAAGCGTCTAAGAAAATTAAAGTTTTATCCAATTGCTGTTGGTAACTTTAATGGGACAAATTTATTCCAAAAATTATGCATTTGAATTTTATGTTCTTCTTGTTGTTACTGGATAAAATGCTTCGATTCTCCTCACCTTCATGCCTTCTTCGTCAGTCAGTAATCATTCCCTTTCTATGGATTGAAACTCACCTTGGGAATCGATAAAACCCTCTTTTCGGCCGACTCTATACTTATTAGGCCACATCACGCTACGGAAACTTCAGACGAAACACTAGCAGCTCGGATTCAACTCGGGCATAAAATCTCGAGACATAGAAACAGGACTTACCTCATTCGGATACGCTCCCGTGATTTGTTTACCTTCGGATAATCCCGGAAGCTCCACCACTCACGCAACGTACGTCCTCTGTCTCTTTATCGAAACAAAGAGAGTGGTCGTTAATCCTCGCCTCCCGCCGATTCTCTTCGGGTCCACGCTGAGAGCTCGACACAAGTTTTCATGCTCCGATTGCTCTTGCAAACCCAGCTTGCGTCTCCGGGGTGTTGATAGGCGACAAAAGAGAGCGCTAATCTGAGGTTTTATGTCGCCGAGGGCCACGGAAAAGGGTATTTTACGCTCCGCTGTATCGGTAGTTCGGTGTCGTGTGAGCGTCAAAGAAGATAAGGAAGTCGTGTTTCGGAAGAGCTCCACTGTGGGTTTCATTCATGCAGTTATGCAAACATTATTCCGGTACGCGGTTCTATGGAAGATATCTTAAAGAAGCTTCTGATAGATATTACGAATTTAAAGGGTCATGAAATAATGTTAGGTTGAAGAAGTAACTAATCTCACTAATAATATCTGCGTTGACTGCCATGATGTTGAAATCCATAGCAATAAATAATGATGATACTTCTGCGCGAATTTAAGAATATTGTTTTAATGATTGTAATTAATAAAATGTAATGGTTTTAATAGTAATAATAATGATTTCAATTCTTTTAGGATTATTTGGTATCCAGTGACAAAAGCATGCATTTATAACTTTACATTTACCTACACCTGAAGTCAATAATTTATTTTTGTTGAGTATTTTGAAGACATTTTCTCATAAAAATAAATCCCAATATAATTCCCTTACATTTTTGTTCCCGTCTATTTAATAAACTTAGATAATTTAGAAGACAATAGCTATATAAATCTTTTCATCTAGCATTCTATAGTTGATTTTATCTTAAATTACATAGAAAAGGAAAAGACATTTCTTAACGGAAAAGAGAAAAATATAAGGAAAAGGGTTGAGGGTGCTTTGCTTGAGGTAACGGCTTGTTAAAATGTTCTGGCCGGGTAGCTTAGATGGTTATTGCAGCCTCCCGGATAGAGGAAGATCCCCTTTCCTTGGGAAGAAAAATATACTTCAGAATATCGATTAATTTTACATATTTTCGATAGAGAATCATCGAGAGGAATCCAAATTGAATTTATCCCAAGGAAACTAAAATTAAATATGGATTTTGCCGATGGAAGTGTAGTATTCATGATACGCAAACTTAAATTTTCGGAGTAGATTTAGAAGTATTTCCGTGTTCAATAAAACATTGTAAAATTCTTTAATTCTGTAAGCATATGCTGATATTTACATTGATGAAAATTTTAAAAATATTAATTTCCTTTGTGTTTCTTTTATGAAATATGCTTCATGAAAAATCAAGTAATTTAATTACTATATGATACGACTCCCTACCATCCCTGCTGTTGAAGGTATATCTTGGGAACTGCTATATGTCAGAGCTGAACTCTGAGCCCGTTTAAAGTACCACGGCGTTTTCTTCGCCTCACTAGATGCATGAATCACTTCCCCACTGCTTCATTTCATGGAGTAATAAGAGCGGGCTGTGCACTTATGTTAGCTCATCTGAAACTCCCGAATGACCAAGTTAATCTCGGTTACTGATTCGTTTACCTCTTCAGCAGTTTCTGCCTTCTGCTCAAAATACTCCTTATTCATGCGCTTGCGAATTACTGCGCAGGCTCGTTTGTTTGTTGGCTTTCTTTTTTGTGGTAGAGGCATTGCCGTTTCTCGAGCCTATTGTTCACAGTGGGAAACGCGTACTTCCGCTGTAAAACAGTGAAAAACCATTAACTAACCTCTTGTTAGTCATACTAGTAATAGCATCTTCTACAAGTCTTTTCATCACAATGTTCTATGACTATTGTACGTATGAGTCTCAGTGTATTTCCTCTATCATCAATTTATTCCTCTCACTCTTCAATAGCGTAACTTTTAAAGTGAATTCTTTTCGAGAATGAGCCACCGTTTTTAAATCTCACAATTAAAATTTTGATTCGTGACTTACAGGCTTTATATTAGAAATAACGAGGTAAGACTGAGTAAAGAATTTTCCAGAATATGCCGGCTTTTATTTGAAATTTATAATTTCGTTTCTCATTTTATGGTACTCAATAATCCCTAAGTTTCAAATTCTGTTATAGTTCTTTCACTATGTTCAAGACACAGCTCAAGCTGAGAGAGTGCAATAGCCTGGTAATAAATGAATACGAACTTGTATAAGGAAGCTGTTTCAGCCATTTGGAAAGGAAATGGACACATGTGCTGATAAGAGTGGAAGAGCGAGAATACGTTTGCTGTATGTTGCAAAACTTCTTAAAGAAAATGGACGTAGGATAAAAATACTTAGAAATATGTTTATGAATGTGTGTAGAGATATGTATGGATAGTATGAATCTAATGAATAAGGGAGTATGAAGTAAGAATAAGGGAACAATGAAGTAAGAATTCTGGCCAGAGTAAAGCAAGGATGAAATAGAAGTAGACTCGATGGTGTGAGCCTGGTGGTATTCCATTACAAATAGTAGAAGGAGCAAGCTGCAAAGAAAAAATTAATAATATATAAAATTATTAAAATAAATTCTTTGCAACTTTCTCCTGTAAATAAAGGTAGGTAAGAATGTTATGAATGAAGGTGAAATAATCGTGAATCGATTTTAAAGGAAGCTGGATCTTGATTTATTTGTGAAGTTGTGGTAACACCACAATGAATTGAAAAACAGATTCTGATTTGAAAAACTTATCTTGAAAAATTGATTCCTAATGTATTTCTCCTATCATGAAATACTACAAGGTTCCTTGATAAAGTTGTATTTATTGTTATGAAAGAAAAACAATGAAATCGATATGGTCCGACGTTACTTCGAGGAAAGTTATTGTACAGAAGAAAAGGGATTTAGTATAAAAGAAATAAATTTGGAAGCGAAATCGTTAGTTATGATTGAACAGTGTGAGAGATTTGCCAAGTCCCTTTTCTTGTGTGAGTAGAAAGTGTTAGCATGTTTACTGTAATGTACAATTGTATTATCTTAAGCGATGGTGTATTTAATTTGTATATATACTGATCTTGGTTTTTTTATCTCAGTTTTAACATCTCTAGTTCTCCGTAGTTTATGCCCTCAGAAATACCAACCCTCCAATCCATCTGAGATTCAGGCCTGATTTCCCTTTCCAGGGTCACTGCGGTATCTTTCCCGCAGTCCCTGAGATAGGGATTGAGAAGTGCACGCCTCCACTCGTGCGTGCCACTATGCGTTAGCGGTGTTTATTCTCGACGTCCCTCGTAAATATTAGACGAGGCGTAAATACGCTCGTGTGCAGCGATGGCCTCTACTTAAAGCCCTCCGTCTAAATCATCGTTTGTCTTTGCAGGAGAGAGGAGTCCCAGTCCCACAGCCCGCTGTTCACGGCCCAAGCGCTTACATCCCAGCCGACGAGGTGAGTCTCATTTTTAATTCATAACAACTCCATGATTCCTCTTTTCAATGCATTACGTTTTCATTTTTTTTCTGGAGGTTTGCAAGGTTTTTCCAGGGAATCGAACCTGAACCAAACCGGAAAAGGAAACCAAAGATAACATTATTTGAAAAATGAAATGTCTAGGACACAAACTGAAACCAAAAATCTTTATTTATTATATTCTGAATCTTAATATTTTTAGTTAAGCGTGAATATATTTATTTAAATATTAATATATAACAGCAACTTGCAACTAATGTAAATGAGGGATTTTATTCATTCACGAAAGAATTAGAGAATCTAGATGCTGCAGATATCGAAGACGATGACACGTTTGTGTCACGCTTTGTAGTTTCAGGAATATTATCAGGATAATATTAATATGAGAAAGATACTAGTAATACTTGTAGTATGAGAAATATTCTACTCCTTCTAAATAAAAGTAGTAGAATATTTTTCATACTATAAGCTGTAGATTCAGCAACATTCTGTCGTTAACTTCCTGAATACCTTAACCCTTCTCAATATTTTAACTCGTGAATAACTGACTAGAAGAATTTGGAATATGAATGCTTTGAATGCTTCCTGCCGATAAAAGGTACGAAAAATAATTATGAAGGAAAATCCTATTTTACAAGTTTCTGTTAGCCGATTTTCATTGTCATAGGCCAAATTCGTCAAAAATATATACTTATAATTCATTATTAAGAGAGCTACCGGAGAAGTTATGAGAAAAGTTTTAATTAAATTGAAACTTTGAGGATAGGCTACTTTTTGTAGTACTTTAGCATTTGAAAAATTTGTTTTCAACATTTCAATCGAGATTCTGAGAGAATGTCGTCCGAAAAATGTTATTTCAAAGATTTCTAATGTATCGTTTAAAAGATGAATTATACATTATTTACCTTTTAAATTATTTTTATACTTCAGACTAAGCTTAATGTATAGTTTACTAAACAACTTAAGAGTGATTGAACCTTACCCACATGTTTTATGCCACAATTCTTCATAAATAACTGGAATTGGAGAAATGAAAAACCCTCGCCACTTACTCGCGGGTGTAATTGGGAATCGATCGTGAATTAAAATGTCATGATGAATTAGAAATGTTTTATTCTACAAGTTCTCTTTATTATAAATTGCTATAAAGACTTCTAAAGCCATATGGAAAACAGTTCTACATTGCGAACCATTTCGTTTCTCTCTGGTATTTTTTTTGACTTCATCCAGAGTTATTTCCAATCCCTGCCTCTGTTGTCTAACCAACCATTCGCTCTCATTGCGATTGGAATTGCGTCGTGTGAAGACTGCGCAATCCCGCGCCGTGTCCACAGCAATCGGGATGAAGTGTCAAAGGAGACATTTCAAACGGAATCGTATTTAAAGGGAGTGGAATCGGTCCCGGAATTAGCTCCGGATTCCCATTAACGTCGGTCTTTACTGGTCCTTGCGGTCAGTCCTCGTCAGAGGTGATGACGCTATTTGCAGAGAGCGAAAGGAAGAAACGCAGAGAAGAAAGCCCAGAGGCGATTACGTCAAAAGCGCTGGCCACGGGTGAAATAGGAGGTTTTCAGGAAACAAAGGTCACCTCTGACATTAGAACTATGGCTTTACCGCACAAGGGTGTTGGGGGAATATTGATTGTGGATCCAAACGGAGAATTGCGTTCGCTGCTTTCGTAAAATTACTATGTAAAAACAGAAGAGCACAACTATTCTTCCAGTTCAATCCCATTTTATTACTTCTACTTCTTTCACAGACTTATACGCATACAACTGAAAATTAAGCATACATTACGAAATGAATAATTGGACATTTAGCAGTCATACGATGCTTAAACAGTGTCAAAATACATACTTTTAAAGCGAAACGAACAGTAATAAGAAATAAATATAGAAAATTAAGAATACCACACCTCTATATAACACAAGTGTTTCATGCAGTAAAATATATCTTACTTAACAAGAAGGTAGTATTAGACATTAAGATGATAATAGAAACCATATATAAGTATGAAACATATTGAATAATCAACTACTGCCTGATTAGTATTCAGTTCGGAGTATAGTTGGATCCTCACCCCCTCTAAATCAGCGGTGGGGAATGAGGCTTCCTAGGCAGGATGAGGAGTGAGGTTGTTTGCCTTTGCTTTCCTCGTCAAGCCACAATACTATAAGCGGAATACGCCCGCGAAGGTGAAGCACAGCAACTGAACTAGTCATAGCAGTAGCATTCCATAGAAAGAAAACCTTAATCAGCACCATTGTCCAGAATTACGTCAGTAACTTTCATATTCATTACAGCCATGAGCGGAACTTATTGAGAGACAAAAGTGAACGAACGATACATTCTTCTGTCATGGTCCAAAACACAATTGAAAAATATTTTATGCATCATGATACCGTTATCAGGAACTATCAATGCTAATTCATTATAATAATATGAATAAATTATTCAACTAGATGATGTACATAAAGATTTACTCTCAGTGAGCCAACTTATGAGATGTTATAATATCAAGTTTAAAAAATAATAGCATCAAAAGTAGAAACGTAGGTTGTTTTAATGTAGGTCGTGTGCTGACAGCGAATTGAAGCTCCAAAATGTGTCATTCTCAGCAGCAAACGTCTTCCTCGTGAGCGATTATTAGCGACCATTCTACTGAAGTGCTCATCCTTTTTCGTCATCGGATTAAAATCTCAACGAAGAAGCAGGATCATTAAGTGATCGGATGGATGGCACGCGATTTGATGATAATATCTCGATTGGTTAAGGTCTAATGATGACGTTTCCACCTTTGACTGCCATCACAGGTGAGGAAAGATAGGGGTTTAATTACCTGTGTTTTCCTGAGATTTCTTTCTTGATTTGATATACATTCATCGCATTTAAAAACCAATCTCTAGTTGAAATATTCGATATTATACGACGTAATCCTGTTTAACGAGAACATGTCTGATTTTTGCTGACAACAGAAAGTTATTTAATGAATTTTAAATTCCAGTGAAATTCGGACTAAAGATTTACAATATTATGTTAAAACAGGAGGCACCGAAAGAATCCTAAAATATTCTGTGAGTGAAAATTCAAGTAAAGTAGAATCCTCTCACCAGTTAAGTCAAAGCATTCCTGGGTTCTTCCAGCAAAATATTTTACTTTAAATTTCGGTGGGGACAATTTGAATTGAACTCATTCAATGTTCTTATAGCACTTTTAATTCATTTTATATTGTAGGTAAACCATCAGTCTTTTGCGAATTAACGGTCCTCGAGATGGGTTTTTTGGTAGATGTTTCACTTCCATTAATAGCAAATTCTTATAATCATCTACAGCCTTAACAACTATTCCAGAGGCATTCCAGCTGCAAAATGGATTTATTTATTGTATGCATTTATTTATTCATCGTATTTATGATTTTAGATAGAAATTATTCTGTCTTAGTATATATTTTCATTGTTTTAATTTAATTTTTAATAAATTAATTCGCATTTAATTTCCTTGGCTTTTTTAACTTTATTTAATATTTATTCGTAATTAAATCAAATTAAAATCTTTCATTTTTTGCTTAGTCTTAAACTTTTTCATATTATTTCACTTTTTTATTTTCTTATTTTGTTTTAAAAACATTAAAACCATACTACTTTTTCATTTTTCTCGTCATTTTATGATTTACGAGGTCACTCTTCCAAATATGAGAGGTGCACAAATAAGATATATTAACATGTTAATTTTTATTTATTTTAACTATTTATTATCATATAATTTAATTTACCATTTTTCCATCATTTATATGGGCTTTGATTCTTGATTTGTTTAATTAACTTCGAAATCTAATAATATCAACTACCTTGTGAGTTAATTTGTGGAATTCCATGACGGTATAGAAATGAAAAAAGTATTGATTTCCTCTAGAAAACGAGACCCAATTTTAATAGTTTTAAAATTTATATTACAATTGGATCAAGTTTCCCAGAGAAAAGGGGTTCAATTTTTGCTCTTCTATTGAAATCAAATTACATTTTTTTTTTAAATATTTTGGATCGCGAGGGTGCTCTTCAAAATGGCACAAATTGATTGGGCATCTGTTTGCATACCACAATATAATAGAAATGGCTCAAATGTTTTTGTAAATTTTACCTTTACATTTTATTGCTTCTGTTGGTCGCAGGATCTTCCGTTCAATCGAAAAAACCGCAAAAAACCCACCTTGAAGTCGAGTGAACGCTCCGCGTACGTGAACGCAATATAAATAGTGCTTTCCTGCATGCTAAATAGATACCTCTATTTAAGAGATCACTCTCTTTCCCTGGAAATCAATAACGGGACGTTTTTCACCGGATCCGGTTTTGTGCCGTTCCTTTTCTATTCCTGTGTACTCTCTCTTTCCCTCCACCACCACACGCACCTCCACCGCGGACAATCTTCCGAGGCCATAAACTGTGTCACGTGACCACGGAGGATCCTCTCTTGTTTAGTCGATACGCCAGGTAATAAAGGCCTAGGGAGAATAATGGCTCGGGATGGTGATTCTTTACGATTTTTTCCCGTAGGACAATAGGTGGACATGATGCGCTGGGGTTTAAATGCGCACAAAAGAAATTTATGGACTCGTTCATATTTATTTTGGCTCTCCCGGGCTTTTGTAGAGAGAAATGAATTCTAAAATTCCATCATTGTTTAAGTATTTCAAACTAAAATTATTTTGCGTGCTCCGCCGGATTATTGTATCTATGGAATCCTCGAACGAGTTAATGCGTAGTTACTTTTAATTTCTCCCGGGTGTTATTTCCTCGCTTGAGGTTCCGTAGTTAATTTATTTATACATATTTATTTTGATTGGATTAATATTCATGAGTATGAAATTGTTTCAATTTCAGTGTAATACTATTAGTTAATATTGTGTCGAATAATTTGATTATAAGCCTTTTGAGGGCTTAGGGATTTTTGAATAACATATGAATTAAGGTTGACTATTTGATATATTTTGACCGTTAACAAATTTTCATAATATATATTAATAAATAATCGTTGTTCTAGTATAAAAATATTTATATACCATAAACCGCACTAATACAAGTCAATAGCAGCATCATAGCTGATAAAAGGAAAATTGAAAACATTTTAAGTTCAGAGTTTTGTGAAAACGGAAAATTTCTGAAAATGAAAGATTTACGTTCAAAAATAAATGAGCAGAAGGACCCTCGAGTTGGATTCAATTCAGGTATAAGATGGCTTAATTGAAATCGTTGAATAATTGAAATAACGTCTCTCTTAAGGAAATTGGGCGGTTCTTTAAATCATTAGCAAACAGCGAGGTAAAAATATAAACTGTTATGCTAAATAATATCGCACATATATTTCAATTAAACTTTCCCAGCGTATGTGGAAATGGGAGAATTTAGTTTCGTGTAACATAATATGCATCGATAGCCATCTTTTATGTGTCCTGTGCATTGATTGCATGCTCCAATGGAATTCTAAATCACATAGATGTGTATATGTTTGCGCGTGTATTGATTGATATACCGCTCTAATGTGCATTGAGACCGTATTTCAATGTACTCACCAATCAAAAGCATACATCCGGAAACGATGACTCTCTTTGCATCTGCACGGAAGGAGTGCTTTATGCGAGGTATGCTCTCATTCGTTGGCTTCCTGTTATGCTATCACTCAGGGAAAATATAAAAAAACAGAACATCGTCCAATGAATCGCTAATTGAAATTACTCCCACGATCATGATGCTAATGGGATAAAAGGCACTCGAAATAATTGGAGATGAGAGCAATTCTGCCCGTATCGCGGTCCTTTAATAGAGTGGATGCAATGGTTGAAAATCATATTTCGGAATAAAATAAATTTTCGTGTGGGAAGCCTTTATAAGCGCGATGTTTGTATAAGCAATATTTATTCCAGTCAGTGAGGGTGTAATTTTCAATTTTCATTATACATTAGGGAATTATTAATATGAGAAATAAAATACATACTTGAGATAAGAATTCTTTAATAAATAGTTTTTCAAGTATTTTTCCCGTTGATAATGTAAAAGAGTTGAATTTCATTAATTTAAAGTATATTAATGAAAATTTATATTATAACGTATTATCTGTGTTAATACATATTAATTATAATTATATTAATATTAATTATTAGTTATTATTGAAAACGGATAGTTAAATTGTTTACTGCTAGAATTTTTTTCTGAATGCGACATAATACTCTGTCTACTTACGCAACTAAAATATTCAAGTTGAAATAACCAAGCTCACTTATCATTAAATTCAATTAAGGTTAAAATCATGAAAATCAAAGGTGATGGAATAAGCGAACAGATATTGATGTTTCTATAACCTCGTCTAGATTAGAAGTAATCTTGAAAAAAATAGGCTTCAGGTAAGTAGATGGTCTTATCCTATTTATCTTGGAAGCCAAAAACAAGTTCTACTGATGAATGAAAGAATGCTTGTTTCATATAGTGAACTCAGAGTCAAAGAGTTCATAGTAATTATAATTCATATCATTGATTTCATTCCACTTCTGTAAAATGCGAGTAATGAAGTGGTGAAAGTAAGCGGACTCTTGGTGAAGGAAATTATGAATCTATTGGCGTAATTAGATTACGTTTATTGAGATATTAATCGGGTATATTGAAACAGCAAATTTCATAGGGAAATTGGACAAAATTGTGATATCCACTCCCAAAATGGCTCAAAGGGGAATAATTCGCGCACCGCAAGCGACCGCACAAACGCCGCAATAGGGCATAAGTGGTTGCATACGACCAAGCTTCGAAGTCCCTCGCTTAAGGATAATGGAAAATACCAACAGAAGGTCGGAGATAGAACCGAACCAGGGGAGTTTTCCCTAATGCAATACGCTTCTAGCAAAGCTCCCCAAATACCGCGACCATAGGAAAGGATCTCGTGCTTTTCCGGTGTTTCTGCTGCCTGTTTTCAACAGGGCCTGAGTTGATTAAACCGACGTTTCGGCCACTGTCTCAGAAGCCATCTTCAGGGTGAAGTGCTTAAGTTTGAGTTGTTCCAATATATATTTAGTCCTCTTTTATATATGGGACCATCTAATACGCTCTGCACTTCGCCCTGAAGATAACTACGGAGTCAGCGGGCGAAACGTCGGTGTTTTACGTTCAGCCGACCCGGTTGGAAGCATATGAAGATTTCCTGCAGTTTGGCCATAAATTATATCGGAGATATCTTCTTCCGAAGATAACTCATTTTATCTTCCTCGATGCTTTTGATGCATGCAATGCATAAAGTGCTCTCCGTTCTCTTTACCAGAGAAAGTCCCGAAGTTATAAAAAATATAGAGCCCGTTGGAACTTGTCTCCTTGTCGGTTGGCACTGCTATCGACCTTTGATTCCAGGCACGGACTGCCGTCCCCTCCGCGAGGAGTCCTCGGTTCGTTCCTGGTACGGTTATCGGGGAGTGCATTGTTCTCGCAACCCGCGATGCTTCTTTGTCCCTTTTATATCTGTTTTTCGCGATCTCTGGTGGGAATGAGGCGCAAATGGGACGTAATTCATGCTCAATAGCAAACTGGTGTCTCGAGCCTTTTGACCCGTTGACATTTAAAAAGCCGTTCCTAAAAAGAAGAGCGGTGCGGTTCGTGATAGGCAATTGTTTTATCGCGTGGATCAGGGAATTAACTCCTCGGGAATGGATTGCTGACTTAGCTACAGGAAATCTCATCAGATACTCAACGCGTTAGCGGTGAATGGTAGTTAATGCATATAGGAAGGTTAGAGCAGTTAGATAAAGTAGTTGTTTTTCAATCGTTGTTTTAGATTAATTGGACGATTTTATTTTTTGACACCCCTGGGGGGAGATAAGGTTGAGACTGAAATCTTCCGCGCTTTGTTTTGGAAATTAGGATAAACAAATTCAAATGCAGTGGAATTCATCACTCCTTCTATTGAAATGAAGCAAAATTCTATTTGATTGGGAAGACTTGAATCTGTTTCTCCTTATTTTTAGTTGTATTCTAATCAGTTTTCCTAAAGTTTGGAGGAAAATGTAAGAGTACAAACGTTTTTAGTTAACGGCAATGTGTATAATTTACCATGAAAAAATATGATAGGTTATCCAATAAGTCATATTTTCTTCCGATGTTGGCAATATTTTAGAGTTCTATTTTGGGAAATAAAGTTGTAATTTTGGTTTTTATCCTACGAAAACCTTACCAAACTTTGCATACTGAATGTATCAACCTATGATACTGAACTCGGTCAGAGAAGTCTTATTTTCAGATTCCTATATTTTATTTTAAATTTTAATGAAGTTTTACTTATTTTAAAACTCTCTTGATATTTCTTCTACTCTTCTCTTTAGAAGAAATGATTGCATCGCTTACAGAGATCAAAATATATGGAATTAAGTTTTAGTATTCCGTTAACATTGACATAAATTTGATGGACTGAGTGGAAAGCCATCATAGGCAGAGTAAAACAAACATTTTATGTTCCACGGGTGGTTTTTATTCCGACCTGTCTCGTCATTCGATGGTCGTCATCAGGTGACGGACCTGGATCATGAGACGTTATCTATAATCTTTTTGTTTTCCAGATATTTATAGCTACTCACCTACCTTAAAAATAATTATTTTCTTATTTTATAAGGAATATATTTAATCAACACGATAAAACGTTGAATAAATAAGAAATTTCATCATTGATTGTCGATAGATTCGAATATAATATCATTACTGACAACTTGTGAGTAACTAATAGCTCATGAATGTCTATGGTCGTACCTAAATGTATAATGATTCGATTTTATCGATGTGATTAAACTCAAGGGAATTTAATAAAAACCACTTCTAACTCGCAAGATAAGAAAATTTTTCTTCTTTTAAACTAGTGTGCTTACTTTACTTTAAGCATTCCTCATTGAAACTAAAATAGTCACAATAACATGGGAAGTAATTAAAGGCAAATACGTTTAAATAAATGTATATTAAACGTTGTCTACATTTCGAGTTACTCCGCAAGGAAACTCAAGTGGTATAAATACTCATCTCACCAAAGTTTATTTAGTAGTGTTCACCAAGTCTATTTCACCTGAAAACAGAGAAAGAAACATTTCAAGTTTGTATTCACACATTCGTTAATTACAGCTCGAACTCGTTCTACCTAAATTTACCTTGCACAAACAGCAGCACCGCCATCGACCTTCTGGATAGTTCCCTTTAACGCCGGCAAATGGAGATTGATGATCCAAATTAATTGATAGAATCCTGGTGAAAGAAAATTAAGAGAGAGAAAGAGAAGCATTCTTGGGTGATCCTCTTCGAGTGTTTGTTGACATTAGAATGTGTTTTAAAGGGTGAGTGATTGTTTCTCCCCTGCGGAAGAGTTCGTAAAATGGATTTTCTAGGGATAGGAAACAGCGAAAAAGGGTTATTACTCGAGCTGAGCTTTAATTGTGATGAATAGTTAGAAAATGGATTTTCCTGACTCGTTGATGAAAGCATATGATTTATGCGAATATCTTTCTTCAAATATACGTTCAATAAATACCTTCGAAACCTGTTCTCAAAATTCTATTTTTAGCCAGGTGTACCTAGAAGGCAGAATGTGATATTAATTATCATTCGGTACGATAAATCTTAGTATTTTTATTCCTATTGCTTCAGTTATAAATATCATAGACGCTTGCATTGCTAACGACAGTTTTTATACTTTTTATGATGCAAAGGTAATTGCTAATTTATGAAAATTTAAAACTCACGAAAGCCAGATAGCTGCGATCTTATGTTCTGGAACAGAAAATCAATTTTTTCAAATATTTTTCTCATTTAAGGTCTCTTTCGTTGAAAATATTTCACTTTAACAAGCGAGTTACTGAATTCACATAACTCCCGTTAAAGTT